>JAPEUQ010000012.1:0-1400169 GCA_027946365.1 Kalmusia sp. IMI 367209
ATTATCCATTCTAATATTAAGGCCACTGTGAGCTGAGATGGCTAATACCTTATAGGCTAAATATTCTAAGATTAATAAATAACTATTTACCCTATTTAATACTATTAATCATCCTAAGTAGAATAAATACTAAACCTATTAGAGACCTTAGGAAGCTAATAAAGTAGCCTTCTAGATAATTAAGGATAGATACATACCCTATTAACGCTTACGTATAGTTCATCACGAGCCAGTAGTCTTAAATTAAATATAAAAGATTATTAATTATCTATATAAAAGAGTTCGTAAAGAACACTAAAATATTAAAAAATATAAATAGTATAAAGGAGTAAAAGAGATATATATAACATTATAACTCTTTAAGAAAGAAATATATTAACTAAAGATAAGAGTAAGAATGGTGGAGAAGCTCCGCCATTTTTATTAGTCTTAATATCTATGAGAGCACCTACTCTATCCTAAAGATATACTCTTTCTTTTAAATAGTCTATCTAATGCACTACTTATAAGTAAAAAGCCTAGACGTTTAGGGTTATTAGGCATTAGCTATCCTTTTAAATATTTATAGGAGGCGATTCTACTTTATTACCACTTATATAGATAGTACTTTATTATAATTAGAGAGTACTAGCGCCACGATTATAATATCTTAGTAGTAAATAGATTATTAGGCTATATTAGATGCTCCTTTTAATATTAGAGTATATCTAAAAATATTTATACTTTAGTATATTTACTCTATTATACTAGTAGCTTATATTCTCCTATATAACTATAAGGAGGTTATCTATAAGGAACGCTAGTAACTACGCCGACGAGAAGTTACCATAGGCTAGATAAAATATAAATGGGTAGAAGATAAAGTCTTAACGCCCTTAATATTTTCTAAGAATCTTATTATAATTAACTAGGAGATAGCGTACCAGTCTATTATCATATAAGTCTAGAGACTATTTATTTAGATAATTAATATCGACCGCTAGTATATAGAAGATAGTCTTAATATTATTAAAAATATATTTTTATTCTAACTCTATTCGTAGCTAGTTAAGTCTACTAATAAAGAGACTTTAGTAGTTATAATTAATATAAGGATTACTAGCCTCTAGTACTTTACTCCCAGCCAGCTTATTAGACGTAATAATATCTTTCTATTTTATAGTCTTTCTAGTCTCTTCGTCTAATGAGTTGGATTCATCTTTTCTAAATTAAAGTTAAGTCTCCTTTAATACTAATTATAGCTATTTTATTACCTTAATCTTAATGTTTATACCATAGTTATATACGTGGAATGCTGGTTTATTTTTTTTTTTTTTAACTAGAAGGCGTCTCATATACTTCATCTAATATATATGGGCCACTCTACTATAAATTTCTCTTAGAATAGTATCCACTTATTAATAATTATTTTCTATATATATAAATTATCTAGTCTTTATAATAACTCTATACCCTCTAGTACAGTTCGCTGATGAGAAAGATCTACTTAATATATAAGATTAAGAATTCTATATAGTAGTCTTTTAGAATACTATATTAAAATATCTTTTTATAATATCTTCGAAGCTCACCTCTTATTAAGAACTTCTTAGGCAGGTTAGTAATTAGGTGTATAATAAGGTACTAGGCCTCCCTTATAGTAGTAATTATTAGCTAAAACGTCTAGTATTTTAGATTAAATAATAGTCTATAGATATACTTATGGCTATATAGGGCCCTCTAGTTCTTAAAACTTATTATTATATTATTAAAGAATTGGCTTAACTATTATATAATTGGCCTTAGCGGCTGGCCGACGATTATAAGAAGGTTAAGAAAAAAGGAGGATATATAGTTATCCTCTAGTATTATAGCTTATAAGTTAGCTTTTTAACTTTTATAGTTAAGCGTGTATCACCTTTATAGTATATTAGTAGTATGATTATTATTAAAAGAGGTACGCTTTATTACTATGATGAAGTCTTATACTACTATATAGTTAGTAGCTATATAAGTTCTCCCCATATATCTATTACTTATCCTTAAACTTATGATCCCCTTTATATAGTTAATCTTCTATATATATTACTTAGATATTATAATTATTTATTTTTTTATTACTAAAACTATCTTCGCTATTATCCTACCTTAATTTATAAGGCGTAATATTATTCTAGAGTTTAGCGTTATTTTTAGAAGTATTAAATAAGCTATTATTACTCTCTTATTTATATATTAGGTATGTTAAATACGTTGTAGGTATAGATATTATAGATATATATATTATAGGTATAGATGTTATAGGTGTAAGTATTACAGGTATAGGTATAGATGTAGGTGTTGTAGATATAAGTATTATAGGTGTATATATAGGTATAGATATTATAGGTGCAGGTATAGGCGTCGTAGGTGTAGGTGTAGGCGTTATAGGATAATAGATAAAAAGTTTAGCCACTAGTCTACATCGCCGAGCGGACCTAGGCCTACCTTATTTAATAATAAATTTATTATTAATAGAATAGTATAGAGGAGGAGCTACTTTTAGGGGTGAAAGACAGTAGAGTAGGTACTAAGTCCTACCCCTTATCCTTAGGGGTAAGCTGTAAGGAAAAGGAACTTTAAAGTAAAATATAATATATATTTATTTAATACTAAATCGCTAGCCACACTACCGCTGAACATATAAAGTCTAGAAGATAATATATAGTCTAGATAGTTTATAGGGACTAGCACTCTTTATCTATATAGTAACTTTATACTATTTAGGCCGTCTAGACTAGTGAGGAACCACGCTAATTATCTAAGATTAGTAAACTTACTTTATACTATATTTTACTAATATCCTTTACCTCTAATATCATAAGCCTATAATAGTCTATATAGGGCTAGCTTACTTAGAATCTATGGGCCGGTAGAGTCTAATAGTAGTTATTAGTCTAGTGGTGACTATTAAGGAGACTTAATATATTAGGTTCTTCTACTAATAATATTACTTATAAAGGCTGCGTAGCTTATCTAGAATAAGGCTACTTACGTCATTATATGGCGACTCTCTATCTAGTACTACTTATAACCTATATTATAAGGTTTAGGTAGCGCCTTACTCTTTTATAAATCTATACTTATATAATACCGTCTATATTCTAGGAGATAAAGACCTATACTATTAATACGCTATAGATACTCTTTATCCTTAGGTTAAGGTAGGTGTACTTAGCTCTTTAGGGAGTATCTTAAGTATTACCTCCATCCCCTCAGCCGTCTTAAGCGTTATCTTCATCCTTTTAGTTATTAATGACTACTCCTCTTTACTAGGACTACCCAGCGTTTCTATATATTATTTAGAGATCTACTATTAGATTACTAACTATATTATTATAAATAGCTTTTAATCTACGCATTTTAACTAGAGTACTAGGTCGTTAATAACTTCTAGGATTTAATAGATAAATATATACGCGATTTAGGTAATTATTAATAAAAGATCTATACTAGTTATATATATCTCTCTAAAGGAAGTCGGCCAGGTATTTATACTAGAGAGCTGGCCCTATAAAGTCTATAATAATAAATAGCGTCTCCTCTACACCTTATACTTAAAGTATACGCTATAGGTATTTTTATATCTAACTAGATATTTATAGAGATAGTGCTTAAGCATTATACTAATATACTCCTTTTATTTTTATATATATAGTTAAGGACCCGTTACTAGAGGATCTATAAAATAGTTTCTACCTCTTCTTTATACCTTTCTTATAGTGTAGACACTAAGTCCTTTTATAATATAGGCTTGTTATTCTTACAGTTGAGGACCTAGTAGGCTCCTAGTTTAACTACTAGCTAATATATATTATTAAGATGCTTATGAGCTTCCCTTCCTACTTCCTAGTCTTAAGGAATACCTAGATGTTAATAAAGCGTCTACCTAGCTCTATAGATATCTATCTATATAAGCCATAATATATATCATTATTTACTATTAAGAAGAAGCCTCTTTAGTAACTACTAAATAGGTGAGGCTCCGCGTCGCGCTTAAGGCTAGGATAGAATAGGCCCTATACGTCACCTCTACTATATGTCTATAGTAAGCTGATTAGCTTATTTTAATTAGCTAATTGGACCACTAGTCCCCACCGGTCACGAATTTCTAAGATAAGCTTAATAACCTTATTAAAGATAGTAAATCAATACTACTAGTATCACTTAGTATAGGATAGATAGGGGATTTTAGGCTAGGTTTACGCTTATATTATCTATCCTATAGCTTACCATCTATTTAAACGTAGAGATATTAAAGATTATCTATCTAATTGAGTATAATACTATCTTATAATTATAGGGCTCCAATTGGTGTTCCGTCATAATATAGTTAGTTATTATATAGAAAACTTTACTTAACTACTAAGTCTAAGTTACTCTAGTATCTCCTACTTAACTAACTAGTTTAACCCTAGAATAGCTAGCTATTATTTAAGGATAGACTTACTAATTTGGTCCAGATCTAGCTATAGTTATCTAGAAGTATAGTATTCTCTTAATTAGCACGGAGCTTAATTCATAGGTATAATAAAAGTATATCTATCTTTTAGGATTAGCTTACCTTAACTAATATAAATAGGGGTGAAACTAATCTTTATTATAGATATTATATACCCACTAACGCTCTTCCTCTAGTAATTAAAAAATGTTAGAGATACTTTTAAAAGCTTCTACTTAATAATAGCCTATAATAAGCTCTACCTTTTCTCTAATTATACTATTCTAGCTTTTAAATAATAATTACTTTATATTATCCTCATTACCACTCTCACCTAAAGCGACGGTAGTCTAAGTCTAGCCCTTCTAATAAAGATAGTCTAGTATCTACTATACTTACTTAAAGTAAGTAACCTATAACTAATAACTTATATCTTACTAAAGAATATCTATCTCTTTAAAAATCTTATAGAGGTGATACTTATGCGCTTCATTAATAGGTTGGTTAATACTAAGGCTTTAATCTAAGTTAAGCGCGTTAATTAGAAATCTAGCTATTACTAGTTCATATAACGCAGCTTAATCATAGAGGAATCTACCTCTTTAACTTTCTTAATCATTATATATTACCTTTTTATTACTCTTATATTATTTATGTCTTTACGCTTTATGATAGGTAGCTCTAGGTACGATTAGATTAGAAGGTAAAGGGAGAGTGGGGTCTTTTTAAAATATAACGTTAATTTTATAGAGTTATCATCTACTAAACTAATTAGGAGTAGGTTTAGTATTTATAAATCTATAGGTCTAGTTTAAATCTTTTACTCCTAAGGATAGTCTTCCGTAAAGTCTTTACCCTTAGGGGTAGTCTACTAGAGTCTTTACCCCTAGGGGTAGTCTTCCGCAGAGTCTTTACTTCTATGGTAGTCTACTAGAGTCTTTACCCCTAGGGGTAGTCTTCTATAGAGTCTTTATTTTTATAATAGTCTACTAGAGTCTTTGCCCCTAGGGGTAGTCTTTTATAAAGTCTTTACTTTTATGACTCTACTAGAGTCTTTACCTCTAGAGGTAGTCTACTAGAGTCTTTACCCCTAGGGGCAGTCTTTTATAAAGTCTTTACTCTTAGAGTAGTCTACTAGAGTCTTTACCCCTAGGGGTAGTCTTTCATAAAGTCTTTATTTTTATAGCTCTACTAGAGTCTTTACCCTTAGGGATAGTCTACTAGAGTCTTTACCCCTAGGGGTAGTCTTTTGTAAAGTCTTTACTCCTAGGGCAGTCTACTAGAGTCTTTACCCCTAGGGGCAGTCTTCCGCAGAGTCTTTACTTCTATAATAGTCTACCAGAGTCTTTACCCTCAAGGGTAGTCTTCTATAGAGTCTTTACTTCTACGATAGTCTGCTAGAGTCTTTACCCCTAGGGGTAGTCTTTCATAAAGTCTTTACTCCTACGGCTCTACCAGAGTCTTTACCCCTAGGGGTAGTCTTTTATAGAGTCTTTACTTTTATGGTAGTCTGCTAGAGTCTTTACCCTCAGGGGTAGTCTTTTACAAAGTCTTTACTTCTATGGCTCTACTAGAGTCTTTATTTCTAAGGATAGTCTATCAGAGTCTTTACCCCCGGGGGTAGTCTTCTATAGGGTCTTTACCCCTATAGGTCGTCCTTGCACTACTTTTTTCGCCTCTGGGGGGCAACCTAACCCTACCTTACTAGCACCGTTTCACCCCTAAGTATATAATTTAATAAGGGATTATAATAGGGATATTATAATAACTACTATTATATTAGTAAAAATAACACGTACGTACTATATAAATAATATAGTTAAGTTATAAGATAATTAGGTACTAGAGGCGCTGTTTCAATAGTAATAGAAAGTAGGTATATATATATATTATAGATAAAGGGTTACTAATTCCGTATATATTTTAATATAGTAGTATTATAGCTAATTATTTTTACTAAGAAGGAAAGTCTTCTATTAGAAAAGACTAGCCTCTAGACCGATGCTGGCACGGGGGTCTATAAATAATTATTTAATAGAGATATAACTAAGATATATTCTAATAGTCTAGGTAGTAAGGACTATAATAAAAATAAATAACCTCCTACTTATTATATTAATATTTTTAGGAGATATCTATTATATAGATATCTTAATTAATATAGGGTATAAGTGCTTCATGTGATTAGTCTAGAGATAGTAAAGATACTTACTATAAAGTATATAGTAATTCCCCTAAATACTAGAGTAGATAGCTAAGGTATTACCTAGAGCTAAAATTATAGAGATAGTTATAATCTTCTATAATATTATAAGATGGTGCTAAATATTATATATATATATAATATTAGAATTATATAGAGACTTAATATTAGGCTCCTATAACTAAATTAGTCTTAATTAGTAATAAATATCTATAAGGGAGAGATCTAGATCGGAGTAGTAGGGGACTTATAATTCTAAATATTAATATCTTAATAAGAAGATCTCTATATTAAGATATCCTTAAGGACGTAGACTATAAGCCTAACCTAAATCTAAAAGGAGAAACTATACTAAAGTAAACTTATCCTAATATTAATCTAAAATATTACTAAGATCTTAACTATTCTTCTACCTCTAGACGCTAGATATAGGAGACCTCTATTAAACCCTAAACTTACTAAGGATAGATAATATCTATTACTAGAGCTAATGACGTTTTAGAATCTATTTAATAAAAGAAGGCCTCTAGTTTATCCTTATATTAAGGATAATCTAACTATTATATCTATCTAAAAGTAAAGATAGATGAATTTATACTATCTTTACTATGGGGTCCCCTCTACGGTATATCAAGAAAACAATTAATAGAATTATAAAAATAACTTATAGAGCTAATAGATAAGGGTTAGATAAGGGTCTCTTCCTCCTCCGTAGGGTGCCGGTCCTACTTATATCTAAATTTAAAAAAAAAATAGTAACTATATATTAACTATTATAAATTTAATATAATTTTAAAACTAGATTACTATCTACTTTTATTTATTAAAGAGACACTACGAACGCTCTCTAAAGTAAGATAATTTACTAAAGTAGATATTTAAGTAGTATTTTATAAACTTTATATAATTAAGGAGAAGGAGTATAGAATAGTATTCTAGATTCAGTTTAGTCTATTTAAATAACTAGTTATTTTATTTAGACTTATAAGAGCTCCTGCCATGTTTTAATGATATATTAATAGAATCCTTAAAGGAATTCTAGGTATTATATATATAATATACCTAGATAATATTTTAATTTATATAAAGGGGTCATTATTAAAATACTAGAAGTATATCTAGAAAATCCTTTAATAGCTCTATAAAGTAGGCCTTAATCTAGATCTAATAAAGTATAAATTTACTATAAAGAAAGTTAAGTACCTTAGTTATATTATAATGGCGGGAGACTTCATCCATCTAGATTTTAAAAGATTTAAGTTATATAACTATAAGAATATTTTATAATAATATAAGGAGTTTAACGTTTTATTAGATTTATAAATTTTTATTATAACTTTCTATAGAACTTTACTAAATTGGTAGAACTACTTTACTATCTTATAAAAAAGATACCCTGTTCCATTAGATAGAAAGGAGGATAAAGCTTTTCACGTCCTTAAGATAGTATTTATTATAGGCCTAGTCCTAGTACTCTAGAATCTTAAAAGGGATATAAGACTAGAGGCGGACTACTCTAGAAGGATAATAGAAAATTATCTATTATAATTAGAAGAAGGGATTTAGCATCTAGTTACCTACTACTTAGCTAGCCTTACGTAAGTATAATAGAACTATATAATCTATAATAAAGAATTATTTACTATAGTATAATATATAGTAGCGTAGAAACTAGAACTTATTAGTATATAGAATCTATTTATAATCCTTATAGATTATAAGAACCTAGAATACTTCACACGTATTTATAAGTTAAGTGAAAGGTAATATTAATAATTAGAGATATTATCTACTTTCTAATACCACCTCTAATATTATCCTAGCTTATAAGTAGGATAATTAGATGCCCTAAGTCAATGAGAATAAAATAAAGAACGTAGAGAATAAACTAAAGAACTACTTATATATTTATAAATTATCTATATTTATATAATAAAAACTTAGGAGTAAGTTAGACTATATAGAATTTAACTCTTTACTAACATCTATCTTTAATAACTATAGAATAGGGCTATAATAATGGACGATAGGTACTACGTCTAATATAAAATAGTATTTATAGAAGATTATATCTTTCCCTAGCCATAAAAACGTAACGCTAGATTAGTGACTATATAATTAACGTATATAGGAATATACTCTAGAGAGGAGTACTCTAGGTCCCTAAATAGGAACCTCTAACCACTACCCTAATCTAGAGGATACACGAATTAATAATAGCTAGTTATCTAGAAAAGAATATAATATTTAAGCTACTATAATAGAACTATCACTAGGATAATATATTATAGGATATAGTAAAATATATATAGAACTATTACTACTTTAGAGTATATATTAACTATAAAAAATAATAGAGACTACTATAGTCACTTCTAATTATAGACTAATATTAGTCTTAGATCTTTATAAACTTTATAATAGACCTACTATATATCTCTACTATAACTCTATATCACCTATTTATAATAACGAATCGGCTGTCTAAATTTATATAATTAGAGATAATAAAATTAATAAAGACTAAAGATTATATAGAATATTTCTAAGATATATAGTAGTAATTCTATAAATTTTCTAATTTAATTATTACTAATAGAGGATTAGACTAGTTAGGAAAATTCTAGACTATACTCTATAAAAAAGTAGATATTAAATAGCTATTATCTACTACCTACTACCCTAGACTAATGGCGGCATGGAACGTTTAAATTAAAAGATATAAATAGTTTTATAAATAATGGTAAACTTTAAATAAAATAACTAGATAAAATACCTTCTAGTCTACTAACTTATACTTAATAATTAGAATTTTAGTATTACTAGGATATCTTTAATACTACTACTAAACGGATATTATATAGACCTACTTAAATATATCCCTATAGAAGATAAATCCGTTACATATCTATAGAATAAATAGTCTAGTTTCTTAACTATCTAAAGTAAAGAATAGTATTAGCCTAAATTATAATTATATTTACCTAATAATAAATTATAGAGTGGATAGACTCCTTCCATAGATTAGTAGAATAATTCTAAAAAGGTAATAAGGTCTAGTTCTTTATATATAATATTAAAATAAACTAGTTTAAAAAAGTTAGACTAGCTTTAGATAAAATATATAGTAGTAGATATATTTTTACTATTTATAGTAACACTAGACCTTCCTAGAAACCTCTATAAACTATATATATAAATCTTTTAGAGTGGGCCGTAACCAACCCGCTCTTAAGCTAGATATAATATAATCTATAACTAGACTTAACTCTAGGACTAGAGGAGGAAGATCTAGACCTATATAAATAGGAGGTAAAAAAGATACTTAGAATATAAGATATATAAGGAGGAGGCTAATAAGCTTTAGTAAAATAGTTAAAATAGATTATACTAATATAGATTCTATTTAATAATATAATAGATATGAAAGCGCTAGACCAGTTTAAAACCCTATAAAAAGATGTCTAGAATAATAATAGCCTAAAGAGGAGATTAAATAATATATTATAATATTATAATAGAAATATTAAAATATAATAAGAAATTAACTTAGTATTTATATGGCTATAAACCAAAAGAGGGTATCTACTCTAAAGATAATAATAAAGATATCTACTTAACTACTAAAAAACTAAAGTAAAGTCATAGAGGTACTAGTTTAAAAAGTATAATAATTATAATAATAACTAGAAAGATATAATAGTAAAGTGTAATTATTATAATAATAATTTTAAAAATATATTAAAATAATATAAGGATAAGATAGACTAAAGATAAGATGAGGACGTAATATCTTTAGTATATCCTTAATTTATAGATTTACTAGTGTTACCCTAAGGTGATCCGCTAGACTAGATAAAATAATTATAATTTATAACTAAATATATATAATCTTATCTATACGCTAGTTTATATCCTTATTAATATAACGTAGCTACTAAGAGATATTATATATTTAACCTATAATGCCCTAGGCGAAGTAGACTATATTATAATTTTAATTATTATAATTTTAAGCTAATATAATAGTAAGAGATAATATAGTTAGAGCACTACTAGGTAAATTATTAATAGAAGACACGGAGTGACCAGAATGGGGTATATAAATTTAAAGAGAATCTAGGGTTTAATTAAAAAGGAGATTATATAAAGCTATATTAAGGTAAGTATTATATTAATATAAATACTTATAAAACTTAAATATAAAAATGGGTAAAGTATCTTTAATAGATTATAAAGAATTAGTACTAATAATACTATATTTAATAATATAAATATTATTATTATATTAAGATAGATATATATATTCTAACTACTATTAAAGAACGCAACGTAACTTTAAAAATTAATATATATCTCTAAATTATAATGGTAAGTGGCCTTAGAGATATAATAAGCCTTATAGGACTTATCTTATAACGACTTATAACTGGAATCATTAGTATAATACTATAGCCTAGAAATAAAAATATTTACTTAAACGTCTCAGTACGCTTTAAATAATTAATATACTTAGTATAAAGATTACTAGATATAATATTAATAAATTTCTCTTTAGAGTTATTCTCTTATAGAATTAACTTTTATATAATACGACGCCGCTTCGTTAAATAGCTAATAAATAGAGTAGATAATATAGAGTACTAAAAAGGAGTAAGGATAGAGTAGGGTAGGAGTAAGATAACTAGATTAAAGATAGGTTCTATTACTAGACTAGGGTATTAAATAATCTTAGATATAATTTTATAGATTTATTAGAAGATTTACTTTATAGATATAACGTCTAAGATAGACTTTATAATTATAGAGATCTTATACTACTCTATAGATAACTTAGAACTAAACGGAGGCTTATCTTCTATAGAAATATAATTAAAGAGTTTATCTAAAGAGTTATTAGTATTAAGCTTATAAAAGTAGAGTAGATAGATATAGTATCTAGATTAATCTAGATTATTATCCTCATTACTACTACCATAACTCCTAAGACCTACTAAAGTAGTATTATTAGTAAGCCTATTTAGATTACCTAAAGGATGAGAAGAAATCGTAATACTAGAGATTTAAATATAAAGTAAAGTAGGACTAGAAAAAGTAAAAAATTAATAAAAAGAGTTAAGAAATAGAATAGAAGAGGAAACTTTATAGTATAGAGGTGGAACCGACATAAAACGAAGTAGTTAAAGAGATAGATTAAAAAAATAAAAACTAGAGAAAATATAAAAAGGGTGTGGTGAGAAAAAAGAGAAAGTTAATAAAGTAGAGGGTATCCTAATATCTTAAGTATAGTATTATAATAACTTAATTATTATCTATAATAATAATATAATGGATCACAATATATTTATAAAATAAAAGGCATATAAGATAGATATATAATTACTTAGACAACGTTATAAATAATTAAGGAAAAGAGAAATATTATAATAAAATAAAATAATATACCACCATAATAATAAAAAGGATAAAAGACGTAATTAAATAGATAATATTATATATATTAAGGTAAAGATAAAGAACGCTATAGTAAATAAGCTTATATACTAGTATAATGAAATAATAGTAAAAGACTTAGTTAGATAAATAATACTAAATATATTAAGGTAAAAGAAATGAACGCTACAGTAAATAAGCTTATATACTAATATAAGAGAGTAATAAATACTATAAAAGTAAATATTAAAGAAAGAGAAGGGATAATAATAAATAATTTAAGAATAATATTATATAATTTAAGAGAAGATAAGGAGGATATATAATAGGCTAGGCTACGCCCTAGCCTTAATAAGGATTAGTAAGGAGAGAACATCTACTTAAGTAGAGAACCTCTTCTTTTTTCCTTTTTCTACCTCAGCTAGAATTTATATCTTTTAATTAGTATCTATAATATAATACTTTTAGGACTAGCCTATAATAGACTAGATAAAGAGATAATCTATTAAATATTTACCTTTTTTTTCTTATATTTATGCCTATTACTCTTATAGCGATTAATAAGAATTTTATAATATTTAAGATCTTCTTTAAATACCTTTATTCTACTATTATTATATATTAAGGTCTATAGTATTTAGTAAGCGTTATCTAGTACTATTGGGTGCTATCAGGACCTATTATATAATATAGGGCTATATATTAGAAAAGTTAACCAGCTCTAACCGTTAGCGATTCGTCTATCCTATAATCTATTATTAATTTTCTAAAGTTAAGGCTATACTACTATATTTAGTAATATAATATTTAAATTACTTAGAAATTCTAATAAGTAGTTTAGATTAACTTATCTTTATAAGCTTTAGATAACCTAAGTTTAAGAGCGCTCCTGTTACGTAGGATATATATACTATAATAGTTAAAGAAAGTCCTAATTTAGTAGATAAGGATTATAACTAATCTTATCTCTACTCACTCTATTAATTATTTATTATTAGGTAACGCCTTCCGCCAGTCGGCGCCCATTAGGCCTACTAATAATAAAGTAGACTCTAAATAACTACTATTATTAGTTAGAATATACTAATTAATAATACGTTTAAAAACTTAGATATAGCCTAAAATAACTAAATAATTAAAGGAATACTATTAAACTTTAGCGTATTAACGAGATTCGACGCCAATATAATATAGATAATACTAAAGTATTTTTTAAGCTAATGAGGATCTTAGGAGTACCTATTATAACTTAAAAGCCCCTATCCTTACGTCCATTAACGTAGAAGTAATTATATAAATATATCTAAAAAGATTAACGTAATTTTAATCATTAGAAGAATAACTATAAACTCTACTTTTAAGCCTTAGAGGTCTACTTTATATATAAGTAATTAAAGGTTAACTATACTTTATAGTTTATGACTAATATTCTCTATATAATATAAAAGACTAAGATTTAGTTCTAATAATCTTAGGATCTATACTAGTAAAAGATATAAGAGGTATTAAAGGAAAAGATATTACGAGCTTTAGAATCTCTAATAAGTGACGCCAGTTAGTATATAATTAGCTTAAATAATACTAGTAAAAGCTAGAATAAGCCTTTTTAAATCTACTAGACTACCTTTAGGGCTATTAAGAGGAACTAGAAGTTACTAATATTAAATAGTAGAAATTAGAATTTATAGAATATCTAACTTTCTATATCCGCCAAAGCGACTACAGTCAGTTCCTACTAAGCTTAAAAAGATAATCTCTAATATAGAACTTTAAACATTAATTATCTTTTAAATAGAGAAATTTATATAAGTTTAGGGACCTCTTTAGAAAAGGAATGGCCGCCTAAGGACCGCCAGTAGAGGCCAGATTCTAAGGAAAATAAGAAAACCTAGAAAAAGGCTAAGATAATTAATATATAGGGTAATAGCTTAAAAGGATCTAATTAGATATTATTAGATACTATTAAGAACTTTAACGTACTAACTTACTAATATTATAATAAATTAGGTATATATATCTAAATTACTCTATCTTAAATAAACTAACAGCTTGGGTTGAGGGATACTTAATCTAATAAGAAGAAAGCGCACCTATTAGGAAAAGATAAGGGGTAAAAAGGACTAGTGGTAGTTCTATTTACCTATATTAAATTAATTATTAACTATATTAATCAAATTTTAGAGGTCTATAATATAGACTATCTATTTAACTAGCTTTATAAGTAGCTAAAGGATGCTTACCCTTAAGGCTAGAGTTAAATAGAGCTTAATAGATATAGATATTTTTATAAATTTAGCATCTACGCTAAATCTATTATCCATAGAAAAGGCTAAATAGGCTAAGGTAGACATAATACCCTTAGATAATTTACTAGTAAAAGTGGTAAATGGGTCTAAGATGACGGTATATAATACTATAGTGCTTAATATAGAGCTTATAAACTTAAGGAGACGTAAGTAGCTCTAAGTAATACCTTTTATAGTAGTAGACCTCTTAGGGTATAATATATTCTTAGGCTTACTATAGTTTAACTAGGTAAACCTAAGGTTAATATTATAAACTAATATATTCTTTTCTAAAAGAGATCGTAAAGCTATAACATCCCTTTAAAAGATTATTATAGAAGACGTAGAAGAGTTTAATCATATATTCTAAGATATAAATATAACTATTTACATCTATATTATATCTATAGTGGGTAATCTAGCGCTAAATAGACCTATTAGAGATAGAGAAGATTTAATACTAGATACCTACTCTAACTTTAATAACCTAGGCTCTAGTGAGGACTTTAAGGCTATACCGGATTATAATAAATATAACTTATATATAGAGTTTAAATTAGGCTAGTAACCACTACACTTTCCTATATATAATTTATTAATCTTAAATTAGAGACTCTCTAGAAGTATATTAAAAAATATCTTATAAGAGGTGGATTCGTCGCTTAAAGTTACTAGTAGGGGCGTTAATACTCTTTATAAAAAAAGAAAGATAGTAGTCTTAGACTATATATAGACTATAGAGGACTAAATAAGATTATAATTAAAAATCATGGGTTACTTCTATTAATTATTAAGTTACTAAATTAACTCTAATAGGTAAAAATTTTTATAAAATTAATCTAAAGGAGATATATTACTATATATATATTATAAAGGGGATGAGTAGAAGACTATATTTAGAACCTACTATAACTACTTTAAATACTTGGTGATACCTTTTAGACTTACTAATACCCTAGCATAGTTCTAGGGACTTATCATCTAAATACTAGTTAGATTAATAGATATAAGTTATATTATATACCTTAACGATATCTTAGTCTTCTCTAATAATAAGGAGGACCATATATATTATATATAAGAGGTACTCTAACGTTTACGATGCAAAGCTATTTATTAATCTATAAAAATATAAATAGTATACTAGTATAATTAAGTATCTAGGCTTTATTATTACTACTAAAGGCCTCATGATTAACCTAGATTATATAGAGGCAATCTAGTTATAATATATATTAACTTATATATATAATATAAGGGTATTTATTAGCTTTATAAATTACTATTATAGATTTATAGCTAATTTCTTCTGAATCGCCCTTCCTTTAACTAGTCTAATAAAGAAAGGTCTAGATAGCGCCCATTAGGGGCCAGCTATAGAAGAGAAGAGCATCTACCTTAACTTAAGACTAAAAGGCTAATAAGCCTTTTATAACCTTAAAAATATATTTCTTAAGATGCTAATACTTGCCTACTATAAAAATAATAGATGGATATACTTAGAGATAGATATATCTAGAGGGGTGATTAGCGCCATTTATAGCTAGTTAGTCCCTAATAGGCATCCGGATAGGCTATATGGTGACCTATTAACTTCTTTTTAAGGAAGCTTAATAATACTTAGTATTATTATAATATATATAATAAGAACTACTTATTATTATTAAAAGTATAAAGTATTAGTAATAGTATTTATAAAAATACTATTTTAAGATCCTTACGGATCATTATAACCTTCAGTGATTTATAGAGATGAAAATTCTTATAGCGCGCTATATTTAGTTATACTTAATCCTCTTAGAATATAATTTTATTATAATCTATTATTTAGAATTTATAAATCTAATAGATGAATTATCTCATCACCTAGATTATATACTATGCTACTAGTAAGCCTAAGTAGAAAAATAATAAGGCGTTTATAAAACCCTTAGGTAAGTTACTAGCTTAATAGGATACTAAAGGGGCCCCATGTCTATAGTTATTATAAGAGTACGTAATATATAGAAACGTAATTAGGCTCTAAATAGCTAAATTCAATGCTTTTTAAGGAAAGGATAAAAGAAGATAGGATAACTTCCTATACTTAAAGACTAAGAGGGGCCAGAGACTAAGGATTTAAAATTATTAGGGGACGATACTAATGAATTGGCGTAAATAGACTTTAATAACTCCTATTTAGACCTAAAGGAGCCTATTTTACTTAAAATAATATAAGAATGTATAAATATAATTAAAAGTTACTATAATAGACTACTTTAGGATATTTTAGTATAACCCGAACTCTTAAATAAGTCTAAAGATACTATTATTAGATTAGTATAATAAAGGACGTCTCCAACTACGTATATAACTATATATAATATTAAAGGGCCACCCTAAAGAAATATAAATTATATAGCCTTCTATAACTACTATTAGTCCCTAATAGGCCTTAATAGTATGTAATAATGGATTTTATTATTAATCTATCTCTAAGTTAGTTTATAGAAATTATATATAACTTAATTTTAGTTATTATTAATTAATTTTTAAAGATGGCTTATTACGTTCCTATCTATATAGACTAGATGATACTAATTCAGCCTAGGCCTAGATTCATAAGATTATAAGGCTTTATGGTAACCTAGAGACGGTACTATTAGATAGAGGACTAGTAATAAGATTATATTTCTAGAATATATTTTATTACTATTTTAATTTGAGGTAAGTCCTGATATTAGCCTTCTATCCTAGATAGATAGATAGACTAAACGCTAAAATTAGACTTTTAAATAGTATCTTTATATTTTCTACTTACTTAAATAGGATAATTAGGCCTTATAGATCTCTTTAGTAGAGTTTATATATAATAATAGTTAATATTTATCTACTAAGTATATACCTTTTAAGTTTACTTCGGATATAACCCAACTAAACTAAACTGGCCCTATTAGTCTCTAGGAAATAGTAAAAGCCTAAAGGCTTCTAGATAACTAAAAACTATTTAGTATTAAAATAAAAGTATAAAAAAAAAGCTAAAAGTAGTATAAAAATACTAAAAGAAGATAATAAATAAGAAAAGACTACCTCTTAAGTTAAAAAAGGAGATAAAGTCTAGATATCTAATTAATATATAAAATCTATAAGGTTAAAAAAGCTTAACTAGAAATTTCTAGAACTAGGAATAGTAAAAGAATATATTAGTTTACTACTAACTATCTATAGGATTAACCTACTAGAGTTAGACGAAGCCTATTTAGTATTTTATCCTTTTTACTAGAATTCTATAAGTCTTATAGATCCTTTTCTTATTTATAGAGATCTGTTAGTGACACTTTACATAACTAGAAGATAATATATATAAAATTAATTATATTATTAATAGATAATAGAGAGAGTTAGGGACAATAGGAATACCTAATTAAATAGATATAGTTATAATAAAAGTAAGAACTCTTAAGAGACTAGTATCTTAATCTCTAGAAACGCACTAAAAGAATATTGGAAAAAAATTTAAAGTCTCCCTAAGAAGATTAATAATGGAAATTCCTATAGTAAAAAAGAGGCCGTAGACGTCCTCTAAAAAGAAAAGGATAAACTAGGCCCTACTAGAGACTATTAGCGCCTATTAAGATCTATTAGGACCCTCTATAAAGCAACGAACCTTAATAAGTCTTATAGTATATAGTTATTTACTCTTTTATTCTAAAAATCCTTATATATTTTCTATAGGAGTTTGGTAGAGGATTGACCTCAAAAGAGATAGGGTATTTTAGTAGGGATAGATTATATAAAGTCACCCGTTATAAAGTATAAAGATAAATTATAACTAGTAAAGAAAGTTAGTAGAATAATTCTATTAGAAGACTTCTATATAGAGTAGCGCTAGATAGGTCTATTAGATCCTATTAGAGTCACTTAGCCCCTATAGAGCCCGATAGTAGAAAAACCTTAGTTATAATAAATCTACTAAGGCTAAGTGAAAACCTAGGGTATTATAATTAGTTAAAAACTATAAATACTAAATCTAATACCTAGTAACTACTAAATTATTTACTAAAGATATAATTAGGACTTATCTAAGCCTAATAGTATTAGAGAATGTCTAAGAATATTTTCTAGATAGTTATCCACCACTTTAGGCTAAAGGTAGCTAAGATATTATTAATCTATTTATAAATCTAATAGTCATACTTAATAATCTATATTATATTATTCTCTTTAGCGTAGTGATGAATTGCGGTATAAGCGTTTAAAATTTTAAAAAATTATTTAGTAATTTTAGACTTCTCTTTATCTTTAGTATTATTTTATAGATTATTAGAAGTGTTTAGCTGAAGACTCCTAGTGAGAAGATTAATAAGCTCTTTCTTCTTATAGACGTACACGGCACTATTATAAGCTATAGTAAAATCTATAGTTATATAGATAGACTAAGTAGTATCTCTAACCTAACTCTTCTTAAAAGATTAGTTAGCTCTATACGACGCTTAGGATCGTTTATCTATATCTATTAGCGCTAGTTAGGGCCCTATAGGCCCTATAATCCCATAAATAGCCTTTTATCTTATAAGGGCTAATATCTACCTTTAATATTATATATTAGTCTTAAATTTTCTTTATACGGCGCTGCTCGTTATTTAAATACTTATAAATATACTTAATAATACCTAACTACGCGTAATAATTCTAGAGGTCTAACTAGCTATTATAAAGCTAATAGTACTTACTATAACTACTATTACGCGAAGTACGGTACGCTTTCTTACTTAAGATCTAAAAGATATTATTTATAGTCTCTTTTATTTTATATCTAGTATTCTCTATCTTTTATTAAGCTAAGTGGGGACTGTCGGCGCTAGATTACGCCCGTTAAAGCTAGGTTAAGTTAAGTTATTACTACTAGGCGTAGAGTTATTCGCGTTATCTTTAATAGATAAATATTTAAAAGGATTACCTTCTTTATATTAATTTTAGTAAGGTAGAGAAGATTAGCTAACGGGAACTATTTAGTATTAGTAAGGATCTAATAATATCTAATAGCATCTAATAGGCCCTTATAATTCCTTTTAAAATATAGAAAGTTTAAGGATACTACTTATTATATAATAAGTCTTCTTAGAGTCCTAATAAGTTTTATATTATAGAAAGATTTTATCACCTACTAGGTTGGAGATATGGAATGGACGTCGATTAGTATCTAGAGTAGAAAACTTATAATAATTAGTCTAGAGGGTACCTTTAGTAATACTATTTATATATTCTATATAATAAAGCGCTGACTTAACTAAATTATACTCCTTATAGGACCACTTACGTATAGTGAGGGTAGATATAGTTAGATTAAATCTATTAAAGATAGGGGATGACTAATTGGAACTAATGACGTCTATTAGTATTAGCTAGGGTATCTCTAGTCCCTATAATCCTAGGTATACTTACCTAGAAATTAGAAAGTAAAAAGTGATAAATTAGGTTGTAGAAGTAAGCGCCTCCTATAAAAATATTAGTGATTTACACTACGTACCTATATAGATAAAGGAACTTACTAATAAATTTTAAAAGTAAAAGAAACTAGGGAGAAGATAAATAGGTTAGGGTAAGCTAGAAATATACGTGGGGGCTCATACGGGTGGCCCGTGCGACGCTAGTCTAAATTAGTATAGAGTAATAATAGAAGTAAGAGAAACTAAGGTAAATAAAAATAGAATAATATAGGGATACACACACTTAATTATACCACCTATAGTCATACCTCAGTACACACCTATAGCTGGCCCTATAAGAGAGGACCTATTTGGGACTACTAATGTTACTTAGGACCTAGTACGCCCTGGCCTACGCTCTTGAGATAAGAACGTACCTAGAAGGGGGATAATATTATATATTAAGGTTTATAGTACTTAATAAGTACTATCTAGTACTATTAAGTATTATTAGGACCTATTATATAATGTGGGGCTATATATTAGGAAAGTTAACTAGCTCTAACCGTCAGCGATTCGTCTATTCTATAATCTATTATTAATTTCCTAAAGTTAAGGCTATACTACTATATTTAATAATGTGATAACTATAGACATCTTAGATTATCTTTCTAGTACGTTAATATTTACTATAGATATATAGTTAACTATTTATAGTATAAGGGATTTTAGTAATTTAAATAGTAATAGGATTAAAGCTATTAGATTAACTTTATCCTATATATTATATATGACGTATCTAGCTTTTAGTTAAGCCATTTAGGTAGTATAGTTTATATAGTCTCTTAGCTTTACTATAGGATCGCGTTGAGATTATTATATCATGTTGAATAATTAATCTAAGGTAATAAGACTCTTAATTATCTAATATTAATACTATTAGCTAATCTTTAAAGTTACTATAAATCACTATATTAAATAGGTAGTATATATATAACTATAAATCATAGTAATAAAGATAGTTAAGAATTTTAGAGTAAAGATTACTATGATATTTTTTCTAATTACTATAAAGAACTATATTATATCTATCCTATATCCTCTCTATTTAAGATGCTAAGGTTTATAATCTAAGCTAATACTATATAAGTTATTAGCTTATTATTCTTTATTTCATTACTTAAGTAAACCTAGTTAACTCTACTTTATATATAAAGCTTTCTTTGTTAATCTCGTTTATAAAGCCACGTTGAGATTTTTATAAATTACTATAGACTATTAGAGACTACTAGGGACTTTCATAGACTATTATTAACTAGGATGAACTGGCATATATTACCATTTTATCTAATAATAATATAACCCTATATTATATAATAGATCCTACTAGTATCTAATAATACTAGATAGTACTTCTTAAATACTATAGATTTTAATATATAATATTTCTTTTATATATATAGTAGTTACTATAAGACTAAATATTACTTTTATAATCTTATAACTAGCTAGATTTTTAATTAACCCTAGAAAAGAATATTATAATATAATAGATTAAGTTCTTTTATATTTATTATAAATAAGATTATAAGCTCTTTAACTAGAAGATAGAAAAGGTCTAGAGATTATAAATAATATTTCTTTTATAGATAATATCCTAGATTAAAAGAGTTTTTAAAGATATATAATTAAACTATTTAGTAGACTAATTATATAAAAAGTAAATAAATAAAATATAATTACTATTTTAATAATAGAGACTAAACTTTTAACTCTATTTTAAGTAGTAAAAGAAATATTATTTACTATATAATTACTTATAGAAATTATTATAAAACTACTAATATTAACTATTATAATTAAATATAATAATAAGTAAATCATTTAACTATTAACTAAAGAGATATCTTAGTTATAAATAAAGCTTTAATATATAGATATATATAATTACTAGCTCTAATAGGAAGTCTCTATAAAGTAAATAAATATTAAATATACTCTTAACTAAGATATTATTAATAAATAAGTAGAATAGATTTCTAAATTAGATAAAACTCATAGATATATAAAATAAACTATTAGAAAGAAATATAAGTCTAGCTAAAGTAGAAGAATAACTATAAGTTATTAAAAATATTATTAAGGTAATAGTAATAGCTTAAGAATATTTTAAACTAAAGGGGTATATTAAATAAAATAATAATATATACTAGTTTATTCTAGTTAATAATAGTTTATAAAAGTCTCTAGTAGTCTTTAATAGTCTATAATAGTTTATAAAAATTCTAATATAACTTTATAAATAAGATTAATAAAGAAAACTTTATATATAAAGTAAAATTAACTAGATTTACTTAAGTATTAAAATAAAGAATAATAAGCTAATAATTTATATACTATTAACTTATATTATAGGCTTTAGGATCTTAAATAGAGAGGATATAGAATAGATATAAGGATATAGTTCTTTATAGTAAAAAAAAAATTATTATAGTAATCTTTACTTTAAAATCCTTAATTATCTTTATTACTATAGCTTATAGATATATATATACTATCTATTTATTATAGTAATTTATAGTAACTCTAGAGATTTAATAGTACTAATATTAAATAAGATAGTATACTAATTTAGTATTATATACTTACTTAGGGTGTATATTTACTTATAAAATATATTATATATTATAATATCTATTAATATTACTCTAGTAGTATAGATACTATTATAGATTTATAAAAATATTAAAGAAATAATATAAAAAACATGATATTTAACTCTATTAATAACCTTAAAGAATTGAGTAGTAAGTAAGGTATATTCATTCTAGTTAACGTGCCTAATTATATAGCGAGTATTCACGTAATTTATACTTTAATCTCATTCGAATGTGCACGTTCCAAGCTTCGAGATGGCTTCTCTCGTACTGCGTGGTTTTTATCCCGTGACCCCCCTGAGGTGACACTTGAGTTACTGCGGACTGAGAAGATTTTTGATACGTTTTGGAAGAAAGTTTGCACGCCGGGAATTTTCGTACTGCTCGACAGTGTGGGGAGACATATGGCGCAAAGCCCGAACCCGGCCTCCATAATCATGAAGTATGTAGTGGCTGTCAGAATGTCTGTGAAGATATATTAACGCCTGGAACACGCATCACCAGAAAATATTGCGATACGTACTTCCTGGTCCGACGTCTGGATTGCCCACAACTATTGAAGCTTAAGCAAATGTATGAGACAGTACAAGCAGGCTTAATGCTCACCCAATTCTTTAGTAACCTTCACCGCTTGTAGCAGAACCTCCAGTCGCACAGCAGACATCGCAATAGTACTTGGAATGTCAGCGAGAGTTTTCCATGAAGTATTGGGGAGCTTACGCTGAACCGAGTAGGAAGACGAACGCTATGGCGACCTTCCGAGCGAGGCTTATTTGCAATCGCGCGACCTATACTTCAAGTCAGCAGTAATAATATGGATTGGAGAAGGGGATGCCTACAAAAGGCAAAGGATATAACACGATAAGCGCATCAGTCACCACGTCTGATATAGCAAATGACTGTTGCAGCATGTATGTGTCAGTTGTGCATTTGAGGTAGTCGCCACCTCGGCTCCACAACCACTCCAGATGTGACAGACTCCCGCAGAATAAGAGGTTCGCCACTGTGAAGGAGATGCCCCATATGACCGTGATTACCATAAGCGACCATAAGATGGCCTCTGCTACTCTGTAAACACCCGTTCTGAAGGCTCTATGATAGAACGCAAGACAGCTGAGCTTGATGAACCCAAGGGTTGCGGCAAGAACGACGGCGCTGGACCAATAGATCTAGTAATGCAGTTGGCCTCTATAAGTAGCCAGAGCCTTTGGGTATTTACCTTTCGATTAATGGTTAGCGTGCGGCTCTGATACTCCACGTAATTGAAGTTGTAATTCTCATCCGGATAACCCAAAGACTTTGTCGCGACTCCATAGATGATAGCGGCTGATAGACCGTATAGACAAATCTACGACGCAATTGTGTCAGCACGATATGTGTTAGTATGTTCGGCTTGTGCCCCACCAAAGCTGGTAGTGAAAGCCAGTCGTCCCAACCAAGTCGGCTGTAAGCTCGTCTAGTCGCAAAGCGGGCACCGACAACAACAGTGCAGACGATGGGCCATATGATGCCAGCGGACCATAGATGTCCAGGATCGATATTGAGTGTTACGACGTTCATATTGTAAGCAAAGCAAAGGTTTGGTGAAGTGGTTTGCAGGCTAGACTGAAAATGCGTGCCTTTGGACACGGCTCGTAATCAGCACGAGAGGGTGAGTGGAATCTGCGCCAACCTAAGCGCATCACGCTACAGGTGATATAGTGTGGAATGAATGGATGTGGCGGGTAGATCAGAGGTTCGCAGATGCAGGGCCCCATTTTCAGTCGCTCAACTCAGAAGTCAGGTCAGATAGAAGGCAAACGCAGTACTTCATTTGTTACATGCGCCGCAGGCCGCGATTCGGAGGAATGGAGCCCCTGTTCTAATTCGCTTGTGTTATTAGGTACGAGAGGAATAATCGCTTACGAGAATCCGGCAGGGATTTGGCACGGATTCAGTTGACCCGCGCTGTCGGAGAGAGGAGCGGGATCTAACCCCCCGGCTATGCATGGTGAGTGATGGGTTGTTGACAACTTGACTAGTGGAGATAACGAGCCCTGCTTACCACCCTTTTTGGAAGGTGTGTGCACAAGAAACGAGGGTCATGGTGGTCAGCATATTACGCCCCTCTGCAACTTCTCTATGGGTAGACGATTATCATCGGGCTTCTTTCCAGCCGTATTCGCTGCATTTTCTGTGATATGACGACTGGAATTACCAAGCCGTCTATGCACTCTTGCTGTTGTACATCACGCTCATAGTCTTGCGACGTCTCGTAAGAAGTGTAATCCCCCACGTGAGCTGGAACGTTGGATACGGGATTCTGACGTGGGTACTTTTGAACCTGTGTCTCATTTATAGGGTAACGCAATGCCTGCAACTATTGTATAGAAACCTAGAAGAGACCACCGAAACAATCTGCATACTGACGCAGATGTTCTCCACGCAGATAGGTGGACAGACGCATTACGTGTCGAGGAAATATTTGATCTGACTGAAGAACTTTTCCTTCTGTTCGACATGGGAAAAGTGTGCGGCGTTTTGAAACGTCACCCATTTAATCTTGGGTATACGATCAAAGAAAGGCTGCATTGCGGCTTCTTGCACATACTCTTCTGATCCTCTTATTAGAAGTGTCGATGCATTGATCTGGTGAAGGCGAGGTATAATCGTCCAGTTCTCTAGCGAGCCTGATGGATCGAGTGTCGAGGGGCCGAACCTGATATTATACTTAAAATCTGATTCATATAACTTTTCTCAATATCTCGAACACTCACATAGTGCGGTGCATCTCAGATGTAGCCATTCGAGACAGTGCTGGGGCTATCTCCTCGATCGGAAACGGCTTGCTAAGACTTAAGTGGTTTTGTGCGAAGACAAGCATGGCGTTCTGGTACTCAGGGCTGGTGTATTCTTTACTCTCTAGTGCATGCCGCAAGGCTTCCTGCGCATCTTGAGGAAGGCCTTCCCGTACCTTGACTAACCCTTGGACATGACCCTCCATACTCGCGGGCACGCCGTATAGTATCAGTCGCCGTAGGTTTCCTGGGCGCGATGGTTCAGATGCCCATTCAGTCGCCAACATACCACCCCATGAATGTCCAAGGATGTCCAGGGGGCGGTCTGCTAAGCCGAGGTGTTCAATAAGATTGCTGAGCTCCTTGCAGAACAGTTCGGGGACCCAGAATTCTTTGTCTCCGTCTTTCTCTGGATACAGAGTAGAATTACCACAGCCCAGTTGGTCGTAAAAAATGACCAGGTCCGATAGAGTGTGTAATGAGAGCAGGTATTCATGACCAGCTGCTGGTCCTCCGTGCAGAACAATCAATGGTATTTTGGTAGAATCTTTCAGGTCGCCAAAGACTTTGTACCACGTCTCGCACGGGGTCTCGATACCCTCAACAACGAACGGAGCTTTGCCTTCGATTGCCATGGTTGTTTGGGGTAGTTAATATCTGTCCGTCTGTGGGACGTACAATGGAACTGCTGGCTGTCAGAACAGATAGACGCCCACAAGTCCCAGAGGCGGAGCAACAGGCACGTGACCGTAAGAAGGCAAACTGCCAACTGCCCCGCCCTTCACCTCCATTATGGCGCTAGCCATTTTTCGTATTGCGCTCACCCTCTTCAGAAGAGTAAAGGTTCTTTCATCCATATCGCCTTGCAGGTGGTCACGCAGACAGCTTGCAGGGAAGTCAATACGCATCGCTAACCAGGCAGACGGGAGCTTCCATGGCCCATGGGGCGTTTCGGGCTTACAAGGCTTACGCCGCAATGCCCAGCCATTGGCCGGTGAATACTCTTGGCAAATGAGCCATAAATGAACTTTACCAGACATCTGGGACTCTATTTCATTGCGGCCCCATTGTCTTTATTGAATGATTTGTGCCTACAACTGACTGCCCTCAGATTGGCCGATAACAGATTCCCTGAGTACAACGTCCTGCTGTCCCATCAATTAATGGCCAGCGGCGCAGCAGCATAGTTTTTTCATTGCATGCAGCTAAATCCAGCCAATTACTTGCGATGTCACGTACGTCGATGATCAACGTCGCAATGTATGTGCGTGATGATCGAGCACAATCCGGAAAGGCGACTCAGTGACACCATCTTCATTAGGAACCATCACCACTCGACGCAAACGCGCTCGATTCGCCAGAGAGATATCATCGGGTAACCTGTCTCTTTTCTCGGATATAGACGAACCGACCGGGCAAATAATGAAATTCAAGCTAGGTATAAACATGTGAATGCTTGAAAAGCTCATCACGGGCTTTCTTAGTCTCCATCATACCGCTATTCCCACTCACAATTCACATTGGGTGACCGTTTCACTGCAACAATACCTTTTTCAGTCATACTACGGTTCAATTCCTACTTTATTATAAAAATCATGACAGACGAGGAAAGTTGCGCTGCTCCTCTGTCTTCTCCTCACGGAGAAATGTATGAGAAGGCAGCTTCTGAACAAGATTTCTCCCATGCCTCAGCGTCATCTACATGCCACCAAATGATGGATGAGTTTATACCACGACCACCGACAGAAGACGAGATTAAAGATTTACCTCATGTCATGACGAATATACCCATTACTGCCTGGCTGCTGGTGTTTATTGGCTCCGCAGCAGCGTTTGCTAGATATGGCGTATCAACTACTTTTCGTACGTTTTACAGGCCTGATATATTGTACCCTCTAATTCGACCAGAAAACTATATCCAGAACCCACCCGGGAACTCGCAACTTCCTGGTGCTCTAGGCTTAGGCCAAGCAAAAGCCACGACTATCACGAGCATTTTCTCGGCTTTCGTGTTCCTCACACCACTCCCACTAGGAATTCTTTCAGACGGATGGCTTGGCCGATACAGAACGATGATACTCAGTCTCGGGCTTCTACTCTTAGGATATAGTGTTTTAGTGGTCACGGCTATTCCAGCTTCCTTTCGGCATGGAGATAGCCTTGGGGGTTTGATAGCCTCTATGTTGCTCGTAGGCCTTGGTCAGGGCGGATTGTCCGCTGTCATGTTTGTTTTCATTGGTGATCAAATCCCAGATAATGGGATGATCGTCCAGAAAAGCCCCAAGGGAAAATCCGTGATACAAGATCGCAGCATCAGCATTCAATTCGTCTTCAACATTTATTTCTGGGCAACTAATCTGGCTTCTCTTTCAATTATAGGAACAACCATGATGGAGAGGGTCAGCTTTTGGTCCGCTTACTTGATGCCAACTGGTATTTTGGCTATCAGTATCGTACCTCTACTCTTATGGAGCTCGCGTCTTACCAGACCCCGACTTCAAAAGAACGTTCTGCGCGAAACCCTGCGAGTGGTGTATATCGCTTGTCGGAATAGGTTTCGTCTTTCTGCTGCCGTTCAAGCTCACCATTGCGACTCGGTCTTTGTAGACGAGCTTCGCAGCGGTTTAAACGCATGCCAAGTCATGATCGCTTTTGTTATTTTTTGGCTCTGCTACAACCAGCTCTTCAGCAACATCGTCTCTCAAGCTGGTCAGATGGAACGAGTTGGGGTTTCCAACGACACAATAGTGTTTCTTAACGTCGCTGCCGTTGTTGTTCTGAGCCCTCTCATCCAGAGTTTACAAGCCTTACTCAGACGTTACAGGCTTTCATTCGGTCCTATACGGCGCATTACGGTAGGATTTGTTCTTACCGCAATGGCCATTGCATACGCTGCTGGCTTGCAGAAACTGATCTATTCTCGCGGACCTTGCTACTCTCGACCTCTGGACTGTTCAGCAGCATATCAAAATGGTCATTTACGGCCCAACAAAGTCAACATTTGGCTTCAGGCGCCAATTCATGTTCTTCTAGGCGCCGGAGAGATTTTGGCATATGTTTCAATGACAGAATATGCATATGCTCTATCTCCTCATAACATGAAGGCGTTTATTCAGGCACTGAATCAACTGACTGTAGCGCTAGGCTCTGCACTCTGTACAGCACTAGGACCGGCATCTCGAGACCCGTGGCTTATCACATTGTATAGTTGCTTGTCAGGCGTAATGGGGCTCAGTGCTGTACTCTTCTGGCTGGTGTTCAGGAGATACGACGATAGAGAGTAGAGAAGCTACGAATAATGCGTCGTCGCGTACTGTTTACAAGGAAAATTAAGTGAGGGGTAGTTTAGCAACGGGGATAGTTACTAGGGTCTGGACGGCGTGGGCAGGCCGCAGATCATCTCCATAACGTTTAAACAACTCGACATGAGTCTTTCCCGAACTGAAGAAACCTTATCGGACCAATCGCCCAAAATAAGTACATTTGTTCCCATGCGTGTTATCTGTGCGACCGGAAATTAGCCAGAGATCAGTGTGCGTGCAAATTCTACTTGTGGAAGGTATGAGCCCCATGTAGCGCTTGTATGAACGTTGTGCCACAGTGCAGCATTACGACCAAGACATGGAGACCTTGGCCACCCACCCACCCCACTGTGTCACCCCACAGGCAGAGACCGGAGACCGAAACTCACATGTGAGACGGCAGACATCAGAAGTCGAAGATCACATATGTGCAGCAGGTAATATGAAATTTGGAGAACACGTCAATCAAGTATGCGGCTGAGTGGCACTGCTTGATGAATAGCGGAACGTTGTTCGATACCGAATAAATTCACATATAACGATTAGCCCGGCCCTCTTGGCTGCAGAAAAAGGCATACGCTTGTATAGCTGCCTTTTGAAGGGAGTTAGAGCAACTAAGTGATTACTAGTCAATAGAGTAGCAAATTATAAGGCGAAATCATCTGAATCTAAGAGAGCTGGGCTGATCGTTATATGTGAATTTTTACGGTAACAATATGTCAATGCATTGGTTTGGAGCGAGGGCATGGTGTGTGGCGTGAAAATTTAAATACACGAAAGGGCGTTTCCCTGTTCAGGTCTGTAGGCGAACAAGGCGAACAAGGCAAACAACCCTAGCTCTTATTGTCAAACGGCCCTGGCTTGACGAAATACTCCCCTTTGGATAACATGCGTTCACGAGCCCACTTGTCTAGCTTCTCCCAATTAGTGCAAGCCTGCTGGGAGTTGGACCTCAACTCTTTACTTGGCCAAGATCCGTCTGCTGCAATCCAATAACCTGCATACAAAGAAGAATCTGCCTTGCACATAAGCGTGCGTCGCAGCGATTCGATGCAGTGCACTATAATCGAAGTTAGCTTTGCGCATGTTTCAATGGTTGGGCATCTACCTTGATGGTAGGTGTTGAAAGCCTCCTGCTCTTCAGTCATATTTGGAAAATAATAATCCTTGTGCATGTTCTTTCGGAGCCCGTCCTGCAGAAGACATTAATTAATCTGCGACCCTGTTATGACGCATGGGTGCAATGCCGAGCACTCACTAGGCAATGGAGCTCATGGTATGTAGCCAGAACGGCGGGATGACCTCCATCAGAGAGTTCCACTAGGTCATCGCTGAAATCCGCATGTGCTTGCATCAGATCCTCTTTGCTGGCTCTGACATTTGATGCTACCTGGATTAGCAGCGTTTCATGATTATAATTTCCATGCATAACCTACGTTGTAAAAGATGGTGCCAATGGGTGTCTATGTCTTCTGGCTTGCCGAAATATCTTTCATCAAACTCATGGAACAAGAGTGGGTGAAGTTCGTGTGCGATGGCATTGTTGGCAGGAGCTATGCGTTTGTTAGAATGATGACGTTTCGCAAGATGGCTTCGAGATCGCAGATTACAGTAAGGCTTTGGTATGCGCCAGATACTCTGGTATACCAACAGAGGCAGTGTGATGAGAATATATATCGATGCGAGAATATTGAAACCAAGTTGGAATCGACGAAAACGCGGTGATTGTTTGCTGCGGTTGACACTTAGGTCATTCAAGAGGGGCTGATAAGACTCAGAGGAATCCGTAGAGGAATCCATAGAAGCCTTCATGTAAATTTTCTCCATGATAAGAGGTATGATTAGCAAGAAAATTATTCGATAGTTTGGAGGGAAAGTACGATGGTGAAATATGGATTTTGAATGGTGAATCATGACTTAGATCCCCCGGCCATCGAGTGCCGCGGAGGATCGACAAACTGACCACGACTGATCGAAACCGGTGGCGAAGCATACCCAAGGCAACTGTCACTTTATCAGCTTCCTTTTCTGTCATTGAATGCTGGTGATTCATTACGCAGCTGCATACCGAGCCTCTCGACGCTCACGAAGAACCCTCAAGATCGGGACGATGCCTGTTTGCCCCGCCCTGATCGCGCTTCATGCAGAGCAGGCGCTCAATCACTTATTACTTTGGTCCCTACGAGGGTGGCAACTACGTGCGGCAGGCACAAACCAGTAAGCTAATCTAGTTGCGCAACGATGGGCGTAATCTAGAAATCAAGAATCACTACAAATAGGCCCGAATCTTCCTCTACTGTAACATCTCAATTCTTTTCTCTACCATCCAAACTCAATAGTGTGCACCTATCCTCTGGATTTGGTACCCTTCACTTGTCGGTTCTTGTTCACGCCTAAGACATTCGGCAAGATGCAGTCATACATACTGTTTGTGGTACTAGGGCTACTTCAGAGCAGCACTACTGCCTCTCCAATGGGTATTTTGCTACAAGAAACCACATGTCTTCTAACATGCGCTTATAGACCACAGACAATATCAACACTCGCACCTCTTCAGAGTTCATGCTATCCAATGCTGATGGTGCTAGTGTCCGACGTACGGCACCAGAGCTGATCCTACCCGATGCTGGCTTGGTTACGGAGTCAAAGGATCGTCGCGCTGCTCCAAAAGTGATCCTCCCCGATGCCGGCTTGAGTACCGGGGAGAAGCATCGTCGCACTGCTCCGGAGGTCATCCTTCCTAACGCTGGTATTAAGGAATCATTGAAGATGATAAGGGATTAGCATTTGGCCTGTGTAGCTCGGCCACAGTTCGCTCTGGAGAACGTCCTCAATATCGCGTGGTTTTGATTGGACTATCTCTTCTTCGGGGATACAGCGTTATGGACTTGCTGGGATCGATGAGTTTTGTGTCGAGTCTGTGGAAGTTGAGAAGGCGTAAGGCAAGCTGTGAGGCATACCCCAGTGACGCTTGAATTGGGTGAAGTGCCTCGACAGGCAAATTTGACAAGTATGCCTTCGACAACATAAGTACTGAAGAATTTCGACTCGATGGAAATATCTTGATTGAATGATTGTGTTTCAGTGAGCAGTTTCATCAGTTAATAATGATATCTGTCGTTTCCGTTGATTCAAATTGCGTTAGTAGAATTGTACTTAAAAGGCGAGAGGATTGGACTTCGTCTTGATGCCGTTTTCCCTTGGCCTGCTTCATGGCGGGGAAGGGTTGGGTTCGTAGACGCTTCCTTGGTCCTCCGGTCGATGTATGATTCTCAGGGTCCCGACTGCGCTTCTTTGTCTCGAGGGGCTCGTGAGTGGGCTTATCCAGGACTCGAGAAATTCTTCAACATACCTACTGCTTTAGTGAGTATCGAGCTTTCAGTTTAGTATCTGTCCGAGATTTAGGGCTCTTATCAGTCGCTGCTCGTATGCGATCACTGCGTCTCGTAGCTTTGCGGATAGCCTGGACTGCGAAGGTCAGAATGGTTGTGCGGCACGGTAGGAGTTGCGACGGTATACCCTCCTTCCTCTGGGTTGGGATACGGCGCCTCTTCTGAGCGGCCGGGGGTGATGAACAACTGGCCATGGTGAAAAGGAATCGCGGGATCGAATCGTTTGTATGTTGCCGCCGAGTTTGAAATGGAGGATTTGCTAGCGTGGGATTCAGAATGCGAGCCCGCAGGCAGCAGTTGGGAAACGCCAAGCAAGCGAAACGCGCTAGTCCTAATACGTTTCCGTGACCGCTGGTCTCCTCCGACTACCACTTCTGGTTCTGCATCGACATAGTCTTTTCAACAAAGATTCGCTATAGTAAAGCGGATTTAGTCACTGTTTTTTATTCGCAATATTACTTAGAAAGAATTCTTCTTCATGTGTAGCTACGTCGCCACACCTGCTTTCGCATCATACGGGATAGCTCTCAGATATGCTTGTCCCACTCATGAAATTGCCTTCACACATGCGGAATAATTTCCAGTGACTTCACCATGTTAGAGTGTAATATATGCTATATCGACAAACCGCACTTATCAGGCTAACAGTTTAGATCATCACCAACCTCTGTTCTACCCACCATTTCATCAACGATTCTTTCAGGTCAACATCACCAATATCATCAAACATTGTAAAGTTTATGAATTTCGCTACAGTTATGCTTTAGCCTACTGCACTCAGCAAGAAAAACGCTTCAAATTCTCCCTAGTGGACCCAGCTTCAAGAGAAAGCCCTTCGGCCGCGCTTGCGAGCCGAGTCTTCTTCGGAGCCCGTTCGCATGAATGGCCATCACGCAGCTAGCCCATGTTATAGCCTCTATCATGAGGCCAAGGGGTAAAAGCCCTCGTGGAGTTACCGAAAGGACTCATCGAGCGGTCTCGAGCTATCCTAATTCTCGACTAGCAGCGTGGCGAGGATTCATGCGAGGAGCCCCAGAGGCGGACTCGCGATTGGGCGCAACCCGACTCCAACTCTCTCTAGTCCATATGATAGGCTCTGCCATGAACTCCTGGAGCGAGGATACCCCCGCGGATCTGTTGATGAGACCTGTCAGCACGCAGTCTCGAGCTCTTATCATGATCCTCGCTGGACTGTATCTGTCTCATCAACGTATCCCTCATCTCTCATGACAAATCATGAATCGAGACCTCTCAATGTAGCCTGCTCACATGAATTTTTGCTGCGCTTTCTCTGTGACCGTCGCCTGCATAAATGCATCCTGCGATTCTTACACCGGACGTTGCCGCTACCACCCTCCAAACACCAGGTGAGGTGTGCCTGGAAACTGCGCCTCCTGACTGAGGGCCTTACGGGAAATTGTTCTGGACACACTTCGTCAAGATTTTCCACGATACCCAGGGGAATGGCCGGCTTCGTCCACCTTAAAGTCGCAGTTGTTCCGGCATGCATGAATCTCCGCCGCCCAGTTCTACCGTCAAATTCAGCTACATCATCATCCGATCCAGCTCTTACTTGAATCCATGCATAATATACTCCAAAGATCTCTATATGACGTCTGCGCATGAAGTTGCCCCACTCCTATATACATCCTAAGCCGCTCATGAGGTCATGGCAGCGCCATGTTTGAGTCGAATTTGATCCTTCCACTTACTGTCAGCGCTCCATTAGCCAGAGACCACGTCATATCCCCTCTCTTGCCGACTTATAAGCGTAGCATGTCGTAATACCACGCCTCTTCGGCGGTTCAAGCTCCTCTTTAGTTATACTAGATGTTGGCTCCTATCTTAGTAGGTCAAGTAATTCGATGCCCTAGTATCTATTTTCGCATAAATATACCCTCACCCAACACAACCTTAATTCTAGGGTGATCCAATCCAGTCTCCTCGTGCGTGGACCCAGGCCAAAGTAATGGGTTCGGCGGTAAGGGTACGGAAATTACACTCTCTACTACGGCTATCACTCAGCTCGTCACTAGAGATGTAGGCTGATTTTTACCACCTAGACATGGCTCCACCTAGACATGGCTTAAATACTATCCAGTGTATTACTTATTACAGTTTTTGCCTTACTATCGAACGTAGAGGGAATAATTAGTACCTAGCTATATTTATCAATGATCTGGATAAATGTTAAGGGTATATATAAAAGTAAGATATAGGTAATAAACTATACTACCTTCTTATCTCTCTACAAGGCTTTAAATACTTAGATGGTAGTTAGAGAAAGTGAGGTTTAGATAATAAGAGACGGATGGTTAATAGAGATGATTTAGCTAAAGCTTGTAGCCTTGGCCAAAATATAACTATATGTAACTAAGAATGTATAGCTAAGTATTAAGTTTCCTAAATAGGCCCCTTTACTTATACTTAGGGGCTATATAGATTCAATTTTAGACCTTCTAATATATATTTAGAATTAGATTAAATATCTCTAAGAGTAACTTATTTTTAGTTTAGGCTAAAGTAGTGATGTTGCGGTGTCTATCAATCGGTCTGCCGAGTGGCAGAAAACGTGGAGTCGCAACACTACATCTTTGAACTTCACAGGCTTCCTGGCGCCTACATACAGGAATGGCAGCATCAAGGAAAACGATCCACTCTCGTGCGGCAGCTACGACTGGCAGTCAATCAGCTATGAAGGCGTTCCATGGGAGTACAGCTAGTCGATACCGCACGATATAGAGAGTGTGATCATGCTGATGGGTGATGCAGATATAGCTGAGATGAGGCTAGATACAATGTTCATTCCTGGTCTGACTTAATCGAATCAAGGCGGTAACAGCGCAGGCTCTACGATCTTCAATCCTGGTAATGGTAATTTCTCCCCTATCCGGATAATGTACATCAAAAGCAAATGAACGGTGTTTCAGAACCATCCTTCATAACACCCCTCTTGTACAATTACTGGCCACAACGACAATCCAAATCCGCCAAACTATCCCGCGACCTTGTCGACCAGTACTACAACAACGGCCGCTCTGGTATACCTGGGAATGACGACGCAGGTGCAATGAGTAGCTGGCTGGTGTGGAACATGATTGGGCTGTACACTGTCGCTATTCAACCAGTGTATCTGATTCTCGCCCCACGGTTTGCAGATATTACAATAACACTCGGTAATGGCGGCGCGGTTCTGAGGATCAGCGTGAACGAAGTGGAGAGCGGGCCATATGTTCAAATTCTAAATGTAAACGGAAAACCCTGGAATAAGAGCTGCATCATTCGCGAGGATATTGTAAGGATTGATGGTCGCGATAGTACGTTGGAATTTAACATGGGTGCGGAGCCCGTGTCTTGGAATTCCGGTGAAGTACGACCTAGCCCTGGGCATGTAACGATATAATTAAACAGAAAGCGGAAATCATAGATTGAAAATAAAAGATAATATACTATAAAATGGTATGAGGAGAGTAATCACAGTTAGTTAAATTAAAATGATAGCAGACTTGTACTGGAAATATAATAATATTGTATGAAAAGGAATGTAGAGATTCATAAGTAAAGAATAGGTTAATTGACAAAAGGGAATAATTAATGAATGACTTAATACATATAGAAGGAGTAAATTAGTGAACGTAAACCACCAAGATTCAGCCCTCTAGGCAATTAACAAGTACTGAAGACGCTTCGTAGGCGCGTCTAGAATATCCTCCACATTAACCTTAAACCCCCTCTCCTTGTAGAAATCGACAAACTGCGCGGCTAGGATCCCTTCAACCCACGTCTCGAAGAAGGGGGTGTCCTCAGTGACGTTAAGTCTTCTTTGACCAAGGATGGCATCCCATGCTTCGTCGACGATTGCGACTGGGGATGGTTGATCCAGACCTCGGTAGGTACGTTCCTCGGTAGTGCGAGCGAGAAGAGGAATTCTGGGCAGGTCGGTATGAGGAGCCGAAAGAGATGCAAGATCCACATGAGGATCGTTGCAAATACCAACCACCACATCGCACAATCTTGCGTGGACTTCGTCGGCAAACAGTCGAGTCATCAGCCCCTCTGTGAACGAAAGACTGACTTCTACCTCAGCGGATTCCTTGGGAATTGAGAAGATGAACATGTCGGAAGCGTACGTGGGCGAGCTTGAGCCACTAATTGTGCAGGTTGCGCCGTTTTCAAATGGAATGGATTCAACGACGTCATCCAAGTTCTGGTGCTGGACGATCGAGCTGAAACGAGTTGCACGTGGCCAGTTGGTGCATTCTTTGACAATCGTGGTGAAGTCTGTTGTCTCGTAGGAAAGCGCAGAAGCATAATTATTCTGGACCTGCTGAAGGAGGTCTAGGGCTGTTGTTATTTCGGCCATTGCGACGCGGACGGGGATGATGTTCACGCAGCAACCTAGGATTCTTTCTGCCTGGTGAACGGGGACGTTTCTACCTGATACCAGTTGGCCGAAGACGACATCGTTTTCTCTTGAGAGTTGTGAGAGAACGAGAGACCACGCAGTTTTGATGACGGTGGCAAAGGTGATACCGTGCTGTGATAGCGAGCATGCCGGAACCGATCGTGAAAGTGTCCGAATATTTTCATTGCCTGTAACAAATTGTGGTGTGGAAAAGAAGTTGGTCATATGAGATCCCTCCAGATGCTTCATCCAAAATGAATGGGCATCAGGAGTTTCGGCGGCCTTCGTGCCCTGGATGTAGCGTGAGAAACCAGGACTCTGAGATAACTCACCTCCCGCGTACGCAGCTTGGAGGTCATGGTAGATAATAGGTTGACTAATTCCGTCGTATTGGGCGTGTGAGAGTCGCAGAATCAGGCACGATCCTTCGTCTTCTCCGCCGCTGATGTACATGAATTTGGTTAAGGTTTGGCCAAGGGAGAGATCGCGTTGCTTATCTTCCTCGATCAAGTCATCGATCTGGGTGTCGAGGCTATCCGTAGACTCGATGTGTATGAAGTCATAGGAAAGGGAGTGGAGAACAACGTTGAGGGTCTGCTGCTCATGGGCGAGGAATACAGTTCTCAAAATCGGGTGACGCTCAACGACCGCGTTACATGCAGCTGCAAGCCGACTGCTGTCCAGCAAGGTATCGAACTTGAAGGTAAAGTATGTCATGTAGCCTCGATGCTTAAGTAGATTGGAGGTAACAGCCCAGGCCTGGAACTCAGTCGCTTCATAGAGGTCTTCAACGTTTTCCTCTGCGATGGAAGCGTGTACCAGTGTCTCGGCGAGAGAAGATGTAATATCATAGGGCATGACCAGTGTCGTATTGTCTATAAGCTCGACTCTGGAGTTCTCGAAGACCCTAATTTCGGCTGCGCTCGCCATATCGGAGAGTCTTGGCTTCTGGAGGATATGCGCCACCAGGAGATGAATGTTGACCTCTCTAGCCGCAGCGACAAGCCTCATTGCCAGAATGGAATCTCCACCCCGCTGGAAAAAGGTGTCGTCGGCACTGATGGAGATTGGCTCTAAGCATAAAATCTTGGCCCATAGCTCACGGAGTCTGATTTCCATATCCGTAGTGGGTTCACGTTGCGACCGCTCGTTCAGAGAAGCCAAAGTAAGCTGTGAGCTGGTGAGATCATTTCCAAGCTGTACAAGCGTGCGACGATCAGTCTTTCCCGAGGCCGTCAACGGTATAGAGGAAACGGGAACGAAGAGCGTCGGAATCATGTATGCCGGTAGCTGCCTTTCTAGAGCGCGACGGACGTCCTGTGTAACATCCTGAATGGCCTCAAAGTCCGACACAACGTGGAAATCATTAGAGTCGAACCAGCTACTGTTGGTACAGATGAAAGCAGTCAAGGCTGGGTGGCTCTGGCGTTCCACAGGCTTAATCACATCGACCGCCACCTGCCAGTTTTTGTCCTGAGGGATAAATCGTTTCAGGTTGAACTCTACTTCCCCAAGTTCCAGGCGCTGGCCGCGCAATTTGATCTGTGTATCCTTGCGACCGATGAATTGAATCATTCCGGTCGACGGATCATATCGAGCCAGATCGCCAGTCTTGTAGAAGCGTTTGCGACGTCCTGGATCGAAGTCTTGAGCCCATGCAGCATTCTCGATAAACGCCGCATTAGTCTTGGCTTCATCGTTGAGATATCCTCGCGCCAGCACCGGACCTTCAATTACGAGCTCCCCAACGCAGCCGATTGGGACCAGCCGGTCGTGATCAGTTGGGTGGACGATCCAGGTCACTGCGCCGACTCCATGGCCAATCTGTTCAGGGCTCGAGTTCAGACTCATGGCCCCGAAAAATACACACCAGATGGTGCATTCAGCAGGGCCATAGATGTTTCCGAGGTATATTCTATCGGCCCAGTCTTTTATTATACTGCGTGTCAGTGCCTCACCACCGACAATAAGCTTTTCAAGCGTGGGGACTTCCTCAGGCTGAAGAAGGCGGACGACTGTTGGCGTGAGACAGGCCCAGGTAACATTGAACGAGGTGATGGTGCTCGCGAGGTGATTGACACAGTCATCTCGAGACGGGACGCAGACGCAACCACCCAGCATGAGAGTCGCAAAGATGTCGCTAAGACTGACATCGAAGGTGTACGCTGCGAACTGCAGGACTCGGGACTGAGCATTGATACCAGCCAGTTTGCCATGGAGTATACCACTCGTTACGAGGGCAGAGTGCTCCACGACGACCGCCTTAGGGTTACCAGTGCTTCCTGAGGTGAATATGGCATACGCAGGAGCGGAAGGAGACACCTCCCGGGTGAAACCCAAATCAGCGGAGGCAGGTGGTAACTTGTCCATGGTGGATTGAGAAACTTCCAAGACGATCACATCACTACTACCTTGAAACAATTCGACATTCTTTGTGGAGGCTAGGATAATATGGGCGTTGGTCTGTTTAGCGATAGCCTGGCGTCGTTGGGTTGGGTGGGTAGGGTCAATTGGAACAAACGCTGCCCCGGATTTGAGGACGGCCAGCATGGCCACGATGGTCCACGCTGACTTTTCGAAACAAAGGGGAACAAACTGATCCTGTGAAGGGGTCACACCATGGCTGTTCAGAAGAGAAGCCAGTTTATCGGAGAGTTCATTCAGCTCCTGGTAGGTAAATGAGGCATCCCAGCCATTCACAGCCGGTCGTCCGGACCGGCACCAGACTTGTCGTTTTATCACCTCGTGGACGCAGTCATGGGTTGTCTCGGGACATTTAGCGTTCCAGGCCTTGATCATCTCGTCATCGTGGCGGCTGAGGGATCGCACATGGCTAAGTGAGGTATTGGTAGAGGAGGTGACAAGCTGGGTCAAAACATGCTCGAAGTGGTAGAGGACATGACCAAGGTGCTCGTCAGCTAGGAGGTTGCGGTCGAAGTGAGCATTGACTTTGATTCCATCACTCTGTATGAAGCACTCGATGGTAAGCGGGTTAACATAAAATCCTGTTTCGTTGTCGCCCATAGCGACAGGGGAGTTGAAGATGGTCGAGTTGCTCTCAATGTCACCCTGAACCACAAGAATATTTTGGAAGTCCGCTGCCTCCCGAATGCCACTGCTGAGGTGCCGGATGTCCTGGAGACCAGTTTGTTCAAAGGCGATCATAGCCACCGCTTGGTCCTGGAGTTGTCTCAAGAACTCCCCGACCGACATGCCAGAGTCGGAGAGGCAAATCCGGATAGGCACAGTGTTTAGCGTGGGCCCAACCATATGGTCAATGCCGGGAATAGACACGGTACGGCCACTTAGGGTCAGACCAAAGGCGATGTCGTCACCACCGGAGTATTCCATGAGCGTCAGTGCCCACGCTGCTCGAATCAGGATTGAGCTAGTCACTGAGGAGTCGTTGGTCCAGGGCACGGTGGCATAGTGTTGCACTATCCCGTTGGCGCGGGATGGGAATGTTGAGCTTGGGAGAGGGGGATAGTGAGTGACATTAGCATCGGCGAACTCTGAACGCCAAAACCGCTCAGATGCATCTGTCTTAATCGCTTGGAGGTTATGAATGAATTGGTTGAATGGGGCGAAAGGTACTGGGGATCGCTGGTGGTAGAACTGCTCCGCCGTGCTGAACAGAAGCGAGACGGTCCATCCATCATAGATTGCGTGGTGTGCAGTCCAGACAAAGTAGTTGGCTTCTTCTGCCATAACCAATCCACAACGGCTTAATCGCTGGCCGAGGCCCATTGGTAGAGCCTGGTCAGATGTTAGGAAACCCCGAAGATTTCCAGACACTGTCCAAGTCAGAGTCTCATCTACGACAACCTGGGCAAGACCGTTGTCTATCTCTATGATTCGAGTGCGCAGGGGGAGACGAGGCCGCCAGAGTGGACTCCCAAGCAGATTTGAGTCGGTCTAGATCGATGTCATCAGGCAGCTTGAAGACGTTCTGCATGACATATGCTCCTGGCTGCTGAAGAGAAAGTGCCAATAATCCCTGCTGAAGAGGCGTACAAGGGTAAACATCAACAATGGAGTCCATCTCAACATCACAAGCTGCCGCAGCAGAAGCCTTGAGTGTAGCAAGGTTGGTGCCGACATCTGCCATGAGGGAAAATGGCTCAATATCCAAAACCTTCGAGTTATCCGCCTTGGCACAAACCTCCGACATGGCAGATAAAGTAGCAGATTGGAATATATCACCTACAGTGAGGACGATATTCTCCTTCAATGCACGGGAAACGAGCTGCATGGCCTGGATCGAGTCCCCGCCTAATCGGAAGAAACTATCCTCTCGTCCGATCAAGCCATGGTCGAGATGTAGGACTTGACTCCATAATCGCTGCATTGTCTTCTCCATCTCAGTCACTGGAGCCGTTCTTTTTCTATTTTGGTTGGCGGAACAGGACACCAGCTGTTCTGCTGTGAGCTGGGCTCCGAATTGACGCAGAGCTCGACGGTCTGTCTTCCCCTGAAGTGTTGACAGGGAGGAAATTGATAGGGATGTAGACAGAGGGTATCATCCACTGAGCCAGGGTAGAGGCCAATCCAGCTTCAATCTTGACAAGTTCCCTGTGTATATCTTCCAACCTCGACTCCCAGAACTCGAGTTCATTCTCGGCGCTGGTTTTGTCCTCGCAGGAGATGAAGCCTGCTAGAAGAGGGTCGCCATCTCGATGGAAAGGCTGGATGATTTGGACTGCCACCTGCCATTCACTGGGAGAGAGCTTTTTTAAGTGGTGTTCTACCTCACCTAGCTCAAGGCGCTGTCCTCTGAATTTGACCTGGTTGTCCTTTCTCGCTACAAAGCTGATGGTCCCATCTGTATTGTATCGTACGACGTCACCAGTTTTGTAGAACCGCCGCCCTGGAGATGATGCCCACTTCAGGTCTGTGACGAAGGCCGCGGCGGTCTTGACAGGGTCGTTGAGATAGCCTCGTGCTTGGATCGGGCCCTCAATCAGCAATTCTCCAGGACATCCAATAGGCATCAGGCGATGGTGATCTGCGACGTCTACAACCCACTGACGGCAGCCGTTGAGTCGACGCCCGATATTCGTCGGGTCTGCATCCCGGCCGACGCCCGCAACCATGTTACTCCAGATAGCACACTCAGCGGGGCCATATGTGATGATGAAGCGGACCTTGTCATGCCAATGAGCGATATTGGTCACAGTGGCCGCTTCACCACCCACCGCAAGTGTTTTGAGTTGAGGGACGACCTCGACTGCGTCGAGGAGGTCGGCGACAGTAGGTGTGAGGAATGCCCAATTGACCTTGAGTCGATTGATTGCGCCAGCAAGGTTGTCATAACGATCATGCACAGATGGTACACAGACACAGCCGCCGACCATAAGGGTGGTGAAGATCTCGCCAACACTAACATCATACACATAGGATGAGAATTGAAGCACTCGGGAGTCTTCATCAATACCGAGTGCGGGGGCGTGGCAACAAGCACTTGAACACAATGCGCGGTGTTCGAGGACAATACCCTTTGGAGTCCCAGTACTGCCACTTGTAAAGAGGACGAAGATTGGGTTCTCCGGTTTGACTTCGCATCTAGGCGGCTCCCTCGCCGATGCGCCTTCAAACAGGCTGGGATCAACGACTAGGACTGAGTCGACTAGCGGAGCAACAATGGCAGAGCACGATGGCGCGGCGAGCACAACGGGTGGTTTGCAGTCGCGGATGATACTCTTCAGACGATTCGTCGGATGGCGAGGCTCCAATCCCACGCATGCACCACCAGCCTTAAGGATAGCCAACATGGCCACCACAGTCCATCCGGACTTTTCAAAACACAAGGGAACGAGGGTCTCCGGACCGACTCCGTAGCTTACTAATTGATGAGCTAAATGAGTAGAGAGGGTGTCAAGTTCTCGGTAGGTCAAGGTGACATCCCACGCGCAAATAGCCTCGGCCTCTGGTCTGCTACGGACCTGTTTGCGGATGATGTGGTGCACGCAGGAGTCGGTGGACTTGCTCAGTGGGATATTCCAGGTTTGCAGCTCTTCAAAATCTGCTGGACTGATCGTCCCAACAGCAGAAATTGGCTTGTCCCCACCAACCAGCATCAGCTGGCGAATGATATGCTCAAATTGTTGCAGGATTCGCTTCATCTGATCAGTAGAAATGAGTTGCGAATCGAAATACGCTGCCATCTCCAAAGTCTCCCCACCTATGGTGCATTCGATCGTCAACGGGTGAGCGAAGAATCCCGCCGTTTGATTGGCCGTGGCGCTGATGTTGCTGAAGATGGAACTTTTGTTGTCTTGTCCATTCTCAGTTTGTGACTGGACCACCAGGAGATTCTGGAAATTAGTGATAGCCCGGTATGTCGGGCCTAATTGGTCTGCGATCTCCCGCAGACCCGTCTGCTCGAATGGCATCATTTCGATGGCCTGCCGCTGCACGGCCCGGAGGTAGTCCCGGACGCTCCATGTGCGATCAACTGAAACATGTACCGGCACTGTATTGATCGTCGGTCCCACGATTTGTTCGATACCAGGGACGGCACTGTTGCGGCCATTAAGGGTCACGCCAAAGACCGTGTCTGTCGATTGACTGTAGTCCATTACAAGTAGAGCCCAAGCCGCACGAATAAGTGAAGACTGAGTCAGGTCCGGGTTCAGGCGCCAGGACCAGTTAGAAGGAAGATGAACCATCTTGCTGTCGGCGCTGACCTGATAGTGGCTGGATGGCAGGGCTGGGAATTGGATCGAGCTCGCATCCTTGAGATGTGCCCTCCAGAAGCTGGCCGTTGTCTCTTGATTCATCTTCATGAGTCCTTGAATAAAGAAGCTGTAAGGCGGAGATGGGGTGGTGGATAGTTGCCAATAGTTCTTCTCAATTGTCTCGAATATTAGCTTCATGGACCAACCGTCGTAGATGGCATGGTGCGCGGTCCAAATAAATTTACGCCCGACCATGACGAAGCGCTGGAGAGGCTTTGCCAGGCCCATGGGTTTCCCCTGATCTTCCTTGAGGTAGGTGTCGATATCTGTAGCAGTAGGCCATATGATTTCGTCGCTGATAACCACCTGGTAGAAGCCCTCATCCTCCGTTCCAATGATTCTGGTACGAAGAATTGGCGTAGATATGATGGTCGCTTCCCACGCCCGCTGAAATCTCACAACATCTACCTCTTTTGGCAGCATATACGTGTTTTGCACGACATAAGCACGGGACTGCTTGGCCGTCAGAGCAATGAGGCCCTTTTGGAGAGGAGTGCAGGGATATATATCCTCAATCACGGCCTCTGCAACGCCGCACGCCGACGCAGCTTCCGACCGTAGACTCTGCACCTTTTTGGCGTCAACCTGGGAGAAGGGCTCAACGTGAGTCGGTCCACTTGAGACATCTCCAGCAGGTAGTTTGACCATCCGCGTCGCCATCTCCGAAAGAGTAGGATACTCGAAGATGTCAGCCACGGTCAAGGCCATCCCCTCCTCTCTCGCTGCTGCAACGAGTCGAATACCTCCGATTGAGTCACCACCGAGCTCAAAGAAGTTGTCTTGGACACCAATTGACTTGGGCTCGAGCTGGAGACATTTTCCCCATAGACGCTGCAGCTGTTTTTCGGTGGGGAAGGCTGGCTCACTGTGATCATTTTCTTTCTGCAGCGAACAAGCCTTCACTTGATCCGCCGACAAGCTCGCACCAAACTCCTTGAGACTCTTCCTGTTTAATTTTCCGGGGCTCGTTAATGGGACAGCTTTGATAGGCACATAGAGACTTGGAATCATGTGTCTGGGAAGCACCTTGACGAGCTCCTTCTGTAGGGTCGGCAGAAGCAAGCCTAGAACACCCTTGGCGGTCAAATCAAGCTCGATCTCCCCTCCAGTTACTATCCGATCTGGCCAAATGCACAGGAAGACAGTGAGAACGGGTCTGCGGCCACGAAGCACGATTTCAGCCAAGATCTTCCAGTCGTTCATCAAAAGCTTCCGCAGATGGTGTTCGATCTCGCCTAGCTCTAGCCGTTTGCCATGTAATTTCGATTGCGTGTCTTTTCGTCCGATGTAATGGATTGTTCCATCGGGATTATATCGGACAAGGTCCCCAGTCTTGTAAAATCGTCGACCCGGTGCCCAGGAAGGACCGGTGATGAATGCTGCATCGGTCTTGGCCTGGTCATTGATGTAGCCCCGGGCGAGAATTGGGCCTTCGATGAGCATCTCTCCTGCGCAGCCAACGGGGATGAGCTGTTGATAGTCGTATGGATCTACAATCCACGCTGTAGAACCGACGGAGCGCCCGATCATGGTAGGGGCGTCTGTGACCTTGACCTTGTTCGCCATAACGGACCAAATAGTCGTCTCAGTAGGCCCATAGAGATTGTGCAAGTCCAAGCAAGAGCTCCAGGTGTCCAGAATCTCCCGAGTTGGCGCCTCACCGGAGATGGCCAGTGCGCGGAGACTGGGAACTTCAGACGGGTGTATCAAACTTGCCATCGCTGGTGGCAGACAGGCCCATGTTACCTTTTTCGCTCGGATAAAGGCAGCGAGGTTGTTCATCCGCTCAGATTCGGGGGGAATACAAACACAGCCTCCGTATATCAGGGTCGCGAAAACCTCCGCGAGACTGACGTCGAAAGAATAGGCTGCAAATTGAAGTACCCTGTTGGACGGGGACAAGTGCAACAATTTGCCATGCTCCACGAGGCTGGTGGCGAATGCCTGGTGGTGCACCATGACTCCCTTGGGAACGCCAGTGGAACCCGAGGTGAATATCACATATGCCAGATCATTCAAGGCGGGAGACTTCACGGTTTTTTGCGCTATCATCGGAGGCTCTTGGGTGAGTGTAGAGCGAGAAACCTCAATCACGTCCGAAAACTGGGTGCAGTATTTCTTCAACGACGCGGAAGTTAGAAGAACCCTAGCCTCCACAGCCTGCAGGATATGCTGTTGCCTTTCAATGGGATTGGAAGGGTCGAGAGGAACGAAAGCAGCACCGGACTGGATGATGGCCAGCATGGCGACAACTGCCCACGCGGATTTTTCGAAGCAAATCGGGATACAGACCTCTGGTTTGATATATCCTTGCATGGTCAGCTGCTCCGCGAGCCTAGCTGAAAGATCTGCCACTTCGGAGTAGGTAAATTTCTCATCCCAAGCGTCAATGGCAATGTGAGTGGAGCTCTCCTGCACTTGGCGCATAAAAAGCTCGTCGACGCAATCATTGACAGGCGCTATCAAACTTGTATTCCAAGCCTGAATATCCTGTTCATCAAGCCTGTTCAGCCGCTTGAGATCTTTGAGGGACTGTTCATGCGCAAGGCCAAGAACAAGCTCATTCAGGGTCAACTCAAGCTGAGCGATGATGCGGTCCATCTGCCGTGCAGACAAAATTTTCGAATCATAGTTGGCAACGATATCGACCCCATGGTCCGTGATCGTACAGCCGATGACTAGCGGGTTCGTGAAGAAACCGGCTTCATCTGCTGCACTGGGACGGTTAAACAGAAAGGACTCATTGACAGCAGCCACAGAAGCGTCCTGGATGACGAGGATATTTTGAAAATTGCACACATCTTGGAATTCGGATCCCAGCTGCTGGATCTGCTGGAGACCCATGTGCTCATGGTTGATCATCTCCACAGATTGCTTTTGAATGCTTTCGATATAGTCCTGGACGGACTGTGAGCGCGGGCATTGGACCCGTAGAGGAACGGTGTTGATAGTGGGACCGGCTAGACGCTCGATGCCCGGTAGCGAGGCATTGCGTCCACTGATGGTCACACCAAAGACAACATCTTCCTGGGCGCCGGAGTACTCTGCCACGACCAAAGCCCATGCCGCGCGAATGAACGTCGATGCGGTCAAACTCTGGTTTGTGGCCCACGGAAGAATCGCAGAGTGATGGCGGATAGCATGTTCGCTGATGTGGGTGCCAGTGGGAGGCGATGGGAATGGCTCATAGTTATTGGCAGCCCCGGCCAGCTGCAGGCGCCAGAAGTCCTGGGTCTCGGAAAACGAGGACTCCGTCACTGCCTTGATAAAATGACTGTAGGGCAGCAAAGGTAGTGATTGTGCTCCAAGATACGCAGCCTCGACGCTTTCCAGTACCAACCGCACCGTCCACGCGTCGTATACACTGTGGTGCGCACTCCACACGAATGTCTTTCCTTCTCCTGTAGCATTTTCAACAATCGCATAGCTGGTCAAGGGTCGGCCCAAGGTAATGGCCATGGTTCTATCCTCAAGGTTGGAGTCGATCCACGATATTGGTTCATCAATGATGACCTGGACGAGACCGCACTCTTCAGTATAGACAATACGTGTGCGTAGAACGGGGGGTCTTCTTGACGGTTGCGGCCCAGGCTTGTTTAAATTGGGCGATATTGATAGTGATTGGAAGCTGGAATGATTGTTGAGCAACGTAGGCCCCGCCTTTTTTCGCAGATATTGCGATGAGACCTTGCTGGAGAGGGGTGGATGGATATATATCCTGGACCCGAGAGAAGGATGAACACCGCACAGCTCAGCACAACGCTGTCGAATGGACTCAATAGACCCCGAAAGCTTCAACAAACTGAATGGTACCACGGCATTCTCAGTCTGCTCCTCGTCTTCTTTCCGACGCGTAGCAAGAGCTAGATCAGCTAGCGTCGCACACTTAAAGATGTCCGCGATAGTCAAGCTAATTCTCTGCCCTCGCGCGATCGCAACGAGGCGAATCGCCTTGACCGAGTTTCCTCCCAGCTGGAAGAAATTGTCATCGGCGGTAATATGTGTGCACTCGATCTGTAAGACCTGGCTCCATAAGTTGCGCAGTCGGAGCTCTGCTGGGCTCAACGCGGCACGCTTGTACTGGGCGTCATTGTCAGCTGAGGGTCTGTAAAGCACCAGCTCTTCGATGGCCAACTGTTCCCCGATGTCGCGCAGCGCACGGCGGTCGATCTTGCCATTACGCGTGAGAGGGAGCTGTGTAACGGGGATGTAAAGGGAGGGAACCATGTACGGAGGTAGAACGGCCTTCAACTCTCCCTGGATCTGTTGGCAAACGGTGTTGATTCTGTCAGACTCCTCCTCCGCCGAGATGAATACAGCGAGGGCTGCATTGTCGTTGGTCAAGTTATTATTCTCGGATCTAGGACTGATTACATCCGATGCAAGACGCCAGGTATCAGGGAGGAGTCGGCGCATCTGATGCTCAACCTCACCCAGCTCCAGACGCTGGCCATGGAGTTTGACCTGACCGTCCTTCCTGCCCCGGATACTCAATGAACCATCCAGATTATAACACACCAGATCGCCAGTCAGGTAGAAAGGTTGATCGTGACGGAAGGCGGGATATTTGGCAGTCCACGATGGCGCCTGGATAAACGCCTCGCGGGTCTTCTCCTCATTCCTGTAATATCCCAGTCCAACAATAGGACCTTGAATGAGGAGCTCTCCGGTACAACCAAGCGGCACAAGTCGATCATTGTCATCAACATCCACGACCCATGATATACATCCAGCACTGTAGCCGATGTTGTTCGACTTCCTTCCCGGGGACGTATCATCCTGCGGGCGGGAAGCATGGCTGACAACGGAGGTCTCAGATGGTCCGTAAGCGCATATGACGGTTGTATGCTTCTCCCAAGCTTCCATAACATGAGCTCCCACCGGTTCGCCACCAAATACGACGATTTTCAAAGTCGTCAGTCGACTGGGATCAATGAGCTGGGCGAACGATGAAGTGAATAGGGCCCAGTTCGCAGTCATCCGGTTGGCGACTTCCTCGATGTTGTTCAATTTTTCTTCTTCAGTCGGGATACAGACGCAGCCACCATGGGATAGAGTGGTGAGGATCTCCAGGATGCTGGCATCAAAAGCGTACGAGCTGTGTTGAAGAACCCTGCTGGACGAAGTGATCCGGAGGGCTCTACCGTGTGCGAGAATACTGGATGCAATGGATTTATGTGGGATCATGACTCCCTTGGGCTTCCCGGTACTACCAGATGTGAAGATAAAGTAAGCGAGGCTGTCCAGCGGAATTTCTGGTAGGGCGCTCATAGTGGTATGCGACAGGCCACGGATGTCAGATGATGAGACGGATTCAACCTGGCTCACTAGACCCTCGACGGTATTGAGCAGGCTGGGAGAAGCTAGAATGACCTTTGGACCCAGCTCAAGCACGATACCCTTGCGTCGCTCGGCAGAATGGAGAGGGTCGAGGAATACAAATGCGCCTCCAGCTTTGAGGACTGCCAATGCAGCCACAATATACCATGCGGACTTCTCAAAGCACAGAGGAATTGAGTCGTTTGCCTTGACGCCAAGGGATACCAAGCGGTAAGCGAGAGCTGTGGATAGTTGGTCGAGCTGGTAGTAGGAAAACCTGTCATCCCAGGCCTCAACGGCAGGTCTCTTGGAGTGCTGCTCAGCAGTATTTTGGATAAGGGATACTACCGATTCATTGACCGGGAGAGGGCATTCAGAGTTGTAGAGACTGATGGTAGAAAGGCCCTCGGGAGAGATCATCTCGATGTCTCGCATGGATAGAGAGGTGTTTTGAACCAGCTGCCGCAGTATATGAGCCAAAGTATACAAGATATGTTCCGCTTGTTGTGTAGCTAGGACATGAGAGTCAAAGTAGGCATTAACATCGATGCCAGCCTCGGTAATCGTACATTCTACCGTGAGGGGATGGGTGAAGAATCCAAAGCCCTGTGAATCCTGGGCAACTTGGCTAGCAAACCAAGTACTCTCGGGCGAAACGTCAATCTGTGCTTGGACTACCAAGATATTGTGAAAGATACAGGCGGCACGCGAGGCAGGGTCAAGATACTGCTTGATTTGAAGCAAACCTGTCTGTTCGAAAGGCATCATATTCACAGATTGTTGCTGCAAGGCATCGAGATACTCCGTCACAGAATGAAAGTTGGCAGTCTGGACCGCTATCGGAACCGTGGTCAGTGTCGGGCCAGCAATTACTTCGATTCCGGGTATCGAGACGTTTCGACCGCTGAGAGTGCTACCGAACGTTACATTCGTGGATCCCGAGTACTGGGCGAGGGTCAATGCCCAGGCACCACGGACGATATTCGAAGCCGTTACTGTCGATCTCGCATCCCACGACACTAGTGCGCGATGGCGGACACTTGAATCGGCAACAGGTTGGTATTGAGGGTGAGGTAGAGGCGGGAAGCTCTCATAGTTCGAGGTGTTGTTGATTATTTGGGACTGCCAGAAACCTCGAGCAGCCTCGTCTTGTTCAGTCGCCCTCACATTCGAGATGAAGATGTTGTAATCCTGCAGCGGTGCGGGAGACATGTCTTCCTCGTAATAGCATTGGATTCGGTCAAAGATCATAGCAAGCGTCCAGCCATCATAGAGGCCATGATGCGCAGTGAAGACTAGGTAAATGCTCTCATTTGTGTTTATGAGAGCATATCGGGCCAATTCATCGCCCAGACGAACTGGTGTTTGGCAATCGGCTGCCAGGTAACCATTGAGGTCGTCCGAAAATGACCACTGCATCTCTGTGCGAACCACAACCTGAAGGAAGCCATCCGTGCTAGCCTGGATGAAGCGAGTACGCAGGATACCCATATCCTCGCGAGTCCGGGCCCAGGCTTGTTGGAAACGAGAGACATCGAGGTTAGCAGAAAGCTTGTGGCAGCTTTGCATCATGTAGGCGCCATTCTCCTTCAGAGAAAGCGCCATCAGACCCTCCTGTAACGGACTGCAAGGGTAAACGTCCTCGATCTGGTCCACCGAGATATTGCAAGCTGCGGCAGCCGCTGCTTGGACGTCGCCAACCAAGGGAGTACTCTCCGACCAACGCATAAGGCTCGATAACGGTCGAGACGCCATCGTCGCTTTCCATAATCCGCTCGCAGCTCAAGGCCATCTTGGATAGAGTAGGGTTCTGGAAGATTGTCGCAACCGTCAGTCGTATACCCTTGTACCGAGCCATCGCTACGAGTTGCATCGCCCGGACGGAGTCTCCTCCAGAATTGATAAAGTTATCATCAGCTCCAATTATACTACGATTTAGATGCAGTATGTCAGCCCAAAGCTCCTGGAGGACAACTTCCATTGGGCTTGACGGGGCACGCTTGGGGATCTTGTCGTTGAAGCAACTCGTCAGTTCCTCGGCGGTCAATTGCTCGCCTAATTGGAGGAGCAAACGACGATCCGTCTTGCCGTTAGCTGTAATAGGGAATGCGCGCAAGGGAATGTATGCAGAGGGAAGCATGTACGGTGCCAACTGTGCCATGAGACCTTGCTCCAACTCAGGAATTCGCCTGGCGATGGTGGGCATAGCGGAAAGATGGAGATCAACGCTCCCATTGACGCTATTTGAACCGGGGCAGATGAAGCAAGCGAGAACTCCTTCTCCTTGACGGTACTTTGGGTGGATGAGCTGGGCGGCCGATTGCCAGTGCGCGGGCAGCAGGCGCTGGACATGATGCTCCACCTCACCGAGCTCTAGGCGTTGGCCGCGCAGTTTAACCTGCGTGTCCTTGCGAGCGGCGAAACTGATACTGCCATCAGGATTCTGTCGCACTAAGTCACCCGTCTTGTAGAACCGACGGGGCAGGGTCTGGGTCTGGGACGAACCCTCCGGGCAGGATTGTTGTCCAGGTGGGATTGGTGATGAAGGCGGCCTGGGTTTTGGTGGAATCATTAAGGTAGCCCCGAGCCAAAGTTGGTCCTTCTACCAGAAGCTCACCCACACATCCAATTGGCACAAGCTTGTTGTGGTCTGCGACGTTGGCGATCCAGAGCGAGGCTCCGACAGGATGACCTATATTCGCAGGGTCAGCGTCATGCTGTAGTCCGGGCCGGCACGAGCACCAGATGGAGCATTCTGCGGGCCCATACGTGTTGATCAAGCACAGTTTATCGTGCCACCTAGAAATATTAGTGTAGGTTGCATGCTCGCCTCCTAGGGCTAGGGTCTTGAGGGTGGGAACTTCTCCCGCTTGTAATAACTCAGCCACCGTGGGAGTCAAGAAAGACCAGTTCACTTGCAGATCGTTGATAGCCTTTGCCATATTATTAAAGCGGTCCTCTGGCGATGGGACACACACAGTCCCGCCCACCATTAATGTGGTGAAGATTTCGCCATTGCTGACGTCGTACGTGTAAGCCGAGAACTGGAAGACACGGGAGTCAGGTCCGATGCGGAGCGCCAGAGCATGGGAGTGGACGCTAGAGCTCATCGCGCGGTGCTCAATGATGATTCCCTTTGGCACGCCAGTACTACCTGAGGTAAAGAGTATGAATGCCGGGCTGTCTGGTTGCGCGCGGTGGTTTAGGCCTAGCGGCATGGTGGTAGAGGAGCCTTTCATATCCTTGAGGATGGCAGAATCCACGATGATGACTTGATCCACGATCCTTGATATTAATTCAGCATGCTCGGGAGCTGTAGCAGCAACTGTAGCTCTGCAATCACGGACAAGGCCTTCCAAGCGAGCTATCGGGTGTTTGGGATCCAACGCAATACAGGCGCCTCCTGCTTTCAAAACTGCCAGCATGGTGACCACGGTCCAACCAGACTTGTCGAAGCACAGGGGAACGAAGACATTAGGCCCCACGGACGCGGCTCGGAGGCGCTGCGCAACGAAGCTGGAGATGCGATCCAACTCCACGTAGGTGAAACGGACGTCCCAGGCGCAAACTGCTTCCTTGTCTGGGTTTGCCAGAGCCTGTTCGGCGATTATATCGTGGATACAGGTGTTGATCATTTCAGGACAGTCACCATTCCATGCTACCAACTCAGTGACATCGTGAGGATTGATCGAGCAAACAGAGTCAACTAGCTGGGTTCGGTCGCCCAATACTAAACAACAAAGTGTGTGCTCAAAGTGCCGCAAGATACGCTCCATCTGGGATGGGGCTATCACACTGGAGTCGAAGTGAGCACTAATCTTGATTCCGCTCTCTGTAAGGCCACACTCGACCACAAGGGGATTTTCGAAGAAGCCGTTAGGAAGCTCGATACGAATAGGCTCTCTAAAAAGCAGGGAATCCTGGCTAATGTCCCACTGCTGCTGTATGACAAGGATATTCTGGAAGGCTGATGCCGCGCGAATCTCCGGGCTAATGTGCTGAATCTGCTGCAAACCAGTCTGTTCATGCTTCATCATTCTCGTGGCCTGTTCCTGGCAGGCCTGCAGATATTCATCAACTGACTTGGCCCCGTCGATCCGTGCACGGACTGGCACTGTGTTCAATGTTGGACCCAGGATCCGGTCGACGCCTAGAAGAGCCATGTTTCGCCCATTGACCGTCAGGCCGTAGACGAAATCATCTGAGTTGGAGTACTGCGCAACGACTAAGCTCCATGCTGCTCGGATAAATGTAGACTGAGTGAAGGAGTCTGACTTGGTTTGGTCCCAACCTGGTACTTGGCAGTGCCGATCGAGTCGCGAATCGCTGGCTGGTTGATAGTTTTCAGAGGGGAGGCGGGGGAATTGATCACCGCTACCTCCAGATAGCTCTGAAGTCCAAAAGGCGTTCGATTCTGCTTCGTCACCGTCCTGAAGAGACTGGATGAAAGTATTGAAGGGTGTAAATGCAGAAGCCTGCCCAGTCCTATACTGATTCTCTACCATTTCTAGCACCAAAGGAAGCATCCACCCATCATAGATGGCATGATGTAGGGTCCACACGAACAAGTTCGCACCATCTGGCAATTTCACACACGCATACCGGGTCAAGGGGTCTCCAGTACCCATTGCCGTCTCACGGTCCTCAGCTAGATAGGTGTCGAAGTCAGTACACAACTTCCAATTCGCGGGTTCATCGATGAGGACCGCTTGCAGTAGCCCATTCTGAGGGCTTTCGAAGAGTCTCGTCCGAAGAATAGGTACCTCACGGATGACAGTGGACCAAGAACGCTGGAATCGCATAATGTCGATATCGGAGGGCAGGCGGAAGGGGATTTGGACAATGTATGCGCCCTGCCGTTTGACTGACAACGCCATCAATCCTTCCTGGAGGGGAGAGGATGGGTAGATGTCGTCAATAGCGGTGGATCCGCACAGAGAATTCATTGCCTGCCCCTTGATGCTCTCGATCTCGGAAGAAGGCAGGAGGGAGAACGGCTGGACATGGACAAACTCGCTGATATGTCCCATTCGCAGCGCCATGTCGGCGAGAACGGGGTGGTCGAAGATTGCTGGCACTGTGAGGGTGATTCCTTGTTCTCGGGCAGCGGCAACCAGCCGAACAGCCGCAATGGAGTCGCCTCCGAGCTCAATAAAATGGCTGTTTGACTTAACATGGGCAATATCTAGCCGCAGACACTTGACCCAGAGGCTCTGAAGCTGTTTCTCACGGGGATCGGTAATCTCCCGTCTCTCCTTGCCGCGGACAGAACAGGACAAAAGATCCTCCGCCGTGAGCTGGTTGCCGAACTCACGCAGCTTCCGACGATCTGTCTTTCCGGCTGCTGTCAGAGGCATATGCTCGAGGGGAATGTAGATGGTCGGGATCATATAAGATGGCATCCACTGGGCTAGATCCTTGGCGTATGTTGAGCAACCCTCCAAGACCATCTCAACGGCAAAAACGTCGAGCGCAAGGTCATCCTGGTACGTTTTATTATCGACGGAGACAAAACCTGCAAGCATCGCGTCACCTCCCCGGTGCTTGGGCTGGATGACTTGCGCGGCGACCTTCCACTCCTTGGGCGCCAGTCTCTGCAGATTATGTTCTACTTCAGCCAGCTCAAACCGCTGGCCTCGCAGCTTAACTTGTTGATCCTTCCGACCAACATAATGCATTGTGCCATCCGCATTGAATTGCATCAGGTCTCCAGAGCGATAGACACGAGCTGGACCCGCCGCAAAGTCCTTCGCCCATACGGGTTTTTCAATGAACGAAGCATCAGTCTTCTCGCGGTTGTTCAGGTACATGCGGGCGAGAATGGGCCCGCCGATCAACAACTCTCCTACACAACCAACGGGGAGGAGACGTTGGGGGTCATTGATGTCCGCAATCCACGACGTGCACCCATAGCTGCGACCGATGGTATCCGCCCGAAATCCCAGCTTCTGAACCGTGCTTCCATGACTGATGATGGTTGTCTCTGTTGGGCCATAGGCGACGACGATGGTGGTGGAGGAATGGCCCCAGATAGAAACTATATCCTCTCCAACGCGCTCACCACCGACGAGGATGTGCTTCAACGTAGGGACCTTGGTCGGGTTGATGTGACGAGCGACAGACGGGGTCAACAGCGTCCAGGTGATGCGCATGCGATTGATCACGCCTTCAATGTCAGAGAGACGGTCCTCCTCCGAAGGCATGCAGACACATCCACCATGGGCAAGAGTTCCCATCATCTCGGTCAAACTAGCGTCGTATATGTAGGGCACGAACTGGAGAACACGCGAGTCAGAGTTCAGACCAAGGCCCTTACCGTGTTTCATGATGCTAGTGCAGAAGGCTTCGTGCTCGATCATAACACCCTTTGGTCGACCCGTAGTCCCGGAGGTGAAGATGATGTACGCCAGCGACCTTGGCTGTACTCGTGGCAGGGGATGGGTAGAGCCCATCCGGGCAATATTCTGAGGAGATACTTCGACCATTGTCTCAACCAAGCCTTTACAAATGTCCATTTGAGCGGATGATGCCACCAAGATCTTGGCTTGTAGATCCTCAATGATCATCTTTCTTCTCTCTTCCGGATGGGTTGGATCCAAGGGGACGAAGCCTCCTCCAGCCTTGAGGACCGCCAGCATTGCGATAATAACCCATGATGTTTTCTCGAAACAAAGCGGAACAGCTGTCTCAGGGCCGACTCCCAACTCAGCCAGATGGCGCGCAAGACTAGTCGACAAGTCATCTAGTTGTTTGTAGGTGAACTCACCATCCCAAGATTCGACCGCAGGAGCGTCAGCACGAGTCACGGCATGTTGAGAAATAATATCATGTAGACATCCATCCACTGCCTGAGCGCCTTCTTTGTTCCACTCCTGCATACTTCTCTTATGAAACGAATCGACAAGATCCAAGTCACCAATCTGAAGGTGTGGTGTCTGGACTAGGGAATCGATTGCTTTGCTGAACGTACTGGCAACGTGAACAGCCAGGCCTTCACTAATATGTGATTCCCAGTGACTGAGAGACACTTGGACCTCTTCTCGACCGAACTGTCTCACATTGACAGAAACGTCATACTCAGTAGTTTCACGCCCAACAACACCCCTGAACACAATATCACCCCCTGACAGAGCTGCGGTCTTGGAAGGATAGACCTGACAGGAGACAATGGAGTTGAATAGATTCTGATTGCTCATGTTGAGAGCTTTTTGGATCTGCCCAAGTGAACATCCTTGATGATCCAGGCTTTTAGTGAAACTTTCTTGCAACTGTGCCATGACTTCCGCAAGGGTCATAGTGGGCGTCACGTCAAGACGATACACGAGCATATTGATGAACAGACCAACAGCCTCCTCAATGTCAGGGACAGGAATGTCACGGCCAGAAGTTAAATAGCCGAAGCACACCTTGTCGGTGGCAGCATAGGCACGCAAAACCAAGGCCCATGCCGTCTGGATAAGGTTGGGCACCGTGACACCGCCGGCTTCGCAAGCAGCTATTAGTTCCGCAGAGCTGTCGATATTCACTGTGATTGTTTTCATTGTGCGAGGATTATTGAAGTTTTCGTTCAAAGTAGGGAAATGGCAAGGCTCAATTCCCCGAAGATAATCAGTCCAGTACGTGAGATCTTTCTCCGAATCGCGATTGTTGATATATTCGATGAAACCGCTGTATTTAGACCCAGGTGTTTCGGAGAGAGCCCCATTGTAGGCGCGGAGGAGCTCCTGTTGCAGAATGGGTAATGATGTCCCATCGATGACGACATGGCTGATTTCTAATTTACAGAAGACGGATCCTGCGTGGTTCTGGCAGAGAACAAGCTGATGAGGGAGCCCAGAGCCGGTGAACTTCATGGGGTGTTGAGCTTCCAATGCGGAGAACGCGTCCTGATGAGCATCTAGCACGACGATGCGAGCTTTTGGAGTTCTGGCAACGACCTGATCAAATAGTCGATCATCGCACACGGCATCGACGATAGTGGTTCGCAGGATAGGATGGCGGTTAACGACCTGCTGCCAGGCATTCGCGACCCGATCAACAGTCACTTCTGTCTTCTTGGATATCGGAGCAATCTCCCAAATTAGGCGTACTTCGTAGTTGCCCGTCCTCCTTGCTCCCCCGAGGAGCAGGTTTGTCTGCATAGGAGAGCACGGGTAAACGTCTTCAACTTCAGAGACATGTCGGATACCAATATGTGGCAACCGCTCGTCGACCAACGTTTTCAGATCGGATGAGGTCAACTCGAGCAGCGGGAAATCAGAGGACGTGAGCTCCAACTCCATATTCCCCAAGGTCTGAATAGTCTTACAAAGTACACGCTCATACGCAGCGATCCAGGAGCAGATCTGATCTTGGTACTTCATATCCTTGTTGTAGGTGACAGTAATCTGCATCTTGCCCTCCTCAACGACCGCAGTAATGTCAAACAGGGCCGTCCGGCGCATTTTTCCACTGACAACACCAATACCATTGGAGATGGATGCATCGACCCATTGTGGTTGCTGGAATATGCTCCTTTCGGCTTCATCGAGTCGATAGACACCTGCATAGTTGAACAAAACCTCCATATTCTCGTATTCGCCAGATACTTCTCGTCCATTGGGATGCAAGTACCGCGAAGCGAAGTATGACCAGCCATTAGTCTTGAGTGAGCGGCGAGCATCCTTCGTCCTTCGCACGGTTTCAATCAATGACTGTCCCTTCTCCACAGTCACGGCAATCGGGGCAATAGTGGTGAACCACCCGATAGTCCGAGGAAGGTCAATTGATTCATCCCATGCCTCGCGTCCATGTCCTTCATTGAAGATGGTTGGTGGCTGACGGTTTGTAAATATCTCCAGGAAGGAATGCGTCAGTGAGGATAGGAGGATATCGAGAGGCTGCGTCCGCAAAGCTTCGTTTGCAGGGCCAAGCAAGACGGCAGTTTTCTCCGCATCCAACGTGAATCGAGCAGTAACTGAGCCTTGGTACTTGTTCCCTGGACCATCTAGTCCCCAGTAAGAGTACGCTTCTACAGGGACAGCAAAATTCCCCGTGCCACTTGGAGGCAGGTGTTCGGAGGCATACTCGCGTTGCATATGTTGCCAGACCTGAAAGGAAATGGGTTTGTCGCTATGTAGGGAGCCGCTCTGGAGAACCTCACCCAGATCTTCCAGCAGGATGCGCCAAGAGACCAAGTCAATTACCAGGTGGTGAGCGGAGAAAAGGCATCGCTGTTCCTGGCCAATGCGAACGAGATCGACGGTGATCAAGGGTCCGGTTTCAATGTCCAGCTTGGTCTGACTCTCTGCAACCAGAGCAGGAATCTCCTCATCAGCATACAGTATCGACTCGATCACCCTGTACGAGCTCCTGACGTCACCCGTAATCATTTGGGTCCAGACCCCGTTTTTAGCCTTCTGGAATCGCGCTCGTAGCATTGAATGCTGGCCGACCACAGCCTCCAAGGCCCTGTTCATGTCATTGAGAGTAACTGGCCTAGAAATGCGGAATAAGGCGCTCTGGTTGAAGTGGTTTTCACCCTCTGGTACGAGATCGAAGAAGAGTTGCTGAATAGGAGACAGCTGGAAGGGCTTCTCAACCGCCTCTTCAGCGAAGATAAACTGGTTCGCTCCGGTCTTTTCAATGCGCTCTGCAAGTGCTGCAATGGAAGTACTGTGCAGGACCTCGGCGAATGTCGTGGATATGCCTTGTTGCCGACTGAGGGCAACCACCTGCATGGCTGACATCGAGTCACCCCGAAGGCTCATGAAGGAGCGATTGAGGCAAATTCTGTCAGCTGGTGTATCCAGTACCCGAGTCCAAATATCCACCAGCTGTTTCTCAATCAGACTAAGAGGTCGGCCGAGGTCTTCCGATTCGCGGGTGGCGTGATCAATACCTTTTTCGGTCTCCTCATCGAGATTGTCTACCCATCGTAGGACTTCCTTACGGTTTAACTTGCCAGAGACCAGCAGGGGGATGTGATGAACGAATATCCAGGCCGTGGGGACCATGTAGGGCGGCACTCTTGACGAAACATGGTCCTGGATCTGTGGCAGCAGTTCGGGCAGAGTCGATGACTGCACAAGGGTGATGGACTGTTCCTCAGATCCGATCACGTTGCTCGACTCAACATCCTGTAATGACAGGACCGCAACAAGCTTATGGAGGTAGGGCCCGATTTTGGGAACAGTCACTACCGCATGTTGGACAAAAGCGCTAGTCGAGAGATGATGCTCTACCTCCCCCATCTCAATACGTTGCCCGCGCAGCTTAACCTGATTATCACGACGGCCGGCGAACGCAATCGTTCCATCCGCGTTGTATCTAACCAGGTCCCCTGTCTTGTAAAACCGACGACCTTTACCACCAAAGCCCTGGCTCCAGGCAGGATCGTAGATGAACGAAGCGTGCGTCTTTTCCTCGTCGTTGAGATATCCCCTCGCAAGTATTGGCCCCTCAAGAAGAAGCTCTCCAATAGCACCGATCGGGGCGAGAATATCATGATCTTTCGTATCGACTACCCAAGACAATGAACCAACACCCCGTCCAAGGTTCTCTGGGGAGGTATCCGGCTTCAGGCCGCAAAGCGCCGAGGACCACACGGTCGTCTCGGCCGGCCCGTAAATATTGATAAGATGGACGTTATCAGCCCATTTCGCAACTACGCCTTGAGAAACAGCTTCGCCCCCGAGAGATAGAGTCTTTAGAGACGATACATCGGCCGGGTTCAGCAAATTCGCCACGGAGGGTGTTAAATATGCCCAATTCACGTCCATGCGCATGATAGCTGATGCAAGATCATTCATTCGCTCCTCCTCGCAAGGGACGCAGACGCAGCCTCCGTACATCAAAGTGGTGAAAATCTCCCCGAGGCTCACATCAAAGGTGTAGGAAGCAAATTGAAGTGAACGAGAGTCAGGACCCAGTCGCATGACCGCACCATGAGCACGAGCACTCGTGCAGAATGCTCTGTGTTCCAAGACAATGCCCTTGGGTACACCAGTGCTACCGGACGTGAAGACGATGAAAGCTGCGTTGCTTGGATTGACCGAAATCTTTTCGCTTGCTGAACTTCCCTGCTTCTTCCAAGCATCGGTAGATGGTCCAACCGGGATTATCTTCACGGAGCCACCATCAAGTAGACTCTGGTTGGCTTCGGAAGAGAGGATGATGGAAGCGCTCAGCTGTTTGATTATGCCCTGGAGACGCCCCTGTGGATGCTTAGGATTCAATGCAGCGCAGATTCCTCCTGCCTTGAGCGCGCCCAGCATAGCTACCACCGTCCACGAGGATTTCTCAAACAGTATAGGAATGGACGTCTCTGGCCCGATTCCGCAGCCTATTAGATACGCTGCCAGTTCGGATGATAGCCGGTCTAAATCACCATAGGTGAAAGTGCCATCCCATCCAGAGATAGCAACCTTCTGCGGATACTGCTGCACTTTTCTCGTAATCAGATCGTGGACACATGCATTCACGCTATCCGGGAGACTAGCGTTCCAGCACATAATATCTATCTTGTCAGCCGGACTGACAGTCTCAATCGTGCCTATTTTAATCGACTCGTTGGCGTCGAGCATTTGTGAAATGACGTGCTCTAGCTGGGCGACAGCCCTCGTAACCTGAGCCTCCTGGACGATAGTCGAATCGAAACTAGCCCGAATCTCAATACTCGCGTCTTCCAGCGTGCATTCCAGAACGAGGGGAAAGGCCTTATCATTTGCCAGCTGCGGTGAGTAGTCCAAGGTAGCTGATCCTATGCCCTTCAACTCATTGCTCCACACTTTCGGTTGGATGATGAGGAGATTCTGGAATTGACACGCGGACCGTGTGGCAGCATCAACAGTCATGATATTCTGCATACCGAATTGCTCGAAGGGGATCATTTCGGTCGTACTATCCTGCACAGACTGCAGGTATTCTTGCAGTGTTTTCTTTCGGTCGAACTGGACTCGAGTCGGGACCGTCGCGATAGTTGGTCCAAGGACATCCTCAATGCCCGGCAGCGAAGCATTTCGGCCCGCCACCGTGAGTCCAAAAGTGACTGAGTCGCCCCCCTCATACCGGTTCATGAGGAGCCCCCATGCGGCCTGGATGATTGTCGCTGTGGTGATTTGAGTGTTTCGTGGCCGGCGAGACTCGATGCGGAGGGTGTAGACTGAATCCGCACGGGGCTGGTAGCGAGGAGCCGGAATGGCGGGGAAGACTGACGGGGCAGTGTCAGACAGTCGGCTCTGCCAGAAGTTTCTAGCCTTGTCGCCCTCGTTGGCTTGGGCGATGTATTTGACGAATCGGGTAAATCGGGGAGGGAGAGGAGGGACAATGCCTTGGTGGACCTGAACGAGGAACCGGGCGACGAGGGAAAGAGACCAGCCGTCATAGAGCGCGTGGTGAGCCGTCCACACAAGCTGACGCTGTCGAGTTACTGGGTTTTGGATAATCGCGAAACGCATTAGAGCGTCTCCGAAGCCCATGGGGTACTGGCGGTCACTTTCGAGATGCTCTTCCAGGTTCGAGGCGCGTTGCCACTGCGGACGGTCCTTGACGACAACCTGGAGGAGACGTCCGCTGGACTCGGACTGCACGATGCGAGTCCGGAAGATAGGAACTAGCTGGAAGAGCATGTTCAGAGCAGATAAAATCTGATCCACGCGTGCGGAGGGTTCCAGAGCAATGACATGGCGGGCGACGTAGAGGTCGGTGCCAACAGAGATGCTCATGAGTCCTTCCTGCATCGGAGTGCAGACGGAGACGTCTTCGATGTCGTCCTGGTCCGTTTTACACAGAGCAGCGACTTCCACAACGAGTCCCTCCACGGAGATTCCTGCTGGGATCAATTCAAAAGGCCTTGGGTCCGAGATGCTGTCTCCATTTGAGCAAACTTTCGTTAGGCGAGCCAAATCGGCCATCGTCGAGCTAGTGAAGATGTCCATCACGTTGATCTCCAGACCTGCCGCGCGACCCTTGGCCACTAAAGTAACAGCCTGAAGAGAGTTGCCACCCAAGTGGAAGAAGTTGTCGCTGGTACCGATTTGCTCAGCCGGAATAGTTAGAACGTCAGCCCATAAGCGCTGCATCTGAGCTTCCTGTTCTGTGGAGGGTAGCACTCTTTCTCCCCCACTACGGGCGAAATGTCCAAGGGAAGCACTAATCCACATGTCCCGGAGTGCGAAAAGTGCCTTGTTCCAAAGAACCTTTACAGCAGCTGACAGTACGACCAAGTTTATACCATTAGTCAAGCCCTTATCCCCGGCTTTCTGGATCTGCTCCGCGCGCATCTCTATACGGCGTCTAACCGTGTGTATGAGTTTGCCGAGCCAGTAGATATTCAAAGCCTCCAACGTCAATATTGCCGAGAGGATACATATCACTGTGGTTGTTGATATTGGCCCTGTCACGTTAGCAAGTTCCTCAAACCTTACTTGTGAAGAATCGTTCTTGTCCTTCGCCGCGTACAGGACCGGGAGGGCCTGCAGCTGGCCACTCCGCGCAGTAATTACATCCACCAGCATCCTAATTGTTGCATACGTTCCTCCCCCAATGCGCGTGGTGAAGAACACTACGAGCAATACTATTCCGTTGTATACCTGGAACGAAGAGCCAGTCCAGCCAAGTGTATCGCAAAACCAGTGGATTTGGAGGAACGGGTTCGAGAGCTGGTACATTACGAAGTAAGGCGAGTAAAGGTTCAAGAATGGTCTCTGCAGGAAGCTTGACGTCAGTATCTGGCCTAGTTTGGGGAAAGTAGACTCAAGCCATACCGCCGATTCCGCCACTATCAGAAGCACCAGCGCGCAACAACAGTGGAGAGCCATCCCTTTCGAGTGTTTCGAATCCAGCAGGATAACCACCATCTCCCACAGAAAATACCCAATACAGCAAGCATTGACACGCGAAATTGTATCATTATAACCCCATAACCGTTGGTGGTAGGTCGCTGTTGCACCAGAAGTTACCCAGTTGGTGAGAAGAAGACAGATGCTCGCCAGGCTGACAGCCAACGAGTGGACGAGTCCGACTATGCGAATGACCGCACTTTGTTGGGTATCCGGGTTCATCTGGATGAGCTTTTTCGAAGCAGCGGCGTCGAGGATCCGCCGCGAGAAGTCGGTTTGGAGGAGATGGCAGCCCATGAGGACCATGAAAATTTCCGGAAGGTGCCATGAGTAGGCTTCCGGTACGCGCAGGGCCATATCCATTGCGAATTGCTATTGAAATCGAAATCTAATGTGAAATGTAGTAGTGGTACATGCAATAAGGATTGGTATATAACTGCACATATAAAACGTAGGGCTCTGTGGCGTGTCCTGAAGTTTCAGAATGAGATGGCTTCACTACCTGCAGTTTTCTGGAGAATTCCAGAGCCGCAAGCTGATATGCGAATCGACTTCAGAAAGACTGGAGAAGTTCGAGTATTCGAACATTCAACTGGTCAGGGCAAAGCATATATCAATGATATATCGACTCCATGGCTGGATCATAGGCTCATTTCAGCTTTGGTAGCCCGCGTAAGCAACGAGCTCAGACGGTGGACATTTGCAAGGCGTGCCCAAAGTCCCCCTCGTGTGCGGCGCGGAGTGAACCTAAACTATCTTGAGCAAACCTTAGCGGCGTGAATGCGCAGCTTAGACTCAGGTCGAGCATGCGCAGCTTAGACTTACGCACGAAACAGAGGCCACCAATATGAGCTCATCGTAGAGACCGAAGATATTGCTAACGAAGCTCCTCGGGCCGTAACCCCTCTCAGCCCCGAAGACCACGGACACGATGCTCCATACTCAGAAACCAATTCGCAGGTTTTTGTCACCAGCCACTATTGGTCAATTCGAACATGACAATACCTTGGGCTCTTACAACGCTTACGATTACGTACATTCCTCGCACCTCGCAATCACAGCAGTAGAGCTACAGTAAGCTTACCTAAGCTTGCGGAGCGGCAGAGCTACAGTAAGCTTACCTGTAGAAAATCTCGAGCTACCACCCTGCCGGGGCCGGCCTCGCTTCATTAGCCCCATTTTGACCCCATCCAAGCCTCCTCTGGCAAACATCGGAAACACGCTTTTTGCATTAGTTCGACGGAAAGGGAACTACCTTCACGCCTATCCCGGTGTCATCAAGAAATTGACGTATTGCAGACATACCACAGACAAGCATAGATACTAGACTTGCTCACAAAGGTGTCGCAACAGCGTTAAGATCAACTTCCTTTGCCCAGGATGCTCGAAGAGAGCCCCTGAATACGGTATCATTAGAAATTCATTGATGAGTAGGTTGACTTCTAATACGATTGCCGATGACACGCTTGTGCATAAGCTAACTGCATGCATAAAAGCTCTTAAGATGTCAGCAGGCTGACGATACCTAAGAAATTGGTCTGTATCAGGTAGCCTGACCAAAGTCCCATCACTCGGAAGGATTTTCACTAGGCTAGCTAGAAGTGACTTATGTGGTATCAGCCTTACAGTGCCTTAATATAGGCTAATTAGATCCCGTTAGGTGACTCAATTCAGCCTCTCCTTACATGAGTTTTATTACGTGCCGTGGCATAGCTATGTAGTTAGCTATTGGGAGACGAACAGTGCTGCTTGTTCATCAAGATATTAAACGAGATATCAAGTCTACTGCAGGTGGATCTGCTATATCGCAGACTACGGAAGTATTACGTCCCAATACTCGGGAAATTTGAGGCAAATAGTCTGACGTGCTACATGTAGCTGGTTAAGATTATTTAGGCCTCCAATGGTCTGCGGTCTGACATGTATCAGTCAATAGACAGTAGGAGGACTTGGTAAGCATTGCCATGAAAACTTGTCAGTCATCGGTTAAGGCGGCTTGTTGGATCGCCTTCAGTCGTGTAGCACAGCTACGGCGTCGCAGGTAACGTCGAAAATAATCTATCTGAGCAAGGTTTCGCACAATTCCATAGCTTCGATCAGGAAATTGAATCGAATGAACGTGGTGGAATGAGTGAACCCAAGGTCAACCCGCCGCCTACCGAAGAGATCGAACTGCATCCTATCCTGTCTCCAGCTCCCGAACCCACAGCAGAGAATGGCCCAGATGTCTTCACCATCAGTAATTGGAGACTGGTCCTGATGACTATCGGAATCCTCCTCACTTATCTAACAGTGCGTACTGCACTCCTACCACGCTTCCTTATCCGTTTATTAATGCATATAGGTTGGGATTGACGAGTCGATTGTGTGTACGTTCATCCTACCCTCTCACCGGACCTCAGCAATCATTGCCTTACTGACTTGCATGCGACAGCAACGGCACTCCCTACAATCGCCGCCGAATTCAAAAGCTCGCAGGATATTGGGGCATACGGATCCGCATTTCTTCTCCCTCAGGCTGTACTCCAGCCGTTCTTTGGGAAGCTCTATGCAGTATGGAGTATCAAACCGGTCTATTTGGGATCGTTGGCTTTATTTGAAGGTTAGTTCTCCATTGTAGACGCCTAGGCATTGGATAGTGTTGAAAGTAGAACAGTGGGATCCGTGATCGCGGCGTCTGCGAAAACATCAAGCGCTCTCATCGGCGGCCGCGCGCTGTCTGGCATTGGCGCTGTCGGTCTCACGGTGGGCGGCTTGATCATTCTCACTAGCTTCGCAACACCGCAAGTGCAGAATGTGTTGGTTGCTGTAGCAAGCGCTGTCATCAGTAAGTACCCAGTTTTATGTCGGGTTTCTATCTAACAGCTACCAGGTATCAGCTCCGTTCTTGGACCTCTTCTCGGAGGCGTGTTGGTTGATGGACCGGGCTGGCGATGGTGCTTCTGGATCAACCTGCCGATTGGAGGCGCGGTACTTCTGCTATTATTTGCGTCCATGATGTTACCAATGCCGAAGGCACCGGAGAGAGCGAAGTCACTGCGAGAAAAGCTGATGCACCTAGATCTGTTAGGAACTGGACTGTTTGCTTTGTGTCTTATCTCATTGCTTCTAGCGTTGCAGTACGGAGTCGATCGACCGTGGGATGATCCCCTTATTGTCGCTCTGCTCATTGTGTCCGCCGCAGCATTGCCGGTGTTTCTCTTCCAACAAACAAAGCGTACGCGCCAGGGACTGTTTCCCCGACGCATTATTCGGATCCGTAACGTCTGGGCGGCTTGCGGACTCTTGTCGTTTCTCTTCGCGACCTTGGGCGCTATTTTCTACTATCTACCATTGTTCTTCCAGGTAACTCAACCCTGTCCTCTACCTCACCATTCCTCTTCTAACTCCGATAGGCCGTCCAAGGTCTCTCGGCTCGTGACAGCGGTTTCCGCACCATCGCATATGTCGTATCTTCAGCAGTAGGAGTCGGAATCGCCGTCGCAGCCATGACCAAGCTACCATACCTGAATCCGCTGCTGATCGCCGGATCATCCATTTTCTGGATTTCGACGGGCCTCTTCACCACCTTTGACGTTGACAGCTCGACCGCATATATCGTGGGCATCCAAGTGCTCGCTGGAGTAGGTTTTGGCCTGTGTGTGCTCTGCCAAACCGTATGTCCGCGACTAGTGCTCAACAAGCAGGATATCCAACTGTGCCATAGCGTCACTCTGATGCTGCAAGTGCTGGCCAGGTAAATATTATTATGAATATTATATACCCTCGTCGATTTCGGCTAAATTCCTCCAGCTCCTTTTCAATTCAGATTGCCAACATCGCACTCAGCAACCTCCTCTCCAAGAACATCAAGAACCTACAGCTGCCCCCAGAGGTCCAGCGAGCCGCACTCGGCGGCCTCGAGCACATCCGCCAGAACATCCCCGCCGACACCGCCAGCAAGATCCTCACCGCATTGAGCGACGCATTCCGCAAGGCCTTCAACATCGGGATCGCGACCGCAGCGGTAGCGTGGGCATTCTCGCTCTGCGTCGAGTGGCGTCTGTTAGAGGGAAAGGATAAAAAGATCGAGCCGCAATCTGACGCGGCTAGCACGAGCCAATGCGGGCCGGCCCGTGTTAGGGTCCTCCAAGTTTTAGATTAGAGTAGTGTTAGTTACCTGGTTAGGTAGTTAGCGTGCCATAGAATTTTTCACTGGGATATCTCAGCAGGTTGGAAGGCTTGGCGACCTAGCTTTCATACATGTACCCACCTATCCAAATTATGTGTAAAGGTGCATAGATAGAAACAACTCCACCCAATATCAAAATTCCTTGATGACATGTCTGACATGAATGGCTGAAGCTAGCATTGATCCGATGCTGACAATCGCTCTGACGGAGTGTTACCAAAATTCCAGGTTTCTGGTGAACAAGCGGTCAGCCCCCTATGAAAACCCGACCCACGACCTAGCTAGTGCTTATGTCCCTCAGCGGCGAGGTCAAGAATAGTGTTTTACTTACCGGGATACTGAGACACCTTGCCAGAAAGTTATATGGGGTTATCTTTTTTTTGTAAGCATCTAGACGTAAATCACTGTAATGACAAACACTCAATGGTACGATACACATCCACACATCCAGTATATTTACTATCACGCCAATCAAGGAAAAGGGCCTCATCGCCTCAGTCACAACTGCCTACGTGGAAAATGGAGGCCTGAATGGTCTGACTCTCTGGGCAGTGCCTCTCGGGGCGGGAAACGAAGTGGCTTAATCGTAAGACAGCGTATCTTACTGCGAACTTACTCGGAGCGAAGCATTAAGCGCATACAATGGCATAAATATATCTGGCTTGGGCAGTGGTCTGGACGGACTTTGCAAATCCGCAAACCCCATAACAGTAGTCACATCTCTGGAAGAAGATTGTCATCATGCTTCGACGAGCAGTCCCTCTCGGTAAAGCACCTTCCCGTTTCGCGGTGAGGGCTTCGTCGCGGTATAGCTCTTCCTCGCCGGTTCACAGAGCTGCCGCTGCTGCCTCGCCGGCTCTTTCTCAGAACGCTTCTGATACATCTGAGGCGGCTCATAGCCATGGGCGTACGCTCTACTCCCATTGGAATGCGGTGGGCAATGAGCCTGTAACGGCGGAGACCATCTCGGCTCTACTCTCGAACAGCCTATCCAATCTGGGCGTCAAGGACTTTCTATCTGGGCAGGAGTGCGCGCGGATGGTCGATGTTATCCCGCACTCACACTATTGTAACGCACCCTCTCCCCAAGGTGACTGAGTGTGGACTTCCAACTGATGATGAATTAGGGTTCCTATGGCAGAAACGTCTACCCCCCTATCGGCAAAGTAGGAATCACCCAATTCGACAACCAAAACGGTATTCCTCCCTCCACCCGGGTCCACATACACACAACCTCCTTCTGTATCTATCCACATATCTGCTAATAAATCCCAGACAAACAAACATACTTCGCCTCCGTGCCCTCCGCCCGCGAACTCCAAGAACGCTTCATCCAAGAAGCTAAGATCGACATCGTCGCCCGTGTGGCCTCCTACCTCCGCACTGTCACCAACCTCCCCGTCCGTCTCGCTTGCGAAGGAAACCAGGAGTACTTCGCCGGCCTCCTGCGTCTCATCAACTCCAGTGCCCTGGTCCACGCAGACTACGGTCCCTATGACGCACCCGGGTGGGAAATTGGGCGGATTTCCGCTCAATTGAGCTGGAATATCCTGCTGAGAGAGGTACAGGGGGGCGAGTGCATCATCTACCGCCGATTCTGGGAGGGAAAGAGCGACGATGAGCGATTTAAGCAGCCGAAGCCCGGGTACGGGTATACGGCGGAAGCGGTGGAGGGGCGGGAGGTGCAGGTGGTTACCCCTAAGGTTGGCGAGTTGACAGTGTTTAATTCGAGGTGTGTTTGGTTCTTATTTTTCTCTGCTTTTGTTTTTTAGGGTTTGTGAATACGGCTGACTTAGTAGGAACTTCCATGCGGTGAATGCGGCGCGACAACCGGAGTTATTCCCGCGGTATACGATGAGTTCATTTATTGGGTTACTTCCTACGACTGAGGAGGGGGGCTTTGAGATAATCTTGTGGTCGTGATAGTAGTCTTTGTTTCTATTTCGTTTTTGCGTAACGTAATTCACCACCGGTTCGGCAACACTACCTGTTCGGCCGCCCTACCAAGGCGCGCCACACCTCAATACCAACTACTCAACAACAACGACGGGATATTTTTGTATGTAATGTTGCAGAGAGCTAGTTCATCACTGTCTGCATGAGCTCCTCTTGCGTCCTTGTCCATGGCACTTGCTGCACGTTGGTGGTGCTCGCTGGCGAGCTGGGATAGCATCAGTCAGCAGCCTCAGCCAGAGTCCTATAAGCTGTAGCAGCTAGAGTATGACCCTGCTCAGCATTTAGAGCGTCTTCTAAAGCGATATACTGTCTTCTTCTGTCCTGCCTTTATCTTCGGCGATAATAGTTGCTCGTAGCATCCTATCCTCCTCTGCTAGAATTATTGCTTGAGTTCATTGCAAACTAACGACCTTTGACAAGCTAGGCAATAGCTTGGCTGACAGGGCTCTGAGTCTATCTCTGGAGGAGGTCATGTACAAGATGAGCCTGTTGCTGAAGCTGCTGAGTAGTATGAGGTGTGTCAGCTGACCATGGTACCTCAGCATCTACTGTTGTTCCTGGTGGAGACGGCATCCTGAGCACTCTGAGTGTGGAGAAGACGCGCCCAGGATAAGCAAGGACTAGTCTAGTCGCTTGAAAGCCAGCCTTGAGATTCTGCTCTGTAAAATCAGACCTAAGTACACGTAGATAGATAGAAAGAAACTCTTCCTCATCTATATAAAAGACACCTTAGCGGACAAGCTCAGGGACCTCATGCCCATACGTTGCCTTAAGGGGGGAGAAAAACCGCGCATTGAGTGGCTGGAGAAGGCTCGTCTGGGTAGGCATACAGAGTCTGATTATCTTATAGTCTATACAGTACTGGTCGAATTCTACTGTAGCATGACTACTATCGCCTTCCAAAGTAAGCAGCCACGAGGTGCTTACTGTACGAGGCTGAGTATGCTGATTGGAGTGCAGTAGCTAGGTAAGCCCTAGCTGATCTGTCGTCTAGCCATTGTCGCAGACAGCTACTACCTAGTCGGTACGTAGATCCTTGTACCAGCTGGCCTGATGGAGCCTGCCTGACAGGATGACGAGGGTTGGCAGGCTCCAGCCAGACGCGTTGATAGCCTTAATTATGATGACTTAATCTTGATTACCTGACTGTACGTAGACTGCTCTGCCTATAGCATCTGAACTTGTGACCACCTTAGACAACGATGATCGAACACCTATCATGAAGCAAATCCCATCAAAGTTATAGTATGCCCATGCTGTATGCCGTACCTCTAGCGAGTCTCCTCTACGAGGTTGAAACAGGCAGAGTTCTTGAGAGGATCCTCACAGAGGACGCGCTGACTGTGGAGCTTCGTATCCGACTTTGTCTGTAGCTCTGGCTGGGTATTGACAAAGTGCGATACCCAGTCCTTACCCAGGTAATGGGGAGGTATCTGGCCGCGTGCAGCAAGTAGATTGTTTGCCATCCGTCGTACAATCAAACCTGGTCATAAGCAATTTACGTAATTAGTAATTTTATCGGCATTAGCAAGTGAGCTTGAAACCGTCGATATTTTCGCAGGCATAAGCAAGCCACCCACCTGACCGAATCGCTTGCTTATGGCTAGGTTTGACGGTAGGTTGAAGATCTGAGGCGGAAATCCTCATCGGTCAAGGTCTATGATCCACTGAACAAGGGGATGCTTCTCGATAGGGTGTGGCTTCTTATGGGGGACGTGGCGAGAGCTGTAGGTTGCCTACCATCAAGGCGGCTCTGGAGGGTCGTGCGTGGGACATTGTACACCGCAGCAAGCCTGCGCTAGCTTCAAACGCAATGATTAAAAAAAAACTCTAGGCTGCAAGAAGTAGACTGGCTATTTTCTGGGATGATAAAGATGGCTATTGTGGCTGCATAATGATGGGAGGGTTGACGCGAGGTACGCGCCTTGGCGGGGCGGCCGAACCGGTGGTGGAACACGTTACGGGCTCGGCTTACAGCCGAACCTGGGCATAAGCAAATATACGTAATTAGCAATTTTGACGAGTGGGCTTGAAACCGTAATTTTTTCGCAGGCATAAGCAAGCTATCTACTTGACCGAATCGCTTGCTTATGGCCAGGTTTGACTGTACCTCCGCAGCAGTCCAACCCCTCATTTTGCTTTTCTGTTCTCGATTTCTTCCAACCAGGACTAGCTCTCTCCTACTACAATACCATATCCGCCATCCCAGACGTAATTCATTCACAATGGTAAATCGGTCACATTCACATTCATCTCAAGTGCATACCCTCTACTAAACGTGAGGACCAGACCATCCATAAAACAGTCGCCTTGTACCAACAAGATGAGACGCTCCGAAAGCACACCACGCAAATCATCTCTGTCCAACCCGTGACTGCTCTCTCCGAAACCAACCGCGCCCTCTTCAAACATGCAGGTGAATCCAAAGACTTCGTCGTCGTCACCGCAGAGACAATATTCTATGCCCAGGGTGGCGGCCAACCAAGCGACACAGGGAAAATGACCCTTTCTTCCTCCTCCTCTGACCCTTCCGCTTCAACCCTCGACGTGACCTCCGTCCGCAACGGCACCGACGGCCAAATCCTCCACCTAGGCTCTTTCTCTCCCTCGTCATCGTCACCATTCCAGCCCGGCGACTCAGTCGAGCAGGCCATCGATAGCGAGAAACGCCTCTTGAACTCTCGGATCCACACGGGCGGTCACGTCGTCGGCCTCGCAGTGCGCTATCTCTCCTCTTCCATTCCGGACGTCACAGAGCTCAAAGCCCAGCATTACCCTGATCTCGCGTTTGTAGATTTCAAGGGCTCAATCGACGGGAAACATAAAGAGGCGATTCAGGCGCAGGTGGACGAGTACATCTCCCAGGCGTTACCGGTGCAAGTATACTTCTGGAACGAGGCCGAGTTGCGCGAGAAATGCGCTGTTGTGCCCGAGGCCGTTGCTATTCCGGAGGGGGAGCTTGTGCGGGCGGTCGATATTGTCGGAGCTGGGGCGTATCCATGTGGGGGGACACATGTGCCCGATACGGGGAAGGTGGGCAAGGTTACGATTAAGAAGATTAGTCGGTCGAAGGGGAATAGTAAGGTGTCGTATGTGGTTAGTTAATCTACGTCTCTTAGGTCGAGGTAGGGTATATAGAGGGGAGTTGTCTAGACGAGACGCGTGCCAATCAGATGATGTTTGTATTTGGAGGTCATGATATTGCAGTCCTGCTACGATTCATAGATGCTTTCATGTCTTGAGGACGACACGTTTATTCAGGGTATACATGTTTCGACCCGATCCATCGTTTTTAACTAAACCAGCAATTGCACTGGTAGCGTGGTGCATAAGATGCAGGAGAAGATCCCCTGTTGCATGCAGCGGAGCAAATTTAGAGAGAAAAGGAATGAAAAGAAAAAGGAAAAATTAGATCCATTCGCACTTTTATCAATCTTCAAGATCGTCGGTCTTGCGACCGTCTCTCGCGGGCTCGCCCCATTTCTACGCTGCTCGTCCGCACATGGTCGTATCGTCCTTGAGAAAGGTCCATCGACCGCATGCTCCTCTCGCGCATTGACTCTAGGTGCATCTCTTTCGATGAGGCGGTTTTGGGCAATGTTAACAGGGAAATTCCCGAGAAGTTGAGCAGGAATCCACACATCATCGAGATGATGCTCGTCCAGTTGCTGGTATTGAGGCCTTGGTAGAAAATGATGGATGCAGAGAGCGTGCACGTCGTGAATCCAACATAATACAACGCGTTCACCCTGTTCAACGTAAGAATTTGCTACTTTAGTTGGGAAAAGAGGGGGAGTATTTACAACGATGCCGGAAATTCGCTCATCGCCTTGTTCAGATAGTTCATCTGGGTCAGGGTCGTGACAACCAAAACCAACAAGAAAACATAAGTCGACGCGTGGGTGAACTGGTTCTCTCCCGCAACGGTAAGCTTGACGGCGATTCCAAACGCCTTGACTGACATGACGGACACGGATCCGACTGTGGAGCAGATGGAGATATACACCAGTGGATTCGACCGCCCTTGTAGCGGGGAGACTTTGTAAATCATATAAGAGGCAAAAATGCTAACGAGTATGCAGTAGAGAAGGAAGACTACAGTTTGTCAGTACTTGATGCTCCAACATGCAGAAAAAAGAAACCAACATGGCTGAATGGCCAGATGTAGGATCTGATCGATAGTATGGATATCCTTGTCGCCCGGCGCATGCAGCACCAACAACACCGAACCCAAGAGACAGGTGGCACATCCAAGCTTTCCAAGGACCTGGATATCCTCCTGGAGGAAATGTGCGCCCATCAAGGTACTGTTTTGATAATGAGCTGCAGAAAAGTAATTCGAGTCGAATCGTCTCTCACCCGACAAGCACGCTCAGCGCACCCAGCGGAGTGACTAGGACTGCTGGAGCAAACGCATAGGCCGCCGTGTTCATAAACTCCCCCAACACCACTGTGCCCTTGCTGTTAGTTTCAGGTAATATCCGCTCGAATGGATGAAGCCATACGCATGGTTGTCCCACACCACCACAACGGGCTTTTTAGATATTCAAATCCATCTCCATTAAAGCCATATTTGTCTGCCGCGTGCATAAGGCCCTAGTTGGACAGTGTCAAATCGATTTCACACCAAGGGCATGCGATCAGGCGGCGTACCTTTTTAGCGACGACATAGCTCGAACCTACCACCTCGACTGTCAGGACGATATTCAAATCGAGACAATGGCTGCCTTTCATGGGGAATCCACGTACATACCAATCGCTAAGGAAGCAAACACCGCCAGCGCAAGGCCAATGAATCTGTGGAGCGCAAGAGCGATAGTCAGCGGGTGGGCGGGAGGAGAAAGGACAGATCGAGGGATCTTGCGGCGTGCGGCGGGCGGCGCAGGACGTACTTGTCGTCTATCCTACCCTCCATCATCGAAGCTGTCTGACTTCGATCGGAGGGAATAAACAGATAATCGACAGGACCAGGAAAAGTCCGATGTGTTGAGGAGCGACAGGAACAATAGAAAATGAAATGGGAGAAGCAGGTTGCGCAATGCGCAGGAGACGAGTTTGTTTGGCCGGGCCGAACTACAGCCGCGACTGCAATGCGTCAGCGCTACAGAGGAGTATCCCGCTATAGAGAATCAAGTAAATTAACGTAGCTTAGATCTTAGCTAAGATCAGATTTTAAGGCTGAAAACTGCCAAGAAATCATCATGTGATACAGAGAACTTGCCAAAATAGGGCTGAACAAGCCTCCCTCATAAGGATATACAGGGGTTACGAGCGTATTGTATCGACAGCTCGCAGTCATCTATATGCTATGGAAAATACAGTACAGAAGGGATAAATTATCGCTTTGACGGCTATATGCTTATGTTTTAGGATTCCATGTCGTGGACGCTCCCCTGCAGTACTTTTAGCGCTACGGACCCAGTGTTCCTGCGCGGGCTGACTCCATGCGGGCCGTGCTTCCCTGGGGGCAGGGCCCGCTTAGTAGATGAGGAAACACAGTCTGTCGGTCCCTACGCCTTGGGCGCCCTGAACGCCACAGTCTGCTTGTGCGGGCAGAATATCTGTGCGATCGATTCAGCCACACAGCCAACTCGAGCGTAGCGCGAACGCCCACCTGCTACAGCTGCAACCGCCCGTGCACGACAACCCCGTGCACGACAACCCCGTGCTGCTCATAACGCTAAACTCGAATATCTCAAGACGCTCTCTCAGGTTTAATTCTACAGCCCCGCAAAGACCTATCCTTTGGCGAGGCGGTTTAGGGTTAGGTTTATGAACAATGCTCTATACTAGATGCAATGTCAATTGCTCTTGTGTCAGGATTTCAAGAAAGATATCGAAGACCTTCTCTGGCGGATAGAATACGGTGCTAGCAAAAGCGTTAAAAATGCACGCCATTTTGCTATTGAGGCAAGCCTAGTCACAAAGGATTTCCGATGTCAAATCGACGGCCTTAAAAATGGCCTTGATACAGACTTACCGGTGCGGTCCAAGAGCTTAATCCTATTATCCAATACGCACTCCACACCATGGACTCTACTACCGGAGTTCAGTCGACAATCATCAGCCAAGCGTTCCATAGGGCGTCCGCGGCCGTTGAGAGTATCATAGAGCAGCGGCCGGAATGCAAGTCCGGCTGCAGAACTAAATCACTCGATGAGCTCCTCACAACGATCCAGAGCACGGCCGTCGATTCCATACCCCAGCTGAAAGAGTATCTCCGCACTGGCTGCGCCGATAGATGTCACATCAACACATGGAATTATATTTATCTCCTGTATCAATGGTCAGATGAAACGCGCTACCTGATGCACAAGCAACCGCGTCTACTCCATACCACTATTGGTGCTGCAAGGGAACCACAAGCCTACAATACCGGCTCTAGATTAGGTATAATCGCAACTAAGACTGTTATGCTTTGCGGCCTCTTTTTAGCCACAAGAAAAACTGATCCCATCACGAATTTTATCTTGCGCGCCACAGTATACTCGGTGGCTTTTTCCTATCGCAACCTTCTATCCGGACTCTCAACCCCGCAGACACTCGGAGCAGATGGCTCATCAACACTACGGTCGATTTGATCATACCAAGTGTAACGGCTTGAGCCATCACTGTCCTCCTATACACAGGAAGGCTAAGATCACAGTTACCTTCTTCTACATCACGCTAGGTGTGCTTTCTACAGGGTCTTTATAATGCCTCTTAGGTCTATATATCGATCGGCTAAGGACCCCAGTTCTCTGTTCTAGACCATTCCGGCCCATCAAAATCCCTCTCATGTTACCAGCATCATACATCATCATCATCATCATTGCGTCCTTGTTCCTACTAGATCATGGACGAAAAGTGGTAATCCACCCGCAGACCTACCGACTGAAACTACCAGGTAGCCTCGTGATAACCAGCGCGTTTTTGGTCATGATGATTTCACTATACTCATTATGAGAATCTCTTTTCCTAATCGCTTCGATAGCGTATTCCCTATCGGTACATACTTTCCGCGTATGGAGGCTCATATGGTGGTCTTTATCGGTGCGGCATTATACGTGCTACTCGTTATGGATTTTCATATGGTCTACCAAGAGGCGGTTTTGAATACAGCGGCATTCCGCGGGGAATCTGGCGCTGGGGAAGAGTTTATACAGCAGTATAGTGAAGCTATGGTAAGACTAATAACGGCGGATGTCCAGAACTTAGGTTGATGGAGCAAAATTGATGCTATATGTGAACTACCACTTTATTACCACTCCGGCTTAAATAATAAAATTAACTATAAAGTGACTACATATCCCTCTAGGTAATACAAAAAAGAAAGAGAAAAGCTTTAAGACTTTCTATAAAGTTATGATAAGAAAAATAGAAAAAAAATTCAGCTTGCGCAGAAGCCTGTAGATGTCGCTGAAGCTCTTGCGGCTGCGCAATCAGAACACCAACCTAGATTTACAGCCGAATTATGTTATAAGTCTTATAGAGCTCTCCACTAGAAAGTCTCGCGATAGTAGCTATTGTTGCAAGTTCTGCAAATCACCAACCTACAAGCTCCATGAACATTCACGAGAATACTCATCTTTATTATTACTATAACGCCCTTAAGTGAGATTTACTCTTCTGGGGCTACTTCGTGATAGAATGCTGCTGCCGCTGCACCTATCGGACCACAACATAGAAACACAGCCATTTAGGACCCTAGATAAGATAGTATTAATTAAGACATATATAAGAGAAACAAACATCTACGCCTATCTTACGTCCAGATACCCAGGCTGCGCTATAGCTATAGCTATGATCCTACGCTATACCCTTTAACAATCTTGGATAGTTTGGACTACCTTCAGAATCCATGTCCTTGATCAACATACCAACAGCTGGATGTAGGCCGGCAGCAATCGCTTTTTCAATCCATTCGCTGAGCGGGAGTACATTGTACCATATTCCCTGATCAGCATCGATCTCGTGCATGCGATCCATGGGGATCACAGTATCGCCAACTTGATTCATGTATTTCAGGCTTTTGCCTGCTTGCTTTCCCGAAACGTTCTCGAGTAGTTCGGTGCAGCAGTTCTTGATGCTGACCAAGTCCAAGGCCCCATGATTGTGCTCGACCTTTGGCGCAGCTTGTATCTTGCGAATATAGTGCAGCAATGCGTTCACCCAGTCCAATTGTGCTCTTGACGTGCTAGTGTCCGCACCCTCGCGAATGATAGTCGACGGGCGATATATGTAGACAGGTAGATCAAACTTCTCGTGCACCTGCTCGAGAATCCGCTCGCAAGCCCATTTCGAACACCCGTAGCCGAAGGATCCGTCAGCAGCGGGATACATAGATCCTGATCTTGTCACAGAGACTGCAGGGAAGGAGTCTCGGCCGTAATAGATAGCAATTCCTGCGGACGAGATGTAATGCATAGGGATTCGGCGTGGAAGACAGAGTCGGGTTAGTGCGATGGTGGAGCCGACATTGGAGGCTCTTACATCAGCATAGTTCTTGATGTGCGAGGTATCCGCACCGTTGTGGATCACCGCGTCGACTTCGGTGAAGATAGATGTAGCGTCTGCTTTAGAAAGTCCAAGGTATGGATCCGAGAGTTTTCCTTCATGGTATTGGACGCGTGGGTTTACCAATAGCTCCTTATTTTTCAGACGCTCCTTGAGAATCCGCACAGCTAGGCAATGTATTTTCTGGGCGGAAGTGTTCTTGAGAAGGTATTCAAGTATATGATGACCCAAGAGTCCAGTGACTCCAGTAAGAACAATGACCATTGGAGGTACGTTCGGTGTCGAGCCATGACCAAGCTGTAAGCTCGAGAAGTCCTCCGGAGGTGCGGCTTCTTCTTCCCAATCTATCAATCTAGAAGATGATGATTCGAGACTGTTGCTTACTCCATTAGATACACCGTTCACGCCATTCACAACGATCTTTACATCAGCCTTTGGCTCCCCAGCCCTAGCTACGTTCATCTCAGGCAACGACTCGGCTGGAACGTCTTTGATAGCACTCTTCAGAATGCCTGCCATGGTACTGTCGCCCATAATCTTGAGAACCGGAATTTGGACTTGGAAATTTTTCAGAAACCATGACCGTATGTCAACTGAGACCAGGGAGTCAAGCCCTAGTTCCGGACCTCGCTTCGAGAGTACTTCCTCGTTAGACACTCCATCCGGTGTCTGAAGGATCTTGCGTAGCTGGGCCGCGAAGCTCTGTTCGATGAGCAGACTCAGATCTTGTTCGGTTTTACAGGTTTGAAGCTGATCCGAAATTGACGCCATCGCTGTATTCTCGGTTTTATTCTCACTGTTAGCTGTCTGGTGGACAAAGAATCGAGCGAACTTGGGATTCCAGTACCACTTCGGGATATTAGCCGAGTCCGGCGAAATGTCGAGAAGGCCGGTGGTAATCTCGGACACACTGATGGAAGAATCGAGACGGCTAGCTTCTGTAGCCTCGGCGATGATTTGATGAAAGTCCACTTCGGAAAGATGCATCAAGGCCATTTTTTGCACAGTGATGTCAAGTGCCCTGTCAGTTTCGCGTGTGATGTAGCCAGCGCCGATAATGGCACCGCCATTCACTGCGACAGCATTCAGCCCGCGCTTCCTCCGGTTGGCTGCCAGACTGCACATGAAGGTGTTGGCTGCCGCATACTATATTATGCCAAGTCAACGAGTTTCAAAAAAAAAGTGCGTTTAAGCCTCTGTAGACATTTCATGGGAATTGTAGGACAAAGCCGAAGCACAGGGAGGGCATTGGGGAGTTACTCACATTTGCTTGGCCGACATTCCCAATAATACAGTTGATAGAAGATATAAGGATGAACCAGTCGAGATCGACATTGTAGAAGATTTGGTCCAGGTGTATACTTCCCAGGACTTTGGGTCTGATCACATCCATAACTTGATCGTAATCCATGTTTGGAATAGACGAGTCTCTCAGCACCATTGCACCGTTCAAAGCACCCACTATCGGCGGCATTATCTGAACGATTTTTTCATGCACTGCTCGAAGCGCTTTCTCATCGGTAACATCGCTATATCGGAGAAGGATTGTCAGTCACAACACTCCAGATGGTCAAAAAGGGTTCTAAAACGTACCACGACATGATCCTAACGTCAACCCCATTTCTGTTGTGTTCGTCGAGCCATGATTGCTCGACCTTGGGGTTTCTGCTAGTAATAACAAGATGCTTGGTGCCTCGATCAATCATCCAGTCGCACACGGAAATGCCCAAAGCACCGGACATGCCGCAAAGCCAGTATGTCTTGTCGCCTTTGAACATGGGACCAGTGTCAAGCCTCGTTACCTGCATAGGTAGTGATTTTTGAGCTGTCCAGTCAACGATCGTAATTGGGTTTTTGGGGCGCTCTCCCGCAATCAGGCTTGTGAGACTTATCGTCTCTCCGCTACCACGAATCATTGAATTATGATTTTCTACAACGAACTGGATGGCCTGTTTCAGAGCATGTGCGTGGATATGTGCAGATTCTGGGCCCGCGTCCAATCCGTTAAGGCAGTAGATGGTGCTTGCAGTCTCACGACGGCAGTGAGGTCGGAGCACAGAAAGGATCGTGTTCTCATTTTCCGTGTCTTCGGTGGAGAATCCGACAAAGCAAGCAATGTTCCTGGGTAGCATCTCAAAAAGATCGGCACGACCGGTATATGCAGGTATTCGGGTCCACGATTTTGGTGCTGATAGGTTGTTGACCGAATCTATCGAGCAAAACACGGTAATTGTTTTCTGTGCAGCTTGGATTTCAACAGCTTGAGCAATCAAAGGTGACGCGTTGTGCAATGCTATCGTCTGGCCTGGAAAGAGACAGTCGGTAATATTCAATGCAATCAAATGAGCAGCAGCTGCGCTAAGAAAATCAACCAAAGAAAGGTCGAGGCCTTCGAGATTGTACGGTATGGCGGATTCTTTGGGTGATCCAACGGCAGTCAGAGTTCTTGGAACAAGAGCGAGGTAATGGTGTCCGTTCGAGTCAGAACACGAAGCAAGAAATTGGTGTCCGATGTCTGTCTTGAGAGCAGAAAGCACCGTGAAGGCCGTTCGCAGCCTCCATGTTTCTGGTCCCTTATTCCCTACAATGTCGAAGTCTAGAGGATCTGTCACCTTGCAGCCAGTAGAAGACTGCTGTAATTCTAACATCGTTGTTTCTAAATCAATGTCTTTGAATATAGGGCGTTGAATAGAGTTGTATCGATTGTTGGCAGCAGAGATTTGTTTCAGGCGTGGCACGAGGTGACGCCCTTCTGAATCGACCACAATTTCTGGTTCAGGTGTCCAGAGAATGTTCCCACTACCTTCGGCTCCGAGACCTGTTGTATGGAGACGAAGAAGGCTCTCGGATATTGTCCAAACATGATTACTATTAGCTGTGTCCAGGTCAAGAAACTGGACATGAAGTCCCGGCGTCTCGTTCGCGGCCGTACGGCCAAACCCAACAACCATGTTGGACCAAGGCATGTCTGCCAGTCGACCTGTAGTAATCCACAGTAACTTTTTGCCAGCCCCAAACATCCTCTTGAAAGACTGCCATTTGGGGCGTGTCATGTCTTTGAATGATGGCGCATCTAGCTCTACCAAGCTAATCACAGTAGATTCTTCGTCGACTATAGAGAGATCAATATCCTCTAAAGACTTGTAGGAGACAGTCTGAATAGAGAAATTTGCGAGGACGGACCCGACTTCGTGAGCGAGTTTGGCGACAGGCTCAGTAGCGCCTCCAATAATGGCTAGTTTAGCAATTTTGGTGCCCGGAACGGCAGTTTGAGTTACTGCAAGCGGATGTCGTAGATAGGAGATCTTTTCATCCACTGCCTGTGATAAGAAGAGAACAATGCCAAAAGTCTCCAAGAACTTAGGTGGCGCAAGAGTGTCGATACCTGAGAAACCTGTACGCTTCAATAAGTCATCCCATTGATTGACGTTGACAAATGGCGATATTGTCCGACCTTCATCTACTCCCAACCACCATCCGGGTAGGGCACCAAAGATAAACCCATCGCCGGATTGGAGAGGCCCATCGCTAGTGCCCTCACCAACGACGAGGTACCCTCCAGGTCTAAGGAGCTTGCGCAAATTCCGTAGTGTCTTGGCGAGTTCTGCTGTGGCGTGAATCACAAGAGAAGCAACAATTACGTCGTATTTGCCTTCTTCAAAGCCTTGCGTGGTAGGGTCCCGCTCAGCATCGTACACTTTGAAAACCATACGATCTCCCCACAGTGCGAAAATTTCTGCTGCGTTCTCGAAGAAAGAAGAGGATATGTCGGTGAAAGTGTAATTGTCGAAATCTTGGTCAATTGCTTTAAGTATATTCTTCGTCGCACCGCCTGTTCCAGCACCGATTTCAAGGATGCTGAGATGAGGATGTCGGTCCGTGATCTCCTTGACGGCTTTGCCAAGCCATAGAGATGATTGCATAGTTCCGAAACCATGAATATAATATTCATCGAGGAGACCAGAAGTGCGCATATGCTCTATCATGGTCGTTTCTTGCTTGAACACTCGTGGCATGGTCTCACCCACAAGAAGCATGATCTTTACGTCTGCGTTGCCAGAGATCCTATCAAACAACTAAGGTGTCAGCCTCAAGTACACGAGATTCTTGAAAAGTCAAATAAACAGATTAGAGATGGTGTAGACACGAAAACACCTACCCGTGCTTTTGGATAGTCAACAAGACATCTTCGAAAGTGTCTGTGAGCCATTCTGTTTTAGCATATTTATGCTTCCCACTCCTGAAGAGGTCCGTCATGTGACGGGCATAGTTCAGGTAGTGGCAAAGTGGCACCTCTTTTCGTGCTGGAGAATCTTCCGGTACGTCTTCATCGAACCTGCGGAGAAAGAAAGAAGCTATCCGGCTCAATACCCACAGAAGCTCGGTATCCTCCTGGGTTACGGGAATGCCCTCTGCTGCAGAAGCACCGTCAGGTGCAGCATGTACCCATTCCATCTTGTAAAAGACATTTCGGTCCTCATTTGTGGCCCCTGCGAAAGGTACAAACTCAAGCCCTTCTACTTGAAGAGCTGCGCTATCGCAGCCAGGAGTGTACATGTTTACGTGACCGGAGAAGCCTGTTACAGGTTTTGCATGATCCAGCCTCGAGTCAGCGCTCAGTCTATTGGCTTGACCTCTGTTGGCGATACAGAGTGCGGGATTGACCCTGATTGTAGCGAGCCTTGCTGGCAGATGTAAGTTTCGAAGCCGGTCGTCTCCCGGGTAGCTGTACGCGAGCATGATGGTTTGGAAAGCCGCATCAATTTCAGCGGGGTGAAGAAGTGTTGGTGAGCCATTTCCAGAATTGATGGGGGGAACCGATGTGATTTCGCAGGAGGCTTCACCCAACTTCCTCCTCAGCTTGTTCAAGGAACGGAACTGAGCACGAAAATTATAGCCTAAGCTTTCCATAAACCCGTAGAGGCGATTTGGATCGACGTCAATTAGGTGTGGAGTTGCCGGTGCACGTTTAGGAAGAACGTCGGGTGAAGCCGTATCTAGGATCACGCGTACAGTTCCATCAGCTACCAACCTAAAGTCGCTGTCGCGGCCTCCAATCACCGCCGAGTAGGCGAATTTGGAATGCAGGGCGTCGGGCCTGTCCTCCGTAATATTCGATAGCTCAATCAGAATCTCGACAGCCGATGTATCCTCATCAAATGTTATGGCCTGATGTATCTGGAAAGCACTGATTTGAATGAGTCGAATTTCCTGTCCTGCAGCTAATTGCCTTGCAGCCTCAAGTGCCGTGGAGACATAGCCTGCAGCCGGAAACACGATTTGCCCTTGAACCTGATGTCCCTCGAGCCAAGGGAGCTCCCTTGGTATCAGGAAATTTTTCCAACGCAGATGATGCGGAGCGCTTTCTGGAGATTCATCGCCTAGCAAAGGAACTGACGGCTTGCGTAGGCGCATTCGTTTTGACCTCCGAGATTCGTGCCAATACTTCGTTTCGTGGTCCCACTGATATGATGGCAAACCCTTCAGTAGCTTGAAAGAATTATTTCCGCTTCCAGACACTGCGATTTCATAGTCGTTCAAATCTATGGAGTTTTTATCCAGATGGGACCATAGAAATCCTAAGCATGAGGACATTGCGGCAACAGCATCTGTACCACGGCGTAAGCAACCGTGATACGGAATGTTCTGATTTAGAGAGTGTTGAATAGTTTCAGAAGATGGGCCTTTGAGTGCCGGATGTGCACCAACCTCGAGAACGAGATCAAAGACTCCGTAGTCTGAGAGAGCAGTACTTAGTGCCTGGCTGAACAAAACAGGACTGGTTTGATTCTCAGCCCAATATACACTGTCAAGTTTATCGGCCGGACTTATGAGGCTACCGCCATGAACGCTCGAGTACCAATAGCAACGAGCTGGCGCAGGAGGGATCTGGGGCTTGATATTGGCGCGACGCAATGATTCGATATAAGGGTCAGAGCAAGGGAGCATATGCGAAGAGTGATAGGCCTGATCAACTCTAAGACGACGGTTGAACTTCTTCTCATCATCCAAGATGACTGCCAGCTGTTCGATTGCATCTTCATCACCGGATATTGTTACGCTCGAGGGTGAATTACAAGCGGCAACGCATACTCGTCCTGCAAACCACTCGTCCTGGCATAACTCTGTTGCGTCATTCATGGATGTTCCTACTGCTAGCATGGCACCTTTAATATCTCCGTTGAGACTTGCCGCTTGTCGACAGTGCAGCCCCCGATAGAAAGCAATGACAATGGCATCACGAGCTGTCAGGTAGCCAGCGGCGTACGCTGCAGCAATTTCTCCCGATGAATGGCCAATGACGACGTCGAATTGAACGTTTGCTGTCCGGAGAAGGTCAACGAGGAAGATCTGAATAGCTGTACATAATGGTTGAGAAATAGAGGCTTCGTGGACGCGAGAGGAGGATGCGAGAAGTTCAGATTTAAGAGACCAGCTCGGGCGGTCGGCTTCTGGAAGCTGTGAAAGATACGATTCTAAATTCTCCACTATTTGGCCGGCTAATAGTGACTCCTCGATCAGGCTTGCTCCCATGCGAGGGTATTGGGCTCCTTGGCCTGTGAAGACACCAAGAATTTTGGGTGCATTGCTGTCCATTCCACTTCGTGCTTGTGCTCTGATACCAAAAGTTGAGGTTGCATCTTCGAGACTTGCCTGTATATCGGTCTTGAGGTCTCTGATCGTTCTTGATGAGAATGAAGCCCGATATGGAAAAATAGATCGATGCTTGCGTAATGTATAGGCCAAATCAGAAGCATCGCGTGTAGCTGTAGCAAGTTCGTCCAAATTTGCAACATATGCTTGGAGATTGGCTTTGAGTGATCTTTCCGACATTGCAGAGAAGACATATGGTGTAAATGGTCTCAGAGAGCTGCACGCGGAAGGTGGTATCTTTGGAGTATTGGTAGAGGTCAATGGATCATAACTCTCGAGAATGGCATGAGCATTTGTGCCACCAAAGCCGAAGCTATCACAATCAGCTAGCGCAATACATGATAGAGCCAGTGCACAAAATTGGAGTCTTACCTATTGACGCTGACTCGTCTTGGGGCCCCAGGGACTTCAGGCCAGGCTTGAGCAGACGTCGGGATTTCGAGATGTTGGTAAAATGGTGCTACAGCGGGACTAAGGTCCTTGAAATGGAGATTGGGCGGGATCTGACCGTGTCGAATGGCCAACAATGCCTTGAGAACGGCTGCAACCCCCGCAGTACCTTCTGTATGGCCAAGAACAGTCTTGATAGACCCGATATATAATGAATCATCTTCATGAAACACTCGCTTATCCTGTCCGAAAAATGCTTTGCTGATGGCCTCCGCTTCAGTGGGGTCTCCTGCTGGAGTTCCTGTTCCATGCGCCTCAAACACTTGAGGCCGATCTGTCGTACGATTAAGATCAAGACCAGCCTTGACGTATGTACTCTCAATTAGCGCTTGTTGCGATGAAGCACTGGGCATAGTGATTCCTGGTGTAGCACCGTCCTGGTTGACCCCAGTCTCTCTAAGAACGCATTCAATATCATCTCCATCTGCAATCGCCGAGTCTAATGTTTTGAGCACAATTGCCGCTACGCCATCTCCTCTTGCGTAGCCATTGGCTGCCTTATCCCTGCCACAAGTTAACACTCAAATTGTGGAGGAGTTCTGTCGAGGTCTCTATCGAGAGGACACCACAAATTTAAAACGATAGTTTGCAGCCACTTACCACATTCTGCCAAGGCCGTCGGGAGATAGCATTTTCAATTTGCTCTCCATGATATACGAATCAGGACCGAGAATTAGGTTAGAGCCGCATACTACAACAATCCTTGATTCCCCAGACCGCAATGCGTTCACGGCGAGATGCATAGCAACAAGACTTGATGAGCATGCTGTGTCGATTGTCATGCTTGGTCCACGCCAGTCAAAATAATAAGAAATTCTATTTGAAAGAATGCTTCGTGCCGATCCAGTTGCAAAGTAGGTTGGTATGTCATCAAGGTCGCGGAGTTGCAGCGCTTCATAGTCAGCGCACATTGCACCAACAAAGACACCTGTGTCACTGGCTTTGAGGCTCTTGATAGTCAGTCCCGATGCTTCAAGCGCCTCATACACGACCTCCATCAGGACACGCTGCTGTGGGTCTGCGGCGTGCGCCTCGCTTGGCTTGATACCGAAAAAGCCGGCATCGAAAGCGCTTATGTCATCCTCGATCTACTCTTCGTAAATACTCATTTCTGCGATTTAATGCTATGAAGATGGTCGCAGCATGGTGAGGTATATCGTACAGAGCACAAATGCAAAACTTACCAGGTATGAATGGATGACGTTGCTGTGGCCGTGATAAGCTTCATCTGGGTTGTAGAAGCTTTTCGCCCTGAACCGGGTCTGGGGTATCTCGCTCCGAACATCACGTGGACTTTGGAGAAGCTTCCACAGCTTCGAGGGGCTAGTTGCATCGCCAGCGAAGCGGCAAGCACTGCCAATGATGGCAATGGGCTTGTTGGGTGCGTCAAGCATTGTGCGAAGAATGGCAATAGTAAGAGAATTTTGGAAATGGGACGAGATGTGAGGTCGATTGCTCTAACTACTAATATGGTAAGTACATATAGGCCGGAGCATATTCCAAATCAGGAAGCTGTCACGGATTATAATGAGGTTTGGTGAACGTTCATAATCACCCTAATAAGTGTTATCTATATTTCAAAGGGTTAAAATAAGAGTATATAGAAGTTATATAAGTTTTTTATGCATAAAATATACCCAGTTTACTTATGAATATTTTAGATCTAATAGATATAATTTTTTAGTCACTTTTAGATAATAGAAAAAGTATTTAGAGAGATAATATATGAGCTAAATTTTTAATAGTACCTTCGCTTTATGGCTTATATGTGACGTCATATCGTTCTATCTAGAGGCTTGGCCTACCGTCCCTATACCTTAATTACGTATAACTACCTTCTTTGTGTAATTCTTTGGCGTATCACCCTGTACTATTAAAATAATGTTCGACACTTTGCGTGCCCAGACAATACGTGTGCACGTCTTGGACAAAACTCTTGGACGAAACAGGAGACAGGATACCGGAATAAACGTGTCAATCCAAACATTCCCCGCCAAACCCCCAAAATTGCATGTTTCTCTCTTGTGATCATCCCTTCATTTCATAGCAATACCTGTGCCTCTCAGCCCAACCGCATTTGGAATTCCGCCGCCTGCCCATACCGTCCCAGCGCCGGGGATCAAAAGTCAGCCTCTATGCTAGGATGCAGAGCGTTGAACCCTAAGACGCATCCATCTCTGCCTGCCGCGTCGCCCATCTCACGCCGCACCTAATCTGCACTAAGGCTAGCACAGCTAATTGCAGCGCGCTAGCCGTAGCGTTCGTCGGGCAGTCATATTTTAGACTATGCATGGGGGTCAAGGCGTGCGGTGCGGTGGGGGCCTCTGACGGGCCAGTGTGCGAGCGGGCACACACAAGCCATATCACCCTACCCCGTCCATTTTGTGTAGGCGGCCTGCTTCTCTTAAGCACCACGTCCTCTAACGGTGGGAATTCTTGAATATCCGTCCGTTCTTCTCTTACCTTTTTGCTCTCCGAGAGACATTACTTTAGATACCTGCTCTCGTCGACGACCTAGTATGGAGTTCAACATCCACAATGCCCCGCTGCAGGAGGCGGCCTTTATCGTGGCGGTCGTGGGCGTCACGTTATCGATTGGTGCGCTGGTGCTGCGATTCGTGGCGACGAGGCATGCGAGTCGCAAGCCGGGCTGGGAGGACTGGTTCGCTGTCCTGGCCGTCTTCTTCCATATTGCCTATGTGGTACCATTTCTGTACAGTAAGTACCCTCCTATCAGCCCAACTTTTCTTCGCCTTGTATCGATGGTGGAAAAGAATTACGCTGACCGTGTTGCTTTGCTCCAGTCCTGAGAACCTTCAATGGCAAAGACGCCCGGCATCTCACAGCAGATGAATTCACACACATGACCAAGGCCGGCTATTTTATGGCAGCACAGTTCTGCCTGCAGCAGCTCTTCGCCAAACTGAGCATTCTCGTGCTTTTCTACCGCTTCTTCTTCGTCGACACAACCTTTGTGCGCGCCATTTATGCCGTCGGCACCGTCCAGATCATCTGGTCCGTAGTCACGTACATGCTGCATTGGTTTGAATGCACCCCGCCCGCAAAGCTCTGGACTCCGAAGATGAAAGGCTCGTGTCTGAATGCGCCGGCGTTCCTTGCCGCTGGTGAATCGATCAATTCCATCGTTGACTTTGTAGTCGTCGGATTAGCCATCTACATGGTACAGCACCTACAATTAAAGACGGCGGTAAAAGCGAAGCTGGCCATATTGTTCGGTCTCGGTAGCTTGTAAGTCGCAGCCTACAGTGGTTCGTCTTAATGAACACACGGGTCATGCTCTCATCTCCCCCACAAAACCAAAACCAACCATATATCCATAACTATCGAAACACACTAATTCGTTCTCGCAGAGCGGGCGTTCTCGGCTTCGTCAAAATTGCCCAAGGCTACATGCCCATGAAATCTGAAAAAGTCGCCCTGATGGACCCCATCTGGGCCACCGTCCAGCAAGCCTGCAGCGTCATCTGCTGCTGCGCACCCATCTATAAGGCCCTCTTCCCCAAGAGCGGGCTCATCCACAAGATCCGCGTCTCCTTCTTCAGCAGGAGCCATGTCAGCCGAAGTCGCACCGCCGACAGCAACGCGCACGTCGCCGAAAAGTTCGACTCGGATGGCCTTAAGGAGCCGGAAAATGCGCCGATTTGCAAAGCGAAGAAGTACTCGAACGACAGCATTATTCGCAATGAGTATGATGAACGAGAGGATTCTTTTGCCAATGTGCATTTTGCCGCCGTTCCAGGCAGGGGATAATCATGTATGAAAGTGTATTCAATAGCTGTTATGAGTAAGAGAGCGCATTTTCTCTGGATTTTCTTCGGATCTTTTGGGCATGGAAAGTGGGCTTCCTGATTTTGCGATACAATTTCAGCATGGTCTTTGTATACTATAACCTCAGGATAAATCGTCTTCACCTTTCGCCATGAAATATCCGCAAAGTGTATTACTTTCACATGTGCAAGATTCGCATTCATGCATGATTCATACGGGAGTCATTCTACCTAGGGACTATCAAAGCTCAATCATCGCGACTAGCACCGACGGGCATTACATCGAAAAGTCCCTTCTCGGGAAGGCCCTTGTGTTTCATTGCCTCCTTTAGCTTTTCCGGCGGCTCCTCGATAGGCTCACTAGTCAAAGCCCACGCGCCCCAGTGCATGCCCAAAGCCTTCTTACACCTAGTATCTTGGAAGATTTCGACCGCGTCGAGAGGGCTTGCATGCACGGGGCTATACATGAAGCGCGGATGGTACGCTCCAATAGGAATCAAGCCCAAGTCGAACGGGCCTCGGAATTCCCCAATCTGTTTAAAGTGGTGATTCTTGGGCAGCACATCAAAGCCTGGGCCAAGTTCGTCGATCCCCTCTGGGACGGTGCGATATCCAGTGTCGCCGGCGAACCAGACAGACTTGCCGCCAGACTTGATACCCCACGAGGCCCACAGCGCCGTGTCCCTTATCAAGCGGCGTCCGCATGGTGCCGTGCTGACTGGGAAGACACGAGACCTGGACAGAGATGGTATCCGCGCCTCCGTCTGCTTTTTCTTCTCCAGTCGCCGTCTGGGTCTTCTTCAGCATCACATTGGCATCGTCCCACCACTCCATCTCCGTCACCGCCCTGATGCCCAGTGCCCTGAGCCACCGGCCCGTTTCTAGACCGACGAAGAAGTGCACGCGCGGGAAGCGGGCAATGAGCTCTTTAAGACTAGCATCTGAAAAATGGTCCGGGTGGTTGTGGCTGAGGAAGATGGCATCAAGGGCGGGGAGATCGGTGGGTTTGCAGGCCGAGAGTGCAACGCGCTTAGGGCTCATGAGGCCAAACTTATCCTCGAAGACGGGATCGAACAAGGCGCGAAAGCCCGACGGGAACTCGACAAAGACTGTGGCGTGGCCGATCCATGTCGTGCGGAGACTGGGATGGCCGGCGCGCTGAGGGAGAAACGACGGCGGGGTAGTAGGGATCTTGGCGTGGGACGTGTCGGGCACGGGAAGCTTGCCTTGGAGGCGATAGCTGCGAGGTGTAGCATGTCAGCCACCCATCACAGGCAAGAAGATACGACGTACCCGAAGAAGATGCAGCCTGCGCGAAGGAGTGAAATGTTCTTCCAGCGCCCAAACGACGGCAACGCGTTCACGAAGCCCACCGTCTTGCCGCTCTTATCCTTGACGTGGTGTGTTTTGGCTTTGGCATCGTCTGGTGCTGGGCCTGGCTGTGTCGTAACGGTGCAGTCGTAGATGCTCATGGCCGATTGAAGTTGTGTGGTTGTTTGAATCTAGGGGAGAGGGCGGGAAAATATGTAGGCGCAAAGGACAGGCACCACAGCAACGTGACCCTGACCTAATGTGACACAGCAGCAGCTTCGCCCCAAAGTGTCCGTTTCTGGAGTGATTTTCATAAAAGTCACCACCCTGGAATCACCTATCGCTTTTGAGCCCAGCAGCCCAGGAATTCAAGGCAAGCTTCTTTCACGCTCTATTCTTACATTTTACTACAAACAAACGCCAAGGAAATAGGAAAATCGTTACGGCTACATCCAGAATACAGCCCTTTAAGCCTTACATAACCTTCCTCCAGTGTCGATAGTCCAGTTCTCGCTGCCCACGGCTGTGTGAGCGTAGAAGACTGATTTTGGATCCCACTTATCCTTGATTGATCTAAGTTTCGGATAGTTGGATCCGTAGAAGATCTCCTGCCACTGTGTAGAGCCCTGGGGATACACATATGGGTCGGCTTCGTTCAGATACGCGCCCATATTAGGTATAGCAGCGTCCAGAGCTGGTACGATGTTCTCTGCCAGATAGGTTTTTCGCTCCAGCATTTCAGACCTTGGGATTGTCCAGTCCCATAGAGAAATGACGATGCAGATGGCGACGGCATCTCGCCAGTACGGCGCAACCGCGTTATCGGGGTGGCTAGCGTTAGCCACGTTCAGCGCGTGACATCCAAGAGTCCACTGGCCTGTCGATACGTCGTTCACTATGTCTTCCATTGTCGATGCGGCCTTTGAGATGGTTTCGCTGCTTGCCGTGACTGCGCGAGGAATGATGTTGCTATTGAACAGCATCGACGCTGGCCAGTTTCCGTACGGCAGAGGGCCGTTTGTGTTGTTGAAATGCTCGTAGTAGCTCGGCGCTTGGTCTACCGTCAAGTTGTACGGCACCTCCCAAGTCATCGAGACTAGAGGTAAATGGTTTCAAAAGATCCGTCACTTCATCGGCCGTCTTGTCCAGTGCTGTGAAGCCTTCAAAGGAGAACCCTACACTAGACATCACCCAGATGGTTGTAGCGCCGGTGTCAACAATATCAGGCAGGGCTCGCCACCAAGCTACCACGGCTTCGAGGTACGTCTCGTTGTCTACACCGACTTTACTGAAGCTGAATTCAGCGGCACCGACTGGGCCCTCGGCGTATAGCTTGACCGTCATTGAGAGGACAACTGCAAATGTCCCAGCACCACCACCGCTAAGAGCCCAGTACAGATCGATGTTGTCGGTTGGGGAGGCATTCCGATGCTCACCGTCAGCTGTGACGACCTCCCACTCCAAGACTTGGTCGGCTGCCATGCCATACGCCCCATTCAATGGCGAATGCCCGCCGCCCTGGGTATAACCCCCTGCGATGCCGACGGTCGGGCAGTCCCCACTGACAATGCGATACCCGGCAGCATGAGCCGCATTCATTGCTTCGTAGCCGGTTACGCCAGCGCCCAGCTTGATCGCAGGGCCTGAGTATCCGGCATCCTTGTAGTCCTCGATGAATGTGGTACTCTTCAGGTTGTGCGTCCACAGACCAAGGGCACCTTTCGCGGTTGATTTGCCCAAGAAACTATATTTTAGTTAGCTTGACGTCTTTATCGGCTTTGATAGAGGGAATTGAGGGTTGCTCACTCGTGCCCAGTGTTCTTAATCACCAGCCGCACATTCTTTTCCTGCGAGAACTGAATCCCTGCGACCACGTCGTCGGCCTCGGCGATACTGATTGAGTAGCTCACATAGTTGCCCAGCTCGCAAGGCTTGGAAGCCGGGGTCCACGGATCACATGACTGGTTCTGAAAATATGGGTTCATGATCTCTCCCGAGAAAGGCTCGCTAAACGCAACAGGACCATGGGTCAGCAGCTCCTTCTCGCTATGTGGCAACGGGATAGCGAAAACATCGAACACATACAAAGTTTGCCCAACATCCCAAGTATGTTGCAGCGCTTTACACGCCGTCTCGTCGTAGTGAGTGGCCCCGAAGCCGTCCATGTGGCAGATGCTGGCTTGGGGAGCCGTCGCGATCAGCTTGCCCCCGACAGTCTGGTTGAGTTGATTCCAATCATCTTGGCATGGCCAGCCCTCATCGCTGGGTATGTATTTGCATGTCTGATTAGTAGCAGCATTGTCGACTGCAGCTGAGAGGACCAGCAGCAATTGGAGCAGCGCCCGTGCATGGGTTGATGAACGCGTGGCCATATCTTTACACACAAAAACCGCTCTTCAACGTCGCGATGAAGTCGCCAGGCCGTAAGAGCCAAACGTCGTCCTTTAACTACCTAGCGGTACGGCCGGCTCCTTGTTTTGCCGGCCATTACGAGCAACGGCTGCTAAATGCACCACGACACGGTCCCTGCCTGCGTGCAACGGCATGGGCGTAGTCCTCATTCTTGCCGCTTATGTCAACTCAGACTTCCAGATTGTGAAGCCGCCTGCGAGCCACCTATCGTGAGCACAACGACTTGGGCTCCGGCGATTAATATCCTTTAGGGTATCGTGGGCGCATATTGATGAGGTGGATCCATGAGGCTGACTAGCTGGGGTACCGGTAGTGCACCCCACTCATGTTTGGAAGGCCGAGCCAAAGGCTTAGTTAGCGGAAGGAACCGCGCACTAGTATTCCTTCCTATTCCGCAGCCTGGGATCCTGGATCCTCGTTGCATCGCGACCAGATCTTCGCCCTCTGCCTTTTAGCCCCCACACGCTCACCGTTCCCCTATCCAGTCGTGCCAGTCTTATATTGCGACTTGTCCCTATTCACTGCTTCACTTAGCGCAGAGCCAGCCGCACCACCGTCCTCATTCGCATGCAGCCTTGAGAATGGTTGCTCTCTCCACCGTCTGGACGCATTTCTTCCCGCCCAAGCCGAAATTCACCGACAGCAATGTGCCCGACCTGTCTGGCAAGGTGTACATGGTGACTGGCGCAAACACCGGAATTGGCAAGGAGCTTGCCCAGCTCCTGTACGGCAAGAATGCCAAGGTCTACATTGCTGCGCGTTCCCAGGAGAAGTCTGACAAGGCCATCAACGACATCAAGAAGGCGGCCCCGAACTCGACAGGCTCCTTGGTCTTCTTAGCTCTGGATCTAAGCGACTTGGACAAGGTCAAAGCCGCGGCACAGAGCTTCCTGGCCCAGGAACACCATCTCCATGTCCTCTTCAACAACGCCGGGGTCATGGTCGGGCCCGTTGAACCACCGCTCAAGACGGCTCAGGGTCACGAGCTAGCCATTGGTGTCAATTGCGTCGGCACGTTTCTCTTCACGCGCCTGCTCAGCCCGCTCCTCGTTGAAACGGCGAAGGCGGCGCCAGCCAACACGGTTCGCGTCGTTTGGCTATCGTCGTTTGGCATGGAGTTAACGGCCGTACCAGACACGGGCATCTCGACTGAGAACCTAGATTATCATGTCCCTGTCGCAGCCACCGATCGCTATGGCATCAGCAAAACCGGAGTATGGGCGCTAGCCACGGAATATGCACGCCGCTACAAGAACGACGGCATCGTCAGCGTGCCCCTCAATCCAGGAAATCTGCGCACCGAGCTGCCTCGCGACCAGGGTTTTGCAGTCAAACTGGTTGCTTCGCTCGTCTGCTACCCTGCGATTCGCGGCGCATACTCAGAGCTTTTTGCAGCCTTCTCTCCTGAACTCGCCATCGACAAGGCTGACTGGTCCAAGTCTTGGGGTGAGTAACCCATCATTCCCAATAGTATGGGCCGAAAAAACAGCTGACCTGGTACAGTGGGACCATTCGGTCGCGTTCTCCCCTTGCGGGCAGATTTGTCAAAGGCAACGATGCCGGAGGTGGAAGGTGGCACGGGAGGCACTGCGAAGTTCTGGGATTGGAATACGAAGCAGGTCGAAAAATATCTATGAAGGCACAACTGCAGGTAATACGCGCGGCTGCACATCCAGGCTACTGGGGCTCAGTAAATTGACTTTACGGTGGCTTAGCTTTGTAGCTTAGCAAGTGCTTAGCAAGTGCTTAGCAGGCTGCAGCGGTAATCGAACCACCAACAGAAGGCAATCGACCCCCAATTTCTTGAGGGGCAATGGGTACACAGAGTAATCTATTTCACTTGTCGGCTGACATCATGACATGTGCAATGCTTTTCTGCACGTTCCACGCAACGATCACAAAGGTGATGCACAGAACATGATCCGCCCGTTCGGCAGGATTGCCGGTTGCCTACATGCGAACCGAGCATCACTGCCCGTTACAACGCAGCTGCGTAAGACTGCGCCAACCATTGATTGCTACGAAAAGCGTGATGGCAGGTCCAGTGTAGCATGAAAAAGATGCCTGTCACCTAGGACACTTGTTCCCGGTGAGAAGATACCCTTGCGACCAGCTTTTGCCCTCGGATTTGGCCAGTGTGCAGCATATCCAGCCCTTGGATAATCCCTTCGAACCCATTGTCCAACTCCTTGATTGGCTGCGTCTTAATTGATCCGGCGTCCAGAAGCGCCTGCATCTCTCTCGCCCAGACGATGCCCAAATCGTGCAGCTCAGGTCTGGCAGTCCGCGAGTACACATCATGCCCGAGGTCGACATCGACGCCCTGCATCTCAAAGCCCATTACCACTTTGGTCTTGATTGCCCGTCGTGTGCGCCATGACTCCTGGAAATTCTCCAGGCAGGCATACCAGCCACCGGTTCGGGCTAAGGCCGCGAAACAAATCGAGGCAGATTGCGCGTCGGTGATGCAGTCGAGTGCATATCGGATGGGCACTCCATCAGCAATTGCTTTGATCATCTCAACACACTCCGCAGACGTATACGACGCCGCGCCGACAGCCCCATAATCGACGACCAAGGGCGCCGACGCTGTAGAACATACGGCGATGGGGGTGTAGCCTGACCTGCACGGTGCATACGTTAGCGCAGGCAAACGCCATAAAAAAAATGGCCAGGGGTGCCACAAGTCCAAGTGGTGTTGTGCCAATTGCCCCATTCAGTGACGCCAGCGCCGACAAAGGCAGACTTACAGTTTGAGCATCTGGATGGCCATCAAGCCAGTAGCCGTAGCGCCGCCATGGACGAGGACAGGTGTCCACTTCTTCACCGGCCTTGACGGCAGCCCTGCGAGCCCGAGCGCCCGTAGATCCGCCATGGCCAGCGCCGCCGTGCCCCAGCCGACTGCTCCCAGCGCCGCCGCCTGTGTATCCGTCCAGTCGTTTGGCACGCGCAGCAAATGGCGCGACTCCGCGACCACCCATTGGGAAAATGCGCCGCTGCGGTCATGATGCTCGTCGTCGAGACTGTAGGGAAATATGGCTCCACAGACGCGGGTCCCTAACGATAGCGAGGCGGAGCCCCCGCGGGCTTCAATGGTGCCGCAGAAATCGCAACCACTCCCGTTGCCTTGTTTGGGAAATTGCGTGACCATTTTGAAGTCGGTCGGGTTGAGTCCGATGGCGAGGACGCGGATGAGGACATCGTGAGGGGACTGTAGCGTTGGTATCGGGACGGAATTGGATATCGTCAAGGGAAGACCTGACGTTGGCGACGCCAGGGGCGACTGGACGATGGCGGTTTGAAGCTTGGCCATTGTGTGAGTATGGTGAATATGACAACTATCAAGAGCAACTCTCGATAACTTGCTTATGCATATATATGCATGTATGTAGGCGTTCCATAGTCTATTGCTACGATGCGTTATTCAGCCAAGTGATGCCCGTCATAGTCCGGCTACCTGGGTACATTTTAGTATTTGTACTAATGTAACAGAAATTTAGTAGGACAAATAAATAAATAAAAATAAGAACTCGAGAAGAACTAGAATGTTGTAATTTATTTTAGATTTTAATTCACTAAAAACAAAGCTTATCAATATATATTCTATACCCTTGTATAAGTTAGTGCTATAATGTTCGCCTGCGAAAAATTTTGCCCATTTTCCTAATTCTTCTTCCTAATTCCTACTTGTGTTACACAGATCTCTAGTCAGCATGGACAACAAACAACCTTTTGAGATCACGACCTGGGCAAGGCTTGGAGTGGCGTTTGCTGGAACGGTATGTCATGCGTCTATTCACTCTGAACCGACACTGATGATACCAGACTTTAGTCTACTTCATTGTGGTCCTCCCGATCTATAGACTCCTGTTTCATCCGCTAGCAAAATTTCAAGGGCCAAAAACGTGGGCAATATCTCAGATACCATGGACCCTAATGTTCTGCTCTGGACAGTCTCATCGGCGCCTCCTAGAATTACACGATAAGTACGGGTGTATCGTTCGAATTGGCCCGAATGAGCTCTCGTACACAGTCCCAGAGGCCTGGGAATCGATCATGGGCCGACGCAAAGGGAGCGTCGAGAATCCCAAAGCCCCATGGTACTGTCCGGCAGAGAACAAGGAAATCACAGGAGCACCGTATAGTGACCACGTGCGCATGCGACGACTCTTAGCTTCAGGCTTCTCAGCCAGCGCAATGCAGAAGCAGCAACCTATAATCAAGAGCCATATCAATCTCCTCATTGAACGGCTGCGCGAGAGATCGCAGAATGGCAAGACTGCTATCAACGTTCCTCAATGGTACAATTACTGCTTGTTTGATATCATTGGCGACCTCTCGTTTGGTGAGCCGTTCGGATGCCTCCAAGAATCGACCATGCATCCGTGGATTGCGTGGATCTTTGCCAATGTTCGCCTCATTGCAATTGGACTTGCTTTGAACCGGTTTCCTCTGCTGCGTGTTGTACTTCCTTGGCTTGCCCCAAAAAGCCTTCGAAACCAAGCTGAGGATCTGAAGCGGGTGTCTCGAGAGAAAGTTGCTAAGCGCTTGGAGGCTGGTCGAGATAGACCTGACTTCATACAAGCTATGATTTCGGGCAAGGGAGAAGTGGTACGAATACCTGACACTAAGAGTTACAAGAATATAGATCTGAAGGCTGATTCTGTTCATTAGACTCTTACCCGTGAAGAAATCGAAAACAACGCAATGGTCCTTACGATAGCTGGTTCTGAGACCACTGCTACAGCATTGACTGGCGCAACATATTTCCTAGCCAAGACTCCGAGCGCCATGGCAAAAGTCGCGTCTGAAGTCAGAAGTACGTTCAAGCAGGAAGCCGACATCGACTTTCTTAGCGTCACAAAACTTCCCTACCTTAAGGCCGTCACTGAAGAGACACTGCGCATGTATCCGCCCGGTCCAAATGCCCAGCCACGCATAACTCCTCCAGAGGGCAGTCTCATCCTCGGAGACCATATACCCGGGAATGTAAGTCAAACCTCATAGGAAAAATATCTGTAAGGAGTACTCTAAGCTAACATCCATCTTTTCCAGACGGTAATAGGAATCCCCCAACGGGCCATGTTCCTCAGCGAATCCAACTTCACACGAGCCCGGGAATTCATCCCAGAGCGATGGCTCAACGATCCGGTGTTCTCGACCGATCGCAAAGACTGCTTTAACCCTTTTTCAGTAGGGCCGCGCAACTGCATAGGTATGAAGTAAGTAACAACCCGCACTGCCATCATCGGATGATTTCGATACTGTAGCTTACATGCCTATGAACAGTCTTGCTTATGCTGAATTCCGTACGATTCTAGCACGAATGGTCTGGAATTTCGACTTCGAGATTTCTGACAGCAGCCGTAATTGGATGGAAGAGCAGAATTCGTACTTGCTCTGGGACAAGATTCCTCTCTACATACATTTGGTACCGGGAACGCGCAGAGAGGTGCAGTCTACGTAGAACCTAGCCATTTGAGACTTTCGAAGGAAACAAGGCATTTCATTATTAATTGTTATACCTAAAGTTTAAGTAATAATTAGTCGTGAAATTAAAATTAAATCGAAGATCTCAGTAGTATAGCTTACTTCTTTCTTCTATTCTAAATAGTACTAAACTAGACTAATTCAACCTAAAATGAATCCGTCCTTAGTAAAAGAAAGAATATATAAGCGTCTTTAAGAGATGGAGAAAGTTAGCTATCTTTCACTGCATTATTGAAGTTGGGATAGGCGCGGTTGATTCAGTTATCAGCTAGGTCCATTTATACAATTATAGTCTGGATGTGCAGGCGCGGCCTATATCATTTGACCACGGAGCATATGTACATTTGGCCCTATTGCATGCATGGTCTTTATCAACGAAATTGATAATTGGCAGCGTCGTAATTTTATTTACCTATCACGATCAGAAATTTTGTAATCCATTCAGAGGATAAATAAGAAGATTTTTCCGTCGGATGACTCCGGGAAAACTTTCGCAATGACAATTTATATTCCTGGATGTAGCATTACCCCAGAGTACTTTCGTTGTTCTTCGAGTGTATTCATCAAAGGAAGTGACCACAATATCCATACATGTTTCGGCCCGTTTTGACTGTATGACGATATCCAACATTGAAGAAAGTGGATTTCAATACACTTGCCAACACCACGTTAGTTACTATCATGTTTTGTTAACAAACGAGATGACTCTGAGGTAGGATTAGTCCTACCCAGAGGAGAAACGAAGGATACAGTAACAGGCAGCAACTCTGTACGCTTAGTGACCTTGGAATAATAATCGATATTGCCAACTGGAGCATGTTAGTGGAAAGGAAATTACCTGGAACGCTGATCTCTGGAGCGCCGATAACTAACGAGAGCCAAAGAGGGTCCCACACGTCTTAAGTAAAAGGCTGCCTGCATATAGTCAACAATTGAATATATACATGCCGTAAGAAGCCTTGCCTAGGATATGTATCACAATAGTTCGGCTCTACTTCTTTGATTAGTAGAATCACAAGGGCTGTCTCCTTAGCTACCTCTAGAATTTTCTTCAAAAGCCGATCCTTGTATACTTACATGCGCTACATTATATTATCGCGCTGTTTACGATTAGTTTTGCTGCTAACGTCCCTTTCGGTTGATTAGCATTAGGGTAGAATGATTTTAAGGCTTGTTAACTATCTCCACTAAGTGACCCTGTTCACATACGGCGGGTGTCTATACTATAGCTTAGCTGAAACTCATCGCAAGTATGAGAAAAAGCTGTAAACACTGGTGTATTATCCTACCTGTCTACATGTTAAAGCTATCCGTATCTTACACAAATGACTTACGTTGAGTTAGTAATACTCCAAATATTCCGTCTATATTTTCTATAGGAATATCCCGCCATACCTTCTTGAAAGAGACCCCTTTATTAGAATTGAAAAAGTTTTCGCTACGTTATTAACGACTTAGTCCCTTATATTCTGCGCGTTTTTATTTACTACTGGTATATAGTCCGACGGGTATATTATTACAGTCGGCTCATTACGTTAAAAACGAGAGTAAGTATTTTAGAGGTTTAATAGTACTTTTAAGGAAGTAGTGGCGCTACTCTTCATAGAATAAGCTTGAACAACTGCCTAAAGTTCGTTGATACTTCGAGTGAACGCCACAGGTACATCCACGGGCCTATACAGTGTCGAATACGGCTTTCAAGGCGCTGAGGGAATGACTTATTTATAGCATGGCTAAACGCCGTCGAGGGAAAACATGTTATGTGAGAATCGGTGCTAAAAGCTGTACCAAGCTAGCTCTGAAAACGGATCACGGCTTTGACGGGAGGTTCCTTATAGGATCTGCGGTTGTGCACATTTTTGGCTGCTACAGATGAAAAGCCTTCCATGAGTGAAAGGGTTCCACGACCTCACCTGTGTAATCTCTTCCCATGTCACGAATTCGGCACACCGAGGTCGTCGTACTGAATACACCGTGATTTAGTGACGTCTTACGGGTAGATAGAATGAAGGGTTCAATGAACCGGATAATCGTGTCGTCACTCATCTTCAGGTATATGCATCAAATTGGTGAGTTCTACCTCTGTGACTATGAGAGCTATGGAGTTCTCGACGCGTACTAGACTGTGACAAGATAAGCTACTTAACGATCATGCTCATATAAAGCGCCTGGTTTTGTGCCTCAGCCTTGAGCTGCAGCTGAAGGATCAGCACAGATGTGCCATGCTGCTGACACTTGACTACAAGTACCATTATCGCAGCCTGCGAGCCTCTCATGAAGCATCTATAGCCTCGCTCATGAACTCGATGTCACCGCGTATAGGTGAGCGATATTCCCGTGATTTGGTCGGGTAACTGATTAAGCTTGGCAATATCATCCATCATCTTCACTTCGTCCGACCCTGAGTACATGTCGGAGAGCGAGCTTCCTATGGAGACGTTCCCCTGTTATAGGTAGGGGACAGAGCAAGGGTTGGGTCGCCGCGATCAATGACATGGCCGACGGAAACTGTCATTTTCGTAGAAATGAAGATTAATGGTTGCCTTCGGTAGCTCTATGCGGACCGAGCGTCCTTGTGGAGGGCATCAGCGAAGTCAGAAAGGAGAAAGACTGTCGTTGCGCGGAGGAAGGGTTGAAGCGAGGGAGATAGGCGGCCAAAACTTAAAAAAAAACCAGAAGCTATTGATCTTAACAGTGGTAAAATGATTACATATATATACATTATTTAAGTTCTATTGCAATACTTCTTCTTAATCTGCCAAATGTCTCACGAAACGGACCCGATTCCACACTCTCTTAAAAGGAGGGAATCTAGCGACACGTGTTTTGATGCGAGTAGTTCCCTTCAGCGACGTCGTCCATCAAGCGCCCTTAGTCCTGCTTGGTGATTTGACATAGGGTCTTGTTGAACGGACATGGTACAGGTACATAAAAAAAACCCATAGATTTCTTGAATACCTCTTAGTTGCAGGTGAATAATGGATTTTCACGTTTCGTCTAGAGCACATATATGTTGCCTCTTGATATAAACACAGATTCAACTTGTAGATCCGTATCCCCATTAGTACAGTAAGAATCTTTCAGTGCACGGGCACCATGACGTATGCTTTATAAGGTTCTATGATCTCCTCTTGCCTACTTCCGCGAATGCTCCTATCATGAAGCTCTCGACGGCAGTCTTTACCAGGTGTCCAATGATGACGTTTGAAATAAAAAAGACTTTAAGAAGAATTGAACATCCTAAGACTTGCTATAGTCTCCCACTTGTTCCTCGAGCCATCTCACTTGTCTCTCTGTGGCATGTGGAGACATGGCCTAGTCGACGTCGCTTGCACGAGTCTCGACAAAGGTATTGGATCCATGACAACAAAATACTGCTCGTTTCATTGTAGTACCACTGCTGCGATGACTTGCTCGAGCACCTTCCCGCCGTTCTGTTGAAACGACCACTCCTCAGTATTCATTCCCTTATCGATGGCCGCGCCGACGGTTGCGCGAACGAGACCTGGATATCTTCGAGCGATTGACCTTGAGTCTCTCGCATATAGGTAGCAAGTACGACCAGTGTAAACAAGGAGATGGCGCCGAAGAGAAAATAGGCGCCGTAAGCAGACCGCGCCAGGAAGATTGGAGTTGCAAAGGCAACAAGCCAGTTCGCCATCTATGCGTCAAACGGATTAGCGCAGCAAGTTCGCGAGGATACCATGTGAGGAAGCCGTCACGGCCAAAGAAAAGATATGAACTTACAAAGCTACATCCGGTTGCCATCGAGTTCGTTGTCGCACGAGTCTTTGTGGGCTGGATTTCAGATGCATAAATCTTTCCAAACACAGCCCATGTAGAGACGTATCCGAGCGCAAAGACGAACACTGAGACGATGACAACCCATCGTGTCACTCCGTACGAATGCACGGCATTGGCGGCGTAAAGAGACCCAACTAGAAACATACTTCCTGAGAGGATGACACCACCACAGATAGCCGAAGTGCGACGACCCCATTTATCCGCCAAAAGCGTGGCCGGAATGCTGAACACGAGCATAAGGATGGCAGAAACGCCAGATGCAAGGAATGATGCTGTTTGCGACGGTATTCCTGCTTGAGCGAAGATCATGGGAGCATACTGTCGAGAAGTGTCAGCATAATGCAGCCAAATTTCCGTTCCTATCCGCTCAACATACGTAGAGTACCCCGTCTATGCCACTCAGTTGGATGAATGCGAGGATGAACAATGCAAGGCATGTTTGCAATCGGTACTGCTTCGTGAAAAAAAATCAATCGTAAGCCTTGCAGCACGCCAACTTGAGAAGCCTCGGTCTCGATTGGCCGCAGTACGTCTTTCTCTGCCTCCGCCTTTTCGAAATTCAGATTGTCCAGTTCTTGCATTACTTGACGTCGCTTTCCGTGAAGAATAAGCCAACGTGGACTTTCGGGCAAAGAGAATGAGCCAGCCGCCCAAACGGTGGAGAGTACAGCCTGAAGGATGTATGGTAGACGCCATGACATATCGCCGTCAATATGGATGCTTCCGTAGCAGGAGAAGTATCCTATGCATACTCCGATCGCAGAACCAAATTTCGGCAGCGACACGAACTTGCCACGGCTTCGACTTGGCGCAATTTCGCAGATGTAGACACCCACATTGGTGAGGGAAAAGCCTTGACCAATCCCCATCAAAGCACGTCCGAGGAGGAAGAGCCATGAATGGGACGCAGCACATTCGAGTACGCATCCAATGGTGCACAGGATTGCTCCGGCAATTATGATACGCAGTCGCCCGAAACGGTCTGCAAGCTGTCCAGCAACCATTGCTGGAATAGCGCCACATAGCATAATCAAGGACACGGTAAAGCCACGCATGATAGGCGACAGGTGGCCGAAAGTCTCAACGTAAGAGGGCATCTCGGTAACAGCACCAACAGAGCCTGTATCGAATCTGCTGCCACATCAGCGGAGGGTTCCACGTATCGATGGAAAAGATACGTAAAAGCATCATAGGTACTAGTAGTGTCACTTCGCATGCTTAGAGAAAACAAAGAGAACGAGAAAGGAGGTATCTTTTCCACGAATTGTCCCACCTAGTAAGCTTTGACACTAGATCGAAAAACAGGGGAGGGCATGTGGCTGATAGTGCGGTTGCTTTCAAAACATACCCATTGAGTATACCTCCAAGAGCGACAAAAGTCGAGGCAAGCGCATAGCGTGGTATCTTCTTAGACAAGAACTGCATTACTCTCTATTTTGCAGCAATCAAAAAGGTCTAAGGGTATCGAAGATAGTCGCTAGTTGGAAAGAGCAAGAGAAGTTCTTGATAGAAGTATAAGTACTGAGTTTCTTGCCGCATCCGCAGATATCGGGCACAAAATGCCACTGCTTCTCAACGTGAGATGATGTCATATTCCTGTCGCGTTCTATTGATAAGCCCGCTGGTGCAACGTCATACAGGTCGCTAGAGTCATTTAGATTTAAACTTGGCTTATCACATTTTACCCAGCCAGTGTCTACGGGTACTCTCCATAGAATAGCTTTGAGTGGCGTACCTGATTTTGTAGACAATGGCTAATCAGAGAAATGGTGCTGTGGTTCGTCATTAGGGTTAGTAATCGCAAATCTCTAGCCTGATTGGGTTGCAAGCGGACTGGCACTTGTGCACGCATTAGGCAGCAACGTCTAATTGAACCTGACGCTGATAACCCCGGATAACATTTACAATGCGCTGTGATGGTGGCGTGACCGTTGGCTGGAAGGCCTGAAGAATATGCCACTTCGTCCACAGACGACCTATGCTGACGCCAGTGGACGTGCGTGAAAGTCCCGCTCGAGTTGACAACATCACCAAACAGGGTTGGTACATGTCTAGGATTCCCATCACAGGCTGATCGTGTATGAAATGGGCAGATCCGGGTACTTACTTTCAAGCTTTTTTGGAGCCCTGCAGTTTCGGGATGTCTAGTTCGATGAAGTTGTAACAATACGTAAAGGGTGTGCAGAGGGCGTGGTATGGATATACGAGCTTGCTTATGCAGCAGCGCTGAGCTTGTCGTGCGAGTAGAGTTTCTTCGCCAGCTATGCTTGAGATGAAATGCACATTATCGACATCACACCCAACAAATATCGGCACAACGACCGGCACGGATGGTGTGACCGCAATGAGGCTTACGCGCTTTCGCAGGATGGAAGGAAGGTTGGTTGATAGGAAATGCAGATGGCACAACGTGACCTAGAGCAAGTTATCTCTGCATAGCCCTCGTTGCTGCACGTACATATGTTGTCGCATTGGCAAAGTAGCAAGCGGGCGAGAAGATACGCTGCGCAATTAGGGCACAGATGTCGGCATTCCCGATGCTGTTGACGTAGGGTAGTGCTGCAGGAGTAAGACGGCACGACTAATACTAATCGCGCGTCAATTGCAGCTCCGAAACGACCAATCCAAATACGAGGGCCCCACGCCACCCCGATCTAGGGGCCTATCGTAAAACCAGAGCGTGAGGAGGGTCTGGGTCGACAAAATTGTATGAACTATCCATTTTCAACCTCACAAACCTTTCTGAACAGACCTAACGCTAGGCGTCCGAGCAAAAGGGAGGGTGGGGGGTTGTACGTACCTACCTTGCTCCGTAAAGATCGTTCCCCACTAGACCTCTGTGTTCTGACATACAATACAATGCACTAAGTAGCTTTTCCCCCTGTCAATTAATGTCGTTGTAGACAAAAATACTGTTACGGAGACATGACTGCAGCGACACTATAAGACGTTTCCGTCCAGATCGACAGCAATCCTTCTTACGTTACATCTGCTTTGTCTTCGACTCAGCCATACTCATTCGGCTGATCATAACTCTACGCCCTCCTTTCGTCCCATTCCCATAACCGAAACATTCACCACTAGGCTTCTTCTCCATGCAGGTGAAGTACTACTTGCTATTCGCGGTAACATTGCTCACATCGCTTCTGTGAACGTGGGTATATACAAATTCATTAGAAAATGATGGAACGGTAGAACGTCTGCTGGATGATATGGGGATGGTGAAGGTGATAGTAGAGAGTTTCGTACGGCACAACACTTCTGCAGAAATCACACAACAGATGTCCAAACTGCACCAAGTAAGAGATTGTGTTTGGTAATACTGTTCACCCAGCTGCGCAATATGAGCAAAAGGCAATAAGACGAAAGGACTCTGCTGTAGCAAGCCAGTTACCTGCCTTTTCCACCGCTGGATCCCAGGTATGGAGAGTCCAAGAAGCAAGGGCGGAGGTGCTTTGAAGGGACGTGGTTTTTGCTAGATCGCCAGTGTAAATCGTCTAATAAGGTGTCGTAGAGTAAGTATTTCTTGGCATCTGCAGTAACGTCACTTGGACTGAGGGACCTGGACCTATCTACTAGGGAGATAAATTTGGTATAGAGAAAGGATAGCGCATAGAGTCTACAACATCCGGATCGGGAACATACTTATTGCACTGAGACTAAGCAGACAATGAAAGGGGTAGATTTACCCTAAAGTCTCATAGGAGAAACACGAACAAGCTGTCCAACGCAAAATCTAGAGCTAGCCTTGTTCCGCCTAGGGTATTCTTCCAGCTGTAGTAAAATCTTTTTACCAAATTCAAAATTTGTCTTGTGAAAGGTTTGTCGCTTGGTGTACAAGTACGTCAGTTCATATGCGTGTATGATCCTATGGTGGGGCATAATTGTAAATGTAAATCCTGCCGTGAGACTTATTCGCTCAAACCAGCTCAGTAGGCGCTTAACCGGCGGGCAGATCTCAAAGTCTTTACAGACCTACCAATTAGAGCGTCCACCAGTATAATGGTCGTAGAACAGATTACACTAAGGACTGACCTCCATCAGTGGAGGCCTAATGTTGGCTCGTTGCTTTTTCGTAATATTGTTTTGTTTTGACCGTCTTTACGCCCGGCTAATTACCCGATTGTAGTGTACCACAATTCTGACCTAGTCTTATATATCCACACCTTATTTAAAGCAGAAGGTGAGACACATTCTTCTTGATGCTTTTTGTATTCTAGGTACCTCATCATGTACGCTCGTTGTCACCTCTTGTTCGTCGCACTCGCTGCGTACACCCTGGGCATAGCCGCATCCTATCTCTCTCCCAATTGCTCGTCCCTTGCGCAGTCGACGTCTCTCTATGCATACAATGCCTCTCTCCTCAACACGACCTATCATGCCACGGACACATTGAATATATCGGGAATACTCAACAAAATCTCATTTTGCGAGGTCCACGCTTCCGTCAGCTATGGTACAAATGATTCCCTAATCTTCGCACTTTGGTTGCCTGACACGCAGTACTCTTCGCGATTCATGGCACTAGGCAACGGTGGCCAGGCAGGAGTTATAGCGTATAGCGATATGATGGCCGAATTGAATAGCGGACTAGGCTTCGCTGTCGCTGGTGGCAATGCAGGCCACTTGGCCTCAGAAAACGATGCCGGTGTTGGGCCTAGCATTGGTGCGCCTGGCGTCTATCAGCCGTTTTTACACGATGAAGATCAAGTACAAGCTTGGCTCCACAACGCCATAAGTCTTCTCACGCCTGCTGCGAAGGCACTGATCAAAGAGTTCTACGGGCATGAAGTAGAGTATGCGTACTATCGTGGCTGCTCCGCCGGCGGTGCGCAGGGATTTTCTCTCGCTGAATTCCATCCAGACCTATTCGATGGGATCATTTCTGGGTGTCCTGCGAATTGGTTTACCCATCTCTTACTAAGCTTCCTATGGAACGCACAACACACAGATGTAGGTTCACCCACTTAGTCTCCTTCTCCCGCTTGCTCAATGACATGACACAGACCAATGCAACATTTCTTCCTGAGCCCGTTCTCGACTTCATTCAAGCCAGTGTTATCCAAGACTGCGACATCATCGACGGCGTAGCAGACAACCTGATTGAAAATCCGCTCGCTTGTCCCTTCAACATCTCTTCTTTAGCCTGCACGCCAGGTGCTTCCGACAAGAATACTACATGTCTCACGCCTTCCCAACTTTCAGCCGCGAAAGCCATATACCAAGGACCTGTGCGCTCAGACTCTCCCAGTACGTCCCTCTTCCCTGGACTCTCACTCGGCTCTGAATCCGGCTGGTTGCTACCCCAGGTCCAAGCCGGCCTCTCCAATGCTTTCAGCGTGCCTATCCTGCAAAACCTGGTGTACCAAGACTTGTCTTATGACCCAGCGACATTCAATTGGGAATCCGATGTGGAATTTCTAGATGCACGCGCCGGCCCGCTAATTAATGCAATTAATACTAATCTCTCCTCTTTCCGCCAAAGTGGCAGAAAAATGATCGTATATGCTGGCTGGGCAGACCCGAATATCGCTCCAATGTGGTCGATCCGACATGTTGAAGCTATCACGCAGACTACCATCGGGCATGGAACTACAATAGCGGAAAATGATTTCGTAAAGCTTATTTTGGTGCCCGGGGGCGGGCATTGTGGTGCAAATATTGCGAAATACCCATACGTGCCCGCTCAGTATGGCGTTTCTTCTGCACTGGTAGAATGGGTAGAGAAGGGACAGGAGCCAGTTGAAGGCATTAAGAGTTGGGGTCCAATCAATGGAGACAACAGGACAAGGAGGCTTTGTACGTGGCCGAAGGTTGCGAAATTGAAAAAAAAGGGAAATGTGGATGACTGGGAGGGCTATACTTGTGAATGATCGAGAGATACGCCTGTGGATGATGAATGAAATATAGAGCGATGATCTATACACCTATCTGTAGGATCATTCGGTTCTATGGCGTAGACAAGTAGCGGAAAGGCGCCATACACCGTGCTGGTTACCACACAACTTGCAAGTTTTTGTTAGTAGCTTTGTTCCTAGCTCACGCCATTCTTATTCACACAGTTGACGTATACACTATAAATCATTAATATTACAGTGTTGATTTCAGACATAGCGCTGTAGCGAAATTGATTCTTGTTAAAGGTGTGTCGATCGATTCTAGAGTCTATCAAACGTCAAAAGAAGTTTGCAAAACTATAGAAGGGTTACCTACACCGAGAAATCATTTAATACAAAGCCGTAATAGGTATACGAATGCATCGGAGAAGTTAGAGGTACAATGTCACATAGCTATACGTATGACTTGCAGTAGATTACAATCACCGACTCTATGAATCACTGGATACGAAATGATCGGGCTGCATCACACGAATAGCATCATCAGTACATGAAGCCTCCTCACCTCAGCTCGCTAAAGCTGTCCCTTGTTAGCAACGCACGGACATTTGCGCTGAGGGGTATACCTCCGCTTCATTGGACAACAACGAAGCCATTCGCAGCAAATGTCATTTTCCTTGATCTTCTTATCAGCCCTCGTTTGCACTACCCATTCTCGGTGCCTGCCGCATGCACCAAGTGGAAAGATAGTTCATGATAATTTCTCTAGCATATGTTAACCGTATTGTGCTTAGCGTGGTCTTCAGGCACAGAAATCGTTAGCGATTGCTTTTAGATTTCAAGTATTAGTCGGTTAAAAAATAACATGACTCCGCTCTTACCTGGAGGCAGTGTCTATGTTGCTCGCTCACTTCGAAATCACGCCTGGGTTCTCACGCTTTCGGCCTGGCGACACCTAAAGAAATCTATTTCGCGAAACTCACTGTTCACCCAACAAGCGCCGAATGTGAACATCAATGAGTGGAGAAAACGAACCTCCTCGAGACTCTGTGGCTGCTAGTAACGCAATCCGGAGCATATATGAGGCAACTCCTCTCATCTCAACCACAAAATGTATACGCGTATTGGACATCAAGCCGCCTCGGTCGAATGCAGGCGACACGCCGATCGAAGGTACTCTTAGCGTGTTAGATCTCAATGAGGGCACCGCTTTCACCGCACTGTCATATGTCTGGGGATCTTACGCTGTTCCTAAACACACGATAATGTGTAACAACGTCCCTTGTGAAGTGACCAGCAATTGCTATTCAGCATTGCGCCACTTACGACAGAAGCACGGATCGGTCAGAATTTGGCTTGATGCCATCTGTATTAATCAAGAAGACGACGTCGAGAAGACTCAGCAGATTCTAATGATGGGCGATATCTATTCAAAGGCAACAACCACCTATGTATGGCTGGGAGAGGGGTCCAGTAGCTCTGATAGAACAATGATGTACCTTTCTGCGATCGCTCTGCAGAAATACCGGACTTCTCCGGACGACAGAATGATAGAACGGCAGAGGAAGCTATGGGCTGCAGCATGGTCTCTATTTTGGGCATGGATGAACCCAAGAAGCCCATTTTTCCCACTCGTCTATACGTACCCACTGAGCGACGAGGCTTCATATTCACTGACATAGTTAGCCACACGTTCAATCAGGCTCCGTGGAGGCAGATACGTTTCAGTCAATGATCTTCAAGAACTACTCGATCGTGATTGGTTGCATCGCGTCTGGACCTACCAAGAGATCTTGCTGGCATCGAATGCTGTGCTTGTGTGTGGACACTGCCATCTCGACTGGGCCATTCTGGAATGGAGCATTCTGTATTTATGCAACGTGCAGTACGATCTGTTGCAAGACATCATCGTTCCCTGGGAAAGTCTCATCCTAGGCAAAGAAAAGATGGGCACATCGGCCAGTCACTATCCGAAATCGCTTACAATGGAGTACGACACATTCAAGGCTTCTGTAATGGGAAGATATGACGCTATGGTCTTCATGACAGTGCTTTTGGTCATTACAAGTTGCACCGGTATGGCGATGGCAGTTTTCTTTCGTGTGGGTTCTCGTGTTCAGTTTCGAGCTCATTCTCCATTCAATTTCAATTATATCCTCATTGTCCTTGGATTGACCGTTTTTTGGCTCCTATGGAACAGCTTGTACACTTCCTCGAGTTCCCTATCTGTGTTAAGACTGTCATATATACAGTCGATCGTCAAGAGACAGAAACCTCACTTTTCTGCCGATGATGACTTGCTGAAAGGCCTTTACCATCGACAAGCCACTAATCCGAAAGACATGGCATACGGCATGTGGTCCGTCCTCCAAAGCAGAGGAGCTCTTGGTCTTTGTCCACCATCTCACGCCTTGGATGTTGAAAACGTCTATTATATGTTGACGGTTCATCTTATCAAGATTACCAAGTCAATGGAATTTCTCCCTATGGCCGCCGCGCGAGGACTACCTGGACTTCCTTCATGGGTCCCAGATTGGTCTGCCGCGAATCAGCACAAATGGTTCACCCATCGTGGCGATGTCGGTGTAGATTGTCAAGGCTGGAGCTTCAAGACCTTGGATGACATGGCACGAGTTGTCCATCTAGAGCGAACAAAGCGAGTTCTAGCAGTCAGCCATAACGAGGATGTGCTTCATGTGCGCGCTGCTCGACTCGGCTATGTGAGGGGTTGCGCCAGCTTCCATGCGACTAGCGATATATACAGCCCCACTGAGCAAAACCTTCACATGGAGAATCTGCAAACGATGCTTATGTGTGCAGAATGGACCCTCGACCTTGGATATCCTATGGTCTGGACTATGTTAGACTATGCAGCGGTTGAGAGTGAATACCCTGACGAGCTCTTCAAATGGCAGCAATGCTACAAGAAGTCTCGAAGAGGGCATCTGGAAACAATACTGCGCCAGTGGACTGACGGTAATGAAGCCCCTGAATGGTCTCGCGAATTTCTCACCACCCAGATACTCATTTGCAATTTACTCGCGAAGGAAAGTCGGAAGATATGCCAAGCGTTCATCAACGATGAACCCTACTTTACAGCTTGCTCACATGATGTACGCATCAACGACGACGTTATCCGAATTATAGGCCTTCCGCAGCTTCTTGTCGTGCGCCACCTGTCCGATGATCATTCTACACGAGCTATCAGGATAATCAGTCCAATGGTGGTGAACACGCATAAAAAGGTGGTCAGGACCAAGACGGACACGCATAGCCAAGTTCCAAAATTTCCTCGCCGGTCGCTGGTCGTCCAAAGGTTCCCACAACATTTCTCTCTCGGATCTCCATTTATTTGATTACTACATACACTAGCGCTATGCTCATGGACGAATGTTGCAGCAAAAGCTAGAAATCATATGCTGTCAAGGGAATCCCTCTATTTTTGGCCCATCTACCAGTTACTATAATCGCTTGAACCCCCAGGTATTGTCAATCTCACTTCTTGGATTTGGCTGCTCCTTCGAGGTGAGTGATATTCGTATACACTGTTTTACAAAGGACTAGAGAGATCTAATGTGTATATACTTAGTCACACGCATAGTGCGACGTAAAGCGTCACAGCACTGTAATGCTCAATGATGCCGACTTGGGACAGTATCGTTTGTGGACTGATAGAATCTTTTTTTCTCGTGTACTTGATATCTCTTTATATTATATTATATTATATACTTGAGTACTAGCTGCAACGCTTGGATTCATTGCTATTTTCCTTCTCTATTCTGCTCTGGCTTCTCTGACTACTCTTCTTTCTTCTCTTCTTGCTCTACCTCCGGCTCCAACTCTGGTGGTGGTGGAACATAGACATTGTATAACACCCTCTCATGTTCCCCACAAAGTTTATTCCAGGGCAGCAATTCCCCCGTATCAGCCCAAGTATCCTCTCTTGCACTCTGCTTGCCGAACGGCATGTATGGAACCCAGGCCACCCCATCAATAGCAGTGATGACCCCCGCGATCAGGTTTCGCTTTCAGCAGTTTCTTGGCCTGAGGGAAAAACCACATGCGCTCCCACCACTTGTCACGGTAATGCTTCTCGCCGGTAAAATGTATGATGGGAAAAACATTTCTTGTGACTGTATTGATGCCAAGCGAGACATCTTTCCAAGACCTGCGTTTGAGCCATGCATTGCCCCATCCCCATTTATTCAACGCACGATATGGGGCCTTTGAACGTATTATGTCGTCAGGAAGACTTAAAGTATACGGCGCACCGACGCTGTCATTGAAAATTCGAGCTTGGGTGAACGTGTCCCACCTGAGGATGTCGTAGTATCCGGCTACTGTTTGAAACATGCGACTTTGATAATCAATTCCCACGTGCTGCTCCGCTTTCTTCTTGTCCTTGATATCAGGCATCCAGATATTTGGCTTGACGTCATCTGGCACCGCATCCGGCAAGGGGAACGTGGCGTTCTTCCCAGTGGAAGTCATGCGTACATACTCCTGCTCTGCCCACACATCGGCTAGGTACATCTGGTCTGAGTTGCGGCCGTAAAAGTCCGGATCCCACGTCTTACTAACTTTGTCCATGGTTGCTTGGAACAAGGTACGGACGTCGCGGATGGGACCGAGCATTGTGCCAGAGTTGAGCCAGCGAGGACGGGTATGTTCCATGTTTTTGTCTGTTTCTGGGCCAAAGGCGTCATGTGGGAGTGTGGGCTCGGGGACGAGCCAGCATGCTGGTCGACGAAAGTCGATAGGGTAGCAGAGGACGTCTGGCCCGTATAAGATCGTATTATACGTGCCGTACTTTTTGACGTGCTCAGCTCCATATTGTTCCTCTAGGAGAGCATTTGAAGCTTTTATAGTCTCATGGTACCGTTGAAGCAGCACGTCCGGTCCAAGTTGGAAGACAACATCGTACCCATCGACGAGGAGGATCAGATCGTCATCACTGGAGGCTGGCAGCGTGTCGAAGTAGCGGAGCGGACCGCGGATTTTAGCAAGATGATCATCCGCGGCATTGTATTCTCCTTCGCCATGCCAATCAAGTAGGACGGCTGGCGGGTATGAGAGAACAGCGGCCGAGAGGAGAAGGCGGCAGACGTTTGGGTCATTGCCTGTTGCTACAGTGAGGAAATGAAAACCGGATGTCTTGTGGTTGGTGTTTGGTGCGATATCAATGTCAACATCGAAGGAGCCTTGGAAATTGGAACTGGCGAACAATGGAGTTGAAGGTAGAGAGTAGAAGAATGCTATTGTTACGAAGACGAAGCCAGCAGCTGCAAAGAGCGCTTTGGGCCTGGGCATGCTGTACATGGCCATCAAAGGAGTGGCTGAGGTCGGAGACGAGTTGGTCGTGTGTCTGCGGCCCCTCCTAGGACGACGCCGGACGGATTTCCAAACGAGTACGAGACAACTATGCTGTGGCGGTGCCGACTTTCCACAATCCTGGTCCGCCCAGGAGCGCCTTACCAGCTACCGGGGTGATGTGCTGCAGATAGGGGCACATCTGCCGCCAAGAAGTGCATTTGGCTTGACCGGAAAGGGACGCGAACCATCTGATGGTTCCAGCCAACCACTCACCCCACGTGGGCCTCAGGACGTACTCGACCCACACACACGCGCGTCATCACATTGCAAAAGGAGATGAAGTCGTCAGCTTTCGTCCACACGAGGCCATTCCGTCGACTATCTCGTAAAATGATGGGCGGTTGCAGCTGGCGGCATGCGCGGGAAGTGTTGAATGTGAATTGATGTTTACAGCTCTGAGGCGACGCGATCGTCGGGTCAATCACTAATCTAGATGAGGCTAGCTAGTGCAGCGAGCTCCGCCCGGCCCGCTGCCAAGTCTACCGCTGCATCTTTCCTCTGACCTCAATCGAAGAATACCATGCCGCTCCACCCAGCGCCAACAGGATCCCCGCCCCATTCATCGCGCTCATCCGGATATGCCAAAACGCGGCACCCAGCACTATCGTCAGACACTGTTTCAAGTTGGCGCAGATGTTCATGCTCAGCGCGCCTGCCAACTTGTTCGTCTGAAATGAGGCGACATTCAGCGCGAACGCCAGGATGCCGTTTCCGGTGACCGCCAGGATTCGATTGCGGTCCAGCTGGCCTGCACTTACATAGGACATGAAATCGGCAAATTCGCCCGTGAGCATCGAGTACAGAAGCGACTGAACGGCAGCCATTGGGCCCATGCGCAGTAGCACCTCGTAAGCCGGGAGCCGTAGCCGCCCAGTCATCAGCCGGTTGGTCACGACTGTCTTGATGGCAGCGAGCATGACACCGAAAAGCGTCAATGTGAAGCCGAGCACAGTGAAGTGGTAATCGCCGAACGTGGCGAGACCCACCCCAACGATGACCGGCGCGATCGACGCGTAAATGGCAGTTGCGTACTTCCGCGCGTACAGTACGCGGTAAATGATGATCGTAAACACCGGAGTTGTGGCCCGCATGACTTGGTGGAACGGTATTGACACCATTTCCCTACAGCAGTCGTTAGCAACAAGGTTCTTGGCGAAAGACCATTCACTCACAGCGAGACATTCGACATAGCGATGTTTAGCGTGAATAGCAGCGAGAATGTTATGAGCACGAAGTGTTCACGTAGAGTCAGCCTGCTCAATTGGAAGTGGCCAAGCAGTAGCAAAACAGAGCACCCCAAAGCTGATGTTCCAGTGTGTATCGCCGTGAGTATCCAAGGAAAGGCAAACTACCTCGTCAGCCTTGATCAAATTTAAGAGGTTTCCATATCCTACCGAGCCTAGGACCAGTTTGTTGTAGAAAGTCAAACTGAGGTTCATCATGAAATACATGATGAGATAGCTGATTGTCCGCCATTTGTTCGTGCTCTGCTCTTCTGAATTTCGTTGTAATTGGCTCTCTGTATCCGCCATCTTTTCGTTCTCTCTGAGCAGTCTTTTGTTTGGTTCGACGTCTCCATTCTTTTCATCATGTACAACTGGCGGTCGGCCATCTTCGAAGCGTTGCATTGTTCTTGTTGTTTGAAGAGTATTTCCGCAACGAACGAGTACGTTTGTCGATAGTTCGAACGAACTATGTCTCTGCACGTGCGGACTTTCCTTATCGCTTGCATACAACGGGTAGCTCGGCCGGTTACTACTCTTGGCAACCCCCATTAGCCCCTGTCGGGGTGCATGCCAAAGTTAACCGAGACCCACTGTGGATGCTCTTAGGGCCAAAATCGATCCGCATGCATGCGGCTGAAGAGCCTATCATCAATGGCTGGGGCATCGCGTGCTCGCGGTTGGTGGTCGTGCGGCTACGGACTCTTTTCCAAGGGCTCTTCGAGAGAAGCATTGGCGTGCGTGGCACGGCACAGGAAAACGTGAGCGAGCCGTATCCATGACCTTTTAGGGCTGTCGGACCTAATGTCAAGTCCTATTGTCAAGTCGTTCCTTGCTGGTTTGAGGGAAGGCACACGCTCACTTCTTCACATCAGTCGGGCTTTGTCTACCGCGCGACCAGCGATCACATATTTCTATCATGAGCCCCTCTATTTCGATGACAATGCATACCTATCGAAGATCCGACACCCCAATGGCAGCTCACTACAATATTCCTGAGCATGACCACCTCGCAAAAGTAACAAAGATAACGAAGATATGTTGCATAGGCGCTGGCTATGTCGGAGGTCCAACGTCCGCCGTCATCGCGAGCAAAAACCCACACATTCAAGTCACGGTCGTCGACTACAATCACGATCGCATCGCCGCTTGGCAAACTGACAACCTTCCCATATACGAACCGGGTCTTCTCGAGCTTGTGAAAGCGGCGCGAGATAGCAAGTCTCCAAAGCGATCACCAAACCTCCTCTTCTCTACGGACGTCGACCGATGTATCGCAGAAGCGGAGCTGATATTACTCAGTGTCAACACGCCCACCAAATCACTGGGTCGGGGCGCTGGACATGCATCCGAGTTGAGCTATTTGGAATCAGCGGTGCGCAAGATTGGCGAAGTGAGTGAGAGCAACAAGATTATTGTCGAAAAGAGCACAGTACCATGTCGCGCTGCAGACACACTCCGAGACGTACTCGCTGCAACGGCAAAGCCCGAGCTCCACTTCGAAATCTTATCGAACCCAGAATTCCTCGCGGAAGGGACCGCGATACCAAATCTTCTCAACCCAGACCGCATACTAATTGGCAGTTTGAAGACACCACGGGGTTTGGCGGCCGCGCAGGCTTTGGCCGACGTATATGCATCGTGGGTAAATGTGGACCGCATCATCACCATTAATCTATACAGCTCCGAGCTTGCGAAGTTGGCCGCGAACGCCCTCCTCGCACAACGCATATCCAGCGTCAATGCTCTCTCCGCCATGTGCGAGTCTGTCGGCGCCGATATCGACGAAGTTTCCTATGCAATCGGCCTCGACAAGCGCATCGGGTCGCGCATGCTGAAAGCCTCCGTTGGTTTCGGCGGGTCTTGCTTTCGCAAAGATATCCTCTCGCTCGCGTACATCGCCGAGTCTCTCCATCTGTTCGAAGTAGCAGACTACTGGCGCTCCATCGTGGATATAAACGAGTACCAGAAGGACCGCTTCACGCGGCGCATCGTGCGTTGCTTGTACAACTCGTTGTCAAACAAGACCTTGGCGGTGTTCGGTTTCGCATATAAGAAAAACACGGGGGATACGAGGGAGACGGCTGCTATCAGTGTCATTGATAACGTGCTCACTGAAGGCGCGAATGTGAGGATATACGACCCGCTTGTCAAAGAATCGCAGATCAGACAAGAGTTGAAGGAGAGTATGGAGAGGTTAGGTCGATCGAAGGAGCAGCTAGTCATTTGCGAATCCGCATATGAAGCATGCACGGGTGCAGATGCAGTCATCGTCTTGACGGAATGGGACGAGTTCAGCAACCGGGCCGATGCAAGGCGCGATTCAGGGCACGCGAGGAAGACGGAGGAGAGGAAGGTGGACTGGACTAGGGTCGCTGGGGTCATGAGGCGACCTATGTTTGTCTTTGATGGGCGGAACATCGTAGATGCAGCGCTGTTAGAGGAACTCGGATTCCGAGTTGAATGTATTGGGAAGTCGTGATCTAATACCCTGTCTATATAGATACTGTAATCAACTAATCGTTTCGATATCTTGGAGTGATACGCATTCCCAAATCTCTACCATTCGTTCAATCTAAGCCACAGTAACATCGACATCGTACTCAACATCCGTTCTGATAACATACTTGGCGCCCTCGACTACGCCTGTACCTTCGTGCAGTAAAGCGTCCTGCGCCTCTCCATGCGGAAACACGGCTACGCTGCCCATAACAGGTTTGACGGGGTACGCGTTAAGCACGCCTTCTTTCATACTGGGAATGAAGAATGTCGTTTCACCACCCTTGAAGTCATCATTTAGATAGATCAAAAACGTGTACAGTGAGGACTGGCGCGCCGAGGCGGGGGACGCGTCATACTGGTAGGCATCTGAGACGGGGTCAATGCCTGACGGCGGCCATGCGCCATCTTTATGAATGCAGGTCAGCTTTTGCACTAATTCGTTCAGTGGAACGTAGCGTGGGATGGAACTTACCAATGTGGCATCTGTACTCTGCCCCCGGCACGTACCGATATACGCGAAATCTCCGATTGATCCCCCGCACTTTCCTTCCGCCCGCTACGCCCGGCACGAACTGTGCAACTCGGGTCCACAACGCATCGTGGAATGTATCATCCACGATCCAGTAGAAGTTGTGCGCGAGGATGCTAGTGTCTTCGCCTTGGGGCCGGAGCGGCGCGTCGGGGATGAAGTCTAGTGTTTCACCAGCGGCGATTATGGAGGCGCATTCGGAGGGAGTGAGGACGTCGCGAATGACGCGGAGGTGTGGGACTAGTGGGTGGGTGTGGACTGTTGTCTTAGGAGGGGTGTGGGAGAGCGGAATAGTGTTGGGGCGGGAGGTAAATAGAAGAGCTGGGTGGAGATTGGGAGGTTTGCGCTCGGGCCCAGGCGTAGTTTCGATGATGCGGAATCGGGATTTCAGGTCTGGAGGTTGGTAGGCGAAAATTGATCTGTCGGAGATACTGCGGCGGATGTGTTGTGTAGGTTCAGGGTTGCCGCGGAGATCCCATGTCTCTTGGAGTGCAATGCATCCAGGTGAGGCGTTGATTCCGTGAGATGTTGTGTCTGTCGGGCCAGTGACGCGCAGGATTGCATCCAGGACTTGGATTAATTCGCCGTTATGTGCGTTGGTGCCTACGATATCGTTCTCGGGTACGCGCACATGAATCGATAGACCTGATATGACATCTAGCGTTCGCACCCATCGACACAAAGCACCCAGTGAGGGTGTTTCTTTCCGGATACGCATCTCAGCTAGCAAAATCCTTGCGTCCACGTATCTTGCGTCCGTGAGCGCGGCGGATATACGTGCTGTTAAATTTCCCCCTTCTAATCACTTCTTAGTCAAGATGTTCTATGTAAGACGCGGAATTGGGCGTTACATACCAGCAGCGATCATCCCCGTTGTGCTTGCTTGCTTAAACGTATATACGGCTGTCCGCAGATCTTTGCATGCTTTTGATTTGATAAGGGATGGGTGCTCAGCGAGTGCTTGTAACGTTTCTACTGCGATTTCTACTTCTTCAGGGGAAGTAACGGCATGAATTGTAGAGGGGCCGGTGGAAGAGGTAGAGTCATGGGGCGGGGTCAGGGTGCCTTTTGCTTTGAGGGAGATGGAGGGGTGGGCGGCGTTGCGTTTGCGTTTTGCCATGGCAGGGTTGTTTGGTATGAGAGTGGTTGTAGGTGATGGTAGATGCAGTATAATGTCGCGATAAGGGTGCTGTCTGGGCGTCTCTGGTTGTTCGCGATGCTCACGTGTAGTTTACGAGAGCAATGCTAGCGGCGAAGTTTGAGATGGTACTATCGTGAAATTTGGAGCGTTAGTCAGCAGCTAAGCGAGGATCTGCAGCGCTAAAGGGATCTAGGAAGGCGGGGGCGGGGCAACGCAAGTGATATAAGACGGTTCTTAATATTCGATTCTCAAAGACAAGCCTACGTGATGTTTTTCCCGTGATCTTGCATGCCACTTTTGATGCCCTGTAGAACCTTCTTCCACACGCAATCCTCCTCATAAGCCAGCCGATGCGTCCTCCATTCCAGCCACTCCTCCGCCCTCACCCCGGTCTCTGCATCCAGCAAACCAACTCCAACATCTACGTGGTTCGGGCGGTCATCGCAGCTATACGTGACCAAAGCTCCGCATGTACCACAGAAAGTACGGGTGACCTCTGGTGAGCTTTTGTACAATTTGAGAGTACCGAAAAGTGGCCTGTACGGTGAGCCATCCGGCAATGTGATGTGCGAAATCTCAGGAAAAGCCCATGACACGATCGCACAGCCCGAGAGAAGACGACACGATGTGCACACATCGTTGAGAGCATACCACTTCGTTTTGTCCTTCGGAGTCATATTTTCTGGTAGGCCACTATGTGCTTCGGATCCTCTGGGTCGCGAGATGTAGAATTCGACGCCACCGCAATGGCAGCGCGCTTTGAGCGTTTCCTCGGTAGAGACCAAGGGTGTGGTATGGGTAGAAGGCGTCCAATCTCCTTCCTTAGCGGTTCCTCCATTCCACTTCTTCAAGGGCTTTCCATCGATTGTGGGTAACCATACGCTTAGCCCACCGTCTTTTGTATTATCTAGATCGCAGTGCGTGTGTAGATCCCACGTATCTTCGCTTGCGTCCACCATGCTTATTGCCAGATACCACCGTTTTCCGTCTACTGAGTCCACCATGTGCGCGCCACACGTAGAACAGAAATGTCTCTTTACATTTTCCGTCGATGCATATGCAGTGAACGTACTCAGGTCAACTTGCGGCGGGGGTATCTGGGTATGTATACTGCATAGAGTGCCGTGCGTGCGCCGGCAAATACTGCAGTGACAGAAGTAGGCGGATAATGGAAGCGCGCTGGTAGGAACCGTGAAGGACAAACTCGAGGCTTTACAGTAGCATGATGCATGAAGTGTGGTGGTGTCAGCCATCGCTGAAAGATTACGAGTCAATTCAAATGTCCATGCTGGATTTAAAGAACGGCATGCATGTAGTGTGAAGGGCGCACTGGTCTTGGATATGTAAGCAGCGAATGCGAGGAAAGCGCGAAGTGGGCCGTTTAGCGTAATTTGGTTGGGAGCCATACGCGACTATTCCAATCTAAAAATCGCCTCTTCCCACTTGCCTACTACTGCCTTCGCCCGCTTTACCTTCAATTAGTCTGAGAACAGCGCATCTCGAGCGCAACGCCGCCCTCCATGAAAAATCTATTAGCCGCAAAGTGAGCAATGACATGCAGACAATATCGCTATACCTACTTCCAAGATAGGTAGAAGAAGCAGGCAACAATCCCATATTGTGCACAGTCAGACGGAATTGCAAATTTACACATTCTAGGAAGTGAGAGAATTCACGTTGAAACGTCCGTCCTGATTCATGCATTTAATTAAGGAAGCCTACAGTGAGACACCAGCAATCTATTTTAAGACCCATGTGGAAACCATCTCACCTCAATGCCATGCAAATAAAGACTCATTTTGAAGTCCAAGCCCTTACAATCTTGACATAGAGCTCTACGAAACCGCAGACCGTACCAATCATCCAATCTACGGCGGGCCGTTAAAGGTGTACGGATAACACTGTTTCCTCAGTTAAAATTCTTCCTCAATCAATAAAACCTTATAACCATTGACCTTAATTAATTATTTTATCGCACAAAATTGCCTAAAAAGTATTTCTGTTTAGATAGTATGTAGAATATACCTTGTACTTAAGTAGGTAGTTACCTAAAATTAATCCACATAAATACTAGGTTAAGCTTACTACTCTCTACATAAAGGATTTGTAGAAGTAAATAGCTAAGAATTTATATAGATATACTATAGGTAGATTCCAGGAGGTACGTTATAAAAGAAAACCCTTATGCTAACTGTTGGCTGTTGCCGTGTCTTTTTTTTTAATCCTTTACCTTTCAACAGTCTGTCGTACAATCAACATTTACTCAAATTCAAAATGTTCCTTGAATATTCTGTGGAACCAGGTAGTCTTGCAGTCGTGGGGACTAAATCATCTTAGACAATCCAATTAGTTCAATAAGCTAGCTCACGAGATGTTCCGTTAACGTATCCAGCAGCGTTGAATTTTCACAACGCAATGCGTCACTAACAGCGACTAAAGTAAACGCACATTCAAAGGACACAAGAGCTTTCGTGAAGCCCAAGAAGCTCCTGTGCTTAGTTGCTTATGTTCTTGAGAGAAATCATTCATCCAGTCGTGTCCGAGCCCGTCAATTTCAAAGTCACAGACACCCACTACATAGCTAGCACATTACGTTCTTGAAAACACATTAAAATTATGCAATACCTATAGTGAATACAAGTCCTCAATTGACTTCCCTAGAGTTTTTCAAGCCCCGATAGCTTGAGGATTCCAAAAGACCCCCTTAGGATCAACCTGCTTCTTCACCGCTGCCAACCTCGTATACAGCGCATCGCCGTAATACACCTTATGGGCCGTCGCAGCATCATAGCTCGGATCCACATAGTTCAAATATGCCCCAAAGCTAGTCTTCGGCTGTGCCTTCACGATCGCGTCATTCATCCCATTGATGTAGTCCACAGTCGCTGCATCAGCGCCCTGCCCATAATTCTGGAACACCCACAAGCTATCCCTGTCACTATATGCCGCAAAGCTCGTGTCCTTGCTATTAATGGCAGATCCAGGGCCGCCATACAAGTTTATTATCACGTAGTATGATATACTACCCGCAGTCTGCGTGTATGCGTAAAACGCATCAAGCGCAGCGGATGATAATCCATCTGTCTCCGGCACCGTGATCGACTTGGCGAAGAACATATCATGCTCATTGTACCCTGTGAGAGGCTCCTTGATCGAGTCCTTGCCCGAGACAAGGACTAAGTAGTCGTACCAGGAGTATGACTTCACCGTCACAGTACCTGGCGTAGGCATATTTCGCAAAAATTCAGGCTTGATCTTCGAGTTGAATTCGGAGACAGTGCCGAAAAATGCTCCAGACAAGCTGAAGGTGCCGTAATTGTCGAGGTAGATGCCAAAGGATATCCGACTGTCGATAATGGAGGTGTTGCGTGCGAGCTCTTGCAATCGCAGGAAACTGTTTGTGAAAGTGGCCTGTTTGGAGAACATGTCGGACCACGGAATTGCGAAATAGGTTACACTGTTAGGTGCGGCACGTGTCTGCATGTAGAAGTTTGTGATGATGCCGATGGACTCGGCAGCCCCACGAATTGCCCAGTAGATATCATAATGCTGCGAGGGACTGACTTTGATGAGGGTCCCGTTTGCGAGGACGACGTCAGCGGCAGTGATTGCGTCCATGGCTAAGCCCCAGCTGCGCGAAGTGTGAGAGTAGCCACCGTGCGTGGCATGTCCGCCAATACCTACACCTGGGCCTAGGCGTTACAATTAGCTTCGGCCCGAATTGAGATAAGAAGTAGACCTACAAGTTCCATGAGAAAGCGCCCGCTTGCCTTGTGTGAAGATCCCGTCGGCGAGATTGCCTAAGCGGACACCACCACCGACTTGAACGATGCCAGAAGTTTTGTCTAGAGCAATGTTCTGAAAGGACTCTAGATCAATAACTGGGAAATATTAGCTAAGGTACTGCATGTATCGAGCCACTGAAAGAAGCTTACCCATAGACCCATCTTTGCCACCTGAACTGTAGCTTGCATAAGAATGACCACCCGATTTCGCTTGTATCTTTAGCCCAGCGTTGGACCCACACAAAACAGCGTCCTGAACATGCTGATTTGTTTGGGGAAGCACAATGACTGCAGGCTTGTACGGTAGGCGCAGATTATACGGTTGTGCGAGCGCAGCATACTCGGCGTCAGATGACATCTTGTAGGGAACATTTTGTTCATTCAAGCACTGCGAGGCAGAGACAGACGCGGTAGCCGATGGGGTAGCAGAAGAGGTCTTTGAACTTTTAGTCGCTATACTTGAAGCTCCGTTGTTGCTGACGCAGGTTCCAAAGCCAGATTAATACCCTCTACCACAGTACGCAGATGTGGACCCGCATCAGCCATTGCTGCTGCAGCAGTTCCCGAAGCTGCTGCCGAGGCAAGTGTAACGATTTTTCCCGCCGCAAGGAGAATCTGTACTTACTTTGTTCGTGGATACTGGTACGCTTGCTGAAGGAGAGCGCGTTGACGAAGAGACAGGCTTGCTGCTAGTTGGGTTATTGCTGCCACAGTTCCCGTAGCTGGACTGGCATCCGGTTCCGCAGTATGCGGGCGTAGAACCACACCACCCGGCGCTGCTACAACAGTTTCCGAAAGTGCTACCCAGACAAGTGTACTTGTTGGTTTCTCCGCAGGTGGCATCCGTCGAAATTTTTTCTGCCAAGGATCCGGAGAGAAGCCCTGCAGCGAGGCAGACAAGGAGCTTCATCGTGAACGAAGGACTTTAGACTCGGAATGCATCCAGTGAACATATGATATGGGCGATAGCTCACTTTTATATCCACGGAAGGACGCGGAGCACAGCGACACAAGATACATATACCCAATTGGCCTAAAAGGAGGTCGGCGCCGAAGACGACGCACGGCTTTAGAGGTCCCACCAGCAATGGCACGATGTACCACCAATATGCAGATCATTGTACTAGCGTCAACGTGCATCAGCTCTCACGAAACACCCCCGATGAACTGCGATGTGGGAACGCAGTATAAGCATGCCAATTTGCATAACCAAATTTCGACGAGACCCTTGAAGTAATCAACTAACAGCCAAAGAAGGACAATAGAAGGCATAGGCGCATTGTCATTAATGTCGGCGCCGAAATGATATTCGGGTGCGGTGACACTTCGGCGGGAGCACAGAGATCATTTTGTGGGGTTAGCTCACAGTAGCGCATCCGACCCCCCCTCAGCCGCAGGACCCGAGTGTTGCTATTTTCGGAGTAAGGAAGCAGCTTTCGACTAGTTGACTTCGCTATTCGCGCGTTGCTACATATGTTCTTTTGCCACTCTACGTTACACTTAAGATCAACAATACGGATGCCTTCACATGTTGACTCCTAGAATACACACAAACAACATTGTTCAACAAAAGTTGGGCCTCACTTCCCGCATACCTAGGGAGAAGACACCCGTAACAGCCTTAGTACTCGGGCTCATTCACAAGCCTTGGGTCTCCAGGCAGAATACCATCCGTCCCGTCCGACGTGTCGATACCGGAGCCAAAGATGAGGGTATCGTATCCTACGCAAGTCAGTACAAGGCCTCTTTCAGAATCCGGAATTTACTCACCAGCCATAATTTGCAGCGGACTCGATCCATCCACAAAATACATCTGATCCTTAATAATAGTCTCATTCTGGAACGCATGATCGATAAATCGAAGCACCGACGCTGCGTCTTTGGCATGAAACTCCGCGATTCCGTCGTACGGTGCAAGGACCTAACCCCCAATTAGCCCCCATTTGTTCCCCTGCATAACTTGAAATCACGTACCACGCTTCCCGTATCAAGCAGAGGCTTCAGCGAATTCCTGTGCTTCTTGTCCATGTGGAACTGCACATACCGCAGGATATCGACGCCGGTATTTTCTGCCGCCATTGTCAGATCCGCATGCACAGTCTTCCAGTGCTCGTGCGCCTGCTCTTCACACAACGATACATTCATCTTGAAAAATATCATGAAGCGGAAGTACGACTGATGATTGGAGCCGGTCCCTGGCTGGAGTTCGGAGAAACGGAATTTGTGCGGACAGTCATAGGGAGAGCAGTATGTGAGGTCGGGAGTAGAAGGGGTGCAGTATGTGTCGTTGGACGAGGAAGCCCGTGTCAAGGTGGCGCAAAGTATTAAGGAAGTGATGATAGCAGCTGGAGTCCGCATTTTTATGAGGAACTAGGTGATATGGCGAAGATGGGGTTGGGTTCTTAGATACAAGTGGTTGGAAGATGTTTTCGTTTCGAGAAACGGTGAGGAACGGGGAACTGATATACGGACTTTACACACAATGTCAAGAATGGACGGGTCAACGGATTGGTTACGAATGCTCATTCCTTTATATACTTGAGACGCCACAGACGAGGCGGATAGCAGTAGCACGTGCGCTAGGAAGGAAATCACAGCAGGTATGGATGATACAAAAATTTGCCGTGCCACTACGCACACTTTGGCCCCAGGGTTGAGATCGACTAAACGAAGGCGCAATTGATTATCATGAACATGTTCAACTTTGAGTGAGAACGTGCACCTTGTGGTCATATGTGATTTTGCCTGTTGGACTCCACGAATCGCGAAAGGTTGCCCTAAACGGGCCTGTCGAACAAACTATATTCAGCTAAAGGAGAACGACTCAGCCCAAGCTCATAGAGGAGTGGCACGCCGTGATATAAGCAAGTGGCGCACATCACGGGTAGCTTCACCTGGAACATAAATCATTTCCTCGAACGAACATTGGTCATTCACCTAGAACACGGCTCATGTGTTCTACACGCGTTCAGTGCTTTGGGGTCAAGAACGGTGGCTGGGGTGGCGGTGTATTCTTCGGGCGCCTAGTAGTACACTATCAGGCAGAATCATCTTTCCGCCCCGTCAATGAGGGTAGTCCCAAAATCTATCACAAAGTTAACGCGCCCTACGATATTATGGGTCTTGTATAATGCACCGCGAAAGCAACGGGATATAAAGCATCGTGGCGAATCAGAAGGAGCAGATGTCTCTGTAAAAGCAGTCGCAGACCGCAGCTTCGAACGTACGTACCGTAGGCCTGAGTCCGTACGATACTAGCGCTCTTAAAAAAAGGCTACACATAAAAAACGCATACTATCTGATCTTCAGTTTCCATTTCAATTATACTGGCAGAATGCGCTGCTGAAAACATCCGTAAGCAGACCTACTTGTGGGAACCAGCAGCCACTTTCCTAGGCAGATGAGGCAGGGGTTCGTCTGGCGAGAGTCATACTACTCTGCGCCGCAGCGTAAGGCGCCTTAAGTATGTCTTTGTAGGCGCAGCGACTTGCATCAACAAAGATCCTGGCCATGGCCATGAGAAGTCTTTACAATATGTTCGATATTTTGGCGAAAACACGATTTTGAAAGCTGCCTAGACTCGTTCAGGGTATCGGTGGATCTTCAAGCCGAGTTCAACCTTCAAAATGTTCCGTACCCTGGTGATTTACTCAAGGTTTGTATACAACTTTGGTGTGTCACGATGCAGAGCGTCTATTTGCACAGGCGTCAGAATACCAAGCCCCTTATGCATCGGTCTAGGTTTTCTCTTCAAGTGCTCATACAATGTCGCCTGCTTCGCCTGCAAATTCAACGACCTGTGCATTCTGCGTCCTACTTTGAGTCGTCACTCCTTTGCGGCCTCCTTCAGCCTTGGGTCGCGTTTATCCATTGGCCGTCTTCGCCTGTCCCTTTGGTAGCGGAGCCCGTTCTCCATTTCACCTCCAGCGCCACTTTATAACATGTACTGGAGTGTCTGCGAGGAATCGAGGGAAAGCCTATCCGGTGAAGGAGGCGAATTGAAGGCGCTATGGCTACATCGCGCGGGACTGCGAAAAGCGTGTCTATCGCGATAGACGCTCCGCTGCGGATACGCTAGGACTGGCTGACTCGATTGGACATTGCGATTGGGGTTACGCTCTGGTGGTATGGCTATTAGTTGGTAGTGGCACTATTAGTGTTTAAGTAGTGATGAGAGAGGAACTCGTCCGTGGTAGGATTGCGTCTTTTGCTGACTAAGAACTACCGGTATGCGCTAGGCCAGCTCTTAGCGCACGCTCTTCCACCCCACATAGTCCTTCGAATCCTAAGACTTCAATTTCGGCATCGAACACGATACTGTATCGGTGCAAAATACCTTTGAGTGCCGGCAAAGGTCGGCACGGGCACAAAACCTCGTGTTCTAGCGGAGTCGATAACGCTTAGTGTCCTATGGATTGTACCATGATTGCCTTGATGCAGTGAATAAACTCAGCCGCATGCTTTCCGACCTACTTCAATACCGCATTTCTTTTTCCCAGCGTCCATTTTGGTTGATGAGACCTACCCCATATAATTGTGATATTGCTCTTATGGAGTGCATTTCGTTACCTTGACTAGATTCTTGTCGATAAGAGTATATAGAACTGCTGAGGTGTACGTCATCCTGCGACCAGGCAGCACGGTATCTTCTCAGGGGAGATGCTCCGAGATTTCAGGGGATCATAGCCTTGAAGGCAACGCTATTCAATAAGAATCTCGCGTTGAATTTCTGGCTCCTCAATTCAAATCAATGAGCCCAATCATATGCACGAGAAGAACTTCGACATGTCCACTATACTGATAGTGCGTACGAGCTTACTGCTCCTACTCGCCATAGATAACTTGCTCGAAGCTGCCGTTGCGGAAGCAATGACACGGGCGGAAGCCTAGGATATGGCTGTGCAAAGCGCACTTGGCATAACAAATTTCTGTATATACGATAACACCCAAGTGGCTTGCAAGTGAAAGTTGCGCCACTCGGAAGCTACTATATCAGAGCGTTTTCAGAGCTAGGAGATCGAGGCGGAAGATTAGTGTTTGTAGATGCGATTGTGGTAGCAACTGAAATGTCTAAGTTTGTATCAAGATAGAAATACCAAAACATACATAATAACAAAGGTGCTACTACAAGCGACTGTGGACAGCGGCTGCTTGAATGGAAAAATGTTTGTGGTATATAATTGTATCCCTCAAACTGAGCTAGAAGGTCAAAATAGAGATCGATCATAGGCCTCATATTACATGGCACACGTGCACCAATATGCCAAAAACCGATGCGAGCGCTCTACGTCACTGATCACATCTATCATCTCGTGACACTTCCTTTGCGACAATTGCTGCAACGGCGCATTGGCGAGAAGGACGAATTTATTGGACTGGCATCACCCTCATCGAGCTGGCGCATGCCTCAAGGCCGCCATCCTCTGTCCAGTGCTTGGGATATTGAGTTGTAGTTCACTTTTGAGTACCATGAATAACATCTCTACCCATACTCCCAGCATCCTCAATGGGCAATTAAGCGATTATATTGAACAGACAAGAGCTCCGATAATTTGACCTCTACATGGCTGTATACATGAAAATCTTGCCCTTAAGAAGATCCTGCGGAACAAGCTTGGGAATTACACCGTCTCACAAGAGCATCATCTGTAGATAGTAAACTTGACGCAAGTGAGCAATGAATCTGAGACATTTCCCTGCCCAACGAACGATTTAGATGGACTAGGCTTGAAGCAGTGAGACGAATAACGAAGGCTTATATTGCGACTGTATTTCCTAAGGCTTATTCAGGCTGAGAAGAGCGCCCTTTGCTGCTTCTTACTTCTCGCCGTTTAGGTAGGATCCCATCTTCCCGATACAAGTTTCAGTTTTAAAGATCTAAAAATGTCCAAGGAAGCAAAGTTGCTTCCTTTCGTATCATGACGATATGGTCGAATCAGTGGTCTCCAAATGACGGAGCATCTAAATGCCCTTGCTGACGTTGTTGTGAATGCGTAGGGTGAAGTATTACTAGCCGAGCCTTCCTCCCAAAAAGATGAGGGCACCTGCAGAAATGCATCGCTTGTTATATTGTAATAGAGATGAAATGAACTAGATATCATGGGATTCATGGGATTTGTGACCTGGGTCATTGCCTGCGCCTTCGGGTGAACAAATATTGGATCTGCAAACAAATTGACTGAGCTTACCTGCAAATCGTTTGCATTGATCACCTCGTTCAGACGGATCCCGCAAGTATCCAGTGTACAATGTTTCATAATTTTTTAGGGTTACGAAATGGCCAAATTCCGGCGAGATGAGACGCTGGTCTTACCATGCGACCCAGATATTACCTAGTATTGTACCTGGTTGGGTTGAGTCCGAGAATTTCTATTGTGTCGAAGGTTTCGACGATCCTACACCCATAACTTCTCCTGCGCAACCATACTCCTCTACGACCGGCAGATTCACCTCGATTGACAAAGCACCCAGACCGAGATTTCCTGAATAAACAGTGATCGTAAACTGCTGAGACTTAGTCCAGGAAGGTGATGACTGTGGGACTTTCATTGAGCAATACCTTCGCTTGACTCTTAGAGATCTTGTAAAGTGGGACAGCGGGATTGGGAACCAGTATGAGTCCTATGGCTTGATGCTTATGTAAATTTGATATATGTGACGGTTTCTGCCTGTCAGGCTCTCGATGTAGCTTTTTCAAAGGACTGCTGAATTAATAAGCGAACAGTGGGTCTTTCGAAATCGGCTGCACAAAGGAGTGTATATGAACAACCCACGATAGTCTGAAAATAGGCCAGAATATGATGCTTTTCTCAATCATCTTATCCCTCACATGATACAATGGAAATTGCTTGAGCCTTGTCTACTTCCTTTGTCGCTCTGCACTGGCGTTCCTTTGTCGCTCTGCACTGGCGTGCCTGAATTGAATCCTGTCACTACCACTACAAAGTCCGCTACACCCACTCCTTTAGCGGCACTACGACACTAACACCCCCGAATCCAGGCATAGTCAAAAAAAATGATGCGTTCCATCTTGTCACTAAAGGTCATGATTGGTGCGGCAATTGCTTTGAAGTATAGCATCAGCGTCGCACATATTACGAATGATATCCAAAATAAGGTAAGAACTGCGTCGACCTTTGACTTGACGTCTGTATGTGCGTATACATAATTGGGGACAGCCCTTCCCCTTCTTCGACAGGTCGTATCACAACTTTCACGAAGCATACTAACGGCATTACGACACCAGCCTCAGTTCAGAGTAGAATTGCGAGCAACTACGATGCCTTCCGTCTTGTCGCCAACGGTGACAGTTGTGAAGCTATTGTTTCGACGTGTGGAGTTGATCTATCATAATCTTTCTCATGAAATCCTTGCGTAGGTACTGACTGTGGCGGTCTTTGGCCAGATAATTACTTCTACATCTCCATGGTCTGTGTATATCCATCTTCTACTATTGCAAGCACAATAACGAAGCCCAAAAATAGATTTACAGCTCCTACAACAATCCAAGACAGGATGGCAGACAATTACGGCGATGTTAACAAAATTACCGATGGGAATGGATGCGCGGCAATTGCGTCGAAGTAAGGGATCAATGTCTCCCAACCATGCACTTGATTTACTGGTATTGGTCTCAGTTATGATCTACTAGCCTAACACGTCTATACAAGCATCATTAGCATTGACCCAATGCCAAAAACGCTCAACACGACCACTACTACTAAAGGGAATGTCGTAGCGAGACCAATGCCAATTCAAGATGGAATGATGACAAGCTCTAAGGCTTTTAAGGAAGCTGTGGATGGAGACCAGTGCGTCATGATCGCAAATAAAGCCGGCATCTCGCTCGCTAACTTCTATCAATGGAACTCGAGAGTTGGGTCGAGTTGATAGATTTTGTTTCTTGATTACTATGTGTGTATTGTGGTGCTATATGATATATCTTATCCAAAGCCTATCTCTTATTTTATAGATAGCCACCCTCTACTAAGCAGCTTCTACTAGGATGTAGAATCGATAATGATATAGCTTTAGCTAATTGATCTATATTTTTTTCACTTTGATTTGAGAATATTCCCATATTTCAGGAACCAGTAGTGATCTCGCTATTGTCTTCGACTAGGAAGTACCTATAATACTACCTTGTACTAAGGGTAGACGACTTTGTTCACTGAGGAGGCTTCTGGAATTATACTATGAAGGCACGTCGATATGACTACGCATGAAATATTAAAGGATATGGCTTGCTTTGTACATCATTGTTAAGATCAGATGCTGTGTTGTCGAGGTGTTCGTGCGCGCACCATGGGTTGCACTCAAGCTCCTTTTCGAGATGGTAGACGGCAAATGAAGTTGTTCTAAAAGATCAAAAAGTTTACAATTGTGTTGTACTTATGCAAGATAAAAGGTGTCTCTAGCGACTCATAACGGACTTTTCTTTACGTCAAATGATCTTTCCACAAAGATCTGATTCGAGTTCTGGCCCTGGTCCAAGTTCTCTCCACCTGAATCGTCACATCTTACATAGCCTACGTGTGCCGGCCATTTTGTTACGTTCGAAAGATGGATAGGAGCATCTGCGTTGGTGATACGACTTCGATCTGAGGACGTGCCGTGGCTAGACTTCGTTCTTGTATCGCGTCTCGGATCTCCATTGATAACGAAGTTGAAGATAGGTCGGTATGTTGGTATGCATGCTGCGAGGATGGCGCCAGATAACTCAATCGCCGAGATAGTGAATGGCCATACAAAGTCCCCTTAAAAATAGTTAGCAATGAACCAAAAGATGAGTGGGTATGGAGTACATGTTGGATCTGGCGTGTCAACTTCTTTGACGACTGGAAGGCGCACGATGCTGATAACACAAACGCTTATACTATTAGTATTCATCTTCAACCTATAATCGCACAATTAACTTACAAGGTTCCCATTGTTAGCATGAAAGTAAGAAGCCACTTCTTAACCCTAGTAATGTGCAAGTTCCAAAGTATTGGCAGTGGGAGTCCAAGGATGATGAAGTCTGTCAGTATGTTTAAAGAGCCATGTACAATAACGAGCTTCGAGAACTCAATACACGTGGCTGGCTCTCCTGTCCAGTGCGAGCTCACGGGTACACACTGGAAGATGTCCCCGCAAATTTTTGTGATCGTGAACAGAGCGATGAAAACGGCAACGGCGATGGAGCTTCTCCTAAACCATACCTGTGGAAACAAGCGGATGTACAAGCTGAGTATAGACATCTTGATGAAACAGATGCTGACTGCATAGAGTACTTCAGCGGTAATCATTGCCTTCACATTGTTAGAATTGATAAGTCAGACGTGATAGTCTAACACTCACGATTGTTAATCCCTTTGGATCTGTCGCTGCTATAACATGCCGCCCCATTCCGAAGTGAAGCAGCACAAATAGCATCGTAATGTACGATGTAGTCATGAACTGGCTTAGTCAATTCACATGTTTTGCTCGAAGTAGTATGCAACTCACCGCTCCTATCATCATGTACCAATCGTCGGCTCCAAGCTTCACACCACCGAGGTGACGCGAAATAAAGCGCATTAAAAATGCTATCACCGCTATAGTGAGCATTGTGGCGTTCACTGCTATGTAACTCTGGCGTCTGTCATCATGAATATGCGCCTGCATGTACTCAATCTGGGCTTTAGTCGGCACGCCCATACTGAAGGCATGTGATGTTCAAAACACTGAGTGATGACTCGAGAAGGAGAAAGGCTTGAGCAAAAGTTGACCGCTCCTTGGGATAATATGCAATTCTTAAGACTAATGAGATGCTCACAAGGGTCGTGCCATATTGTGGATCGCCTGCAAATCTTCCGCAGACAGATGGAGAATTTAGAGCGTTTCGTCCGCATCCCCGGAGGATCGAACCACTAGGACAGTGGCCGAGTTCAATGATCCATGCGTTGATGCAGATCTGTTTTCGGTGTTAACCTCCAAACCGTTCAAATGGGCGCCTTTGAAGCGCACGATGAATTTTAAAGTTCAGAAGGCTTAAGGGACACCTGAAAGAGGTTAGTTCTCGTAGGTAAGGCCCGATTGCATAATAAGAGGCAACATATTAAACTTAGACCATCCGTCTCGATCTGGGAACGCGCCCCCCTGCATCCTCCAGAGTTAGAGCCATTCTTATATCTTGCAAGATTTGCTGCTTCATGGATCCACCGCAAAAGTTGCTGCGCTCTCCAACACAGCAATAAAGGACCTCTAGGTTGCACATCTAGGCTATCGATCACATCGCTGATAGACTTCTGTCGCGTAGAAAACACTCCGATTCGATCGCAAGGTGCGTGCGCCGGCTAAATATGGCGACTAAAATCGCGCGGAGAGCCCTACGTCTCGATCGGGGTAAATGTACCATGTCGTGTGCCTTGCTAAGCTACAGCAGGGGCACCCTTTTGTTATGTACATGGTTAGTAACAGGCTTAGCATGCGCATTTCGAAACACCCTCGGCACACAATATGGCGGCTCTCAAACAAATCAGGAATCTGAGCGTAACGCGCTCTTAAGCTATCACTCACGTATCAGCACTGAATATCGAATCAAAGCCATCGTCCCATATACATAGACTATATATAAGTCTTTTTGATGGTTTAGTGGCCCAAAACGGGTGCCTATCGCCCGCCCCACATGTCTAGTTCTCCATCTACAGTCTTCTAGTATGTAAGGAAATTAGGTATATTATACTAAGCTAGGAGAAAGAGGTTATATGTCAAATTAGCTTGACGACTGCATGAAAAATTTGTGGCACTATCACGGTATATCGCTTCACGAAGTCACTATGTGATAAGCCAACATTTAATAAATTCAGCGGAATTCAGTGCGTCCGATGCGATTGTGGCTCCCGAGAGGACAAAGAATCACGTACATGTAGCTCTTCGAAACGAGATTTCTCGTTCGCAATGACGGTATGTACCGGCGCAAAGGAAGACTTTGAAAGCTAAAAGTGCTGACCACCTCTCAAGTGCGTAAAAGTGATGTTATGTCAAGCGATGAGACACAGACAGAATGTTCGTTCTCGTGTGTTTAGAAGCCGGACGTCCAGGAGGGTTAGTCGGAGTATAATTTCATATAGGACTGGACCTTTTTGGACCCGCCGGGCTGGAGGAGCGATAGAAAGCATTGGGATACAATTTTGTACTTGCTCGATGACTACATTTACTTTCTAATACAAAAGTCTCTCTTTGATGACTATATTGGTTTGGAGTCATCTATGTGAGGGAGCATTTGCTTTTTTTCTAGCAACATGAAGGCTAATGGGTTACATAAGGGGTTGTTACGGTTTGCCAGGCCCATCATAGCACTCTTTGCATGATCCCAATGCTGTAAATCCTTGAATTCTTAGTGCCTCGTCCTATGATACCCAATACCTTATTACAATAGAACACGCGGGTGCTCACACCCACTCCATGGCACCGTTCCCTGAAGTACACGCGCAAAGCCCAACTTGAACAAAAATCATGAATTAAAAAAGACGTCTCCTCTCCCTAATATGCCTCCTAAGAAAACATTACGCGACATGGATACCACTTTGCTAACTATGCATCCCTTCGTCTCACCATTCCCAAACCTATCCAGGGAAGGATTGCACTGCTAAAAACACTTCTGGTCGACTTACTTGAGAAGCTTTGCCCTTTCGCTTCTCGAGGCTTTGTTTATCAATAATTTGTGCGCGCTCGAAAGTGCTTTACTCAGGTATAAACGAAACCCTAATCAAGGGATAAAAAACATCAAGAATAAGGAAGTCTAGGTGTCTTCGCCATTATGTTAGGATTAGTCTGTAATTTTCTGTTGATCACTAGGGGCTCCTAATCGATGCGTTGTTCTCTCATCCCCGTAGTAAAATGGCTAGTGTTTGAGGAAATCTTTAACGAAAATCTGCAAGCCACAACTGGGCTCTACGTGATGGTCTAGTCATGTTGAAATGTCAATGCCTCCGTGGAGATTACAGTAGATTGAGCTGGTGAAGATTCATCATTGATTGAACTTCGAGCCCATGACAGTAGTCGAAGGCTACACTAAATTCTGATTTAGTGTTACGAAATAGACCGTGCAAATTTGAAACTTCGTGTTGGGAAGAGCGGCACTAGGAAATCGTTTCGTTTGCGGTCAAGATACGCTTCGTACCACCCTGACGTTGAATTTGACTTTATATATGGGGCTGCGCTTTACTAACTATCAGTCTAATCAGATACCGTGAATAGATCACTGAGATTGGTTGGGTTATGTTGGCTTCATTATTATCAATTGAATTGGAAATTTTGTTTTACTGGGGAGGTCTAAATGTCGAAATCAGCGAGAGGAATTCTCAACCAAAGTTAAGGAGTTCCAAAACACACATGGAGCGACCAATCCTGTGAATTTAGAGTGCGGAAGTTTTAACATACTAATGCGCTGGCTTAAGATGTAAGTAGCTTCGGTGCAGCCTACACATCATATCGGATCTTTCACGACGTCTCAACTCGGCGTCTTCCTCAAGCGACAGTGTACATGATATTACCGTCTCTATCAGCGCACGTATAATAGGGCTCTAGAGAAGGTAATATCGATAAGCCTGATCAAATACAAGGGAGCATGAATATCCACAAATTCGACGAACGAAATTGATTGTTCCATATAAGGGAAAGTTATTTTATCTCCAAGTCCTACGATATCATTTTTCCAAAAAACTATATATAGTATTGTCACGGTTGTTCAGGATTTAAAAATTTGGTCAAGCAAGAAAAAAGTTCGATTATGTGTGCTACACGAAGATTTATACACATTGTACAGATACTATATATTGTATTCTCAAACTCAAACTTAAAGCGGAGAATGCGCGTGAGCCTTATGATCTAACGTAATTATTAGAAACTTAGGAAGGAGATTGCGATGGAACCTTCCGGTTTAACCATGCCAATCTAATCAACCTCGTTTGGACATAACAGGCTAAAGCAGCACGCCCATACATATATCACGGCATTCTCATGCTTAGCCTTTACGAAAGAGCTTTGGGTTCGAATCCACTGCAATGCGTATTATGAACTGTATCCTTCCGCTGAGCCTGCTATTGCAGGTCTCAAACGCTCAAGTACTCAGCGATCCGCCTTATAGTATACGAGTTTACTCGCAAGTCTATTGCGCTCCTGAGCATCTCGGAAATTGACTTTGTACAGAATGCAAGACTTCACTGGCAACTTCTATCTCCAGGATGACGCTGGAATTGGACCCTACTTCCCCGACTCTCCACCAACCGTGCACGCATGGCAGTACAGCATCACTTGTACTAGCGTTGGAACATCCGCTTGTGAATTGCACAACGATACTCATCAGCTTGTCCTACTCGGTGATAATACTGGACCGTATCCTCACATGCTGAATCTCACAACGGTTCCGATCGCACAAGTGAGCAAGGCGACGCAGCGCGCATTCTATATCTCGGAGCCCATTTCACCGAGAGAATCGTATCTATTTGCGAACCCAGATCAGAGCCAATCATGGTGGGCTTATCCGCTTGGCCAGGCAAGAAATGCGCTCTTTTGGTGGAATGGTGCGTTTGCATGTCATTTATAGCATGAATGAGTGTTATCATTGACTTGTATAGCAACGGAAGCTCTACCGCCGCCGAAAGTTGGAAACTTACGTGTATTTCAAGAGTTGCTTTACGTACGAAAATGATATAGGCCTGTCTAATTTTCCGAGGTGAACCTAGTACAGTGAAACAAAGACCGGATTCGGTTATGCCGTAACACCTAAATTAACATAAAGATACCTAAATTGTATTTCTCAGTAATTTATCTTAAATCTATCTACGGTAGTTAACAGTTGGTAATCATAATAATAGCCGCTATCATTCATACGCGTGTAGGAAACATACCGAGAGCTGGGGTTTATTCCTAATACAATAAGCCAATGACGGGGCACAGTCAATTAAGAGTTATTAGAATCTCTTTTCACTAACATAAGGTCACTATAACACGAGCTAACAGGAAGTAGGCATTATAAAAATCAAATCCTTACTCTGTATTGTGAACTTATGGACGATGCTGTTTCGTTCATTCTTATCCTTAGACCTAGAACTTACTCCACCTTTATTCATCGCTCATGGATACATGTACTTACATAGATCTTCACGTTGCATACAGACAACTAGTAAAGACTACCTAGGTACCGCAATTAATGCAGGGTCAATTTTGGTGGCAGTGAGTAAATCACCTAAACTACCTAGATACACGCCATCGCTTTAGAGCATATGTTTGTCAAGCCCGCCACACACGCACAGTTTATAATTACGATCGAATATCTTAATGTCTTATGCTGGGGAATTTGGGCTCGAATTTGCGTATCTGTCGATTCTTAATGGCGTCGCTCCATCGAGCTAGGATGAAATTTTCAGTTTGAGTCCATAATCAGCTGTAACCTTGCATTGTATCTGCAGAAATTAGTGCTTACAATAACACAGGCTTTAGGATTCTCCAGCCAGATAGCATTCAATATGATTATATACACACCTAATACTTCCTGTGGTGTATACCTATCGATGTTTATGTCATCCATACCTAGCATAGTACACCACATCGAATTTAGTACTCTACACCCAACCAACGATATCCTACCGCACAATATCGTACGCCTGTCATCTAGAATAGCCGTCAGTTAACGTCGGAGCCTATTATAAACTATTTTATAGGTCCCTCATTGTGCCGACAAATCTAACGTTGGCAGCAATCCCGGCCGGAGTGAGCTATTTCCATACCAGTGGTGTCTAACGGGTGATTTCAGTGACAGAGACACCGAGTAGCAATAGGGGATTTTATTCAGGAACTTATGTCCGGATGTATCTGCCAAGATCACAAAGGGACGAAAATTTGATATTAGATACTCCACCAATGGCTAATTATGACACACAATTTGACTTGTAGATTTTGTGCAATCTCCAGTCTATTATCTTACACTAAAAACACCTAAATAGTAACTTACTACAATAATAGAAAGCAGAACTCGTTTGCAAGCAAGCGAGAAATATTCTCCAAGACAGTGGAAAACGCTTAGGAGATGTAACGGCTTTTGATTTGATATGAAGCTTTAACACATGATTGGTGGAACCGTAATACCACATACCAATCAATGTATTTATGTAAATGGGTTTAATTTTCGATGATCCTCCTGGCATCGAGTGGAAGTGAGCCAAAAGAGTGGCTTTGTAACACGTTTCGTGCAAGAGCATGACTATATCGAGATACTTACAAAAACCCAAGCCATAATCTTCCTACCCGTATACGCAGATTGTTTGTTCTTTCCGCAGTTTGAAGTGACTATTTGTATCGTGTGAGACATAAATAGGAAGATCAATCAAGCATTATCCAATCGTAATTGGCTCTGATATAACACATGAGCACAATGTCGGAAACCAAAGCAGGGGGTATTTGAAAATACCAGAAAACGAATGTATAATGCAAACAATAGAACTTACACAGGTACGGAATCAAGTTTAAATCATATTGAGTACATAAATGATAAAAAAAAGTTATTGCTCGATTACCTGCGATACGAAATTGTTGCCTTGTCTCAACGTAGCGATACGTGTTTCCTTATTGGGGTTGTCAGGCGAACAATGTCCCAACCTCACTTTAAAACTCCTGCACAAAATTTTAGTCTGTTGAAAAGGTTTCGATGTTTCATTTGCATATGCGCTGCACCATTTCGTTGATGTAGGTCTGTTGTTGTGCCCCACCATGAACGGAGGGTCCCCACAGCTTCACAATTTTGTGGGGTCGACACTGTACATTTTTGGGAACAGCCCTAGATTGCATCAGTAATGATTTTCCAGATAGCGCTTTGACAACTTACCAAGGGGTAGAATTTTCTTAGTTCAGCTCTTTTCCTTGTACTACAGCTATAATCTTCAGGATACCGTTTTAGGACCTCCGCTTGGACTCAAAGAATAGCCCTTTGTCAACGTTGAAAGCGCTGCGATCCATGGTACAGGTCCCCTAAAACTTACAAACTGCCCCATGGTGGGGCTCCCTCAACAATTGGCAGACGACGCGATCATTAGTAGAACTCTAGACTCCTACACAATTCCACCAAATCTCACAAAATGGTAAAGAATGGAAAAGAAGAAGACTTTTGCGTAGTCATCGTTGGAGCTGGATTAGGGGGCGCATCGTGCGCTATTGCCTGCGCAAGGCAAGGGATGATCGTGTCGCTTTTCGACCAGGTCCCCGAGTTCTTTCCACTGGGTGACTCGGTTGGATTCGGATCTAATACATCCAAGCTTTTCAAGCGATGGGGACTTTATGATGATCTGTGGGCCATTTCATCACGTGCAGAAGAGTCGGTAATGAGAAATTACGACGGCACGGTCATAACTCGTGATCCAACGCTCGGTCAGGCCGAAGAGCGATACGGTCACAAAGGTCTCATTGGCCATCGCGGCAATTATCACGCTATTTTCATTGACCACTGCCGCAAGAATGGTGTCAATGTGCGCATGGGAGAACGGATTGATAAGTACGACGTGAATAAGCCCAGCATATTCCTACAGTCGGGAGAGGAGATCATGGCAGATGCGGTGATTGCTGGCGATGGTGTTAAGAGTACGGGAAGAACGCAGGTCTTGGGCTTTGAAGATGCTCCTATTCACAGTGGTTATGCTGTATGGCGAGCATACTCGAATGCTGCTATGTTCAAGCATGACCCTTTAGTGTCCCCACTTCTCGAAAAAGGTACGTTTCGGGCTAAACGTTCCTTCTCGATCGACGCTGTGCTAACAGAAGTTGCAGATACAACTCAGTTATGGATTGGCCCGGACCTACACGGCTTTGTGACTGTCCTACGCGATGCGACTGAGATCAATGCCGTTCTGACTCACAAGGATGATGCTGACATATCAGAGGGCTGGAATGTCCCCGCAGTACGGGAAGATATTCTCGCATCAATCGAAGGCTGGGATCCAGTCTTCAAACGAGTGTGGGAAAAGATAGAGAACATAATTGACTGGAAGCTTGTCTACAGGCCATGCCTAGATAAATGGGTGTCAGACAGTGGACTAATTGCCATCATGGGCGACGCCGCTCATCCATTTCTTCCTACCTCAACACAAGGTGCCAGCCAGGCTGTCGAGGACGGCGCGACTATTGCACTTTGTCTTGCGAAAGCAGGAAAAGGTAATGTGCCACTTGGTTTGAATACATACTTTGCTATACGGTACGAGTATGTGAAGTGTGCACAGCAGGTTGGTATCAGTCAGCGGGACAAGTGGCATAATCTACACGATAAGGAGACAATGAAGATGACCAAAGAGCTGGACACGTCAAAGGGAATACTTGACAGCTACCACCTTTGGGTACATGATGCGGAACAGACCGTGGGAGACAAGTGGCAGGAAGTGTCAGGGCGGGTCCGTGAGCAGATGGAGCATGGCAATTCGCAAGCGCCGGGTCAACTATAATCACGGCCAGCTGGAATTGATGGAGGCTCATCACTAATCACAAACTCCAAATACGTGGAAATATTTTAGTAGGAAGACGAAATTGGCTTGCGATAATGTGCTAGCACAATACAACGTGCAGAATATCTGAGCTTGGATACAACATCATTCCATTGCGACTAGACTTCTAGGAAGGCACACACTCTATCATTACCGTAAAAGTCCGAAAGCGGAATAATTTATCAATCCTTAACCCTGCTTCATTCAAGATACACTCATACTCCCGATACGATCTCTCTTTTTCCTCCAAATAAGGAGAACGTACTCCAGGTCATAACGTTGGCTATACTTGCTAGCGCCGACTGAGTGGTAGGAATGTGTTGTGAAGGCGTTATAGTAGATGCACTGGGAATGATCGTTGGGCTAGAGTTTAACACTTCGTTGATGATCATTTTAGACCCCGGGTATCTTCCGCATCGCGTTCACGAGATGCTTTAAAATTGTGCTTGCCTGGTGATCATCGTATTCGTGTCTGTGCGGGTAAAGTCAGTTCTGGCTAAGTTTTGGGCCGTGATGAGCGGATTTACAGGACTCCCCTCAGGTACCATATATTCCCGTCGCTAACATTTGGCTCGAAGTAGTCTTGCACGACGAAAGATATATTTCCGTCATCAACTCGGTGTCGCAAGTCATCGGGATAGTTCTATAAGGGGCTTTTTTTTAGCAGCATATCCTTCGAAATAACAAAAACTACACGAACCTTGTGAAGTGTGTCAATTACCGGTCCCAAGTCTTGATAGACCCATGTGAGTTCAGGATATTTCCTCATGATGTCCATCCCACTATCTCCCGTACCAGCACCAATATCTATCACTTTCACTTTTCCGAGTTCCTGCCACGGGTAGTCTTCTAGTAATGATACTCTTGTCAATTTCTGCGCGATGCGTCAGTCAAAGTGGGTGTATCCCAGTTGATTCAATTAAACACACGTTCAACCAGCCAACAATACCCTCACTTCCGAGCGTAACCATAGCCGCGTTTTCTGGGTCGCCCATATATTCTGCGAAGGTCTGGCCCTCCTTCGAGACCATTTTAGTGAATGGTGCTTGGGTATCGGCAAAAGAATCTTTCGTCTCCGGGCTTATGATATCCTTTGGTATCCCAACCGCACAGGTCATACCTATGTCGGTACTGAAATTTGATTTGTTACACTTTGATTCTTCACTAATAGCCTGACTTGAGAGGAAAGGACGCATTTGACATACATGAATGATAAGAAAGATCGCGCCCCGAGCGACGAAAGCGCAATGCTATGTCTCGTATTTTTAAACACATCGTGCGACGTTTCCTGGAACACAAACTCCCCTGTCAACGTACGCAAGACCCTGCCTGATGTTCTCAACACGCGAGCTGCGTGCTATTTCCATAATGCTTATGCTTACCTAACTTATGCTCGTTCACGCCAACTTTCTGCGCCAGCTGCCCTAGGTTCGCTTCCCCGCCAAACGATTCAATTTCGCCAGAAACATTGGTGAGTACAGCCACGTTCAAGGCAGCAACCTTGTAATGTGCAGTTGCTAGTTCGACTAATTTGAATCGAGTTGGTGTGATAAGCGCATCAAGTGCATTCAGATCCACGCGAACCTTTTCGACTAGCTCGAAGATATCTTGCGAAGGGAGAGTGTCTGGGTCATCAAAGGGTTGGTACGGACGTGCTTCGAGGAGGTGGGGTAAGCTATGCGTGGGATCTTCTGCTAGGACATCTTCTAGTTGCTGCAGCTTGTCGTTCAATGCTGTTCTCAGAACTGAGAGGTACGACATGCTGGATGGAAATTCAACGAGAAGGACGGGATGTAAAGTCACCAAACGTTATTACCGTTATGAAGTTGTGTCTCGATGTGCACGTGATGTAAGTTTTCAGGTCAGTGTGGGGAAGAAGGCTATGGCGGGGAAGCTGAAGGATGTCTCCACATGCCAATATATTTCATGCATCCGCAATAGCAACGCAGCGAAATGGTCGAACCCCACCTTCATTCCTGATTTGGAAAACGGTGATTGTGGCATCTCCAAGACAGAGATTGTCAAAGCGCGAAGCTTGCGCTAAATGGAGGCTAATCCTTGCGTTTCCTTTCCTCAGCGCGATGACCTAAAAGGTTGCAAATCCGATTAGGGTTTAACGAATTCGCAGATGGACGCCCGTATAACACTTCCAACAACTAGCGCAATGAACAAGTCTGAGCTACCCACCACTATGAAAGCCTGGCTCCTAGAGCAGTTCAACACCCCGTACCGACTGCGAGAGCAACCAGTCCCTGAGATCGCAGATCTAAACGACCTTCTCATCCGCGTGGAAGCGTGCTCATACTGCCATACCGACGCTGTAGTAGCATCAGGGACAGTTATCCAACCGCCACTACCCCACGTTGGTTGCCACGAATATGCAGGAACAATTGTCGGTCTTCCTATCGGAACAGAAGAGTGCAATGGATATAAGCTAGGGGATCGCATTGCTGTATCTGGTCGAGGCAACCACGTATGCGGCAAATGTCGCGAGTGCCAGAGTCCGTCTGGGCCGCTCCCCGATGATACGGGTTTTTCAGTTTTTTGTACGTTGTCTGGCGCGGGATTGGGCGTGGACAGGCCGGGTGGATTCCGTGAATATGCTGTTGTGGACTCACGGCAGGTTGCACGCATTCCGCAGGGGTTGGCAGCAGTGGAAGTCGCGCCACTCATGTGCGCAGGTCTGACTGTGTATGCAGCATTGAAAAAGTGTGAGCTAGGTCCCGGAGCTAGAGTTGGAATTATGGGTTGCGGTGGCGGCTTAGGACACTTGGGGTTGCAATTTGCGACAAAGATGGGGTTTCGGACGGCGGGCATTGATGTGGCACCACGAGCGCTGAACCTGGCTCGTGAATTAGGGACAGGAGCTATGATTATTGATGCAACCAAAGAAAAGGCAAAGGATGTACGTCAGAAGATGGGCAAGGAGGATGGATGGTCGCTGCCTTCTGAAATGGGCTTGGATGCGGTGCTGATTCTGCCCGAATCACAAGAGGGGTTTGATTACGGTATGGACCTGGTCCGGGATGGTGGTAGAGCAGTCTTACTGTCCTTCCCGCCGGATGGTTTTCGTATTTCGGCGGCAGATTTAGTATTCCGGCGGATTCGACTTGAGGGCAGCCTCATAGGCTCAAACAGAGCTATGAGAAGTATGTTCGATTTTTGCGTGGAGCATGGCGTCCGCGCGAAGATCAAACAGTACGAATTCGATCACTTGAACGAGCTCGTAGAGGAGTACCGTTCGGGGATACCAGGCAAATTGGTCTTGAAACTGTCTAAGGGCCAGTGATAAGGATGGCTTTACGGCGTCGAGACAGTGGCATTGCTTTAGCAGTTTTCTTGTACAAGATTGAAGTCACAATATTGAAGATCTGAGGTGTGGATATGAGCATACAGATAGAGTGCAATATGCCACCATTTCTTCAATTCTGCAATAGGTGGCTTAAATTGTCAAAAACATCCAGCATTGCACTACTTTAAAATCTCTAACCGTGAGCTTATCGTAGCCACGCACTGATACTCAGGGAATTTGCGGATCGGAACTTTCTCGTGGTAACACTCGTCAATCTCTTCAAGAGTGCGCTTGTTGGTTTCGGGGACGACAAAAAATGTAAAAGCGACGATGAGGAGATTGGTGGCGAACCAGATATAGCCGTACTGGGCTCCCCAGTTCAGCGCGGTTGGATTGATGAAATAAGGGATGGTAAAGGTGATGCACCACCCGAACAAGTACGTCACAGATGATGAGAATCCCAGTGTATGTCCACGAAGCCGCTGAGATGGGACCTCGCCGGCAACTTGCCATGAGAAGGGTGAGGTCGTGGCAGATGCTACGAAAAGATAGATGCTGCACGTGGCGATGATAACTCTTCCACTGAGCGGATCGACGCCTCGAATTGAGTACGAAACAGCGATGCCGAGCATGCACAGCGCTTGCAGAAGACCTCCCAGCATTAGAATGTACCGCTTTCCCACTTTCCCAGTGAACAGCGGCGTGGTCGTGACGCCCGCAAGACCAACGCAGGTGAGAATAACACCATTTCGAAAGGCATGCATATCTCCGGACAATTGAAAGAAGTAGATGCCATATTGAGTGACGAACGGGACACCGTTGGCGGCGGAGTACAGGGCAAGGCCCAAGGACGTCAGTGTGCGCTTTATAGAAATGCTGCGGAACATTTCCACGTAGCTGACGTGTTTGGTGAGCTCCTTGTGCAATTCAATCGCATGTTGGATTTCAGCGAGTTCTTTCGCAAGCTGAAGGTCCGCGTAAGCGGTGTCTCGCAGCCTGCGAAGGGCTCTCTTGGCTGCCTCGCTCTTGCCACTTGAGACAAGATGTCGGGGCGTTTCAGGAAGGAAGAACAACGCTATTCCGAGAAGGACTGGAATAACGTAAAGTAGACCTAAAGGAATGCGGTAAGACGAACGGTCGTGCCTTGAGGCCGTGGCGTTATTGACAACTGTCCCGATCAACGCACCCATGCTAATCCAGAACTGCCACATGCTATAACTCATCGATCGGAGATTCGATGGAGTTGTCTCTTGAATGTACAATTGCGCACAGACAAGAAGTAAACCATTGGCGAAGCCGAGAGTGATGCGACCAACGTACAATGCACCAAGGTTGGTCACAGAAATCTGTACTGTCACACTGAGCACCATCAACAGCAGGCCCACCCAAAGGCCTCCTTTTCGACCAATCTTATTGCTTAGTGAACCAGCCCAAAAAGTAGAAACAAACATGCCGGCGGACACCAGACTTGAAATGAGTTGTTGCACCGTGGTGGAAATGCCGTAGCCGCCAGGCAGAGAAGGGTTTTCATAGCCGAAATCCTTTAAGAAACCTGGCATTGCTTGGAAGCCATTGACCATGCCTTGATCTAAGCCATATTCGAAGGTAGCCATGTTGATGATGAGGCATATTACAAGGCCTTTCAAGTTGTCTCTCCATGATTCCCGAGTGATTTCAAGATGGATCGTGGAAGTAGCGTTGGCACTGTTGGAGGCGGGCACGTCGACATTCTCGAGATGAACCCTGTCAGATGTTTTCTCTGTCCCTGACATTCTAAACGGTTGACTCGGAGATCAGGTGTAGGAGCAACGGGCAAGTGACAGCATTCGGTCGTTGTGAGCTACAAATATAGCCCTTGTACCCGCGGAGTAACTTGATTTATGGACAAGGGCGGTGATCTGAGCTAAGTAGAGAGCTGCAGTTTCGTATGTAGGCTTCCCCGCTCCCCACATCTCAAAATAGGCCAGCCTCACATTGGAAAGTCCTTCGTGTGAGGTTCCCCACATTCTGGGGACCCAAGTCCACTTGATATTAGCACCCAGGTATTATTAATGTGATCTTATCATATTTCGCCGTCTCTTGAACGATTTTCTTACTAGCTAATCTAAATAATTGAGGGTCAAGATGTTGACCCTCCAAGACTAATATTCTAGAATTATCTGGAAATTTGTATCAAGAACTTGCGCATCGTCTCTGCCACTAGGACCACGTCTATATACCGACAATCGCAAGCTGCATTGTAGCAAAACAACGGCGACTTTGACCTCGGGTCCTATGAACTCCTTTCCTCGGCTTTGTTTCGTCTCTGGCAGGTGGAAATTGGACAACCTTTTCAAACCCATTGCTCATCTTATAGGACCTCTAGAGCTTGCTCACCCCCATTTTCTGAACTTAGGAAGAAATTTGCACCATTTCACTTTCGCTAGCGACGAACATGTTGGCATCGGCGACTTTTATGTAGCGTGCACGGACAAGGGACGATGCCTAATTTGGTAAGATGCCTCGGCATCGCGAAACTCTCGTCCGGATCACGTCCATACCGCCACGTCCTCCCTCGTCTCACTTCATGCTGGATAATACAAACATACATACTTTATCCCCACATAACTGTTTCCAATACAGCAGATCGGAATTCTGGGATTACGATATGTGTGCCGGTGACCTTCGGTAAGCTGCGGAAAGACAATCTCGAATCGACCTACCAAATCCGACCGGAGAGGGATCACGGCTAGCCAGAGGTCGTGTATAAACGTTAGTATGCCTCCCCTGCTCGATGAAACCGAGCCATTACTTGGTCATGAAGATGTCCGGATCACGAAACCTAAGCCGGCTCTATCCAACCTAAGGATCGTCATCTGGGGCCCGCCATCGACAGAAACCTCCCTGGTGACGAAGCTCGACCTCACCATCCTACCCTATTTCTCACTCATATGGTTCCTTTTTGGTGTGAATAGGTCCAGCTACAGCCATGCCTACATCAGCGGCATGAAAGAAGACCTCCACTTCCGCGGCAACGACTTCAACCTCATGACAACAATTTATATGGTCTTTTACGCGGTGTTCCAGATTCCGTCGACCTCTATCCTTACTCTAGCACGGCCAAAGTACGTGTTTGTCGCGGCAAACGTGGCGTGGAGTGTACTGACATTGCTCACATTTCGTATGCAGCACGTGCACCAGCTGTTTGTGCTGAATGGCTTTGAGGGTGCATTTTCGGCCGTGGCATACGTGGGCGCGCATTTCATATATGGTAGCTGGTATAAGAGGTCGGAGTTGAGTACTAGAGCGGCTATCTTCTGCTGCTTTGGACATTTGGGAAGCATTGCGGGTGGGTGGATCCAGGCGGCACTAATATCTGCGCTTGATGGGAAGGGTGGGTTGCCGGCTTGGCGGTGGGTATTCGTGGTGGTGTCGCTGATCACGATACCTGTCGCTGCATTGGGTGAGTAGCATCCTGTTGTTTTGATCCGAGCTTGACTAATTGAAAGGGAAGGGTGGGTTGTAATTCCAAATCTGCCTGTACACAAAAGCGCGTGGTATCTCTCGGATGAGGAGAAAGATGTCGCTGTCACTCGACTCGGAACATATAAGCAAGCTAGCTGGGACCTGACGGTCTTCCGACGCGTACTGCTCAGCTGGCAATTCTGGTTGCTCCCTATGATCTTCATGCGTAAGGCGGCCCTTCTCTGCATATATCTGGAAGACCCGAAGCTGACATTTCCAACAGTTTATTCCCTCTGCATACAAGCATGCGGAAACAACGTCATGCCCCTCTGGATGGCGTCGCGCGGCTACACCATCATTCAACAAAATACCTATCCCACCGCGATCTACATATTTGCCATCATCGGCACCATCACCTATTCCGTCATCTCGGACAAACTACAATCACGCTGGCAGCCCTCGCTCGGTATAGGCCTTACCTTCATCATTGGCAGCGCAATTCTGGTTGCTGATCCGGCCGCCGACTGGGCACACTTCTTCGCTTTCTACCTGCTCGGTACGACATACGCGCCACAGGCTGTGTGGTACTCGTGGATGGCGGATGTTACAGCACATGATGTGCAGTTGAGGGCGATTACGACTGGGTTCATGAACAGTTTTGATTTCGCGTTTGTGACGTGGTGGCCACTAGTTTTCTATCCTGTTACGGATGCACCGCATTACGAGAAGGGCTATGCGGCTAGTTTAATTACAGGGGCACTAGTTGTGCCATTTGTTGGGTTGATCGCGTGGCTTGAGAAGAGGGATCGGGATGCTGGGGCCATTGGGATGGTATGTGAGAACAGAGATGGCGATAGGGAGGTGGCGAGCGAGGATTTAAATGGAGGATTAGTCAACGTTCCGCAGATACAGTGAGACTGGACTAGTATACGTGTCAGGGAGTTTTACTAGTCACTACGGTAATAAAGATACGTCAGTCACTCTGATATATACTCATTGTCTACCACTGCCTGGGTGTAGTCTCGTAATATCCATCTGGAGAAAAATGCGTCGTCTCAGTACGAAGGACATGTATATTTATGCTTCCAAACCGCTTAGTATGTCGATGATGTTTCTTCAAGTAGTAGAATTAACCTTTCAAGATGATAGTCGCACCGCTTTGACAAGATAACTGCATATGAAGATAGAACCAAAGCATATCTGTCATTGTCAATTGGGCCTTAGGCAAAGAGCATGTCAAATACTTACGGCTGACGCGAAAAAGCAATAGCCTAAGAGATGCTCTTGTTCATCACGGAGAGCATAGAGTCTTGCCATGAGAGGGCCTCCCAATAATTCTCCAGCAATACCAAGCATACCACTAATAGAGAAAAATGCGCCGTGGTAGGCGTCTCCAACTATGTAGGAGCCAAGCGCCTGTAGTCCGGTCTCGAGCCCTTCACCAAGACCACAGATCGCTAAGCCTTGTGATTACGTTAGCTTGATATGTTATAACAAGAGCGACTACCATACCTAGGCAGAGTCCTACCATGCTTCGACTTCGCCATAGAACTATGAAGCCGATCACGAGGCTTCCAGCACTGCCTCGCATTACCCATATATCTTTAGAAGGTATCGTCAATCTGCGGAGCAGGAATGGTAGGAGTAAGGTGAGCACGAACAAGGCGCCCACTTCTTGGAATGTTCCAAGCCAGAAAGTCTCGTAAAGCTTTTGGTGTAAGATCTCAGAGGCATGCTGTGGTGCGAATGGCAGACTGGCGAAACCGACTCTTTTAATGACAAAACATACGAACATTATACGGAGAACTTTATGATTGAATAGCCGTGACGATTTAAACCTACCCAGACCCACCTTAAGATTCACAAGCCAGCGCTGATAGAGGTTCCCGGGCGCAACGAGAAAGACCAGCGGCCTTGTCTCTTCAATTTCTTCATAATTCGAGAACGAGTCATCCGAGTCTGAAACGAACGGCTCCTCTACAGCTTTGTCTGTTAAGTGCGGTGACGTCTCAGGCGTGTGATATAGAAGAGCAAGCTTGAATGTGAATATTGCCAACGCCACACCGAATGGAGCCCAAAGCTGGTAACGCAATAGCGCAGAGCTAACAGGATACCCTATGAGGCCAGCAAGCCCAGAAGCTGCGTGGAAGTAGGACAAAAGCTGGGTCCTATATTCAAAGTCAATAGATGTTTTGGTCAAAAGTAAGATCCAAGTCACCTCTTATGCTCGACAACAGCATCGCATAAGCTCGCGTATTGCATGGCTAATTCCGTCCTCGTACCACCGCCAAGCAGGAGAAACACCGACGACAGCCAGAAGAGTTCGACCGGGGCGTTATCTGTCACGAATCCTATGATATATGAGCACTGAAATGAAGAATCGAGGAAAAGCTGGCGCACCTATGCATATGATCCATATCAAAGCTATGAGTTGGCCAAAATTTGATAACAGCATCACAAAACGTCTACCATATGAATCTGAAAGCGCCCCGTAGTACCAAGCCGTAAGAAGACCTGAGACGATCTCTGTCAGTAATGTCCGCTCGCTTTGTTGGCTCGTGGTACAAACATGGCAGAGCATCAAACATCGCTCCGAAACCAAGAATGAACGCCGTTTTGTCCTGCACTAGCGGAGTCTTGCACTCTACTTCGCCATTGCCAACGCCATCATCAACAACGCTTTTGCATATAGTGTGCTCTACAAGGCGAAGGAAAGGTAGTTCGAGAAGGGATTTAGTGAATTGGTTGCAGAACTTTAGAACAAATATGCAACAGAAGAAGAGCTTTGCGTTGAAGCGGGCATATTGGTGCGGGACATTCCGATCATCCGAGGCAAGGCCCGACTCGCTGCGATCTTCGAGAAGGGCTTCGTGTTCCATACCCTAAGAGTAGATGTCGACGATAAGTTGTTGTTGTACCAGAATTATACGAGGCTGGACTACCTAGGTATGCAACAGATAGCCGTCGGCGCCTTATCGAACCCGCCAAGACGCCAAGAATTCTTCCGCCTTGTCATCACCCAGCCACTTCACCGCAACGCTGGTCCCTTACTACGTTAACATTGAAGCAACCGAGACATGTGCATTAGCACAAATTGACACATCAAATGGCAACATATTTATTTTCCCACGCTCACTAAATAGCTATAGCATTTAACGATTAGTTCACAAAGCCGTCTTCGTTAACGCCGCCGCGATCCCGACACAAACGCATAGCACAGCTTCATAGAATATAGAAGTGCGGAGTTGGCTGAGGAATCCAGCGGATATAGTTAGGCTTCCAATATCTGCCTTTGCGCTCGAGGCAAGATTTGAAGATACCCGTTGCGGGATGAGCCACATATGTCGTTTTCATCATGAATCGCACCGGGTGCATCGTGATAATATCTCATTAAAATTAGCTACATTCTATTCGCTCCTGTCATGGAGTTTCATGGCTCTGCACCAACCCAGTTTGCCTGCTCCATAGCTTGTTGTACACTCCATTCCTTTTAATCAATTCCTCATGTGTTCCTGTTTCCACGACCCTCCCCTCATCAAACACTAGGATCTGATTCGCTCTAACGATGGTCGATAGCCGATGCGCAATTACGAAAGTCGTTCTCTTCCTCCTCCTCTGGAATGCGTCTAGCGCCCTTTGAATTTCACTCTCTGTATGTGTATCAATCGCACTCGTCGCCTCATCCAAGATCAAGATTGGTGGGTCTTTTAACATGACTCGTGCGACTGCTAGCCTTTGAACTTCACCTCCAGATAATTTGACGCCATTCTCCCCTACTCGAGTCTTGTAACCATCGGCGAATGTTTGGACTTTATCGTGAATAGAGGCGGCTCGACAAGCTGAGATGATATCATTGAAGGTAGCAGATGGCTTAGCATACCGTAGGTTTTCGAGAATAGTACCGTTGAATAGAAGAGGGTCTTGTGGTACGACTCCAATAATGTTGCGGAGGGAATCGAGCGTTACGTCTCGGATGTCGTAGCCATCGATGCTAATTCTTCCGCTAGTAATATCGTAGAATCGCAGCAAAAGCTTCGTTACAGTGGATTTTCCGGCGCCCGTTGCTCCAACAAGCGCAACAGTTTGTCCAGGCTCGGCCGAAAAGTTGAGATCTCTAATTGTGGTCTTCCGGTCGTCGTAGGCAAAGACAACGTCCTCAAAAGTAATTCGACTTTCCCCTGGGCTAATCTCATGCGCTCCCTCGCGGTCGACTACAGTGGGCTTCTGCTGAAGTAATGCTAAAAGACGTTCGGCATCGATCAAATCGGACATGATCTGGCGGTATTCATGGGACAGAAACGTCAATGGCCAAATCAAGGATTCCCAATACTGGATGAAGAAAACAAAATCGCCAGGTTTGCTGCGGCCCTTCGAAATATTGTAAAGTGCCATGCTGGCCAGCGTGAAGAATGTTATAGGTAACAAAAGTTCTACGACCCCTCTAGTAATATCAGCAATCATACTCCATTTTCGATCGGCGACTAGCTTCGCTTCAACGGTCTTGCGGAATCGTTCTCGCTCAAAGCGAAACATATTGAAGTATGATACCGTAGTCCAGCCTTGGATAGCTTGATGCATCACTCTTGCTTCTTGTCTTGAAGCACGGGCGTATTGTCGGCGAGGCTCCACTTTCCAGCGGGAAGTGAATATCTCTAGAGAGAGATATGAAGTGCATGCGACTAACATGACAAGCGAAATATAGATATCAAACTTCCAATATAGTATGCCGATAGCAACACTGACATCTACAACCGTTGGAAGCGACTCGCACACGATGGTCTCCAGTAATCTGGTGAGAGACGATCCCTGCTCCAACGCTTTCATGACTTCAGCAGAATCTCTCTCCGAGTGGAAATCCATAGATAGGTCCAGAACATGACTAAATGCGGCGTTTGTAACACTGCGCTCCCCGAATTGCTTGACAGGGATCAGAGCCAGCTCGAGTATCAAGCCGAGACCGCATCTGTCGTTGATAACGGTAAAGACAAGCCATATAACTAGCTCTTTGTAAGGCGGAGTATGATCGAGTAGCTTGTCCGCAACAATTCCTAGCTGATGCGGAATCAGAATGTTGAGAACTCTCTGTCCGGCCAGACACAGGATGCAGCCAACGATACATAACTGGACTTTGAGATCTTTGCGTGGTACGAGATAAGGTAGAAATATACTGAAGTCCTTGAGATACCCGGACCAACCACCTGTTTCCTTCAATCTCTGTGCTCGTTTCTCCTTCAATTCATTGTCTTCGTCATCGCTGTCGCTATCACTGTCGAAGTCGTTATTCGTACTAGAATCCGCGAATGAAAATGATTCCTCGTCTCTCCCACGATATCTGTGCTCGTCGTTGCGGTTCTGGTGTTGGAGCAATGGCTCCAATTCTGGTGATGTGGTTTCCATCGCCGCTATTCTTTCGTTCATCGACGTGGGGAACCCAAACCTTGGAGGAGGAACAAATAAAGTGTGACTTGGAAGATCGATGACGTGGTAGATGATAGCGGCATGTTCAGATGTATGCTGGAAGCAGGAACAATAAGATACGTTGGCCAACCCACATATAAGCTTGCGATCCAGGCTGTCATGCGTTCGGATCGAATCGAAAAATGAATCAAAATGAGTCAAATGAGCTATGCTAATGACTCACAATACTGTGCGGCAGCTTTAGGAAAGCGATCTCATACTCTGGACGGTGATGTACGTAGATTTTCACCGGTTTTGAGTCAGCACTAGTCTAATTCGTTATGATTGGATTTCAGCTGCATTGCAAAATTTCAACACAGCCACACAGAACCACCAGGTAACGCGACTGTCCAAACGGCGGTGACTCATGTAGTAGGGGCTGGTGTGACGCAAGTCGCTTCGTAGGTAGCGAATGAGTCAGATGAGTAAATTGATAAAGACATGAGGTAGGGATCTCCTTACTGTAGCAGTTACCTTTTTAGTAAGAGCTTAGGAACGTTCCTAAATAGGACTAGTACCTCGGCTCGAATATTTTGTACCGTGAAATAAACAACACCAAGGGTAAGTAAGTCTGCTCTTATCATTGATGCCTATGTGCCAATGCAACGCGGTCAGGATTTGGGAACTTAATATTATTTAGCTCTTCTCTTATCGAATTGTCGAAGATGTCTTTTCCGTTGCTATCCTGCTATGTTAGATTGAACTGACTGCGGGTTATCTTGAACGAAAGAGCCACCATTGCTAAATCTTTCCTAGCCTATTCCTTTACTGGCTGCATTTTTGCGCTTCTCAGCATATCAACAAACGTTTTACAGATTATCAGTGGTCTATCACTTGGCGGCATCAACGGGATCATCACCAGGATCAGAATACATGCATGTCGAATTCTACACAATGAACGACCGAAAGCACGAGTACAATTATTTTGTCAAGCATCAAAGAGCCTTCGTTGCGCAGGTGGTTGAATCGTGTCCTCGAACGGCAGATTGGAACGAAGTAGCGATTGCTACAAGATTTGTTGAGAAGTGTGATCTTCGCGAGTTCGTAAGCTTACAGCATACAATCTTGCTGATGAAAAATGTCTTTTGTTACAGTGAGGCTGATTCGAGAAGGATACCCAATCACAAGATGTGCCGCTCCCTACTCAACCTGATAAGCCATCTCAATCCTTAGAATCTTAACACTCCTCCTCTTATGCTGCACATCTCACTCATCCTACACCGGCTCAAGATCGGAGTCTCTGACCAAACAATCTAGGCTAGCCCTCAGTTCATTTGTCACTAAAGCCTCCTGTACAAGTTCTAGGTCCGAGCTCTTAGTATGTCACTCATGACTAGTGTGAGACATCCACCACTCCAGCAAAAATTCGTCAGGCTACATCCAGCACTTCTGTAAGTGATACATTTCGACATGTAGAATCTGGCGGATAGCGTCATTAGTAGATATTGTGTTCCCCGTGTCATACATGAATTTGATGTCAGGTTTGCTAGCGCTGATAGTGCTAGCAGGAGGGACGAGCTGCATTACCTCTTTATTCACGGTGAGCTACTACTATTAGATCGTGGCCTTGGATCACATCGTGCTCTTTGCGTAGGGTTCGTAGTGCCTAGATTAGTTATTAATACTCTACTTACCCAGCGTGTGACAGTAACATGCCTTAGGGTGCTTAGATAGAAGATAATACTAATAGCAGATGGTAGTATTAGTCGATTCGTAACCAGTAACCATAAAGAGCTTGATTTAACGGATTGCAAAAGCCTGAAGTTCAGATCCAGCATCTTTAAAAGTTTTTTAGATGCTTTGATGTACTCTTGCAGAGCGAAGGCGATAATTAACTTGAACCACAGGTTATCTATTGACTTTGTACTCTTCAAACCTTGACACCAGCTCTGCTCCAATGTATCCGTCCATTTGGCGACCGTTCTTCCAGTGTACGAATGTACACACGACATTCGAGTAGCTGAAAGGATTCACTTCCGCGTCGGGGTTTTGCTAGGACCTTGCCGACGACGATTTATCAGTAACATGCGAGCCCGATAGAGCTTTACAGAGAACGTGTAGATAAAAGTTGCCAGCCCTGCAAGAAAGGCGAAGGCGAGCGATGAGAGATGCGCCATGCTCAACTATCGCACCAGAAGACGCTCGCTCTTTTTCTTTGTCTTATTGTATGTCTTAAGTGCGCTGCGCGCAGAAACCGTATCATGAAGTCGCAATTCTGATGGTTGAACAGTGGATAAGGCAGGCTTGTGCTGAGTGATGCTTCGGCGCCACGCGCTCAATGCGCGGCAACTTAGGATCTCCAGTTGAAGAACACGCTACGAGAACGAATGAGACATGACGCAGGGATTGGTGACCATGCCTCATCTCTGAGGCGTGACAAGGCAAGGAGCAATACATATTAATGATTGATCCGGATTTCCGGGCTCTCGTGATTGCGGCGCAGTGCTTTGTCCCGGCCGACGGAATTAAGCAGCCGCAAGGGTCTACGTTAAATGTTTGAATCACACGAAAGACCGGGTATTGGGAGCAGTCGCTAATCAACACCGTAACTTCTGATGCACTACATGGCGCGCAATTCGCATGGAAAGGCCTATGAGACCTAGCCAATCAGAATCACACATTAACATTCATTAGATTTCACGCACAATGCGCTTGTCTTGTCCCATCCTCGTATCGTCTGCACCCCAAACGATGAATCATTTTGGCAGCGCCACTTCATATAATTGCATACGGAAATAGAACGCTGCTCTGGGCCGCTGAATACCTAGGCTATAGCTATGGAATGAATCATTGTTCGGACACGATAACCATTTCGGATCACCTACGTGGGCAATCTTCTCCTCGTGAACAGCCTTCTTCAAGTCCTAGCCCGCGACCACTGCTGTTAACTTTCGTGATCAGCTTCGTGCATGATCTGACTTGTCTAAGCGCGAAGCTAAATCCCCTCCCTCGCCGATTACGGATGAAAACTGAGATACTCGAACAACCCTAGTCGCTCGCGACAACAGTACCAGAGCTAGTTTCGTGAGATGCACCAGATCCAAAATGTTTTTTTATGATCTTTATACTGGATTGAGGCAGCACGTCACGGAAAGTACTTGCGTTGACAGCTCTACCCGTACGCAGCATCTGTAGTGAGCCAACCAGGCAGCTTTAATCTCTACATTGGAGGCGGACTACATAGCTATTGCTAAACCTCGGAGACGGAGACTCATATAAGAGAGCAAACGCGGTCTCTAGGATCATTCACAGACCTTAGCAGCTCTGCAGATGAGGGATAAAGTGCCATATATGATCTGACCAAAAGCAAAAGGTGTCTGTGGGTCCCAGGTACATCTTTATTACTGATTTTAGTGTTCTAGTATATCGCTCATTTGAGGTCTTCGCATGTTTCATCCAATCTTAAAGTGCTGTAGGTCCAATGATTGAAGTCTAGGTCGAAAAGGTCGCACGAGAGCATACATGTTTGAATATTAGGTAGACGTCGGCTGCATCGTATCTCATAGTATTATTACAGATACATTTGAGCAGAGCAATCGGTAACTTGTCGCCAATTCGCCAGAGCGAAGCTTTTCGCCCAAAGGATCAATGTGCATCGTTCTGACTATCCGTACGATAGTATCTTTAGCACCTGGCGATACTATACTAGTCCAATCTTCTCAAGCTACATATGATCTGGGATATCATACTAAAGAGGTAAGGAAACGCCCACTTTGTGCTGAAAAAAGTTGGGTTACTGCTTAAGCAAAACAGAGAAACCCAAGCAACCCTAATATACCCGCAAACACCGTCACCATATTTATGATCGCACTTTTGCCCAGTTCTTCTAGATCCTTCTCAACCCGCTTTTTAAATCCACTCTTATCGTTAGATCTCGGGAACGGTGCGTCTGGAACTTCCTTCCCAAGAAATGCACATAATGGTTGCCATCCGTCTTCAACATTCCACTCCAGCAGTCGATCATCTGTAACAAGCCGTCGTATCATTGCGCTGTGTTGCTCGTGTACGCTTTTCCCGTAGGGTTCGACGCCGCTCCGTAGTGAGGAGTACTGCGGGCAGTGAAACAAAGCGGGCCACAAGATACGCTGGTGAACGTGCCATTGCCACCATAAATTTGCGTTGAACCAGCTACGCGATATCTGATCAGCGAATGTCGAAATTCGAGAATGAAATGCGTCATACCAAAGCAGCCACTTGAACCAGTCCTCATTAACAGCGACAATATTCGACATCACGGAGGCATGCCATTCGTCAATGTTCCGTCGAGTATTCAGGATAACCTTGGCATTAGGATACGCGGTAATCAGTTCGGTCGCAAAAGAATTAGCTGCTGCATCTGTCACGGCAACCGCATGGCCGAGAAGCTCGTCAAAATCTGCGGCAGAGATTGGCTCAGAAGACTGATTGTAGTACTTTCTGCGTGCTAGAGAAACCCATGAATTCATGCGGTGAGGGGTTTCGTTGAGCATGTCCCATCCCTACGCACCATGTTAGAGCGACTGTGACAGTGCATCAAGCCCGTTACTAGGTCTTCGAGTTACACGGGCCACTTACATGATAGGTGTAGTCGTAGCCGAGTAACAGTAGAGCTTTTTGCAGTGATTCGGTGCCAGATCTGGGAAGACCAACACAAATGACTTGCATAGGCTTTGATGGGTCTCGAGTCCGCGGTGGTGGATTGGGCGCAAATGTTCCGTAGGATGCCTCGATAGCGCGCCATATAGGGCTCCGAAGGCTACCAATGGTACCCATCCTGCATATATTACTCCTATCTGACGAATAAGCGATAATGCAGACACTGCAAGAAACTGTCTCGTGTGTTGGGCGATGACGGTCGTGTAGGGATTCATTGCGTGATGGAGCAGTCTACATACTTGCAGTTAAATAGAACTCGACACGAGTCAGTGCAGTACCGAAGCCTTGTAGTGCTTCGTCAGTCATCAATATCGAATTATGCTGATAATAACTTTTCCATAAAGCCCATACAGAATTCAAACCGATGATTAGCTACTGGCTATACCCTACCTAGACAGCCAAGACGTCATTCTCAGTTGAAGAAAACAATCGACAAACAGATTGGAGTGAAACGCTAGCGTTATCTTTGGAGAGTTACACAATTTCGCATTCTCGGCTACGTATATGGGAAGGACGCGAATTCCCGGTTGCCGCGTCACGGCAATATCCATATTCCCGGCACATTCCTCTGAACACAATACTGCAAATTAATACATGTCCCGATTTTTGCTGCCGCATGAAGAGATCATCCAGCAAAGATATATCTCAGCTGCCGCTCAACCAGACCAAGCATTCTAAAATTGTGCTGTGAAAGAGATTACGTCGTTCGAGCTTTCTTGGTCTTACGGTTGAATTCGCGTGTTGCCGTAGTTCCGATGAGAGTCAAGACGAAATACCTCGCTCCGAGCTTGAACTGAATCGAACGTTTTAATGAAATCGTGTTTCAACATCAAAGAGGGTCTACCGAAGTCACGATGTGAAGCAGCCATGATGGCGCGTACTGTGGCCCACGGTTCAGACCGCCCACGACCGAACCTCACCCTATCGCAGATCTCCTTCAAGTCCATAAACACCTCGTAAAAGTTTGATTATGATTACTGGCTGTCACAAATATTAACACCCAGTCTCTCGATGCAGCCTCGTGCTTCAAGAACTCATCTCTTACTCACTGATGCCGTCCCCGACCTAGGCTCCCCTTCAACACCCCCTCCGCAATGTCAAGTAAAAACTCTTAACAAGTCATGTATCCCCTCAAATGTTTCTTGGATCTATCTGACCACGCTGAACTGCCTGCAATCACATAGATATCGACCAGCAGCCTACGCATAGGGCTCGCCTCACAGGCGGCTTCATAGATGCTGCTTGGATGTACCGACGTGGGAAAACAGAACAATTTGCTGGCTCTCTGCGGGTACGTGACATCAACTACCAATTATCACTGCGATGATTAGGTCTTATGCTGTCTTGTAGAAGAATTAGTTGCAAAGAAGTGTAGGGACGAAAAGGAGAACCTCTTTGGCGGATGACAGCGGCATAAGCACCTCTTACAAACCCAAGTTTGAAATGCTAAAAGAGATATGAATGTACTCTCGGAGACATTACATCAATACACAGACTCATCGCGCCCTAATGGCACCTGCCCTCTGGATAGCCATGTCCACGAACCGTCTGACAAGTCTCCTAACATGTATCCCTCTTCTTCTCAGTCCTAGCAGCACGAGCATAAATCCCAGACCTCTCGTCCACCGGCCAGACATTCTAATCCACTTCCAAATCCTCCTAAACCCCCACCAGGCATCCCCACCTACTTTGACAAACACGCCCCAACGTGACACCCATGTCTCCCGCCAAAACATGCTCGCATATCCCGGCGCGCTCGCTGCATTCCGCCCATGCTCATTGATATACCAGTTCGAGCAACCGGCTTCAAACCCCGAGCCCTGCAATTGCTGGTGAATGGTGTTGACCCACCGGTTCTCAGCCGTGGGCTTAACTTCGAGGGTGGAGAAGCGGCGATCGATGAGTGGAACGAGGAGCGTGCGCGCTACGTAGGAAATCTGGACTTCGATGGCGAAGAGAGCGGAGTTGTGCGCTGGGAAGGTGTTGGGGCCAAAAGTAAGATGATCATCAGTACAGCACCAAACGAAAGTTTGAGACGACGGTGACTTCAGTATGCACAAGATATGAGGGCCCTTAGTTGCTAGAATCGTCTTAAAAGAGGAATATTAGACAAGAACAGTGTACAGTATCACAAGATTTGGAAAGTTGTGCACATATGAGCCCATGTAGGCCTGCGCGCCGCGGTGTTCTTTCCATTGCTGATTGAGCGATTTGCCTTCCTTGCCAACGATCTCCATGGGTGTGACGAACTGCTGGACTTTGAAGCCTGTGGCAAGAACGATAACGTCGAAATCGTCTTCTTTTCCATTTTCAGTGATGATGCCTTTCTCAGTAATCCCACGGATGCTTTCTGGGATAACTTCGACATTGGAGGCATTCAATGAATCGAGATAGTTGGGATCGAAAATGCGCCGCTTACAGCCCAATACATAAGTGACCAGCACAAATCGCAAGGATCTTCGGGACTTACCTAGTGGGAAATCCGGCACAATGAAGTGATGATACTTCTCAGGAGTCTTAGAGAGAATATATTCCTTCGCATGATCTTCTACCTTCTTCTTCTTTGTACCCGCCCGAAGACCAGGCATATAAGTAGCAACGAGGTCATCATTTTCCAGGAATAGCCGAAGTCGTTTCCACCTCTCCCATAATGGGAGATAATGAAACGCCAACTTCTCCATCTTTGTGAAGTATCTGTTCGGCCGTTCGTGGTACCACTGCGAAGATCGAGCGTATTGTTTCACTGAAGCGGCATCCTCTGCGACTGTGGGGACAACCTGCGCAGCTGAGCACCCATTCTCCACGACTGCCATCTTCTTCCCTTTATAGTCGTAAGAATGGTCCCACCTCGCAGTGTGAAACATGAGGCCCTTGAATTTCTCCATGCCCTGAAAGTGGGTGTCCCTCGGTCAACTGATGCCTCCGACGGCACTGATGAAAACAGTCGCACTTTGATCAAACTCTAGGCCAGTCCGAGTCTCTAAAATTAGCATTCCATTTTTTCTCCTTGGTATCTTATGTAGCGCCAAGACATTCGATGCTAAAGTGCATATGCTTTCGCAGATTGAACTTGTCCACAGTGGCATCCATGTAGTCCAGGATCTCGGGACCGTCGCATAGCTCCTTAGGCCAATTCGGATTGATGTTGAAGTGGAAGGAGTAAAGTATTGTGGGGACATCGCAACCTACACCGGGGTACTTGTTCGTGCGCCAGGTTCCACCTACACCATCAAGCTTCTCATATACCTACGGAGAGTACTTAGCTGCTAAATTAAATGAGGGTGAACAGATTGAAGAAACTTGCAGTAAAGTCGTCAAATCCGAGTCCATGCTTCAATGTGTACGCCATAGAGATACCCGCAGGACCAGCGCCGATGATGATGACGTCCGGAGCCGACATGAGGACGGTGTGGTATCAGTCTGAGACAATCACATGCGCACGTTTAGAGTTCAAATGCTGCAGTGCATAAGCTTTTCGACATATAACTTCCTTGGCGATGTACATATATGCTCTAACATCTCATGGTTGATTTGTATGATATAACATGGTCTTCCGAAAGTGCGGGGAACTGCATCGTGATCTACCTGACTAGGGCTCTTCCCCGCAATCCGCTAGTATAGTCTGTCAAAAGCTCGCGATGATATGAAACCTTTGTGTCAAATCGTGTGCATAAAGAGTAGCTGTGAATTCAAACCAAAACGCTAACAGTGCCTTAAGATGTCTATACTACTTCGACAGAACACTTTAATTCTGATCTGCACCTGCAAGCCACGTTGTCCCCGGTGCTAGATGCCCCAGACTTCTCATATCTGATATGATAGCACAGACCCCCTCTGTCAAGCTCCTCACGGTGCTGTAAAGCAAAGAGATGGCTTTGTCGCGGACGCTCTTGGGGTAGTGGAGAAGTTTCCCATGACCGCAGAGTATGCCGGATCCAATGGTACTGCGTTGATTTCGTGGCGTTTGCAATAGAACATGCGGTTGGGGCTAGAGACAAGATAGCTGACGAAAGAGATGGGTCCACTCGCAGTGGGGCTCGCTACGAACCGGAGGAGCCACGGAGCCGGACGCGCTAGCACGCCGTCACGTTACCATCGAAACCGTTCCAGCCGGTTTGTGGCCATGCCCCTTCATTCATACGACTCCGAGCTGCGCAACCCTCATAGACTCCTGCGCTGCAACACCACGCGCTTGAACGATGCTGCAGTCGAAACGCGCGATGAATAAGGCGCAGGGGCTGAATCCTCCCGGGTCAGGCAAAGTCTAAGCCCCAACCGGCAACTCCACGTTAACCTCACCCTTTGCATAGGCAGCCATGTTTGTTTTGCAATAGTTCTACACGCAGCTACGTAGGCCACCATGCTCTTCAAAGTCGCCAACGTCATTACTGGTGCGGGTTCAGGCGCTGCCAAAGAAGATGAAGGGACCTCGCTCACGTCAGTCCTCGAGACACCCGCCCTCCGCGTTGAGCTTGCTCTGCTGGTGCTTTTGTGCACCGACGCCATGCGCAGCGAGTTAGTCGCGACCTTCGACCCAGATAAGACGCACGAGACCACGTCGTCGACCGCTATCCCTCGCTCGAAGCCATCGAAACCGCAGACAGGCACCCAAGATCTTATCAGCTTCGATGGGCCGCAAGATGAGGCTGCCTTGGCGGCTGAGAGGGCTAGGAGGGCCAGACAGCAGGAGGTTGAATCTACACAAATGCAAGGCCTGAAGAGAAGTGCCCTCACCTTCTTTGACAAGTGGAGAGCCGGGGTCATGCATCGCATCTGCGACGTGCTCTGTGTGCGCGGCGATGTCGTCCGCCAGGCCAAAGCACGCAGGAAACAGATGATGGAAGAGGCGGAAAGACAAAAGCAGGGCAATTCCTTGCTACTCGACTTCGAGGGAGACCCGTTCAGGGGCCAAGGATTTGCAGGCCACGGGAAGAGGCAGCATGGCCGCTACGAGGTCATCGAAACCCGGATGCTCGCCTTCGAAGAGCAGAAGAGGGTTCTCATTCTGCATTGTCTTCTTCTGCTCTTACTAAGCCTAGAGCATTATCCTGCCCATTCGCGTGTTCTACTCCTCCATGTATCGAGCAGCTTTGAGCTAGAAATCGACCTGCTAGCGGAGCACGAGAAGTCCGTCGCCCAGGGTCTTCTTGCCACCGCTGCCTCCCAGATGGACGCTGAGGAGTCCGCAAAAAAACAGGCTTCGAATGATGCGACAGCTCGCAAATGGAAGGTCGGTCTCGCTGCGGTCGGTGGTGCTGTCCTTATTGGCGTTACCGGCGGTCTTGCCGCACCTCTGCTCGCTGCTGGACTGGGAACAGTTATGGGAGGTCTTGGTCTCGGAGTCGTCTCCACGTATCTTGGTGCATTGGCAGGAAGCTCAGTTCTCGTCGGCTCTCTCTTTGGCGCCTATGGCGCGAAGATGACTGGAAGGATCATGGAGCAATATGCTCGAGAAGTTCAGGACTTCGAATTCATTCCTGTTCGAGGTAGGTCTACGTGTAAGCCTGATCAAGAACATGTACTTACGAATTCTAGACCCTGAACGCCCATCCGCCCAGCGTGACCACGAATGGGCTGCAGAGCTGGATGCTCGTGACCCTTCGAAACGTGAACAGCATCGTCTTCGCGTCGCCATTGGTATCAGTGGTTGGCTTAACTCACCATCAGATGTTAATAGGCCGTGGGAAATCATTGATGGCGCTGGCACCGAACCTTTCGCGTTGCGCTTCGAGCTCGACGCCATGCTCCGCATGGGGAACTCGCTCAACGATGTTCTCTTCAGCTACGCCTGGGATGGCGTCACCTACACTATCGTTAGCCGCACACTCCTGGGTGCTCTCTATGCCGGGCTGTGGCCACTTGGTCTTGTCAAGGTAGCAAGTGTCCTAGACAACCCTTTTAGTGTCGCACTAGCCAGGGCAGACAAAGCTGGAAAAGTTCTGGCGCATGCTCTTATCGATGGCGTACAAGGCAAGCGTCCAGTCACTTTGATGGGCTACTCAATCGGAGCTCGCGTCATCTACTCGTGTTTGGTCGAGCTAGCGGAACAGAATGCATTCGGACTGGTCGAAGCTGCCGTTCTTATGGGAACACCAGCGCCTTCAGACAGCAAGTCTTGGAGGAAAATTCGATCTGTCGTTGCCGCTCGTGTTGTTAACGTGTTCAGCACGGAAGACTACATCCTTGGGTTTTTGTACCGATCCACAAAACTCGAATTTGGCGTCGCAGGTCTGCAGGAGGTCAAAGATGTCTTCGGTATTGAGAACGTTGACATGAGCAAGCTGGTCAGTGGTCACGACCGATACCGATATTTGATCGGAAGGATTCTTACAAAGATCGGCTTCGGCGACATCGATTTCAACAAGGTGGCTGAGCAAGAGCGTGCCTTGGAAATAGCTGAGAAAAAGAAGGAACAAGTCAGAAAGCATGTGCAACAGCATAAAGGACAGCCAGCAACCCGACCCCTCAGCCTCTGGAGCTACTGAGATGATCGTTGTGCAGGGGTCTTCCAACAGCTTGATCAATGTATCCGGCCCGCCAACGACAACACCATCTCCGCGCACTACTGAATCCCCGCCACCTCAGCGGCCCATGAGAGTAATGCAGCAGAGGTCGGGTCAACAGACATTTGCCCAGAGGCAAATGACGATGCCGACTCAGTCCGCCGCCCCGTCAGCATCCTCGGCGCAGAACATGGACCCACTATCTGGCTCGATCAGGATGGAGCCCTCGCCTCCTGCGCTCCCCGTACGCCAACCGACCTTTCAAGCCTCCTCTCTCACCCGAAAGCAAATCCCTACGAACATGAGCCCGACGCCTGCCGCTCCTCGCCAACGGACAAACCTTACTAGGCCTGATTCTGATGAGGAACATGACTATAAAATCACGATGCACGATCTCGACACTCAGAAGTTCTCACCTCCCCTTAGAGGAGATGCTGAAACATCCGAAAGGCGTCGCACCCTCCATTACTACCGAAACAGCGAAGACAGCACCTGCAGTTGCTGTTGCGGAGGTTACTACCGATGAAGATGATGATTCCAGCGAGAACGAGGTCAGCAGTGAATTTGGCGAGCTAAGCATGGTGGATCCTGAGCCTTTGGATGATAATGATTTCGGCTTGATGTGATGATTTGGTGGATGCTAGTAGGCCCCTTTCCGTAGTCCTGTCCGTATGATACCCGTATCAATATTTCAATCTTTGTTTGTTTCCTCCGTGTCGTTCAATAACGCATCCCCCCTTGGATCACTTATTTATCACCATCACAAAAAGCGGCAAGTCTAAAGCGAGCAGGCTTACATGCTACAGACACTGTCCATATTCAGGATATCGGCTGATGAATCGAGCTACACGCTTTCGCCTATGTATCCGCTTGCCTTGAGGCATATGGCTGCTAGCGAGCGAAATACGACTGAGGGCCTTTTCCACCACAACGTCTACCAGCTATCGTGAGAAACAGCACTTCAAGTACCCATCTTTCTAAGCGATAACCGCTGGCTAATAAAGTAAGGAGCCTCTTCTAATCTGCTTTAGGAGGCAGCCAGTTAGCTGACTGAAGAGATCAGGCACCATATGTCCTCTCCTCCGATGCGCTTACCTTGGCTAGAAGACAGCCCCTCTATATCAGACCTCAATCACTCGTACTTGGAATAGTAATAATCCTACTAAAATATTTAAAAAAAAAATAGCAAAAGAAACGGATCACAATGCCAGACTCAACTTAGGCGAAGCTCACCGCCCAGAAACTTTTTTTAGTTCTCTGTGTGGGAATCGAACACTCGCTCTTTGGTCGGTCTGGATGGAGATGGTTAACCTAGCGATTTGCGGCAATCAGATTCCCGAACTACAACCTAGGCCATCTCCGCAGCACCGAGCTCGGATTGTGTGTTGATGGGAGATAGCGTCAATTAATTGCTTATAAGGTGAGTTGAAAGTGAGAGATATGTGCGGGGAGGCAGCCACGCGCGCGAGCAAACAGTCAGTGAAACAACATATTGCACAATCAAACGGGCCACTGACGTCGGCACGAGTGCCTGCGTGCTATCTTATATGCAACCTTCAGCGTTTTGGGCTCGCGGGCTCCTGTGCGCGTATGCAAGTTCCGCCCGCCAGCGGCGCTTCATGTTGTATCTCAATACACCCTTTCTTACTTGATCCAACTGCGGCAGTCGTGATGCCTCTTTATGTTCTTATGGCATGGCTTCTCTTATTGTTTACACTCACTGACAACTATACTAGACTCCCGTCGATGCCAACCAAGACTTTCGGCCACCTGAGCAACACGCGCCGGATGTCATACCTAAAAACGATGAGGGCTCGCCTGTTCTCTCTAGCAGAAATTAGAGCGTTTTTGGATCTCAATAGAGACGCCAGGTCGCCTTTCCCCCAGTCCATGCTAGATCTTCCACTCAACATGAGATGCTAGCCATCATTCTACAGCTTTCTTAGACCCCTTAGATGCTATACCATAACCCACCAACGGTAAATTCGAGAAATGCCGATGCATCCTCCTGCGCTACACGCTCGCGGCTGCCATTGATATTTGATATACGTCTGACCCGAGAACACATGATATGGAGAGAAATTAGAGGACACTAGGGCGTAGACCCTTACGGAACCAAAGCGCCATGTGGCTACAATATTCGCAATGCCAATCACAGCTAGTTAACAGATAATACTGTTCCGCAAACGAACGGAGCAAAGTGAGAAGCCCGAGATCCGCTCTTATGGTCATTCCTACCGCTAGCAGGATAGATTCGAACTCTTTCTCTATCATGCTCTATTGAAACCAACGTAGAAAAAAACTCTTCCAAGCCCGCAGTAGTCAGACAACGGTGAAAGCTGTTTCACGTGATGCATGCGCTAAGCCTAATCGACCACTACGACGCGCCCTACATTCCACGGCTGCCTCTCGCCCTTTCCACTTCTTCCCGACGCGAATGACAACCAATGACTCAAGCCGTTGGTCGATCACGCAAACAGCCCCGCTCAGAGAACCGTGACCAGGCATCCACTTGAACCTGGATTGAGTCCGCCATGTGACACCGCGAGTGAGCACCTGCGCAGACGCGTTGCTGCCTGGGAGCCTGAGCCGCGGACAAACACGCCCATCCTGTTACTTCTTTTCTTCACTTTTCTACCTCTTTATAGCCGGTCGCCCCACTCCATTTCCTGCTACGCAGCCCTCGCGCTCTACTTCTTCTTCTTCTTCTTCCTCTTCTTCTTCGCACGTTGTGTCCAGTATGGCCGAGAACGACCTTCCTCGTGACTTGTACGCGGATCTTGGTCTTAGTCCCGCTGCAACATCAGCTCAAGTCAAGGCGGCATTTTACCGGCTAGCAAAGGAGCATCATCCTGACAAAAAGGGCCCAGAGTTCAACGGCGATGCAAGCGAGTTCCGCAAGGCACGCGAAGCATATGAGAAGCTCTCCGACGCCACGTTCAAGGAGCAGTATGACGAAAAGATCTTCAGGAAGAACAGTAATGAAGATACACGCCCTTTCAATGCATTCAATCCCCGACCGCCTCACAATGCACACGGCAGGACTAGATCGGCTCCCAACCCGTATGCTCGTTACCACTACACCGCTACAGAGTTCACCGAAGAACAGCCTGAGTTCAAGAACAAAGACAAGTTCAAGTACAAAAGCGCGGCGTGGGAATCGCAACATAGTCGTAGCTACTCGTCACCTCAGCAGAAGTAAGCCGAATCCTCCTTATTTCAAATATACAATACTAATAGGAATAGTTTCATTCCTCAAGCACACGGTGTCCTAGTGCGCATGACCAACCACCCAGCGGCGAAAGAGAAAGGATGCCCGTACATGACAAGCAAGTGGACGAAGCAGACTGGAACAGATATTTGCATATTCTGCATGACTCCGTGGAAGGAGGCAAGTCGCTGTCCGGGATGCGAAGCAGTAGCTTGCACGCACTGCTTGGAAGAAGCCAGAAAAGCTTCCATAAAGCGTTCGACGAATTGGTATGGGCGATCGGGCGGCTGAATCGATATCAAAGATCATGCTCCAGCGGTTCACTCCATTGTAGCGCTTTAGGCATTCCTGGGTGCATGTGCCCATGCACTCCCTGCTTCTAGGAGTAGAAATTGGGCATATCGATAGTGACGGCATGTATTTTGTCACTACACACTGGAGGTTAGCGTAGTTTATTTGATTTCGAGAGATCAATGTGGCATCTGCTTCTACATGGAAACATGGCATATTGGTGCTGCTACTCACGACAACATGAAGACGCGCAGATCAGGCCAAGGCCAGGGTCACTGTTGTCAGATGTTGATATGAAGCCGTAACATGAACAGTACAAATGATGTAGTCTTCTTCAATATTCGTTCAAATGATTCCTATTCCTTTGCTATGGGCTTGACTGATACTCTTCAGTATATGTTGACGTGAAGTTTTAATACCTGAGCGAATATCAAGGGCTCTAAATCTCTATCTGACAAAGGTAGTACAACTTTCATTCCATTACTCAATTGGAAAAGTTGACCGTTGAGCGAGCACCGACTTCGCAACCTTTCTAGGAGGCTAGATCGAGGCGACAGATAGGACTGCAAACAGTTCATGGCCATATATAGTCGCAATCTTCGAGTGAGTAAAAGCCTTTGACCTTTTGGATATATCACCATCGAAAGCCGCGTCTCTAAACTCAGTCTTGTCTGATAGAGGACGAGGCGCTCTTTACAGCCTTGTTTCTTCAACTTCATGTGTAACTGCAGACGATGAATTCATAATGTGTTAAGTTGAGTCTCTTCGTGATTGAATCGAGGACCAAATGACCGCCAGCCCGGGTAAAGCGATTGCCCTCGAGGCTCTCCCCTCATCTATATTAACCAAGTCTTCTCCATAAATGATACAATACCCCACCAGTAACATCTGAACTATATCAACCACAGTTTCATCCTACCAACAAGAACTCTCAGACGACAACGAAGATCTTGGCGCTGCTAAAGCCAAAAGGCCACGGAAACACTACCACAAAAACTTCATCTTCGTGAGTATCGCGAGAAATTATTAATAAATGGTTTGTATTCAAACTTCCCCGTGCGCTATGGATGAGCCCGCCTTACTTCTCCTATCACTTTCTTCCAAGAATCCCGCCCACTGCGCTGACAAAGAATTGTGCCGCTCCTCCACATGTATCTTCGGTAATTGCACAAACACAGGCTCTACATATGCAGGCTCTACATATTCAGGCTCTACATATACAGGCTCTGGCCGCTCAATGCGCACAAAGCTCAGGATACTATCATCTGCGCTCGAAGACGGAGAGTGCTTCTTCTCGAATGTACTGCTGCTCGTGCTAGTCCCCTTTCGTATCGACAAAACGCTCGATATCTTGTTCATGAATGCCGATTCACCGATTCGTCGCATGAGCGGGCGAAAAATGGGCAGAGAGGCACACACGATGCTCATTCCTGCGTGCACGGCGGTCCACACCTCGGTATTCGAATACGAGGGGACGCGGCTGTTTTTCTTGTACCCGAGAACGACTCTAACGAGGCCCGTAACAATGGTGCTGTTATTCCGTTAGTACATGTCTCTTGAGAATCAACTAGTGAAGGTTTAGACTTACAAGGCACCCAAGGCAAAGATACCCAATACCGTCAACTTTCTCCTCCAGCTCATACTCATTCGCACAACGACGCTGACAGGCATGGCCAGAATCATCACATCAAGCGCAATCTCACACGCGCCGCTCACCATCCAGAACAGGTTGTAATTGAAGCAGTACCGCGAGTCTGCGAAGCTGTTCACCCAGCTCCATTTCAGCGGAATGCAATTGGTGAAGGATGCGACCGTGCAGCCGATCCACCACCCGGTGACGAGTGCACAAGCGACGTAGAGTTGGGCGCGGAACGCATTGCTGACGTTGAAGATGCGGTTGTACATGAGGAGGATGCCAAGCTTTGTAGCGCCTGCGATGGTGAAGTACAAGATGGATGTGACGAAGGCGAGTTTGAGGTAGAGGATGTCGTGGGAGGTGTAGATGTAGCTCGTGTCGGTGTTCTCGGAGACCCAGAGGCCATTGGGTGCGATGCTATTTCCTTTATGGCGTCAGTTTGGCGGATGACCTTGATAGAAAGGGAGGATTTACCGGCGAGGAGAATCGCGGCAGTTGCTAAGGTGAACAGGACGGCGGAGAAGATCAGCCAGTCATCTGACTTCAAGCCTGATTTCGTGAAGATGCGCGTGTAGAATCGCAAACCGACCGAGACGACAGCGAGAGCAATAACGAGTCCGCTGACTGCAAGCGTTGCATTCGACTCCCCGCTCTTCTCCTGTGCTACCCCATCGCGGGAGAAAAGTTGTTCCACTACTCTTGAAGCCATACTTGTCCTTCCTCCTCAAATTATTTTCTCTATTACCAACAAGTCGGAAGCGATGATGACAGCGACAACCAGCTCCATGATCATACAGGCATACCCGGCATCTTATACATATGCAGGTGAACATCAAGCTGCTTCTCGGGAATGTAGATGTAATGTACGGTAGGATGCCCGCATGAGGCGGAGTATCGTGGGGCAAGACGGGTCGGTGGCTAGATTAGGCAAGGTGTCACATGCGACAGCACGAATGTTGAAGAAAGTACAGATGGGGACAGGTTTTCTCATGGGGCTAGGCTGGAGTGGGTGTGGTGGCCATTTCTGCGTTCGCGAAGTGGATTGGTATTTTGACGACTATTTATGGGATGCGCGCAAGCTGTCCAAGACCGTCGCTCTCATTGTACAGCGCATTTTCGACTTCTGAATCCGTATCGGCGCTCTCCTCCTACCTGCAATGCTCATGGGTTTGTTCGTGTCCCCAGAATATATCGCGAAAACATGTGGCAGTCGTAAATATTCCTGCCGTACGGAAGGATATTTTTAGATCCACGTGGGGACAGGTCGGATATATACAGGGAATATTGCAGGGATGTCGGCGGCTGTGCCTCGATCGATAACGAGTGGGGGCTGCAACAGCCGAAAACCCATCGACCACCCACAACGACGCGCTTCTTCTGTTGCCAGCCATCTCGACTTGTTCCTAGTGCAATTCGCAGCTCAAAAATAACTCAATTGAGTCGCACTAAACGCATACTGTGCATCAATCACTCTCGAGGCTGGAGTCCTAGCAGTAACGGGTGGATGATGGGATCGCTCCTTTCGAAGAACGAGTTCCCCGTCGATGGCCGAGTAAGCAAAAAAGCATCCTGCGAGAGATCACTACTAATGATAATGATGTAGACGGTGCTCATAACAGGCGGCTCGAAAGGCCTCGGGCTCGCAGCGGCCCAGCAGCTAGCGGCCAAAGGCGCCAACCTGATCATCGTGTCACGCGGCCAAGAAAGCTTGTCCTCTGCCCTAAAGGGCATCACAGTATGCCCTCCGAGACATCTCATACTTATCGCGTCACTCTCCTGACAATTCAAAGGAAAGCGCCCGCTCCCGAGAAATTCAACGCTTTCACGCCATCCGAGCCGATGTGACAACCGCACAGGCATGCTCACGTGTCATCACCGAAGCTACAGAATGGAACGACGGCCAGCCTCCCGACATAGTATGGTGCTGCAGCGGTAGCGCACATCCCACACTCTTCGTCGACACGCCCATCGACCAATTCCAGACCATGATGGATAGCAACTACTTCTCCTGCGTGTACATGGCGCACGCGACCCTCAACGCCTGGCTCCGGTCATCATCTAAGCTCCCCGTCACTCCAGACTCGAAAGATGGGAAGACCGGGCCGAGGCCAGCCCGCCACATCATCTTCACAGGCTCTTTCGTCTCCTTCTACTCCTTCGCAGGCTTCACCCCCTATGCCCCCAGCAAAGCCGCCATCCGCTCCTTATCTGATTCGCTGTCTCAAGAAATGAATCTTTACGCTACAGCACATCCCGAGCTCCCACGTATCCGCATCCACACTGTCTTCCCTGCAACCATGCACACGCAGTCATGCGCTGATGAAGATGCCGTCAAGTCCGACCTCACTAAGTCGCTTGAGGAAGGCGATCAGATCCTGGAGCCAGATGAGTGTGCGCGGAGAGCGATCAGCGGATTGGAAAGCGGAGAGGAGCTAGTGGCTACGAGTTTGATCATTAGGGCGGTCATGGCGAGCGTTTTGGGTGGTGCTGTAAGGGGAGGGTTCTGGAGGAGCTTGGCGAATACGATATTGGGGTGGATCACGGCGGTGGTCATGGTGTTTATCAGGTGGGAGATGGATACCAAGGTGAGGAAGTGGGGGGAAGGAACATGGGTCGAGTGGGATGCGGAAGAAGGACTGATGAAAAATCATGTTCTGAATGGCGTTGGAGAATGCACCAGGTTATTGTATGTCACGTTGTATGTCAGCTAAGAGTGGTGGAGAAAGATGTAGTTCTAGCTCAGGGACTGCACTGGGGTATAGCTGACATATCCACATTTGTAATTGGAGACAGGCATTGAGATGGGCATCAAAGTAGCTTTTGGTTATTTACTTTCCGGCCCCAAGTCCACTCCCAAAAATCTTGTCAATCCGTGTCGCACGCTCCCATACCAACTCTCCCCCATCCTCGCCCTTCTTCTTGAAGTACAAGATGCGGTGTTGAGGGATGAATTCTTCGTCGGTCTGTTCCGTTTTCCACTTCTCCAATGTCGTCTCCTTCGCGCCTAGAAAGCGGTCTTCGTACCCAACAATGTAGTCGCTAGGGTCGAAATTCCGAGTCCCAGCGCAACCGGTTGAGAATATCGGATGCGGGGCGGAGTTTGGTAGAGGAGACAGGAGTCGCTGTCCCAGAAGGTGCAGAGCGTAATGGAAACTTCCGCGACGTTTGCGGTGCGCTGAAATCATCTTCGGGGTCGTCGAGCTCCTCTTCATCATCGGAATCGGGCTCCACTTCGGGAACAAAATCGCCCCACTCACGCCTGTCAAGCTGAAGGCCTTTCAAATCACTCGCCTTGGCCAATGAAATGCCAATCCATGATGAGCTCTCATCGTAATACTTATCATCCGCCTGCACCTGTGTCAGAAACCGATCAAAGGTCTTCTGCAAGCTTGCTTTCGCCTCAGATCGGCCCTCCTTGCTGACCGTGACATCTTTGTCGTCGCTTCGAGAAAGGCCAATGAGGTAGCATCCGTGATAGTAAGTTTCCGATGCGTTTGCCTCGCTTTCAGCGAATCGAGCGGGCCAGATGCGAGCTGAGAGATATGGCAAAGCTTTGTGAATATCTGCATGTTATGTTACTTTTAGATCAAGAAAGGCGACGGTTTATACTTACCAACAACGAGGGCAATGCATCGCGATTCTACCCACCCGATGAGGCCTTTGCCTTTAGAAAGAGCGCGCCCCCAGTATTGAATGTCGATCTTGACGTAGCTCTCGAAAGTCGTTAGAAAACTATCGGTGGCCGGTCTGAAGGGAGTCCCCTCTTCCTCTGGCGTATCAGCAGCTAGGAAGTGCCCCCAAGTCATCCCAGGCGCAGATAGGAGTTCTTTTGCCCGTCGGAGCTCGCTGACTAGCACTTGTAGTCCTGGAACGGTAGATGTATGTGCAATGTTTGAGTTCGGGGCATGGAAGCCTAATATCACCATAGCGTCTCGTGTGCTACGCTGATATCGTGGCTTGTTCTTGTGGAAGAATGCATCGTATACCATCTCGGTTTGCCAGTCAAAATGCGAATAGTGGTTGAAGAATGATAAAATGAGATCGCCCGCGCTCACAGATCCGGTGTCGTGAGCGATACGCTTGCAGACCCAAGACAACATTAGAGTGATGTGAATGCCACCAAAGTAACCAAACTTGGTAGAGTAGATGCCTCGTCCAGTGGCCCATTGTTTGATAAAGTGGTATGCCAAACGGAACGATGACGTTGAAGGAAGGGTGCGCTGAATGTAAGTAAGGTCGCGAATAGGTTTGAGTTTGCGGAGCGACAAGATGGGAAGATTGAATATCGGATCCGTAGCAGACAGATGTGCAAATTCGGACCATCTTGGTAGATCGTTAGCTGAAATGAAAATCTTGGTAACATGATTGAGCTCACCTTTGAACAACGTTGGCAGCTGGGCAGTATTGCAAGTCCATGTTCACACCGTTAACAGATAGCTCTAACATGGTTCCAGTATTAGCCTCCACCTTGCGCAATAAACGTACGCCCTGAGATTCAGCCCTGCGGATTCGCTGACGGGCTAATTGGAAAAAGGTTTTCGAGCTGATGCTTCCTATACAAAGACAATCAATGTCGGATTCGGGGGTCCAAATATTGAGCGCGTAGGAGCCGACAGGTACAACGATCATCGGAATATCCGAATGGGTATCATCATTGCCAACACCAAGAAGTACCTCTTTGATTAGAGAAAATGCATGTTTGTAAAGGTCTTCATCTTCAGCCCTCGGAAACACTCGACGCTTAGAGAGAGCTTCCACCAGGTCTGCCGTGACAGAAAGCTCCGCGGTGGTATGCTTGTGATGGACTGTACATTGTTGCAGTATACTTGATTGGTTCGAATTACTGTGTTCTGTATGTGCGGAAACCTTGAATACGGCTCGGATCCCGTAATGGTCACTTCCAACTGAAACAGTATCTTGATTTGATTCAGGGAGGCCAAACTGGTTGAACTTTATTAGTTCCAGAGCCCCTTGTGAGCGAACGAGGATTCGGTCATAACGTTGAGGACGATTCTCTGGGCTCCCAGAGATCGTGGCAGCGAGAGCGTTTTCGTGAGGATTGAATGTCGCACCCTCTTCGCCTTCGACAAGATCATCGGCCTCTATCGCTGCGGTTTCGTCAACACCTTCCACTCTCGCAGCTGCCCATGCATCTAGAAGCCCAGTCTCGGACAGGATAGATTCCGTCGATGCCAAAGTGCGAGACGTTTCTTGCGATATGGACTTGTTCTTCACAGCCTCTTCGATAGTGTACCTTGATGTTGGCAGATTGAAGTCACCGGCGATAAGCCAAGGGTTCGCGGGATGTTCTCGTTTCAAATGATGTAAGAGGTTCTGGAGCTGTACCTTTTTGGCCGCAACAGAGCCATCAGTCAGTCCACAAGTGAGATGCACACCAGCAACAATTAATGAATCATTGTTGGAATCGCCACTTGCGAATAGCTGGGGAAACGAGGCCACGACAGCGCCTTTGTGGCGCCGGTGAAATGGCACAAATTTCCATCTGAAAAACCATTTGCTGAGAATAACGATATTACGAAGGCTAGGTAGAGGACCAATGTTAGCCTGACTTGGCGGCCCATTCGAGACATATGGATACGCTCGTCGTACTTCGTCAAGCCCAAGGAGGTATGACAGGAAATCGTCCGAGACTTCTTGCAATACGAGAACGTCAGCAAGTGCAGACTTCGCGAGAATAGTGTTCACTACTAGCGGATCTCTATCGCGTGCTGGAGGGTATTCTGAGTCTATCAACACATTGTAGCTTGATATACTGAGAGCTGTCGGCCGAGGTAGAGCACATTCAGCACATGAAATCCATTCATTGACGTTAGTGTCGAGTGTGTATGTGGTCCCCTGTTGTACTCGACGGCTGTTGGGAGATGATAGCTCAGTAGCTAAATCTAGCTCATTGCCTGGATCTGCCAAATCTTTCTTTGACATCGCATCTGGGATCCAGGATTCGTTGGACAGATAGGAGGGTATCTGTTGTGAGCCGGGAAGGCTGATGTTGCCACAGAACCGCATGTGACTAGCCGCATCACCCTTTCCTCTCGGTTTTTCGCGGACAAGGATAGCAAGCGAGGTAATATCGATTTTGAAGACCGGTAACAAATTCACTTTGTCTAGGAGATATTGATGCGCAGAGACTGAGTTCTCCTCTGCCTGACCGATCGTGAGATGAAAGTTGCAGGGGGTGGTGTCGAGACCCAGTGCCTTCAAAGCTAGCGAACGTACTTTCTCCAGAGTTTCTGCCGCCCTGTTGTCACCTGGGCGAAGGAAAACGGTGACGTCCTTGCGATGTTTAAAAAGACCAGCCCCTGTCAAAGCTACTGTGAGTGATGTTGCTTCACCGAATGCCGTGCCTAATTTCGATTCAATTCTTTCTCGTGCTTCTGATGCGCTCTCGGGCGCAACAAATGGATATATTAGATTAATATGAGGTGGCCATTTCCCATATGACTTGTCGTATAGTGATCTTAGACTGTCAATGTCTTCGCACTGCTGTTCGTTCGGAATGATGCATAGTGCAGTTTCGTAAGAAACTGTTCGAATGGGATTCGGTGTGGGATTTCGGTCGGTGTCCGCCATGAGTACAAACGTTCTTTCTGTCAAATTCTAAAAGAATGAAAATGGTGAACGAGGGGTATCAAGAACCGAATGCTGAAAATCGTGGATGATCAACGCTACATACTGAGATTTGATGTTTCTTATATGTCCTTCGCATTTATTTGAGGGTGTTTCATCTGGCTATGGGACAAGGATCTCTCTCTGTTAGTCATTCACGATGACTCCCATCGCGAAGAATGAGCCTCGCTCGGCTGGTGAGCAAAAGTGACTCATATGCGCTAACCGCATTTGGATGCTGCGCCTCAACGAGGCGTGCGTTTTGACATTGCTGCAAATACAAAGGAAGCAAAGGGCCATCTCGCTGCCTTTTTGATGAAATGGTGGGATGCAGGATGGAGATATCATGAGGGTGACAAGCCAAGGGCGACACGTCCCACAGATATTCGCGACGGGTCCGTGCGCAAGGTCGAGAGTGGTGAACCTCCGGCTGTCCATTCAGGTACTAAACGTCCATGTCTTCTTATACTCCAATTGTTCGCCGATAGATTTCAGTGATTTATCTTCTCAGTCCTCGCGGAACTTGCCCTTTTTTTGTACGCGCATATCGACACCAGATCCTTAGTCCGATCCGATGCGCAATAGAACATGAAGCCGACCAACGTATTTTCTAGTGTCCAGCAACAATTATGACACTCGAGCCGCTCCACGCCGCTATAATGCGCTATTGAACTGAGGATGACCATACGAATCTCTTTTGGACTGGGAGTTTGCTAATGACATTCTCTTTGAACGGCAAAGGGTCTGACTCTTAGGTTTCCAAACAATTTTCACAACCCGTAGAGCATGTGTCATTTTGCGTCTAATATTTTCAGCAGTTCTGGGTACAGACGGCCCACAGCAGAGCTGATCCGATGCTCCTCGACCGTTCGCGGGAGAACGAAAGGATGCTCAATGCATATATTCGAGCCCCGTGGGGAACAGAGGGTCGCACTAAATTAGTGTACTGTCGTGATTGCTAGTGCGGGGAACGATTCCTCTTCAGGCCCCAACAGTCTACTCGTGGTAGTTATCTCCGCACCTCACCCAATTCGGATGCATATCTTTCCCCAGTAACCAGCCTACTACGCAACGCTTTAAAGAACTGCATCCGTGTTAGCCATTGCCATCGCATGTCTAGCTCGACTTCTTCCTCCCTCCTCACACCAGTAACCTCGTCCTCGATCTCCCTGCTCACGACTGTACCCTTTATCAACATTGACGAGGTCATCATGGCAGCTGAAACAATCACGCACATCGTGCTCTTCAAATATCGCTCAGACATAACATGGAGCGACCTCGAAGATCATTTCAAATACTTTATGTCGCTCAAAACGCGATCGCTACACCCACAGACAGGTACCCCACTCATCAAATCCTTGCGTGCTGGCAAAAACACATCATGGGAGCCCTTTTCCAAAGGCATGACGCACGCTTTCATACTCGAGTTTGCGTCTCAAGATGATCTGGATTACTATCTTACCGCCGAGCCCGTGCACTTGCAGTTCTCACGCGACGCAAAACCATTGATCGAGGACTCAGTAGTCGTAGATATTAAAGATGGTGTATTATTCGGAGCGAAGGCAGAACACCCACTTCTAAAAGCAAAAGAGGGCGTGTGGAGAGGTAGCTGTCATTGCGAGGCAGTACGATGGACGGCGCGGTTAGAGAGCGCAGAGCACGTGCTTTGCCATTGCGAAACCTGTCGGAAACTAGGAGGTGGACCGTATTCGTGCAATCAGATAATTCCGAAAGAAGAGTTGAAAATAGTTTTGGGGAATGAAAACATAGGCGAGTACAAGTATAAGGGTGCAAGTGGTAAGTGTGTGACGCGGGTGAACATGGACCGCGCTAATGATCAAAACAGGGAAGTTTGTGCATTGCTTCTACTGTTTGACATGCACCAGCCACATTTATCACCATCAAGACGTCATGCCTGAGAAGGTTATCGTGCGGACACTGCTGCTGGAGGGTGGAAGTAAGATGCCGGCCACCGGGGAAATATTTGCAGAAGGGAAATTGAACTGGGTGAAAGAGCTGAGAGATAATCTAGTGAACGGCAATTAGATGCGTAGGGCTCATCATCCAACTATCAACCACCCACTGCCGTGGGTTATTTTCTACCTTCACCCTCCATTCTTTCCGTCTACTTAAGGTCTAAGACTTCACCTGTGCCGCAAGCTCATGTAGAAACTCATTGTTGCTGAGATTTCTTCACATGCCCGGTGAAACTCTAGACATGTCTTCAGCTGCAAGGCTGAACGAATTTCGGTGTACTCGAACAGAGATGAGATACTTGCAAGGATTAATTCCATCCCGAGGGATTCACCTTCTTGTTTGTTTATTAGCCTCCATTCTGTGTATTCACTCGGTGTATAGTAGCAGCAAACAATGCAATCAACCTCTCCTTTTGTTTGATATCACGCTCCTGCTGTTCGAGCTGTTCGCGTTGCTTCTCGAAGACACTCTTGAAAGGACGTTGAACAAGCAGGCTCGAGGAGAGCTCATACAGGAATTCGAAAGGCAGATAGCTATGTTCGTCCAATGTGATACCTTTCCGAACGTGATCAGTAAAGAGCTGGACGACGAACGTCCTAGCGGGACTGCCCTCAGGCGTGCCGTCGTATATAGTTGCAATGCTCTCGAAATCCGGTGACTTTGTGCTATTTGTGGCGTAGAGTGGATCAAAGAAACTCTTCATTAAGGTCAGAAGAATTTCTTTCGTGCAAGAATCGATGAGCTTTTCGGCGAGAACAAACAGCTTGCAAAGCCCAAGGAACTCGTCTGCTCCAAACTGCTTGTCGCTGGTATTGTCATCTACTGTGCCGAATTCTTTCTGGACATCCGTATTGCCGTCTGCCTCGTAGTCTACCTTGATGTTCTTGTCAGTGAAACTAGGTAGTAGAACTGCGGAATGCTCCCAAGGTCGCGTATAGAGGATTTTGGAGTATAGACTGAAGGCATCAGGATCATCATCAGGAAGATTGATGACACGGTCGTCCGACTCCTGCCAATGTCCTTTCAGAGCTCTCGTAAAGTATTCGGCGCGTGGAGTCAATAGGCCTTCATGAATGGAGAACTTGCGGGCTTCCTCATTGCGACCAACCACAATCTTGACCGCTGGCGTCTCGAGATATCTAGAATAGTTATCTCTGCAATGCAGTCGTGCAATTACAAGAAACATACTTCAAGTCGAGAGGCACAGTAGTAAGCTCAGCATAAGAAGTCGCCATAGCGAAATAGCGTGTGATTATGACGGGTAGCAGTTGAGGTCGACACAGTGGGCAGTTGCAGTGTTCTATATACTGCGCGGCGACTAGAGCTTAGAGTACCAAGGAACACTAACGAACGGTCTTACTTGAAATAGGGAACGAGAGTGAATGCATTAAGACGCGAATGCAACACACTGTCAAGGTTGTGGGTAGAGGCTGAACATCGTAATGGCTTTAAATAACAAGCAACCTTCTATCAGTTGAGATCGTGCAAAGGTAGAATAAGTGTATCGATAACCCGACCTACAGCAGAAGGCAGATACCTTAGATTAGCGTATCTTTTCAGTCAAGTGCCCTGTACCAAACGCTCCAGCTTATATCACACGGTCAACGAGCTCGAAGATATTCCATGTACATAGCCGGCTTGCATATGAAGACCGTATCATTACTGGGAGGAGGCCTTCGGGCCAGTAACTTCAGCGCAAGATCTCTTGTGAACTCTCCGGGCGCATCCCACGCTCCCAACCATCCTTCATCGGCGTTATCGACAAAGATGTTCACCAACAGCAGTCGAGCCATCACACCAGCTGGTGTACCCTTGTAAATTATATTTACCGCATCGCTAAGCGGCCCCACGTTCATGTATCTCTCCCTCGCAGTATTGATCATGAAGCGTACAAATGCGTTCTTGGCACCGATGTCATTGAAGCGTTCGGCTAACACGTAGAGTTTGCTGAGCTGAGTGAAGCGGTCCGAGGCGGTCGCGTTATGCTTTGGCGGTCTCGGCAGATGAAGGGATTGATGACTTGATTAAAGGACCAACAATCCATTGAAAAAAGTATTGGTAATGTTTATGGAGGTTTATGCACCTGTTTAAACAACAAAGATGCATGTTGGGTCAAGCTGGCCTAGGATGCAGTGTGCCTTTAAGGACTATCCGCAAGCCACATGCAACACAATCTATATAAGAGTGAAGTCCTCGTCTGTGCCTTCTACCAGAGCCTGCCCATCCATAATGCCATGAATATACGCATCTCCGACCAGCTTATATTTTTCCTCCGACGAACGACGTAGCACATAAGGAACCTCGAATCCATAGATCAAGCATACATAATCCCCAATCTGACTCAGCTGTGGAACCATGCCAACGAATCCGCCTTTTGTAACACAGAATGCATACGGACTAGAGCCTATGCCGCTGTCAAACAGCCATTGAAGATCCTGTGCCTCCTTATTGGCCTTCTCGAATTCCCGGAACTTGTCTAGGCCAAATTCCGTCTGCAGTTTTTCCGCCACGGCTCTAGTGAACAACACATCTAGAGGGTTTGTAACGAAAATATTCTTAAGCTCTACGAGTCGCTCAAGAACCGTCTTTAACACCCAGCCATAGGCTTGTGGCGCTGGCCGTATTTGATATGTCTTGTCGCCGATGAGCGTGCGCCACACCGCTTCCTCAAGTGATTGATTTTGTAAAAAGGGATACGGATCTTTGGCATGCATGCGGGCTATCTTCAATGCCTCATCTAGGTAAGAAAACTGTGCTGAGGGTAAGTGTTCAAGTGAGGGCGGTCCCGTCACTGCGAAACTTTCGACAGGAACCAACGTAAGGATTTGATCAACATATTGGCCTCTTAGTACGATCTCTCGTTGCGATGCCCCTCGTACTACACTGGAGGTGGTGCCTATCGTTGCATGGTAACGCACTGTATTCGGAGAAAAGATGGAATTGAGGGCCACTCCAGCTGCTCGGACCGTGGTCCAGTCGACAGCCCAGGAAGGGATATTCGGACTACGTCCGCTTCGGCCGATTCCAGCTAAGTCGAGGATCTCAGAAGTCTCTCCATTATCCAGTAGAAAATTGGCCAGATCCAGTAGTACAGCATCCTTTTCCTTGCGATAGTCGACGAGCCGCTTGAGGTCTGTATTGTAGGATTTCGCTATGCCAATCAGGGCAAATACTTTGTCGATGGACATAGTTGCCTCCTTCTCACCAAATATACGTAGGACGTGGCTTATACTCTGTGGGCCTTCAAGGTGGTATTGCATCCGGTACGCAACAATAAAAGGCAGACTCACTATTCCTTTGTATTTTAACCCCGCTTGCAGCATCTCATCTCCAGAGTTCATCGCCGAAAACATGGAGACCAGCTCTCCAGACAGAGCATCTTGAAACATTTCATAAAATTCCTGCCACGATAAGGATTGCCGACCATAAAAGACCGTCACCTGCTGTGGCACAACCACTTCTTGGATGACCCATACTCGTTGAAACCAGGGATGCGTTAACAGAAGCTCCAGGGCCCTCACCTTCGCGGATAGAAGCAATTCAGTTTTTTGACGCTCGATAAAGCCAGCCACATACGCTGGCACGTAGTCCTCTCCAAAGGTATCTCGCACCAAATTCAATTCCTGTATCAGGCCAAATGCGTGGAAACCCGGTCCGTTTCCTAAGCACACGAGTACATGCTCAGCTTTTCCATATATCGCTTGCATTGCGCGCACTTGGAAAGTCTTTTCGCTGGTACTTGTCTGATCTATACAAATTGAATCGATCCAAATGAACTGGTCTGTAAAATAGGAACTGCACCGGTCGAGAATGTCATACACATTTCGTCTGACGCGCAGGGCGAGGCCATTCAACGTGATGGTTCGAATGTTCTGCGGACCATGACTCCATACATACGATATAGCATAGTATGAAGGCGCATCCTGCAATGTGTGCGAGACAATTTCTGCGGAAAGTTCGAAAAATGGAAGCCGCCGACGGATCTTCAGAAGGCGTACCTGGGTCTCAGGATCAAACTCCGGTGCGGCCGAATAAGAAAAATTTGGCGGCGAAGGTAACAGGAGGGTAGCAATTGCGGTCTTAGCCCTTTTCGCGCTCCTTATTACGATTCCAACGACCACGATTAGCACGTAGATTAGATTCGTCGGCCCAACCACGGCCCACAGTCCGATCCAAGAGAACACATCGTTCACCCGGCGGCGCCAGGCTACCGGGGCGGACCGAAAGAACGCCCATAAGCAAAAGCAAAATGCTAAAACAGCGTTGGAATGCATCCATGCATATTGAAAGAGTATCTTTGTGGGGTACCAGGTCTTGAAGAGCGCCCTGCGTGCCAGCAGCGTCGCGATGTAGGCGCAGAATTTGCGAAACGACAGGTGATATTCTTGGGTGTGATAAAGAACATCGATATATCCAGCTGAAATCCATCGCACAGTCCGAAACAACCCAACTGGCCAAGTCGTAAGACTGAGGAAAACCTTCCAGAAAACATCGTTCGGCATCAGCCAGTCGACTGCTATGGCAATGAAGATAGTAGTTTTCAAGCCAGAAAGAACTCCCATGTTCTACAGAGATAGCTTTCCTTGAAATATCTGTCGGCACAGCTTGTTATCAACGGCGCATCAACAGAAAAGGCCAGTTGTACAAGTATGGGTTGACAATCGCTGACAGTTCAGATCATCGAAGATCCCATCAACGTTCATTGACAAAGTGAGAAGGACACAGGTAGTTTGTATGCAAGTAGTTGTGAGGCAGATTGGTTTTTCCAGCCCATGAGGGGCAGTGCAGATGTGGCTTGCAGCAACACGAGGACAACCGGCGCCGTGATGCACAAAGCCGAAAACGGAGGGCAACCCGCGTATGAGCACCAATCTGAGGTGTTAAAAAGGTTAGCTCATCAAGGTGATTGAAAAGACTTTAGGTTTCGACTGAGATTCAATGTTGAATACGAAGGGCCTCAGTCGGCTTACTAATCATCCATGCCGGGACGCTCATTGGCTACTATATCTACACCGACAAGACCTTACAAAGGCTCATCGAAACCGTACCGTGCCGTTATCTTCACGCTATCTACCTCACATCGCCATCCTGGGTACTAAGTTTTGTCAGCTATGTTCCAATGATGGATCCAAAAAGCATCGCTTACCTTGGCCCTTGCCCACACCAACACTGAATCTCCTTCTTGCAAAGCATCGAAAAAGCCTTCGCCGCTACCAGCACCCTCATTGCCTTCGAAATATCCCGGAGTCCACAGCACGCGATACCCATCAGGTTGTCGCTGAGCTACACGGTTTCCTTGCAGATACCACGCAATCGGTGGTTCACCTCCCTGAGGGCCAACTGATGCCTCCACGGGGCGTGCGTCAACGAGCGTATGACCTCTGCTCTGCAGAAGGCCTTGCAGCTCCTGAGGCTCATTATACTCTTTCATCCAGAGGTCAAGGTCGGAAAGACTCGTGAACAACGTGCTGGGACGAAAGATGGAGACTTCAAGCCAGGATGATGTGCTAAAGGTGCCCCTCGTGTTCTCGCTCGTCCAACCCTGGTCTTTGCTGGAGATGTTGAATTCGATCTCTTTGACCTTGAGAGTCACCTTTGGCGATGCAATCCGGCGCATGGTTTTATGGCTCATAATTTCAGCCGGGAGGCAGACACGTGCGCTTGTAGCGGAGCCCATAACGGCAGACGCGACTCCCCGATGTCCATTGTTGAACTCGAGGACGGGCTCGTACTGCGCAAAGGCCAGGATCTCGAGCACTAGCTCTGTGGGAAGTTTGAGTGATTCAAGCATCGCACGCACGACGCAGATATCTGCATAGGAGGTTGTATGTGGCGCTATGTGATTGTGCTTAGCTTGAGGCGTTGAGGCGGAGTTAGAATCTGAGATGTCAGAGGTCAGATAGTTCATGCCAGCGTTGACGAGGTTGAGTAGGGTATTCATGCTGACAACGTATCGCGGTCGTAGCTTTTGGGGTAGCAACAAGAGTTGGTTTGTTGTGACATTCGTGAAGGCGACGCAGCCGGTGACATCAGAACACGACCGACTTGCCGCAGTAAGCTGGCTAACCAGATGTGGTTAGCGTTACTTCTTACTTCAGTATCTCGGTGCAGGCACCTTCACAGCGCGCCTGATAACTCTTTTCTCAACGCATCTCACGAAGAAATAAGCGCACCTAGTCGCGAAGACAGATTGGGCGAAACATCGTGATCGGAAGGATATGCCTCAAGCTCAGCACCCTCTAAGCTAAAAAGGGCATCCCATCAACAGGCTGGCTCGAAAGACACCAGAAACAATTTACAGAGTGCTCAGCGAGATGTGAAAGATAGTGTATACTATAGGATGTGCCAAATAAAAGCAGAGAAAAAGCGTCGTTGAATACTAAATGCACAGGCGGCAGCAAGGATACAAGGAAACTCGACATAGTGTGGGGTATTTAATTGGTTGAATAGCGGCGAGGTGACCCTGACAGTGGCCATAGGAATTATTCAGACCTTGGAGCATAGTTACCACACCTTTCGAAAGACACTCGCAGACGTCGGCATGAAGGATTAATTGCGACATGTTCTTCTTCCCCTTCTTCTCGATCAAGACTTTCCTGCAGCTCTCCAATGACCAGAGCAGAGATGCCGTTCGTAAACGTCATGCTGTAACCCTAACACGCAGAAACTAAAATGGTAGTGCTGATATGGATCTGAGGACAACAGCTACTAGGTCGGATATCAAGAGCGCTCACTTCTGAAACATGGCTCTTGAGCTATCTGAGCAAAGACGGAAGATGGGTGGAGGTGTATCGGAGGTCAGATTCTCCGAATTGATCTCTTCGGAAAAGAGTTGAAGGTCGTTTGCTTTGTTTCTTCGCTGTCAGCTCGAACGGTTGTCTGGAGCGGCACCCCTGCGCTAGCTCCCAAAGAGGTTAAGTGTTTCGCTTGGGCGAGGGTCGTGGTTGTCCTTCAACGCCTAACACTTCCTAACATCCCGACCGGAACACCCAAGGACACGGACGCAACGTATCCGACACCGCGTGGTGCGGAACCCATCGTTGCCTATCAGCTCCAGTCGTACTCTGCGTGCGATGTTTCTTCTCCGCTTATCGCGGCCCTGAGAGCGATGGCGCGCAAGCGGTTTCGCATCCTCCGCTTTCGCGTTTTAGTTGCGCGCCGGCAGCCCCAGCATTGTCAATGCGACGCTCTTGCTACAGGCTAAGCTGTCTCTTATGTCGCTGTTCCACTGCGAGACTTTCTTCATAATGACCCCGCAGTATGCTCTCGCGTACTCGCAAGTGGTGCTGTTGTACAGTGTTGAGGCATCCTCCCACTGCATGACCTCAGGCGTGCCTTTCCTCCCTTCTCGTCTCTAATTTTTCATTGTACCTAATTCACGTCGTCTTTTCTCTTCGATAGATACATTTTTACTACCAGCGCCGGATCGCTATAGACAGCTAATATCTAATACCTACATCGTTCGTAAGAGAGGAGGGTCCATAGACCGAACTGTGGCGGGGGCTTTCGATTGACGCGCACTTTATCTAACATTTGTTCACTACCCTTCGATCGCAGATATGCTTTCAAAATTTGTGCTTCTGAGCGCTTCGCTCAGGCTCGTGGCAGGCCGCATGAACCCATACATGCTGTATGGCGTGCCAAAAGGCCCTGGCATCGACATCGATGAGATGGCCTCCTTCGAAGTAGTCTCCGCAGCAGTAGACAACAGTACCCGGCCTTCAAATGCTACGCAGCCGCCAAGAGTTACGTCGACACCGACAATGCCAAACACGCCGGGTCTCGCAGAGCCATGCGCCGTCGTTAGCAGCGCAGTGCAAGCCATTCCATCTGGAAGCCGAAAGGTTATTCCAGCCGAACTCGCTGTCAATTGTCTCCAGTCTGTGCCTCTCGACAAAGACGGCAATATGCAGCTGATAGAAGATCTGAAGCTGTATCTTGAGTGGCAGAGTAACACCGGCTACTTGAAAAATCCGCCGCCAGAATACACAGAACAGCCGGTAGACTTGATCGGAGAAATGGACAGCATGAAGAAGCAACTGGCATCAAATGGCTTCAGTAGCGAGTACGACTTCCAACTAGAGCTAAATAAGCTTTTCACTCGAAGCTTACGACAATCACCTCGCATGGCAGCCTGACATTCTAGCTGGCGTTATGCAATTCCAACGCCCAGCGGGGACGGAACTCGTCTCCGTGTCATTCGATGGCAACCAATTGCCAGAAATATTCGCCTACCGAGACCTCGAACTCGCCAAGAACGATACATCATTCAAACCCTCCGCCGTTAGGACGATCAACGGCGAAGGTGTCGACGAGTACCTACAAAAAATCTCTGTCCAAGCCGACTTTCATGATGCGGACACCAGATGGAATGCTCTGTTCCCTAGCCAAGCTCTCATTGCTTCCGGTGTCACGTTCTTGGGCTCTTTCCGGACTGGCATGTACCAGGGGCCGAATACTACGATGGCGTTTGCGAACGGAACGGCCAAGTCCATGATGAATGTTGCCGTTGTACTTGCGAATTTCACAGGTGTGGATAGCGGACCAAAATTCTTTGAAAAGTTTTGCCAGGGGCCTACTCAGGTGACTCCAACTACACCTTCTACAAACACGAGCACCCCGACGCAGACCCCGACGCCTTCACACACTGGATATCCGAAAGCGGTTCTTATTCATCCAAATCTGTCACTTGGCGGCTACTATATCAACGACACTGGATATGATGTGTGTACTCAAAATGACAAAATGAAATATTGGCTGACGTATTTAGGATGTTGCCGTACTCAGTATTCCCTCTTACGAGTCACCTGACGTTCAACTCTTCCAAAATCTTATGCGCGATTTCATCCGCATGTCAGTGAAAGCGGGCAAAACCAAGATGATCTTTGATCTTCGCGGCAACGGAGGTGGCAATGCAATCCTAGGCTACGACTCATTCAAGCAAGTGTTTCCTCAAAAGGATCAAGAACCATTTGGTGGTACACGATATCGTGCTAACGATGCGCTCAACATTATGGGCCAAATTACGAGTGATTTCGATGCCAACAAAACTTCCGTGCAAAGTAACCAGACTGCTTTCACGGAAGCTTTCGGACAACTCACTATGAACGATGTGTTCCTATTCACAAGCGGATTTAACTTCAAACATCAACTCGATATTGAGAATCAGGCGTTCCAAAGTTGGGAACAAATGTTTGGTCCTGAGTCGGTAAATGGAGACAAGTTTTCCACGACACTTCGATATAATTTTAGCGACGAGGTGAGCTACACATATCCGGATTTTTCGGTCATCGGTTTCTTGAAGAATGCGAACGAGACAAGTACACCGCAACCATTCAAAGCGCAGGACATTGTGATGGTAAGCGCCATTATATTTCTTCCAATCCACCTCTTAGCTAATGTGACAAAGTTACACGACGGAATGTGCTCATCAACATGCACCATCGTATCCGAGCTTTCTCAAGAACCAAGGCGGCGTCCGCACCATCGCGGTCGGCGGCCAGCCCAAATTTGGCCCTATGCAGGGCATCGGCGGCACTAAGGGCGCTCAATCTTTCTCTTACGATGACGTGCAGATCCGCACCCAGATCGTCTACTTGTAAGCCACCGACCCCTTCACCATGCTCTGGACTTTTCCCTGACATCTGGCTAGCCTTGGTTCACCCGAACAACAAGCCCAATGGAATACGACCTCCCTCGGCAAAACCGCTTTCGCAGAACAATTGTTCAAACGCACTGCGTACAGTGGCGACCGTCCCGCCGGCGGTGTCAACCTGCGCGACAACCTACGGCGAGATGACCCATCTAAAACCCCACTCGAGTTTATCTACGAGGCGGCTGACTGTCGCATGTTCTACACGGCGCCAATGATCAATGATGTGACAATGGTATGGAAGGGCGTTGCTGATCGCATGTTTCGAAATGGGACAAGTAAGTGCGTACAGGGAAGTACAGGGGATAAGAGTAGTGTTAGTGGGGGTGGGCAGACAAAGGCTGGGAAGTGTGCCGCCGCCGAAGTTGGCTGGAGTGGAGGAGAGCAATGGGGCGTGGAATGGGAAGGCGGTGGGTACTTTTGGGTGGCTAATAGTCGCGGTTCTGGGAGCGGTAGTGTACTTGTAGATACCCATAGGTTGTATGTCACGACGTTACGCTTCATGAATATTTTTGGCACCCCGTTCCATGATTGAGGAAGAGCTTGCTTGCGTTACGCTAAGAAGATGCGGTTCTATCAAATGATTCGTATTTGTACTGGAATAGTGTTGACGGGATCGACAATTAAACTTGCGATGATATCAACTAGGCGCTTTGTGCGAGGGGCTCGTTGAACGGAGCAAAGCACACATCTCCGAGACCATCAGCGCGAGTACGCGCAACGGTTTCATAATAATCCTGGACTGTGATCCATCTTGAATTAGCTCTCTCCACAATCCCTGTCAGCGCTAAAGTTCGTAGCTTACCACCTATTCAGGACTAGCTCCTTGGTTTATGCAATGTCACAACCCAATGTGATATCTGACTGTCCTGCGAACATGTATACGAAATGAGAGCTAAGAAGAAACGGATCTATCATAGGATATAGGATGAGTTTTCGTCCGTCTAATATGATCTGCATATCCTTGCCCTTGATCAGCGGTCCACAGTGTTGAATGATATAAAAGCACGACCGGAGAAGCCAACAAAGTCATTCATTGACATTGCACCTTCTGATAGTCTAATTTCGAAACATTTTCAATTCATTCTTCGCAATGTCTTCTCGGGAGATGCCTCAATATGTAGCCGATTTGATCGTCGCGCCGCCACCAACAAATATGGAGTACAATCGCTTGGGTACTTCCGGTCTTAAAGTCTCCAAGATCATCCTAGGCGCCATGTCCTACGGCACCAAAGAATGGGCGAAATGGGTCCTCGAGGAAGAAGAAGCACTTCCTTTGCTAGAGCATGCCTATAAAGTCGGCATCAATACCTGGGACACTGTAAGGATTACCACATGTACAGTAAACACAAGGCTAACTTTCAACGGGCTGACTTGTACTCCGATGGGCGCTCCGAAGAGATCATCGGCAAGGCGCTTACGACGTACGAAATTCCTCGCGAGACGGTAGTCATCATGACCAAATGTCGATGGGGCACAAGCCTCCCTGGAGAAGGGCCGCTCGACGTGTGGGCGGCTACTATCAATGACGGCCGATTCGTCAACCGGGTGGGACTCTCCCGCAAGCATATATTCGACGCCGTACAGAGCAGCATGAAGCGGCTGGGTACCTACATTGATGTACTTCAGATTCATCGTTTGGATCCAGACGTCCCGTATGAGGAGATCATGAGGGCCCTGAATGACGTCGTTGAGAAGGGATGGGTCCGCTACATTGGCGCCAGCTCCGTACGTCGCTCATGCACTTCATTGAATTTCAACTGACTCAGGTCGATAGATGCCTGCATGGGAGTTCCAGATGCTCCAAAATGTGGCAGAGAAACATGGCTGGCACAAGTTCATTAGTATGCAAAACTATCACAACCTTTTGTACAGAGAGGAAGAGCGTGAGATGATACCATACTGCAATACCACGGGCGTGGGCCTTATTCCGGTACATGCCTTTCCCTGTGGTAACATAGCTTTCTTCTGATGCTTCTGACAGTGGTCACCAATCGCTCGTGGTGTGCTCGCGCGCCCATGGAACACCGACAATGCCGCATCACTGCGTGCAGAAACTGATGTCACGCAGTCTCGACTTCTTCCTCGCGATGACCCAGTCAACAAGGTCATCGTCGGGATTGTTGAGGATATTGCAAAAGTGCGTGGGCTTCCAATGGCAATGATAGCTACGGCGTGGTGCATCTACAAAGGTGTGAATCCTATAATCGGGCTGAATAGTAAGGAGCGTATCGATGAGGCCGTGAAGGCCGTGAAGGTAACTCTAACGAAGGAAGAAATTTCCAAGTTGGAGAATGCTTACGTGCCTAAGAAAGTGATAGGTCACTAGGGTAAGAGCGTCTAAGACCGGGTCTTTTATAGATGTAGCCTAGCTTAGACTCCGTTTGATGGATCTAAATCCGTATTCATTTAACTTCGGGAACAGTAAATTGCCAACTAATTGGCGTATGTAAATCTTCAAAGCTCTCTAATCTCGTTTGTATATGCATATAAGCGGGTTCCTCAGGCGAAAGTGCTTTCAGAGCAATTGGAAGAGCCAGCATCATTGCTTGTGCACCGCAAAATCCAGTTTCGAAACAGTACGAAGCCGAAAGATTGATATCAATTGCCAGGTCCTTGTTTGCGTCGCCATAAGAGCGGAATCCGCTTAATTGATCTAGAATATTGTTGATCAGGATCATATAAGCACAATAGTTGACCGCAAAGCTTGCTGTGGTAGATCCCTCATAATGAAACGATAGGCTCTGCTCGCTTGCATCCTTAGAAGGGCTTCGCAGAGACCTTTTCGATTCGATGCCTGCCCTGATATACCAATCTAGCATCTTCGAACGAAGACGGCTGGTCGTCAATTGAAGAGCATTAAACTGTGGCTTTTCTGATTCGCTAGTGAGATGTAAGGCTCTAGCTCTCCGCACAAGACCGGGAACTTTAGCAAATAGATTCATGCCTTCATGATAGCACATGCTTTCGGTTGCTATGAGTCGAGAGTCGTAGTCGACGGCTTGGATGTTTTGCCAACTTTGATGCTCGAGAAAGCAGCTATCACCGGAAACAAGCGCCTCAGACATCTGAACCAGTATCAGTAAAATGCTAATCAAGGCACTCCCAACTCAATGAAGAAACTTACGATGTAGCCGCGAGAAGCCATCAGAATCGTGTGACCGATGCCGGAGCTATGCCTAAATGATGCAAGTCAGTAAGGGTCTTCACTTCCAATGACCATTGGATATGTGACGCATCACAGATCGCCTCCTATTTGAAGCACCCTAGTAGGTGCGATACGAGAAGACACGTACCTTTCAGGCCCACGCAGTCTGATAAGCTGACCCACTCCTCCCGCATGCGAAAGCCAGGATGCGCCCTTCAACGAAGAGAATCTCTGGGTAACGCAAGAGTCTTAGTAGAAAGAACGTCAGTCACACAGATTACTAACCTCATAGTGTACAAGCAATAGAGTGGTACAGAGTGTTTCTGATGATAAATGGTGCGCAGGACGCCGAAGTGCTCTCGAAAGATTTGCTAGTGCGCTTGAATAGGCTGCATAGCTCCGTATTAAAATTGCTTGAGATCTTGACTTTTTGGCGAAGTACATCGCGGCTAAAGATTCCGCGGCAAGATCGAGGGTCAAATGTCGATGCATCATTGTAGGAACCAGCCACAACCATCCGCCAATGGATGACTGCTGGATAGAGCCAGGCCCAAATGGAAAGAGGTCTTGCACAAAGATAGCAACGATCTGTGCCCTTTGAACATTTGAATGGCTTGGACGTAGAGATTCTAGGCCTGGAGGCGTTATATTGATAGCTCGGGTGTGTTCAGATCGCAATTTGGTCCCTTCATCGACAAACTTCATAGATCTTGCGTAGCCCGGACATGTACGGCCGCCTCGTCTACATTGTGAGCAAGCTGGATGAACCTCGTCACACTGAAAAGGAGTGAGAATGCTTCAAAGTATCACAGTGATTGCAGACCTTGATACTACGCTTACGACACGTTGCGCATCCGTTGCTCTTGGGCACGCCAACCATTGTGCCAGTACGGTTATCCCTCGATGCTGATGAATTGCCCGGATTCTTTCATGCGCAGACAGATGGCCTGTAGCCTATAGCCCGTACTGACAGATGACACAGGCGACTAAGGAAATGAAGAAGTAAGATATGGCAGAGGTTTAGTGTGAGGTTGTAGGACAAGTTTTATCCCGCTATGATCGACTGATGCATAAGCAAGATGACGACACGTGGTCTGGCAATTCTGAGGACTGGAAGACATCTCATAATTTTCGTCGTAAACTTGTTAGACTCATACCCAAATATTAGTAAGATGTATAACATAATCTTTATAAGTTGATGAGCATGTTGGTAGTTTTGTGACACGCAACAGTCGCGTGCCGTGATCGAACCCTTGCACTAGCTGGTTTAGAGCTAGCGTGAGCGCGAGTGGAGCACATCTCTTTCGCTCCCAGATGCCCTCAGGGCCACACCAAGAACCTCAAGGTCACCATATTCACGCACTGTTGAGGATGTCAGACCATCGTTTGCCACTAGTGCATCATGCGATGTCGCGTATGCGGAATGCGTACATGGTGAACTTGTCTTCAAGCGCCCAGCACCGCGCCACACCACCGCCCGTCATGGAGCCTGAGGAGGCATCTTGAGTGTGTCACGACACAGCTTGAAGCAACGACACAGCTTCAATCACTCGACCACGTGGGGAAGAGCCTGCGCAGCGTCTCTTGGTACGAGGCATGGCAGGCCACTTTCCGCGCTGCCAAGGGCGGACCAAGAGTTCCGCCATGACCTTAGCCCTGCTCCACCATTCGATCGTACTATCAGAGGTTGGGTCGGAGAACAACGAGCGCAGACAACTGGGTGAGAGTCTGCGAAGATATGGTCTTGGTATCGATAGTCTTTCCAACCAAGTATTCTTCGTATTGACCCTGTCGGCAAGGCCGTCGCCATTAGGGGACAGGGCCGTGGGTCAGCATGGAGTGGCTACCAGGTTTCCGGAATCCATAAATACCAGAATCCCTCCTCTATATCATTGTAAGCTTCTTGAATTCGTGAGCTCGCTAAACTCAGCATTCGATACTATTTATCGTTCACTGCAGTTCTCCAAAATGGCGGCTCTTCCTATGTTCGATTATATCTTCGCTTTCGGTCTGATCTTTGCTTTTCTTGATGCCTGGAACATTGGTGCCAACGATGTGGCCAACAGCTTTGCGACGTCCGTTTCATCACGGTCCTTGACCATGAAGCAGGCCATGTTGATTGCAACAGTCTGCGAATTTGGCGGCGCAGTGCTTGCTGGCTCCCGTGTTGCAGATACCATCAGGAACAAGGTTATATCTGTCAATTCTTTCGAAGGCAATCCTTCGGTGCTCATGTTAGGCATGTTATGTGCTCTGGTTGGGTCATCCCTTTGGCTCACGCTCGCGACAAAGATCGGTCTGCCTGTTTCAACCACGTAAGCTAGCTTAGCATCTGCTCCAACCCTTCGCAAGATCTAAAATAAATCAGTCACTCGATAGTCGGTGGAATCATCGGTGTCGGCATCGCAGCAATTGGCGCCGATGGTGTCCAGGTGAGCAAACTTTATACGGCCACGCGAAGACTCAGAACCTAATATTATGGCTATAGTGGGGATGGAACGGTGTATCTCAGATCTTCGCCGCGTGGTTCATCGCGCCCGGAATTGCTGGAGCCTTTGCCGTTATCGTATTTCTAATCACCAAGTACGGTGTCCTCGAACGTAAAGATCCCCTGCGAAAAGGTCTCTGGATGATCCCAGTATACTTTGGCGTGACCGCTGCGGTCTTGACGATGGTCATTGTATGGAAGGGTGCTGCATCGCTAGATCTAGATGACTGGACGGCTGGTCAGATCGTTGGTATGTGGGCTGATCAACAGCTCTGGAAATTTAACTGACTCATTTGAAGGTTGTGTTTTTGGTGTTGCCGGTGGTGTCATCGCCTTATACACCATCTTCCTGCTTCCATTCTTGTATCGACGCCTTGTGCTTGATGACTGGACGCTCAAAAGCTGGGAAGTTATCAAGGGCCCTTTGCTCTGGAAGCGTGGGCCTGTTCCCGAGGTTCCGGAAGGTGTCCGGAAGCAAGTCGTTCAGGACTACTACCGCGGACATGCCAATCCCCACACCAATCCTATCCTGGCCAATACGGTCCCAGGAGATCCTACAACCCAAGCAGCCGATATGGAAAAGCATCATGATAATCCTGTAGCTCCTGCTCTCAGCAACTCGTCCGCTTCCTCTACCCATGGCGTTGAGGCTCAGCCAAGTACACCGCAGGCTCTTTCTCAACAGGAGGCTTTCCGCACTGAATCTTTCAAGGATCCTGCACTTAGCGCTCAAGGTATGTATGCCAGAGCGAAGTACTATATTCTTCGCGGCGTCAAGCGCGATGTAGTCGCCGAACAAGTTGGGACGAACGGCAAGCCGAAGGGTTTCGCCGCATCTTTCCTCGCCAAGGACCTGACTAAGATGCACGATCACGTCAAACATTATGATAATAAGACTGAGCACCTTTATTCGTTTCTTCAGGTCATGACTGCGGCTACTGCCAGTTTCGCTCATGGTGCTAACGACGTCTCGAATGCTATTGGGCCGCTATCGGCTATCTACTTGATTTGGTACGTATCATCGGCCTATCCACGACTTCCCATTACTGACGAGTAAAACAGGAATTCTGGTGAGACCTCGTCCAAGTCTCCAGTTCCGATATGGATTCTCGTCTTTGGTGGTGCTGCCATCTCAATCGGCCTCTGGACATACGGCTACAACCTCATCATCAACCTTGGTAACCGTCTGACGCTCCATTCGCCGTCGCGTGGTTTCTCTATGGAACTTGGTGCTGCCCTTACCGTTATCCTTGCTACTCGTCTTGGTCTTCCTATCTCCACCACCCAGTGTATCACTGGTGCCACGGTCGGTGTGGGCCTTTGCTCGGGTACTTGGAGGGCCATCAACTGGAGGATGATTGGTTGGATATACATGGGATGGATAGTTACCTTACCGATTGCTGGTATTATCTCTGGTGGGCTGATGGGCATTATCATCAACGCACCTCGCTGGGGGCTTCAACCTAGCGAGATCTGAAGCCTTACATGGAATTGTCTTAGCCGAAGACGAGGTGTCGCGCTACTGAGAGGGAGCTGGCTTTATTTGTTTATATATTGTATATCCTAGTAGTTACTGTCGCTGCCGTAACAATACTATCAATTAAAACTCTTAGCCTTTGTGCAACCTGTCGTCGCACGCAAATTAGGTAACTAGCAGGAGGGACATCTTCTATCTTAGTCTGCCTATATTGAGTACGTATACCTACATGAGTATGCCTTTGCGTAGTTTCTAATAAGCAAATAACTGACGATATCAACCATACACGCTCAGTCGGTTCAGCAATCGCCATGCGACACAGAAAAGGGTTCAAGACAACTCATCGCAAATGGCAGTTGGTACTGCTGGCTATCAAATTCGCCGGGACGAAATCTCCTTCCATTCATATCAATACTATCGGGATATCATTCGCTAGCTAATACAGAACTCCTTACCAAAAATTATACGCTAAATCGAGAGTGGAAATGAAAGACTCAACCCAGCTCCACAACATCAATTCTTCTCTTGTCTTGGCTTTCCATCTCCTGCCTTGAGTTCCCTCCGCACAGCTCATATCTTCTGTCACCACCCAGCTCCACTGGCGAAGCAGCCATGTAGCTTTTCTCAGGAAATCTCGGGGAAGAACTCAGTTCTGATCGACGCTTGCGGCGTCGGAGGAGCAGGAACACTGCCGCGATGAGTCCGATTAGGAAAGCGACGGAGACTCCAACTCCAACACCAATGGCAATAGTATTTGGGTGCGATCTTTGTGATGTGGCGTCTCCGGGAGCCGGAGCAGGAGTTGATATACCAGTCGATATCGGTGTAGTCATTCTTGCAATTGTATCTTGAGTGCTCTGAGCTGATGTGTTCCGGGCTAATGACGTAGTAGCTGAAGTTGCTCGAGCGCGTGTTGAAGTAGATGTCGAGGAACTGGTTGCTGTCGCCGATGATGCAGAAGCGCTCCATGTTGTGCTGCCTTTCGGATTCGCTGTATCGATTATATACTGGAATAATTTGGCGTTGCCGCCGGCGCCGTCGTATGCGAAATGACAATCGGGGTTTTCGTCGTAAACAGGTCTATCGGTCAAGCGCCAGAACCCTGGCGAGGCATCGTAGGTGCGGTTGCCGATGAAGTACGCTGACTGCAATCAGTTACCAAGATCGCAGGATCGTAATGTCCTGCAGGCAGCATGTAGTAGAAGCCTACTTACTTCCATCAGTCTCGTCACATGCGAGCAAAATAGTGACTCGCAGATCCTTTGGTGTCCATTCGAGTTCAAAGCCATCGTTGAGATAAACGGGACCGATGCCAGCAGATTGTGTGACGACAACTTCAGAGGTACCCTCGGGAAAGATCCACTCAAAAGCCATCGTTAGTATTTTGAGTTGAAGTTCATGAGTGAAATGTGACTTGAGAAATGCTTGTGGCACATGGTTTAAAGAGCGGGACAGAAACCCACAACAGATTTGACATGCGCCACATACTTCATTAGCCAACAGGAGTATTCGTTTTGTAGCATTGGCCAGCCTCAAGCACGTCAACTCGGGGGCGGAGACCCGTTAGTGCTTCTGGACCGTGTACAAGAAATGAGCGAACGGGATCACTATGCTCCACAAGACAGCCTCGCTTCGATCGAAGGAATATTCGAATGCCCATGGAATCCTGGTTTTCCCATGAGCTCGCCGATGCATCGTGGAGTGATCCTAGTAGATACTATTCTTCTGGCTTAGCGGCGTTTCAGCCCGATCTCCACTCAGCCTTCAGGCCCTCCCGTTGGTCGGCGATTCGGAGGGTCTACCATAGTGCTACCTCCGATAGCATAAAGCGTACTCTGTCATTCGGTCCTACTTTATGCTAGTCGTAAGCGACATTGCGACCTCAGCCGCCATCATTTTGTATAATAAACAAAGGTGTTGGCCGCGAATCCTAGGTCTCGATAGGTCCGCTTGCTTGGCGAATGCGAAGCCAGGGATGGATACATGATCTCAAAAAACAGAAGAATAATTGTAGCGATTGTCGCGTCAAGTGTTTTACTATTGATGCTATTAAGTGATATGCTAGAAATGCAGGGTAAGGCGTGCCGGATAGCGTCCCCAACAACAATCACAAAATTACACCCACCTAGGTAGCATCCTGATATTTCAACAAAACAAATCAACCCAATATCAACAGTTCTCAATGTGTAGCCCGTCATCCTCCTCGTTGAACCAATGATCGCCAAGCACTGGCACTCTGACTCTTCTCTACCCATGTCAGCTTTACCAGACCCAACAAAATTGAACTAGTATATCTAAGGCTCTCACAATTCTCACTTTTAGCATCCATCATCGCTGCATAGCACGAAGAATGAACACTGCTGAAAAGCCTTATAGTGAAGTCTAGATGAAAAGAGAGTGCACATGCATCCACACCAAAATCACCAGCAGTAACTGTTGCCAAGAAACAAGAAACAATATATACTGCAGCACCATTAATACAGCTACGGGTGACGCAAAAGTCGAAACCAGATTGGTCTTCCCCACACTCTCGGCAGTTCACCCATGTGCAGCCTAAATTCCTCTTCTCGGCAAACACTTACTCGGGCAAGCTTCATCTCTGAGAAGCCGTTTATTGGCCATACATACTAGAACAAACTGTTCTCATTGGATTTTGGAAATGAACGAGATATATTTCTAGCATAGATACGTCGCTATATTGGGCAGTGGTTGCATCCGAACCGTTGCGGAAAGCCGATCGCGAACTCTTCAAAATGCGACGAGACGAGCAATATAAGATGCTGAGCAAAACCTCCTCCCCTTTCTTCCTTACGAGAGCGCCTTTACGAACAAGAACACCAAGATGAAGTTCATCACCGGCCTCCTCCTAGCCGCAACGGTGGCCCAGGCCCACTGTACGCACTCCCTCGTTCATATAACTCAGCCAGCATATCGCACTACTAACACCCACAAGATACATTCCCACGCCTCGTAATCAACGGAAAGTCCGACACCGCCGATTGGACCACCACACGTCGTACCAAAAATGCCGACTCAAAGCAAGGCATCGAGAACGCCGCCTCAGCCGACATCCGTTGCTACTCGTCCACGAACGCCGCAAGCGTCGCATCTGTGCCTGCGGGCGCGACTATTCACTACATCAGTACCCAGCAAGTCAATCACCCTGGCCCAACGCAGTACTACCTCGCGAAGGTACCTGCTGGGGCCGATGTGAAGACCTGGGATGGCGCAGGCGCAGTGTGGTTCAAGATATCAACAACGATGCCGAAGGTCGATGCGCAGAAGCAGATGACTTGGCCGGCTCAGAGTATGTCATCCTTCATCATACATGCTGAAACGACTAATGTGCGCTAGATGAGTATAAGACGGCCAACGCGACTATTCCCGCGGCGACGCCTAGTGGCGACTATCTGCTTCGTGTAGAGCATATTGCGCTGCACATGGCGATGCAAGCTAACAAAGCACAATTCTATCTCGCATGCTCGCAGGTCACGATCACGGGTGGTGGAAGTGGGTCGCCTGGCCCAATGGCGGCATTCCCTGGTGCGTATAAGAGTACGGACCCGGGGATTCTAGTGGATTTGGGGAAAATTGCGAGTGCGCCAGATACGTATCAGCCTCCTGGGCCGGCTGTATGGAAAGGGTAGAAGGGTGTTGTGAGACGTGCGACGATGAAGTGATTGCAAAAGAAAACAAGTGTATTTTCATGCGCCGAGATATCTCAGTTAGAACATGCTCTATCCTCTTTTTACTTCACTGCTCCTTTCCTTCTTAGTCTTGCATGTTCGTCTTCTACGTAAAATATTCCGAATGACTACACACCTCGCCACCTCCGCTCTTCTTCACTTCACCTCCCAATCCCTAACATATCCGAAAGCGACCCCCCACCCTCACGCCTAATCATATGCCTAAGGTCAAAAATCACAGCCCCGCCCAACCGAACTGCTACTTGTCTGAAGAACTTTCTTCAATGATCGGACAAATGAACAACGACAATGAGGCAGAACACAATCGAAGATGCAGGAACGAGCGAGAAGGCTAGCAGAGATCAAGGCGTAGAAAGAGCAGAGTCTCGAATGGCACGGCACAGTAAATGGTTGACGAGTGGAAGAGGCATCGAAGGTGTGTCAATAGGCTCACGAATTTCGTCACAGTATAGGAAACCTAATTGTGAGGAGACTGGTAGCAAGAAGTGGTAGACCATGTGAGGATGAAGCAGTGAAAAGACGGTGATGGGCTGATCTCCTTGGACAGGTACCAACGATTAAGGCTACAGGTATAGGTATATATCGCTAGTCCAGACTCCTTCTACACGTATCCGCACATAGCAAGATACCCTACATCAACCTCCATGCGCCGTGACTTTTCCATCCACTAACATTACATCCTGATACTTACATCCTAATCCTAATCCCTGTACCAACCGTCCTTTCCGTGCCCGTCCTCTCGCTAAAAGCCCTTGTACTCGCATCGCTATCATCGTCCCCCTCATCGAACCCCTGATCATCCGCACCCATGATGCCTAGCCCCAGAGTCCCCACTTTGAACACACCCGCACACCACTCACTGAACACATCAGGGTCCCACACGCCATCTGCTGGTCCCTTGCCTTTGCTGCTCCGTCCCGCACCATTCAGGCTCGGCGTGTAGCTCGTATCGAACCAGTCCTCGTACGTCTGCGTGATAGCCTCCATAACGGCAGCGACAAGCATCTCGCGCGTGCGATGGTCGGTGATGTATTCTTCTAGCTTAGTACGTAGGAAGGGCGTCTCTTGTTCGATGTTCTTGCGGATCTTGGTGGTGCGAGGCGCTGCTTCGGTGGGCGGGACCTTGAGCGGTGTTTTACCGTCTTTGCTCTTGACCGGCTCTGTGATACGATTGACGAACTGCGCTGTGAAGTCGTTGATTGCTTGTCTCAAGACGGTGTCGACCTCAGCTTTCGCGTCGAGCATGTTCTCTATAACTTTTGGGATCAAGAGGCTGACGAGCTCTCTGGGATTGAAGAGATTGCCACGTGAGCGCAGTTCCCAGAAAGTGTTCGTGATACTGGAGAAGTCGTATTGGAGATCCGTCTCTGGAGTTACAAATTCGATATCAAAGGCGACAATCTGCTGCTTCAACAGGAGCAGGTGTGAGATGAGGAAGAGAGCAGCATCGGTCGGGGAGGAAGATTTTGTAATGAGGCTGGAAGCGTGACGAAGGGAGAGGGTAGTACTGTGAACGATACGATGGGCGAGGTCATCGAACACGGAAGACTACAAACAAGTTTAGAAGGGCTAAGCCAGGAATGAAGAAGCAACTTACATGTACAAGACGGTATATTTTACTGAGCAGCCAAATTGCCTTCCTTAGCGTTGGATACCAATCTTTGAATGCGGCTTCAGTATTGAAACTCCATTTGGAGTCGGGATCATCGTCCTCCACGACAGTAGGGGTTTTCGGCATTTGCGGAGTGGGTGGGAGATCGGACTTAGGTGCCTTCTTGCCCGAAAGCACTGGTTGATTCGATTTGGACCCTGATAGAGCTTGCTTCTTTTTCTTGATCGGGTAGTCCAGATCTTCGGGCTTTGGTTTGTACCTCTCAATATCATCACGAAGTATAGCAAGAGACAAGAAGACCAGTCGATTCTGTGTATCCTGCAAGGCGGGATGCACAAGCGTCTGGAAGTCTAGTTTAGGAGCTTCGATGGGCGATTCATCTTCGTCCTCCTCTTCCATGTACTGGGTCTGAATAAGGGTGCACAATTCGCACAGCTTGAGTATCTGGGTCTCGTGGATTGTGCGAGGGCGTAAGTGATCGTACAACGGCTCACACATGGATTCCAGGTAATCGTAAAGGCCTCGGTCGCTCTCGAACCATTCGCGCCAGAGATCGGATTCATCGAAGCATATCCGGCGGATGTAACTTATACTACTCCGAGCGAACGCGACAAGATCTTTCGAGGAACTCGGCGCTTGAGCGATTTCTCCGATCTTTCTAGTGACCATAGGCAGAATGAGTCGACCACGGGTTGCCGAGTAGCTTTGGTATAATTCGTTCATCAAGCTTTGGTACTCGGCTTCCGCTCCTGGTTCTGCCCCGACTGGCACTACAGCTCGTTTTTGAATCTCGAGACCCATCTGCTTCAATTCTGGTGCCCCTACACGAAATTTGGCATATAGCAGAGCCGACATAGTGGTGTCATTCAGCTGTCGGTCTGCTATCCTCTTCGATACATCTGCAGCGATTTCACGAAGGGCGTTCGTGAAGTGCACACGAATAAGCGTCAGCGCTCGGGTGAGCAGCAATCGGTATCTAGAGCGATATGTGGCCGACTCGCGGTGTTTCGGATGCGCTTGCATATATTCAAGACAGCTGTCGAGGTTAGCCAACATGTCGGTAAATTCGTGGCCCCGGACGATGTTTGCTGCGCCCGGCGCATTGAGCCTCTTGGTCATGGGCTCGAGGTAGAGGTAGTAGCGCAGATTCTGCTCCATGTCATCTGCAAGCTTCGTGATGCGCTTTTGGTCGTCTATCAGGCCTTCGCATTGCGTTCGGAAGGCGGTCGTCTGCGTATCGACTTGCTGGAAGGAGGCCGTGAGGGACGAGAGGATTCCGAGTGCGGCGGTAGTATCCGAGATTATGTTTTCGAGATGGCTGCGCGTGAGATGCAACTGGTCCTGGTAGAGCTTGTACTCTTCGTGACTGGCGTCCAGCAGCTCCTCGTTGACGCCGTTGTACCTGAACCATCAGCATCTGCACCCTCGCGACTCGGAAGCGACTCACCATTCTGCAAATTCCAGATCATTGGCGATGTTATCCCGCGACTTCTTGCGCTCGAGCTCCTTTTCCTTCTTCAAATGGGCACGCACAACATCGTAGAAATCGCTGTACGACTTGGCGCGTCTGGCCACGGTGGCGGGGGGAGGAAGTGGGTAGCGCTCGGGGGTTTCCTCTACGGCCTCGACGATGGCTTCTACGCGCTCGACGTCAGCGGGACCCTCCTACAAGACGAACAATCAATAACTGTACATGGAAACGTACCCATGGAGCGGACGGCAAGCTTACGTTGGGCTGCTGCAGCAGCGACTCGCGACGGCGATGCTTGGTCTTCTCGACGGGTTTGGCGGCCCGCGGCACGAAGGACGTGTACCAAGCATCTTCGTACATTGTTCCAGGACGCTGGCGACGGAGGGAGTGAATTGACGCCCTTGCATGGGCCACGGTCAGCAAACTACGCTGCGAGCTCGCTTGCGGTGGCTGCAGTGGAGTGTTCTAGCGTCGTGGGGTGGCTGCCGCTCCGCATCGTCGCGCCTGCTCCGTATCGTTTGCCGTGGAACTCTCCAATGGTGACGTTCTAGACTTCCGATTTGGCCGCCGATTGACCGCGAGGGAGCTCTCCACCATCGTCCAACCAGCGCCACGCCATTACTGCTAAGCTATTACTACTACTCGGTTGTCTACGACAATGTCTTCTTTCTGATCCGTCACGCGTGTACCCTGACCCCCAGACCATCCAAACCGCTCTCACTACACCATGCTCAGCACAAAATGTCTCTCACGCGCCACACCTCGAGCTCCGCATGTTCCGCGAATCAATAGGAGCATCTCCACAAGGCCACGCTATCAAGCGAGGGCAGTGCCTCACCCATACGCCCAGCGCCGCCAACAGCATTTCGTCCGCTCCGTCGCCGCCGTGACTGCTCTCTGGGCCACCGCAACCGCATGGCAGTGGTATAACGAAGAGAAGATCTTCCGGGAGGTGCACGCCGAGGAACCCCCACAGGAGCAGCAGGAATTGAGCTTCGAGAAGCCGCGGCGGAAAGCAGTATCTGAAGAAGACAATAGAAATATCATCAGTTCGCAACATCTGCAGGTGCAAAAGAGCTGGGAAAACCCCGGCGTGTATGCATGGGGCTCCAACTCGGGAAGAGTGGTGGCACCTGATTCTCAGGAGACATTTATAAAGACTCCGCGGCGGATACCTTTCTTCGATGGCAAGCTGTTGAGGGACATCAAGCTGGACAGAGCATTTGGCGCAGCCATTGACGAAAGAGGCGATCTATTACAATGGGGAATTGCCTTCTCGAAAGAGACGACGCAACCAACACCAACACTGAGGGGTAAGAATCTGACCTCATTGGCTATATCGCGGGATCGCATCATAGCGCTCTCTTCATCAGGAGACGTATACTCGGTCCCCGTTTCACAGCAAGAGCAAAAGACTGGTCCAAAGCCAGCGTCAACGTCTTGGATTCCTTTCTGGGGTTCGTCAAACAATATCTCCTACCGCCTCCGCACGCCGCAAAATCTCACTTGGAATGAGCGCGTTACTCAAATTTCTTCCGGCCTCGAACATGCATTGATGCTCACCTCCACCGGCCGCGTCTTCTCCTTCGCCTCCGGAACTCAGGATTACCCCCGGAAAGGTCAGCTTGGTATCCCAGGTTTGACGTGGGATACAAGACCTGCTGGTGCCTTCGACGCACCGCACGAAATTACAACACTTAAGGGCTTCCCCGTACAGCAGATTGCGACCGGAGACTTCCATAGCATCGTGAGCGATGCATCAGGGCGGGCCTTTGCGTTCGGCGACGTGAGTGATATCCGGAAATCCAATAGCCTAAGACGCGTACTCACCTGTGTAGAACTCTGCGGGCCAACTAGGCTTCGACTTCAACCCCGAAGCCATGTTCATCGACGCCCCCTCTCTCCTCCCAACCCAAAGACTCTACGCGGGAACTGCACAGCAAGCCTCTGTAACCAACGTCTTCGCAGGAGGCAATACGTCCTTCCTCACTATCGAAGCCACCAAGCCCGTCGCTACCGCTCGTGACTCAACGCGCGTCCAAGCCGACGTCTGGGCCTTCGGCTTTGGTCTGACAGGCCAGTGAGTCCCTCTCTCTAACCCTCTCATGCGCACAATCTCACATGCCACCCCTAGGCTCGGCAACGGTCGCTGGACGCATAACCAGGCCCACCCCACCAAAGTCCCCGCCTTCTCAGGTCTCTACGAATACGACGAGCCCACCTCGTCCACCATCCCCATCAAGCTCGCCTACATGACCATCGGCGCCACCCACGCCGCTGCTGTTATGGACAACGTTGCCAGCGTCGCCGTCGCTCCAAAAACCCCTCGCTCCAAACTCACCCCCAACGACACCAACTGGGGCCGCGACATCCTCTTCTGGGGCAACAACGAGTTCTACCAGATCGGCACGGGGAAGCGTAGTAACGCCCCGAGCCCAACGTATATTCAGCCGCTGGACCAGGCTGCGGAGAGTGATAGGGCGGCGAGCGTGTTGGGCTGGGGAGACCGCCGGGAGAAGGAAATGCATCGGTTTCAGATCACGCCGAGGCAGAAGGTCAAAGTCGGAGGAAGAAGTGTCGAGATGGAGCAAAAGGTGGAGTGTGGGCGGGGCGTGACGGCAGTGTTTTCTGCTGTGTAGGATGGGCGAAGGACGGCTGTCCCCTGGTCTCGGCGGAGACAACATGGTCCGCGCGGTCCGCTCGTATGAGCAGGAGTCCTGGTATTTCAGCATGCGTGGCTTGGAGGGCACAAAGGGTTGTCCCTCGCCTCGTTCACTTCTCTTGTATATATTCTTCTTGAGAGCTTTACGGGCCGCTAAATCGGCATGGCGCATGGTTTGCATATTCGCATCGAGCTACCCACTCACCCAGAGAAAAGTAAAAAGTTTCAACTCATAATTAATCACTTCTCCACAATACCATCCAAGCAACTACTCATCCATCAAAAGTCAAGAACAGACCCCTCCTGTATATTCCATCCCGATCCCTCCCCAGCCCCCGACGAATTCACAATCCAAACCTTAAAACAAAGCCAACACCACCACTCCACCAGACCCCTCCCGCTACACGCGCGCATATCAAGTGTGTCCCCAGCTCCGACGTACGCACACATTCATACATACACTAGCGATCCCGCGGTCCAGGTACGCATGCATGAGCGTCGGCGACTTTGCTCTCGCTCACTTTCTCGGGTACTTGTTGGTTGTAGGTAGCTCCCAAGCGGCGACTTTCGCGTCGGGTCGAGGAATTTTAGCACTTATCTCGACCATCGGTGGTCGGGCGTCGGTGGTAAGAAAAATGGGATACGAGGCGGGAGAAGATGGTCGGTCAGAAAAATGGGGGGGGTGGAGGAAGCGGCGAGGAAGGTACGTGAGTTATTTCGATGTCGGAGTTATGGCGAGAGGGATAGCGTGTCACGAGAAGGGGCATGTGAAGTGCTGTAGTGTACAGAGGGTATGAATTTGAAGACGGTGATTAGCGTGGCAGAGGAAGACAGATGTGAAGTGCAAAGCAGCAGATGTTGAATTTGGTAGCTGGTTACATAGCACGTTCGCAGCGGCCGTGTAACGCCTCTACTATATCATAGCCCACGCAGGCAGGAGTATCTCTTCCCTCTCTTCCCGCGCCGTCCGATCTCATGTCGTGCCCAAATCATTTATTCGCCATGTTGAACTTTTCATTGATGCCCTTGCTCTAAAACGCCGAAACACAAGTCATTAATACAAGACAGAATCCAAGCGCGGATCATGCCGTTTAGATGGGGAGAGGGAAGGTGGTGGCCCAGGCGGAGATCTCCTTCTTGAGGCTGCTGATCTCGTCGATGGAACCGCTCTGGACCTTGGCCTTGAAGTCCTTGAGCTTGTTAGCCTCCTTGGGGAGCTCGCCCTGGATCTTCTTCGTTAGCTTGATCGAGGCGTCGATGTAGTTAGCGATCTTCTTGAAGTCCTCCTCGCCGAGACCGCGCGAGGTCATGGCCGGGGCACCGATGCGAATACCCATGGGCGTGAGCGCGGACTGGTCACCAGGGGTGGTGTTCTTGTTGCAGGCAATGTTGACCTGCTCAAGGACGGCCTCGACACGGGCACCGTCCAGCTTGAGGGGCTTCAAGTCGAGCAGCACCATGTGGTTGTCGGTTCCGCCAGTGACAAGCGTATAACCGAGCTCCTTGAAGGCAACTTCGAGCGCCTTGGCGTTCTTGATGACCTGCTGCTGGTAGGCCTTGAATTCATCGGACTGCGCTTGCTTGAGAGCAACAGCGAGAGCGGTGATGGTGTGGTTGTGGGGTCCACCCTGGTGACCAGGGAACACGGAGAAGTTGATGGGGCCCTCGAGGTCATACAGCGTCTCCTTGCCGGTCTTCGCGTCGGTCTTGCGCACACCCTTGCGGAAGAAGATCATAGCACCACGGGGTCCACGGAGAGACTTGTGCGTGGTGGTGGTGACGATATCGCAGTAGGGGAACGGCGACTTGTTCACGCCGGCAGCGATAAGACCGGAGATATGGGCCATATCCATCATAAGGTAAGCGCCGACCTTGTCGGCGATTTCGCGCATGCGAGCATAGTCGATCTCGCGGCAGTAGGCGGATGTACCGGCCACGAGGACCTTGGGGCGGTACATGAGGGCATTCTGCTCGAGCTGGTCATAGTCGATGAGGCCAGTCTCGAGGTTCACGCGGTAGGGGAAGGTCTCGAAGTAGGTGGAGACAGCGGAGATCCTGCATATGGTCAGCACGCCATCCAACGAGTAGAACGGATCGGCACTGCATACTTCCTTTGCGGTGTCTGGTAGCCGTGGGACAAATGTCCACCATGGGGCAGGTCCAAACCCATAAGCCTGTCGTGGGGCCTCATGATGGCCTGGTATGTTTGCAGATTCGCCGGGCTACCGCTCAAGCACTGAACGTTGACACCCCACTTCTCAGAGTCGAGGCCGAATGCCTCCAGAGCACGCTTCTGGGTAAGCAGCTCAATTTCGTCGATGTGCTGGTTGCCACCATAGTAACGGGCACCGGGGTATCCCTCGGAGTACTTGTTCGACATGGCCGAGCCAAGCGCATCGAAGACGGCGCGGGAGGTGACATTCTCGGAGGCGATGAGGAGGATGGACTCGCGCTGGCGCTGGAACTCTTTTTTCTATGGCCAATTAGTCTTGGACCGAAGAACGATGTCTCTCGCTCGTACCATGATCTCGTCAACCTGGGGATCCAACTCCACCAAGTGCTTCTCCATCAACTGTCGTGAGTCAGCATGCCGGCCTCACTGTGCACCGAATGCGGGGAACATACGTCCTTGTGGGACTGCGAGAGGGCGTAGGAGGCCATTGTGCGTCAATTGGTATGTGACGAAAGAAAAAAAGGGTATCAAGCTGAAGGACAAAGGGATGAGAGCTGCTGAGGGAAAGAGAGCAGTGCGATGCAGCGGCGACTTTAGTATTTGAACACCTGCACCAACGCGAAACCAACAGTGACTTTTTTGCGAGGGGCAGCCGGGCTAGGCGATAGGCGGGTTAGCGTTTCTTTGCTTTGTTCCCCGATCGGCGACCGAGCTCCGGCGCAGCTTGTCATGGCTCCGCCTCCGATCCATCCCCCTCCAAAACGACGCGGAGCAGAGCATGTACGTACACGATTCTCTGGAATGTCTCTACAGCGGCAAAACACCTCCCCTTCCGTCCTCGTGCATCGAGAGGGGCATCGGAGATTTTCTGCAAACCGAGACTCATCCTCCCATGGCGCCGTGCCCATCCGAATGGTCGCGCTACACATCGTTATGGGGAAAGCTTACCCATCGTACGACTACACCAACATCATCCGAAAGCGCCAAGAAGTCGGTTCGTGGAGAGTGACTGTTTTCAGTCTTCATTCATTCATTCTACATAAATACAGTCCATTTGGATCCTCCTACACAATTCAGTTGCCTGCCATCAATAATATGCTTTCTCTCTTTCTCTCGTCGCTTACTTTCCAATGCCGAAGACACCAACGCCGGGTATGCCAAAAATGCCGTTTGAGCAGCAAGCTGCTGTCGCATCGCGAAAAGGGTATGTATGTAACTGGTTCGAATCGAAGCGTCCGAGGCAAAACGCTCGGCGCCAAATATCCACAATGCCGCAGCACCCATCTGATCTGATCATCCTCCAAACGTGATATTGTCGAAATGTGAAATGCAAGCTCTTAGTCATCAGTCAGTCTGTCCAACACGATGATGCTTAGTATCATGACGAGCAACCCGATGGTGACTATTATCAGTAATACGAAGCCAAACCAGCCGAGCACCATGGCGCTTGTTCCCACGCCAGCCTTTACACTGCCGTTTCCTAAGTCTTGCGCTATCGTCGCAGCAGCCACGGAAGCGGTGTGTTGCCAAAGGACAGATACGAGAACGAAGATGGAGGCGATGAAGATGAGCGCGAGCGCGACTTGCGATACCGGTCTTGACGGGAAGGGCTTGATGTCGACCTCTGATCCGGTCCGCTCATCCCGTTCTTCGTGCCAGCCTGGGAAAGTCGCGAGGAGGACAAAGCAGAAGAAAGCGAGAATGATGGCGACAATGAGCAGGTATGGGAAGACGACGGCGTCCTTGAAAGTCGATGCGACCCATACCAGGTTGAGAGGGTCCTGATCCACGGTCACGCCCTGCACCAATGCCGTCGCATTGTTGGAGCAGATGTAGTCGCCGCCATCCTTGTTGATGCAGATGCCAAAGTAGCCAACGCGTACGGCGAGCTGTGCGTTACCGACGATGTTTGCGATAGCTGCAGTGACTCCGGGGTCGACTTGCTCGGTCGAGTAGGTGGGTGTGTATTTCTCGTACCACATGGAGATGAGGAAGATGCCCGGTATTAAGGGCGAGGTGGAGGAGCATCCTGCCAGTAGCAATGCTGAGAAGCGTTAGTTGTTGCTTGCGCATCGCATGATGCCATGGAGCACTCACATAGTAGTATTATAGCGATGGCTATCAAGATCATAAGCACGTGGTGGTAGCCCAGAAACGGTATTAACCCTAGCGTCAAGTCAGCGACGAGCTCTCGTTTCGCGGAGAGCCAAACCTACGTTGCATGCTAACTGCGAACCGCATGTTCGCCATCTTGTGTATCCGCCCTCAGTCTCGTCTGCTCTGGAACGAATTCCGATCCCCTGCGCCCTCAAAGGGCCGGAGCGCGCGTGCGGCGGAATGCAGTCAGAATCCGAGTATGTGTCTCTGCGAAGTATAAGGAGCGAGCGAGCGATAGGCTTGGTCCTAGGAATGTAGTCGGTAGCGGTATGCAGAAACCGTGGGCTTCGAGATAGCGTGCGCCTGGTGGGTAGCTCTTGGAGCTGCGATCGGACGTTCAACTGCGACCAACGACTGTCAGAATGTCTCCCGCTGCAGCTAAAAATTGGGGAGGAGAGGTAGGAGAGAGTGTTTAGCTTAGGATGAGGCTTCCGTCCCTTTGTTCCAGCCTGAGTTCTTTTGCTGTGCGAAAATTGTGAGGTTGGGATGCGTCGTGTGGCTGGGCGAGCTACCAGCCATCTCCAAATACAAACACGCGTGTCCAGGGGCAACCACCAACACGGAACGTCATCGCCTCCCAGCCACGCCACGCCGCCAATCACATCCAACAGCGCATTAATTCGGGCATTTTAAGCTCTAGGATCGGCGCGCTGTCTGCATCGGTTCCTGCAGGGCCGCGAGCTTGACAGCGGCTTCAAGCTCCCTTCTGTCGACTTTGCAATCTCTCCCAGCCCTCTTTTTAAATCGCTGCAACGTGGCATCACGGTCGCGAAACAGCTTTTATCATGCGCGTGGCCTGACCGCCGCTTGTGCATTCCATAGACTGTGTCTCTCACCAGCAGTAGCATTCGTGGGAGCCGCCTCGTTCCGACTCGCTTGAGGTTACGATTCCACAGCCATAAAGAGCAGCAAGCATCCCGACGACACCGCATTCGTTCATGCCTCTATTTCGATTGCTTTGTTCTAGTCTCGGACGAAAGACAACTCTACGATATGCCTCGGACGATCTGGAAGCATAGTTTGATTGAGCAACCTGGCGCTTCAGAGGCGGTAGGGCGTCAGTTGGGCTGTTTGCGGTTTACGTGGTGGCTGACATCAGGAGCGCGGTTGCGTGCACGTCAACGACAACACAGCCGCTGCACGGGACATTATGGCCTTGCTCCACGATGAAGGTTGGAGCGAGGGTTCTGACCACATGTTCGCCATGGGAATTGCTGGCCCGGACCGAGGTAGTGAGGCATATGCTGTACTGTGAGTGAGACTATCGGGATAGAGGACGCATCCCCCTTTAGGTGCAAACGCTGCTGGCGCTCGATAGTGTGTCTCTACCAAGGCAACGTGCAGGGAGACAGGTCGAGACCGCTGGATGAATGTCACGCTGCCCCGCCTGATCCAGATTCAAACTCCGCTAGATCGCACCATGGCCAGCGGGAACAAGCTCACTACTGCAAGGTGGTCATTCGGCGTTTTTGGTCATCCAGCTTTGGCATTGTGCAAGAGCTCACCATCCTTCGGACTCTCCTCGCGATCGGAAAAAATCCCATGTAGATTGTCGATGGGCAAACACGTCACGGTCACCTGCCACCCGGCTGCAGTCAGCCACAGGGCACCGGCAATTCGATGCGAAAAAGGCCGCAATCCAGAATCCCACCCCGGGGAGAGATTCGCCATCGCTCGGACCCTGATTCCCGTGGCGCTTGGCTACATTCGTCGTTAGTGCCTGCGTTGCGCCACAACGTTATGACGTAGCGGGATATTCCTCAAACAAGCCCACTTAACCTCTCGTGCAAACCGCCAATAAGGACAGTGACGACAATCTGTAATCTCGATCCAAAGGCCCGATTCAGGTTCGCTGGCCGTTCTCTCTCGTAGCTATGACGTTGCATCCTACGTTCCAGTCATGTGGTCTCTCCAAGAGACCACATTTGTTTGTCAAAGCTCTGGGACTGCACCGAAAGTAGCAAAGCTGCTATGACGTACAGTGCCCCTCATGCCCCTCCTTACCTACTCGCTCGAGCACTACATAAGGGGTCCTTCTTCCGCCTCTGAACTCTCTCATCAGCACCTCAATCACAACCTTCATCAAAACTTCCACACCAAACCAAACCACCAACCAAACCAACATCAACATGTCTGACGCCGGCCGCAAGGATCTCCACACCAAGCTCGGTGAGAGCATCACTCCCGACTCCTCCAAGTCCACCCAGCAGAAGGTCAAGGAGACCTTCACCGACACTGGTGACAAGGTCGCTCGGTATGTCAACCTTTTCAGTCCCTTCGTACTGAACTCACACTAACAACCACATCAGTGGCGCCCAGCCCGACGACCAGAAGTCCCTTGGCCAGGAGGTTGCCGACAAGACCTCCCGCACACACGACCGTGAGGTTCACGGATCGTCCGGCGGCTCCATCCTCGACAAGACCAAGAACGCTCTCGGCCTTGACAAACACTAAGTGCTACGACCTACACGACGATATGACACAGACGGTGGGCAGCGGGAGGAATTCACGATCATGGTCTGGACGGGATTGGTTTCTCGCTCCTACAGCAACCTAGTATTATTGAATGTATGATACCATGCCTATTGGCACTACACTGGAAACAGTAATGGAATGAATCTCCAAATACATTTGACTCTTGCTGTGATGATTTCCCATGTGAATGACGATTCTTCTTCCATTTCGTCTCCAGGTCTCTATCAGCTATCCGTGAAGACACTTATTGAAAGTAATTCGTGTCCCTCAATCCGTTTAGAGGATATTGTCATAGGGAGATAGAAGCGGCGCTGGCTATGATAAATCCGGCTACAACAATTTCAGATCCCTGCAAGGAGCAAGTCCAGAGCGATGGTTTACAATTCATCTGGATACACAGTTGTTGTATGGATCAAAGTAGCAGCGCAGAGCTTGAAGCCCTTTAATCTTTGACAGTTGCATAACTTCTTGTGCTAGTTTTGAGGATTCCGATGCTATCCGAGACTAAGCTGGTAATCTCGACATCTGTCATGTTTTACAGAAAGACAATAATAAGATTATTGGTATGCGGGAGTATGGGGAACGTGGACCCGAGCTGAAAAGGAAAACGCCACTCGTATTGCCTTGACAAGCTCAGCTGACCCCGCCTGCCTATCGAGAGGGAGCTGACAACTCCAACTTTTTCTTGAGGACATTGACCGGTTGGTGTCATGTTGTAATTGGGCCACATCATGCACGCTTACCTTGTTTCGGTGAACCTGTCGCACTCCGTTTTCTTCGGATCTTTCCCATCGAATAGCACTTCACCTAGTCGCCTGGCTCCCGTCCTCACTTCCCTCTCTACAAGTCCAGCTTCGTCAGCCTAGCCATAATTGTTCAAGGTCACCCCGCAGACTCATTGTACTCTCCTCACCCGCTCCTAGCCGATGCATTCACAACTCTTCGCAAATATTCCTTCCCGTTCAGTCGACCTACGCGTAGCTAGATTGGTCATGTACCGTCGCAACTGCGAAGCAATTAGACGACGGGCTATTTTTGAAGGGATCCTGAATCTGTCGGCTATCTTTCCTACAATGTATCCTGAGCAAACCTCCCAAGTGTTCAAGACATATAGGGCCTCTCTCTCTCAGGAGACACAGTATTTTCTGCCAGGAGAAAAACAAATATTGTTATAAATTCCATCCCTGAGCCCGCGAAAGAGTGAAAAGATCTATCCGGTTCTCCTCTTCACCTCCGACCAACCCGCAATCATAGTCTGCGATATCTCGCCAATCCCTCCATCACTCGTGATGAAGTACCCACACAGTAGGTCATCTGAACCAAACTCTTGGTATATGAGTGCTATTTGCCTTCCTTCGGCCAATAAGCCTGGATCATGGGTGTCTTCGATATCTTCATCCCATTCTTTGTCTGTACCATGGACCTCTCGTAAAGTCCCATAGGGAGATTGGAAGCACAGAGTTGTTTGCTTGAACATACGTCCATAACATTCGTATTCACAGACTGCCGCCGTTAGAAAAGTGTGGCATTTTGCCGTCATACTTGTTTTCCACAGGTCCGTTGCCGTTGGTTGAAGTAAATAACCAGTTTCCCAGGATTTCGAACCCTCTCTTACCAATTCCTTGACTGTTCGATCGCGCGCTTGATAGTATATACGCGAAACCATACCGTGTTTCCCAGAGTAGGCGATGGCGGCTAAAGCTGAGCCTCTCAATGCTACAGCAGGTGTTTGCTTGTCCTGCCATTGATTTCTCTGGTCATCCGTGTAAGAGCATTCATGTATTTCTCCACTCTTTCCTGAATCAAATACGTCAGCCCAAGCTAGGTTCTTCGGTATTGTCAGGATAGCTTTGGCGCTGCTTACCCTGGTAGTACACTGCCACTATTCTACCCAATGTCACCGCCGCAAGCTGGGAGCCTGCGGCTACAGATGTCTTGAGATTGTTCAAACTACCGCTGAACCAACCACGGCTCTCTGAGTAGCACCATTCATGAAGTATATCTTGAGTCGTGATGTAGAAGACACAAATCTGTGAGCCTTAGTATCAATTTTCCACGTTCAACTGCACGGACGAACCTCTAAACCCTTCCTGCGGCTGATTGCAGCCAAAGGCGTTCCCCTCTTTGCATCCGGAATGCCAATGTGCTCTGAAGAGATTCTCAAATTCATGCTATTTTTTTCGATTCGGTGTGATTGCCGGATATGGCCGCGGCTATCCTGGAAATAAATGCAGGTATTCCACCCCAAGCAGTTGATGACCGCAATTCGTCGATTAAAAAATACTGCCTCATCAGCAATATCCACACAATTGCATCCATCATAGGGAAGCTCTGCCATTGAATCAGCAGATTCATGATATGCTCCTTCAGTGGTTTCGGTACTCTCTTCTTGGTCAAAAAATCCCTCTTGGTCGGGTTCTTCTTGGTCAAAAGGTTCCCCTTGGCCAAAAGATTCTTCTTGGTCCAAATTCTCTTCGTCCTCACCAAAAGGACCACTTTGAGCTTTTTGGCCAAACGCACGGCGAGGCGGGATACGGCGCGGCTCTGAATAATTCACAAAAATGAACGTTGATTTTTGTCCTATTCGATTGATTTTCTGTCCTGTTCGATTGATTATTAGCTTGCCTCCATGTTATGACTACATGGTGCGAGTACCAGCGAACGTGAGGTCTCGGCCAACATGTTGTCTACCGCTAGCAACCACATTGGTGAGCTTGTTCTTTCCATCGTGAGTATACGTTTTATTCCCCTTGCGGGCGTTTGGATTATTTTCTTCGTATTCCATCGTGGATCAAGCGATGCTACTATATTGCGCCACGGATGTGTACTCTTCATCCGCAGCTAAACGACCTCAAAGAGGTACCAGGCTGAAGATGATACCAAGTGACTGATTTCCTCCACAAGCCCATCCGATGATTAATTTTCGGAAGTTGGTGTCTGGCTCTGTGTACTTTGTGAATGAAGTGATTGACTGATGACTTCGGGTCTTTGATGAAAATCCCTGGTGTTGAGGTAGATAAGCTGAGCCGAGGGCTGACGGAATCTTTATGAAAAAAGAAAAGAAAAACGAAAGTGAGTCATATGACCGTAAGCTTAGCGAGACGGAGAGCCGCATAATTAATCAGGGCGACTTTCCTAAAGGAGAGCATTTAATCATGCAATGCGGCTGAATATTGGACCCAAAATGGAAAGGCTCATATATGACTAGGTTATGCTTTTCTCCTGATTAAAAGATTTTTGAGGCACAACAAGAATATATGAGGTACATGCATAAGGGAGTGGCTCCATTAAACTGGCAATTCAACTTTATGCGGAGATAAGGCCATCAACATGTCTACAAGACTTTACTGGTCAAAGCGGCGCAAATTCTACATCCACAACTCCAGATCCTAGGACTCCCTTAGTTGACCTAGGTTGAAGAATAACAGTGCCTTCACGCTCCCCTATGAGGACCTCCATTTGCCAGCTAAACTTCAAAAATGTCCTTCCGGATGACGACTCAGAAACCCCGGTTGATATATCATCATCAGTTAGCTCTGCTTTGATCGTACTTGTTTTAGCCATGTCTACTTCACATTAACGAAGCTTGCGCACAGCATCTAGAATTTAATCAAAACTCACCTTGGGCAATCTTCCGGGGGGCTTTCTTTACTTTACTACAATATACTTGCTTGGTAAACGAATGTGTATGCATGATGTCGCGAATATACCATCTCGATTTGAAGGATTTGACATCCCGTATGTCCGTTCCCTAATTTCCCTCATATTATTTTTCACTTTTCCATTGATACGACTCGCGGGAGTTTGACGTACCATGTCGACAACCCATGATATGCAATTGCGGCACAATGGCTTTTCCTTCTTTTTGTCCCAGCCGGCATAGTATTTCTCGCTCTCGGAATCTAAATCCTTATTGAAGGGTAAAGAGCAATCGATTCCATAGTGGTTCTGCGTGAGGCGCTTCGTGATTTTCGACTTCCCCAAGCCATATGCAACGGCACCTCTCGCAACGGCATTCCAACTGTATACATATTAGTGATGCATCTTGTTTACTTGCACCGGCAAAAAATGAACCACACCTGTCTTTTGGAATTCTGAGTCTGCTAACATCATTTTCCTCGCACCAGTCTATTAGTGTTGATTTCAGATAGGGTGAATCTCCGAGTCCCCCCCCACGACAGCAAGATCCTAAGCCCATTAATTGCATAACGCGGCGGCATAGAATCAATGTTTACCTTGACCTCTTTTCCGCCTAGCTCTCTTGCTTCTTTTAGCTGCTGTGATAAAGCTTCCTTGATTTGATTGATAGTAGACTTGAATATCCACTCCATATCTTCGCTGCACAAAGTCAGTCATGTAGAGTGAATAGTATTTAAAATCTTACCCTGAAAGAATAACCTTTCCATCTGGCCTGTAAAACTTGGATTTTTTCCCATTTTTCATATCTAGTCTTAGAGTCATCCGCTTTGTGCTCACCTTTTCAAATTCTTGCTTGTGGCCTTCGAAGTCTTTCATAAATGTAGAACCAATGCCCTTTTCCGAACCAAGCTTCTCAAATTCGGGGTTATGCTTGGCTATCAAGCTGTGTAGTCTTCTATCAAGGTGCGCTCCCCCAACTTTTGGACCTACGGATACTCAGCAGCTGCAAACGGACGGGAAAGACTTAATAGTACCCTGTGCGACAGTCACTTGTTCAAATTGGAGCATGCCCTTCCCTTCCCCAAGCTGATAGACTCCAATATCCTAATATACAAGCATGTTAGGATGCCGTTATCTCAGAACAAAGTCAGAGAACTCACAGCTTGACCACCTCCGCAGTCGCACACCAGGATCCTATCGCCGGGCTATTCAAGACCGTATTATAAGTCTTCATCCAAAAGACTACCACATCCTCGATTTGGTAGATGCTTACCTGGAGTGCGTAATCGGTGGTCACATTGGTTTCAAGAAGATTGGCCGTGAGTCCCGCCACAGAGTCTTCCACCAGTCCAAAGAAGTTCTCGGCTCCGTTTTCCGCAAACCCCGCCGCTTTGGCTATATCATCTCCAAACCCTGCACGTTCCGCAGCCTCTTTTGCCAATTTCGCCATCGCGTGCTGAGCCTGGTCTCCCGAAGCGATTGGTTTCGTCAACCAGAATTCGACACGAGTGGATTCAGTGAGAAACTTTCCCAGTTTCTTCTCCAGGTATTGCCTCACATATGTCAAGACACTGATCAAGTATTCCCGGGTAACATGCTCGACCGTTTTCGACTCGGGGATTCGAAAATATCCCTCTTTGAGTTCTTTCCCAAGGGTCGGTCGATCGTAATCGGTCGAAGGGGCGTTTTTATCAAGCTGGAGCTTCATGAAAGAGTAGCGATTCGTCATTTCAGGTGTAACCTGGTAACCCCAAAAGGGCTGTTCATGTTGGTCATACGCGAATATGGACGGAACTTGTTTGCTAGTTTCCCATGAACCGGGCGCCTGCCCTGGCCACAGGTTCACTGTGAGAATACTTTGACTACGCCTATGTCCTGATATCGTGTATGCGACACCTGTGGAATGGAAAACAAATGGTTAACCTCCGGGGTTAAAGCCGATAAATAGGACACTTTAATTCTTACCAGTATGAGTGGTCCCAAAATCAAGACCAATGATGAGGTGATGTCGCGTCTCGCCTTTCTTTACCATAGCTAGTAGATTTTCGAGGTACTAGTCGCTACGGTTCCAGGAGTTTGGCTTCTGTGCTGCTATAGCCTCAAGTGGATATCATCGTCCTCGGCTTGTACTGGACGACAATGCGTAGCCAAAGAGTCAACCATGTCCAAATATTGGGTTTCAGGTTGCATTAGCTAGCCAGCACCGTGCGAGAGAATTTTTGCAGGTCCCTTGTGGGTATGCCGGTAAGCCTCAGCCTTGCTGCAAGGCTGTCGGACTTCTCGGCGCAGCGTCCTACGTGTCAAGCAGGGATCTTGTCCCTTGGGCAGCTTTGCAGATGGCCCTTGATGAAAATTTTGTAATATCTACACTGAGCTTATCTTATTTGTTGCCTTGTACCGTCTGAATGGTCTAACCGGTGAGCTGACCACATGGAACGCCGAATACGAGGTGTTGAGCAACATCAGAGAGTCAAAAGACCAACCGTCTCTACAGCACAGTGCCAGCCTGCATGAAGAATGAAAAATTCCGTATGGCGTGATAGACATTCCTGCTATTATTGGCGAATGATTCCCAACACTTTAGCGGTAGATGGCTATCCGAAGAGCATGGCATCTGTATTTGCAGGTCTTGCGGGATCCATGGGACGCGTACAAATTTTCTTCTTGAATCCTCGGCTTAGCTTAATCTTACATGCTTACAATATTATAAGACGCGTATTCAGCAACGAAGCTTCTGTTATATAATCTTTACAGCGATCAAGCAACGTCATTGAAGTTTTGATCCCCAAATGCAAAAGAACATGCCCAAAGAAGGTCAGTATCCGACCGGAACAGGTGCAGTAGAATCTGAATTGCCTCCAAAAACCATGAATCCGGAACGAAATCAACTTGATGCCTCCCCAACTAGAGATTGGCGCGCTTCTCTCTCACACCTCCAGCGGGAGCTAGAAGACAAGGAGCGGTTAGAAGCGAAAATAATAGAAGCTGAGGAAAAGCGGAACGCGGCAGATAAGATTACAAAGAATCTGGAGGTCGAACGAGCGAAGATTGAAAGCCAAGAGCAAGAGATCCGGACAGGGTTCGAAAAGCGGATCCGAGAATTGGAAGAATCCATTAAGATAACGGAAGGCAATGCAGACGCTGAGATGAATAAGTTGAAATTGGAGCTACAGAACCAGCAGAGGCACTATAATAGTCTCATACTTGAGAAGGCAAAGATTGAACAGGATTATCGAGTTGCGAAGGAGGAAGCGTTGGCAGTGGAGCAGGCATGTATTCACTGGCAAAGTCCAAATTGCGATTGGGCATAGCTAACCAATCAATAACGAGCTTACAGAAGTACGAAAAGATCCTCAAAGAATTTGAGGAGAGACAACTAGAAGGCAAACAATGGTCTTACACAATACACCAAACACCAGCTAGTAATTCTCATCAACAACTATCAGGATCGACCGAAGAGACGAAAGTGCTCCACGGCGTTGGTAGAAGACAACCCCAGCTTATTTCAGAAAACACCAGTACTTCGCATACATCTTCAGTGGGATCAAATGCTGCTGATGATGCGAAGTCACAATTAGATAAGCGACAACCAGGACAGCAAGCCACGCAGGACATTACTAGTGAACGCGTCAGCCCGTCAGACGTCAACGAAAAGGAAAGTAGAGCACAGAAAATTGCCAAAAACACAGCGTCACCTGCGGTAGAAGTCGGTAACATACCACATCCCTTCACAACGCGGTCCAAACCTACAGAGAAAGTGAGTTTATGGAGATTCGGCGAAACGGAACACCAAGCTACGCAAACTACCAGCCATATGAGTCCGCTAGCACCAGGAAAAAATGCTGAAATTCACGACTCCAAGAAAACGGATACATATGAACGACGGATAGACGCCGACAGATTCCAAAATTCAGAGCTCCAGGAAGGTGGTTTGGAAACAAAAAGCAAACCGAAACGAGTTAAAGCGGACGGTGCGAGGCCACCTCGGATTATGTCATCATTAAGAGAACCTATCACGACCCGGAAAACCCAGCAGGTGCTTTCACAGCCTTTACAACGAGTGACAGAGGACCAGTACAAGTCGCTTCAACAGCAGCTTCAAGAGAATATCCGGGAGCTCGATGCATCCCGCAAAACCGTCCAGGATCTGGAGCTTAAGAATGCAGCTGCTCAGGAACAATTTGGAAGTGATGAAGAAGAGAAGCAGAGACTGCGCCAGCAATTGGGAAAGAAGATCCGAGAGCTCGAGGTATCTTATGAAACTGTAGAGGATCTTGAGCGTAAGAACAGGACTGCTCAGTTACGATTTGATAGCGAAGAAATTGAGAAAACGAAACTACGCCAGCAACTGCAAGAGAACGCGAAAGAACTTCAAAGGCTGCATTCGAGTTTGAATGAGAAAGACACTGCTCTCGCTCAATCGCAGAAGAAAACAGAGGACCTTGAGCTTAAGAATGCGACTGAGCAGGAGCGATTAGAAGTTGAAGAAGATGAGAAAGCAAGACTGCGCCAGCAACTAGAAGAGAAATCCAAGGAACTTCAAAGGGTGCAATCAAGTATGGATCGGAATGACATTGATCTTACCGACTCACGGAAGAATTTCGAAGGAAGAATTGCTACTTTGAATCAGAAGCTCGTGGAATCCCACAAAACTATAGAGGATCTTGAGCGTAAGAATGCGACTGCGCAGGAACGACTTGAAAGCGAAGAAAACGAGAAGGCGAGACTGCGCCAGCAACTGGAAGAGAATGCCAAAGAACTTCAAAGGCTGCAATCAAGCATGAACCAGAATGACAGTGCTCTCGCTCAGTCGCAAAAGAAAATAGAGGGGAGAATGACTACTCTGAGTCAGGAGCTCAAGGAGCGCGAGGAAAGTATAGAGACCAAATCTCGAACTATCCAGGACCTTCAAGCCAAATTCGAAGAAGCTAGAAGAAGGCTCATAGCTACCCAAGAAGCATATAGAGAAGAAGTCCACAAGTCCGATAGGCTGTCTGTGGAGTGCACAAGGCTCGCCAATTTTGAGGAGCAATCAAAGACCCTTGAAAACGAAAAGACAAATCTTCTTCGAGAAAAGAACGAAAAGAAAGCTGAATTACAAAAGCTCAGGAAGCGGGCGACGGAAGAACGGGAGGAGAGCAGTCGTCAAAAACAAGCATTGGAGGGGCGCATCGCTTCTATTGTGGAGGAGAATCTCAAAGCGCGACCATTGGCCAACCGATCAAAAAATGAAGAACTTGAGAAGTTAAGTTTGGAGTCTAAAACCCAGGTTTCGAAACTAGAGTTCACGATTCGCGATCAAGCAGCTACAATTGAATCGATGAAAGCGGAGATTGGACGGCTTCCTCAGCTGCTCGAGGAGATCAACAAATCGCACGAACTCAACTGTAAAGAGAAGGAAATTGAGCTCGACAAGGTAAAGACAGAATGCAACAAGTTGGAGGAGAAAATTTCTGACCAAATGAACAAGATTGAAGCATTAGAGGAAGACCTTGAGCAGAGCCGTAAAGATGTTGAGCAAATGAAAGCAGCCTTACGTAACAAGCAGCTCGAAGGCATCACAAGCCTCACATTCCGGGATCAAATATCGCAACTGCAGGCTATTGTAATGGACCACGAGAATCGAGAGACGAATATGAAAAAAGAACTGAATGACTTGAAGTTTCACCTTTCAAAACAAGAAAGCAAGGTGAAAGAAGCCCAGCAGGCAGCCTTCGACTTTGCTGTAAAACGAGAACAGCTTCGATATGATTTCATCGCCGACAATACGGCTCGCGCAAAACTGCACAGAGTCTTACAATACTACCCCGGAGAGTGGGCGGGGAAGTATGCAACTAGCTCTTTCCAGGGTGGGAGCGCGGCGTACATTCCCATCACTTCGCTGAAACTGTGGAAGAGATTGATCGGCGAAGGAAGGGACCCAACTTCGATATTACCGCGATATAACCCACGTATCGTTCTCATCGCATTACTTGTAGACTTCGTTGTTCAGAATATCCTCTCTCAGCCGTTCATTCGGTTACAAGTAGCCGATGAGACGTCAACAAGCGGAATATTCGCAGCCAAGACATCAAACCTGTATACTAAATTCCTCGAAGGTTAGTGAAGTACTCAATTTCCTTCTCGCCACTAACCATTTGTAACTAATTACGAATTAGTGGATCAGACAGGTGCCTGCTCATGGCGTTCACAGATGCTAGAAATGCTTTCTAAAAAAGATGAATCTGAAAGAAATAAGAGCACTCAAAATCAAATCCTACTCCAATCTGCCGGAGGGGAAGAGCAATTCGAATTTTCATTGTGTGATGTCATGGCAAAGAACTTCATTGAAGGACCTGCCAGGATCTTGCTAGATAATGAAAAGAATGCAGAACAGCGAATGGAGGAACTTGCTGAACTGATTAAGCAGGCTGTATGGGTATCTACTCTGTTATGGAAGCAGCGAGCGAATCTTCATTTCTTATATTATGATGAACTGAAGAATATGAGGTATTCGGATGGCTTGAAAGAGATTACCCTTTGGGAGCAAATATCTCCCGAAATCATTCCCCAGGATGGGGCAAGTTTGGACATGCTGCTTCGTCCGAAGATCAGAGCTTCGATCGCTGGAGATGATGAACCGGGAATCGATGAACCAAGAGATGAAAATTCAGAGAACGAAGGATCCGGGAATGAGGAAAAGATCTGGGGGGATCCCCTCCTGGTATGGAGGAATCTTGGGGACCAAGGAGGTAAAGCGATAAACGCCGTGTATGACAGTGATGAGGAAAGTGATGAGGGTAGTGGGGAGGAGACTGGAAACAAATCTATATATCCAGACACTGACTCGGAATAAAGTCCAGGGTTCTACAGAAATACGATGAACAATGTTTGAGATATGTATATCTTCCGTTTCCACGCAAGAGACCATCATCATATCTTATTATTCTAAACCCTCCACTATGGTGCTGCACCCGGAGCGGAAAACAGATGGACCACAGATGCATGGCCCCTTTCATAAGCTTGCTCTAAGGGCGTATTCCTATTATACCGTTCGGTAAATCCTATATCAAGGTCCTGGCGGTATAATAAAAGCTGAACAATTGCAGCATTGCCTCTATCGGCTGCCTCATATAAAGGCGTCCTTCCATAGTGCTTGTCCCGAGCATTGACATCGACGCGCTCTTGTTCCAGCAAGAGCCGGACAACTTCTTCTTGACCCCTTTCTACAGCCTGCCAAAGAGGTGTGTGGCCGTAGGCATCGTCCTTGGAATTGGCATCAAGTTCGTCGCGGCCGAGGAGGAGTTGGACTATGGCGTCATAACCTTTATCAGCGGCTATCCACAATGCAGTCTGTCCATGATATTTGTCCTTCGCATTCACGTCAATATTTGGATGGCGTAACAAATATTCCACCGCCGTAGTATACCCGTTTTCAACTGCATGCAGTAGTGGTGTTCGGTCTTCTAAGTCCCTAACATTGATGTCCACATCATCCCGCTCTACTAGTTGAAGAACAACGGAAGCATGTCCATTTTCCACTGCTAGCATCAAAGCAGTTCGACCTAATGAGTCTTTCAAATTAACGTCGACTTCATCGCACTCAAGCAAGGAAACGACAAGAGTGCTTAATCCGAACGAAGCTGCAACGTGCATCCCGGTAACCATCCTCGGGGTCTCTTGGCTTCCTTGAATTGGTCCAGTGAAGTAATGCATTATTTGCACAACTGCACATAACTTAGAGTGTGACCTGAATAATGCCAACGCCAGATCTTTTACTTTCTCCTCCGGTTCTCCACGAGCGTGTTCTCCCCAATATTGGGCAGCATACGCAAGAAAAGGATACCGATTGAGTCGTTCTTCAATTTCTTCGTTTGTTTTACAGGGAGTAGCAAAGTCTTGAAAGCATAGGTATGCCAAACAGCTTCTTGTGACTGAAATCTGAGCGTGAGGAAAGCGTGTGACGCGAATACTCTCGAAATACTCCTGTGTGGTATAGTGAACTAGGCGGATGGTCTGACTCTCTTGATCAACCGTTACTAACCCGGCGCATACAGAGATCATTATCTCTTCATCAGGGATTCCTGCGTCGTCAAAAAAGATATCGCCCGGCTCAATGGCTATGGCATGTTGAAGCATGAGAAGGGTCAATGGCCTAAGTGCATATGAAGTCCAGTAGAGAACCCTTGTAGCCAATGCGACATCTTCTTCGCCTTGGCTCCATATTCTACGCATAGCATCGTCGTATGTGTAATGCAGCTCTCTGGGGAGCGTCGTAAGCACGTTTCGGACGTCTCGTCGGTTATTCTTCTTCGCCACGGCGTCCATCTGTAATTGTGCTAGTAGAAACCTATAGAATCAGCATGATGCTCAATAAAAGACTATTTTGTGGGATGAACTTACATTCCTCTGGAATTTTGCACAATTGTTTCGACGACGCTCCCTTGGAGGGCCAAGTCTGAAGTAAGAAGACGTCTTAGCCGTCGTTCCTTTTCGATCCTTCCTTTCAGATATCTCCTGATATCCCGATCATTTGCCTGGATATCTAGACGAGCAGCTCCTGGAAGTTCAGATTCGATCACTAATGTAGGTCTTGATGTTATCATGAGATTAACCGATGGCTGTAGTTGGCGTAACTCGGCAAGGAATTCGTCTCTTGTATTCTCGGAACACTCATCTAAAGCATCAACAACTATGAAGACTCGAGAAAAACGACTGATTTGGTGCTTAAGCAATACCGACCACTCAGCAGCCGACGGTCTTGTCAGGTGTTGCATATGTGGGTGAAGAATCGAAGCGACCTCCACAGAAATTATCGCGTCCTTCCGCAACAGCTGTTGAAACAAATTGGCTAAGATAACGGCGGTGGTTTTCTCCGCTTGTTCTTTGTAGTTGAAATAGATGTATGCGATCGCGTCGTGCTGCACATATAATCGTTCAATTGTATCAACTACGAGCGACCTGAAGCTTTATCAGAAATAATCCTTCATTCGAGAAGAAGGTGCTTGGGATACTTACGTGATAATAGTTTTCCCGACACCAGCTGAGGAAATGTTAGAGCCAAAGAAAAATAACTGGGGAACTCTGTAAAGAAAATACATACGTCCGCCTGGGCTCCATAAGGTACCCTTCTTTCCATCAAGCCATTTTTTGAAAACGATATGGTTTAAGAACCATTCGCCAGTGCCATCTTCACATCTGGAAAGAAAATCACGCTGCTTAATAGAGTGGTCGTCGCCTGATATCCACGTAATCATATCTTGGCGCTCTCGAGCTTTACCCGACGGTTAGAGCGCTGCACAGATCGTAGATCAAGATGTCCATTATACGTACCGTTACGTTCCAAATCCTGTTCTCTTTTCAATTTCTCCCGATCGATTTGCTCGCTTATTGTATGGTGTCTCAGCTCCCTAACATCTTTCTTGATTTCCAGGGACAAGGTACTGTCATTATGAGCAATCTTACATTCGCATAGTAAAGAACACATACAACTGATCCTGTTGCCGAGCAAGGCTCATAAAAGTTTTCAGTCGCTCCACTCGTTGGATGAATTTATTGATATATCTCATATCGACTGTCCAGATCAGCGACTTGCCTATTTTTTTCGGCCCTTTCTGTGGTTTCAGCCTGGTCTTCAACTCCTCCAATTCCTTCTCGAATTCGATCAACGGCCCATCTGGCCCGGCAAGAAGGCGGGCCGAGGAGTACCACGGATCGTTTGCCGACGATTCTTCTACTTTGTATCGAAAGTCTACGAGATAGTCCAGCAGGCTGGTACATTCTCTCGCTAGCCTCGCTCTATCCTTCGGTGCATCCTTGACATCATTTATGTATCCCACAATCTTCGTTACGCCGTCGATGACCTGGACAATATTGACGACGAGACCGAGTGCCGATAGCGGATCCATTTGGATTAGAGGTCGGTTGGCGTAGCGGCAGAGGGTACATTCGCCGACGAGGAGAGGGGACCCGAAGATAAAGAACAGCGTAAGAGGCTCGGAGGGTGTTACTTTCCGAGTTTGCAAGCCACAGATACTTCGATAGCAGACGGTGCGATCATTTCAACAAGGTCATCATGAATTTCGTGTGGGACTGCTGTCTTACGCATGTGTCCAACAGTGCGCGGGGCTGCGCGGGGCTGCGCGGGGCTGCACCCGGGACTCCACTACACCGGTTTCCAGCGCGAGATATGCATGCCATGGTAGTTACTGTTAGCAGCTTTGATGGACAATGACACATAAAAAAGACGTGTTGGATGAACATTTAATGCGCGTAACATGGAATCGAGGCCCAGAATATCACATGCTTCATTTTACGATCGGGGAAGCTTCCGGAAGGGTCCTTGGGGGCGATTATGTTAGGTGCAAGAAAGCTCTCTAATGCAAAGTCGGCCGAGTGCGTGTTACACATATCTCGGTTATCAACCCGTATTCTTTTCAGGATCGTCTTACAGGCAGGATTCAGTACTCGATACGAATTAGAGTCTAAAAGTGGCAAGCTGAGAAAGTCCTTCACTTAGCTCCAAAGGCTTCCAACCAGAGCTGCCTTGAATTTTATAAGCACCATCAATGGTTTGACATCATCCAAAATAGGATTATCTGGGATACACACAGCCTGATAATGCGAAATCTTAACTTGTTTTTCTTCCCCCGTCAACGGATGCACGTTGTGCTGGGCCATTTACTGGAGACATCAAGGCCACTCAGCGAGAGACACGTGCCTAAGATGGTTGGAAACAACAGATCAAGCAGGTGGTCATAACTCGAACGGAATTTAACTACAATTTTGAGAAATTGTCAGTTGATGCCTAGATATCATGCAGGGCGCAAGGATCTGCGCAAGGCGACCAATCCCAGAAATATGTCACTCTTTATCCTTACCTTGCATTTGCATTGAGAAAGCCTGGCTGATAGGCATTGTTAGCTGCATTGCCGCCCAAATAATTTAGATAGCAGGGTCGATTAGCGGTCAAGGACAGACACGTCTCTTCCAGAAAGGTGAAGGAGCAGTTCCGCACCACCCAGTTCATATCCTATAAGGTTGGTCCACATAGCCAGGTTTGAAAGGCCAGAAGACAGGCCTACTTACACTTCTTCCGATCAGAAATCTGAAACTTGATCCGTCTACCTCTAAGCAACTCAGTCATCTCATGGCATCCAAGGTTCACACGGTCTTTACGTCTGAAGCTAATGACGTCGGGCCAGGTCGGCGACTAGGCGGTAAAATGGACCCGGCTACAAGTGAAAAAGTGGGTGCAACTAAGGCTCCCCAAGTCCTAAGGTATACTCATAAAGGAAATAATCTGAAAGCGCAAGTTCTACATGGGAAACAAAAGATTGGGAAGGACCTAAAATTCGGTTCGTACAGCTCTTTTTAGCTCCACTGCCCAGCTAACGACACTTTCCGGTGAAGGCGCCTCCCCTGCAGCTCCAAAAGAAGCACCACCGGCACTGTCGCGTCCAAATAGGCCTCTACTCCCTGTCCCAAACACCAAGGCAGGCCAGCAATCGCCAACGGTAGGGCCATTATTCCTAGACTCAAATTTCACGCCCCAAAGGCTGACTTCGCCTTAGTCCCGATCTATGGCAAGCCAGCCAGCTCCTCAAAGGGTGCTTGAGGGCCCAGAGGACGGTGTAACACATGTTGGAGACAATGTTTACTCCCAAGTGGTGGCGCCAGCTGCAGAACAAACAATCGATGGGAATTTGGAGTTCAACTAATTCAAACTGGAGCGGTGATGGTGCTCAAGGTATCCCGCTAGCTAGTAGAAAGCTACGTTGCTTTCCAACGTAACATTGTTATACGAGTGTGCCAGGTACGCCAAGATGGCTACTCTAACACCAGGATTATCAATTACTCAACACGATCATCAGGAAATATATACTGCATAGACGTATCTGATTGAGAAGTCTCCTCTTCAGCTTTTTCACACGTTTGGATGTTGTGTCCTGGCTTTTTACATCATCCACAGCGTCGCTGACGGGTGCTGCTTTCCTCGCCGTTAATTCTACTCTTAGTGTTCAACCATCGATATTTCGCACCACCGGCCTTTGCAGCTACTAAGACCTCAGCCTACTCAGATTTAAGTAACCCATCTGTTTGCTGGCGCTTCCTTTTGCGCGATTTCCGCTCCTTATGTGCAGGATTCTCGGCCTGAAGCTCACTAATCTGTGCCTTCATAGGCTCAAGCTAATGCGCCATCAACTGTGTACCTTTGACAAGGGTTTGGAGGATCTCAGCATGCCCAATCGGTGAGCTAAGGCGAGGACATGTAAGCTTCTTGGGAGCAAGCGTTGATTGGCTCTCAATTTCAGTTGTATCCTTAGGAGTCTTTAACCCCCAGGGCGTCTCTAGTAGTGTGAGCCCTGGGGTTCCATTCAACCAAATATCAACCTTACCTAGCACAACATCATGGTTGATGCGTGCACGGATCAAGTTCTCAATCTGACGCGAGTACGCCCTCTTCAGCGACGAAAACAACCCACGTCTAAGGGCTGTAGAAGATGCAATAAGTGTAGAGGTATATAGAGGCTAATAATATTATTCTCGGGGCACAATCCGTTAATTCTGTAGAGTTGTGGCTCCCGTGGCCTTCGAGAATCGGAAGGCGATGGGTACCCTAAACACTCTTTTTTATATGCACATTCAAGTGCTTGATCCGCGCGACACCGAGCTCATTTGTTGTCCAACAGTGTTCAGAGATCGCAATAGCCCATTGATGCGGTAGTTCCTCCTTGACGTACCAGGAATATTGGTGGGTTATTACCTAGATAATGAATGGCGGGACAGCTTGACCTACCCCACTAATCCCTACGATCAACGAAACCCATTCGCGATTGCCTAACTGGACCTAGTTTAATTTATGCCGTCTCTCGGATTCAGTGATAACCTGTGAAGCGCTTAATAAACCCCTTATCCTAGAGCCTGTCTCGTCAAATTCTAGGTATCTTCACCTAGTATACCGTACTTCACCTTCACGTATTTTACAAGCCGAAACTAGTCTGCAATTATATCGTAGGCTTCTCAATGCCCTCCCTGATAATCTTACTTTCAACTAAAAAGCACTTCAAGCTCTGGACGTCGCTTTGGAAAAGTTTGCAGGCCATTGTTGGCCAATCTTCTCTCTACCCCAGAGGACAGCTTCCGGCTCTATAGACGAGACTAATTGTGTCTACAAATTGGAGGGGATCTTCGCGACGGCGCTCCCAGGCAGTCGTCTCACTGTGAATATCGTCTCAGCTCCACCTCCGCCCTGGCACATAGGCCTGAATGGTATCGTGCAATGCATAAGTTATATACCTGCAGCTCTAAAGATGGACTCAACGATCTTGACATGCGCTGAGCTAATCTCATTGCTCGGTCTTGTCATCTGTGTCCCCATGTCCCTACGGACCCACCTACTCTAGTCTCAGCGATGTGCAACCGGTTCGTGCAATTTTTGACGGGGAACAGGTATGGGGGTGACTTCGAGTGAAGGAGAGTTAGGGTTGGGGTTGACCTAAACCCGTAAGCGGAAGAGTGATGTGATAGATGTGCTAGAGCCAAAGCTAAATTTGCCCGGCTCAGTGAAGCGCAGGTTGAGGAAGATGAGGTTATGTCAGTGCCATGGAGAACTCAAATAGCACAGATATATTCAGACAATTTCATGAAGCACAAGGATTTCAGACATGGTGTCAACACCCTCGTGATCATATAATCGTTTTGCTGTACGGTGTGCTGTCTCTTCGCAGCGTGCCGAAAAAAGGCGGCTTCGCGATCTACCCTCCCCAATATTTCTCAGCGTCGTAACGCATAACGCAATTCCATTTGCTTCATCATGACTCTGTCCGTGATTACTTTCCCAATGTCATCTTCATGACCGTAGTCCCACACGTGCTCGTCTAGATCGTCTCAGAAACGGAATCTTGTAGCCGCCCGACGCGGCTAGTTAAGTCTCTTATCAGGATCAAATCAGACCAATGGTAGCACTTCTAGAATTCGATAACAGAAAATATTTTCGTCGCTATCTCTAGATATCACTGGTTAGCTATTACTTTTAAGCAAAGAGAAATACCTGAGCGTACTTGACTATCATTACATAATCAGATTAGTAACACTCGATGCACTTCGACTAGCAACTGCCACAAATCAATGCTCCCTCCACCACTTAGATTATGTACTCGTGTCCATGCTGATCGCAGAATCGAGAGCGGCGTCACTAGGTCAACTAAAGACAATGGGCTTGATGCATGCTCTTACTTTTTCTTCTGGTCCTGCGGGGTTGTCCCTGGAATCGGCCCCCAAAACACCAGCCGCACAACGCTAACATCTTCTAGGCCTATTAGCTGCAGTATGGCGCATTCAAGGATACCGTAGAAACTCACACTGTGAATCGGGCCTAATGGTTATAATTAGGAGTGAATCAAGATATAAGCCAATCAGCTTCTCCGGTGAATTGAAAAGTGGAGACTACTTGCAATCGTGATTTCCCAAGCAGTTCTTAATGTAGTTAGGCTTGACTCTTCTTTGCAAGGTTCGCGGTATAACAGCTCGCCATGACCAAAGATATTAGGTCCGTAGGCAGACCTCATCCTGCACGACCAGCAGAAGACCCTCGTTACGCCCCTTCCTCCTGTACCCTACATAACCTAGGGCAATACACAAGAACATCGCATATTACGGATCTCGACGAAAGCACCTGTAAATGTGTGAGTATCTATAAGATCTGTGTTGTGTTTGTCTGTCTTAGGGCGACACATAAATTATTACGTAACGATCATGTCGGAAAAGTTGGAAAAGGTCGATGTCAGACGCATCAAGGAAGAGTTAGATAAAGATACCAGGGACGTATCGGACTTATGGAACGATGCGCTACGAAGCTATAAAGGAATAGTCGGTGTTGGCCTGACCCCAACGTACACCAGCGTGGATGAAATGATAAAAGCAGGAACAGAGCAGATGAACGCCTTCCACAAGTTCCGTCACAATGACAAGAAGGTCGACAAGCTACGTAGCTTGTTTATGTCCAACCTGGACTATATTGAGAAGGGTGCCCAGCAGATTATTGCAGCAGCGACGCCTGCATTTCCACCGGCTGCAGCAATTGGCACGGCACTTACATATATGCTCAGTGTATGTATATACCAACGCTTGGAGCGGGCTTTTCACGATACTAAATATTTTGATCCTCCCTCCTAGGCTTGCAAACAAGTTTCAGCCGATTATGATGTGGTGACGGCATTCTTCGAAGACATGAACGCGTTCCTTCAACGCATCACGATCCTTGAGTCCAGACTTCCGAGCTATCCTGCGTACCGCAACTGCTTGATGGATGTATTCACTTCAGTCTTGGAGATGTGCGGTTTTGCAACGAAGTATATTCAACTTCGGCGCTTCAGTGAGTGCAAAAATTTATATAGTCCTACGACAGGAGTCATGCAGAGTCCATTATGATAGGGTGACTAAGATCACATTGGGCTTCTGTGCTTTCATTGTAATACTGTTGCAAAACTGCGCACAAGCTAACAATTGCAGAAAAATGGATCTTGAACATGGTTCGAGGCGAAGATACCGAGCTCGCTGGTGCTCGCAAGAAGATGGACACCAGACTATCTCGTCTACAAAGCGCAACCGAATATGCCATTCTTGGCAATACCGAGAAACTACAGACAATGAGCGCCGAACTGCAGCAAAACGAAGAGATGCAGATGCAGATGCTAGAAGAGCAAACTAAGATGCTCGAGACTGTGATTGAAGGTCAGGACAGCGTACGCAATGACCTTAAAGACATTCGAAAGCTTTTGAGTGTTTTTGAAGAGCAAAGGAAGGAGGAGTCGCATGCAGGGAAACAGAAGAGCGCAATTGGAAAGCCGCCGACGTCAAATCGAGTTCATGCCTTCTTCTACGACCTCATTGACCCGGCACATGAACACCGAAATCTCAAAGATTCCTTCATTTCGGAAATGTCAACATGGATCTTTGACGAGCCTGAATGGGCAGACTGGCTTGAACAAGGCAAGGATAGCTCGAAATTGTTATACATTGCCGGTCCTCCTGGGGCCGGGAAGAGTCATCTTGCGCTCTCTGCACACGACCGACTTGTGCAGCTTGCGGAGAGAGAGCCAGAAAAGAACACATGCGTTGTGAAATTTTACTTCCGGGAAACCAGGGACGAAACAAGGTGTTTCTATTATGCCATCAACTGGCTCGTTATTCAAATTGCCGAGTGGAATGACCACCTCTGTGAGAAGATCAACGTCGAGCTCGCCCGTGAGGATCTTGAGATCGATGTGAATAACTGGCAGGATATCTGGGAGAAGGTCATAGTACCGCTCTTCAACAGTTCCCCCCAAGCTCGGTTACAGATTGTCTTTGATGGTTTGGATGAATTGGCTCCGGATGGTGTCCAACGCCCTGCTGGTTTCGACTTCCTTAAAAAAGTCTCTGAATCAGACTCGAACATCAGCGTGTTGTGTACAACACGGTCGACGTCCTCAACGTCTACATTCCCATCACAGCTTAACGAGATAGGGAGTAAGAGTATCAGCGTTACGAAAGAGAAGCAGCTGCCAGATCTGAAAACTTTGATCTGGCATCACCTCGACAATGACCCGGGACTGACGAAACTGAGCCAGTATATGAGGCAGAGAATAGCCAGCACATTAGAGGAAAAAGCTGACTGTAAGTCAAGACCAGTTCAATGCGTTAAGATACTGGTCTTCGCTTTGCTTGCGTGTCGTTATATCCTTTGTTGTATTTAGGTGTCAGAGACTTGACTGGGAAATGGCGAGGCTAGGGGAGAAGCTAACTCAAATGCAGGCCTACTCTACGCCGAACACATACTTAGAAGGTTCAACAACCTTAACCGAGAACCGCTCATTCTTAGACACTTGGAACAGGAAATGCCAAACAACCTTGAACAGCTCTACACGATCATCCTATCCGACTTACTGCGAAAGACGAACTCCGAACAGCGAGTAGCTTTGAAGAGCTTGTTCATATGGCTCGCTTTCTCCGTACGTCCTATTACTCTTTCCGAGGCTACGTCTCTCGTGAAACTACTGCCCGGAGACCTGGATCTTGAAGAAGAACTACAAGGTCCACAGCTCGCGCGTTTCCTTCGAATCGCCGACCGAATCGAAGCTGTGGATCTGTCATCTTCCTCATCAGACTCAGACCTTGAAGATCTACAGGAGCAGGGGAGTCGGCATGAAGGAGCCTCTGACGACTGGAACCTACCGCTGAAGTTCCAAGAACGCTCTATGCGCGACTTCTTTCGAAATGCAAAGGCAGATGAGGATCCCGAAAGCTTACGCACTCCAGGCTTCGAGGCACATCGACAAATTTTCGTTACGCTTTCCGAAATCCTCTGCAAGAAAGCTGGTACAGATATAAGTGATAGGCTGCGCGGATTTGCGGCGAGCTCCTGGCTTATGCATCTTGGCTGGGTATGGTGGTATAACAAGCTCGGCAAGCCTACAGAAGAGCAAAAAATTGTCCTCCTAGACGCCATAGGTGAGTCAAACAATGTTTACATGTTAAGGTGATAGTGTAAAGGACTGAGTGATTATACAGGTGCATTATTCACCAACCAAGGCGATGTAGCAACCAATATCGAACTCTCGGATGTCGATTACTCGTACCTTGGGACAGGAGGTCTAGAAACGAAGATGAAGTTCTTCGCCGCTTGGGCAAGCGAGCTAGGAGAAGGAAAACTGAAGGAAAGCACGGTCACATGGGCTCAGGATGTCTCCAGCAACTGGGAGAACGCCTTCCTTAGTCTAGCAAAGGCTCATGTCCAAAAGTGGTTTCGAGCTGCGGACTTGAAATCGGCACAGCGGTCTTATAAGTATGCACGAAGCGCATTGGGATTGGTATGTTCCATATTATTACATTGAGTCGCCCCTGGGAGGAATATCATGAGCCCCGAACAACAATGCAACGTTACTGACCACTCGACAGACAAACATGAAGAATCTCCTTCACGAGATAGACTACGATGACGAAGACGACGAAGACGACGATGAAAAAACTATAGCTTCTGAGGAGATAATTGCCGTGTCGAAAGCCTTTCCTGACATCACCGACACAAACGCTCCTTACGCTATAGCCCTCCTTCTTTATGACTCATATCACTACGATGCCGCTCTCCCCGAAGCGCAGAATGCTCTTGAGCTCGCTTCATCCGACCTCATCAAAATCTTCCAAGTCACCGATCTCCTCGCGAACATCCAATTCGAGCTCGAAGACTACCAAACCGCCTTCAACACGATCACAGCCGTTCTTTCCCAAACAAAAGACATACCCGCAGACTTGATCCGTCGCGGCCTCATCACACGCGCCAAAATCGAATCCGCTCTCGACAGGATAGACGACTCAGTAGCAAGCTACCAAGCAGCACGGCTCGCTCAGCCAGACACACCGATGCTCGGCGACGACCTCCAAGCAGAATTCGACACGTTCGTGTACCACAAGCTCGACGACCCGGCATCCATCATCGCCGCTGTGAAGCGCTGGTCGCCGCTCGAGCGGCTCGCGTGTGGATGACGTGGAAATACGACGTCGACAGCGACCACCACCAGGACTTCCAGCGGGCGTGTGGGCGCGCGCGCGAGACGGACTTCATGGTGAGCGCCTACGAAGAAGCGATTACGCTTCTCGACGCCGTCGATGCCGGCTCGCCTATACGGAGGGAGCTCGCTGTTGCACAGTGGCAAGTGCGTGGGGACCTATCTGCTGCCAAGGTGCTGTTCAATGAAATCCTAGGCGGATCCTCGGACGGTAGTAACCAGCGGTTCACGCAGGAGGATCCCGCGTGGACGCTAGTACAAACGATTGATTTTGCCACGGATCTCTTATACGAGGAATTCCGGACGACGGCGGATCCGAGGCGGAAGGCGGAGTTGGTCGAGGAGACGAAGAGCTTGACATCGAGGCCGCTGGCAAGAGCGGTCTCATCGTGGAAGTCGATGGTTAATCATCAGAGGGTGGTGCTGGCGAAAATGGTCAAGAGAGTGGGTCCGGCGGCAGAGTATCAGGAGTTGCTCCAGAAGGCTTTTGATGTGGCGTACGAGGCTTTGCTAGATAATGTGGGGTGGAACGATTTTGCTAATTTGCGCTCGCTGTCTATGGTGTTGTCGTTGATGGGTGGGTTTGAGAAAGAGGCGCGCATCTTGATGTCGGCGCAGTTCTCAAATCTTGACAAGGCTCTCGACGATGAGAAGAAATCGGAAGAAAAAGATGAAGCACCCAACGACGAAAATACTGGCGGCGGAGACGGCGGAGACGATGAGGGGAACGATGAGGACGACAACGACGGGGACGAAAGCAACTGGGAAGATGATCCCGATGGAAATGATGATGATGATGATGATGACGATTCCCTTCCTGACGATGAAGGCGACCTGGCCGGCGACGTATACTGCTACTGCGACGGCGAATGTAAAGACCCCATCCAATGGCGCGCATGGAAAGGTCGCCCCTTATACTACTGCCTCATCTGCGCTGACATAGCCCTCTGCGAGGAGTGCTACCAAAAACGGCAGAAGTACAACAAAGGCTACAAGTCTGAAGTCGGTGCGGAGTATTGCGGCAAGAACCACAAATACCTGAAGGGCCCGATTGAGGGCTGGCATGGCGTCAAGGATGGGATGATCATGATTGAGGGAGAGGAGTCGGTGGAGTTTAAGAGCTGGTTGAAGGAGCTGAAGGAGGTGAGGTGGAGGGAGGCCTGGGAAAGGTTTTGGTTGGCGGAGGATTAGCTTGAGGTTTGGAGTCCTGTTTGTAGTCTGAGCTGAATCTGAGAATATTCCGTTGAACTTTCATCACTCTTGAGGTGTTAATACAGCTCATTGCAACATCAAAAAAAGCGTGCTACATCTCGAAAATATCAGGTCTCGCTGTCTAAATGCTGCATGACATGCACAAGTGGTTGTACCAAATGTAGAATAATCAACACATTATCCGCTGCAAAAAGACGACAAGAAAAATTGGAGAATGACGACGGCAAAAGGATGCGAACGCAAAAAGAAAGTGTGGTTACGACGCAGACAAGATTCGAACTTGCGAGGCCGAAGCCATTAGATGACTGAATTGAGAAATTCAAGTCTAACCCATTAACCACTCTGGCACTGCGTCGGTAAGGATACCCAACGAATACGCGCTCGTTTCGTCTGATGCAATTTCCGAAAATTAGGAAAATTATATGTAGCGATAAAACAGTCAAGCCTCTGAGAGCGATGCACAATCCCACCTTTTCCTCGCGTGTGCGTCACAAGCGGGGCAGCAACCAAGGCGCTTAACGATGGGGCATCTTAGCCGCATCATATGATTGGTCATTAACATCACTACAGCGCCGCCTTGCCACTCAATGCCCACTTCCCTTTCTCCTCCACGACTTTCCCCTCGCCCTTCAGCTTTTCTAGAATCTGCAGCACGCCCGCTTCGGCTGGCTTCCACAGATTCTCCGGATAGTCCTTGTAGATTACCTTGACTATGTCCATTGGCGCCCACCCGCCGTCCTTCTGCTCAGCTAAAACGTCTAGCACTTGCTTCTCGCGCTGCTTCCGATGCTTTATATATTCGAGGACCTTTGCGGGTCCGTCTTCGATGACAGGCCCGTGCCCGGGGTATGCGCGGCCCTTGAACTGCTTGGACATGCCGTCTAGGCTCTTCATGTAGGTAGCGAGGTCTGCGAAGACGGCAGTGCCTTGTCCGAGGACGTTGTCGGCAGTGAACATGGCGTCTTCTTCCTCAAGGACAAACGCCATGTGGTCGGTCGTATGGCCGGGGCAAAAATACGCGCGGAGCGTCGCGCCTTCTGCCGTGAATTTCTGGCCGTCGGTGATGTCCTGCCACCCTGGCTGAGGATCGCGCTTGTAGACTGCGGTGTGGGGGGAGTGCGCGAGGAGGTCTGGGACGCCTTCTGTATGGTCATGGTGCCAGTGCGATATGAGCGCTTTCTCGATTGTGATGTTCTCGTCTTTCAGGACGGTCTTGAGAGACTGTATCCATTCTGGCTTGCCCTCGCCGGTATCAATCAAGAGTCGTTTCGGGCCCTGCCCGACGATGTATGTGTTCGTGCCTAGAGAGTTCAGATGCAACGATCAGTGTGGTAGAACGGGCGCGGACCTTGCAGGGTGAACTAGCGGCCTGTTAGAGGTCGATGCGACGGTGCAGGCTAGAGTTGTGCTGCTTACCTTGCTCGGGTTTCCGCCTAACACACGCAGCACCCTACTGCTCAGCTTTTCAACCGCCGGAAGAGGCACCAGAGGCTCTACCATTGTGGGATACTGTTTGTGACACGGTGAGTGAGCACGCAATCGCCATGGCAGACGCATGTTTGCTCGCTGGAGAGTGGCCGAGGTTCGGAGTTTAGATAGTCGCTTATCGATAGGGCCGAGAGATCCCCCTCCAAAGTGAACTATCACTTTTCGGGCACCCCTCGTCGAGAAGATTACACATTCGACAAGGGAAACTATGGTGTCGGTAGATGACGAGGATGATGGGCCCATGTAAGTGTGTATATTCCATGGGGTCGCGGTGCTAAGCAGCGAAGACAGCTCTCATCTGGGGCATTGGACGCGCTGAAAGAATTTTATGGCGAGCGCGATGCGAGGCAGAAACAGTTCGAGGATCTGAAAGCGCAGGCTGAAGACGACTTCGAGGGGAAACTGAGTATGGATGCTTTCACTGAGGATTGGAATGCCAGCCAGTTTTGGGTGTGTATCATTCGATCTGGGAAAGATGGAGTACTCATGCTTGGGTAGTATAGCGACGAAACCGCGACTACACTTGCACGACACCTACTCGATGGAGCTACGAATGAGTCTAGAATAGCAGTTGTGTCTGCACCTAGTACTTTCATACAGCTGAAGAACCTGCTCGTAAGCAACGCACGCATCTGCATCTTTGTCGCGATACTGATTAGATATATAGGCTTCCGGAGAATACGCAAGCAAGCCAAAGCTAACGCTGCTTGAGTACGACGAGCGCTTCAATGTCTTCAAAGAATTTGTCCAATATGACTTCGAGCAGCCCATCAAGCTGCCCGTTGAATTGAAAGGCTCCTTCGATCGCATAATATGTGACCCGCCATTCCTGAGCCAGGACTGCCAGACCAAAGGTGAGCTCCTGACTCACGTTGAAGTATGGGATTGGGGCTGATTTTTTCTAGCTGCGCTGACAGTGCGATGGCTGGCAAAAACCTGGACGGATGATGTATCGTTGTTTCGGTTGATCGTATGCACAGGAGAACGCATGGAGACATTGATTCAGAGATTATATTCGAAAGTCGGTACGCAGACCACGAGCTTTGAGGTGAAGCACGCGAAGGGATTGAGCAATGAATTTCGGTGCTACGCCAACTTCGAATGCGAGGATTGGAAATGGGCGAAGAAGAGCTAGAAAGAGCTCAAATACACAATACCTAAAACCATTCCGTGCATTGTTACAAGTCTGTTTAGCCGCGATGATGTCTCTCTCCATGCTCGGCAAAAGCTGCCCTCTCTCATGAAAGCTACCCCACATCAACCCCTCCATCCTTCGGCCCGCAAGTCTAAACCGCCGAACCTCACAACAGCACCAAACATCACGTCGTAACAAGCCCACTCTGAGCACCACAATGGCCGCCTGCATCTTCTGCAAGATCATCAAGGGTAAGCGTGCTCCCTAACTCTATCCAATTGCTACTAAAGCGCAATCTAGGAGAGATCCCCTCCCTCAAGCTCTTCGAGTCCGAAAAGACCCTCGCATTCCTCGACATCAGTCCCCTCTCCAAAGGCCATTCTGTACGTCTTTATTTTGCTTACCCTTCGCATCTCGATTAGCCTCTCTTCCAAGTTCCCTCTTATCTCTTGCTGACACCCGCACCAGCTGATTATCCCCAAATTCCACGGCGCGAAGCTACATGACATCCCCGACGACCAGCTCGCCGAAGTGCTCAGCGTGACTAAGAAGATTGCGCTTGCGCAGAACATTCAGGATTACAATATTCTGCAGAACAATGGCAAGATTGCGCACCAGGTGGTGGACCACGTGCATTTCCATCTGATTCCGAAGCCGAACGAGACAGAAGGGTTGGGAATTGAATGGCCGACTAAGGAGGCGGATAAAGGGGAGTTACAGAAGCTGTTGGAGGAGATCAAGAGCAAGATGTAAGAGAGCATTTGTGGACAGAGCACATATCATCGGCGCTGGTGTAGGAGCAACACCGGGGATCATACAATTCATGACAAGCTCCAGCTATCTCAATGCCCCTTGAACGTGGGTTTCCTCTTCTCCTTGAACGCTAACAGCGCCTCGTCGCGATCTTTTGTCTTCACAACGAGCTCGTACGCCGCATTCTCTGCCTTCTCGCCCAGCGCGCAGCCCTCCACCGCCGCTAGCGCAGCCTTGATGGCAATTGGACCCCCCTCACATATCTCCATTGCAAGCTTCACTGCCTCGTTCAGCACCTTTGTCCGTGCAGCACCTGGCGCCTTTGCCTCCTCTTGCGTGACCTCTATCAGCCTGTCACACAAGCCTAGGAAATATGCTTCGGGCCCGCCGACTCTCCGCCCCGTGAGAATCATGTCCCGCGCGCGTGCGAGGCCAATTAACGCAGGCAGTCTGTATGTGCCTCCTGCACCGGGTATGATTGCCAGTCGTGTCTCGGGCAGCGCGACGGTAGTCGTCGAAGCGAAGACGCGCATGTGTGTAGTCAAAGCGAGCTCGAGGCCGCCGCCGAATGCGGGTGCTGCAAGCGCAGAGATGGTGGGAATAGGTAGTTGCGATATCGAAGCCAGCGTGCCGCGTAGCGTAGTCAGGAAGTTCGCAGTGCTGTGCGCCCGTTAATTTCAACTCAGTGTGCTCCAGCGTATAGGCTTACTCTTCCTGTGTAAAGGTAGCACGCTCTTTAAGATCTGCGCCTGCACAGAAAGCCGTGTCTACATCGCTTGCTAGTATAAGAGCCCGGGTCTCTCCCGTCTCGCCCTCGTTGTGTAGGCTGTTTACATGGTGGGTCAACTCGGTGAGGAGCTGGCGGGAGATGGCGTTGCGGGCAGCCGGACGATTGAACGACAGGACGCGGATAGTGCCAGAATGTGGAGCTTCAATATTTGTGACGTTTATGACTGGTGAGGGGGCGGTAGAGTATGCGCAGCGCTGGATCTGGCGCGTCACCGCGTATAGGCGGAATGTGGGCCTCAGAACAGGCATGATGTGTGTACAGACAGCCGTAGTGCTTGGTGACTAAAGAAAAGGCCTACACTATGTCAAGAATTGGAAACCTGCCTCGGAAAGTCTATGTCCGTATATGAGGAGAAACAAAGACGGCGAGGCGGCTATCTGCGGTGTAGTCGGACCGCGGCTTCATGTCTAGGAACTCGGGGAGCTATGACCACCTAGGCTCTCATTGGACGGTGGAAGCCATCTGTGTCATATTCTACTACACAGTAACATACCCTCTCGCCATACATTTGACCCTAAACGTATTCTGCGTCAAAAACTCCAGAAGCTAGAAATTGCTTCTTGTTTCGAAAGATTGTCAGAAAGACTACATTCACGCGCCGGCACAATCAGGACTGGACACACCTCCCTCGAACACGAGTTGCGTAAGGTAACGTGCACATCTTCGCCACCAATGTAGTGTCTTTAAACGTCCACATACAGTTTAGGTATGAAGCAAGTTAAAGTGACATCTCACAATGATCAAAATATTGTCCATAATCGATAGAGCCTAAAGTGTTCAATTCAATGCTTAGATGATGCCACCGCATGCCGGAAATTGAATGGTAATAGACATTCATTCTAGTCAGAACACACGTGACCAGTCTTATTTTCATCCTCCCTTCCTATCATACGCGCCTCTCTCTATCTTCAGTGCCATAATTAGTCTCCTTTGCCCATGCAGGTCGTATTAGGATTTAGTAACGTACTTATTTCCACAAGCAGTCAAGACACTGGCAACCTCCAGGGTGGCCCACCGCTACAGAAATAATCAGCCACAAGTCGAGCCGCTCATGGCACTGTCGAAAAATAGATGGACGAGCGCTCGATTTCAAGGCACGGAATACTTACTATTCTTACAAGAGGAACACTGGCAACCGCTAACGTGGGCTACATGAGGAATTACTTATAGTTCGGGAGTTTGAACAGATGTACGACATAATAACTTACGAGGGTTTTGGGAACTCATGCTATGGATGATTTTAATCTCGAAAGGTGATAGTGATCTTTTGGCTTTGACTGATCGTCTGGATGATTGCAGGAAATGCTTTGAGATGAGAAGGAAACCACTCATCTGTCTATATATATTCCCAGATTAGACAGATCGCTACAGGTTTTGCATCATTTCAAGCCTGACGTCATTACAACTTCTATGTACTATTCAGGCTTCTACTTTCTCATCATGCATACGCAAGGTTACATCATTGGGAACGATGGATTCCAGTGATCAACATCACGAACAAGGTGCACGTATTCCTAATGCATGCGTTGGATCCTTTAAAACTGTAGTGAGGTCAAGAACTCCCAGGGGATGAACGATCATGCAAGAGCTACATGTTCTTCCCAGTTTCTGATCTTTTTGCCCTCAAACACAAACTCTGAGCTGATTTTGCTGCTAATCTCTTCATGTCTCTGACTGTTGTTTGTGAAGATTTATCTCTACGATCAGTTCAGGACGAGCTCTGACGTTGTGGCTTCCTTGGGTTATAGATTCCGCAGCGCCAAGCTTCAGCCTGCCCGTTCACGCCCTCACGCCGACCAGTAAGAGGCAGCGTCCAACTTCGTGTCCGCCTCATTCTATCCATAGTCTAATTTTTTACCCAGTCCCATGCAAGAACCTTGGACTAGCCTTTCCAACTAGTTCCAGTTGACCATTCGCCACAAGACAGGGCGTTGACATGGTGATCAACCCAAGTTTGAGCATTCCCTATCTAAGCCTGACCAGTCTGGGCCCTCGTGTCCAAGTGTTCGCTATATATCACCAATAAGCTCGTTACAATTTTCGTTGGCCTTGTTCAATATCGAATCTTAGACTGCGCATCGTTCCAAGTAGCATCCCGCAATGCTCTTGAATCTGGTTGTGGCTCTTTGCTGGTTCTTGAAATCCCCCCTAGCCGCATAACAGTCTTCGGGAATAGTTGTTGTGTTCAACACTATAGTGTTATTTTTGGCGATCAGCCCTCCTGTATAAATTGGAATGGAACATGCCATATATCAGGAATCGGCAACTTGAAGCTACACATCTCGTGAGAATGAAGATCACCGATATCTCAGCTATGCTATGTTAAAAAAGGAAAGGGGTACCATTATCTTTTCCATTATAGGCGCAGTAAACTAAAAAAGGCCATGGGCGACGAGCTACCAAAGCTAGGACCGAAATCGTTAACATTTGTAGGATGCTCATCAAAATAATCAAGCGAAGACTCTACTTTGAAGAAGAAACAAGGCCCAATGCGAGATAACTAATAATAGGCCTACAGCTCATTGCGCTTCGCGAAGTGATAGATGAAGTGAGTAAATTGTCTAGCACTTGGAACGAATCAATCGAATTTGCCAGCCTCAGCTCGAACATTTTGCCGACCAGGAAGAAAATGCGGTATACCAGTTTCCCAGAGTTCGACCAACACTCGTACATTCTCCGATCGGAATGGTGGGGATTTCTTCAATGTACTGGTTCCACCTTGTTTCAAAGATCGCACACAGAATCTGACATAGGCAAGCGTGGAAGCCTTGCCAAAACTTACGCAATTACTTCTGCGCACTGTGAATATTCTGACACTAGACCTAGGTCATCTAGACAATCTTGATTTCACTCCTCCTGCGGAAAAATTCACAATTGTTCTATATATTACCACTTTCTCCGGGTCACCAGATTTTGATTATAAATGGCGTAGAAGAAGGTTAACATAAATAGCTTGGATATTAATACCGTGAACACTAGTCTCCTCCCATATTGAAAAGTAGCCTCCAATCTTTGCGTCAAGTTGCTTGTCTCGAGTTGGCTCAAAATGTATTCAATGAACACGCTTCAGAAGAGTGTTAGACGTATTCAACTAACTTCTGCGTGACTTTCATGGCCACAAACTTTGGAACTAGGAGGACCGGTGCTTGCATCGATTAGTCCATTGTTGGTCCTCTTTGCCATGTACGTACGTCTCTCCTTCTTCTTTTCAAGGATGTACAAAAGGCACAATGTTTCGATGATTTCGACTATTTTGGTCATGGAAAATTAGACACAGGACCGGTTCGATAATGGCTTCCTAGCATTTGCATCATGTGTCACCTCTAGGCCCATCTGCAGTACAGTCTAGACATTATTTGCAAGTTGATATGTAATCTGTTTCCTACTCTCCCTTCTATCTTCTTTTCCTTGTCAAACTTTGGGCCATGCAAGCCTAAGCTAATGATCCTTGGGCGAGATACCTGCCAGGACATTGGATGAGAACAAATCGAGCCACGGAATTCCATCGGTAGGACTAATCCAAGGGCCTCGATTTGTAATATCCTCAAAGGTCCATTTGGACCGAAGGTAATTGCGTCAGTTGATTAGAGACACCGAAGGGCTTGGGAGAAGGAGTATCTAGGGCTTACAAGGATTTTTATTGCTTGCTGCAGAAAGTCTGAGTTGTTTGAAGACAATCACGTCATCAATTATCCCATATCAAAATCCATGTTCTCCGCTCTCAGGCTCGAAATCCTTTCTGGAACGTGGAAAGTACCCGCGAAACAGGGTTCCGACGTATATCATTCAATCGTTTAGAACTTCAACGACTCAGAAGTATATCTTCATTCCAGTATCCATACAAAGTCAGAGTATAGTCGTCACTACAATTCACAAGCAATAGATTGAGTCATCAGGTTGACGCCAACTTTTTTCGGTTTCAAACAAGCGCAGCGCCCGCTGATAAGAGTCACAAGCAATAAACCAACCTGTCGAAAGCGGTGCGGCATTTTCAGCTCAAGTATCATTCCCACAGCCTGAACGCCGCACAACAGCAGCAGTTCTCAGTTATCCCGCAAGCAATAAACCTTAGCGCTCCACCGCCGCGGCATAGTCAACCTATACCATTACCCAAAACAGAACTCCGCATGAAACTTATACGCGGGTAACAACCTTCAGGGCCCTATAGGAACGTGTATCGAAATCCGATATCCGATGGCAGGGCATTGCTAAGCAGTAGTTGGACGTAGGCTCGTCCACGTGCGTACCCACCGGATAAATAGCAACACCTGCTATTCTAAGCGCCAAGCATGTGCGAGGCCATGATCTGATCGCTGGGACGGCGTTGAGCGCGGAAATAGTGGGATATAAATTCTCCGCGGTTCCGGAGGCCTGGTCACGTACTGCACAGACGGTCGCATACTGCTCTGAGCTCGTATTACACTCTTCCCCGCTTAGAGAACAACCGTATTGAGACTGTTTTTATTTATTTATTAGATTGAAATAGCTCTTGAAGAAATCTTGTGACTATGGCTGAGCAGGAGTATAAGCTCTCGCAAGAGCAGATCGACCATTTCCTTGAGCATGGCTGGATCAAGCTCTCGGGGTGCTTCACGCGCGAGCAATCCGCAGAGCTACAATCACAACTATGGGTCCGGCTCGGCATGGACCCAAACGACATGTCAACATGGTAATTCACCCTGTCAAAAATTCTCAAGTTACGTGCTAATATCACGCTACAGGAACACCAACAACGACTCCGGCCGCGTCAACATGCCCATCCAGAGATACTTCCCCGCGGCGAGTATCGCGCCCAAAGCCTGGTCGGGCATCTGCGAGCTCCTTGGCGGCGAGCACCGTGTCAATGACGCTGTGTCCAATTGGAAAGATAGCTTCATTGTCAATGTAGGCACCCCAGCGGGCGCAGACAAATACATCAAGCCGCAAGAGCTCCAAAATTGGCACGTCGACGGGGACTTTTTCGCTCATTACCTCGACTCGCCGGAGCAGGCTTTGCTCGTCATCCCGCTGTGGAGCGACATCGTGCCTAACGGTGGCGGCACGATCATCTGCCCCGCAGGCATTCCCATCATCGCGAAGCACTTGTACGAGCATCCCGAGGGTGTAAGTCCGCGCATGACGCCGCGCCATGCAAATCCTACGTGGGCGCCTGAAAAGACGTTAGATTTTTACATCGATATAGCGAAGTCGATGCCCGACGAGGCATTTGTCGAGGTCACGGGCGTGGTGGGTGATGTGTATCTGCTGCATCCTTTGATGCTGCATTCTGCGAGTAACAATATGCTGCGGAAGGTGAGGGTCATTACGAACCCACCAGTGAGCGTAAAGGAGCCCTTTTGCTTCGATAGGGAGGATGGGGAGTATAGCATTGTGGAGCGGAAGACGTTGAGGGAGCTTGGGAAGGAAAGGTTGGAAGGGTGGAGGGTGACAGGGAAGAGGGACAGGATTGTGCCGGATAGTACGAAGATAAAGGCGGAATTGAAGAGATTGGAGGATGAGAGATTGGCGAAGCTCGCGCAGAGGGTGGAGGTTAAGGCTGTAGAGGTGGATCTGAAGGCGTGACTGTGAAGTTATATGGGTTTGTGGTAGCGCGTGGGCGTTCTCCTCTCGTTGTATAGTACTCGCATCGCGATGAACTGTGTAGTGAACCAATATATAGGACGCTAATCTATGTACACTCTGCCGATATGTATCGTGCCCTAAGAGAATCTCGTGGAGGTCGTTCCTCAGGTGCTCTGAACCGCAGCAGGCCTTACCTACCAGACCACCAAGTGTAATTGTTCGTCTGCTCAGCCGTATCAAATACGAGCTGGCTGCTCGAATTAAGCGGTCTGTCTGGGAAAATGTTGGCCGTGCTAGTCCAAGCAACAAACTCTGAAACCTCTACGCTAGCGTTGTCGCCGACAAAGATGCCGAAGCCTGTAGAGTCGGTGCGTCCGGGGTAGATGCGTGTCGTGAGCCAGAATCGATCCTAAGGGAGTGATTAGCCAGGTATGGGTGGGCGAGAATATATAGTTACGCACATTGATGTACAGCTCCACCAATGAGCCGTCGATGAATACATTCATTACTACATCCTCAGTTCCGGTCTTAGCGTAGGTGTATGGGTAGTAGTAGCCGATGACAGTATAGTTCTGGGCAATGTTGTCGATGGTCGAGGAATGCGATCTACAGTACAGGTAAGCAAATTAGTCAACTCCCTTTGAATGTACACGTACCTATCTACGTTGATAGTGTAGTTCGAGGGGTCCCAAAATATCGTCGTATATTCCTCTCCGCCCGGAGAAGCTGCGATAGTCAATCCAGCAGGTCCAGTGAAGTTGCTGAATGTCGCTGTAAGTTCCATGTGGGTCGATCCTGTGCCGATGGTACGACTTGATGTTGACGTGCCATTGGTTGCGTAATTGCGCTGACTCGTGCCATTTCGGATAGCTGAGACTACTTCGGGAAGAGGGCGTGCGGCTAAGGTATAGGCAGTATACGTGCCGTCACTATGCTCAACGACGCGGTTATTGCCCTTTGCTGTCAAGCCGCCATTGGCGTTGACTAGGCCTCTTGTCTTCTTGACGTACATCTCCCGGGGTAAAGCGAAGGCGCCATTGAAGCCTTGTTGATTCTGAAACTGGTTCAGCTCGTCGACGGCCCAACCCCATTGAACACGTCGGTCGTTCTTGGTATCGTTGAAGCTTGTCACTGCATATAACAGGCCGGAATCAATGGCGCCGCCAGCAACGGGAGTGAATTGAGCGGAACCGTTGGCTCGTCTTGTGACTACGCCTTCGTTCCACAGTCCCCATTGTGCACGTGTGTGAAAGGTCGTATTGCCACCCTCGGTTCCCATCATGGTGTAGTAGTGAACGTCTCCATCTTCATCTACAAGGGAGAAGAAGTTGGAGACCTCAAAGTTGAAGCCGTAGGTACCGGTCTCGAGGATATCCCCTAGAGTTTCATTGTCCGAAGGTTCCCATAGTGCGCCCAAGAAGGTCCAGTTAGTCAGGTCATTCGCAGGAGCACTGTAAAACGGTATGCGCGGTCCAACTTCCTTGATGCCAGAGCCGAGCACTGCGTACCAGTGAGGCTCCTCCTGACCAAGAATAGCATCCATTTCTGGCCATAGCTCAAAGAAGGGGTCGCGCCACCCTGTGACATTCCAACCTTCCGGTGGATGGCTAATGACGGGATTGTTCTCGTACTGCTCCCATGTTTGTCCACCATCTTTGGATATGGCAAGACTTTGAGTTTCCGTGCCATTCTGATAGGGAATCTTCCAATTGGTTGGGAGGTGTGAAACAGAGGTATAAAAGGCCAGTAATGTGCCATCTTGCTCTCCTTGAATATTGACAGGTTGCGCAGTGCCTGAGAAAATACCAAGACCGTTGTAAGAGCCGTTAGATCCTGTGACTAGGGATTCGGCGTTGTTGGCTTCCCACCCGCCCACGTCAGTCCAAGTGATGAGATCCTTCGAGGTCGCATGCCTGGCGAAATATTAGCTTTCGTCATGTTATAGGAGAAGGGATCCAATACCCCCAAGATATGTTGCCTGGTAAAAGTTAGCTCATTCAATACTTGTCTCTATCAAGTACATACCCCAATCAATATGGTTAGGATGCCATTGGTACATGAGATGATATACATCTCTTGTAGGATCGTACATCATGCCACATGGGTCCTAGTGACTGTGTTAACCATGCTGAGCTAGTATCCGAATGCTCCTAGAACTGACATTCATCCATCCAGCGGGGGCACTGAAATGAGAAATCGGTCGCCATCGCGTAAAGAGACTGTTGTTCCCAAGCGATTCGATGGTACTAGCATCCAATACATCAGGGAGGGAGCTAGAATTTTGCGCAACGCTGCCTTTGAGGGCTGCGAGCACGAAGCCCAATGTCGGAAGGGTCCTTAACATGGCTTCCAGTTGCGACTTTCAAAATTGAAGACACACCAAAAAGAAGAGGAACAAGAGTCCGGAAGATTGCCGATGTGGAAGGCTGAGCGGCGATGCGCCTTTAAATATTTTGGAGGGCGAGGCACATGTCCAAGCCCATACATCGTCAGCCAATACTTTAGTACGAGCCTCCGTGAGCTTGGAGCTTCAGCACCTAGATCTACATCATACTAGGAATTTCTTCGCGGCGAAGACTGGAAGATGACCAGGGCATGCAGTAGTGTTCCCCGCAATTATTGATGCATCTTCCCCGCGAAGGATAGGCGCCAGGCCCATGGCAGCGACCAAAAAAATCAAGCACCGAACGCGCCGATGACAGGTGAAGTGATGACGCGGGCGAACTATACGCAATAGACTTAGAACGGCATCTTGGGATACGGAGGTGGCTCCGGACGGGTCGTATGTGGGGAAAAAGAGTACATTCTGGAATGCCACGTGAGGTCTTTGATGATCCAGGTCTACCGGCCGTGGTGCTGGGCGTGCATATGGTAGGCTTGAGGCTTAATTTCTTCCGATTATCTGCCCGAGCATTGTACCATACCGGAGCCTCCGATGGCCGCAGCAGTGCAAGGGTGAACTAGGGCAGACACACCGAAATCGCCCGGAGGGTTGCTGCGCCGCTATGAGGTTTTCATGATGTTCGAGCGAGCGAGCAGCATGATGAGTTTAGGCCAGTGTGAGAGAACGAGGTCGTGAGTGAAATGGGTGTGTAGTAGCTCGCGCGTGGAGGCCATCGGGCTTGGCAACGTCACTGCCGGCGTTGAAGCTCAGCAAACGTGTCAAGACGTGCCGCCGCGCGCCGCATTCGAACGTCAAACAATCTGATCCCTCAGATGGACCCCTAGCACATTGCTCGCTCGGGAGTCACGATAGCACAACCTTTCGCCATGAGTCGGCTGCAAATCTACATAGCGGTACGTCTCCCTCTCCGCGCTCTGCGATACGCATGCTTACAGCTGCCAGAGCTCGGCCGTCCTGGCCAATGTCGTGCTTCTGCGCGCATTCGTCGAGCGGCCCAATTTCTACTCGGCCGCCGTGTACATCTCGCAGAGCACCGGCTCTTTGATGTTCCTGATCAACCTCGCGCTCATCGTCACCGCAAGCCTCGGATATGGACTCCAGCGACTCTTCTACGGGCCGTTGCGCCCCATCGAGACGGAACAGCTCTACGACAAGGCATGGTTTGCCGTGAGTGAGACGCTGCTGGCAATGACCATCTTCCGAGATGACATCGGCCTATGGTTCTTTACCATGTTCCTGTGCCTCCTCGCGGGCAAGGTGTGGCAGTGGATCGGCGAGGGACGCGTCGAATTCCTCGAGCAGCAACCCCCGGCAAACCCGAAGCTATTCCACGCACGACTGATGAGTTCCTTGGCCCTTTCGGTGGCTTTTGATGTCTTCATGGTGCAATATTGCGTAGACTCGATATTGGCGGATGCGAAAGCGGGCGTCATGGTCATGTTTGGCTTTGAATACGTGCTCTTGGCCATCGCATCGACTTCGACGCTGTTGCGCTACGGATTGTCGCTCGTGGAGCTCGTCATTACTCACCGCCAGGAAAAGGCACGAGATGAGGCTCGTAGGATTGCAATGGAGGAGAGACAGCAGCGCGCGCAGGCAGCTGAGAGCGCCGGAGAGACTGTCCCTGAAGAAGAGGATGACTTTGATGATGACGATGACGACGTACTTGGCTGGGAGGAGAAGGGCCGCTGGGTCTTCTTCCTCGACCTCATGACTGACGCCATCAAGTCTGTCGTTTACATGGTCTTCTTCGTCCTCCTTATGACCTTCTACGGTATCCCTATCCACATTGTACGAGATTTATTCATGACTGTGCGTTCTTTCTGTAAGCGACTCCACGACTTTTACCAATACCGGAACGCGACTCGAGACATGAATGTCCGCTACCCGGACGCTACCGCTGAGGAGCTTGAGCGCGAGAACACATGCATTGTCTGCCGCGAGGAAATGCAACCTTGGGTAAGTCATCTCGAAATGCACTATTTACGAATATGCGCTTACCTATATAAGGTACAACCAGGAGCAGACGGTGCGCAACCAGGCCGACGGGTGGACGAGCGGCAGCGGCCGAAGAAACTACCCTGTGGACACATCTTGCACTTTAGCTGTCTGAGAAGCTGGCTCGAAAGGCAACAAGTTTGCCCGACGTGCCGCAGACCTGTTCTTGCACAGCCGCCAACGCCAAATAATCCTCGAAATCAAGCAAATCCGGGTCAAGCGAATCCGCAAGCACCACCTGGTGCGGATCCTTTTCGAGGCCTACTTGGTAATGTGCAACCACCAGCAACCCCCGCGCAGCCTGGACAGCCTGGACAGCCTGGACATCATCAGCCTGGCCCGGCAGCAGGGCAACCTCCACCAATGCAAGGCAATGTACGAGTCTTCAACCTCGGTCCTATCCGAATTGCCCTGGGTAACATCCGTGTTCCTGTGAATCAGCCGGACAACGCAAATAATGGGAACAACAACAATGTGCTCATGGAACGACTGGCTCAACAGATGGCTCAACAGCAGAACTCACCTGCAACTCAACCGCAGACCCAGAATCAGAGTGGTGCCCCTCAACCACCGGCCATGCAGTTTCCCCCCCTTCCTATTCCGGGAGCAATTCCGCAGCACCCCAACGACATTCAGACTGACATTCTACGTATTCAGCAAAATATCATCGATAACTTGCGACAATTGAACGCACAGCACCACCAACTGGATCATATCCGTGCTCTCCTTGCCGAATTGAATCGTATTCAAGCATCCAGTGTGGTGGCTGCAACAGGACAGAATCTGCCACCTATTGCCCCCCTCAACCCTCAAGTCTTCCCACCAATGCACCCACAGGCTTACTTCGCAAATGGACCCGTCCTCAGGCAAGGTGACGCTGGTGTACCCCATGGCTTGGTGCTTCCGGAAGGATGGACCTTGAGACCCATGGCTCTAGCGCCACACCCTGATAGTACTTTTGGGCAGGTGCCCACAGAGGCAGGACCATCAGGTTCCGCACCGCCACGGGATCCATCGTCGGGGTCATCAGCAGCTTCATCTTCCGGCCCAGCAGCTGACCCAGGCTCCACAGCCGGGCCATCTTCAAAAACTGCCGAACCGAGCTCCCTGGAATCTAGCTGGAGCTTTGGAAATGCGGGAAGCAATGAGGCCGAGGGCTCTAGCTCCGCCGTCGCGGGGAGCAGCACAGACGGCCAGAATGTGACAAGACGGACGGCAACGGTAGAGGAGGCAGAAGATGAGTAAGAGCGACCATGGATTACGGATGTGGATCCGTTGGTATTGCATAGCGAGGAGTTTAGCGAGGCTTATTTTTTATACTCACCTCTGCCCTTGGCTGGGCCGGATACGCGTATATAGGTTGAGGATTTTTACGTACGATACCACAATAGAAGCGACACGTTCGAATTGCGCTTGCAATTTCCTTTTCAACTCCTTCTCCATGAATCCATTGCCGCTCCGACATGACTTTGTGCTGACTTGCTGGGTCCTACATTCCGCAGCCAATCGTGAATCTAGTCTAGCAGACCCCTACCGTCAAGGCGAACTGTCTTCATATGTAACATGCGTCTCAGGGAAACTCGTGCTATGATACGTCTCCAGGCTTTTGCCCTGGCGCATTGTGTGGAGGTGGGCTGCAGCAGACGATGATGTGGCAGAGAACACAATCAACGCACCTACACAACATGTTATCTCCCCCACAAGCCCTCGATGCAGTGCTCCTAAGACAGCACCAGCGACTGGCCTCGGTGTATATGCACATTCTATGCTCCCCGCACACCTCACATGGCTAGTTGCAGCCTATTCCCAAAGCAGGCCGCGCCGCAGGGATCAATGTTTCGACGCGGCCGGCCGTCTAGCCACTCAGCAGCGCGCAGCAGTCCAAGAGTCATACTCGGCGGCTACGCATCGAAACATCCAGTTAGACATGCAGGAACAACGAATGGGCGGAGTCACGGTGGGGGCTTAGCGTGGGCAGGGCGGTCGGCCGTCGCTGGGATGCCTCGGACGGTTAACTATGGAGCGTGGCCGCGTTCCCTGGCCTGGTGAAGAGTGCTAAAAAGTGTGACTCTATGTCTTGCGGTTGACGTGGGCGCGACGGCTGGTTCGAGTCTCGCTTGCGGATTTGGCTCCTGGTATAAATTCCCACAGTGGAATTTTTCTTCGATTCTTTATTTTGTTTTTGTTGTCGTTTTAGTTTTGAGTAAGAGATGGCGGCGGCTAAGGCTGATAAGAGCGCTGGCCAGGGCGAAGTCTCGAATTGCGTCGCCAATCTCATACATGCGTTTACGGATGGTTTGAATGTGTTTAAGAGGCTGAGGGAGAGGAGGAGGAAGCGGAAGAGCAAACATAAGGAGAGGGACGGGGCTGCGTCCGGTGCAGAGTTGCAATTGAGTAATTCGTTGAGGAAGGGGCCGATGGAATTGAAAGAGAGGTATGAGAGCTGCTATAGTGATAGAGGTGAGAAGTTTGCGAAAGGTGACGGTAAGTGGTTCTTGTCTCAAGCTGTGGTACAACGGCTGCCTAGCGCGACCGCACCGTGCTGATCAAGACAGCAATTGCACATGCCTCGCTTGCGGAGACGCTGATCAGATTCAATACTGGCCTTGTGAGAATTATCGCGACCTTTCTGCACCAGGATTCCAAGAATAGTGATCTTCACCTGGACTATAAGTCTCTCACCAGCCTCTCTGACACCTCACGGCGAGAGGCAATTGATAGCCTGAATCAGCTGTATCAACGACTCAGTCAATCGCAATTGCAGCTCCACCGAAGAGCTGATTCTCAGACAGAACCCGAGAAGAGGAAGCGCAGTAGTTCGCGACAGCGATCACACGGCCCGACCGCCACCCGCGTATCGGTAAGAGGCTCAACGCAGACGCAACTTGCCATGGTGCGACCAAGGAACACGCGAAAGGGGTCGACGAGCAGTTCCAGCAGCACCAGCTGGTCGAAAACAGCTTCAAGCGGAGTAGATTCACCGTACATAACGCCTCCAAGATCACCACCGTTGCCGCAGTACTCTGCCAAGGACCCTTTTCCGTTACAAAAGGCACCCGCTGACAAAAACAACAACCTCCCAATAAAGAAGACAGCAGGTACTGTCGACGCGACGCGGCCGACAACGTGGCCGCAAAGGAAGGCCGTCAAGAAGGTCCCATTTGCGAACACCATGCCTACACCACAAGAGTACTTCGCAATGAAAGAACTGCCGCCTCATCTCCCTCCACCGTTCGCCAACATGCCAACTGCTTTGACGACCGGGATACCTCGACGGCGCACTGACAAGCCGACGCCATCGACGTATACATTCGCATCCGACAGCACGAAGCTGGGCGAAATACCGCAGCGCAACTGGACGGTGCCATGGAACTACGACGAGGCCGAGCGGATGAATGCCGAAGCTGCTGTGAAGGGGTATCCGGTGGCTACACCTGTCGAACAGAAGGCGAAGACGAGGAAGGGGCTGAGGAGCTTGTTCAAGAAGGGCGGTGCGTGAGGTGCATGAAGTAGAGAAGCCGTGAAAGGGCGTGTTTGAGTGTAATGGGATGACGGGAGTTTGGGTTTTTCTTCACGATTTACGAATCTTCTTTCTTGGGTGAGCATTTACAAGTTTCTTTTCCCTGGTGGGCATATACCCTTTCTTTTTTTTTTTCTTGCCAGCGAGGGCTTTTAGCTGCATTCTGTATATGGACGGCTTTCCTTTTTGTGTATTTAGCTGTGTATTGGGTCTGCATTTATTGTATTCGTCGGTGTTTACTAGGCAATTGATTTTACCATCACACGAACCGACTGGCACCTCGTTTCACTCGCGGCGTTGAAATTGTGAATGTTATTATTTGATTGGAGTGGATATAACGGTCTAGCTGACGCCATCATTCTGAACGTTATCGATAGCAGCTGCGAGCTGATCCCTGCGAGGTTGTCGTAGCCTGCAACCGTCATCCTCCCATGTTTCGCATTGCTGACCCCAATGGACTGAGATATTGATCTGTGGCCCGAGTCTACAGCCTGAACTATACATTTGTAATCCTCATAGACAAGGAAATCCTCTTGCTCAGACATGCGGCTTACTACACTCGCTGTCCCGCTGTTGATCTGCACCTCCGAAGCTCTCCGCAGTAGCGGGAATGGAGAGCTGGCGCAGCCTGAAATGGCACCCAAACGCGTCGCTATTATAGGTAACTAGTTTCTCGGGATACTCTTTACGAAAATGCATTTGCACACAATGCTGACCCTCACCAGGTGCTGGAGCTGCAGGCTCGTCGGCTGCTTACCATCTTGTGCAACACGCCCAAGACGCTGGGATACCCGTAGAAATCGAAGTATACGAACGCGACGCACACATCGGCGGCCGTTCCACCACAATCCACCCCTGGTCCGATCCCGAGCAAGCCGTCGAGCTGGGCGCCTCCATCTTCGTCGAAGTAAATCACATCCTCGTCAACGCGAGCAAGAAGTTCAATCTCCAAACGTCGTCCAAAGAGAGACTCGACGGTAACGCACCAGAAGTGGGAATATGGAATGGCAAGGAGCTGGTCTTCACCATGAACGAAGGCGGGTGGTGGGATCTCGCGAAACTCTTTTGGAGATACGGTTACGCGCCTGTCAAGGCGAATGGTCTGATGAGAGAAACTGTGGGACGGTTTATGAAGATGTACGAGAAGCCGATCTTCCCGTGGAAGAGCTTGAGCGAGGTGATACAGCTGGTGGGTTTGACTGAGGTGACGGGTCTCACGGGCGAGCAGTATCTAAGAAACAACGGTGTTGCGGATAAGTTTGCGAACGAAATCGTCCAGGCGAGGTGAGACGGTCGGAATACACGGAAAGATATGGTTGGCTAATTAGGTTTAGCACACGTGTCAACTACGCTTCGAACTTAGGCACGATTCATGGCGTGGAGGCTATGGTTTGCTTGGCTACAAACGGGGTACGCGTTGACCTTACAGTGCGGGGTCACAAGTTTGAAGACTCAATGTGGACTGGATCACTCCAGAACACATGATACAGTCTCCGAGTTTTGGCCTGAGGCTACATCTGGGGTATCTTTACTGACGCAGTGTCACAGGCTATGTCTATTGCCGGTGGGAACTGGCAGATCTTCGCTCATATGTTAAAATCGTCCAACTCGATCTCTACGCATCTCAACACAACCATCACTCACGTTTCGAAACAAGGGGACAGCACGTATAATCTCACAGCTTCCACCGGTGATGTGTCGAGCTTCGATGAGGTCATTTTGGCAGCCCCTCTCCAGTTTTCTAACCTCAACATTGACCCAGCTCCGGAAAACCCCCCCGATGAGATCCCCTACGTCAAACTACACGTGACGCACTTTGCAACCCTTCATAGGCTAGATCCCAAGGCCTTCGGATTGGAAGCCGACAAGGAAGTCCCTGACTATGTTCTCACCACGCTTCAATCCGACGAAGACTACGGATCGGAGCCGAACGTTGGTCGTGTAGGGTTCTTCAGTATTTCTATTGTCGCTGCTGGCGTGAACCGTTACGCGTCTCAGCCTCGCCCCGAGTTCATCTACAAAATCTTCTCACCTGCGCGGATCGACGAGCATTTTCTCTCGCGTGTTCTTGGCCTCAAAATTTCGAAGGAAGAAGCCGAGCATGGCGTCATTGAGGGCGATGTGAGCTGGATCAACCACTGGGTGATTCACTCATATCCGTATGAGTACCCTCGCGTTACGTTCGACAATATCATCCTTGACGACGGATTATGGTACACCAGTAGTATCGAAAGCTTCATCAGTACCAGTAAGTCAACTACTAAACAAACCTATAGCCCAAGATCAAGACTATACAGACTGTATCAATATCCTAGGGTAACTCAGTTCATAACGAGTCTCCAAACCTTTGAACTAGCACTGTATCAAAATGCATATACTGACTTGCGTACAGTGGAAACGAGTGCACTCTCGGGCAAGAATGTCGCGCAGCTCATTTCCAACAAATGGGCCAAGCAGCAAGAGGAGAAACAAGACGGCGAGAGCTTGAAGACGGAAGCAGACTGGGAATACACGCCCCTCCACGCCGCGCAAAAGCCGATTCAAGCTAAGCTTTAGTCAGATCTTGCTTCTTGCTAGCACGTGGATCTGATGCAGATATACATAACGTACCTTCACTAGCTGTGGTAAATCTCACCCAGCTATTTTTTTCATACAGACCGACTCCGTCTGTGTAAGTCGTCATTGGCATTTGTGAGACTCATAGCTATACACCACCGTTGCGTGCTCGTTAGCTCCAGAGCCTGCAGCATGTTCGACAGTCTCTTTGGGAAACCCTGTGCGGAGCAGGAGGCGTGTTGGTGCTTTCAAGACAAATAACAAGGGCGGAAGGTTTTTGGAATCATCGTGGTCAGCTCCACGTGATATACTGCGTAGCGTCCAGGTGAGCTTGAGAGAGAGGGACTGCTCTATCACGTGGAAAGATATTTCAAAATTTTCCAGGGTATTCCTGTGGCATTGGTCATCGATGTAAGGGGGTGAGGGCATGAGCAGCCTGTGATGACAGACTTTTTTGGTCGTAGGTAGCGAATTTTACTATGTATAGCTCATACAATTAGCATTTCATCCGATGCTTCCAAACTTCAGGGGGGTGCTTGTGCTAGCGTGGTGGTGGCTTGTTGTGGTTGCAAACACATGGGATATTTGATAAGATCTTGGACAGTCTCTAAATTTTTGTCATGTGAATGCATTGGTGTGCTAATTGCCTAAGAAAGGATGTAAGTAGCTTAGAGGATAGTAGACGGAGATGGTAGCAGCGGTTTCACTCCTGCTTCATCAAACTGAAAACAGTAGTGTCCTGTGAATGTATGCCGCTAAGCAGACTAGGTCAAATGCGTCTTGTGCAAGTCTGCAAAACATGTATAGAACATCAATCAAGAAGCGTATTTCCCACCGCAGCTCGTTTGCCTCTTCACCGACAAGGCACCGTCGTGTGCTTCATTGCCTGTTCCTCGGTGGGCGCACGCCAGCCGTCGCGGCATTGAGCTTGTGCAACGTAAGCAGGCTTATACGCATCTCAAGCATACGAGCCCAAGCCGCCTTTTCGATGCTTCATCATACGAGGCTGATGGCGGCCCAGGGTCTTGACTCCAGTGGGCGAGCCTCGTGCGTGCAATGCGCAACCCCATAGGTTCGCTTTGGCTGCACACTTAACCCCACGCTATCGTTGGAATCGCGCCCTGCCTCGGCTGCACTGATCTACTTACACATCGCGTTTCCGATTATCAAAACGGCAGAGCGCAGCATCAGGCGGAATGCAGCTACACGTTGCGTCCAACAACGGGACCGCACGAGCTGAGGAGGACTACAACGCGACGTGAGACGCAACAGTCCATCGTCCACAGCGCGACGCCAGCTTGTATTTTCCGCCGTGATCTTACCGCAGGTGTTACGCATGAGGCGGACGGCCGAATACGCAGCCTGACACCGAATCAGACCCCAAACTCACGCGGGACGAGAGGGTCCTTATTCGCTGCGCCGTGGTCCGGTGTTTTTTGCTTCTGTCTCCCGGCCTAGGGCGCCATCATCAGTCACGGCTCATAAGCCCTGCAGTCCCGCTCCGGCCTCTTTGGATCCTCCTACCGCTCTTCAGGAAACTGGCTGTTCTTCCCGGACTCTCGGATCGCGCGTGCGACGTGTCGGTATGTCGCGGATAGTCTACAAGTGAGTCCTCGAGTCCTGCCCTTGGTGTGCTTTTCCGGGAATTAACCGTTATAGGACTTCTGGGGGAAATGGTAATATTACATCTTGATATACCGCATGGACCGTTTTGACGAGCAATTACAGCCGCCTTCCATAACTTCCACAATGACTATGCACATATCGCGGATCCGAATGAGAGGCGACGACTTGCTCTCGCCGAGATAGACAAAGCTCCTTTCGGATGTAAGAAGCTCTCGAACGCTTTCCCGTATCGTATTAACCATTTTGCAGGGTATCACATTCGCGCGATAGTCGTCGCCGGTATCGGTTTCTTTACGGGTGTGTTGGATCCCTAGGATGTTATGGCACATGCTCATGAATCTAGATGCCTACGACCTCTTCGCAGTCAACATGGTCGTCTCCATGCTGGGCGTGGTGTTTTGGCAGTGAGGAACCCCAGAACGCATGGCTTCAGGACAACTGCTTATCGTTCAGGAACGCCACCACTTCGCCGGGCAAGATACCCTCCAAAGCCGACACCGCCATCAAGGTGGCTACCTCAACGGGAACCGTCATCGGGCAGGTGGGCTTCGGCATCCTTGCGGATATCGTCGGTCGCAAGAAAATGTACGGCATGGAACTCATCCTGATCATCTTTGCTACGCTCGCTCAGTCGCTCTCGGCGCACTCTCCCGCGTGCTCCATCGTCGGCGTCCTGGTCTTCTGGCGGGTGCTCATGGGAATTGGAATCGGAGGCGACTACCCGCTCAGTTCAATCATTACGTCTGAATTCGCAACGACGAGGTGGAGAGGAGCTATGATGGGGTCGGTTTTTGCCATGCAGGGCATAGGGCAATTCGCGGCAGCGATGGTCTCGCTCATCGTGACGGAGGCGTACAAGTCGTCTCTGGAACAGGCAAAGACTGTGGACAAATGCACCGGTTCTTGCGGACTCGCCGTCGACAAGATGTGGCGCGTGGTCATAGGTTTCGGGGCGGTCCCTGGCTGCATCGCTCTCTATTACCGCCTCACGATCCCCGAAACACCTCGATATACCTTCGATGTTGACCGCGATGTTATCCAGGCTGGCTCGGACGTCAAAGCATTCAAGGCCGGTGTGCCAAGGGGCAATGTTGATGAGATCACGCGTGCGCGTGCGAAGGAAAATGATGAGCATCAACTCCAGATTCCGAGGGCGTCCTGGTCCGACTTCTTCTCCTGGGTGACGAAGTGGAAGAACGGCAGTGTTCTGATTGGCACGGCCGGCTCATGGTTTCTGCTTGATGTAGCATTTTATGGCAAGTAGATATCTCAGCATCACTTCAAGTATCTCGAGCAATCACTGACTACACTCAGGTCTCGGCCTCAACAACTCCATCATCCTCCAGCAAATCGGCTACGCCAAAGGCAACAACGTCTACCAAATATTTCACAACCAAGCCATCGGCAACCTGATCATCACCTGCGCCGGCGCCATCCCCGGCTACTGGGTCACCGTCGCCACCGTCGACACCATCGGCCGCAAACCCATCCAGCTCCTCGGCTTCGTCATCCTCACCGCCATCTTCGTCGCCATCGGCTTCGCCTACCACCTCCTCTCGGGCCGCGCCCTCCTCGCCCTCTACGTCCTCGCCCAATTCTTCTTCAACTTCGGCCCCAACGCCACGACCTTCATCATCCCAGGCGAGTGCTTCCCGACGCGGTACCGCTCGTCGGGTCACGGCATCTCAGCCGCCTCGGGCAAGGTAGGCGCCATCATCGCGCAGGTCCTCATCGGCCCGCTGCGCACGCGCGGCGCGCAGCCCGGCTCCGCAGACTCCCCCTGGCTCAACCACGTCATGCAGATCTACTCCGTCTTCATGTTCGCCGGCATCTTCACGAGCCTGCTGGTGCCCGAGACCAAGCGCAAGACGCTGGAGCAGCTGGCCGGCGAGGTCGAGGGCACCCCCGAGTACGACCCCGAGAATGTGCGGAGGAGAGATGTCGAGAAGGCCGTCGAGCTGGAGCAGCTGGGGAAGCGAGCATGACTAGGGGAGGGCTATGTGAGGATTTGAGCATCTACTCTCGTGTGTGTCTGTCTATTTATGGATCACTCGTTGATAGAAAAATTCTCCGTATATGCCCGCTGTGGCCGAGTTATAATATTTCATTGCAAATTCATGATCAATGACACACTCTCCTGCTTCAAGAGATCATAGATAGTAATGTATCATTACTGAAACTGCTCGTCTCGCACTTTGACTCTGTGCAGCTAGCCATCACTGCAGCCGTTGAGGGCGTTCAGACTGCCACACGGCGTTCGACCTCGCGTTGAAGTGCCAGAGAAACCACCACCATGTCAGCCCCTTGAACGACGGAGAGTTAACATTCGTGCTATGAATGCGTGTTGTGCTAGTTATAATGCTAAGCCAAGGACACTGCTGGACAATCCTCTATAGTGAACTCCGTAAGTAGTCCAGACGGAGGAATTCTCATCGAATGGGCTGGGCATGGCACGGGTTGGCATTGCTAACAAAGTGACTGGCGGAGAGTGCATGTGTACTCTGCCTTAGAGCAAGGGTAGTCACGATGTCGTAAGATAGGTCGATAGGTCGGACGGAGGGATCAATTAGGTCTAGAGCGAGAGGGATGTCCATAGGCGTAGCTGGAGCACTCCCTCCCTAGATGGCAAGCCCAGCAGGCGTTTTTCTGTCTCATGGCCTAGAACCTAGTAGCTAACCGTTTCTATCTCGGTATGCTACGGCGATGCATGTGGGCCGCGTGAGCTTACATTGCACGTCTCATTGCATATGACTCAGTCTCGCATCACTGAAGGAGTACTGCACACCATCAATGCTCGATACGATAACGATCGCTCGGATACCGAGCTGGTTTCTTTTTGGAAATACTAGCACAACCGTTGTGAACGCCTAGTGAACGCCATCACCCCATTTTTCAACGCCAAAGCATGCGGGCTCGATGGCTAGCTGCAAGACGCCGGACCTGAATCAGACAATTAAAGCGAGATCGAGAAAAGCAGCGTGTAAGCAAAGCTGCAGAAAGAAGGGGGCTCTTGCCCAGTGGCCTAGACGCCCGCTTCCTCCGGGTTGACATCGAGATTCCAATCGATGCCGCCATCCTTGCCGTAGCGCACCTCCAGCCAGGCATTCGCCTTCTTGAAGTGGCCGCAATCGAACTGCAAAGCGTTAGTCTCTCACACTTCTGACCCACGGCAGCCTGGCAGCACTTACGAAGCCCTTGTGTGCAGAAAGCGGACTGGGATGCACGCTACGCAGAATGAGATGCCGCTCCTTGTACGCCTTCTCGACATCCTTGACGCGCTGGGCAGCGGGCGAGCCCCAGGCCAGGAAAACGACGCCGTTCGTGCGCACCTTCGCGACCGTATCGATGACCTTTTGCGTGAGGAGCTCCCAGCCCTTGCCCGAGTGCGAGTTGGCATCGTTCCTGCGTACCGTGAGACACGTGTTGAGCATCAGGACGCCGCGGTCCGACCACGGGGTCAGCAGGCCGCCATTCTTCGGCGGCTCCTTGAAGTCCGGATAGTCCTTCTTGAGCGCGATGTAGATGTTCTTGAGCGAGGGCGGGGCAGGCGTAGGCGGCCGCACGGAAAAGCAGAGGCCGTGGGCCTGGTTAGGGTTGTGATAGGGGTCTTGGCCCGTGATGACTGCCTTGACGGTGTTGAGCGGCGTGTGACGCGACCTGGTCATCTCCAATCAGCCATTGCCACAAGATGCATGCTAGCACACGATGTGCGGGTGAGGTGCGTTGGGGGGGACGTACCAGGAATACACGTCCTTCATGGGTGGGTACACGGTCTTGCCGCTCGCGAGCTCCTTTTTCAGGAAGCGCTTCAGCTCGAGGAACCGCGGGCTGACGAGGACGTCTTTGAGATGCGGCAGCCAGCTCTCGTGTAGGGTGTCGATCTCCAGCTTCAGAAGGTCCTTCTGCTCGTCTGTGAGCTTCGCAACCCACGCGTCCTTGTCGAATTGTGCCTCTGGCTTGGGCTTGGGCGCGCCAAAGAATGACGTGATGCTGCTATTAACTTTGGTCTTCTTCGCTGCGTCGGTAGCAGCGTCGGCGGCCTTGCGTTTGAGACTCATGGTGGATTGCGGTGGCGAGATGCACGCTCAATCAATTGTATGGAGGAAGTGCGAAGTCGGGCAATTTGTGTGGGTGAGACGTGCAGATAGTCGTAGGCAGACGCGTCTAGACGTCCAGAGAGAGGCTGGGGTAAGACGGGCTCGAACCAACCGCGCGCCGCGAGTCAGGACGCGCAAACGCGCCTCACGTGAAAGCGTGTTCTCGCGTCGCGCGGTATGATGTCATGCTGTAACGGCTATCCTCGTTGCAGGGAAGCGGGCAAGGCAGCGATCGCGATGGGGCGAGAAGCTGCTCGCGCGCAGCAAATGAGGTGCAGGTGAGCGTCGGATCGGCCGCAGTATGCCTTTGTTGAGTTGTTTGTCGACTATGCTGCGACACGGTTGTGCCTGCTGTTTTGGCAGGCAAAAGCAACGTCAGAGGGTCAGCAGCGCAAACACAGGGGGATATAAAGGACGTTGATTCCTTCTCTTGTTGTCTGTTCACAGGTCCAGACTTGACTTTACTACAATCTTCATACCAGCTTTCAAATCTACCAAGCAACAACACACTTCGTCCACTACAATGGCTGACTCCAACCCCGCAAACTTCGCCAATCTCCCCAAGGACGAGCTCCGTGAGATTGCTTCCAAGGGCGGCCACGCCTCTCATGGCTCCTCGAATGGCAAGGCTGAGGTTCGCTACACTACTACACGGTAGAGATGCAGTACTTACTACCATACAGGACCACCCCGATCGTAACCCCGACGGAACATTCACCAAGGGATCCGAGCTCGCGAAGGAGCTCGGCGCTAAGGGCGGCCACGTAGCTCATGAGCATGCCGTCGAGAAAGACGGCGTAAGTCTTGACCTCTGTGAAAGACGAGAGCTTGGCTGACTGTCATAGCGCAACCCGGACGGCACGTTCAAAGGAGGGCAGCAAATTGGCGCAGGAACTCGGCGAGAAGGGCGGACATGCGGCTCACCAGAACTAGACGGTAGCTTTCTGTGCACCACGTTCAAATGTGAGCCTGATGAGGGGACAAACATGAGTGTTTTGGTCCATCTAGGGCTTAGCTAGCGGTCATGACTTCACGAAATACATGTTTCATGAATGGAATTCGAATGGCTTGAATTCTCTGCTTAATGATGTGACGGCAAGGCGTATAGCCGAAAAGTAGTGGACGTGTTCTAACGCGTACATGCAAGGCCACTTAGTGAAGGGCCGAAGATTGTAAACACAGATCGCTTCGGACATGGACCGACCTTATTCCAAAACATCAATTCTAATCAGCCCCCGAGATAAAGTTTGCGACAGTCCCAACGGTGGCACACTAGGAGCTAAGCCGGTATTTATGCCTTGGTACACACCAACACTCCATGTTATGCTCGAGCGAATCAGAGCTCCATGATTTCGTATTTGAGGGCAGGCTCCAACTCTTCCAAACGCGTAATTATGTGCAAGCGCCAATCCTTCTGCTCGTAATTCTCAGGCACGGCCCAATCGTAGTCTGCGACGGGTAGGAAGAACGTCTGGAAGGCGATCGGGGCCGTTGTCCAACTCGACAATCTCTTGAGCATCGGCTTGAGGTGGGCGCTCTTGACGTTGGTCAGATTCGTTTCGAGCGGACATTGTGTGTAGAGCCGCACCATCTTCAACGCAGCGAAGTATTGAGCTTGACTGAAAACTTGACCGAGCCAATCGTATAGGAATGTCCCCCAGACGTTATCGACATAGAGCGTCAGGTACTGTAGACTGGGAGGAAGGATATCGAGCGTAGTCTTCGATTGGTACCAGAGTATCGGTGTGGAAAAGCTACTGGCAGAATTGACAAATGGCATGGATAGTGACCGGAGGTTCTTCAGAGCCCTGAGCTCAAATGACTTCTGCGTCTCGGACCAATGAAAATCCTCGTTGACGATGTTGACTACGGTGAGGTTGTCCAATATCAGTGATGCCACGGTCGGAGGCCAGGACGATGACAGAACAGTGGGTAGCTGTGGATGGCTCTTCTTGGCATGAGATTGCGCCAGGAGATCTGCTGCGGCTAAGCAACTGATACCCACAGTTATGTCGCGGAGGTTCGGACACAGAGCAAGCAAGATTGGCGTACAATCGGCGTTGAATTTCACACGATCGCCGAGTTGACGGCTTAAATTGATCATTTCAGCCTTGTCAAGGCTATCGGTAGATCGGTTGGCAGCTAACCGCAGAATCAGGGTGGGATCGACGGGAATGTAAATATCATGGATTACTTTCGGCGGTATCAGGTGGATGCGAGTGACTTTGTTGACCAACTCAGGGTACTGCAGCAAGAAAAGTAGTAGCCTTCGTACCCGCATGCGAGAGATGGTAATGCTCGCGATCAGGGCTTCTCGACCGATAGGTGCCAGCTTTTTGCATGTGAGCGTAAGGTTGCGTAGATCTCGAGACCGGTTGCGCTTCAGCGTGCCTACATGTGAAGGAAATGGGTCAGCCAAGTTCCACTGAGCATGAGTAGCTTTGAGCCTTCACTTGAGACTTGCGTACCGCTTCTCCAGTCTTTGATGTTCCGTATCACCTCATTCCTGCAGTTCCTGCCGTCGATGTGACGAGCGATCTGGAGGAGTAGCTCGTCGGGCAGGACGAATATCTTTGGGAGTTCGATACGACGGCGTTTAGCTTGACGGATCTCCTCGGCTTGCGGCAAGATGATGTCCAGAAAAAGGCGTCTCGGCGGATGTGCAGGTGGAAAGCGCGACGATGGCATGGCATCCATGCAGACGGGGTGAGACCAGCCGCCGGTTGCGAAGCTGGAAGTGCGACAAACGTGGACCGGTGCCGGGCGAAAATGTGTGGAGGTGTTTCTGGAGAGCGCTAGAGCCGCGTGGGGGAGTTTCCTTGGTGGCGTTTGATCATTTCACTGCGACACCAGCCTAGGCGCAAACGGAAGGCGTGGTGCCATTGCGTCTTTGCTTACACCTCTCCAATGCTCCAACGGCCCGCCCAACCTATCGAAGCCCGCCTGGAACCCAGATCTACTGTCTTAATCGAATCTTGTGTGGCCTGGCCAGGCATTGCGCTACCGATCTAACCTCTCTGTCTCACGACCCTTGTCGGTGTCACGATGCAGCACTGCCATTATCAGGTCAGCTGAGCCGCGACCAAGCATCGAAAAGCCTCGTGGAGCCTGCACTTGCGTGCTGTTGCCGAACCCCAACACCTACAAGAGACTAGAGCCACCCGGGCGCTATCCCTTCCCTCCGCGGCAGAGACGACAAGAATACCTGGATAGCTACCTTTGTTTTTTGGATCCTGGGGCAATGCCTGTACAAAACACCGGGCACTACGTACGATACGATCGCCAAACAAAATACTGCTCAAAATTGCCTACGAGCTTGATGGCGGCGACTGCAACATCGACCTTGCGAACCTCGCACTCGCTCACCATGACTTGACCGCCGTCACCAGCGGATTTTGGTCTATAACGGGGTCTTCTCGGTGATCTACATTGCTAATTACGTTGACCAGCCTTTCCGGCATCCCCCATGGGCATGGTCAGGTCACCCGGGTCCAGCTTGGTCGACCAAACGCAGGGAGCAAAGAATGGCAAGGAGGCTACGCCAGGCCACCAACAAGTGGAGAAGTCAGGAACAGGTACAGAGGCCTACTCGCTGAGCATGGGGAAATGCCCTTGCGGACGCGACATTACCGCAATCAGCATTGACTTTTCTTCACCGTGCTACCCAATCTGAAAGAGCTTTCCATCCGGACCAGCTCAAGGTGCTTCATATGACTCACCATTATCCAGAGCATGGCCTTCCGTTCAGTTTCAGCTTCGTGTGTGTGAACGCTGCGCACTTTCAAGCCCTGAAGATCCTATTACTGTCGATTGAGGGTCTGCTTCCGAGTCCCTACTTTAAGCACTACGAGATTCCCGGAAACCTCAATTTCCTAAGAAGAAGCTGCCACCAACAGTTAAATGCCTATCTTTCTATTGTGATCGTGGCATCTTCCCTTTGTCGTGGTTCGTTCAACTATACCTATCGCGTGGACAGTTCACTCGACTGAAGCGGGTTCGATTGTACCTCAAGTAGAGCGTGTTCAAGTGCATGATACGCGCCAGCACATCTACCGAGTTCCTAAACCTCGTCAAGAACTTCAGCATATCTTGGAGCAAGATGAAGTTTACAAGCAGGCAAGAACCATGTTCCAGGCAGAAAGCGTATGCTGATCCACGTAGGTACCCTCAGTGGAGTTCGAGGTTCAGCAAGCGTCGATGATTCGCAACGGAGGTTTCCTTAGTCCAGGAAAGATGCGGACATGTTTTGGATGCCAATCAGATATAAGCCTCGCCAATAAGAACCAAATGAAATTTGCCCACATCGACACGCATTGGTCACGAGTCATTGGCATGCTTGCCGTTTGCCGAGCCGCGGCACTTTAGTTTACCTTTTTTCCTCTGCACCCTATTCCTCCACACGGGTAGGCGATGCGCGATGCGGGCGGGTGGTCTGCCCGAAGCTGCCACGTCAGACTAAGCTTCGGCGGAGCTGCGGAAGGGCAGAATGCGGGAGCCACTGGGTAGGCGCATGCAGGTTCTCGCACCGTCCCGTCCAAAAGGTCGCGGACGACACGTAGGGCCAGACGCGCGGCGAGGCCACGGCGGGCAGCAACAACGCGCGCGCGCAACAGGACGCGACGTGGTGCAGGGCGCTGCACACAGGCGGAGAGAGGTATATGCGTAGAGAGTAGAGAGTAGAGAGTAGAGAGAGGCCGGCTGAGGGCGGCTTTCTCTGGCTGTCCGCCCGAAGCAAGCAATTTAGCGAGGGGGGAACGTTTCCGTGATCACCTCGTTCGGGAAGGAGCGCCCCAGGCGCCTTCCGTGGTTCTGGCTCCACCCACGATTCCCAAGCTACTGGGTTTGCCTTCTCCTCCTCGAGCCCGACACAGCACACACACGCAGCGCGCGCGACAAGGCCGCCGCAGACATGTCGCTAACCATCCCGCTGCCCTCGCGCGACACGAGCCCGCCGTCGTCGGAGCCCCAGAGCCCGCGCTCCATCATCGAGGCCGACGTACGTGAACACGCTGCTCTGCGCGGCTGCCACTCCAGCTAACGAGACGGTGCAAATCTAGTCCGAACCCTCGGATGGAATGCAGAGCTGTGACACGTCGGTAGCCCCTCAGACTGCCTGCTCAATTGGCCGCGCTGACGCTCACCAGGAGTACCAAATCCGTCAACCAGAGCATCTTCGACTACGTCTGCGAGAATGGCAGGACCTACCACCGCTACAAGCCGGGCTGTAAGGCCTCCTCCCTCCCCGCGTATACCTAGCACGCCACTGACACTCTCCAGCGTACCCCTTCCCCAACGATCAGGTACCGGCTGCCCGACCCCGCTCGCCGCCCGGCTGAGACACGATTGCTGACCGTCGACCGTACAGCCCGAGATTGAGCGCATGGACACGCAGTACGAGATCATCAAGGTCCTCTTCAAGTTTCGTAACTTCTTTGCGCCGCTCAAGGACCCACAACGCATATTGGATATTGGCACGGGCACGGGCAAGTGGGCCATCGAGATGGGTATGTTGCAACTAGCATCCATGTAGGCAATGTGGCTGACAAAAACAGGCAACATGTTCCCACGGGCAGAGGTAGGCAGCAGCAAATCTTCATTACGCTCTTCTAACTTGCTCTCCTAGGTGACTGGTACCGATTTGTCACCCATCCAGCCCGAGTGGTAAGTGGTATCAAGCTTCATCCAGCCCAGTCCCTGACTTTCGCAGGGTACCCAACAACGTCAAGTTTGTCATCGATGATGCAAACGAAGAGGATTGGATGGTCGACCCGATGGACTTCATCCACACCAGGCTCCTGCTCGGCTGCTTCGAAGATTTCCGGGAAATCATTGCGAAGGCCTACCGCTCCCTGAAGCCTGGCGGTTGGATGGAATCACAGGAGATCATGCCAACCATCTACTGCGACGATGGGACCATGGGGCCAGACTTTGCTTTCGCCGAGTGGGTCCGAACCCAGGACCAAGCCGCGATGAACGTGGGCAAGCCCATGCGCATCGCCAACAAGCTGAAGCGTTGGTATGAGCAAGCAGGCTTCGTCGATGTCCGCGAAGAGGTCTTCAAGTTGCCCATCAACGGGTGGCCTAAAGATCCTCAATTCAAGATGCTTGGCAAATTCAACGAAGAGAACTATCTCGACGGTGTACAAGCATGGAGTCTGCAGTTGTTCACGAGAGGGCTGAACTGGACCAAGGATGAGATCGAGGTCTACCTGGTTCACGTCCGCAAGTCCATCTCCAACCGCAGCGTCCACGGTTACCATAAGATGTAAGCGAAATTCTCCCTGACGATGCATTACGCCTGCTGACTGAATAGCTTTGTGGTTTGGGGGCGAAAGCCAGAAGAGCACGAAATCAATGTGCCCAGTCCTCAAGCTGATCCCGCTCCTTAACGACCAACTTTTTTTCGGATACGTGTAACGAATTTCTTTTCTTTCGAGCATTTCAGCGGTGCAAAAAGGGACCATCTGTAGCGATTTCATGTCTTCGTCATTTGTTGAGTATTTCGGCACCGGCGAAGCTAGGCGTCCATCTGGCCTTTGTTATACAGCGCGGCATTCACATTGGGCGGGCTTTTGATCCAAAAGCCATTTTTTGAACCACATGACGACTTCGGTCCTGTTGGATAATGAGTCGTGTTAAGTTTTGGAGCGTGATCGTTCACACTGCGAAACGCAAAGACGAACGAAGTGGGTTTCAAGTTTAGAGCACCGCTAATGCTACATTTATGATCTATGTTGTTCTTGTCCTCTTCCCGTCTCTTCAAGCTTTCTGCCGAACTCCCTTGCGTCGGGACGTCCCGCAGTGATGCATCAAGGATCATTTGCCGTGGACGCCGCACTCCCGGCAGCCTGGAGACGCAGCATTGAAGCATGCAAATCAAGATGCTTGTAGGAGATTTCTCCAGGAGGCATGTTCTTGACGATGTCTGTTTATGTTGTGTCACATGACGGAAGATGTGTTTCTCCGCGGGATTCGAGCTATTTCTGATTGGACGGGTAGTCTAGTCTAGAAAGATAAGACTCGACTGAGTGATCATCCCGCGCTCCGGCGGACGCTAAACCCCACCCCCCATAGCGAGGATGCCAGGCACAAAACAAAAGTCGATCCTGTTCTCAACTCTATACGAGCACGACACAGGTCTAGTATCGAAGAGCCGATGATATTGCGAGACAAGACGATACACGAAAAGCTTGTCTGACATAAGTCTGTTAATTTGTAGGCAGCGAATGGCAAGCTGACGTTCACTCCTTGGCTACCGTAACGTTCGGTTGGACATAGATAAGGATAGAGTACGCAATGAGGCGCAACCCATGAGCGCAGCAGTTCAAAAGAGCTATTGGTGCCTTGTCAACAATTTGATTTTCAGGTTGGCATACTGCAACGCCGCGGAAAAGGCAGTTCTTATTCATGGCAAATTCGACGCGCTGCTGAAAGAGTCGAGCTGATAAGACCCACAGAAAACTATGCGCCGCCCTGCACTACCGGCTGTGGTAGATAAGGAGATCAACAGCCATCTCACCTACCTAGCCAATAGAGAAACCTCACCCTTGCTGCCTGTATCAGTCCGAACATCAGATTTGGGTCAAGATTCAAGATAGATTCATCTATGTCTCCGCAGATCTGGGGTAAATGCTTGCACAGAAAGCCACCCACCACATCTAGGTCGCGCCCACCATCTTCTAGAGGCTCACAGACCGCTGTCGAAGTGTAGCTTTGCAGCTCTAGGTGCCGCCACAGCGCTTGAGCGAACCCCTACATGGGTATCGCAGCGGGACCGGCGTCTTTATATGTGGGATGATCTACGCCGCGGAAATCGTGAATAAGGGTATGGCAAGCTCAACGGAGATGCTACACTCTGTGCTAGACGTCAGAGCGCCCCGTGGTGAAATATTAATATCGTTACAGCGCGCACGATGATCTGGGCTATGACCTGCCGTGTAAAGCACAATACTATACTTGTTCATTCTCGGCGAGATATTTGAGGTCATTTCCTGCTTCATTCTTTCAGATACGCTTTTTAGTGATCCACTTAGGGACGTGGACACACCCTCGCCATGGCCCGACTTTCCCTCCTTTGGGCTCACCCAGAAATCAACCCCATCAACAAGAAAGCGCGATCGATACCTTTTCTCAACCCTGTATCGAGCAGATATGGCCGCGTCTTCTTCTTCTCCTGGTTCGGCTTCATGATCGCCTTCTGGTCATGGTACGGTATGTTGACATCAGCCTCCATGTGGCTTATTTCCATGTCCAGTCCTACTATCTAGCCTATACCACGTTTGACACTGAAGTACCACATGGCTGACATGTGTATACAGCCTTTCCGCCTCTGCTTGCTGATGTCATCGCGGGAGACATCCATATGAAGAGCTACCAGGTTGCGAATTCGAACATCATTGCTTTGACGGCTACGTGAGTGCCATATCTTTCTATGCTGAGGGATTCCATAGCTGATGCGAGGATTTAGCCTGATCGTTCGACTGATTGCTGGACCCTGCTGCGACCGTTTCGGCCCGCGCCTTACATTCGCTGGCTGCCTCCTCGCCGGCGCGGTACCGACTTTCCTCGCGGGCTGCGTAACCAACGCAAGCGGCTTGTATGCTCTACGTTTCTTCATCGGCATCTTGGGTGGGAGTTTCGTCCCGTGTCAAGTATGGACAACTGGATTTTTCGATAAGAATGTCGTCGGTGGGTTACCCCATTATCAACCCTTCCCAGCCACATGAGACAGGTATACTAACGGTACGTAGGAACCGCAAATGCCCTTACGGGTGGCCTCGGCAACCTAGGCGGCGGAATAACCTACTTCGTCATGCCCGCCGTCTACAACTCGCTCGTCAAAAAGCAGCACATCGCCCCCCACAAAGCATGGCGCATCTCCTTCATCGTCCCCGGCATCCTCATCGTCTTCGTTGCCCTCTGTCTCCTTCTCCTCTGCGACGACACACCAACAGGCAAATGGAGCGAGCACATCTCCGCCGCCGAGGACTCCCTGCGCCGCCACTCCATTGTCACGGTAACCGGCACCATCACCGATGCGCCCTCCCCCTCAGAAAAAGACACCACTCCACCTCTCGACGACGACAAGCCGAAAGACATCGAAGCCCCATACTCCATCCAAGCCGACCTCGACACCGCGCGCGGCGAAATCATCCAAAAGCCTTCCGCAAAGACGATCCTGGGTGTCATGTTCAATCTCCACACCCTCGTCCCCGCCGCCTGCTACTTCTGCACCTTCGGCGCCGAGCTTGCCATCAACAGCATCCTAGGAAACTACTACATGAAGAACTTCCCCAAGCTCGGCCTCCAGCAGACGGGCAACTGGGCCGCCATGTTCGGGCTTCTGAACGGCGTGACGCGGCCCCTGGGAGGCTTCGTATCGGACCTAGCGTACCGCCGCACGCAGAGCGTGTGGGCGAAAAAGGCCGTCCTGCACACGTACGGCATCCTAACGGGCGTCTTCCTCGTCGTCATCGGCGTGCTCGATTCCAAGAACCAGGCCACCATGTTCGGGCTGGTGGCGGCCATGGCCGTGTTCCTCGAGGGCGGCAACGGCGCCGACTTTGGCCTCGTGCCGCACGTGCATCCCCATGCGAACGGGGTTGTGAGCGGGTTTACCGGCGCGTGTGGAAACTTGGGGGGCATCGTGTTTGCCATCATCTTCAGGTATAATGGGAAGGCGTATGGGAAAGTCTTTTGGATTGTGGGCGTAATGACGATTGGGATTAATCTTGCCGTGAGCTGGATCAGGCCTGTTCCGAAGAGGAAGGTTGGGGGGTTTTAGATCATGGTTTGAGTGCAGTTCTAGCGGGGCGTTCTAGGTTGAGATATCACTGTGCTTGAGAACTATGCAATGGAGTTTACAGATAATGCAGTGTGGTATCATTCATGGAGCTTTATTTTTTTTTGTTGTCTGCCTTTACTTATTCAAGATGTGTCTGACATCTCTTTGCGTCCAAAATACCTGCGAGAGTATTTTCATCCACACCGTTCAACAATGGAAAGGATAGATTGGTCGGCCAGCACATCGTACGTCGGTTGATCGACATAGCTTCTCCCCCCATACCTGAGAGTCCCAAAATTCATTGTTTGAGGTAGCCTCATGGGGAAATCTCAGCACCAACGGGAAACCATTCAGGCCAATTCCGTTACAGGTATCTTCACACATGACTCCGAATCGGAGAGGTGAAGCCGTTTTATCAGGCCTTCTGTTAACGATCCAGAGTAATGTTGAGTCTACGTCGGCACGTAGAACGAGAATCTCTAAAACGCTACATGAGTTTGAAGAGAATTACCCAAAGAGTCACAGACCTATATCTGTGGCATCGCGAGGAGATTACTCTAGTCGTGTAAAAAGCCATGTCGCTATCATCGAACGAAACGCTTTCGTAGTCCCAGTCTTCCTGTGACAGGTCAATAGTCATAGCTGATTTACGAAATAAACATCAAGATAGGATTAGCATGCATACTTTATGAGAAGAGTAGGGAACTAGCGACCGCTGAGCCCAACCGCTTTGTCGTCGATGTTGCCTCAAGGATTTGATTACCGGGATGAATCCTTCTGACGAGAGACATCCGCTATAACGATTGGGGCTTTCAAACATAGTTTCAGCGTTCCAGAGAATGCTTGTCAGCAACGCGCTTCGGATATCGGCTTAGTGTTATTGAGATCCACTAAGTCCTTCATCCGTCGTTCATTGAATTACGCTCAGCCGCGAAGATAATCGCTTCGCCTCTGGGAGCCATTCGCGGGGCGGGCACAATTACATGTATCTCGTAATTTCATCCTTGCATCCCTAGAATTACAGCCTGTGAATATTCATTCATTACAAGATCAAGTGCTCATAGGAAGAGTACAGCATGTATTACATCGAGATAGACAAAGATACACCTCTCGAAAGTAAGCGAGCAGCACTGCGAGATGTCTCTTCAAGATGATGACCTGCGCATATGGGTCATCGAAGAGGTCTTTTGTCTCCTGCATTGAGTAGGGTCGTGCGTCAAGGCAGAGATATGCGAGGGAAAGGCGAGTTGTTGATGAAGCGCTTGCGATTCGCTGTAGTGAGGATCAATATTTGAGCATGAGTGATAGATGCGTGATCCACGTGCGTCTTCGATACCAAGCATCGATATCGGTAACGCAATTACAGTAATCAACTCTTTTAAAGAAAATTTTCTTTAATTTTGCCAATTATAGAGATGCGATTTGCAAAAGGCGAAGGGAATTTCGGATATTACAGCCTGTGATGGTTTCGCCTCCGTCCAAAAGCCTCGAACGACCGGTCGGCTGAGAATAATCACTATCGCTGTCGAACAATGATATAATTTGGCGCCGTGCAGTACAGCAAGCCCCGCTTTACCTTGGCTGTCAGCGAATGAGATGCTGACCTTAGACACAAAATCAGGCCTAGCCTCGTTCCGGATCTTAGATCCTCGCAAGTCCCAGCCGACGGTAGCCACGTAGCAACACCTCAAAAGGAGCTATCTCGTGACATGATGTTGCCTTGCGCAAATCCATAAAGGACGGCCAGTGGCCTTGACAGAACTGAGCACGCTCTATTGCTTTACCACTCATTCAAGAACCCATCTCATATACACCTAATCCGCCAGAGCTTGCCATTATGATAGAAGAGATTTATCAGATCGATCCCGATGCGGACACTGTAATTATCTTGAGAAACGCAAACGCCGAATTTGCTCCATGGATTTCAACCACAACCAAAGACGCTGCTATTGTGTTGGATCAAGTGTCAAGACCTGCTATCGAGGAACCTGCTATCGAGGAACCTGCTATCGAGGAATCTGCTATCGAGGAAAATGCTGTCGAGGAACCTGTTGTTGATGAGAATGTTGTCGAGGAATCTACCGACCACGCAGGTCCATCCATAGAGTCTGTCAGCGAGACAGAGCGGCTTGACTATTGCAGCGTAGAAAGAGAAATCCACTTCCATGTTTCTTCGCGTCACCTAATATTAGCATCTCCTAAGTTTAAGAGCATGCTCTCTGGGGAGAAGTGGAAGGAAGGTGTACGCGACGACAATGACGGTCTTTACCATATACAGACCGAGGAATGGGATACTGAAGCACTGCTTCTCCTTCTTAGAGTCATACATCACCGCAATCGCCAAGTGCCACGCTCAATTCCTTTGGAGATGCTTGCTAAGATAGCTGTGCTGATCGACTACTACCAGTGCGCAGAAGCACTAGAGTTGCATACCGAAGGATGGATTGGGTATTTGAAGGTCTTTTCGCCGATACCGTCACACTTCTGTCGAGATGCTATACTATGGATGTGCATTGCCTGGGTATTCAGACTTGGGCATGAGTTTGCGCAAACGACGACGGTTGCGTTAAGACGACATGACCAGGATCTCCCAACCCTAGGCCTTCCCATCATAGTTTGTGTTGGTGGGTTAGCAAACTCCGCTTTTGTTGATTATTAGAAGACTGACGTCAGAACCCCAACAGATAGAATCAATGAAGCTCGAACGCGAGTAATTGAGAATGCTATCTCACAACTACGGGATCTTGTGGAGGAATATCGGAGTCCGCTTTATCACTGCCCAAGTGGTGACGCATTCGAATGTGGGTCTATCCTTTATGGTGCGTTGACTAAACAATTGGAGTTGGAAGGATTGTTGCCGTATCCAGAACCACCATTCTCTGGCTTAGGCATTTGGGAACTACATGCCAAAATGCATAAAATCAGATCTCCGTCATGGGGTCGTCCGGGAAAATCTAAGACAAGCCGACACCCTTGTGACCTCGGTCAAAGAGTAGTGTGGATTGCTGAGCAAGCGCTTGTTGTCGCTGAAGGCCCGAAATTGAGTGAATTTGAGGGTTACTAATTGACGGATGCATCTCAATAGGGTGAGTATTGTGAAGTCTTACTGTCTCGAATGATTCCAGCCTCTTCCGCGCTTATCAACATCTCTCTGATATCTACTTCGAGCCGCTCTCATTGAGTCTTCAGATGAACTTGTTCCCCAGACACTGGAGGGATATGAAGAATTCCGCGTGCTGCGAGAGCCAGACTGCATTTGCCAATATCTTCTACTCTTGTCATCTTCATCGTGGCAACGTGGCTCGATCACTGTCGTCATGTCTATTGTCGTTATGCACACTATTGACAATTACAGTAAATCATTTACGTCGCTCAGAAATCGTGTGTGGTCGCTGTACGTTTCGCGGTCCATGCAGGCTTCTTTGTGCTGCGAGTGTCAGAACCTCTGACCTAGATGCTGGGCCTAGGACTGCTTGACGCATCACTCACCCCTCGTGACAGTGTCGCACGTTATAGCAGGTACAAGATCACGGAAGTAAGAAAGCCAAGTCACTTGATACCGACGATTCAATCGCGACGCGAAATTTCATCATGCTACCGAGACATTTTGACCTGCTCATTCTCAATCGCGCACGTGATGGAGCGCCTGTAAACCTGAGTGACTGGGTGACACAGCCCTAAGCGCCCCAGCCTGCTTCCTATGAGTGAGGACAGCATGTACTACCCTTCGCTTCCTGCCACTGCTACATGACAGGCAGGCATGACCATCGTGGTCGAGAAGGGAGCCGTAGTCACGTATGAGACCCATGCTTCAGTGACGAACCCATCACGGATCAATATATGTGTCTTATCATTAGCCCGTGCATTTTGTCTGGGGATCGAAAACTCGTTTCATTCACCTGAGAGTTATGTACGAATCGATATAGCTAGTCTTAGAGCAGGCGTAGAGCCATCTGGGCGTAGCGTACGTCGTCTAGTTACTCCGGTGGGTAAAGGTAGGCCAGATAATCATAGGGTTTAGACCCTTCATGCTCTGATTAGGGTTTAAAGTTGAAACGCGAAAAGTCGTCGTGAACAGAGTGATTGACAGCGTGCTTAAAACATTGTCTCTTCCTAGACGAACCGAAATAGAATGGAAAGTACGGACTCTGAAAGAGTAAAATAAGATTTAAAGGTTTAGGAGCATATGGAAGTATGTGTAAAACGCTCGATTAGAAGATTTTATTCCGCTACGCGGGGCCATACAAAGTACATCGAAAACATAACTATTCTAAGCAGCCACAACAAGCTGTAAGCTTCTGAAGATGGCTATGATCTCATTATAGCTATCACAGTAACATTAGAAACCCATGGCTTGGGACACATTCCATTGTTAGAGGCAGCGTGCCTTGCTTGGCCTGCTGAGATTTCGAACTCGAATGAGGCCCGTTGCGTTCCAAGGCGGTGGTCAGCATTCCTTTCGAATATGACGTAGCAAAGACATCAGCATGGTCGGAGCACGTTCGCTCCTCGAAAACGACAAAGCACATGGAAATCTAGGTCTTCAGACGCGCTTTGACTTGGCTATGAACGAGGCTTGTTGGAATATGGAAACGACTTTTGACAATTATCGATGCACTCTTCAATTTCATACGAAGTGACACATCCCGATTCCACCACGATGGATAATTGTTTTGCAGTAGTGTACCTTGCTTGGCCTCCAAGAAGATAACGAGATAACGTTGGCGTTGCACGTTGTATCACGCAAGATGCAGCATTTCGACACCGCCACTGCTGTGAAACATCATCCAGTCTCAACAACTCCATCGATGGGACACGTTCTTGAATCTCGTACCCTAGCTTTGGAGATAAATCGTATTATGATACTTATTCCGGCTACTTCCCTTTTGAGTACTCAAGTTCGCTAGGACTAAGAACAACCCCAGAGATTGTGAAGGGGATGACACAGGCAATCAGTGATGCTACTTATCCTCGGCCCCAACATTGTGATGGCTCCGAAAAGGGACTGGCTAATCTGTTGTGATCGGTGTATCGTAAGGCCCCACCTTGTCATTCATTGATCTGTAGGATCCCTTGCACCTCATAACTCTAGCTTGCAACGAATCAGCGACATACCGCTAATCTAGCACGTAACAGATAATAAAATGGGTCATGATAAGAAAAAAGGGATTGAGACTCCCCAGTATAAACTTGAAGCTCTGCCACGACCTAATCTTCCGCGCTCTCAGCCTCCTCCCATCTTTGGCTCCTTCGAAAGCCTTTTTATTTCCAACATGGCAAATTTTCAGGATTTCCATTCTATGGATAGCCTGAGAACGGCTGAACAGATCCAACTTCTCGACTTGGTCGACTCACTCCGTGCAGAGGGATTGAGTGAGTTTACTGCCCTGCCTCAGCTGATTGTGTGTGGGGACCAATCAGCTGGCAAGAGTTCCTTACTCGAAGCCATTTCTGGGGTTCCGTTCCCACGGAAAGACAATCTCTGTACACGTTTCGCGACAGAGGTCATCTTGCGGAGAGCTTCCGGCTCTGAAATCAAAGTCTCTTTGGTATGCTCTATGACCTATATAGTTCCTACGTATTTACGCTGCGTAGGTGCCCGGGAAAGGTCGATCGTCAGCCGAACAAGGCCGGCTGTGGCAGTTCCGACACGAAATCAGCTCCCTTGAAGACTTCAATACCCTTTTTGAGCAAGCCAAAGATGCCATGGGCCTCTTGTCCGTCGGCGCGAACGCCTTCACTGAGGATATCCTACGAGTTGAGATTTTCGGACCGAAACAGCCGCAGCTCACTATCGTCGATCTCCCTGGATTGATACATTCGCACAACAAACATCAGACTGAAAATGACGTTGAGTTGGTTACGAATCTCGTTGCCAAGTACATGGCCAACCCAAGAAGTATCATTCTCGCGGTAGTGTCTGCTAAAAACGACTTTCCGAATCAGATTGTAAGACAATTGAGCCTAGTTATCCACAGAAGATGTAGCTTATACAAGCTAGGTACTCAAACGGGCTAGAGAGGTTGATCCGCACGGCTTGCGGACCCTCGGTGTCATCACGAAGCCAGACCAGCTCATCAGCGGCAGTGATGACGAGAAGACTTTCCTGAGTCTTGCGAGGAATGAGCAGGTCGAGTTCAATCTTGGCTGGCATGTTGTACGAAACCTCGACTCCAACGACAAAGATGAAGATAGAGATGCCATAGAGACGCAGTTCCTAGCCGAGAGTAATTTCCGGTCCCTCTCTGCCACATTTCTTGGCATCGCGCACCTGCGCCAGCGGCTGAGCGCCGTCCTTTTCGAACAGATCAAAGCCGAGCTTCCACTGTTGATCGAGGACATCACAATTGGCATATCAAGCTGCCAGCATGGCTTGGAACAACTAGGCTCCGCTCGTGTAACGCTCGATGATCAGAGGAAATTTTTAGTTGATCTGAGTGGTAACTTCCAATCGCTTTGTGAAGCTGCCGCCAAAGGGGACTATGAGCACGACTTTTTCGCGGACCAGTCGCTATCTGCACGACGCCTCTCAGCCATGATCGCAAACAGAGGGGTAAAATTCGAAGAAGAAATTCGAACAGAAGGGGCACGGTGGAAGATCGTGGAAGGTGTTAGCAGAAAGAAGAATCACCTCACTCGAGCGGAAGCGGTAGAAGACGTGCGCAAACTCTTGAGAATGAGTCGCGGTCGTGAAGTAGGAATTCCCCTCTAGGTTCTTTTGGTGCATATACTGAATCTGTCTAGCTGCCAGGGCTCCCCAACCCACTTTTGGTTGGCGAAGTCTTCCGTGAATATAGTCAACCCTGGGAAGGGCTGGCACGCCGCTACATCAAGGACGTTTGGAACATCACGAAGGGTTTTGTGGAGCAGGTACTTCTGCACTTGACAGACAACATAGTCAGTGATGCTTTGTTGAGAAGTTTGCTTGATCCCATCATGGATGACAGATTGACGTTGGCGAATGCCAAACTCGATGAACTCATGGCTGTCCACAAGGAATATCCCGAGACTAGGAATCGATCCTTTACAGAGAGATACAACGCCCTCCAACAACGGCAATGGGAAACGAAGACTACAAGGGTACTTGAAGAAGCATTTGAGAAGAATGGTGACATGACTGCAGACGACGTCCCGCATCTCTTGGAACTATTGCGTCAACATACAGAGATTGATGCGGACCGCGTTGCGGCTGAGTCCACATTCAACGCAATGGAAGCGTTCTATAAGGTACATGAATCCTCCATATCCTACGCCTCATTTGCTTGCTTACCTTGATATCAGGTCGCTATAAAGTTGTTTATCGACAACGTGCCCAACTTGGTCGTTCGGGCGATCATTGCTTCCCGCCTTCCGGCTATGTTCTGTCCTCAGTCAGTCTGTGCGATGAGCCCTGACCTCGTGAGAAAAATAGCATCAGAGACAGAGGACAAGACTGTAAGACGGCAAGAACTGAGCGCCAAGCTTACGGCCTTGGAAGCTGGGCACGATCTGTGCAAGCAGTATGCACTACGTGTGGGTTCGAGTTAGTCCATCATGACATTGGCATAGGGAGGTCGCTAACAAACTTAGCTTTACCAGTTCTCAGGCAGCGGAGATCTTCTAGTTCATGTTCGACAACATCGCTTGTCAGTGTAGGGTCGGTGGAGGAAACCCCAGAAGAGGAAGATTTGGAATCTGTAGCTGAATCTTATGTGTAGACTTAAAAGGAACTCTTATTAGGTAGATCAGGCCTGACAACTTTTTTTTCGTATTGCTTGCTGGTAATAGCCCAGAGACGACTGACCTCCCTAACAACGACAAGCATCACTGATCTTAGTATCGACATGTAGTCGTGTACTGAAGCGTCCACTATGACTTTGCTATTCGGTTGAGGATGCCCGGATCTCGAATGTAGGCATTGAATAAGGATCCTTCGCCTTTCTTAGCTCACTCCTGCCATGAAATAGGGCATTCCGCGCTGAGGCTGCGCATGCTACTCGAGACGACTCTTTCCTCACAGTAATAGTGACGGCTGCGATTCGTATCACAACACGAACACATCCGTACAGCTACACGACAAGGACATCAAATCTGTATTTGCGCGTATGAAGTATCTCGTGGTTACTTAGCCCGTAACGAGTCTCCAGGCTTCCGTCCTGTTGCTAAAGCCTGATGTTTCAGGAACGTGATCGCACAAGCGTCCTCATGGATGTGCTTCACGTACTAATGTCAACTTCTTGATCGACACCCTAACTTCATTAGCTCACTCACAGCTCCTTGAGAGACTTCACGTGTTGTGCGAAGTCGATGTTTTAGAGTTTGGTGTTGAAAGAGGAATAGTCGTGATCGGGAGTTGCAATGACGTCATGTATATCAACAACTCTTTTCGTCACGACCACCCTTGAAGTAGTTACACGAGCTTATAACAGTCAGTACATCAACGCCTTTCAATCAAAGTATAGATATTCAACGGTCTGGTCGCCTCTCTCTAAGTATTTAGTAGCAGTTTGCTGGACTATCTACACCTTTGATCCAATTGGCCATTGAAATTAAAGGCGTCAGTAAAAGCCCACCAGCACCGATACAGAAGACACGGCCTACTGGGTTCTACGAGCTCTATACAAATAACTTCCAACCGTAGCCCGCAAAGGACTTTGAATTCTCGTAACGTCGACACACCACTAGTATATCTCAAACATGACTCAATCGCCTCCGAACCTCCCCTGGCACCCTATTCCCCCATCATCTACGGCAACAATCTGCAAAGTCTACCTTCTCCAAGCCGGCAGCCTAAAAATACCTTACGACCTTACTCTCCTGCCCGGCCCGAACGAAGACAGCCCAAGTCTCTCGCCAACATACTGTACAATACCGCGACGCGCAAAAAGTACGATGTCCCGGACTACTGCTTCCTCATCGAACACCCCCCGACAGGAAACCACTACATCTTCGACCTCGGCATGCGAAAAGACCTTGAGAACCTCCCCCCTACGCTGGTCAAGAACACACTCCCGGTGTTCGACTCTTATCCCAAGAGTCCCGCGGACATACTCAAGAAACACGGGACGCCCGAGCAGCAGCCCGAGCGAGCAAAAGCGGTTCTCTTCTCGCACGTGCACTTCGACCATGTAGGCGACGGTGCGAAAGCCAGATTCACGAATGCAGAGCTCTGGGTTGGTCCGACGTGCTGCACGTATGCGCGGCCGGGATATCCCGACTCTGAGGGCGCGCCGGTCCTATCTGAGAACTTCCCTACCGATGGGAGCAGGAAGATCGTCGAAGCGTTTGTTAGCGATGCACGGCTGGAAAAAGATGGCGATGGGAGAGCAGGCAAGGTGGCAGAGGCGCAAAAGGAGGGCAAGTATGAGGCGGTCGAGCTGCGGGATCCGGGAGACGAGGGATGGATAGGGCTGGGTGCTTTCGAGCGCGCACTCGATGTCTTTGGTGACGGTTCAGCGTATCTGGTCGATGCACCGGGTCATTCGCCCGGGCATCAGATGTTGCTTGTTCGCGTTACTTCTTCGTCCGGCTCTTCCGATGACGACAGTTTCGTCCTTCTGGCGGGCGACTGCTACCACCATCCGGATCTGCTTAAGGACCCTAGACTTACGGCGCGCCCCCCGTATGCGAAAGGTGGAATGCATGCAGATCCGGAGGTAGCGGTCGATACTATGTTCCGCACACGGGAGTTTGCGCAGAAGGACAATGTGTGGGTGATGGGTGCGCACGACTTCAGCGTCGGAGAAGCGTTGAGGAAGGGCGAGAAGGAGATCGAAGGCCTGATATCGATCAATGACTGGTGGGAGAAGAAATGGAAACCGCATATTTGATTGTAGCATGCCGATGTTAGAGCAAGTATCTTGGCAGCTGCGTCTATTTGATATCTAGAAAAGTGGCTATATTTCAAATCGAGTTGGGACAAAGGTCCAACAGCATCGGTGATTACCTCGAGGACACTTCCACATACCGCCTTCACGTATTTGTTTGGCTAGTCATATGGTGAAGAAGCTTTGTATTCCTTCCTACCTACCCAACAACGTCCCAGAATTCACTGTATCACGCATCTATGATTAAAACTCGAGAGCTAAACGTTGATGAAACCGGACCACTAACGTCAAGGGCGCCTTATCGACCCTCACTACCGAACCATCGACACATGCCGAATTTAGCCCAGAAAGCAATCGAACACCAGCAACCTCCACCCAGCGTATAACTCCGCCCTCTCACAAAGACCACCCCCTTCCCTCCGCGGAGTAAACCGCAGGCGAGGCGACACGACGCCGGCTCGAGCTACCTACCTCTGCACGCGCGGACCCTGAGCCATGGCGCCGCCGGCCCGAGACGTCTCAAGCGCAGCGGTCGGGGCGCGCCGCCACGCGCGACTCACGGCGTTTGAGTGGCTGGCCTGCATGAACAAAAGTGGCGTGATTCATCCCTGCTCACAAGCCCGCCATGATACACGGGCGGCCGTATGGGCAAGTGCCGAAGTGCCGACGTTGAAGATTATCGTTGTGGAACTGGGAGAGCTTTGTGGCGGGTTTGGTCTGTGTAGGGAGGGGGTTGGCTGGCTGGCTGGCTGGCTGGGTGCAGGCAGATTGATAATTTTTTTTAACTTTGATTTTTTTCATTTTAAATCTTCTACATGGGAGGTTTACAGTAGATCTAAGGTATCGTAGGAGGAGCAGTGTCTCCGCCGCACGCAGCGCGAGACAGGCGCTCAAAGGGGATTGGGGGGTACTAGGTGGTATGGTATGGTAATAATACGCTTGCAGAGAAAAGAGAAAATGGGGGGCTTCCTCCACCACCACCGCCAAAAGCAGCGGCTTGAAATATATACTGGGTGATGAAGTTTGACAGAGTCGATGGTTTTGATCGATGCAATGCAGAGGTGATTCTTGTTCTAGAAGTTCTCCTTCCCCCACACGAAGTTGAAACCGGGCTCCGAGTACATGTTGCACTTGATGTGGAGCGTTGAACCGAGGGCCTTGGGACCGCAGAAGAACACGCCTGCTTCGGCGGGGGCGTGGATCTTGCGGATCGACTTGAAGATCATGTCCCAGTTGGGGCGGCCGAAGTTTGTGGGTGCGCGCAGGCCGGTGATGGCGTCTTGTTCGGCGTTGGCGTCGTTGATCATGATGTTGGTTGCGTCATCAGCTTTGATTTTGGCGGTGAGGTACTGTGTCGTCGTTAGTCTCTGTTTCTTCATCGTTGTATAGAGAGGTGGATGACTTACTGTATGGATCTCAATGTGGTCCTCAAGATCCTGAGCCTCGATAGCCAAAAGCAGCGACCTGAACCACTCGAAAGAGCCGAAATCTCTGCAAATCCAGAAGAAGTAGACTTTTCGTAGACGCGTGCGCCCTTGGGGGTAGTTCATCCTGTACCAGATACTCTTCAAGATGGAGGCAAAGGGCGTGACACCGATACCGGCACCGACCAGTACAGCGACTTCGAACTTGAACACATCTTCGGATGCGGAACCGAACGGTCCATCGATGTAGACTCGCGGGAGGATTTGGCGGAGTGCAACTTCCGTGGCTCCGTCCTTTTCTCCTTTCTCGCCCTTTCCTTTGTCCAGATTGCACCCAAGCGCCTTTCCTAGAGCCCGTGTAAAGTCACCGACCATACGGACGTGAACGGAGATATAGTCCTCCTCGGGTGCGCTAGTGAGTGTGAAGGGGTGGTACTGCCAGATGGAAACTTCCGGGCAGCACAAGAAGATGTACTACAATCGTTCGTTAGCCTGTGACGAATTTCGAAAATATGAATATCTTACCTGACCAGCCTGTGTCTTGGTGTGCTCCTTCTTGATCTGGATCTCGCAGACATTGCTGGGGTGCTGAATGACCTTGGAGATATACGTCTTGTGTCGTCCACGGATTTCACGTGCTGTTCGCTCAGCAAGATACGCAAATCCTCCGTACATCCAGTATTCCCAGAAGACACCAATACCATCGCAGAAGGGCGCAAAGTCGGGCTTGATCATGCAGAACGCTCCGTGAATGGACCAGAAAACGAAGAAGACGATAAAAAGGTGATGCGTGTACCAGAATCGTTCAAACTGTGCTCGTCGCGGCTTCTCGGCAGCCGTCCAGGCCATGGCGGACAGCGCAATCAACATGACGTAACCAGTCCATCCAGGTCCGGTAGCCAGATTAGCAATGAGGAAACCGACAAATCCGAGTTTGTTGACCTGGGCAAAAACCCACAGATTCCTCCAATGGGCGATGGTGTGCAACCAGGAGAAGAATAGAATGGACCATCCTACGAGCTTGTGGAAGGTGATGTTCTTGTCGAAAGGAATGACGCCATTGAGAGGAGTTCGGCGTGCCATGGAGATTAAGTTCCTGCACACGGGGAACAGGATGAATGCTACGTCAACGTGCAATGTCAGGGCTGCTGAACGCGCGATAGGGAAAGTGAAGCCGAATGTTGCGCGCGTTCCGATGGAATTGTCCTTGAAGCCGTAGTGTGCCATGCCAAATCCAAACACCATCAAATGTAATATCAAGAAAGTGAAAACGAATCTGAAGTGGTTAGCATGTCGATGCAGATGATACGTAACGCGACGTACATTCTTCGGTAACCCTCATTAACCATCCACCTGTCAATCTTCTCTTTCAAGTAAAGTTCTCGTGGTTTCTCGTCCGACATCTCTCCAGACATGAGCATGCGCGTGAGCGGGAGGCCATCTTGAGCGCTCCCGGCCGGAGAGACTGTAGTTTGCGTATTCGGACATGGTGACGAGGGACGAATGAGTGCGGCAGCCGCGTGAGGCTGGTATTAGATGCGCCTGATTTCAGAGCCTGCTGAATGTGGCCAAGTATGGAAGAAATGTTCAAAGAATGACCAAAATCTGGACCATGGTGAGCATGCGCCGTGACACAACAGCGCGCGGGGGGGGAGGAATGTGGTGGACCTACTAGCAGGTGTGCCCGCACTGAAGAAGAGAAGGGGGGTGGGAGAAGTTGCTGGACCGGTTAAAGAGGCACCGGCATGAAAACGGAGGCTCTCCGAAGGGGAAACAACGACTATAAGCACATGCACGGTAAGAAAGGGCTCTGAGAGGGGTGGGGGGGTTGGTTCAGGATATCATTGCGGCGGCGTGTGGGTACGGAACAGGGACGCGTGGAGAAGGAATAAAGCTTAGCAGAAGGGTAGCAGAAATCGAACCATTCTCGCCATTCGCAGGGCCAATGCTGTGACAGGCGGTCGAGGAGGGCGTATCGCAAGGGCTAGATGCGGCGCCCAGAGCCGCGCAGGAACAGGCGGCGGCCAATAGGCGGCGGGCCGGGACTGGAAGCAGACTAGCAGCGTGCCGAGACGGTGGGCTGAAACCCGAGACGACATGGCATTTTCTTTTTTGGGCGGCGAATTGTGAGCGCTGGCCAGTGCTTGTCTGTCTGAGAGGTGTGTCAGGAGGCCAGTGTGAAACGAAGCGAGTCTGGAGCCGGCGCTTGGGGCACCGACAACTTCAACTCCACACCTCTCCGACGTCTCGCCTCTTCACGTCGACCTCTCGCACCGTTATGAAGACCGATGTCCGCGGCCTCCGGACGAAGCCCCAGAAGCGTGCTTGCTGCTGCTGCTGCATGCACTCGAACAGCGCAACGAACGCCGGTACAGCGGATATGCACGCAGGAGTCGTAGGCCGACAAAAAAAGTAGCGCCTCTTGCTCGGGTGCTTGGTACGCCTAGAAGAAGCGGCGCCGTCCGCCGTCTGAGGCTTTCAAACCACACGCGGATGTCGGCAAGGGCACCTGCTATCTTTCGGGTGGCATGACGGAGTGACATTTCATATGTTTCCTATAATAACACGCTTCTTGTGTCTTCCGTCATGTCAAACATCTATGGTCTGAAGCTTGGCGCAGAGCATTGAAACCGATCTTCCAAACGATCGAAGAAACACTGTCAGTATTGCGAACCTAAAATATCGCCTTGCGCTCAGTACATGGTGAAGCCACCACTGGCGGATATCGTCTGACCCGAGACCCAACGGGCGCCTTCGTCTGATAACCAGGCGACTATTTGGGCGATGTCATCGCTAGGATGCAAGTCAGCAAGATCCTCCCGTCCCAGATGCAGTCTGCTCGGATATTGTTTTGGTCTCTACCGCTCTGCACGTAACAAAGAGAGGAGAAGCGTATCTAAGACTCACACGGTACCATGGCGGTGCTCCACTGGCGTCGTCTTGAGCTGTATATCGACGATATCTTGAGGCACATCGTCTAGCATTTCTGACTGGACAGGCCCGGGCGCAACTGCGTTGACGGTGTGACCCGCGTGGCCAAGTTCTGCTGCCAGTCCTCGCGATAATCCCTCGATGGCAGCTTTCGACGACGAGTACATTGCAAGTGTCTCGAAGCCTTGCCGTGCACCAACCGACGAGAGATTGATGATCCTGCCTGGTGCGCGAAGATACGGCACAACAGCCTTCGTCATCAGCAAGGGGGCCCTGACGTTCACGTCGAAGATGGCAGCGAAGTCCTCTGCAGTCGTCTCCTGGATCGTTTTACCAAATAGCACGCCGGCGTTGTTGACAAGAATGTCGATCTTGTCGCCAAACACGTCCACAGTCGCCTTGACAATGCGGCCAGGCGCATCGACCTCGCGCAGATTCTCCTGCACGACGATGGCCTTGCTGCCGTTGTTGAGGTTGCCTATTTGGGCAGCGACGTCGTTCGCTCCTGCTTCGCTTCTAGGCGAGGTGAAGACGATGGTCACCTGACCTGTGTTAGTCGCTGCTTTTGCATCCAGACGAGTGTCAGACGAACCTTCGCCCCGCGTTTGGCAAGCTCCAGGGCGATGCCTGCGCCGATACCGCGCGAGGAGCCTGTCACGATGGCGACTTTGCCCGAGAGATGAGCTTCAGTGATCATGTTGGCTGTCGTTGGTGGTCTGATGTGCTCCGCAGATTTTCGTCCTTTATATATACACAGGACACCCCCAAAACTACAACGTCATACACATGCTGCATCTGCATTCTTCGACTTGATATCGTAGACTCTTGGACAGGACAGTCCAATGAGGTACGAGCCAAGGTGGCTGAATCACGAAGCAAATCGGCTTATCCGAGATATGTCGCTGACACTCCAGATTCCAATGGAACTACACTACATGGGCAGCTGTACTATGTAAGGCATCCAAACTGCGGGCCCGTGTGTACTCTAGTACGTGCCCTGGGGAAGCGACCAGCTGGCGCCGAAACCGCTGGGAACGCCCAAACGCAGACGACGAACAGCTCGTGGATGTGAATTGAGCGTCCAGGGCTGGTGTTGCAACGTGTTGGGGCTAAGGTTATCCCACCGATGCCGCAAACAACGGCCATGTGTGCGAAGGAGCGGTTGCAGCGCACGCCGGGCGGGCACGGCGGTGATTGGTTAGCGGCCCAACAATGAGGGGAACAAAACGTGACTCGCTCCACGAACTAGCGCGGCTCGGACAGAAAGAATAATCTTCACACCAACACTTCGCTTTGTGCTCGCCATTCACAGTCTATTTTCTGACTCTAACACTGCCAGCCGTCTTCGGACTCCGGTCACCTTCCTACTGTTGTATAAAGAACCTGCTAACAGCACAGGCACTCAGCCCAACGCGACCACACGCAAACCCGCCGTCCATTGTAGCGGTAAGAAGGACTGAGACTCTCTGCTCCACCCCGTGCGACGCCCGCAGAAGCGTAAACCGACTCCAAGACATGGGAGGACTTCCCCTAAGAACAGACAGCCCCAGCGACCGCGAGCGCAAGCCCGTCCGCGAATCTCCCGAGCGGGGCACGAAGAGGATAAGTCAGTCGCCTCCAGCCTGCACTTGTGCAACCCGCATCCACGCAGCCTCTATCACACACCGCACTGCCCTTGCCCGCGCCCACCAGCATCCAACCTGCTGAGCATTCAACCTGCTAACATGGCGCATCACCCAGGGACGCAGTCGCTTCCCCCGCCCGACCTGCCCAAGCTCGTCGCCGAGCAGCATGCCCCGATACCGAGCAGCGACAAGGACACCCAACGCCTGATTGTCGTGCTGTGCAGCGCAACCCTCGAGACGTACAAGGCCTCGCATGGCGTCGGCCGCGGCGCCGGCGGTCGCGAGGACAAGTTCAACTTGCTCAACAGCGACGACCACATCGGCGTCATGCGCAAGATGGGCCGCGACATCAGCGAGGCCCGGCCCGACATCACCCATCAGGTAACTCGCCGACAACGCGAAAATCGCCGAACGCCTCGGCGACAAAATGTATTGCTGACAGCCCTGTGTAGTGCCTGCTCACGCTGCTCGACTCGCCCATCAACAAGGCCGGCAAGCTGCAGATCTACATCCAGACAGCACGCGGCGTACTCATCGAGGTCAATCCGACTGTGCGCATTCCGCGTACCTTCAAGCGCTTCGCCGGTCTGATGGTGCAGCTGCTCCACCGCCACCAGATCCGCTCGACCACCTCCAACGAGAAGCTCATCCAAGTCATCAAGAATCCCATCACCGACCACCTACCTCCCAACTGCCGCAAGGTCACGCTCAGCTTCGATTCCGAGGTCGTGCGCGTGCGCGACTACATTCAGGGTCTGCACAGCGACGAGAGCATTGCCGTCTTCATCGGCGCCATGGCCAAGGGTAGCGACGACTTTGCCGACAGCATCAAGGATGACAGCATCGCCATCAGCCAGTTCAATCTCAGCGCCAGCGTAGCCTGCAGCAAATTCTGCCACGCTGCCGAGGATGTCTGGGGCATCATTTAACTGGACCGCCGCTCAACCTATCCATAGTGGACACGACAATACTAATCGCCGATTCGAGGAACGAAGGGGACGACCAAAAGCATCGGAACATGGGAGTGATTCAGGTCGCGGGGCGCGCTCACGCCGAGATCACAACATCGACGCGTGAGCGCACTGCCGCTGTGTTTTTGAGCGTCTGTCTGAGTTTTCTTTTACAACAAAACAATACTCCGACTCAACGTCCAAAAATTACTCATTACGAGTCTCGCGGAGCAATCAACTTGCTCTGCCTCTCCTGTGTTTCCTTTGTCGATTCTGCGTACAGGAAGGTACGCCAAAAGTAGGTTGGTTTAGTATGGCGTCAGTTACAGTGCGTGTACTGTTCTGTCCGGGCAAAAGTAATTAGGTAGTTCGACGATAGTAATACCCGGGGCGGCGTGCGGCGTTGCGTAGGCTGAACCCGACGTCAGCCTCCATCTACCCCGCGAATTGAAAATATCGCACCTCGTCACAATATGACAACGCCTTTGGTCACTGCAGTCTCAACATTCTGTCAACGCTTACTGGATCCAGAGAATTGTTGGGGGCCGTAGCGCATGCGGCGGGAGAGCAACATGGGACGCCAGGGATACCTCCGGTTCGTCGTCTTCTAGTGCTGGCCAGAAGATCGGGACATGCGCTCAGGCATCGCACCTTACGGAAGCCCTATTTTGTGCTCCCGTATACGAGCAGCGACTATTGTACCATGCCGTTGGGCTGATTCTCGGGCTTCTCGCGCAGTCGCAGGTCCCATGCCATTCCGCCGCATCGCGTTGTTGAGTCGTCACATTTCTATATTGCTCCTGCAGTGCGGCGACAAGTGGCGCATACATATTGCTGGCGGTCGCCTGCAGGCTGCGAGATGGGCCAGATCCATCTAGTGTTACGGCATCTGGTCGAGTCACCATGTGAGGCGAGAGCCGCTCGCGGACACGGGCCGAGGGGAGGATCCAATCCGCTTCACTCGCTTCTGCCACAAGTTTAGCTGCAGGCGGTGGACATGTGGCAGCACGAGGGCACGACTTGACAACGGAGTCCTTGGAAGCCAACGACATCAGTGGGGCGGACTAAGAACGGCTTTCCCGCAATGGTACGGAGCGCCCTGCCAATTCCTTCACGATGGATCTAAAGGCTCATACGGGGCATGGGTCGGATATAGTTAGATATAAACCGCTGCTGTACCACAGATACACTTCTTGCTCGCTATCACACCTCCTGTACCACCTCAGCAGTTAGCGAATTGCCGTGCTTCAGACACAGCATCCTCTAATCTTCTTCTTCTATTGTATACCTAATCATCCCTTCGTTCTCTTGTTCACCGCCATCTTGGAAGATGCCTGTATCTCACATCGGTCTCACTGTTTCGCACCTACCAACTTCCTGTTCATTCTTTCTATCAGCTCTGCAACCACTTGGATACCGCTACATCGGACAGCAAGGCAACCAGATTGGCCTTGGTATTCACGACGCCGACTTCTTCCTGTGCCAAGAAACGCCTGGGTGAGGGACCCGCCTCGATCTTCAGAAGGACTTGAACTAACACAACGACAGCGTAAAAAGCCGGCGCAGCGCACATCGCCTTCACCGCTCATAGCAGGGCCGCAGTTCGAGATTTCTACGCTGCCGCTCTGACCGCTGGTGGGCGCCCTAACGGCGCACCGGCCTCTCGCAGCGACGACGATGGTCATTTCAATGCTGCCATTCTAGACCTCGACGGTAACAGCATTGAGGTCGTGTTCAGAAATGGTCCCGATTTCAGAGATGACGGGACCGTCATTGAGCATAGTAGGGTTATTACATGGCGGAGGACTGTGTCGGAAAGCTACCACGACGACAGAAGTGTCGCCAGCAGCCGCACGACCCGGTCCGTATCGAAGCAGACAGTGGCACCTGCTGCTCCGACAGTTATCTCGAAAGCACCATCAGCAGCGCCCTCGGTAGCATCGAAACCCCCCAGTATCGCTCGAAGTGTCTCCGAACCGATCGCCGTGCCTCAAGCACCTACCCCTTCAGAAAGCGGTGACGGGGCTGCAAAGAAGATCATTGGTACTCTCCTCGGAGCAGCAGCCGGCGCAGCGGTCGCTTACGCAATGGTCGCGAGCGAGCGAGATAGTGCAAAGAAAGAGGCAGACTTCAATGCGTTCAAAACGGCCAAAGCGGCGGTTGCATCGGTAGCACAGTTCGCTCAGACCAACGAACAACCAAAGCTATCCATGCAGGACCCACAACCCGTTTACGAAACACAACCTAAACAGCTACCTGTACACCGCAACATCAGCGACACCGACTCACAATACTCTTCGCCTCAGGCCCGTAGCGCATACGTGCAACGTGCAATTGAAGCGGCCCCCAGTGTCCACTCTCAGTCTCCACCCTACGCGTCAAAGGCACCCACTCAGGTCAGCGTGTCTAGACAGCTCGAATATGTCCCGGCGCGCTCAGTCGCATCCTCCAGGGCCGGTGAGCAGGCCGAGTATGCTCCAGCGCACTCGGTTGCGCCTTCCAGGGCTGCCGAGCTCAGAGCTATCGAATATGTCCCGGCCGCTTCGGTGGCGCCGTCCAGGAGTCAGTTCTCTGCTCATCGATCGGTGACGAGTCCAGAGCTACCGACTGTAGAGAAGGCTAGGAGCACAGTGTCGAAAGCGCAGAGCGCAGCCCCTAGCTCATTCATCTCTACATTCGTACCAGATGAGTTCCAGCGCAGGAACACCGAAGGCAGCGTCGCTTCCCATCACTCTAGCAAGTCAAAGGCCAAGTCGCACGCCTCAAGACACACTTCCCATACGAAACATAGTAGTAGTAGTAGAAGTAGAGGGCACTCACCCTCGCCGTCCAAAGCCCCCTCAGATGCGCCCTCCAAGGCTCCCTCCAAGGTAGGCTCCATCGTGGGCAGCATCCTAGGCCGTGACACCAAGTCCATCGTGACGGATCCCTTCCGAGACGAATACGAAATTGAAGAGTACACCGATGACGACGACTACACCATTGCCCCCTCGGACAGCATCTCCAACGCAGGCTCCTCTTCACGTCGCTCGCACCGCAGCCACCGCTCCTCCAAGCACTCCTCGGCCGGCTCCTCAGCCAGCAAACACAGCTCCCACAGCCGCTCCTCCAAGCACTCGTCCAAATCGCACAAGTCGAGCCGCTCCTCCCGCAGCTCCGAGTACCACACGGCGGACGAGCGCCTGCCCTCGGTCGTCTCGGAGCCGAGCGACGCGAGCACGGTCAAGCCGCTCAAGTCCAAGAGCGGAAGCTCCTCAAGGGCCCCCGAGAGGAAGGACAGCGTCACGCAGTACGACGGCATGTTCAACAACGTGCAGTACGGCTCCGGGACCGTGCCCGTCCGCGGCATCACGCCGAGCATGATCAATGGCGGGAAGGAGGAGAAGGTCGGCAAGGAGGGCAAGGGGAAGAGCATGATTGGGTATGCCATGGCGCAGAAGCTGAGGGCTTTCGAGGGGTAGGAGTGTGTGTATTGCGGAGGGGTGTAATGCTTTTCTCTAGAGAGGCTTCGGGTTTGTCGGATTGGGCGTTTGGATATGCATATGCTTCATGACTTGTATGACTTAGATGGCGATTACACATAGAATGTGTGGCCTTTTCGAATTCTGGAGTTGGGATTTGGGCTAGATGCTTGCATCTTTTTCAATTGAAACGAAATTGCCTTTTCTTGAGGCGTGTCTTCAAATTGGCTTTCTTGAACGTCTTCTCTTTGCTGCCTTTTCGTATTTGATTTTTCCCAGACTCCCACGAACATTTTTGGACGGTTGAAAATGTCTAGTGGGGAGAGGCTCAGGAAAAGAGTTCTTGAGCACAGCATCACGTATTCCCATGTTCCCATATCCTGCTGGTTCTGAGAGAGACTCACGGCGGGGGATGTGCGTCATGCGTGATTTGAACCGCAGATTACGGTGCGCTACCACAAAACAACAATCGAGCGTTAGTATTGTATCGTTGAGAGGCTAAGCTCCTGGGAAGATCTCAAGCTCGCTGCCACAGTATACTCTTGGGTCTTACGGGTCCAAAGGCCAGGAAGACGTTCAATGCCGGGAGAAATTTTGCGAAGCAAACCCCACCATCATCGGTCTTAGACTGGACAACGTCTACATGATTTTGTGTTTAGCAGCGTGAGCACATTTTCGGGTAGAAATCGTTTTCATGGTTCCAAAGAGGATACTAGTTACAGGCATGGAGAAGCTATCGATTGTGGGTTCCCCTTGTTTTCCATGGGTCTTGAAGGCAGATGCCGGCACAATCCTAGTATCATAGTCGACAATGGATTTGCTAGTAAGATGTGAACTCCTTTTTGCAGAGCCTAGTTCTGGATGCACATTATCCTCGAAACTGAATCAAATTTCACCGGAAATTTTCAGGAATCCAGATCATGACCTGAGTCCTCCGTTCTGGGCGAATCTTATCGAACTTCATATCAAAATGGGCTTCGAGACAGCTTACAGTGGCTAAATATTCCGCGATTCTTCCCAGAATCTCACTAGCCGGACGGACAGATGGGTTCCTCCTAACTTTCTCAGGACTGATATGACCGAAGCAAAATAGGAGAGTGTGGCATTCGGTGATTTCCCTCACGTGCTCTACCTCAACCGTCCGTCACCTGCATACTTCAACTCTATATCCTTGAGTATAGCTTGTGCTGCTAATTACATGCCAAAGCTCAAAAGCTTAGTACTAGCCATGATACCGTCCGTGAGCGACCTTCATGATGATCCTAACTATCGTGGATGGAGATTCAAGTTCACTTCAGCTAGCACGATATGTAGAGACTCGCATACAGGACCACTTACTGAATGAAAATTTGCATGTCCGAGCTGTCAAGTCGAATGGGAAGACCCGGAAGAGGCAAAATAGCTCTGGAGAAAAAGATTTCTGGACATCGCGATGGATGTTGTCACTTGGGACTTGGAGCGCGATGTGCGAAAGGGGATGAGGTTTGGTTATTGGCAGAGAACAAGAGATGGGGCAGGGAAATTCTCCGCTGGAAAAAGGAGGGCATATAGTGAACATTTGATTCATGCATATTTAGGAAGTTTCTCCGTCCTTTTCTTTGCCAGGACACTTCTATATTGTCAAAAGTTATCTTTCATTGCCTTTAGGTTATTGAGCGACTAGTCCTACTTGCGGACCAGTATGGATGATCAAAGGAGTGTTGCGACCATCGGTATTAGTATCACAGCCGCAGTAGGTAAGTCATGCTCGCTAATGGTATCGGGGGGCGAGATGCTATAAATCACTCATACTCTAATGCCCAGTTCCTATTTGATGCCTAAGTTTCATTTCGTTCTTCTTTGGTCGCAAATTGATCCTCGTATATAGAACTACGCACGCTCTTATGAGCGCTTGTTGGCTTTCTTGATCGTGTTATCATTTCTCCGGTATGCTACTCTCTGCTTGATTTGTATCTTCCTGACTATCGAGGCTCAGAGGAGCTCGCGGACTGGAGAAGACGCATCAAACGCTAGTAATGGTGATAGCTCAGCTTTTATCACACCCATTTAGTATAATTCGTGTCCATGTTGAGTGGAAGTATTCGGCTTTATTACACATGCTGCATACACTTCAACTGCAGGAAGAAGCCTAGCGCACCACAGACTGAGGCCTCAAGCCGTGCTCCTGCTACCCGCACTCGAGTATGTGCAACCCGACGTGCGCTGTTTACCGTCCGTCTATGGTCAGCTCTTGAGCACGTACCACCCTATGTGCGTTGAATGCCGTCGCTGCTCCTCTGAAATATGAGACTTTAATCCCTCAAAGAGGGTGGTTCTGGATCGTCCACGAGATGGCCTCTCTTGGCGATTACCTTGGAGACTCACTAATACCTATGAAAGTAACTGCGTCGCCTAAGCTACAGACCGCCGTAGTATACATATCCGCTAATCCCACAGCGGAGGAAGTGTTTACGTTTCCAACGCCCTGGTCGCGATAAACCGCTTGTAGTTGTCTATATCCTTGTCCTTTGATAGAGCAGCCAAAGTCTCACGAATCTTAGTCTGTATGGACGGCAGTTGCTCCGACGAGCCGCTGACATCGGTATACACTTTTATCGAATAGTCAATGACTTTGGGGTCCAAATTTAAGTTCTGCTGTCCTAGCGCTTCGATTATTCCGGATTCAATATCTATTGTCGCTTTCGGGTCCGTTAAAACGGAGAGTAAGCGCTTGATCTTGTGAGATCCTAATCTCGATTGTCGTCCTAGCACCTTGCTTACACTGGATCGTACTTCCGTCTCCATTTTAGAATCCTCTAGTATGGAAATCAGTTGCTTAATAGCCTTAGGCTCCAAGCTTAATTGGTTTTGCAGCACCTGAGTTATATTGTATCGGATTGTATGATCTTCGCTCGACATACTCAATACGTTGATTAAGCAGTCAATGGCCTTAGGCTCTAATTTCGATTGTCGCCTGAGTACCTCGCTTACACTGGATCGTACCTCCGTCTCCATTCTAGAGTCCTCTAGTATGGAAATCAGTTGCTTGATAGCCTTAGGCTCTAAGCTTAATTGGTTTTGCAGCACCTGAGTTATATCGTATCGGATTGTATGATCTTCGCTCGACATACTCAATACGTTGATTAAGCAGTCAATGGCCTTAGGCTCTAATCTCGATTGTCGTCCTAGCACCTTGCTTATACTGGATCGTACCTCCGTCTCCATTCTAGAGTCCTCTAGTATGGAAATCAGTTGCTTGATAGCCTTAGGTTCTAAGCTTAATTGGTTTTGCAGCACCTGAGTTATATCGTATCGGATTCTACCTTCTTTGCCTGACTTAATCAATCCGTTGATTAAGTGGTTGATAGCCTTAGGCTCTAATTTTGATTGTTTTAGCGCCTTAGTCGCACCGTATCGGATTTGGTATTTTTCGCCCGAGTTGTTCGATACGTAGATTAAGCGGTCAATAGTCTCAAATCCTAGGTTTGATTGCCGTCTTAGCACCTGAATTGCGCTGGTTCGCAAGTCCGCCGTCGCGTCTTGGTCCTCTACTATAGACATCAGGCGTTTGATAGCCTCAGATCCTAAGTTTGATTGGTTTTCCAGCGCCTGGGCTACACATGATCGCGTTTCTTCGCCTCCGTTACTCAAAATGTTGATCAAGCAGTTGCTGGCCCTAGTTTCTAAGTTCGATTGTTGCCCTAGCGTTCGGATTGCGCTGAATATCGGAGGAAATACATGCTTCTGATGCTCTTCTAGTAGTTCAACCAAATAGCCTACGTCATTGGTTCGCAGCTTGACTTGTCCTTCTTTTAGCGCATCAATCGCAAAAGACTGTATATACTGGTCATGACCATTTCTTCTTGATATCGTGATCAATTGATCAATGAGCTCTGGCCTCGAATTTGAAAGTTTCCCCAGCACTCTGATCGCCCTAACCCGTATATTTACTTCCACCACTGGGTCATTTGCTGTGGAGAGTAGGGCGTTGATTTCTTTAGATGCTAAGTCAGTTTGCAGTCGTAGCATGTTAATTACACTAGATTGTATATCCACTGAGACATCAGGTTTCCTTGATAATAAGATGAGGCGGTCAACAAACTTAGAATCTAAGTCCAATTGCCGCACCAGCACCTTGATTATACTAGATCGTAGTTCCACTGGTACTGTAGGTTTTTCAGATAAGGAGATGAGGCGGTCAATAAACCCAGATTCTAGGTTTGATTGCCGTTCTAGTCCCTTGACTATACTGGATCGTACTTCCACTGAGACTATAGGTTCGGGGTCCTCTAGTATGGAGATCAACTTGTTGATGATCTTAGGACCTAAGTCCAATTGCCGCACCAGCACATTAACTATACTAGATCGTAGTTCCACTGGTACTGTAGGTTTTTCAGATAAGGAGATGAGGCGGTCAATAAACCCAGATTCTAGGTTCGGTTGCTGTTCTAGCACCCTAAAAATACTGGATCGTAGCGATTCGTTGCCACAGGAATATAAGTTCGCTCGCTGTCCTAGCACCTCCCTAACACTGGATCGTAGCTTCTCGAAGTTTGTAGGATCCTCTGGTATGGAAATTAAGTAGTCGTTGACCTTGGGACCTAATTCCGATTGCTGTACTAGAGCCTTTGTTGCACTAGACCTTAGATCATTCAACCCATGATCTTTGAACAACCCACGATCTTTGAATGTACTCCTTATCGACCACAGCACGTTCTCATTCGGCTCATTCGGCTCATTCGCTGATATTAATAGTAAGTAGCTATAAGTCTTGACTCCTAGATTTGATTGTTGTCCTAACACCCTAATCGCGCTGGATCGCACTTTGGGATTCTGTTCTGGATCCAGGCACATGGAGAGTAAGTAGTTAATAGTCTCTGGTCCCAACGTTGGTTGTTGTCCTAGCACCTCTACCGCTATAGATCGTAGTTTCTCTCTCCTTCTCCCGTTTGGGCTTCTTATTGCGGCGACCAGACGGCAAACAATCTCAACATGTAAGATCAGACCCTCAACAGAAATTTTTTGAGAATCTTCCACCCATTCGGTGAGTAGATCTGCAGCAACAGCAAGCTTTGAGTCTGGTGAAGATTTTGACATTGTACCAAAATGGTCTGTACGGGCTCCGATCACCCTCGTATAAGGGAGACATGCCCATTCAGGGGATAACATCTAAGCACTGGTCAATGTTTTCCTGCAGGCCTTTTTTAAAACCCGAGGTCACCTACAAGTTTACTTCCAGGGACAGGCAAGGTAGTAAAGCAGCAGGCAACTTTAAAATTATTCGCAAGCTCGTCTTCCTCCTGGCGTGTGAATATATCGCGAAATTGTCTCTGTATCTGCTTAATCTTATCAAAGTCGTCGCGAACGGGGTCCCACTTCTGTAACTGAGCGTTCTTAGCAGAGGTAATTCCGACAGATTTCGCAGACAACACTGCCCATTCAGCAAGGCCAGCAGGAAAATGAGGGACGCTGAAAAGGATGGCTCCGTGGCTATAGCGCATGATATCCTGCCAAGGAGTTCCTTTGTTTTTGGAAGCAATTACCAGAGCCTAAGATGCATATCAGCAGACGATATAAGCTTATCTACATAGATTACGCATTGCGAACCCACCTGTTCACAAATGAGGCCACCGTAACCGTGTGCGATAAAGATAATAGGTCGTTCCCTCCCTTCACCTAAGCTTTCTCTCTCTATCTGTATCGCTTGGCATAGATCTTCTGCATGCCGTTCAAGTGTCTTCGCGGAGACAAGATCATAGATACTTTCCATTACAGTATCGTAGTATCGAAAAACCAGTACCCTAGAGCCAGGTTCCTTGGGTAAAATTGTTGTAGGAAATGGTTGGTCCAAGTTGTCACCCCTCTGCGTACCGTGTGGACCTTCGGTAGGATCATAGGTGAGATCAGGGATAAAGATGATGCTTAAACTAGTGGTTAGTCGTGTATTGGAAGCAGTGAAGATAAAAGACACAACTGAGAACTAGAAATACTAACTCGATAACGAAGTCTGATTTCTGTGGCTCGTCTCGAGTTTCGGATTTTGCGGTTAGGTCAATCTGCTTTAGGGTAGATTTGTGGGGCTTCCGTAATTGTTGTTGGGGTTTCTTCGTGTTTTTTGACCGCACAGACCTCCATAACCCGGTCCACATCTTCTTACACCGAGGTCTAGCTCCACAGACCTAATAAATTTCGTAGAAAGAACCTGAATCTTGGATTACCACAGATGCAAGAGTATAAGAAAGCCGTTGGAAACGACTACCCTTGGGATGTTGACTAGGTAGAGAGTGAGAACCAAAGAGCGCGGGTGATGATATACCTAGCTCTAGCTCTGAAAGATTAGGTTGCGTCACCTGAGGCACCTCTAGGCATCCACCTTACTAGGACGTTGCCATATGCGTGCGATGTATAAACAATGATTGGATGTATCAGACTTCAATGGCCGATTACGTGGCAAGACTGGGTTGGTCGCCTGTTTTTGGTTCGGTTAAGCAGCTACGGTGTGATCGATAACATCAACCAATAATCTGAGTAGAAGTTATTGGCTTACTGGCTGGAATGCTGATAATACAACAGCGCACTTAATATCAGCTAGCATACTCGGTAGATCATTTTCCACGTAGGCAGGGTTAGAATGAAGATCTCAAACTCGCTGCTCTAGCGCAGTGCCTTTGCGAAGGGACTCCGATAATATGAAGATATCAACCTAGAAAATTCAGAGGCATTTCAAGGGTAAGGAAGCCCTGCTCTCATGGCCTCATGACGAATCATGCTGATCCCAGAGCCGTGGGGATCTGCTGATGCTACCACAGTAGTAGTTACCGGGGACTGGGTACGCTGCTGGTATCCGACACTGCATAATATAGCTAAGCCTAGAACAGCCTTTTCCGGTCAATCGACAGCCAGCGCATGTGTCATATATGTCGCTTGTTGCATCTATCCACCCGATCGAAACCTTGAACGCAAATCAATATGGCAAAGAAGAAGAAACTTATTGTTTGCTGCGATAGCACAGGTAGTAGGGAGATACTCGGGAAGCCTCTGAGTAATGTGTCAATTATTTCGCGTTGCATCAGGTGTCACGATGATGTGGGCGTATCGCAAATAGTATACTATCAGCCTGGAGTTGGCTCAGACAGCCAAAATCCTTTGCGATTGAGAAACCAAATGAGCGGATTAGGTCTGTCTTCAGCCCCGTATGAAGTGCTCCAAGTAGAGCTTACTTATTCTTGCTAGGAATTGACGAGAATATAATGGAGGCGTATGGCTTCCTCTGTAAAAATTACTGCAAGGAAGCTGACGATGAGATTTACCTGATTGGATACTCAAGAGGAGCCTTTACAATACGGTGCATCGCGAGACTTATAAAAGATCTTGGTCTCCTTACGAAAAAAGGATTGATTCGCCTGCGAGAATGCTTCGATTTGTGGAAGAGAGAAAAGAGTGTTACGGATCTGAAAGCAGACGACTTCTACGGGAATATCAGCATTCAAGCTTGCGCTGTATGGGACACGGTCAGTTCAATTGGGAGAAATCTACGATTCGTCCATTCAGACCTATGTCCCAACATCAACAACGCAATTCAGGCTCTTGCTTTGCACGAACATCGCTTTGATTTTGCGCCCATCGTCTGGAAGCTTCCAGACTCAGGCCCATCCCAAAACCTAGAGCAATGTTGGTTTCTAGGCTATCATGGCGACATTGGCGGCGGTCGGGAAGAAGGCGCTCTCGCACATTTTGCGCTAGTCTGGGTTATGACAAAGCTTGGTAAATACTTATCATTCGACTACAACACTATACGGACGGCTGGATCAGAACATTCTGGCTGGAAAGTCAAAGATTCCAGACGTGGTTTATATTGGATCCGAGGCTCGAAATATCGAGAACCGCGCCGTCACTTCTGGAGTGAAGCTGGTATCGAAACTGTGAATCCAGACTCATCACGTTCCGGCGAGACATTGCACACCAGCTGCGCGTGGTTATTGAATTCTGATTTTCCAGTCCTTCGCCGGCCGTACCAACTCGTAGGGTATGAGCCTATTCGACGTATCTGGAGCTGTTGGCGCATCAAGGGTAATATTTTCGTCAAAAGAGACGGAACATACGAAATTGACGAAACTGCAACTGATAGAAAGGAGTGCAAAGAGATTGGAGATTGGCTTAACGCAGAGCTTGAGAGATTACAAGAACATTCATCACCTGATAGCGAAAGGCCCAAGACGATTATCGGCAATTTACTGAGTATTCTTTCAACTTAGAGGGAAATGTGATCTTACCAATGCTAGAAAACACAGAGTACAATAGAGCTAGTTCACGGCATTGTTATACTGTTATGTAGTCCTTTCTTTTCTTTTCTTATTTCGTTATGACTTCTCAATTCTATAGTCAGTGCACGCGTGGTGGACTTTGTCTGGTTCTCGGCCCCCAAACATTTGATAGTGCTTCACAGTGACAACGATGAAGGTAACGTATTGAGCAACTCTTCCAATACTAGACACGATGATGGCCAGGGTCAATTAATTTGTCAGCTCAGCATACCGACGGGGCGGAGCCGACGCCACCCGGCTCACCGGATGCACCTAGAATGAGCACGGTGATGGAGGACGGAGCAACTAGGCGACTCTAACTGGATTTCGCCAGACGCTATAGCTTCTAGCTTCTCTCTCTCTCTCTCTCTCTCTCTCTTACTGTGTTTGACGCTAGCTACATTCTGCGTTTTTCGTCTGCTTTATCGACTAAAGACTAGCCGCAGAACGGCTTCCTAAAAAGGCCTTCATCAGCGCATCGTACCAGTAAACTATACATATAATTAATAAGCTCGATCGTTGCGGAGAGGGCATAGAGACATCAAAGAGCTATAAGTTGGGAACAGCCAAGGCATGGAAGAATAGGGAATCTATCGGGCATGCAACGCTGTTAGTGCATTGGTACCGCGCGAAAGAAAAATTAACAGAATTGATGGCACCGCTTCTGCCTGAATTTTACACCTCGTCTTTTTTAAATGCTTCGTACCCCTGCTTATCGTGACATACACAACACAAAAGGCGCTGCGTTACACTCGCTCATTTAGGAACAGGCATCAGGCTACATAGTGGGGTAAAGCAATCACACAAAGAGGCCACTGCACAACCCTTAGCCTTGCAGCAGCAGGTGCCTCCCCCGCCGTTCTTGCCTTAAACGTCCACTCGCTGTTGATTGAGCGCTCGACAAAAACTCTCTTCATTGCGGTAATACTGCTATAAGACCTCGTTGTTATGACACAGTCTACCAATTGGACGGCACGCTTCGCCGAAGCTCTGAATTACGAGAAAAACGGCTACGCGACCGGTCCCGTCACCCAAGACCCCTTCTACACTGTCAGCGCGGAGTGGGATGAAAAGCCTCTGGGCACCATGTTTCGCGTCGAGGGTATGAATGCCTCTGCCTACACTCTACCTCCAGGAATTTCAGGCATGCGCATGTTGTACCAGAGCGAGAACTTCAACGGCACCAAGACACCTGCATCAGGCGCCATCTTGTTTCCCTACTCTCCGCGCAAGACCAAGGACGGAACAGTTCCGGTTGTCGTCTGGGCTCACGGCACGTCAAGTCTCTACCCCAATGGCGCACCCTCGCATCTCCGCGACTTGTGGCAGCACTTTGTTGGCCCATTCCCGCTTGCTCTCCAGGGATACATCGTTGTCATGCCTGACTATGCTGGTCTTGGTGTGAGTGTCGACAGCAAAGGTAGCCCAATCGTTCACGAGTATCTCGCGAATCCTGCAGCAGCGAAGGATCTAGAATACGCTTTCAAGGCTACCAGGTCTGCATACCCAAAAGCAAGCCACGAATTCGTTGTTATGGGACACTCTCAAGGTGGTGGCGTCGTTTGGAGCTTTGCCGAGCGCATGCACACTCATCCCATGCAAGGCTACCTCGGTGTCATCCCCATCTCCCCCGTCACCAATATTCTCAGCGAGCCTATGCCCATGCGAGGTATCCTCGCTGCGGGTTCTCTTTGGGGCATGCAGAACATCTTCCCAGACTTCGATATGAACTGTATCCTGAGCGACGAAGGCAAGGAGCGCATGAAAGCTGACAAGGACCTCGGCGGCAACGTCGGAATCACAAAGTTCCTCTACTTTGGCACCGAGCTCTTCGTTCCCGGATGGGAGGAGAACGAGCACGTCAAGCGCTTCAACGAGCTCGTTCACGGCGGCGGCAGGCCCATAGCAGGCCCCATGTTGCTCATCCAAGGCGAGACTGATCCGCTAATTTCCTTCCCTGTTGTGAAGGCGGCCGCTGAGGAGACCGCAAAGGTCTCACCAGATGTGTCCATCGAGTATCATCAGTACCCGAGTACGGGTCATGTGCCAGCAAATTGGGTGTCGCAGCGCCTCTGGTTGGACTGGATCAAGGATCGGTTTGATGGCAAGGAGACTACAGCTGGGCTGAAGACCAAGATCGAAGAGTCACTGCGTCCCTCGGATGAGTACCCGGTGGATATGAACTGGTATGTGGGATATGCGACCGAGCCTTATCACACTCCGTAAGCGGAGTACAACCTGAGGTGGTCTATAGACTGTGCAAGACAGTCTTATCACATTCCTTGAATAGACCACAAATAGTGTAGCAAATTAGATCCCTAGTTCCACCCAATTAGACGTTCCAATACTGGACCTTTTCTGATCTTTTTGTCCAGCATTTTTATACTCCATGCCTTCAAAATATCTAGACTATTGGAAAAATCTTAAGGTTTTGTTGCGATTCCAGGCGAACACTTGCCGACCTCTTATCCAAGCACCGTAAAGCGAGCTTAACACGCCACTAAGAGAACCCCAAAGCCTATATAACCCCATCGGTCCACGCCGCATCGTCGATGCTGCAACTTGTCTCATAAGGACTAGGTATGCACTTGATATATAGAGCCTCCGCGCAAAGTATTAACCCGCTGCTACGCCATTTCCGGAGTCAACTCGCTCATCGGCGAGCATTGACTATTAAAGTGAGAATGATCTACGAACTGGCGGTCAATGCTAGTGAATTCTATGTGGTGAGGTGAATCGTGGGCACTACAGCAACGTATGACGAGGGCGGCGGGAAGATTAGGAGGCTTTAGCGCTAATAAGGGAAAATAAAGCGAGGTTGTTAGTGTGCTGGATGGGGCTGTATAAATGTGGATAGTTCCCGTTGAAAAAAGAGGATTTGGAAATGGTAATGCGGGAAGATGCTCTGCTTGGAGCAACGTAGGAAAGAAAGCGTGTCGAGCGACTACCATAACACAACAACTTCAACCAGGAAGGACACGAGGTGGGGATCACAAACCTACATGCCCAAAGATAATACACAACCACTTTAGAAGTTCCACTGGGACCGAAAACAGTTTACGGAGCAACTGTGTCTGGATATATTACTGGCTGGGTTTAATTGTCACACGGACAAGATCAGGATAATACCTACAACCTTATACGCTAAGTAGACATACAAGTGACGATAAAGAGGCAGAAAGGCGTCGTGCCTATCACATGACGTCTCGAGGTTATATAATAGCCATATTAAGAGCCATTCACAGCTTCAATACGAGATATAGTTACCATACTTCTAATGAATATTATTCAGGTTGGTCAGCTTCGATACGATGAATTATTGTGTTATAGGTTTGGGCACATGCGCCTTTGTCGTCGGCAATCCTTCTTCACCACACGTTCGAGGCGAAAAGGGTAGTAAAGCAACACGCGGGGACGCGTTATCAACGTTTCTGCTGATGCCCAGTACTTCTTCATTCTTACACTCAGCATATCACTGAGTCCACTTTCCTACGACGTGTCTGGCCCTCGATGCATTGCTCCTTCCTCGCCTTCACCCTCGTCAGTAGCGCACCCCACCTGCTTACAAAGGTTGCTTTCCCACGTTCTACTCCTCTCTTATCCATCAGTACGCGCCTCATTTCTGAAACGTTAATAATAATTTCTTGTTACAGTGTTTGTATCGATATTAGATGTACTACGATGATTTATGAACTTTAAATACCGTCTACGATAAAGTTCCCAAGGTAAATGATTGATATTGATATCGTGAAGAATAATATCATTTCATATAAAAAAAAAAGGATAGTAGCATGGCTCGAACCCTAAGGAGCGTGGTATCTTTGCTAATCCGAGAAATTAAATGGCCGCCAATTTGCTCAATTACGAGCACAGCCCGACTCAAGCTTTGATAGAAATACATGTTTGAGAACACGGTCGACATTACTTAGGAGACGGATTTGTTCGCCGTCTCTTCTCTTTCCTCGAGCTCCAACTCCTTCTTTTCGACCGCCAGGCTTCTCTCGACATCCTGCGCGCGCTGCTCCGCCGAAACGGCGCCGAACAAGACGTCCATGTCCTCGAGCGTGCGACCCTTTGTTTCTTTGATAAACAGAAAAGCGAAGATGCACATGCACAGACAGAAGATGCCAAACATGAGGAAGGTCCTCCAACCGATGTGGTTGATGGCCTCGGGCGTGATTTTGGTGATGACAAAGTTGAACAGCCACTGCGTTGCCGCTCCCATTCCGACGCCGTATGCGCGGAGTCGTGTCGGAAAGATCTCGCTGAGGTAGACCCACGGCACGGGGCCCCATGACGCCGAGTAACCGATGACATATAGATATATCATCGCGACCATGGCGATCGAGGCTTGAGAGACGGTGCCTGATGAGGGGTTGGGTGGATGAGTGGCCAACACTGCCCCGATGATGAACATCATTGTCGACATCCAGAGTGCGCCAGCCATGAGGGACTTCTTTCGTCCAATGAAGTCGATACCGATGACGAGGAAGATGCCGGTTGTGATTACCTTCACAGTGCCATATACACCTGTGGCGAAGAGGGAAGCATTGTTCTTGGATACTCCGACGGTTTGGAAAATTTGCGGCGCATAGTAACCGATGCTATTGTCTACGGTTAGTGACCTGGCTTCCCAAGGTAAAGTGTATCATACCTGTTTGTGCCGCTGAATTGTTGCCAAAACATCAATACGAAACCAGTAATGAAGCGATAACGATTTCCTGGTAGGAGACATTCGCGCCATGTGACTCCCTCTGTGGCATTCAGCTCTTCTTCGATGGCTGCACGGATCTCTGCGAGCTCTCGCACGACGTCTGGGCTGTCGACGGACTCGCAGCGGATGTGGGCGAGACTCTCAGCAGCTTTAGTGTGCCGTCCTTTCTTCATAAGCCAGCGCGGAGATTCCTTCAGGAAGAATAGACCGAGAAGCATGATACCTCCGGGGATAAGTTGAATAGCAACGGGTATCCTCCATTGCTTGGTCGACGCCGGTATGTGCAGGGCTACACCGTAGTCGAGCCAGTATGCAAAGGTGCTGCCTATGACGAGGAATTCCTGGAAGAGCCCAGCGATACGACCGCGTACTTCAGGGGGAGCATTCTCCGACACGAAAACAGGAGTAATGGACGACATGCCACCAATGCCCAACCCGGCGATGACTCGTCCGCCGTAAATCATTCCGATTTCATGATGTGCTGCCGTCTGGATGGCTGCACCAATGAGGAAGATGACAGCGAAGAGCATGAGCGAGTAGCGACGACCGAAGCGCTCATTGAGAAAGGCGGCGGCGATTGCACCAAAGAAACATCCGGCAGTCAAGAGCGACACCACGTTGGATGAAACGTAGGCATTCTTGGAGCTGGCAAAGCCAGACGAGTCGGTGGGAAGCCCAAAGTCTTTTTTGAAGGCTTTGAGCGAGAGGACGCTGCCCATAACACCGGTGTCATAGCCTACAAGGGTCAGACTGCGTTCACTATTCGATCACGTCACTTACCGAAAAGCAGCGAGCCCATGTAGGCAACGCTGGTGAGCAAGTACACACGACGATTCTTGAAGAATTTGGACGGCATTTTGACGCAAGCTCGTATGTTTCGACAGCCTCTCGAACTGTGAAATCGCTTGGAGCTTCGCTCCTTACATAGGAGCCAGCGTTGCTTACTTGCCACCACCTTCCCCAGACATGAGCAGTGCTAGTGGCCTGGAGAACCGAGCCTTGCCACAATTTCCCCACGTTTAGTCTTCCGCTAACCGCGAGAAGCACGCACATTGGAGCGACTTTGGCTTATTTCTTCCACCAGTCATTCGCCTATGGTCTTCGTACAACACCACTGTAGAGAGACCTGCTGAAAGTATTCACGACGAGCGAAGAACATCGCGAACTCGTCGTTAGGCTTGCCATGGTGTTGAGTATCGCAAACAGAAACGCATGCGGATGACAAGAGGCCAAGATGACTTGGCAAGGTCTTGTCCTTCGTACCCTTGAGGGTGCAAGCGAGCCTGCGTTTTCATCTATCCCAAGAGCGCCGAGGGCTGGGGGGGGGCGTTGTTTTTCGGCCGGCGCTAAGCTGGAGCCGAGAACCGACAACCAGGACAGCCCAACAGACGTGTCAACGACACTTCGGTCCTAGCGATTTCATGACTGGATAACTTCCTTCTGTCGCCGTGTAGCCGCCAGGAGACACCTGGACCCATTGTTCATGTTCCTCGACGCTCCTATGATGAAAATTGGAGCGCTATCATGAAGGCTTGGCGATGAAGTGGTTTTGAAACGGCAAGCGAGCAGGGTCCGCCAATCTCCTCTGCTAGGATTCCGTTTCACGGCTGTAACACCACACACGGAAAAATTGCCTCCACCACACGCTACCTTCCCGCTCTTCCCACGCCCCATGCCTTTTTGAACCGAGATGACAGCCCGCTCGCAGACTCTGTGAGCGTCTCGCCGCAGTGAAGATTGTCATTCTGGAGTTCGGTGTCTGTCGTGAGCGGCTCGGAGAGAGCTGCGTGTATACTGTGTGCATACTGCGTGCATAAGGCGCGGAGCATCATGGCATCATGGGACTCATCAAGGTAATACATGGCATAACTCATGCCTTCGATCCGATAGCATCATGAACGCATGACGTTTTGTTTGACGCCGAGGTATGTTGTTTTGCAGTCCACTCATTTGGTGGAGCTAGCTTGAGCGTTTCAGTTTCCTTCGAGACCCAACTATCATTCGACGATCCAGACGTTCGACGGATCGGATTCATGGACATGCATGCAAGCGAAGCCATTTGGTACGTGCCACGGGCATGAACTCATCAAAGCCGCTTGGCCATGCGGTTGGCCAGCCCCATTTCATCGTTCTGCGGCAGCTATTGAATGCAAACCATAGCCCGATCCGTCGCTAGCCCTCACGAGATAAATGGGATATGCTTGGCGTCTGACTAGAGCGCGGCAGCACGATGCAGGTACCGCGCTAGGGTTGTCATTTCCAGGCTCATGGACGCAATCCCGCGTACGAGGTGGGATGCGTATAAGAGCCTCAGCCTCTGCATCATGGGAAGGGCAAGCTTGAAGCTGCACTTTCATTTTCTACACGCTCTTTAGCATTCACTCGCTTTCTGTTTTCGAATATCCATTCGTCTATCATTCTTTCGTTCATCCTTTGAAACATACTCTCACTATCCAACCCATCAACCAAGAAAATGAAGACCGCTGTCGCTTTCGCTCTCGCTGCTGGCAAGCTCGCCGCTGCCCACGCCACCTTCCAGAGCTTCGTCATTGACGGAACCGACCAGGGCCAGCACAAGGGTGTCCAGACACCCTCCAACGCCAACAACCCCATCCTCGATGTCACCTCTTCCTCTATGACCTGCAATGGTGGCTCTTCCACCGACGTTGACTTCATCGAGGTTACCGGTGGCCAGGAGATCACTCTCCAGTGGCATCACAACGACGGTGCTTCCACCTCCGGTGACAACGACGAGCCCATTGCCGCTTCCCACAAGGGCCCGGTCATGGTCTACCTTGCTCCTGCCGAGTCCAACGGTGAGGGTGCCGTCTGGGTCAAGCTCCAGGAGGATGGTTTGACCGGCTCCACCTGGGGTGTTGACAACTTCATCACGAACAAGGGCCAGATCAAGGTCACCCTCCCTGATCTCGCTGCTGGCGAGTACCTCATCCGTCCTGAGATCATCGCTCTCCATGAGGCCAGCACCCAGGGCAAGGCCCAGTTCTACAACGGTTGCGGTCAGATCAAGGTCACTTCGTCTGGCTCGGCTTCCCTTCCGTCTGGTGTCGACATGACCAAGGCGTACTCCGCTACCGACCCAGGTGTTCTCTGCAACATCTACGGTGGAGCCGTCTCCTGCACTGCTGATGGCAGCGCTGGATACGAAATCCCCGGTCCCGCTGTCTGGGACGGCGCCTCCAGCTCTGGTGGCAACTCTGGCAGCACTCCCGCTTCTTCCGCTGCCCCCGTCGCCTCGGCCAGTGCTACCGCTGCTGCTTCTTCCTCCGCTGCTCCTGTCTCTTCCTCTGCCCCTGTTGCTTCTTCAGTTGCTTCTTCAGCCCCTGTCGCTAGCTCCACCGTCATCGCCGCCCCGGCTCCCACCATCACCGGCGGCTACGAGACTGGCACCAAGCCCTCTGCCACCCAGAGCGCCGCCCAGCCCACCGCCACCGCCGTCGAGACCGGCAGCGGCTCTGACTCTGGCCTCCCCGAGACCTTCACCATCTCCGAGTTCATTGCCTGGCTCGAGACCAAGACCGGCTCTGCCACCGCCAAGCGCTTCGCTCGCGCTTTCGCTCGCCGTGCTCATGCCCGTGACTTCGCTTAAGCGCGTCACCCTTTTTAACGATCTTCGACTTTCTCGTATCTTCATGTATACGAGCTGGATATTTTTGAGAGTATGTTCTTGGATACAGGCAAGGCCTAGACCTATTTTTTGCATGTGCGCTGCTGATGCGGGCACGACTTCTTTTCTGTGTAAATAGCATTTCATGACGAATGGAATCGAAAAGTTCATCTGTGTGATATTGTTTTGTTACTTTCGTGCTGCTGTGAAATGTATAATTGTTTGGCGGGATGGATGTGGCGACCTGCTTGGCGTGGTAAATACCCAGCCTTGGATACGCTTTGCCCGATATCATTGCTAGTAATGTCCTTGCATTGCCTACGCCCCCAAGTATGCCACCAGTCTGCTCTGATATAGCTTCTTGTCTGCAAGCTTGGGAGATCTACATGTAATTGTGAGCAGCCTAACAAAATGGCTTTGAGTTCACTATTATCTCTTCTCAAAGCATACTTCTCATACGACAGGCATGTGATAGGTACCTGCTTGTCGGACTTTTTAGTTGTTTACGTTGTTTGGGCGTAAAGTAAACGTGAGATCCGCGGTCCGATAGTTGATGCGTATGGGAGGGGGTAGAATACCTGCTAAAATCTCGAAGTACTTGGTAATCTAGAGTGTATCATTCGTGAATGTTGCTATTGTACTGATTAGTTGTAAGATGAACCAGTAGTGTCTGCGCAGAGGAGCACGGCCACGAAGTAGTACGCCTGCTGAAGTGTCGCGATAAAATGAGGCTGTGAGAACCAGAAATGGTTGCCTTGTAATTCCATTTATTTTTGGATAGTCAACCAAGGCGTATATATCCCTTGTGTAGCAATTGTTCATCACTGAAGGCACACGGGGGCTGTTCTTGTGGTCACACAGCGGAAATCGTCAGTGCGCGAAGATGACTCAGCCGCGCATCCGGCACATTCTCGCTGCGCTGTCGCCATTCCGGTCCCGCTTTCCGAAAGCCGAAAGCGCAGCAAATGACTTTGAAATCACAAGGCGCAGACCGATGACACTCAACACTCCCACAACGACACATATGTACACTCTCCCACCATAAACCTATGCTCCACTACCACGCCCCAATACCATGATACCTACGACGCGCGCCTGGGCCCTGCATGGCCTACGGCGCACAAATTACCTTCCGCATAGTCGTACACCGCACCTCCTGCACAAAGTCCGCTGCAGTCCTACCACCACACCCAAGCGCTGGAACGCATCGCCCCCGCCTGTAGGCCAGAAGGCGCCTGAATCCACCAAGACGATTCCTGGCCCCAGCTGGTTGTGGCTCGAACCCATCTATGAACCGTTTCGCGCCTATGGCAGGGTGCAGAAGAGAAGGCCGTATATGACACAATTTGTCAGCTCGCTGGTGATATACCTGGTGGGCGATTTTGTTGCGCAGAGCATTGGGCCCCCAAAGGAAGAAGTTGGGAGTCTGGAGGAGCAGGATGGAGAGGAAGAAAAGGGTTGGGTGCAGGCTTGGGCTGAGGAAAGGGACTGGGCGAGGACGGGGAGGGCGCTATTGATTGGGGGCGCGGCTGCTGTGCCGGGGTATAGGTGGTTTTTGTGGTTGAGCAACTCGTTCAATTATAGCTCGAAGACGCTATCGTTAGCGACGAAGGTATGGTTCTCAACAGCTGTGTATACGATGAGTCTAATCAGTTCTCAGGTCACGGTGAACCAGCTCCTCTTCACCCCTATCTTCAACTCGTATTTCTTCGGCATGCAGTCACTCCTTACTGGTATGACTATTCCTGAAACGATCGAGCGCATAAAGAACACGGTACCGGTTTCTTGGATAAATAGCTGCAAGCTCTGGCCTGCGATCACGGCATTCTCGTTTGCCTTTATACCGATTGAGTATCGAAGCATATTTGGAGGTGTTATCGCGATTGGATGGCAGACATATCTCTCTTTGTTAAATCAGAGAGCTGCGGCGGCGGAGGAGCTTGAACATAGCCACGAGGAAGTTAAGAAATGTCCAGCAGTGGCCCAGACCGAAGAGAGAGAAGAAGAGAAAGAGAAATGTGCAGCATAGTTGCATAATTGCACCACCTACGTTGGTCGTGTAGTTGTGGAGAACTCACCGGATGAGCATTACAGGGCTTGACTATCGCTTCATTTTCATTTGTCACATTGCATATACGGACGGATTGGAATGCATATGGGCGGCGTTTGGGCTTCCATGATACAGACACGGAATATACCACTGGCTTTACATGGCCTCATTCTATAGATATTTGACACCTGTAGCTATATCACAACATCTATTAAAAAACACTACACTGTCCCATAATGCGGACCGACGTGAAAAGCAACCTAAGCACCTAGTGTATTCCCTTTCCTATTCCACATATCCCCTCAATGCAGCTCAAACGTCGTCTTTTCGACGCCCGGCAACCATATCCCCTCCCCCTTCATAACGCCATGGACATAGCACTCCCCAATCAGTCGCACCCTCCCTTGTCTTTCTTCACTCTCCCTCACAAGAAACGGCACGCATCCACCCTTCATGATCGCTACAACATCCCCCACCTCACCCAACCCCGGCACAACGCCAACATACCCCCTTTTCGTCACCACGAACTTCCACCCCTCCAATGTCCCCTTAAGACATGCAATGTAGCTCTTCTGCGCGGTACGCGTTCGACCACTACTATGTCCACATCCGTCTGCACCGCTCAGCCATTTGCGGAACGCGTGATACGATTTCCTCATGTCCATGGTGCCGGCGTCAGCAGAGCGTGGGAACGGGGCTGCAGCGATGGGCACCTTCCACTTGAGGTCTTCCCGGGCGCCCATTGTGCCGCTCAACACACCTTCGTCGACCATATTGTCTATTTCTTCGAAGTAAGCAGCCCACTCGGCTTCCGTGTTGGAAGAGGAAGATATGGCGGCGATGGCATCGAGGTCGTACCCCGCGACGCTCAGCTCGTCGGTCTCAGGGCCAAGCGAGACGTCGGGCGGTTGCGGCCCGCACGCCGAGAAGGTGATATCTGTGTCTGAAGAGTCGTGCAGGCCGACGGGGCGAGGGGTCATCCAGTCGGGTACCCAGCTGGGGAATTTGTTCAGTGTCTTCGGGCCAGTCAGGCCCGCGCGGTACAGGAGTTGTATCCCACGGCCCTGGCGGACGAAGGCTTTGGCAAATTTCAAAACGATATCTGCGAAGGGAAGATCGTAGTCTGGTTGGAACTCAGCCTCGTTGCCATCTGACGCGAGACCCACGAGTGCGAAGAGGCGGTCGCGACAGAGTGTGGACGAGGCGTAACGGAAGTGCTCGAGGAGCATGAGCAGACTCCAACGGTATTGTCGGGCTTCCCACTCGCGCTGTGCTGCTAGCGACATGAATGGCTCCCATGCCGCCCTCAGTTCCCCAATGTCTAGATCAACATTGTCGCTGATTTGTATTTCGCGGTCTATGGTTTCTAGCCCTGCAAATAGATCTTGCCAGTCTATTAGCCACTTGCCGCACACGACCTTGACGTTAGGCGAGGCGACCACTTCTTGGATGATCCATGCGCGGCGGAAGTATGGGAGTGCGAAGAGTGCTTTTACAGAGGTCCATATGGGAGAGCGTAGTGACGGGATGCGGTTGCCATGCCAGGAGGAAGGGATCCTGGGAAGGCCGGCCGGCCATTCATAAAGGTCATCTCCGTCTTTGGAGCGCTGGCGTTCCTCGATGACGGCTTTGGAGCGGACTTGCATGAGCATTTCGAGGGCGGCATCGATGTGCGGCGTGGAAGCGGAGAGGAAGGCGTAGGTTTGTTCGCAGGCTTGGAAGATCTGCGGCATGAGTCTTATCTGCTGGGCCTTTTCTTTACTGTCCTGTTGCTGTTGCTCAAAGTCAGGATTTGGACGAATTTTGTGCTGGGAGGGAAGGGGAGATGGGTACTTACATTGATGCATACAGCGTCTGCCCATATCATAATCGCTCGGTGGTTCTGGCGAAGTGATTGAAGAGCGCTGCATAAGGATGAAGTGATGGGAATTATGCCGTCAGGAGTGACCAATTCCTCGGTACATTGGTCGGTCCCCCAGACGTATGAGAGCGCCTGGTATTTACCTGTATCGCTGCAGTGGATATGATTGAGCACGGCTTGCAGCGGCTCATCATTCATACCCGGCAAGAGATATAGAAGGCGCATAAAGCCGGGTAGTAATGGCTTGTATGTGTAGATATCTCTTGTTCCGGTGGTGTGGAGGACTGATGCGTTGGTCCGGAGGATGCCGGTTGTTGTGGACTGCGCCCATGGGAGGTAGAGGGTATGCTTATGCGGATTAGTATATTCTTATAGGGTGGGACAGTGAGATTGGTTCATGCATACCTGTATGGAGCCTTGGGATTTTGTGTCCTTTGCAAGAACGATTTGAAGCCTCTTATCAGCGCTCGCTACATTGTCCTTTTTCTGAGGTCGAGTATCGTTCTTGTCCTGAGACATAATTCCAATCTCCTGAGATGGAGTGCCATCTTCTTTATGATAGGCAGTTCTATGTCCGTGTAGGGACTCATTGCTATTCTTGCTCGGAGACGGTTCGCTTTTCTCACTTAAAGGTGAATCATCATCTCCAGCGAGAGACCAAGTACGCGAGCTTGTCGACGCAGTATCGTCATTCAGAGGCGCAGAAGCAGTCTCCCAATCACTTATACACGCACTCAGCAACCAGTCCCTCCTAAAGGTGAGCTTGCCATCCTTCAAGAGGTACCACGGATCAACATATACTTCAAGCGCGAAATCGGATTGTGAGTACGCTCTGCCGACCCTGATAAGAACACTCACGTCTTTGATCGGTTCATTAGCCTCAGTCGGAATTTTGAAATCAAACAACTAACCCCTGACGTCAGCAGATGTAAATGTAAGAGGATTGGCACAACTCACCCGTTCAAGCCATTTAGCATGCATCACAAACAAGCCGCCCTCCCCTCCTGCACTGCAGACCACATCCACATGATACTTTGGCCTCCATTCGTTCAATTTTTTTTGCCACTCCGAACTTGTAGAGACGCCGTATTTGATGAGGAACTCGGTCATGCGGGCTCTAGTTTCGATGTCTCCTAGAATAAAAGGCGCCTTTGGATATTGCGCTGAAAAATACGAGTGACCGGCTCTTTCGCGAAATTTACTTGTCCAGTCTCGCTCTGGGTCAAAAATTTGGCCTAGATGAATTTGTAGCAGACGGGCGATCTGTCAACTGTTAGATGAACGACGCGCATCCCACTTGCGATCCAGTAACGAACCATGTTCTCTCCTAAATACTGCATATTTTCCCACCCGATTAAGTCCATCTGCATAGGAACAAGATCACTAAGCGGAATATTTGTATACGTGGTCCCGACGCCTTGTATACGTTGCAACATAGGAAGGCGTCTATCTGGATGTTGATTCTGCTCTTGTTTGGGAGGCTTCGTGCCTGCGTATCCGTGACGCCCGAACATAAGACCCTCCGGTAGATAGCCGCTATTGGGCCCCATCGTACTGTTCAACATTTTCTCGTAAAAGGGAGAGGGCATGCGTGTTCCGTCGATGCGCTGGGTCTGATGGTGTGTATACAAGTGATTCTGGTTTTTGGGTTCCTCTGGTAATAACAAGCCCTCCACCTTGATCCCCTGCTGCACGAACGCCGCATTGATACTCTTCAAGCTCAAATTACTTAGCGCTGTAAACAGAAGTGAGATATGTTTCTGATCCGTGATGCCGCATGCTTCCGCTAACAGGCTCACAAGCTCGTGTGACGGACACTCGGCTGTGGCTGACTCCTCTGTCATTACCAAAGTGAGTACGTTGTCTACAGAGGATATAGATACGTGACCTGGGATCGGGTTCCCGTATACTTCTTTGTCGGGCAAGATCATAGTGAAGGTTTGTGATACGGCCGTGGCAATGCGGACACGTAAGCCAGTGATTTGACGCTTTATGGCAGCTTCGGAGGGGTGATTGCGGGGAATTAGGCTAAGGGACGGGATCAGTTTCAGATGAATGCCAAGAGGGCAATGAGCGTTAGGTTGTGCCGGCAACTTACGCTTTGATGAATGGACTTTTAGACCGGAACGTATCCGAATGACGAAAATCTGATCTTGTCTGGCCCTGTGCTAACGTCTGACTGGTCACCATTTTTGACATCTTCCTCCCTTCAACTCGTAGCACGCGAAACAGATCTTCCACTGCAGGTAAATCCTGGATCGAAAACGCTAGCAAAGGGACCACGCCCGTGAAACTCTCTAAGAGATTCACTTGATCAGCAACGAACCAGCTCTTGTCGTGCATACCTAATAATGTGTCGTACTCCGGACTCTGGGAGCTTCGTACAACTGGAAAGATTGTTTTGCTTTGCAGCGGCTTGAGCAAGAGAGCAGCCTTGCTGGTACTGACATCTTTGAGCAATTTGCTCACTTCGCGAAATAGACGTGCGATATCGTCAAGCTTGCTGGAGGAGTTGATTAGCGTCATAGTATGTACCAAACCGCCGATAGGATCTCCGGTTGGTGATACCAGGCACTGGAAGAGGTAAGCACAGCTCAAATATTTGGACCCAATGTCGATCTCTTTAGAGATGCAGTCTTCCATCCTAGTCCAGCGTCCTTCGTTAACGGTAGCCTGGAACCCTGCAGGAACGAACACGATGTCTCTGTTGTAGAACGCGGCGCTACCATCGTGAGTCATGCGAGTATTAATATTTGTGAGTAGACATACCGTATTAGTTCCTCGTTCGAGGTATATTTGTGCTGGATTTGCTCGTAGATGTAGGCAACAATGTCAACATCCGGGTTTACATCCTTGGAAACCGTTATCAGACAACGCAGATAGTAATTCACATCAGCCTTCATCAGTACGCCGAAATAACTCAATAGATTCCACTCTGCGTGCGAAGGATCCTGTACTTCGAGCACAGGGGTCATCTTCCCTTGATCGAGTTGGTTATCGAGTGATTCAAGTACGGTCTCATTTAGCGGCAAAGAGCCTCGCACCGTTCGAACTGGAGACGCACCGATCCTATTCTTGAGTTGCGTGCTCGCAGCGACATAGTCTTCGGTTTGCCACTTCATATGCGCTCCTTCAATCCACTGTGAATAGTGGTGCCAGTTCTCCCGAAGTAGCTGCAGGACATCTGATGAAACGCATTCCTGAAGCATGAATGTGAATTCTTCGGACAAGGTGAATAACAAGTCTTGCGGTGGAGTAGGCGTGCGAGGGACATCTTCTGGAATGTGTTTTGTTGACTGTGCAAGATCAGCATCGATAATGCTCGCCTTTGATTTGCCTCTTTCTTCCGATAGTGTCCTTCGTGCCCTCTTCAAGTCACCTAAAGGGCCAGGCACATATGCCGCGTCTTTAGTGCCAATGGATTCACCAACGATAATCTCGGCCTTTGGTTTCGCTCTCGCTGCTCTCTCTAGCCTCCTGGCTCTGCGGCGACTGGCCGCATTGTTTTCGTCGTCGGAGACACTCGCTACACTCAAATTACCTGGGGTGTCGGATTCCGGAGAGTCCTCATAAAAGGCTTTCAAGGGGGCTTTGTTCCCCGTTTTCTTCTTCTTAGGAAAGGTAAAGCTCCAATCATCATCCCCTTCGGCATTTTTGATGCCATCAATGTCTATATCAAAATTTTTTGGATCGTCTTTTGGCAGCGGTGGGGCCGAGTTTCCTGGGTCAGCTGACTCGGGGTTTTTGTCTTTCTTTTTTGTCTTGATGGTCCCCCAAGAGGCCCAAGGATCATCGACTTGATCGACTTTTGCCTCATCTTTGGTCTTCTTCTTTGACTTAATATTCCAGTTAAAGCCCCAGCCATCATCGTCCTTGCTATCATGGTTCTCTAAGACTTCTAGTGGGGGATTGGGCGCCTCTGGTATAGGTTCTCGTGTCTTCTTTTTCTTCTTTTTCTTCATATTTTTTGATGAAAAACCCCAATCATCATCTAGGTCTACGTCAGCTTTGGTATCGGCAGCTTTGGTATCCATAGTGATAGTAGGTGCTCTTGGGCGTCTTTCCTTCTTTGTCTTCTTTGGTCCCCAATCCCATATATCGTCCTCTATAGATTGTTCCTTAAAAACGGGATTGGAAGGGGAGGTACTTTTCTTGATTTCCGTTTCAACAGTGGTGCCGGGATCATTCAAATTGCCGTTAGCCGTAGGTCTCCGTGCTAAAGTATCTTCTGAAGAATGCTTAGGCCCATCCACTGGATGGACAGACTTATAGGACTCCCTTAGAGAGGCAGTGAGATGAGCGAAACGACTTTCTTTACCTTCAGTTCCAGCTACCGCCTGACCATCTGCAGACGCTGCGTCTGTCTGTACCTTCTTTTCTGTTTTTGGAACGTCGTGCAGGTTGTCCGAGGTAGTAGCAGTGAGATCTGTCCAGTCTTTCTTGTCCGAAGGTGCCGTGCTGAGCGGCCTACTAGATAGGCCGTCATGGACATCCGTCTCTAATACTTTGTCCTCCTTGGTCTCCTGTTCAGAAGTAGGCTTAAAACCTGGCCAAATGTAATTTTCGAGTGGGTCCACATCCTTCTTTTCTTCGTCTGGGGGTCCAAAATATCTAATATCCACATCTGTAAGGCTCGCATGCATCGGTGCGGTCCCCACGTCATCGAACAAGTTTTCTTGTGAAGAATTATCCGAATAGAGGTCATCCCCCACATTTTTCGCGTCTTCCGCCTTTACGTCCATTTTCTCTTCAGTAGTTTGAACTACGGGAGCTCCCGTAGGCTGCGGTCTCGGTTCCACGACAGGCGTAATCAACCTTGGAATCCTCGACAAACCAAGGTTCTGAACAAGCCAATCCGGCCAGCCTGCTTCAGAAGCCAAAGCAGTCAGATACTCCACATGCATGACCGGAAACCGCTTCTCTAGCTGGGCAAACACTCGTCCGGATGCGGAGTCCAGATTTGCGCTCCCGGAGATGTACATTTCTCTCCCACGACAGCGCTCATCCTTCGCTGTCGCGAACCATAGATCCGCACTCTTTGGTGGCTGCCACGCCGCCTGGTATAAGAATACGGCATGCGACACGATCTGTGTCGCAGACAATTGCTCCGGTTTGAAGTCCGCGGAGCAGTGAACTTTCAGGATCAAACGACATATCTCAGGTGCCTCCCACGCTTTGACACCCAGGCTGGTGAATAGTGTGCGTCGGCTTGGGTCAGATTCAGCGGCGACATCGACGATGAGGACGCGGATACCGCTGGGAATCTCAAGGGAGGCGTCGCCTTTGGCGAAGAAGATGGTGCGGTCGCGGATCGCGGTCCAGGTCCCGTCATTCAGGGGGATGATGGCGAGGTCTTGGAGGAGAGGCATAAGCTCGGTGTCGGTGGAGAGTTTGACCAAGGCTGTTGCAAGTTGGGAGTGCCATTCAGCTGACTTGTTGTGGAACGCGGGGGCATCGGTGGCGATGACGGCGGAGAGGTCTTCAAGGAATTGGCGGGGAGAGAGCTGGGATACGCCGACGGAGGTCATGGCTTCGATGACCCAGCTGGAATAGTTTGAAGAGAGATATCTGGGTAAATTCTGCGATGAGCCAATGTTTTGAATCAAATTGAGTATCTGGGCTGACTCACCGATCTTTCGTAAGAGAGCAAAGAGTGAAAGGGAGGCCGGCAGCACAGAAGTCGGCCGGGACATGTACGAGGGTAGAAGGCTTTACCATGGTCCCAGCACAAGACTCAAACACGGGGCTCTCTCCAAGCTGACGGAGTATTGATTCAATAGCAGGTTCGAAGAACCCTGATACTGCAATTGACATCGATGGCAGATAGTATGGCCAGACATACTTTAAGATGCCTTCGTTAAAATGAAACATTGATAAGATGAATGCTTCTGCTAGAGCGTCGCGTATCCTTCTATTCCATGGTAGTGTGCTTTCGATCTCTTCTCGACTTGCAGTTAGGAGAAAGTCGGCTTGAATGAGAAACTATAGTCATGTCAGCCTGACGGTTGGCAAATGCGGAACATGAGTAGTTTACCTTGAAGCCATAGTTCCGAATTGGTAAGAACGCATATACGTTTTGAGGCTTCAGTAGCGGCTGCTCTGAAGACTCAGGTACCGGGAATGCGAGTAAAATCTTCGTCTGAGGCCAATTCGGCCGCTTGATCTCCTGGGGCAAGTCTTTGATGACATGAGTCCTGACCAAATACTTGAGAGTCTCTGTGCCAGATTGTAAGGAGACAATTCGGTCTGATTCTTGCTGATGTTGAGTTTTGCGGATTTGCTTTTTCCAGATGCTCTCATCTGCGCTCGTTACCCTGATATTGAGTTCCTCAACTCGTCTCAAGAATATACAAAGATTGGTGTCGAATTCCAAAAGCTCTTTGACAAGTGTTTCCTCGTCATACGTGGTTGATAATTTTAGGAAAATAGAAGTGCAATCCAACCGCGTTGTCTCCGGAAACCCCTCCCAAATCGGTGTTATCACACCCAGCGGCTTCGTGCGATCAAATTTGAACGTGAACTCATTAGAAGCTATCCATACAACATCAGCAGCTTTGAACACCGACTTGAAACCAATGCCCTTCTCGCCGATGAACTCGCCATCGCTGGTCTTGCCGCTCTTCGTGCTCTGGCTGATGCCACAGATGGCTTCGACATTGCTGGCGTCAAAACCGACCTCATTGCAGTCAATTCGAAGACTTCCAGGCTTGTAGGTGAAGCTCAATGTCGGAGTAGTGCAGCGGTAGATGTTATCGTCAGCATTCTGAATAAGCTCCAATAAGAAGTGAGTCGATTTCTCGTAGAGCTGATTGGACAGACTACACGGTACAAGTTAGTTAGATCCAACAAGAATGAGAACGTAAGCTGGAAGGTTAGTGTACATTTCTAGACAATTGTTGACTAGTAATTCAAATTTGGTGCCAAAGATGGTGCCATTCAATGTATGGTCCTGTGCGATCGTCTTGATCAGCTGGTGCGCTTTGCTCCGAGCCTCAGCCGGCGGCTCGTCAGCCTCCATGTCCGAGTTCCCCGACAGGAAAACTGCCGCTTCGGATTGATGTCACGGTCGTAAAAGTTGCAAATGGTAATTTGATAATAATGATGGAAAAAGAAGGGCCTGTTTTGTTGTCCATTTTGTGCTTCAGCCCGGTGGCCTTCAGCTGTGGCTGTGTGTGTCGATCACGTGCTTTTGTGCCTGATACGAGGAAGTGACACGCTGTGGCTGGACGCTAACGTCTGGGAATAGATTAGACGAGGCTTGCTTCACCGGAATTTTGACAGCAGGAGAAGACAAAAAGCCTTTTGAGAGCGATTACTTGAAATCGAGTAACAATAGACAGTGTCGTGAATCAATTCTTCAGGATGCGTATATGTTTAATAAGTCGTTATCGTCACCTACGTTCTCGAAACCAACATTGCAATCCAGAAATCTACCCACAACACAAGCAAGAATGTCACCGGTGTTTGTGTCGAAGGTCAGTCATGGCTATGACCCTTCGATCGATACTTGAACATCGCTTCGCTCATGAGTATGAAAAGTACCTATCATGCATTCTAGAGAACCATCTGGCTCAAATATACGTGTTTTCCCTCTACGAATCGCTTTTTAATTGTAGGGGTTGACAAGTGACGGATATTGTCGGCGGCCGCGGCCACCAGAACTAAGTTCCTGATGACCAAAGAGCTTGATATAGCCACGTCGAAGGGTTGGTCTGCGGTATCGAGTATTTGTCGAGATGCTTCTACTTCGTAACGCCATTAGGCCGGATGCGTCTATTCTATCTTTGCATGAATTCGCACGGTATGTTGCGATCAAATATGCCAGAGCCTTGATAACATATGGGGGTTGAATGCAGAGCCATACGTATCTTCAATAAAAAGTTTGCGTATAGGAGCATAGCTGGCGCGTTGCCCTTCCTATTAGACTTGTTGAAGACAGGGCTGGGTTGCATCGACTTGGGTGCACGCTTTTGGGCTGTGCCCTACGTCGGTTCAATCCATCCGTATTGGGCAAGCTGTGGTGTATTGAGCTCATATGCTCTCATGTAGGAGCTTTGACCGATATCATAGCTGAAGTACTGAAGTACTAGGCTTAAGTCGCACTGTTGACTGGATTGAAACGTTCGAGCTCTTGAGATTGCTTCATTCCGATTCTTCTTCCTGCATAATACCTTCGCACCTTTGTCTCAATTCTTCCACACCGGGGACACTTCCCCACTTGTCTAGGATCTTGCTGATCTCATCCCACTCTTTCTCCGCCTCTTCGTCCTGCTCCTGATCGATCATCTCCTGCAACCTTCTTGGGGTATCTAACACCCAGCGGACTGTGTCTTTCTGTTTCTGCTTGGTAGAAGCCTCTTCTCGACTATTGTCTTCGTCGTCCACTTGGATGTCTATTCCCAGGCCTTGCGGCTTCGCTGGTAGGGCCTGCATCGAAGACGACAGCGAAGCCGCGGTTTCGGCGATATGCGCTATCGCGGGGCCGAGGGTATGTGTGGTAGGTGCGAGGGGGTCCATATTGCCGCGCATGCGGCGGATGGTGCTAGTTGCAGAGAGCAGCTTGGAATAGTTGTCGTATACGAGGGATTTGCGATCGCTATCTAGGTTTCGTATTTCTATCCCAAGATCAGCTTGTGTCTAGCGAGTATCTAGGTACATATATACGTGAGACCAAGTCTGCTTCTACCCTAAGCACACCCTTCAAGCCTTCCTTTGCCAGCAGGTTGTTCACATAAGCATCGGCATTGAAGCTGGTCGCATCAAGCTCGGCCAATGTCTCGTCTTCTTCGGGGCCGAGCTCTGTACTTGCCGACTCTTCGGATATCTTTGATTCATTTTCCTTTGTAGCCTTAAGGCCATAGTAATCGCGGAGCGCGGCCCGGTTGCGGCGCGTGGTCGTGGGTGGTCTGGCGGAAGCGTCGAACGATGTACGGGTTGACGAGGGGCTGCGTATTGAGGTGCTAGGGCGGGGCGAAGCTATGGTGGACATTGTGGTATTTCGCAAGGGTGGATTGTATATTACGACAAGTGGAGTAGAGCGATGTATAGGTGCTCCGTCGTATTGAAGCATGAGTATAGCATGCACAACTGCCAAGGCCAATAGGGCTGAACTAGCAGGAGCTACCCGCGTCATTGCCTGACGCGTCTCAACCCACCTCGACACTGATCTAACAATCTCATCCCACGTAGACTGAAGAAGCTATTACGCTTCTATTGCTAATTGATCGCCAGCATGGCCAATAACCTCGTAGCAGAACTCACACAGCATCTTACTAGTAGACACCTTCCCCCTGCCCAAGCCTGGCTGCAAAGCTTCGTCTCTACCACACGCCCGAACACGCCACTACCTGCCTTGAAGCAAACAGCCCTCTTTCGCCTCCTTGCCACCGACATCACCACATCGCTGCATCCGCCACCAAACACTGTCTTCCCATCCGACGTCCTCAACGCAAAGGTCCCGAGCCGCATCCTTGCCGGGCCCATTATCTGCCAGGTCCTCGACATTGAAGATATCGGGCTCTCGCGCTGGGCCCAGTTCGAACAAATCGAAGCCCAAGAGCGCGGCGAGACGACCAAAGGCCGCGAGATCGTGCGCGTGGTCGAGGACGAGAACGGGGGCGGAGCAGTCGCGCCTGTCGTGCAGAGCAGAGGGCCATTCAAGCTGCTTCTGCAAGATGCAAAGGGCGCAAAGGTCTATGCTGTGGATCTGCACGGCATTGAAGGTCTCAACACTGCTATAGCCATGGGCACCAAGATCCTGCTTAGAAACACGGACGTTCGAAGGGCTGTGGCCATGCTGGAGCCTGGCAATGTGCAGATTTTGGGCGGCAAGATGGAGGCTCTAGATAAGGCGTGGAAGGAGGGCCGGAAAGAGCGGTTGATGCATGCTGCCAAGTTTGCGGGCGAGGCTGCATCCTGACCTTGCGCTGCATAACCTTCGAGACCGAGATGCAAATCGAGAACTGGCTTGTTTAAAGATTGAGCATTCATGCGCTGGATGGGAAGACGCTATCATCCACGCCTGCTTCCACCCTAGCTTCGTGCGCGCTGGTCTCTATGTTATGCAGAATCTGTATAGATCCGTTCAATATCGTGTTGACAATACCAAGTAAAAGATGACACACTGTACTTTGTGGCTAGCATAGGTCTATGAAGAGTTTGGAAATGTCGGCGGTCAACATAAATTCTGTTTGTCGGCCATTTTGGGATTGCATACCAAAGCGAATCCAAGATATTCTTGTGCTGCCCTCGCTTCCAACGGGATCAAAAGGAAGCGCAATGCTCAAGCTGCGCAACGTTGTTAAATGTTCACGACCCTCGGACACTTAGAGGAGGATTCTTGTCTTGTACAGACGACACTGAACGATCGACTTCGACAGCGAGTAACTATGACATACACGCTGTCCTGGAGCTGTTCACGTCCTTGGGTTACTACGAGGTACTACTATTCTGTTGCTTTTATCTCATCCTCGTCATTGTTGAGCATGACTCATGAATGGTGTAGATGCTGTGGAAACTTCCCATTACTGTGGACATCAATCGACCCTCAACTTTCGTCCTAGACTAATTTCATTAATTAGTGTTCCGTGACGACCTTTACTTCTATCGATGGAACGATTCAATAGGATCATTGGCGATGAACTGTGCTGGTACGCGTTGAGGATATCCGGTTGGGTTTTGTAATTGAAGACACTACGGGAGCAGTCACCGGTAGCTCTATGGATCTCAATGGCTATCCAAAGCGTGTTCACTTACGACCTTTCAAGGACGGACGCAATGGGTGATAGCAGTAACGGGCGTTTCTTTAATACCGTCAAGGCATCTGTTCTTGGACTGTCCTGCAGATGGTGATACCCTTCACGAGAATGAGCATCTTGTATACTGCGTGCCAGTGCATACTCTACGACCCAAATTCTCGGTGTATGGCTTCATTCTATTTCTTCAAGAGGTGGATCCGGATCGATGCTTATCCAAACGTAACCGGGGCATAATATCTCCTTTCCCTTTGCGTGGAAACAAATCTGGGGTGGCCACGTTTGAAATGCTCTATGCAGCCGCCAATATCCGGCCGACACCATGGGGAGGGTTGACAGACGAAAAGAATCATCTGATGCACGAAAGTTCCATCCAGTTTTGGATGTTTCACAGCCGTGGTTGGTCACCATCAAAGCGGTACGCGCAGCCTGTGGACGCCGGTCCGACTTCTATACCAGACACTTTTATAGTCCCTTATCTAAGCTTACGGCTACCCCGCCATTCTTGGCCTGTCATCAGACGACCTCTCGGTGCTTTTGCATATCCTCATCCTTCGCAGCACTATGACATCATAGCATCTCTTTGTCACCGAACAGCTATATATTATCACCTACGGCATCGGCAACGCTAGGTAGATAGACCGCCAGTGCCCATCGTTCATCGCCACATAACCAGAACTTGCACAATCCCAACATCACCATGGACAACACACCTGAAACCGCTACCGACAAGACCGCTCAGGCCTTCCAAGGTACTTCATATCCATCACTTTCTTCCCAATCGTACTAAATGTCACCGAAAGAGCCTCAATCACAGGCAGAAGTATCTGCTCCACAACACCGCTCTTCCATCGGCAAGATCGTTGAGGCTATCAAGAAGCCCTTCCATCACGAGAAGAAGGAAGAGGACGTGCCGCCTGCGCTCAAGGAAAATATTCAGAAAATGGAACAAAGAAAGGAAGAGCGGATAATGGAGATGCAGAAGGAGGGACTGGATACGAGTATGTTGGAGGGAAGTAAGACGGGGCAACTAAGGCAGACGCTCCGTTAGGAGGGGTTTGCAGTTTGGGAAGGCGATAGTAGGCCAAGAGGAACGCGTGCATAATAAGAGACATGAGTGTGAATGATAGGCAGCGAACGCTAGGAGTCACGTGGTAAATTCGCTGATGTTATTGACAGACTGTACCATCTTCGTTCATGAGCATGCTCGTAATGCGAATGCTTTTTCTTCAATCATTCTTTCACTCCCATGTACCTAATCAAATAGCTACCTCCGAGACGAACGAATTGGATATTTCCTTGTCCTTCATTCTGGTATTCTTCTGCCTTTAGACGGACTAACTCTTACATCGCGTCATCCGAAATAGGATAGCGTAGTATAGTTGACCTCTTCTACTGTGGACGCTCCCTCGTCCTGTCTATAACACCACACCATATTTCAAAACACCATTGATCACGAACACAAAAGAGTTCCGAAACAAAACGACAATAGATCTAATTCTAGCCTGGAACATTCACCTGAACGCCATATCCTCCTTTTACCATACTCTATACAGTACTCCTAATGAGCTACGGCCGTAATCAAGCCTGTACGCCTGCCAAAGGAGCTGCCGGCTTCGAAGCTACCAGTTGCGACTTCGCCCCAATTACCTTGGCTAACTGCGGAATACTCGGCGCATCTTGGATGTCCGCGCTCGTCACCTTGGCCTGCAAAGTCCGCCCAATCCACGTCTTCAGTTCGACTACCACCAGCGAATCCATGCCCATATCTGCAACGCTGCGATCTGGATCGATGTCATCTTCTGCGCGCGCCAAAAGCGTCGAAACCTTGGACAGGATTGCGCTGGTTACTACGGCCTCGGCATCCTCTTTCGTGGCCGCATTGGCGATCGTAGTCTCGATGCTCTCAGCAGCGTTCTCGGCTCCGGAACCTGACGAGCCAGCTTGCTCGCGAGGAAGGTGCGTGAACAGGGCGCCGAGCGCGCCTCCGCGCTCTAGCGACTTGTAGTTGAAGCCTGCCGCGAGTTCGTTGGTTCCGCGGCTGGTTGCTTCCTCGCCGAGTGCGTAGTCGACGAGGCCGATGACTTCTTCGACTTTCATCGTGATGTATCCCTGCATCTCTAAGATCTTTCGCGCGTTCTCGTTGTCCTTCACAACGCCTACGTCTTCGATGGCGCCGGGGCAGATGGCGAGGAAACGCGTTGCGTTGTTCGTCCGGGTAGTGACGAGAGCGCTGAGGTAGGCATTGGCTGCGGCGTAGCTGGCAAGGGCTATGGTGCCGATCAGGCCGCCTACGACGGAAGACATGGAGAGGAAGAACTCAGGGGGCTGGGGTTCGAATGCTCGAATGAGGTTTTGCGTCCCGAGGACTTTCGGTGCGATAGTGAAGGCGAAGTCTGAGAGTTCGATTTCCGGGATATGGATTTCGCGAGGGACCATGGTGGATTGGAAGACGCCACGGACGGGCGGGAGTGAGCTCAGGCTTGACAGCAAGCGATCCTGGACTTGCGACCATTGGGTTATGTCGCATGAGAGCAACTTGACATTTGCGCCTGTGCTGGAGAAAGCGTCTTGGGTTTCGGCTTCTTCGGCTGCAGTCACTTCTCGTCGAGAGAGCAGGACAATGTGTCCGGCTCCATTGGCAGCCAGGTACTTTCCGATTTCGAAACCTATACCGCCACGGCCTCCTGCGATGACATATGTGCCATCTGCGGCGAACACCGTAGCCTTCTTCCTTGGTGGAGCTCGTACTTTAGCTGTTGAACCAGCATTGAGTACAATCTTTCCGATGTGGCTACGGGCTTGCATCATACGGAAGGCACTGCCTATCTCTTCGATAGGGAGGACGGTCAGCCCTGGAGTTCGCAGTTCTTTTCTCGCAATGAGCGAGAGGACCTTTGCGAAGAGCTGGCCAGCTTTCGCGGGGCGATACTTGTTTACCATGGAAAGATCGATGGCAGCGACAGTGATGCTCAAGTCAAATGGCGCAAAAGACACCCTAGTTCCAGCGTGTGCGTCGGTCTTTCCAAGCTCGACGAAAGTACCGAATTTAGCCACGATGCTCATAGAATCCTGGAGTATCTGGCCCGAGAGAGAGTTTAGGACAACATCAACGCCTTGACCCTTCGTGAGGCGCAAAATACCGTCCTTGAACGTCCTAAGAGGTTGACGAATATCAGTCTGTGTCTCAAACATGTCAACCTATCCTAGGGTAACTCACCTCAGCTTGCTCGAGAAGATATGATCTTCTGGAATACCAAATTGATGAACCAGGTACTCCTTCTTCGCTGTACTACCTACAGTCGCGAAGATTTCTGCGCCGACCCATTGCGCAATTGCCACTGCTGCCTGTCCAACGCCACCAGCCGCGGAGTGGATCAAAACACTTTGACCCTTCTCCAGCCTAGCGATATCAATCAGACCGTGGTACGCTGTAGCGAAGATGACAGGAATGGAAGCCCCGATGTCGAAGGACACCTCCGGTGGCAACCTTCCGACGGCGGCTCCACGCACGCGTACGCGACTCGCATACGGCGAAGCACCGAATCCACACACACGATCACCGATAGCAAATTGACCCTTGAAATCCGCGCCAACTGCCGCGATGGTACCAGAGAACTCTCCGGCCATGTCTAGCTTCTTCTTGACGTGGCCGCCGGCGATGAGCATGTCTTTGAAGTTCACGCCATGAACTTGGACGTCGATTTCGACGTCTGTTGGTGCAAGAGCACTCTGGAGAGAGTCATCCTCTTCAAACTCTAATTTGTCGAGATTTCGAGTCTTGCCTAGGGCCAGGCGGAGTGGCCGGTTGGCTTGGTGGAAAGGTTGGAGCTCAGCTTCGCGCTTGCCTAGAAATTTGGAGACGCTCTGGTTGATGCTGGAATCTGGCAGGACTCGTGGGACTTGGACCTTGCCGTCCTTGAAGATGAGGTCTTGTTCTACAACAGGCTGGGGCGACTGCGAGTGAAGAAACGATTAGCAGGCGTATTGTATACTTTGCGAAATCAGGGTTACTTACCTCGCTCTGGAATGACTGCACTATCTTCGTAGCTACTGTTGCAAGTGTTTCACTCAGCTCAGTAGTATCGATGCCAGCTTGCACATCCAGAGTAACAAGACGCAGCGACTTATTCTCGATCCTCGCTACGCGGGTAAATCCTCTGATCAATGCGTGTTCTGGGCTATCGACCTTATCGGACGTTTCTTGTACACTAATCCACAGTGCTGAAATGGATGCAGAAACAAAGCCAGTGATCTTCTTGAAGAGCTCAGGATCGTTGAGCCCAAGAGCTGGCTTATCCCCATTGTCTAAAACAATGTACGTCTTGTCCGAAGATAATTCTGCGTTCGCAAAGCTGGACACAGAAATAGGACGACCTTGCGCGCCCAGGGTAGCCGTCAAGGCATCCAACAGGGCCGGACGTGAATCCACAAATCCAGGACCAAGCAGGACTTCGGCCGGGGTCTGCGAAGGTGCTACCTCTTGACTTCCAAGCGGCTGTGAAACAAGCATTGAAGCTCGGTGAGCAGGGCCAGTAAAATCCTGCGCGACCAGCGACGTACCACCAAGGCCGTTTCGTGCAAAGGCTGCATCCCACTGCGTTTCTGAAAGAAGGGGCCCGTCTGTACGTCCATCGGTGGCGGCCCACCATCCGGGTAATACACCGACAGTCACATTGAGGAACGGGATGATCCTCGTGGCTTCGATGAGTAGAATCCTACCACCGGGCTTCAACAAATTCCTTAGATTCGTGAGCGCCTCGTCCGTGTCATGCGCAACGTGAAGCACGTTCGTCCCGAGCACAAGATCATACGAGCCTTCTTCGAGACCCTGTGGTTTAGCATCTTCCTGCACGTCGTACTTGCGGAAAGTCATTTTGCTTTCCCACCTCTGCAGACGCTGCTTCGAGCGCTCGAAGAAACCCGTAGACACATCTGTGAAGTCGTAAGATTTGAAGGGCAGTTCATCTCCCAAGGAGAGTGCTTCAAGAATGGGCTCTGTGGTCCCACCCGTTCCAGCTCCAATTTCGAGCACGGCCAGGTTGGGGTCTTTGAAGATGAGGTGGCGCAAATACTCGATTGCGAAGTCGTAGCACCGCACGGAGGCATCGTCAGCGTAGAGACGATAGAGGAGATCTTTCTCTGTGATGAGACCGATTGGGTCTACGTCGCCGGTAATCACCTGAAAGAGGTTGGAACCGATGCGAGTTACGACTTCGCCTTCTACGCCCATTGTGCGAGACAGAGCTAGGATCTCGCTGGCGTCAGACTCGGAAACGTTGGACAAGAGGTCAGAGTACTCTTGAGAGGCGTGGAAGCGCTCCATCCATTGCTGCAGGCGCTTGTAATTCCTGCGGATGTTGATATTACGAGTAGCAGCAACCTGCTTCAAGCATTGGTCAATGTAGAGTGCGGACGCTTGGTTGAGTGTTTTCATCTTGTGCGCTTGGACTAGGGAGACGCTATCGACTTCGTCTAGAGTAGGGTTGACATCTTTAGGGGAGATGAAGTCGACGTCGGGTCGCCATTCCAGATGGTAGTTGATCTCTCGCTGATCTGCTGCTGAGGTATCCTCGGACATACCGAGGCCTTGCAAGCGCAGACCTTGTAATTGCACCACTGGCTGTATTTCACCGTTTGGACCAGTTTGGAAAGCATTGATTGTTGAGGTACAGGTCTGATTCCACTGGTCGGTGAGTGTGGTGTGGTATTCGAGGACGGTGCCTGGCTTGCTGAGGATGGAGGAGGAGATGTTGAGGTTGCCGATGGCGGCTGTGACCATAGAGTTTCCGCCACTTGCGCGGTCGTAGATCGCGATTGTGGGGTGCAGGAACGCATCAATGACCGCAGGATGAATTAGATGCGGTTGCTGGGTTCCTGACGGCATGCAATCTGCTACATCCGGGATGTGAAGCTTACTGAGCGCGTGGCCATCGCCGACGGTGAGCTCCTTGCAACAGGCAAAATGTTCGCCATACACGTTGCCTCTAGATTTTAGGCCAGAGTAAAAGCCCTCCGTGTCGATAGCATCCACGACCGATGAACGTGCTGTCTCAAGTCCCTCGATCAAAGACTCCTGGTTAAAGGAAAACTCTCGGCTCCCTTCGACCTCATCCGCGCCTTCAAGCACAGCGATGATAGATCCATGGCAGTTCTCCGTGCTGTTACCCTCAGTATCAATACTATAAATCTTGAAGTCGTCCCACGTTGCGCCATCAACGGGTATGATCTTTAATTGCATCTCCATCGCCCTGCCACCATCCGGAATAACCAAAGGCGCTGTAAAGGCCACGTCCCGGAGTTGATAGCTGCTCACTTTATCAATGATACCGCGGTCCTGCATCAGTTGTCGTGTTGCTTCAATGGCCATGGCGACGTACCCTGCTGCAGGGAAGATGATCTCGCCATTGATAGAGTGCTCGCGCAGCCATGGGAGCCGCGTGACGTCGGGAATATGCCTCCATGTCGAGCTTGGAGAGCCATCGCTAGGCTGACGTGTGCCGAGGAGATCGTGGTGCGGATGTTTGCGGAAGCGGTGCTCTTTGCTTAGTCTCGACTCGTACCAGTACGTGTTGGAGTGGTTCCAAGGATACGCCGGAAGACTAGTAAGGACATTTTGCGAGCGGTGTGGACGGAGAATGGAGTTTACACCCGCGAGGTCGGCGGTGTAGCCTAGCTCGAATAACTCTCCTGCTAGAATGGCAAAAGTTTCCATCGCGCTCTTTCCACGCAGGAGGGCGGAGTGCTGAGATGTTTTCAGGGACTTGGACAACGTGGGGAGTGTCTGGCGGACGGGACCAGCGAGAGCGGCGTGCGGACCAATCTCGACGATGGGCTGGTGTGATTTCATGGACGACACATCGAGCGCTATGCTTAACGCTTCGGCGAAGCGTACTTTGGATACAAGGTTGTCGACCCAGTACTGTGGGCCAAAACCCTTCGTTTGAACCTTCCCGTAGACTGAGGAGACGAAGGTTACGGAGCCGTTGGTGCTGCCGTGCTCTAACCCTTCGAGGTTGGAAAGATACTGAGCGGCTACTTCCTGCATATGATGGGAATGGTACGCTCGATCGACTAGCAGACGTCGAGCAAACTTCCCGTCGCTCTTCAACGCCGCCTCTACATCACCAATGGCATCTTCATCTCCTGAGACAGTGGTACTCGACGGACTGTTTGCGCACGCAATCACCGCTTTGCCACTCTTCGCATGGATAAGATACTTCTCTGCATCCGTTTCAGCTAGGCCAACAGCTAACATAGCTCCTTTCCGCGCTTCAGGTGCTCGGTTCAAACGTCCCCGGAAATATGCAGCACGCAAAGCAGAGGACTGGGAGAGTGCACCTGCGGCATAGGCGGCACCAATTTCACCGCTGGAGTGTCCGACAACGGTACGCGGCGTGACGCCGACAGAAGAGAGCAGGTCGACGAGGGCAATTTGAATGGCTGTTGTACCAGGTTGGGAGAGTTCGGATTCATTGATCCTGCTGTCTTTCTCATTTTTCTCTAACTCTCCCACCAAAGACCAACTTGCGCCTAAGTCACGCAGTATATCGTCTGATTTTTGAATGCTTGCGGAGAATGGAGAGGAGATAGAGAGGAGATCGCGTCCCATTGCGTACCATTGAGCTCCTTGGCCGGTGAAGACGAATACAGGCTGAACATTTGCGGAGGATTTAGTAGGTGTTTTGGATGCGAGATTAGTCAGGGAGGAGATGGATGCGGCGGTGAAGGTGGTCCGGTAGGGGAGGATGGAGCGCCGAGATGTCAAAGTGTAAGACAGGTCTTCGAAGGTATTTCCGGAACCTTCGTGCGTAGAAGCCCAATCTCGCAGCTCCGAGACGAGTTTCGTAAGGCTCTCCGCCGACCGCGCAGATAGTGCAAGAATCTGAGGACTATTGACATCCGCTTCGTCGTTTCCAGCTGTGATCAATTTCGAAGGGACGAATTCCTCCACCCCGTCCAAGATAACATGTCCATTCGTACCGCCATACCCGAAGTTATTCAAGCTCACCCTCTTTTTCTGTCCTTCCGGCCAGTCTGAAAGTTTCTTGGAAATACGTATGCCATACTCATCAAGGCGGAGGTTTGGTTTCAGTTCGGCGATGTTGATGATGGGAGGTATTTGGGAATGCTCAAGCATGAGCACGCCTTTTATTACGGCAGTTATTCCACTAGCAGACTCCAGATGGCCGATGTTGGGTTTAAGGGAACCTAGGAGATAATTGAGCATAAAGTTGAGCAAGAGAGTTAAAGCAAATGTGTGGGGGTTTAGAATCTACGTACCCATGTACAAGGGCGCCTCTGAGGGCGAACGACCTAGGGCTTGCCGTATAGCGGCAACTTCTTTGGGGTCACCGACAGCGGTACCGGTGCCGTGCGCTTCGACGACCGGGGTTTCTTTGGGGTCCACTAAAACACGAATGCGAATTAGTATAGTTCAACAGGCCGAGAGGCGATCATTAGCTCTAAATGGAAATGCAACGTACGATTTGCGTCGCGGTATAGACGATCTATGAGGGCCTGTTGGGCTTCTGTGCTGGGGGCGATGATGCCGTTTGTTTTGCCATCTTGATTGAGGCCTGAGGCACGAATTACCGCGCGGATAGGATCATTATCCCGGATAGCGTCATCGAGGCGTTTGAGGGCCAGAATTGCAGCGCCTTCACCGCGACCGTAGCCAGTGCCTCGAGTGTCTAGGAAATAACATCTTCCATCGTCGCTAAAGATGTTCGCGAGGCTCATAGTCGTCATCTGATCCGGGGAGAGAATCAAATTGGCCCCGCCCGCGAGCGCCATATATGACTCGCCCGTCCGAAGACTTTGACAAGCCTGATGTATGGCTACCATGCCACCGGAACAGCCAGTGTCTTCGAATTCAGTAAGCGGGTTTTTCTACTGAGGATGGGAAAGACTCACCAACGGTAAACGATGGCCCTTTGAGATCGAGTTGATACGACAGCCTGTTTGCGCTCATTGCTGATGATACACCAACAATGTGGTATTTTGGTATGTCGATCATGTCTTTCAAGTGCATCTCCTTGTAGTTCTCACTGAAAACCGCCATGTAAACGGCTGTGTTAGAACCCTTTACGTCCTCGATCCTTAGGCCGGCATTTTCTAATGCTTCGTATGTGACTTCGAGTTGCATTCGTATTTGAGGGTCCACAGCCTCGCATTCAGCTGGAGTCATGTCGAAGAATCCACCATCGAAGGCTGCAAGATCTTGATCAAGGAAGTGACCTCCTCGAACATTCTGCATACCTGGCTGCTCCTGGTCTTTGCTTAGAAATGAGGTTTCATTCCAACGATTAGAAGGAATCTTCGACCAAGTATCTTCGCCATTAGCTAAGATCTTCCAAAGCTTCTCCCCTGAGTCTGCACCTCCAGAGAGACGGCAGCCAATGCCAATAATGGCAATCGGAGTATTGGAATCCATCTTGCTCCGCTCAAGATGTGCCTATGGGGAAACCATAGATGTGAAAAGTACAAAGTAGAAAAGAGAAAGACTTTTCACCGATATAGATACATGAAAAAGCGAGGTAAGTATAATAGAAGGCTTTATGGTATGCCTGAGACTATCATTTATCTGGTGCATAGTCAACAATGATGTGAATCAGAATTACGGAGACCGACGTGGACGTGCTCGGTATGTTCATACAGCTAAACGCAAGAAGCGCCACTCTCGATCGACCTGTCGCCCCCGAAATGGATGTTCGTTGCTGAGGACATGGTATGCTGCAGTTCGCATCCCACGGCCTGTATTCACCCGGGTCCTTGGTTCCAGATCTCTCAATCGAGCCTCATTCGGGTCTTAATCTCATGCAAGACTATCGCTCCGCTCTGCAAATTTTCGCATGTAGCTGCACTATTCGATTACTTCCTTGAACCGGGTACAACATTGTGGTCGACCTTTATTGGAACAGAGCTAGTCACACGAATGTAGTTCGCATTTCGCACTTTGCAAGTTTATCTCCGTGTCAACATCGGAGCAACATAGGACGCCTCGAGCGGAAGGCCTAAGATCGGTCAGACAAGTCGCAGCTCTGGTCTTTATTATAGACTTTGGTTTGTCAAAACGCTAATTTATCAACAATTCAATCGATATGCCCGGGCGACACTATCACCCGTGATCGGTGCTTCTTTGTACTGATGGTCCGACTATTTTAATATCATTTCCTTAGACACTTCATAACTTGAGCTTCCCTATTACAATTGTGCAAATCCCTAGTTCGAACGTCCTCACATCATCATATATTCTGACATGTGGGAAGGTGACTAGTTCAGGTGTTGAGGCGAGTGAAGATCTTCGGCCTTGGGGGAACCAAGAACGCGTCAAACGGATTGTCCCGGCGCCAGCTCAACTATCTGCTAGGGGTCACGTAGTCTCGCGTCGGGAGTTGGTGTATTACAGGTCAACGAGGCGTATCGATGTGCATACCTAGTTAATTAGTGCTTATATTGAAGGATCAGTTCTCATCAAGATTTTAACAGATAACCTTCCAATCCTGGTATGTAATCTCCATCTCTTGTGTGATTCCTATACCAGTATCTCGGCTAATGCATAGCTCGGCCTACTTATTGTTTACACAGCGAGTCTAACCTTAACGAAATGTACGCTCTGGCCATTACAACGTGTTTCCACATCGAATGCCATACAATTGACCCCAGCATGATGTTCATGAACGTCGTGTTCAATTCTTTACCGCTGCATGAGGACGACCATAGTGTCATACTCAGCAATGGACAAATTTTAGTAGTCATAAATCATGACTAGTAATTAAACTCTTAAGCGGTCGAGGGTGGCTAATCAGCCACAACATAAAAGTAAGTCCGAGCGTCTATGCATAAGTCACAATTACAAAGCAGAGTACGACCTTCCCAAGTACATTCGGCCCCCAAAATAGTCCGGGAGCCTACAGAATTTACTGTAGTAACATCCGCGGAAGTATATCGCGTCTATTCGGAGACTTAAGTTTACTCGTCCTTTGATGTACCCGGAAGTCATGCGATTGGTTAAGATAGCGAGTACGTACATTGAGATCCTGTACGTGAATACTCAATCACGCAAATTAACCAAACCATTCCATGGTTCTAATCTAAAAATCAAAGCGCCGAATCTAGAGAGAAAATGATACGCATCCCGCGACACGACAAACTACAAATATCAACATTTAGATTTTTAGGACTAGGATATTCATCTTGCGATGCCAATTGAATTCGAGGTTCCGATTATCATACGAATTCTCGGGCGTCAGCATTAGCTCTTCTTCCATCTAACGACCAAAGAAGTGGCGAAACCCCCAACCCGGTTTCACAGAACAATCGGCGCTATGGCGTTACACCAGTTCATCTGTATGACCGATCGGGTGTCGGGTTATGGTGGCTGACATTTGCGGGGTCAGATTCGCACAGAACCGAGAGCACGTTGACAATGGTTTGGGGTCGGCCCGACGAGGTCATGCATATGCAATCCTTACGCACATCGACCGAGAACCAGGTCCCATTTTTCGTATATCTCGCCATTATGGGTATATGGTGATTGCTAGCAAGTGAGATATTACTTCTTGGGAACTGTATGAAAAGTTACTTAGGAAAGATACGATACAGTACTCCGACATTAGCTGCCTGTAACATATGTACTGCGCTCATACATGCCTGAATATACTAGTAACTTTTCATGAAAGTGGAGCTTTGCTGCTCTTGCACTCAAAGGGGAAATATTCGGTAGTAGTGTCCTGTTGACTGCATCGCATTGCTGTGCCACGTTGCGGGTAATAAGCAAAGCAAATAAACGCAGCAAGGAAGAAAACGCAAAATAGATCCAAAGAATCAGGTATGGAGTGAGAAGATGGCATATCATCAGCTTTTTGAGTATAGGGTCGTAATATCATGCTATATTCATATAGCACAAGCTTAACTATTGTAGCTGGATTAATATGCACATAGATCCCAAGAGACCCCACAACCAAATATAAGATGCCGGTAGCAACTGGTTTCACATAGTCCGAATTGGACAAAGAGTCATAAGATTGGAACATCAGTACCTTTCCTCAGCTTAGCACAAAAGCAAGTTGTTGGCATATCAAGGCCATTACATCGCGCATACTTCAATTAGCTTAAACACCTTTTTGTCAGTTCAGCTGTGATCAAAAAGTATACTATGACCTGACAAACGCTTTATAATGAGGAATATCTCACCGCGATGCGATTAACCACGGCTTGTAAGCTGTGTAGAGTGTTTCGTTTCAAGAACCCGCTCCCCAATTGTTATGAAACTCATGTAAAGAAATAATATCTCGAAAATGTATAAACAACCGACTTTCACAGCTCCGTGGCCTTGCTTTCCTCCGTCACAGCCTTTTGGTTAGCTTCCTGCCTATCCTCTCCGTTCTCTACCCTTAAGCCCTCAGTAACATTGTCGCAAAACATTCCCTGCATGTCATAACTCTCCTCAAACTTCATGCTCCTCTCCTCCTTGCAAAAGTCCCCAATCATCGCAAGCCCATAATAGATCACGCTCGAGAACGTGCACCCCATCACCCAGCCTAAATTATAAAATCGCTCCCAGCCTACCCCCACTTTATGCCCAAACTGTGCCGCAAATCCTGGAACAAGGAAAACAACCGTAATCGTGAAAGCAACAGCGTTTCGCCAGTTCACACCGCATACGTAGTAATACTTGGCGCCTTTCTGCGCTTTGTATAAGTCTGCGGCCCAGAGATTACCCTTACGTACAACGAAATAATCAGTGATATATATGCCCACCAGCGGCGCAAGGAAGATGCTGTATCCGCCTAGGAAACGCAAGAATGTCGTAGAGCTCTGTAGGATCTTCCATGGGAATATGACAAGGCCGATAACATAGCAGAGATACATGCCCCGACGGATGTTTAACCAACGTGGGAAGAGTGCAGTGACGTCGACACCGAAAGGGAAAACATCAACGCCCATACACGACGCAAAGATCGAGAGCATCCAGGCCATGCTAGCGAAGGCGATGGCAGTACGAGCTCCAGAGTTCCAGTGTCGGTCGAGAATTTCATCGCAAAGATCCCAGGGATTCCAGAGGGTGACACCCCAAGCGCGCTGGGTAGAAGAGGTGGCGAAAATTCCGAGGGTTGCACATAGCGTGTTACCAATAGGTAGAGAGATCAGCTGTGAAAGGAAGGGCGCATTGGGCGTTCGTGCATATCGAGCAAGATCGGTCTGATTCACTGCTATGCTTGAAGTCTTTCCCATACAGCTGTTAATAGCAGAAAGCATTGCCCAGGCGAGCGCTGCACCCCTCGGACTTGGTTTCTTTGATATGAATTGGCCAGCGGAACCTTCTGCAGCGCGTCCCTGTACAATGCACCAAGCAAAGAGCCCGATGGCCACGGGAGGCAGGACAAAGGACTTAATCGTGTATAAACGGCGCATCTGGTGTGGCCGAAGCATGAGGAATGGCGCAGTGACGATAGCAAAGAGGATGAAGCCCACGAGCTGTTGCACTGACACTCCCACGCTCTTCGGAATCGTGTTTGCCAAATTATGCCAGTGGTGGCCAAAGACGCATCGGAATAAGATCGATAGAAAGTACCCACCCTGCATCATCAAGACGGAAGTCCAGATTTGGCCGACAAGCAGACGAATAACAATGGGAAAGAAGCTCCCGTACATCCCCCAAGTGAAGCGACTTTCGACGGGGAATCCGAAGTGCCATTTCGCGCCGATTCTTGAATGCCAGGCAATTGCAACAGCACCAAGCAGATGCGAGATGAAAACGCAGGTGACGGCTATATAAGATTAGGCTTGAAATTAAGTCGGTGATTGCTATGCTTACATTGCCAGGCGTTGAGCCCCATGGAAACCATAGAAGATCCTACACTCCAGACACCGACCGAGAAACCATAACTCCACCAAAATGCTGCAAAGTCATACCATCCCCAGGTCCATCGCGACGGCGGTGTGAAATCGAGATCTTCGTTTTTCCAAAAGCTCCGCTCCTCTGTGCGACCATGTGCTGTCTCGTCGACTTCTAATGCTCGAATGAAGTTCTCGCGGCTCGATAGTGTGCGCTTTATTGCGACATTTTTCTCGTGAAGTTTCTTGTTGCAGCTACTTAACAAGGATTTTGGCGAGAGCATCATTGTTTTGCATGGACGTGCCACAACGACCAGTGGTCAGGAGAGTATATCCGAGTATTAAGTTCATTATAACATCTACCGCTTATCAGAAGTGATTGTAGATTGGCGCATTATTGCAGCTTCAATGATAGTCGGTGTTGTGTTAGTGCCTTGACCGCTTATCATTGCGATAGACGATATCTCTGGTCTCGGAGAAAGGCGAATGGCAAGGCCTGAGCGGGGTAGCGTGGGAAAAGCTCTAGGACAAGTAAAGCGCAATAAAAACAACCAATAGAAAGGTTCTGATCATTGAATAGCTTAAGAATCCTTCTGCTGCGGTACTTGAAGACCCGGAAATTAGCGATGATTCACCGGAAATATTCATCCGGCAACTATCTCCTCACAAAACCAATCAAAGTACCTTCTTTGGCCTGTTCCGCACGCCATCTGAGATACTCGCCCGAGCTGACGATAGGATACTTCATTGGATTATCATCGCTTACGCACGTTGGTACAGGCTCTAGCTTCATGTCCTGCTGGAAGCCAAAAAAGAATGGGCAAGAGTAGCGCTCTGCGCCCCCCTTATTAACCACGCGATGTACAGTGGAAACGAAGTAATCGTTAGTTTGACGCATGAAACAGTCTGCAATGTTTACGACGATGCTTCCCGGAATCGGCTTGGCTTTGATCCAGTAACCGGATTTGGAGAGCACTTCGAGGCCAGCATGCTCATCTTGCGTGACAAATGTAAAGCATTCGAAATCGGTGTGCGCACCGATACCCAACTGATCTGTTGGAGAAGCCTACTCCATTGTCAATCACAATGTTCAAGGGGAATTCGCTGGTCACGTACCTCTTGTGGAGGGTAATGAGTTACTCTCATACCAGCTGCTGGAGTCTTAATGTAATCATCGAGAAGTAATTCTCATCGAGATGAAGTGCCAGAGCGAAGGTCCTAGTCAGCCGACGTGCAAGAGTCAATAACTGGGAATGATGCTCGTAAAGCGTCTCTTTGAAACCCGGAAGATTTCTAGGCCAAAGCAGCTTCACGTAATCGGTGTCCGGTTCTTCTTCACTTGCGACTTCCGGATCAAATTTTGGGTTATAACCCCAATTATAGGCTTCCATGAGATCCTTTTCTTTCTTGCCATTCCGATTGTATCTTGCCATTGGAAAATATCCAAAATATTCTGTTACAAAATCGGTACAGACCTCCATCTTCTTTTCCTCAGGCTGCGCAAAGAACCTCTTCGCTTGTTCAAATGTGTTTTCTGCATGCTTTGGCTCGATTCCATGATTGATGATGTAGAAAAAGCCAATCCGGTGAGCAGCTTCTCGAATCTTTTCGGCTACAGCTTTCCGATCTTCGATTCGTTCGCTATAAATCCCATTGATGTCAATGACTGGAATTTCATCCGCTTCGAGTGATGTATCAGAGTGAAAATGAATCTTCTGCCCGTTCTGAAGCGTAAGATTGAGTGCAGGTAGCTGCGCGGTCTCAAGAATAGTGGTAGACATGATGATGCTATGATTCACTTCCGACGAAGCGACATAAGAAGAAGACTGATTCGGCGCTTGCAATGAAAGCTATTAATTTCTGTTTCGTCTTGAATGCTTCAAGGGTGTGCAGACATTCGGATGCATACCCCAATCAACTTGTGTTATCGGGGATAACAGCGGTCGGAGATCAGCGCGCCGCCGAGCCACCATCGTACGAGAATAGATAGCTCCTCGATACCGAGCGGATAAGCAACCGAGACGCGCAGCTGGTCAGATAAGGGACTTTTGACATGCGATGAAGGGAGTACGCTGTAGTTTCTGATACTGTCGGCTTATTCTGTTGCGGTTAGCTAGAATTTGCCCTAACACTACTATTATACCTATGCCCTTTCTCTGCGTATCACAGGCCAGGCTATACTAAGTTTCATCCGTACTACAATCTGACCATCATCAACACGTACGACGTAACATTGATTAGAGCTTTAAGTCCAGGTTGAATTCTTCACTACTTAGATGGTGATTTTTAGAGGTTGTGGTAGTAACAATAGTGCTATCACTGAAGTGATAGGTTGTGGTGGCTATAATCGCGGCGCCGCCGACACTGAGACGAAGGAATGCGATGGTCACAATATTTACATTGCTCCCCTAGGATATGGCGGCTACAATATCTCACTGACACGACACGGTGCTGAAGATACAGCTGATCGAAGCGGAGCGATTGAAGGTCGTTTGGTTGAATCCTTGAGTTTCGGATCGAGCCATATATTGCAATCCTCTGAAGATGGTATGTTTTTGTTTTTCAAGGTCTTCGTAACTTAGAAGAGATTCTGATTAGTCCTTTCAACCTCGACCCTCATTGGATAAAGATCATGACCAGTAGGCTGCAGTGTAATACAACATGCATGTGTCGTGTCTTATCAACTCGACTCTGACAGCTGTTATGGAACTCATCATCACCAGACCCAGTTTGTTCAAATCGTAAGAGGCGCGCTAGGAGGGATGCCTGACGTCGGTAACATAGCCACATTCAGGTTGCACAAGAAAGCTTAAATAACCCCGCAATGTTATTTAGGACGCAGCTCAGCCTTGTTAGCTTCAACATCTTAGTACCGATAAGATCCATCAGCTTATTCTGAATTCGCCTTAGTATCATGGCCGAGCTAGCTTTCGCAGCTATAATAATTCTGAAAGAAGTCTATCTTCTTTCTCGCTTTATCGCAAGAACGGCTAAGTCCGCTTCCAGATCAGCTATAGAACGCGCGACTTTGCAGGACGATCTCGAGTTTGAGCACCTCTACGTTCGAAGTTTCGGACTATTGTTCTTTCAGAGCAAAGGCACACTAACGCCTTATGAGTCTTTGAGTCAAGAATGGCTCGAAAAGATCGTGTGGATTCTCGACAGTTTGCGATTGGCGCAAGGAGATTATTCAAGGCTGGCAGCTGAAAGAGATGACTTATACGGAAAGATAAGCCCATTTCAAATGAATGGGTCAGGCAACGGAGTCCAAGAACGAGGTAGCTTGATTAGTTTTGGAGATTTTGATCGTCAGGTGAACGAGCTGGAAGTGCACAAGCAGGTAGAAAAGCCGATTACACATCAGACTGTCGTTTCTCTGACTTCAGTCAGCCCCAGAGCAAGGATTCTTCTATCTACGGACTGGCGATCGGCGCTGTCCGAAAAGAGACAATTGGAAAAAATGCTAAAGATATCTCAAGAATGGACCAAGAAACTCAAAGAGCTGCTCCAATTGACCATGGCTGTCAATCCACAGTTTCATACCTCTGACATTGCGAAGATTTCTTCGCTTATAAAGAGTGATGATGCAAAGCTCTTGGGACTTGTAGATCACGCGAAACTACGACAGAATGTTGAGGCAACGCTGAGCGATGTAATGGACCTTGAAATGGTACATGTTGAGCTGGAATTGATAGACGAGCACACTAGGTTGACACCAGCGATTTTACACGGTAATTCCGAGTCGCATAACATCCTTGTCGAGATGAAGTACTTAGCCCCACACGACGAACATAATGTTCTCCGACTGGCGCAAATACTAGCTCTCTCTAGTGGCACGAACATGTCGACGATCCCATTACGCGGATTTATTCGTTTGCTAAAAGAGTACGCCTACGCTTTCATCTTCGACTTTCCTTGTGGGGCGATTGATACTCCGCTGAGAACCCTCTATGATCTCATTAGAAGACCACAAGCTTTAGGTCAAGGATTTTCCCTTGAGGAACGCTTTGAAGTGGCGCTAAGCATTTCCAAGTCTTTAACAGCCTTACACGCTGATGGTTGGGTTCACAAAAACTTCCGCAGTCGATCAATCGTCTTCTTCCATGACTGCGAAGGGTTCATGAAGGACAACCCGTATCTTGTGAACTTCGAGTATACGAGATCAACGAACAATGATAGTTCTCACATAAATGACGACGATGATGAAGATAAACATGTGTACCGTCACCCTCTCAGACAACGCGCTCCTCAGCAGTCTTTCAATCAAGTCCACGACTTATACGCTCTTGGTGTTGTACTTCTCGAAATTGGACTTTGGGAAATTATTCCGAAGGTCCAGGAACGATTCCGATACAACTCTACGTCTAATCATGAACGTGATCCATACCTATTGTCAGATTATTATATCAGCACCGCAAATAATGACTTGCCTCATAGGATGGGCAGGGCATACACAGAGGCAGTTGTCACGTGTCTGACAGGTAATTTCGGGTCAAAAGAAACTGATCCTTCATTTGCATTGGCTGTGTACAATGCTGTTATCCAGAAATTGCATCCGAAGTGGTTGCTTGAGGTCGAAATGAGCTAGTTCTCTTGTTCAATGAGCTTTCCGGTTTTAGGAACGGGACAAATAATGTATCAATTTTCTATGCACTAAACTGTACGATCTTTGATCAAGTATTTCATTCGCCATATGACCTTCCTGTAAATCTAGCTTGCAATATAGTAGCTTCTACAAGACCGCATACATTTGTACCATCTTCTAGACCAAATGCAACACTTAGTCTGGTCTTGTGAAGATCTATACCAAAAATTTCCGTGACTGGTTTCCAGTATACCATCTCAATCACGATGAAACTAAAAATGTGGTACGTTTTCTTCAAGTATTTTTCTCGAATTTTGCACCCTTGTACTCGAGGATGCCGATGGTAAATGCGGGGTAGGTGCAGCAGCGACTATGAATAGGAAGTGGCCCCCGAATCCCTCACCAGCACTGCTTTGCTATGTGACTAAGTTGCCATAAATGCTACGGTATCACAAACGATGGCTCGCTAATTAGCGCGTACTACTTTTCCAATTGTTGATAATTCTGATTCATGTGTCTTGCTTCATTCCAGTAATTCGACTTGGGGTTTTTTCCACATGACATGCATATCAGCGGCAGGATTAGCTCCATATTAGGAAGGTCTTATCATGAACCCGAACTCCCATCGCTACATGACCTAGGCCATGAGCCGATATCTCAACAACAAGCTTGGATCTATTCCATCGATACCGAGGCTTCACGACGATGCCGCTAATTCAAGGTCCTACAATATAATTCTCTTATTAGTCAGGTGCGACGAATGAGATTAAGCTTTTGTGCACAAAATCATCATATAGATCACAATATTAATGCTGGAGCTAAACGATTGTTGGTTTGCTATCGGGGCCGACACAACTATCTGTGTCGGGTTCTTTAAAAGCAAGCTAGAGAACGAGTGCGGATCTGAACTATCCATAGAGGCCACAGTGATGTCAGATGCCATCACTGGGCCGCGTATGCAATCAGCCTATTTCCTTCTAATCTGTGGGATCGTAGTTGGCGGCAGCCTTGACCGTCTTGCTGTTCTTGGAGTTGATGCCAACAGTGATCCAGCCGAAGATACCGTCAGAGACAGTGCTTCCAAGGAGAACGTAGTTCAGCACAGGATCTGTAGTTTGAGCCTCACCAGCTAGGATCGAATCTTTGGCGTTGGTGGTCAGGCTCTGCTTGTTTGTGGAGTAGGGAGAGGTTTTTTCAACTTCGGTGATGAGTGACTGATCGAAGAAGAGCTGGCCAACGTGGGAAATCGTTCCGCCCGTGATAACGGTACCGTATGATTTGGTCGTCTGTTGGACATTGTGATGCGAGAGAACTATTTAGGTTTCAGTGTCTAGGCTCGAAAGAAAAGTCAATCAATTGTATGGGAGTGTGGCTTACTGTGAATATGGGATGTACGGCCAGTGTAGTGCCCAGGGAAGAGACCCACAAATTGAACGATTCCATCAGTGTCACTGAACTGGATGCCACGTAGAGCGGGGTTGTCAAGGTTCGTCTTGTCGCCAGAGTTGCCATTACCTCCTGCATTTACACCACCGTAGACACCCTGCTTTTGTTAGATCGCCGACGGAACGTCTGTGTCATAAAACATTGTGAGACTCACAGTAGAGTTAGCGTACCAGGCTTCCAGGGCGACATTCGAAATAGGCTTGCAAGTGGTGGTGTCGATTAGCTGAACATCGAAGGTCAACGAAACACCCTTCTGGCCGTCGGTGATGTCCTTGCGAACTAACTCGCCAGTAACATCTGAAAACAAGTAAGTTTGGCTGGACCTTTGGCAGGATTAGACAGTGGGTCGGATGCTCACAGTAAGGGCCCTCGGTGGTTTCGGGCTGCAAGATGCAGGAAGCATTGGAACCGAAAATCTCGGCAGCAGAGCTTTGAGGAGTCACCTTCTTGGTAGAAAGATGGTTCTTATTCAGGACATCTGTCAAAGATCGACGCTCCAGGCCCCGCTTCTGCTGGAGTTCTTGAACCTGCTGGATGCGGCGCTGGATCAGCTTGTGATCACGAGCCTTGATCTCATCAGCGCAGTGTGCAAGAGTCTGATACTCCGGAGAGCGTCGGTATGCAGCACGCTCAGCAGCTTCGGCCTCAACATCGTGCCCGGGGTGACCAAGCACAGGTAGTGCGGCAAGCGCCACAGTGACGAGAGCAGTGAAATAGACCATTTTTCCTCGGAAACTTTTCAAAGTAAAGAGAAGGATTGTGATGATAGGACAGAGTGAGTTCTTGAGAAGACAGCTCAGGCGAAGATTTTATATCTTCCACATCTCCTCAGTGTCGGCGTCTGCCGCGTCCATCGCCAAGCTCCCTAAACTTCTGTCCCATCCGCCTCCCAGAGTAAGATTCTCCGAAATTTGGTCAACTTGCTTCAATTTTACGATATCGCGCAATGTCTACGCCTCGTGCGCAATGCCAAGGTGCAGTATAGAGTGCCCAGAGGTTGAACTGGCGCCGTCTGCAGAAGCGAATCGTCATTCCCTGGACAATGCCCCTCAGATGAAGGTCAGTACGTACGCACAGTTGACCAGGAAAAAGTAAATATTGCACGACCGGGTTCACAAGCGGATGTTTATCTACCAGGTGAGGATCATCCGTGCGGCTTTCTCCCCTGCATACTATAAGCCTTTTGTTATGCAGCCAATCAGAGCAAAGGCGTCGTAAGCAACTTCACTCTTGGCTTGGGACGCACACGACAGCTTGTTGGTATTATGATGATGGGCAGGCTGTTGCCGATAATGCGCCAATGAAAACCTCTTGATTACTCCGGTGGCACGTACCTTTGCCTGGGGCCAAAAATCTTGGCTGAGCAACTACGGACCTGTGAGGCATGAATAGGCAGGCGAACAAGTTGCGGGCAGAGGCATATATTAACATGCATCCTGCACCTACAGGTAGGTTGACGAATGCATTGATCTAGATGAAGCCATGTGCTTTGAAGTGTACGCCTCATGTACCAGGCTTACCGACAGACGCTAATCATGGTTGAATCAACATGCTTCGCATCACTCGCCCCGCGCAATCAGTACTGGTACATCCTCGGCCCAGTCTTCCGAGAACTTTGGCAATACTTCACCATCTCATGCAATGACTTTTGACTCCTCCTCACCGAACAAATAATTGGCACAGTCCTGCGCAGTCCCATTGCCGTCTTCAACGTTCTCGCGTCTTCACGTTCTTTTGAATCCGTTGGGACAGATCCACCACCTCAGCCTACTGTGCTTCCATCCGAAGCGATGGGCGCACGTATACCGAAAGTGGAAGGCCTTTTTACCAAGGTTTCCATTGCAGATCGTGTCGTCTCATCGGCCAATTCAATCTGCATCGCAGGTGTCTTTGCCTCTCTAAGCCTGAAATGCCTCTTTCGCCGCTTCTATCAAACGTTCCTAGGTGACGGATCGGCATATCTGCGAAGCACGCTTTGCAACTTCATTGTGTGTGAAAGGCTTTCGATGATACGCTCGAGTCTCTAGGTACGTGCAGGCGAGTGCATCGGTGTATGCGTACAAATAGGCAGGTCAGTGCCCATATACTTCACGAACACGATCCACTATGTGATCAGTGTTGAGGGCAAGTGCATGTGGATATAATTACTCTTCATGACGTGTATACGCATTCGCGTCAAAATGCAAGAAAATGATAATTCAAGAAGATCTATCAGCCGCTCGCGAGAGGTGTGTAAAAACGCACTAATGCGACTGTCTTAAGTTCAGACGTTTGCAAGGCACCACGATCGATAGGGCGAAAATGAGAACGGATGCTTCCTGACATGATTCGATATAATCTAGTAGCTGCATTCTCTCCTCGGACACAGCTGGGTTTCACAAGCTACGCAAGATATGCCCACCAAAATTTGCAACACCATCAACACTAATTAAATATCAATGTACATAATTAGGGGTATACGTATTTTTACGCAAGAACCTTGCATTCTTATGCCTAGAGACGCCACGTTCTGTAAATTGTCTGCTCATCATCCCAATTCTCTTTTTATGTGTGATGTAACATGTAAATAGGCTCGTCAATGACTGTTTGAATTCACGTAAATTTCTTCATGAGCAACATGCTTTCAATTACGGCAGCTGGCGAAAGGCTCCGAAACAACGATCAAGGATTTTCTATTGCCACAAACATACTTAGTAGCTCAATATATTAGACAAAGCTAGGGAGGGTTATGAAAGCTGAGGTTTACTGAGGAGGCGTGTTTCACGCCACACATTTTCACAGGCTTCCACAAAAGTGTTATGATAAGATCATTGACCATGTCCTTGTGCATGGTGAGTCATAAATCCTCTCCTGGTCGATTACAAGGCCTCATAATCACGATGTAGAGTATATTATCGGGATGACACCGTTTCAAATGATTCATGTAAGGCTGAAACGTATCGTACTGACACCCTTGGGAGAAAACGCGAGTACAGATAAGGGGCAAGCATTGGAGACCTCACCTGAACAGCATCAGTAGTTCACGGGTGTAGAATTAGTTGAGAACTCAAGGAACGGTACTGGGAGCCTCATGTTTGTGATGTGCAGAAATTTACATGTAGATGTCGACGATAGATATATGCAGGTTAGAGTAGGATTCAGAGTTTGGCAAGCCACAATATCATGGCAGAAGAGTGTTCTCTGCTATTCGCTATACTGCTCTTCATGCCACCTATGCCCCTATAATCCATTTCATCAACTCAATCATCAGCATTGACGTTTCTGAGCGAACATGACTACGAAACAGCCCTGCCACAAGTGGACCTTGTCTACAATTCTCCATCAAATCAGCCCCAAAAGGCTACAGCCTGTTTGCCCAACGATGACTGCCCCGCTGTGTTCGCATGGCAACCGTCCTGAACCTCACCTGGATGCAGACGGAACGCACCTGGATACGTCACACCCTGAGTCGTATCATTAGCGGCCTGCTGCGCTAGTGCATCGGTGCTCTCCGGCCCCTTCGGCCCCGCCAATTGACACGTTTGGCCGGCGTCATACAGCGGCTGGCCCGTGATGTAGATTGTTGCGTTCGCCGCAGAGTGTTGCCGTGTGTTGGCGATAAGCTGCTTGACCTCGGTGTAGGTAGCCCCGTTGGTGAAGATGCAGATTTGGATCCAGACTGCGGTCGGTTTTCCGTACTTGGCAGCCTGCTGGTCGAAGAGCTTCCAGGACTGCGAGTTGGTGTTGGTCCAGGACTGGACGACCATGCCGCCGGTACCGTATGGTCCCCACATGCGCTGCCCTTTCACGGCAACGTAGCCTTGGGCGACGTTCTCGGCCATGGAGCAGCCGATGAAGCCCATGGAGTGGGCAGGATCGGCTGCTGGCGCAGGCACTGCGGCTGCGCTAGCGGCTGCGAGAAAGGTAAGGGAAGTGAAACGCATGACGTTGGTTGAGGTTTTGGACTTTGGAGTGTTGAATAGTTAAGCTTTGGTGCCGCTTAATGTCCCTTCTCTGAGCCGTATTTATATACCATTATCATGCTGGTTCAACATCTCTTCTAGGTGACAATATTTTGCGCTCGTTTAATCAGCCGGCATGACTCAATATTACACATTTGATCACAGGTTTGCAAATGTACGGACGGTGTTGGTGGACAAATTCATTCTCAGCTAAATGAGTATTGTCTTGGTCTGGCAATGATATATCAAGTTGGACAAAGAAGTGAATGACTGTATAACTTTGTGTTGGAAGTGAAGCATTGGCTGGGTAATAAATTGATTTTGGTGGTACACGGATAAAAATGGTGATCGGAAGCGTGAAACGGGACATCAACAGGTTAAAATAGATGTCGGTAGCGTTGAACGGGACATAAGCGGGGTTCCAAGACACCGGATGCGTGAAGCGGGATATAGGTAGGCTAGGCTGAGTATCAGTAGGGTAAACAGAACCTTCGAATGTGTGCTCAGGACTATGGAATCTCGGAGGTAGGGATTTCGTGAACTGCCCTGACAGCTTGGTTTTCAATTACTACATCATACGAAAGTCCAACCAGTCAATCCTGCACAGCTACAAGACAACTTTATAGAGACACTCTTCATGCTTATGCTGTTTGCTAGGATAACTCTACAAAAATCCCTATATCCATGCCAGATTAATGTTCCATAGGAACTACCCACTGTCTACCTTCACTCACCATCATCACTATCCCCTTCATTCCCACTAAACCTCTTCCACTTTCCCCCCTGCACTACCAACAACTGATACACTTTCGTTTTATCGGGTACCATCCACCCACCCACACTCTCATACCTCTCCAAAAACCCAACCTTACCTTCACCGCCCTTGGACTCCCTCGTGGTAAATCTCCTCCCCTCTTCATAGCTCTCCCAGATAAACCTCTCCACCTCCTTAAATGGATCCTTTTCCCTCCCAATCTCCTCCCGACGTTCAAGGTGCTGATCTACACTAACGGGGCCATCTGCACGAGCAGAGTCAGCGAAGCGCTCAACGTCTTCTTTAAGGGCTGTGATACTGGATGCCGAAGTGTCGACGTGAGTGGCGAGGCCAGCTAGGGTGTGTGTAGGAGTTTCTTCCAGGATTCGACTTACTCGTCGAGCATCTCTGATGTAGGCGTAGACATCATCTTCTGCCGTCACGGCGGCGAAGAGGAGGAGATGGGATAGGAGGTCGATGTACGCTATAAGCGGCTGAGCAGCGAGGCCGCGAATTGGGATGGGGAAGGATATCGAGGATATAGATGGGATGGGTGGGCGTTGAGGGGGCGTTGGAGGGAGAGATGCTTCGCACCCGTCATACTTCATGTTCCCAGAGTCTTCGAACCTTGAGGCGAGGTCGTTAGATGGAAATAGGATATCCCAGGCTTTTGTTCGTTCGTTTTCCTTTCCACTGATAGTCTCATCTGGGGCACGAAGACCGAGCATCAGCCTTGTGGAACCCCTACTCGTTCTTGTCGCCATGTCCTCGATGATATTAGCTATCTCGCCGTCTTGAAGCGATTGACGGAGATCGGCCCACCATTCCTGTCCTTTCTCGCCGATCAATTCATCTCTCCGTTTGGCCTTCTCGTCTTCGACTTTGAAATCATCAATCCATTTCGCCAAGTTGCGCTGCCAATCTCTCTCTTTCCTCATCTGCCTAGCACCTGCCTTGGTCGCCAGGCCCTCCCATATGGCATTTCTCTGCCGACGCATCGCTCTAACCGTTCTCATTGTCAGAAAATGCGTGAGCGGATGGTACGTCAAGAGGAAACTCGGGGTGCTAAAAGGCAGAAGTTCCCGCTCGAAAGCCGTAACAAGCAGGACCAAATTCACCACAGTCTGCTCTTCAAAACTCATCGCCATCTCCCCATGCGCCGCCTGGAAACCAATATGTGGCACGCACCTTTCTCCCGCAACAACGCTCAATATGCGCCCCCTCTCCCTCGACTCTCCCCGACTAATCATCTCCAAACACCCCAGCACCCTCTCGATCTCCCTATCCCTCTCCTCCCTCTTCGAAGCCGAGAGCCCGAACCGCTGCAGCGTGAAAGCCAGCGTCCACAATTCATTCCGAAAAGCCAAGCTCTTTTCTTCGCCCGTGAGCAGCCCATCGCCCGGCCTCCACCCTTCCCACATGCCGACTGGCCGCTCGTCCTCGGAGCGAGGCGTAGCGCGCAAAATCCACTTGCCGCTGTGCATCCACGAGTCGAAAGCGCGCTTCTGCTGCGCGACCCACGCTTCTTTCTCCGCCCTCTTTTGCTCCGCCATCTCTTCGGTGTCGTGGTCTAAGACGCGATTGTCGAAGGGGCTCGGGTTCCACAGTAGTATGGGTGTATCTGCATGGTTTGGATCGTCTTTGTCGTTGTGGTCGTCTTGGAGCATTTGTTTTAGACCGGCGTATATGGTTTCGAGTCTTTTTGTATGGCGCTCGTCGCTTTTGCTTAGCTCTTCGCTCAGGTCTTTGGGGCCGAGGAAGACGAGTGGGATGTGTATATCCATACATACTAACGACGCCATGGGCAATGGGAACGTGAACTGGAAAAGTAGACTCATGAATAGGCGAGGAAGCAAGACATGGGAAACGTGAAACATGTGGTGTAATCAGACAAAGAAAGTACAAAAGACATTGAGAGCCGTGCTAAGGTATCGAAAGTGAATTGAGGATAATGTGAGTGAGGATGTGGACAAAGAAAGCGGATGAGACAAGAACAAGACTGGATGCCATATGTACCCGTTGTAAGCAACTGTTTTCCGCCTACCTACCGTGAGCACAAGCTCGGAAGGCTATCTATACCTCTCATCCACATCTGAAACATGTAAAAGAAAGACCGTTCGATGACAGGAAACCTCTACAAGTTCGCGGGCCACTCTCAGGCTCTCTCCGAAATAGTACACCCCCTATGCAACGCCCCGAATTCACACCCAACCAACACACCTATGCCGAAGTCGCCGTATTAGGGTTCGCCGCAGAAGCAGGAGCCGCAGCAGGCTCAATACCTTCCGGCCCAGCACCCGTCGGAGGAGCAGGAGCAGCACCCTCAGTCGGCGCTGGCACCTTTGTGTTATCAATCGCGTCCTTATCCTCGGCCTTCTTGGCCCACTTCGGCGGCTTCACCCACTGGTCATCCTGCCACGGCCCCGCATCGCTCAGCGAGCACCCACCCTCGCACTCACACGTTCCGCCGAACTCTTTGGGCAGATTTTCTGCGGGAATCTGCGCGACCAACTCCTTCTGGTAGCCGCTGCCTAGGATGTGGATCTTGTTGACGGTGACAGGGTCAAGGAAACGCTTGACGAAGCTCCAGACGCTTGAGAATCCCCAGGGTGCGTTGATGACGTACATCTTGCCGAGGCGCTCAGGGTAGTAGTTCTGGCTGATGGCCGATACGGCCTGTAAATATCCGTAGACAGAGGTCGCTTTGGCAATGCCGACGCCCTTCAGGTCCATGATGGAGCACGACGTCTCGAGGAGGTAGCCCGATTTGCGAGAGCAGGCGGGGAGGCGCGGGTCCGCCATCTTCTCGTATTCGCAGACGAGGTTCTGGATCATGCGTTCTTGCGAGGTGATCTTAGCCATGGCGGTGAGGTCGACGTTGCCAAGCTGCTCAATATAGACGGGGCGGCCATCCTGAGCGGTGTCAGCGCTGACATAGACAAAGAACCATAGTTGGGGTAGAAGAAGAAAATAAAAAGAGAGAAGCAGAGAGGAGCTGTAGAATATACCTTGTCTATCTTGTGGTAATATTGCGGGTAGTACTTAAAGATCTGCGGTCGCTCCTTGTAATCGAAGGTGCGCACCAGCTCCTCGACACCGACGCCCGCGTACTCGTTCCGCCATTTCTCGCTGTCGATGAACCTGCAGGCGAGTCAATCTCAATCGCGCTCGTCCAGTTCTCCACGAACGAATTCACTTACATCTGCTTGGACAGCTCGACATTGAACTTCCTCGCACGCAGATACCGCAGCTGTAAACAAATTAGCCCAGCTCTGCTGCCTACGCTCACCGCCACGTACCATGGTCAACGTGTCCAGGTTCTTGGTATATCCGGCCTGCTCCAGCATGGCCCTGAGCTGGTGGACCTGCGCATCCTGCTCTGGCGTCGTGTGGCCGGGGTGGCCGTTCTGGGGCGTGGGCGCAGTGGTGGGGTAGTCGTAGTCGTCGTACTTGGGGTCGAGCGGGAGCTCTTTTGTGCCGGCGGCAGCCATATTGGGCGATATATCGAGTGTTCAAGTCGTGGTAGAGAAGGGTAGAGTGAAGAGCGGGTTGTAGGGGTGTCTGGATTGGGGGGAGGTTGAGAATGAAATGACGAAGTTCTGGGCTAGAGGCGAAAGCACGTGTAGCCTCTCAAGCGAGCCGGAGGGGCTGGACCCTGGCTTGTCTCACAATGCGCAGTCACCGTGACCACTTCGTTGTAACATAATGTTAACCATGATGATCACGTTTCGAGGTTGGAACAGACATGAACAGTGAAGCGCTAGTCAACCCAGCCTGGTAGGGAGGGGACCTGGCCCATTTTGTAGCTAATAACTCATACATCCGCAGAACAGAAAGACAAACATAAACCCAATCATTCCATCCCCGCCTACAAAGTCGAAGCCAGATACACCCACAGACACTCGCATCCACCCGTAAAAGAGCTAAACGAGAGTTGTTCAAGGGCTCGCTACCCAAGAGCCAGACGCAACGCACAAAAACACAACGAACATGATGTGAGATTGCCTGCTTGTATACTAACCCGCCAGAGAGTCCCTCCTTGCCACCAAACGCAATCTCAAATCCCGTCATTGATACCTAGAAAGACCAACCGACAAGATGAGAAACAACCCTAAAAGCAGCCCCAACACCGACTAATGACGCCCAAACATGACGGAGAAAACCACGAGCGCGCCTATGGACACATTTCCAAGCAAAGGTCGAGATGAAGTCAATTCTGTAGTCGGAATAACAGGTCAAATGTTTCCCCAAGATCACTGTCGTCCTATGACCGTCGATCCCGGTCACGGTCCCGTCCTTGTCCGAAGTCTGGCTCCACTATGGCCTTCTTTTCCTTCCGGCCCTTAACCATGTATCGAGCGAACAGAGCCACATGGTCCGACGGAAAATGATAGTTGGGAAACCCGGGCACGCGCTTAAGGTACTCCTGGTCAATGTCGCCAAGAAGACCGACAACTTGCAACGTGTTTGTCGAGTACCAGATATAATCCAGAACACCAGAAAAGGTTGGCGTGTAGTTGGTAAAGTTGAGCTCACCAATCGCCGAGTAGCTAGACTTGAGACTGAACGGATGCGAAATACCGTCCCGGGTGAAATTTCCGTACTTTCGATTTCCGAGGTCTTCGTGCTGGTTAGATATGCTACCTTGTACGATGAAGTCGTAGATGCCCGACGTAGGCGTTGAGTTGAAATCACCACAAAGTAGAAGAGGTATTTGTGCACCGTCTGCGTATTCCATCGACGGTCCTGGTGTTTGTGTTGAGTCAGCTATCGGGTTGCCTTCTTCATCATCGCCGTTTGCGAAGCGATAGAGCACCTTGTCAGTGCAAGCCGGCATCTTAGCCCACTTGTTCGCGAACTTGGTGATCGACTCCATCACAATTGCCACTTGCACCATCTTGACGTCTGTGAAGACCGGATTCCAGAAAATGTGTACGTTGCCAACAATTAGCCTCGATCCTGTTGCACGGTTCTCGAGGAAAGCGATGACTGCAATATCGTCTCGTGGCATGACCCGGTTGAATATGTCATGTTCACCTTTCATGTCTGGACGATTGATCGCGATATTTGCAATATCTATGAGCTGCTTGTCGAGCAACACGTATCTGGTCATGTCAGCTAAAGCATATATGTGAGCACCCATATTCAACTTACTTGCTGTTCTTGTAGAAGATCGCACAGCCATCGACCAATTTTGCTTCTCTCTCGGCCATAGTTCTCGCCCTAGTCTTCGTCCAGAACATGCCCTTGTAGTCATTGTGCGCCAGAGCTGGCCTAAAGAAATCGTTGAAGCTTTCCTGGTCAATTTCTTGAAGACAAAGTATGTCGGCATTTCGCTCGCGGAGCTCCGCGAGGATCGTCTCTCTCCGATGGTCCCAAGACAAGGCTCCGCTAGGAGTGTACCCGTATTGTGACGTGGTACAGTACTTGTCACACAAGATGTTGTAGCTAAGGGCGGTCACCGTTTCCTGATCATCCGATACTTCGTCAAGTTGTATATAATCTCTGTCAAGGGGTGGTTCGGGTCCTAATGGTCAAAATTAGCAGGAACTAGCTGTGGCTGATTAAGATCGTACCTGGGGCATTTTCACGGAAGTGCTCGATGAGCTTAGATGTGCCATTTTCCTCCATGATTATGTCTTTCTGTTCGTTGGGAATTGGGTTTCCATCAATGCCGAGAACCTCCAACTGAAACAAGGATCCAAGTTCGGGCGGCAGGTAATTAATGTTGTTGTCAAAAAGAAGCAGCTGCTTCAAGTTGACAAGCATACCAATCTCCGGCGGCAGAGTCCGCAAATCATTGAGCGATGCATCGAGGTGGGTGAGATTCCTGAGCCTTCCAACGCCTACAGGGAGCACGGACAACTTGTTGCAATTCAAATACAGCTTCGTTAGAAACGTATATTGAAAGAGTGTTGGCGTAAGAGTCTTGAGATTTTGGCCGCCGAAATCAAGGATAGTCCAGACATGGTTTTCTTTGGCATCTTGGATGTTTTGTCCCACAGGTCTGTTCCGCTCTTCTTTCTCCGACTCCTTCTGAATACCGTTATTCGTCCCAGCTACGACATTCTTGTTGACACTAGGGTGGTTCCTCGCGTGCGAGTGGGACTGCGTCATCTCGCGCGCCATCTGAGCCATCTTCAATTGTTCTGCCCAATGCTCGCTGACCGGCTTGTTGAGACCGCTATGCACACTACCCGGGGTTCCATTTTGCAGGTGACTTTGGCCAAAGTGAGGCTGCACATTGGAGATACCCCCCACTAGAAACATTGTGCTGGTGGTTGAACTGTGAGCCGTGTGTGCCTGTGGAGTGTTCCTGATGTTGCTGGTGTGCGTGGCCATGGTGCTGATGGCTGGGGTTGTGCTGAAACGGCTTGCCCAGGTTCATTTGCATTGCGTATCGCTGGTGGCTGTTTCCCCCGTTCATCATGACGTTGTGGCCTTGGTTGCCGTGGCCGTGTCCCTGATTAAACATGCCAAACTGCTGAGGCGACTGTGCACCAGGGGAGCGCGAAGGCGATGGTGTGTCGGGGTTGTTGAAGGGTATGCGGCCGCTAGTAGTCGGCGACCGCACTCGGGTCGGTAGGTTGCGTGAATGGAGGTTTTGGGCGTGCTGTGGGTAAAAAGTCTGACCTGCACCTCTCTGGTAGGCCGAGTAATCGGCCATCTAAAGGTATAGAGAGGTAAAGTCTGGAGAAGCCCCGGGGCTGCAGCGGTGAGGGTGAGTCGGCGCCCGGGGGAGGTGCTTTGTGGGCGAGGGTCAAGTCGGTGGGAGGGTTCGGGATCGAGCTTTTCTTCGTTCTAACATGGGCGAATCTACAATACGCCGTCATATGCTGCGCTGGGGACGCTTGTCGTTGTGGGGCATGTATCGCGGCGGCCGTGTGGGCAGGCAAGCTTCAGTCGCGTATGCGCGGGGAACGAGCGTCTGCGCGGAGCAGAGGTGGTTGGAGCGTGGGAAGAAGGACAGGGTCGTGTCTTAGTTGAGAGTGTTCGGAGCGCCTGCATTCACCGTCGTCAGTCGTTGGGGTGGGGAAGAGGCTGGTTGAAGCCGAAATAGACGACAACAGACCGGGTCGAAGGGCGCGCACGTACACCAGCTTGGGCAGCGAGAAGCAGTACAGCTATACAAGCAGTCTCAATTGCGTGGAACCGGCCGGAGTCAGCGCGAGATGGGGCGTGGGGGAAGAATAGAGAGTGTAGCAATGCTATCGCATGTCGCGAAGCTCTGGTCGTCGCTAGACCCGGCGTTATTCCGCAAAGGTCACGTGTACCGTCTGAGCTTCACGCCAGGCTCGCCAGGTCACAAGGTACTATTGGCTCCAGCGGCACATGAGGCACGCAATCGGATCACAACTACTGAAAATACCAACTATTGAAGAATTCCTCTGATCAAAGGACTTGCATCATCTTTGCGTGACGCGTCCGTGAGGCGACCGATTCTTCTTTCATGCTGTTGCCCCCATCCATCAATCCCACGCGGCCGCTTACATCTCCGATCTGCTCCCCTCGCCCAACGGGGGGGCGACCGCGTGCCTGATGTCCCCGCGTTTAGACACGGAGCGCCACAAGTCTCTTGTTTCGTAGCAGACGTGATGCGCGGCCCAAGGCGGGCATATGCACCCAGACTATTACTGAAATCTGGGGAGGATGAGCGCCCGCCACTGTGATTGGAGACGGCCACCTCAGACCCTCGGTTGTTGCACATCTGAGAGCTGTCCGCAGCCCAGCTGAGGGGCGCCAGCGGCCTTTTATACAGCCGGACTACGTTGCGGTCAGTCCAACTGTGCATCCTGTGCGGATCCAACTTCTCGTCTGCCCGCCGGACAGCCACGCCGCCCTCCTCCTGCTGCCACCCTGCCCTCATATCTGTTCGCTCCCCGATGTTCCGAATCCACACGTGCTTATCGGACGACTTAGGAAAGGCTTAATATCGAGAGCTGGCCGCTAAAAACAGTGGGGCAAGGGTGTGAAAATGGCCGAGTGGATGATGGTGTGCTTGATCTCCTGCGGCACTCCCGTCTGAAGGCATGCCTCTGACCTGAATCGCAGTATCGCTACACCGGCGGTAACGCCAACGGTACACCTGTCCGCCCCAAGACTGCTGAGGCGAAGCAATGGGACTTGGCCTCGACTGACGCCCTTGGACGAACCATATCAGCGAGCGCAGCGCCGACCGCGCCTGCGCCTGGAGTTCTGATGGATGCGACGCGGGGCTCCATTTCGAGCACTTCAACTCAAAGCACTCGAGCCGAAGCTCAAGATCCCGCCGCCCTCGCCAACCCTTTTGTCTTGCGTCATGCTCGTCGTTACCTCCGAGACCTGCCGTACCCCCTGCCATGCGACCTGCCTGAGCTCCAACGCCAGAATCTACATACCCTCCTGGCCACGTCGGTCTTCGGTCGCGCCCTCGGTTCCACTCCAAACCCACAACGCCCACCTCGAAAAGTCCTAGAGATCGCGTGCGGTAGCGGATACTGGTCGTCTCTATGCCACGACTATCTTTATGGTTTGGGGTACGAGGATATCCAGTTCACCGGTCTCGACATTGTACCCATAGCAGGAGACCTTACGAAGCAAGGCATAGACTGGAAGTTCGTACAACATGATCTACGCAAGGTACCGTTGCCGTTTGACGACGGAGAGTTCGATATCGTTGTAATGAAGGACATGAGTCTTGTGGTGCCTCTCGGTTCCGCATCCCAAAGGATTCTGGACGAAGCGATACGGATCCTCAAGTCCGGTGGAACGTTGGAAATCTGGGAAACAGATCACATTATCCGGTCTATCTTACCCCACCCCCCACCACCGCCCGGCAAGAACGCACAAGAATACGCTTGTGCGGTGTCAACCGGAACTTTCATGATCTCTCCCATAACACCCTTTACTGAAGTGCATAACAAGTTCCTAGCTGATTCCAACATCTGGATACAGGAGGCTCTGGACAAGCGAAAGCTAGAACCCACGCCATGTGCGCGTGTTTCGCAGATGCTGCTTCAGGAGACCGAGACTCTGCAGGATGTAGCAAACCGGAGAGTAGCCATCCCGTTGGGTGAATTGCGGTGGGAGCGCGAGGCCGCAGCAGAGAGACAACCGGTCAAACGTCGTGGAAGTGAGGCAGCGCGGGGTAAGAAATGCGCCGTCGACTGTGTGACTCTCACAGAAGAGCAGGCGGCTCTGAGGCACACAGCTTTACTCGTAGTCATCCAGATGATTGAGAGTCTAGAGCCGTTGCTGAAAGAAGTCAGTGGTAAGAATCAGGAGGAATGGCAGAGATGGTGGGGTTGGATGATGTCGAACCTGCTGGAGCAAAAAGGTGCTTCAAGTGGAGAGTGCTTGGAGATCGGTGTCTGGTGGTGTCGTAAAGTTTGATAGCGCGTTTGCATACCTTTTCATTTGAGATATCCCGCAGATTCAGACTATTCCTAGGCTCATGGCATTCGCTGGCGAAATTTCATGTCTTATCATATCGCTGTCGCAAGGTCCGGTATCGCTTCAGGTAGTACAGAGCTTCTATTTCTAGTAGAACACAGTCAGTAGCCCAATCTGAAGAGATCCATCCGGTCTTGTTACCTTTCTTCACAAACTCTGCCCTTGCGATGCCTTTCTTGATTTGCTCTTCATCGGTCAAGTGCTGCTGGCTGGCGAATGCTTTGTGTAGCCGCGTCCTATAATAGTCATATCCCAGTGGGTATTCCCGCCCGAGAAACAACAGTTCTGTCATTGTCAGACTGTGCAATTTGGGAGTAAACCTCGGGGATATTACCTTTGTAAATATTGATTACCTGGTGGCGGAGTGCGGGACTGGCAGACGCCATGACTGGATACGCACAGAATGCAGTACCCGAAACAAAAGATCCTCGCAATTTTTGATCCCAGTATATGTAGTACAAGTGCAAGGGCTAGTCGCCAATCCGTGGACAATAGCTTTGAAGGATGAGAGATATGTTGGACTGGCCTCGATGATGGCGTGCAGGGTCCAAGCGCGGTGACGAAATATCGAAGCTACACCTCGGCCCGCCGATACGGCCGCAGTGAGGAAGCCACTATTGTCTAAACATCCAAGTTGAACAATGGCTCTGTAATTCTTTGCACCTCCTCGCCAGCTGTTGAACGCTCCAGGTTTGTGCTACTCAAAATGCGTCGCCTCCCGTGCGGTGCGCTGGCAACCCCACCTTCTACGCTCTTTCCAGCTCAACGCGTACCACGCCTCTCACGCTTCCAGTCAACGGTCTCGACCAGGAACGAACCCACCACCGCCTCGCTGAGCCCCCGGTGGCTCTCCGATCTCAAGACGCGAGTCGGCAAATGCATCAATTTTGGCATCAGCAATGAGCAGACAAGGGAAGCTGGCGCGATTTTGCAAGAGATGGGTGATGATTGGAGAGACTTGGTCGCCGGCAGTGAAGGTTTTCTGACAGGCAAGGGCCGATGGGGCCTCTACCGACACCAGGTCGCATGGGGAGAAATGGTACAGCTTCGCCCGGTCCAATACTGCGAGTGTCGTGGCTAATGCGCTTCGGGTTGCACACAGGATAGCATGGTAAGACAAGCAACGAATGCGTCGTTCCACGCAATGGCTCTGTGCTAACGTTTGCAAGGGTACTACAATCTAGAATGGCTGCCTGGGAGTGAATACTAATTGTGTGACAGGGCATGTCAATAACGTAACGTACAATCGATGGGCCGAAAGTGCGAGAGTCAATTGGGCGCTGAACATGGCTGCTATGGATGCCGAGCACAGAGGTGAATGGAAGGCTTTAATTGCGCCGACAGGCATAGGCATGATCCTGAGAAGCATTCGCACAGACTACAAGTTTGTAAGTCGTTTTCTAACATGATAGGAAAGACTGTTATGCTCGCATCACTTGACGCGAGAACAGAAGATATACGGCTTTCCCCAGGTCTCAATGCAGGTGTCATGGCAGCTAAAAGCTTATTCGCGGGGATAGTGGCTGACTATAGTAGCCGTTAGTATCGCCAGACCGTGTTACTGTGCTGCATAAGCTTCGTTCGAAGCCGAAGGCGGACACCGACCACTTTATCCTAGACGTCCTCATATTGTCCGAGGTGCACAGGCGCATTGCAGCGCGCTGTGTCGAGGACATTGTCGTCTACGATTACCAAGCAGCAAAGAAGTCCTCGATGAAGCCGTTCATGGTCAAGAAGCTGCAGGAGACATTTGCGCTCCAGGAGCAAGCTAAGGAACGGTGCGGAAATAAGGCAGTAGATCTTATCAAACGGGTGGTTGCTTTGGAGAAGGCCAGTTGGGATAGACCGGATGCCAAGGAAGACTTTGGCAACGCAAATCCATAAAGCTTTTCTCAACGTGCATCTGCATCGACTGCGGCGGCTCGCATCACCAGATGATCTGCATGGCCGTTACGCGTGACTTTCCCGGATTGCCTAATGTGTGTGTCACGATGCATGGTATTGGCCTGCGCACTTCAAGCTTTCAACGGCGGCGCCACGACGGCAGCAATGGGCGGGAGTTTTCCAGGCTACCAAAACGCTAGACGAGGAGAAAAACTCCGAGCACACAACAGCCGGACGATCTCCCAGGACAAGAGCATTTGGAGATATTGCGGCGTTCACGCAACTGCTGCTTACCCGCGCGAGCTGGATAATGTCGAGATGCGTCAACAAAGTGCCCGAAGCGGGCGGCGGGGCTGCAGTTTGCCCTTTGCAGTTTGTTTAGCGGTGTGTGCGGTGCTACTCGGAGCCCTCTATTTGCTGCCGACCCTGTCCGGGCAGACTGGACGAGGCATCTGCCCAGGGGTTCCCGGCCATGGCAAATGAATAAGATGGGCTAAGAGGGTTATCCGCTGCACAGTCATTGGTGTCCGAGGTTCGTTTGCGTGCAGCTGCGTGCGAGGTGGGGAGCAGGCAGCAGAATGGTGCGATCGCGCGGAGGATGTGAGCAGCACAACGCTGTGAGGTGCTGAGAGAGTCGCCGCATCCAAGCAAACGCAGCATGCTTCCGGCTAGGGCGCGCAGAGGAAAGTCCTCATAGGGGCGCGCGCACGCTGATCCCTGTGCCGGGCCCATTTTCGGCGCTGTGATCGACGGTACATGTGAGATGTCGCCCACAGGATGCTGCTGAGAAGAGCGTGTTTGTTGGAGCTGGCGAGTCGCAGGGCCCCGGCCGCTGTCGTGTGCTTGTCTGTGCTGTTTTGGTTGCGAGTGTGTGTGTGGAAGACAGCGGAAAGCACATGAAACCCTGGGGCCCAGCGCGGCGCCTCGGAAGTCCAGCAATCTGCTCGTGTGGTCAGTCAGCGCAACAGCAGCAGCAACCATTGACGGGCGCGCGAGAGTAGGGCCCGCTCGCTGAGAGGACGGAATTTTGCAAGCCTTTGCACCGCGAACCGTGGATAGCCAAGTGCCAGCTGCACAGCGTCGGGCGCCTGCTTGTGGGTGGGAACTTGGGGCGATTTGGGGCCTTGGCAAGTCCATGGTGCGTGCAGAGCGTGCAGTGTGCCAATTACCATTTTCGAACCGCAGCCTGCTTTCCTCCGCCAAACCACCCTCCGACTCACACGACACTCGCCCTTCCCGCCAGCAGCGCCGCCGTCACCCAGTCTGGCTCGTCCTGTGCACCAGTCGAGCCGACCTGCGGTGTCTGCGCTCTCCGCTCGCTGCCTGCCGCGTACATGGTAGCGAAGGGGAAGAGGAGCCAGGCGAATACGCATGACAAGCGACACGAGAATGGCCTCGCAGCGCCCATCGGCAAGCGCATCTCCAAGCAACGGAGCAACCCACACCTCAACGGCCATGCCAATGGGAAGCCCCAGCCGCCGACGCCGCCGCCCGCGAGCAACGTAGACGATCCGATGACGCAGCCGGCCACCACCGCAGAGTCGCACGCTGCCGGTGCCTACCAAGCAAACATGGCCGCCGCTGCGTCGAGCAGCCTCGCCGAGGACCCCGCGCGCGCGGGCTCAGATGTCTCACTTGAAGGCCTCGAAGCCTGCCGCCAGTACAACGCGGGCCCCTTCGACTCCGGCTCCACCGCCCTCGCGCGTGCTGCTACTGCCAATGGGACCAAGACCCCGCCTGTCTACATGCCCAACATGCTCACCGTGGCCACCACCATTCTCTCGTCCTGTCCTCTGCGGGACGTCCTCGCCATCCTCATCATCCTCCTGCAGCTGCCCCCCACCGTCTTGACCGTGGTGCAGTTCCTCTTCGCAACCCTCACCTTTGTTCCACCCCAAGCCGGCACCCCTCTCTCCGCCCTCTCTGCCTTTCCCTCCTTCACCGATATTTTCCAGGGTTCCGGCGGCACCCCTTCACTTTTCACCATTGTCTTCGCTGATGCCCTCATACTGCTGCTCTGGCTGGTACTCTGGGTCCCTGTACAGAATTTCTTCTTGGACCTGGCGCAGGCCGTCATTGCAATAGCCCTCGGGGGCGCCGCAGCTGGAAAGAATGGCACGACGAACAGCATATTCATCTGTTTCATCATCATCCTTTCCAATCATCTCTTCAGATTCAGGCCTCTTCGGCAACATCTCCTGCATTTTGTCTATACTGGGCTCGCCCGGGGAGGCCTGGAGTTTCTGTCGAGCCCACCGAGTATGCCAACCTTTCAGGAAAGCTTCTCAACGCCCCATGGATGGCCTCGCAGCCTCCTGGGAATTCACATTTTAGCTCAAGGTGTCGTTCGCATCATTCGGCGATCTCTATCTCGACGCGAGGCAGCGCAATCGTTGCCGACCGGCAAGAAGACTGACCCCGAAGCCGGCGTTCACCTCCAGCGCGCTTCTACCGCCACCATTGACTCCAACGCCGAAGTACCTAATTCTTCGAGTACCGATGGCCGTCCACCAGGGCCGTCGCCCGCGTCGCATACAAACAAGGATAAGGCGAGTAGCAGCCGGAGGAAGAGGAAGCAGGCTACACATGTTCGCAGTCAGCAGCCCTTTTGGGCTGCACTGGCGAGTACAAAAGTCACAGTTCTTAAAGAGATGGAAAGCAGCCGAGCGGCGAACGACGCCGGAGAGGCTAACGCAAAAGACGCAAATCACATTGGAAACGCAGTTTGGAGATCGGAGGACGACCGTGTTTGGATTTCAGAAGTCGGGCATTCCGACATTTCTTTTCGTGTCAGTTTGTGTGGGATGGGAGATTACGAAGACATGCAGGGGCGAGGCGGCAGTGCAGGATCTGGGATTGACAAGTCGAAGCCTTTCTACATTCGTGTCAACGGTGCTGATTGGAGTTCTACCCGGATTCGACCGACCTTGCCGGAAGGGTACCCGGGTGAGGAGAGAATGGGCTCTTGGGTTGGAGAAATCTTTGGTCTCACAGGCCTGTCAAACTATCACTGCGAGTTTGTGCGGACCAAGGACCACGAAGTCTTCTACTCCACCAGTTTGATTACTTCCCCTAGCCCGGTCGCTGAACAGGTCGCCTCTATTGCATCTCCTCCACCTCACCAGACCTTGAGACCCTCGTCACCCACGACGACCCTGAAGAATTCGATCGCCGCCGCGGACCAACAGCTCCAGGAGCAACGCAACCGATTGAAGCGGAACAAGAAAGACCACAAAGCTGCTATCACTACCATTAAGAAAGAGGTAGATACCCTTGGCACTCGCCTTGCCAATGCAGGAGGTAGTGATGAGCGTCAGCGCCAACGAGTCTTGCAGTTCACGCAGAATATCCGCCAAGCTGACGATGCTGCTGCTGATATCGCAATCAAGATTGAAGGCATGGGTGACATTCCAGCTGACGAAGTTGAAGAAGCTGCTACCAAGAAGCGGGAGTGGAAGAAGGAGCGAGACAACAAAGAATCTGTATCGACCGAATTCGATAGCGTCAAGGCTGAGATCGAACGCCAGGTTCGCAGCGTAGAATCGGATATTGCCTCGGCCGTCCAGAAGAGGGAACGTCTTCAACAACGACAAGTGAAGCTCAACGATCAACATGACCGTCTCATCACAGCCAATAGGGAAGGCTACACAGCCAAGCAAAGGAAAGAGCAGGAACGTCTTGCACTTCAGCAGGAAAGGATGCAGGCGGAGTCTCAGTACCGCAGCAACATCAACAGTTTTGAGCGCCGTGCAAATGAGTACCATTTGTCTACCAGTCAAATCATGCAGACTATCCAGCACTTCGAGACTATTATTCAGCAGTCTCAGCAAATGCCTGTACCAGGAACTCCCGACGGACCTCTCCCTGGCACCAACGGCATGTCTCCTCACGCCCATCCCTTCAATAGCTTCACGTTCCCCCTGTACAACAACCACGTCAACAGCACTCCAGGCTCTCTTCGTGGAGGGCGTGGGCGTTCCTCGTCCATGCTCTCCAACATTTCTGGCTTCACCGATGGTTTCGATGACATGACATCTCCTTCTGGCAATATCCTAGGTAATCCATGGAACGTCACTGGACTGCACAATGGAGGACATGGAAGTCATGGCAGTGGTAGTCTGAGTTCAGGAACATCTAGTCAAAGCTCGAGTCAGCGCGATCCAATGAGCCCTGTGCCGAACGTCAAACCCTTGATGGCAAGGAGCCCGACTGGCGGTAGCGGTGGATATACGAGTCCGATAGGCAGTCGTTAACTCTCCAGATCTCTAAGTAGTCGTCTTCCAATGTGATTTTTGTTCTTTTGGTGTGGATTAAATAAGTGGTCTTCACATTGATTAAGTGATGATTTCGTAGTGATCTACTTCCATGGTGATAATTACAAGCAGCCCTAGGTCGGATGCACCCAAGCGAGCATGTCAGTCTGGCACATTAATGCCAAACATACTACCTAACGCCCATTACTAAATAACACTGCCTAGAAGCCCACATTTCCAGCTAAGCTTGCTATATGCTATAAAACCCTTATACGACGACTCCAAACCCGCGGTACCTGACCGAAATATATACTGCGCACACGAGATTCACGACAATTGGTATATCATCCCGCAGCCTCAGCTAATAGCCCCCACAGGCTCACGTCTAGGCTTTTCCTTGTACTACGCTTCACGTGGGCATGCTGTCATGCGCGGTGCGGTGTGTCGCGGAGTCGCTTCTGCCACCGATGTCGGGGAATTGGGGGGTGCGTGGTTGGGTGTGTTTGGTGATGAGGGTTTCTTTCGCGTGGTAATGCGTTGGCGCTGTGTGCGAGATGTGCTTGCTTTGAGGAGGGAGGGCCCAGGTGTGGAGGTGGGTGGTGTTAGGGCTACGGCTTAGTGGGAGGGTCGAATGGCTGGGTGACATGTAGGTGATTGTGTCGAAGAGTGGAGAGGAGAGTGGAGAGGGAGGGAGGGTGAGGGATCATTTGGCTTTTTTGGGCTTTTGGGCTTTTGAAGAGGGCTGGTCTCAGACAACTTTAGGGCTGCGGAGTTAAAGAAATTTGGTTGTGAGGGGGTATCATATTCTGAGTAGGGACATGAAGTATTGTGGCGAACGGTGCGTAGTGTACGGGATGGTCTGGTATTGCGAAAGATTCCAAATGTTTATGTAGCGTAAGCAATAGTCAAGGTACGGGCGTAAAGTAAGTAGGCCAATGAGCTGACATGTTGTACTGTAACACAACTTATGCAAATACTTCGAGGAGGTAGCGTACGCCTTGTGAAATACTCCTTCCCAAGGTATGCTTATCGAGGCACTGATAGGATAATTACGCCCCGCTGGTCTGTAGTATGCAAACAGGATCTCGTCCTTGCACTGGTCAGGCGAATGTTTCGAGTAGGATTTATGAATGATTCAGCAGCATGGGGGTCAGGGACATCAGTGAGTGGTACGCAGGTCTGACATAGCTGTGGTTACTGAGCTGACTCGCCCGGCCCAGGCAATGGGTTCCCGTCAGAACGGACATGCATCGCCAATTATACTTCAGATCTCTTCCAAATACCGTATTGTACGGAATAAGCATCATATATATTTTGATCGGTCAATTCACTTAGAGACGAAGCTTCCGTTACCCTCACAACATGCACTGCAACAAGAATTCGGTGACCATGGCTTGTACTATGCCATCAGATTTTTCGTTCGACATCTCGCATTGCTGGTCACTTGAACACCCCCAAACTACAATAAATGGTACCCGCCACTACGCACACTTCATGTCACTGACAGCCATAATCGATCCAGTACACAGCGCAACACAATTGGCACTGCAACCTTCTCCCGTTACTGAGTTCAAAAATTATCTTCCCAGGGCGTCCGCACAATACAATCTATATTATTTCGGGGACGACTGTCCCGCGGGCTATTTTCTATTCGGTGGAGGGATCAACACGGACAACAGAGGGAAGGTCTGTTGTCCACGGTCAGTTCTCTATTATATTGCCGCCTACGCTTGAATGGATTTTTGATACCTTGGGGAACAGAACAAATCTGCCTATTACAGCAATGTCGATAGAAACCATGCAGTATATCGCACCATTGGCGCCTGGAAGCGCAACACCTTCGCAACCATCCACGATACTCGCTTGCGGTAAGTTTTATTCACTAAGAAAGCACTATGCATGGTCTTTCCTTTCCTTCCGTAGGAAAGACGCTTAGGGTCGCTTTTTGGGTACCTCATATCCTAGAGTAACTCGGCCCATCAAGTGTCTTTGGGCTTCTGTCATCATACTGTACCACGTAACGAGAGAATCCACAACGAGTATATAGAGTAACAATCTGATTCTAGTATATGGCTGGGATGGCCCTGAATACGACACTATTCCAACAGAGTCACTGAAACTCTTAGCAAACGGGACGAATCAACTAAGGATTCAAGCTCTGACTTTGACGCCCAGTAGCAGTCGCATTAGGTCTCCCAAAAGCACGACTTCAAAGGTTGTGCAATCGCCGTTCGCTGGTACCCCATTTTCCAACTTCGCGCCTGCTCCAACCACGGACTTCACATCACCAACACCGTCTCATGCCAGGGGTTTGAGCCATCAAGCGCGAGTAGGCATTGGCATCAAAGCAGGGCTGGGCGCACTCCTACTTTTATTGTCAATTGGCATGGTAAATCTCTGGGTCAAAAACCGTAGAGCGAATAAACGCTCTCAGGACGATACAGAGGGCAAGGCTGAACTAGATGGTGATGCCATCGCTGAAAGAGTGAGTGTTCAAGAAATGACGGGTGTACGGCCAATCTACGAGATTGCTGACACAGGTCTTCCGGTTGAGATTGGTGGGCGCGGCATCGACAGCTCGGCCGCAGTGGAAGAGGAGAGTGACTTGTGTCAAACTGAAAGAGAAGTGGTAATGTCGAGATAGGACAAAGGTCCAGACGCACAATGTTGCTAAACTTGTTCCAGGATACGTGATGGATACAGCGGCTTGCGTATATGCATAGACAGGCATTCAGTCCCAGAGCTATTAGGAAAGCCAACTTGCTTCTACCCACGGGAAGAATCATAATAAGCAAGCAATTAGGAATATGGGAATGGGCATGGTAAAGGACTGTCCTTACTCTATCTAAGAGTGGGGGATTCATTGGTTGCCCATCCGCAAATTCAGGTCTCGACACGCAACAGTGGGGTGCAAACACGAATGCAGTTTATGGAAAAGACCCATTGCGAGTGATCGCTTTGTGTTCATATTGGTTCACGCTTGTGCACAGTGCCGCCACTAATGTACCCCATATCTTGGCTTATCATGGACGACCCCGATTTTGATAAGGCTGTAGGCCATTCGCCACAGTTTCTCCGCGCCTACAGCAGCATCATTTGCAAACATGGGGTAAAGAGTTATTTCAACAGCATCAAATGCAGACGGTGATTTCCCATAGTGAATTGTCACTCATCGAACAAAAATTCATTCAACGTATCGAATAATCTCGCAATGTGGCGCCTCCTCAATCCCTGGTCTTCAACCCAAACCTCCAAGCCCGAGATCCCTCGCGGCCTCCCTGCATCCTGGTACCGATCAGATAGCCTCTTCCAACTCGAGCGTCGCGCGTTGTTCTCCCGTAAATGGATTCTAGCTACACACTCTATCCGGCTTAGCGAGCTGGGATCTTACATATCGTTTACCTACGCATCCTTCAAATTCTTCCTCATCAAAGACCGCGATGGAAATATAAACGGCTTCCACAATGTGTGCCGTCATAGGGCTTTTCCGGTCGTAGAGAAGTCATGCGGCACAGCGAAGGTTCTGAGTTGCAGGTACCACGGCTGGTCATATGGATTGAAAGGAAACCTAGCAAAAGCACCTCGATTCGATGAGGTGGATGGATTTGATAAGAGTCAAAATGGATTACTACCGATACATGTACACATCGACAAAGTTGGGTTCGTATGGGTGAATCTACAAGCTGGAGAGCCGGACATAAAGTGGGACGAAGAGTTCAGCGGCTCCGACGAGAAGCCGATTTTAAGAGAATTCGATTTTAAGGAAGAGTTCAAATTCGATCATGTATGGAATATGGAGGTCAAGGCGAACTGGAAGGTCCTCATTGAGAATTACAACGAATGCTATCATTGCCCTACAGCGCATCCCTTGATCGCTGGCGTCTCGGATGTATCGAAGTACCGCGTAGAGCCGAATAACGGGTGTCTGGAACATACGATTATCAATAAAAATATGGAGGATGATAGTTTCCGGCGATCGATTACTTTCTTTCCTCCGTGTACTTCAGTCACGGTAACGTAAGTATACTCTAGCCCACTTGTACGATCAAAATTGCGCTAATTGGGAATTGTCGCAAAGTGAACACTTTTTCTACATCCAGCGTATGATACCCATCTCCGCGACAACAAGCATAATAGAGAACGAAGTCTACCGCAACAAAAAGGCAACAGACAAACAATTTGACGATCTCTGCGAGTTCTACAAACAGGTCCTTGACGAAGACAAACAACTTTGCGATGGCGCACAGGAGAACCTTAGTGCAGGGGTGTATGTGAATGGGGAATTTCATCCGGATAAGGAAAGGGGACCGCTGCATTTCCAGGCTGAAGTTAGGAAGGAGTTGATGGAGCACAGACAAAAGGAGGAGAGGCAGGGTGGAATAGAGATTTGGCCGGCACTGCCAAAGCGCACGCAGAGTGGGAGATCGGCCGAGGAGGAAAGGTTTTGTGAGAAGTTGGAGGCTGAGAGTTGCTCTGCGAGGGCAGAGTTGGCTTGGTAGATTGCCAATGCTCAATTCATAATATGTCCTTGAACTCTTACCCTGAAAACTATAGGCTTGAAGCTGATAGAAGTTTATGTGGATAGCTGACAGATTCTCTTCTCCCTTCTCTTCTTCCATATCGATAGCGAGTTGGGGTCTTACAATCTTCGATTGTACCTCCAATGTAGTCAGTTGCCTGCTTCCTCGCAATTGAGCGCAGATTTTCCAACGAGAATCGCTCTGCGTCTATACAGGCAGGCACTTATATATGTCAATAGGGATGTTTCAGGCTGCATTATATGTATATGGTTGTTCTAGACTTCAACAACGATCGATATATAGGCCAATCTCGGACATGTGAAGCGCACTTAGAAAACTCATTCCAATCGCAGAAGGGGTGGAGAATTCTATCACCCTAAAGCACTCAGATCATAGTTCCTCGCACAGTCTGTTTGAACGAGGTGCTAGAGTAAGAGGTCCAATTCGTAGTGATGGGAAGTTGATCACTAATTTGATCTAGCTATGGTTCTCTGCCTTTACTTTGTTGCGTTTGCACATCAACTATATCCTATCGAACGTACATAAGACCCGCCCACCTGTCCCGATCTTTTTGTTTACTTCTCCTGACTCACCCCGCCACCACTACCCTCGCTTGATCCTAACTCTTCTCTCTTTGATTGTGGTTTTTTAATCCTTCCCACCTCCACGCTTCCTCCTCCACTCAATCATTCTGAACCCATCAGTTTGCGGTCACAATCTTTCTCGAACCTCATCATGCTTAACGACACTCAACTTATGTACCGCAAGGCCATGGAGGGTGGTAACATCGTCGCACCCGACAGCCTCGTCAACGACCAATCCAAGGTAAGCCTACGACGATCCACAGTAATTACCTGCTAATAATTTTCTCCCTAGGTACGCGAGGTCATAGACGTCAAGCAGCTCGTCCTCAGCAATGCGCGCATCCTCTACGGCAGCGAGTCTCGCAAATTCTTCGGTAATTCATCTATTTCAATATCCGGGAGTATGCTTATGCAGACTTAAGATTTCGTGACTGGTCGCGCTGCCTCGGGCAAATACACATGCGTTCTCGTATGCTCCCTCGAGGGTTCGACCAAGATTCTGCGCAAGGAGGTCAGCAATTGTCCTCTGGGAGCTGCCCGCGCGCTCGCCGATGGCCTCATCAAAGACACTGGGCTGCTCTTTGGTATGTTTTGGGCATCCTACGCATTTTCCGTTGACATTTATTGACGGCCATCAGACAAGTATGATGTCGGTTATCAACTCACCAACCAACAAGGCTACCGCGATGAGGGCGAGCAGTTCAAACTCGATGAGTACAAGTCAGCAGCCCGGTATTCTGGACCTGTGGACGACACCAAGACTCTCCGTTATGATTATCGTAACTTCGATGCTCCGAGAGGTCCTGCTGCCGATGGATGGAGTAAGAGACGTCGCGGGGATCCATGATTTGGTCTCTTAAGACATGGAAGGCGCAATGCGATCAAGGTCATGAATTAGATAGGCCATTGGTGCAAATATGGCTCGTCAAGTACATTTGGATCGGAGATGGTAGAAACTAGATCTTTCGAATATATGTACATCAAATTGGATGATAATTAAACGTTGGATCGGGCATTGCGGGTGCATTCCATGAAACATGGTGCCATCCCCTGACAAATGAGACCTACAATGACCTTTTCTACCGCAAGAGCCCTTATAGTAACACATATCTATCTCACAGAATATCATGAACTATGTAGACCCAGAATAGAAAAAACATGAGGCCAATTTTGAAATCTTCGACTTGGAGTTATATTTAGATGTAGCTACGCGGCTAATCTCAGCTCGACATCTCTTTGGAAGCCTTCAAGGTCATGATGCACAGATTATCATCGGACTTGAAGGAATCACATGAAGCTGAGGTAGGCATTTAAACAGTGAAGGACAGTATACAAGAGAGTGCATGAGAGCGTCCCTTAATTACATATGAGTCCACGTCAAAGATGCGAAAAGCGCTAACCAAAAGCGCATCTAGCCTCTACCACCGTACCACACCCCCCATCAACGTCACGATTAATCCTTCCACAAGTCCTCCTGCGTCTTCTTCAAAAGGTCTTCCATCGCCAGATTAAGATTCAATTTCACCGCGCTCTTCGTCAAAACCTTGCTGTCCACGTCGACCTTCCCCATTGCTTTCTGCGTGTCCTCGTATCCGATCAGCATGACGCGGTACTGGTTCTGGCTGCGGAAACGACTGCTAGTGACGATGTCATAGTGCCGCGGTCGTCCATTGATCGAACCACCATGCGTCAGCTTCGCGTTCGCTGCCGGAGTGTCGTTAGATGACGTCATGGTAGCTTGGAAGGTACGAACAGAGTATCATGTCTTTGAGGTGGTCAAAAACGTCGAGGGTGTCCTTTTGAGTCTCTTTGACTCTGGTGTTGGTTGTAGCGGTCGTAGACATGGTGAGCGATGAGGAGGATGGAGGATTGTGGGAGAGGAAAGTCGGAGTGATACCACACGGGGTGTACCATTTCTTTGTTCTGGACATGACGCAAACGCACGTCGACGGCAGGTATGTTCATTCCGGTTCCCCACCTGCAGCTAATCTGCTCGTAAGTCCGTGGTATTTGGGTAGTTACTAACTCATCTCAAAATGGCGACGTGCCGGATCTGCTTAGTATTCATTCACAGTCCCTGGTGGAGCAGTTCCCCCAACGCTGAAATTAGTCAGTGTCAATTCGGTCAGCAACAATTAAAAGTCACGTTATAAAGCCAAGCAAATGGCTGTAGTGATTTCCAACCGTGGATAGAAACTTGTGATAAAATCATGAATGAATTTGATTGATATCATGGCATAAAGCTCATAAAGGATCGTGAGAAAATAACCAGACAAAACGCCAACGCTATGCTCAAGGAACGTCGCTCAAAGATGCAAGTAGAATTACGCGCAACCAATCCGCACCCCTGAAATACTTCTCCTCCACTTCATCGCTTACAAAGGCTTGTTAGGCACAATGGAACCACCCTGCGAAGCATTAATGTCATCCGAAGGCTGCACAGTGACCGTGTTGACAGCCTTGGCCTTGTACGCCGCAAGCGTCTTGTCGCTGTCGAAGTTCTGGTTGATAACGCCGCTCATGCCCTTTTGGCAGTGTGTGCCGACCGTCTGGGAGCAGTAGTACCAGAATGGCTCCTTGTTCTGGACAGTGAAGGTGAACACGTTGGCGGCCTCGCCCTCCTTGGTGGCAAAATTGAAGCCAGAGAAGATGCCAGAGCCGTCCGCGAGAGGCTCGCACGGCTTGTCGAAGGAGGACTGGACGACGGTATGATTCTTTGGAAGGAAGTGGAACTCAATGAGGTCCCCGATCTCTGCGACGACGTTCTCCGGCTCGAAGTGGAGGCCATTGTTGGCGGTTGTGCTGCCGGCAGTGATGCGGTGGATGACACCAGTCGGTGTCACAGAGCTAGGGGCGGCGGTGGTGAGGCCGAAGAAGGTGGCAGCGGCAACAGCGAGGGTAGTGTAGGCGACCATTTTTGCAGATGTAGTAGATAGAGGTATTATTTGGAGAATTGAAAGTATAGATGACTTGATACTGAGTATGAGAACGAGGAGATGAGTGTTGAAGATGTAGATGCTTGTGATGTTCGAGTGCGTTGATGTTGTGATGATGATATTTTTCGTTGACAGGACGGGAGGTTATATAGTTAACTGAAGGTGGTACTTGTATACTACATCGCCAGCAACGCCTCTTGGCTTCTCGAGACATGGGCGCGGATGAGGTCGTTGCCGGATGGCTGCGCGCAACGTGCCACGGTGAGCTCTGGTCAGCCTCCACAGCTTTTCCAAATTGCGAACTATCGTGAGATTCCAAGACCAAGGCCTCCGCAGTTTTCTGTCAGACACTCATTTTGATTTAGCTTTTTGGTCTTTACGCCAATCATAGGCGCTGTCATTTTCTGCTGTTGCTGCCGAGATAGGCATGGAGCTCAGCCTCCTGCTCAGCCGCACAGCTCCCGAGACGCTGACCATATGACAAACCTTTGGACGAGCTGCCACTATTTCCAGACAGCGAATTAAAATTTCTCCTTCGGATCGTACGGTGCGCCACATATGATCGGTCTAGAATCATCACGAAAATCGTGCGCGTTGATTTGGTGAGCGTGTCGTTTCTCCACAGCTCTCCAATCCTACATCATCCAGGGGACGTGCTTCTGCGCGCAGCAGTGTTGTTGCCGAGAATGAAAAGTGCCGAAGTAACACATGAGTTTTGACGAGGTAAACATGTGCTCAAGTTGACTAGAGCTGGAGTTGACTCAAGCTGGAACGTGAAGGTGGATTGCTTTGGAACCTTATAGCCTAAAAATAGATGCTGAGCGTGAGTGAGGACTCGGCTCATGAACACGTCGTAATTTTTTGACTGTGCCGCTCTGACTGTAGTGTATCAGAAGCAGGTGAACGAAAATGAATGGGCATGATCTTGATGATGAAAGTGATGCTGTAGAGATGGAAGTAGGGAGTTGTGGGGATGGGAAGTTCGGTCGATGCGCTGCACCAGAGTAAAGGTCGACGCGCCATAGTTCCATTCGAACCTTTCGACTCCAACGTCACATTGAATTCTAGCAAACCTACGTCAAGTGTCTGATCATTTTCATCTCCCGAAGCCGAAGAGTTAAGTTCAGCTTGTAATCTCCACGCAACTAGTTTCAGCTGTTGATAGATCTGAGCAGTTACGTAAATTATCTCACGAGGAAAGAGTGAATTGATTGCACATCCTCCGCAAAGTCCTGGGCCTGTATAACATCGTCTATTCTCTGATTGGTTCCGTAGTGCTGGTTGCAAGTCTGCCTGACCCCGCCCGTTTGCCTCTTTTGGGGCAACACAGTGTCTGCATATTCTGGAACCATGATATTATTCAACTACACATACAAGGCAGGAGACGTGTCTGAGTACAGGCGCGGGAGCGCTTACTGCTGATGTCGCAGGATGGGGCCGGAGATCTCCCCACATTTTCACCACCGTAATGTCGTGGCTATGTTGAGTCTATGCGGCACACCGGCGGTAAGAATCGGTGTGAAGAAAGCAAATGAGATGATGAGTTTGATGAGGATGATGCTAGAGCTGAATATTCTGGGATCACCACCTCAATCATAAGCACGATCTGGGTAATATGCAGCGAGGGCAGCGCTTCAAGGCGTGCATAAGAAGAGTAAGCTCTTATTTTTCATCGAGCAAATTTGCAGACTACATTTAGAAGGACTTCTATATCAGATCATCTAATCTTCATATTTGAGCCAAGACTACTAAAACTAGCCATCGTAGGCTGCGAGGGACGTGGTAGCTGATCTGTCTTCGTGGAAGAATTCGGGCTGGGGAAGGATGACTGGTACTATTCAGCTCTTTAATTCGTCATTCACAATTCCATATGGTGTGGTACGAAGATAAAGCCTGTGTACTGTGTATTACATCGTGGAACAGTTACCTCAGTAAATATAAAACACCCTACGAAAGATGGTCATCAAGATCTACAACTGAGTACATCAAATCTAGAAAAAGGTTCAAACTCTTCGTGTTGCATTCGTTGACAACGCGACGTCCGTCAACAGTATCGAAGACATCAATGTCCTGTCTTGTGGAGGAAGATGCGATGCCTTCTAAGGCTGACAATGAAATGATTACTCAAATCTGCACAGCTTATCACCACCCTGTCCGAGCTGGATCTCCAGTGCCTCAACTTCTCCGTGCGTCCAAGCTACCACGATATCGTCAGTCCAACCCATCGGCGCGAAATACTTGGTCCTTGGATTAAGTTTTATCCTTGGGGCGGAATTTGTCGGGCTGTCTTTCCTGATCTGCCCGAAGCAGCTAGCGGCCCCGCGCGCCACAAGCGTCGGCTTGCCGCATTCGGTTATATGGGAAAGACGCGCCGCGAGTTGGGAGCAGCGCAAAGGTCAAGAATTAGCTGGTGAAACGGGAGGTGTGGAACGCGACTGCGGCCGGGACGAGCTGCGGAGAGAAAGCTGGGGAAGACTGGGGATTTTGACGACTTCAGAGGCCGCGGCTTTTGGTCGACGATGACGTCATGGCCTGTGCTTTTCGGGAGAGAGGTGCTTTCTTATAACATTTGTGAGTTTGGTATAAGGTCACAAGTTGTTTATTTGTATAACAATCTCATGTTCACTATAGCTTCGAGCATAATAGTTAAGTAGATTTCATACCCAGATACCTATTTTGCCGTAATGCGAGCGCAATCACCCCTGATGCTGTGAGAACGACATGATATCAACATGACTTGGAACGTTCGAGAGGTCGATAGTGCACGAGCCAAAGCGAAGTATCTCGAATACCGACCGGTGGGCCCAACGCACGTTATTCCCTCGTGACACTCGCAACCTTCCGCTCCGGCTCGACCAACCCACACGGCCCGATTACCATGCGGAGCACGCCCCCAGCATCTACACGCTTGGCAAGCATTTTGGCAATTCCCCCCTTGTCATAGCTCCATGCCATGCGTGCTGCGACATGAAATTGTTGGCCAACTGGCTGGATTGCTGGGTTGACACGCGCGCTAGCACCCCGGTCCCGATCGTCTCCACCTCCGCAATGTTTGGCCGAAGATTTTGCATATAAGGACCGCCGACTTCCCCAGAGACAATGCAGCGCCTGAGCCATTCAGGGTTGTTCTAATTGCAATCGTAACAGATTCGCTGTGTCTTTGAGCAATGGAGAAGAGCGACGGCATTTACGTTAGACCTGGGGAGCAACATCAAGAAGTCGTCGGCATGGAACCGACGGAGAGAGCGTGGATCACACGAGAGCCTTACGGCCCAACTGGTATGTTTTAAATGATATACAGAATCATGATGATAATACTCATAGAATCCAGGGTTCAAAGGACTCTTTAGCAATTACTATGTCGCCATGTGCGCTGCGTTTGCCACCATCGGTGGACTGCTATTCGGATACGATCAGGGCGTTATCTCTGTTACGCTTGTCATGGACCAATTCTTGAACCGTTTCCCGCGCGTATCAGAGACGGCTTCTGGTGCAGGTTTTTGGAAAGGTCTCATGACTGCCATGTTAGAGCTCGGTGCCCTCCTCGGAGCCCTATTTGCAGGCTGGCTAGCCGATAAACTCTCGAGGAAATGGTCAATCGTCGTTGCGGTCTGTATCTTCACCATAGGCAGTATCCTGCAAACCGCAGCGCAAGAATATGCAATGCTCACTATCGGACGTTTGATTGGAGGCGCAGGAATCGGAATGTGAGTCTGCAATCTCTTGACCCTATACTTCTCGTGATGGAAGAGCTTCATCTGACTCGTGGCATTATAGGCTTGCCACCATCTCCCCCCTCTACATTTCCGAAATCGCGCCCCCCGAAATTCGTGGAGCCCTCCTCGTCCTCCAAGAATTCAGCATCGTCTTTGGCATCGTAATCGCTTTCTGGACCACCTATGGCACACGCTACATGCCCAGCGAATGGTCCTGGCGCCTGCCCTTCCTCATCCAGATGATCCCAGGCGTTATCCTTGGTGTTGGAATCATCTTCCTCCCATTCTCACCGCGCTGGCTCGCATCCAAGGGCCGCGATCAGGAAGCATTGCAAGTTCTGTCGAAGCTGCGACGCCTTCCCGAGACCGACTCACGCGTATATCAAGAGTGGTGTGAGATTCGGGCTGAAGTCGCTTTCACGAAGGAAGTCAACGCTGAGAAGCATCCGCAGCTGCAGGAGCCGACGAGGGCAAACCGAATCAAACTTGAGATTGCTGCGTGGGGCGACTGCTTCAGACACGGTTGTTGGCGGAGGACTCTCGTGGGTGTGGGCATCATGTTCTTCCAGCAATTTGTCGGCATCAACGCGCTGATCTATTACTCGCCCTCTTTGTTCAAGACACTAGGCCAGGACTACGAGATGCAACTCCTCCTCTCAGGTATCATAAACTGCACCCAACTCGTCGGCGTCGTGACCTCTCTTTGGACCATGGATCGTTTCGGCAGGAGGTAAGTTCCCCCCCAAAATCCCCCCTCTCTTCTCCCTTTCCCACGTTTCCTAACTTTCCCACTAGGCCTCTCCTACTCGTCGGCGCAGCCCTCATGTTCATTGCCCACCTCATAATCGCCATCCTCGTCGGCAAGTTTGGCGACGCCTGGACGTCCTACAAGACCGAAGGCTGGGTCGCCGTCGCCTTCCTCTTCTTCTACATGTTCAGCTTCGGCGCAACGTGGGGTCCCGTGCCGTGGGCCATGCCCTCCGAGATCTTCCCCTCGTCTCTCCGCGCAAAGGGCGTCGCTCTTTCCACCTGCTCCAACTGGCTCAATAACTTCATCATCGTAAGTCATTCTTCTCCCGTTGGAGGTTCATCTGAGTGTGGCGCTAACGAAGAGTTACAGGGCCTGGTTACTCCTCCGCTGGTTCAAAATACTGGGTTCGGCGCGTACACGTTCTTCGCCGTATTCTGTCTGCTTGCTTTTGTGTTCACCTTCTTCTTCGTTCCTGAGACGGCGGGCAAGACGTTGGAGCAGATGGACCAGGTTTTTAAGGATGTGAGCAGTGAGGCTGAGGAGGCGAGGAAGATGCGGATTGAGCAGGAGATCATGGCGGAAAACCGAAACAACACGGTGCAGAAAGCGTGAGGAAGAGGATAAAACGATCTTTACGGCGACTGTGTGCGCTCAGTGCGAGTTTTATCATTCATAGCTAAGCACAGATGACATGGCATCCTAGTTTTGAAAAGTCTCATGTGAATTTGCGGTCTGTTTCCCGGTGATGATGATTGAGGATGCCTAACCTATTGAGCCTACATACTCCAAAATGCGTCTATGAGATCGTTCAACGTTACTATGGGGTATGATACAATGCGAGCGCGAATTCTTATAAACTTCCTTACTCCACGATGGAATAGCCACAACGCATCATCACTAATCTCAGATGAACAACAACACAACACCACCACCACCACCACCACCACCACCACCACCACATACACCAATAGACTAAGTGTTTTAAGTTGGCATTGCCATGATCGAGCTCCACGCACCTCCACCTCCACCTCCACCGGCACTAGCACCAGCACCAGCCCCGCTGCCTCCGCCAGGCCGTCGGCTCCCAGCACCAATGGAAGGGGTCTTCCTTGTACCAGCAGTACCGCCAGACCTCCTAGCAACAGGAGCTTTACTGGCTCCTCTTTTCGTCACCCCACCGTATGATTTACCGAAGCTCCCGGAACTTCTCTTCCGGAAGGCACCTTTCTTCTTGAAGGGTGGTTTTGACGAGCCAGCTCGTGAAGCGGCAGGCCTAGCCGCACTAGGAGCTTTGGGGCGAGGATTTGGTTTCGAAGCTTCAGCTTGTGAATAACGTCTGTTAAACTCCTCTACTCTTGGATCGACCTGATGATTGAAGAAGTGGCTGGTGTGCACTCCTTCGTCATCCTCATCCTCATCATCCTCATAATCACCCATTGAGATGACACTCTCGTCCTCCATACCTACTTGTTCTTCGTCTTCGTCGCTGTCACAGAGGTCAATGACATTCTGGTGATTGGGATCTTCGGGCCTTTCTTCGTCGTCATCGTCGTCAGGTCGGATGTTCCTCTGTCGTTTGGAAACTAAATGCCTCGGTACAGGTAGTTGGTTTCCAAATATTTCTCTCGTATTGCGGATAAGGGTAAGAAACCTCTTTCCATACAATTTCACCATTTCAGTATTGATGCCAGGTAGGGCAGACATTTCTTCTGCGTTGTTTGGAAGGTCCAGACACATCTCACGAAGAACTGTATCTGAGAAAGGCGCGAATCTGAGCCCTTTGTCTATTTTGATCTTCTGTATCACGGATTTGGCTTGTGCCATGAAATCGTCGAGGACCATTATTTGGAGATCATTAAGATCGGAAAGTCTCTTGTCCACAGTAATGGGCGCAGCGGGTGCCTTCTGCTTTGTCGCCCGCGGAAGAGGTCTTGCATCGCGTACGGGTGCAAAATCACTGTCATCGTTGTAGTCATCATCATCGTTATCGTCAGCTAGGACGAAATCATCGTAGTTTATCCGACCCTTCCCGCGTGTTGGATGAGGAGCAACGCCATAGTAACTATCATCGTCATCTTGCTCGTAAGCAAAATGTTTGAGGGTTTGCCTCGGAGGGCGAACCGGAGAGGAAACGTTGGTGGACGGGTACTCAAGGCGGCTTTTAGTCGCTTTCTTTTGTGGTTCTTTATGAACGGCGTGTGATTTCCGAGGCGTCACACGAACCTGCATACTAAACAGTTTCGTGCCACTTGCGTAATCACGACTTCTTGGGCCCAACTAGGATTTTTTAGCGATCATCTAAGAGCAAAGCTGCTGTACTCACATGGACATAATTAGTCGCGAATCCGGACTTGTTGCTTATAGATGTCTCTGCCAAAGCCCGATACTCTAACAGATGGTTGAAGACGCGTTCGACATCGCCTCTTTCCAAATCGGCTCCAAAACCAAAGACCTCGCCAACGTCGGCCGCCTTCAGCTTGGCATTCTTCGCTCCACGGAAAGCATCAACACACTGCAAGACCGTGACATTCGACTCATGGACTATCCCAACCAACTCGATGGCCTTCTTCGCGTATTGCGAAAGATCTCTCTCTTCAAACGTGGCATCTGATGTGCAGTTGTCACAAGTTCCTTTGCAGTCTTCTTTGTTGAATGACTCGCCGAAGTAATTGAGCACCTGTACTCTGCGGCAATCACTCTTGTTTTCACAGAACTGAATGACATTCCTAAGCATGTCGTGTTGGCGTTGCTTCTGCTCTCTGCTGCCGTCTGAATCCTCGATCATCTTCTTTAGCGTCTTGCAATCGGCATACTGGTAGTACAAATAGCACTTGGACTTCTTGCCATCACGTCCTGCGCGACCAGTCTCCTGGTAGTATCCTTCCAAGCTCTTGGGGAGCGAATGATGTATAACAAATCGCACGTCCGCTTTGTCGATACCCATGCCAAATGCGATGGTAGCAACGATGACATGATATTCATTAGCCTGCCATTTTCGCTGAACTTCTGATCTTTCGGCGGAATCCATCCCTGCATGGTAGTGGTAAGCTGAGATACCCATTCCTGTTAATTTCTCTGCAACAGACTCGCAGCTCTTGCGAGACAAGCAGTAGACGATACCGCACTTGTGAGGATGGATGGTTTTGATCAGAGTTGCTATAGTCTGCACAATGCCCTTGCCTTTTGGGTGGACCTCATAGGACAAATTCGGACGATTAAAACTCTGCGAAAACAAACGACAGCCACGAATGCCCAAGTTCGTCATAACATCCTCTCGCACTAACCGGGTTGCTGTCGCAGTTAGAGCGATGATCGGCACGCCAGAGAATTGACGCATCACGTCTCCTAGCGCCTTGTAATCGGGTCTGAAGTCGTGACCCCATTGACTAACGCAGTGCGCCTCGTCAATAACGATGCGGGCTAGGCGTTGGCGTCGATGAAGCTGTTGGAATGCCTTGATCATCCGTTGATTCTTGCTAAGCATCTCTGGCGTGATGTAAAGCACCTGTATGAAAGGTTGAGGTTCGCGTTCTTCCAGACCTGACATTAAACGATCCTTTTGCTCCGCTGTGGATTCTCCGTTGATGAGGAACGCTTGCATACCAAAACGGTTCTTACATGCCTCAACTTGATCCTCCATCAAACTCAACAAAGGGGAGACGACAATGGTCACGCCCTTCGTTTTCCCCGAAGTGATCACAGAGGGTAATTGGTAACAAAGAGACTTGCCGCCTCCAGTGGGCATGAGGACGAAGCAGTGTTCACCTCCAAGTGTTGTGTTAATGGCTTCAAGCTGACCTTTCCGGAAACCTTCAAGATGGAATCTATTTTTCAACACATGGCGGACATCCTTTGACCACGGATGACTCATATCGAATTGCGGTTTCTTGGGTGATGATGGACCTTTGTGTTGCTGCACTCTGTTCATGGGAGCGTCTTTCATGACCTCTCTCCGTCGCTGGACACTTCGGCTGTCGACCTTATCCCCCTTCCAATCATAGCCACCAGGAGGTCTGTTCTCGTTATTACTGATTTGATGAAACACATCATCGTCATCATCGTCACAGAAGTCTTCCTCTTCCGCATCGATTACTTCGGGTGCCATCCCCATCGTCTCGCCAATTGAATTGATGTCGTCATCGTCCAGGTCGAATCTCATATCGTCATCTACTATCTCAAGGGATGCGATCTCACTAGTACGGTAATTATGATCATGATGCGGCTGCGGCGACGGTACTAAGGGACCCCACTGACGGCGCGTCTCTGGTATTTGATGAGATCTTGGCTCCGGCAAAGGTCTTGCATGACTGCTGGAGGCTAGTCGGCCTTCCATGCTGTGACTCCAATCAAGTTGTGGAGGCGTAGACTCTACAATATGCGTTTCTGCTAATCGAATGCGTCGCGAAGGCGACCAAATTTCCTGTTTAGAGACCTGCGTCTCCTTGAGGTACTGGGTTTGAGGTACATCAACCTTGGTCGGTTTATCTCGAATAGATTTAGTTTTGGTCGATTCAGTCTCCATCGCAGCGAAATTCTGGGCGATCCCGTCCGTAGATGGGCTCATGTACTTGCCCATTCCAGCGTCCGTGAGAAGGTAAAACATTTCCACTTTGATGTCGTTGAGCTTTTTAGAGTAGACTCCTAGTGCTTCGGTGTCATTCCTGTTAAATTCATCGTTGTCTAAGTCCCGGTGAACCTTGGCCCTCAGGGCATTCTGTTTCCTTGCCACAGCTTCATGCTCAGAGTTCAAAAAGTCAAGCCGCTCCAAAGCTGTCCTCCGTGCGTTCGCGCACTTTACAGCATCATAATGAGACTCAACCAATGTATCGGCTTCTGCATGCATTGAATAAGCGGTCTTAGCCTCAGTGCACATGGCTTTGGCGGACTCGATGTGTCGCATCAGGTGACAACCTTCTGCATTCAAAAATATTTTAATGGCTTCGCGAATCTGATTTCTTCTGGATTCGGGCAGCTGCGAGGCAGTGGGGACATGTTCAGACTGGAGAACGTTTGATTGTGTCGACTGAGCTTTTGTAGGAGACGGGCGTTTCCTAGTTGGTGACTGAGATGCTTCGGGGGTGACTAGAAATTCTTGCTTCGTCGGTTGACGGCTAGAACCCGCTGTCGGTTTCGAAGGGGAGCGTATGGGAAGTTCCGTTTGTGATAACTGACAATTGGGTTGAACGGGAGCTGACCCTGCCTTTTCCGCAATGGGAGCCGGTGATGCGGCCATGTTCGGCACAACATCGATGTCGAAACCGTCGAAAGTCTCGAAATCTTCATCCTCAGAATCCAAGACTGCATTTTGAACCCTTCGCTTAGGCGTCTTACTGCATGCATCTTGAGCATCCTTCAATGGCGAAGGACTACGAACTGATCTTCCTAATTTTCTAACCGGCGCAGACGCCTCTGATGGTATCCGGCTCAGCGATTTACGCTTCCGATTGCGTTGCGCAGGATTCTTAGTTACGCCATTGACGGTATGGTTGGGAAAGTCACACTGTGGCTCTTCTATCTGCGGTACGCGTCCATTGTGCACAGTAGTCGAGTAGGGCGGAGGCGGGCTTTCCGGAACGGACGTCATAATATCATCGATGTTTGCAAAACCTTCATAGTCTGTGCTGGGACTTGAAGCAGGTATCGTCTTAACAGGTCGTGGAGACTTGCTCTTCCTCATATCGGCCTCGAACTCGTCGCTCTTCCGTTTCCTTCCCTGGTGAGAGCGACCGTTGCCTGGGGATCGCAGCCGATCTTCACCAGTTAGGTCTATGGCCTCGACATTTTGCGTCTGGGCGCGCTTTTTTTCGCGCCACGGATCGTTCGCATGTTGGGGTGATTGCAGAATCTAAGTTGCGCCTAAACGTACTTTCGCCCATATCTCTGCCTTCCAAGGCATAGTGCGCAGCGTTCGATTGCGAGCCGGCTAGCATTAGCCTTGGCTTATTATTTGCAGGCGTGGCTCTTAAACGCGCCATGTCAGTCGAATCTCCTTCCTCTGACGGCAATTTGTGTATATCGACAGTCTGAATCGCAGTGCGAGAGGGCTGCGATATCGGTTGGGTGACAGCGCGTATGGGTGCCGGAGCGGGTGCATTGTTCGAGGGGAGATTCGACCGAAAAGGAAGCCGGCTGCGATATCGTGGCCGAGCTTATCGGGGCGTCTGGATCATATGCAACGAGCGAAGCGGTGGGTGGAACGAATGGCTTCTCGGTCAACAACCACTTTAGTTCAGCGCTGAGGTTGTTCTTTGGAGGCATTAGAACGTTGCCGAGTCCAGAATAAGGTCTGCATCGGTAGACGGCGCGTAGATAGGCATCAGACGAGAGGCAGAGAGGTGTGGTATTAGCAATGCGGGGAGTTCGGACGGGATGTTGTCGCGTTTCTCAGGCGCGCTTTCCTTGCACTAAGCCAATTACGCTCAGACTAGCGCACGCGTGCACGTGACCGGCTCCTCTGACTACTAATCTTGACTTGCGATGACTCGTCTCCTCTCTCACTCCTCCCTCCTTCGTAAAAATATCTGTTCGAAATGCATTCAGACTTGAAGACGGTCACTCAGCTTGCTTCTGCCATTGCTACCCTTCATCTTCAACCTCCACCCCAAGATGTTCTCCCGTCCGAAGACATAGTGGCTCAAGCACGCGAAAAGCTACAGAAACACATCTCTTCGTCCGGCCTGGGTTTCGAGGAAACGATCAAACACATTCGAGAAGATCTCGCACCAGGTTTCAATGGTTCTAGCCGCTCACCCAACTATTACGGCTTCGTGACTGGCGGCAGTACGCCTGCCGCGGCACTTGCCGATTCTCTCGTCACTATCTACGACCAGAATGCCGCTGTTCACCTGCCAAAAGAGTCCATAGCGACAAATGTTGAAGATGCTGCTACCTCGTTACTGGCTGAACTACTCAAGCTCGAGCCAGCACAATGGCCCCACCGCGTTTTCACCACTGGGGCAACAGCAAGCAACGTTCTGGGCCTCGCATGTGGCAGAGAGTACGCCATTTCGGAAGCAACCGCACACCGCAGCGACAGTGTGAACAGCGTAGGTGAGCTAGGCATCGTGGAGGCCATGCACCGTGCGGGCATCGACAAGATCCAAATTCTCACCACAGTGCCGCACTCTTCACTCGTTAAAGCTGCGGGAATTTTAGGACTCGGGAGAGCTTTAGTGAAAGATGTCAGTCTTCCAAATGCGTCGCACAAGTTCGACATCCCGCAATTGAAAAAGTTACTCGAGCAACCCGGCACTGCTTCTATCGTGGCCATTTCCGCATCCGAAGTGAATACGGGACTATTCGCTACTTCAGGACTAGAAGAGATGCAAGAGATACGCAAGCTTAGTGACATGTATGGCGCCTGGATTCATGTTGACGGTGCTTTCGGAATTTTCGGGCGGCTTCTTACTTCGTCCGTGCATTCCGATATTATCTCCGCGTGCGCAGGTCTCGATCTCGCAGACTCAATTACTGGAGATGGCCATAAGCTGCTCAACGTGCCTTACGACTGTGGGTTCTTCTTCTCGCGCCACCGCGAGATCCCAGAACGCGTCTTCCAGAACCCTAATGCGCCTTATCTCAGTACTGGCGCAGCCACAGATGCGATCGTGTCACCTTCGAACGTTGGACTCGAAAATTCGCGCCGGCTTCGTGCGTTACCAGTGTATGCCAGCTTGACGGCTTATGGCGCCGATGGGTACCGAGGCATGCTAGAGAGGCAAATCGAGCTATCGAAAGGCATTGCCGAATATATTCTCGATAGTGAAGAATTTGAGCTTCTACCTGAATCTAATAGCCCCAAGGAACAAATTTTGAACGGCATCTATATAATTGTTTTGTTCAAAGCCAAGGACGAAGGCCTAAATAAAGAGCTTACTACAAGAATCAAAGCAACTCGGAAAATTTATGTATCAGGAACTGCGTGGAATGGCAAACCAGCTTGCAGATTTGCTGTTTCAAACTGGCAGACAGACGCAAAGCGAGACCTGCCGCTCATTAAAGATGTTTTGGACAACGTTGTTGAAGCGTGGAAGAAGGCATAAAAAACATCGCTATCTAAGTCGTATATTCATAGCTATAGTCATCGCAGTATAATATCAACTTTGCGAACAGAATACAGCTTGATATCCATACCCAACTCGTGATTCCCTAAGCCATCTTCCTCTTACCACACACTCACAGTAGCTGATTATAAACAGCAGAATGAAGTAATCATCCCGTTATCTTTGGTGAAGACATTTGGAATCACGTTGAGGATATGTTACCACAACATCCACAACGCAACGGTACGATGATCGCTTCATGATGAAACATGAAAGATACTAATCCGAGCTCTGGGAAATGGAACCTCAACCAAGAACTCATCAGCTACCGGAAAAAATGTTGAAATACGCCGTGCGGTTGTACCTTCGTTCAGAGATCCTCCATCTTGTACACCTCATAAGCCGGCTCCTCATAAGGATGCGCTCTAAGACAATCAGCTTTAGCTTTCCCCACCACTTTTCCTAACACAACACACTCACTTCTTCAAGGCCTCTACTGCACTAACAGCAACCTCCCCTTCCCAAGCAAATGCTCTCAACTCTCACCTCTTCCACCTCCTCCAGCTCGCCCTTCGTTCCAATCTACCATATGAATCGTCAGCCTTGTCCCGGCCTATTCAAATTTTCTCAATCCTAATAACGAGAAAACTCACATGCGGATTCGCCGCATCCCCAGGCCTGAACTGCCCTGTGCCCTTGCTTGTAAATGCACACTCCGTATAACCCCCCTTTCCAGGAAAGCTTCCCGCGCCCGCAGTGAAGATAGCGGTTTTGCAGGCCGAGAGGGCAGCGGGCGGAACGAAGAAGACGAGCTTGAACCGCGTGGGAATGGACATCTTGAGAACGACAAGATTACAGAGATCTTGAGTTAGGTCGTGTTGGATGAGGTTAGATTGAGTTGTGGTAGCGTGGAGCGAAGGCTGAGGTGGGGAGGTCGTCGGTTGGACTTGCCGGACTCGGACGCATGTGGATCCTGGTCACACGGTGGTGGAAGGTGGGGTCGTATTCGTGCAACAGTGTACATTGAACAAGATATCATTGATGAAGATATAAAAAAATTCAAGAGCCTAAGCATCTAAATAGTTATCGTGTATATGCATATTTCTCAATATGACTGGCTCTCATCACTTCCATTAGACCTCAAAGATGTTTCCCAATGATTTCCAGTGATATCTGCTTAGAATCAAATACGATTTGGGTGTTAGGATGGAGACGTGAGAAACTCAGAAACATACCTTAGAATATTGTCTGTGACCTGTTAAGCTGTGCGTCGTCGTCATCCTCCTACAGATCAGATTGGGTAATGTAACTGCATGCAACTATGACTATGCTCCAATTGCATTGTCCGTGAGCGCGGATGTAGGAATGTATCACTTGCTCAACTATCAAAGAGGTTTCCAACGACAAAAATCACAAAAGAGCTCAGCGTACACAAAGTCCATATACCGCTTCCTCGCAACATTGATTACTTCATTCGGGTGACACTCCATTCAGATAGAATACACGAAATCCAATTAATGAGAGTTGTGTCAATTCAAATACACGTATGATTTGAAAATGGGAATCGGCTGCGTGCGGATGCGCTCTCGATTTTTGGGTCTCTACTACATGCTAGGTTATGAACGAACTCGACCCATCTCTTCGAGAACTGTGGTTTTTCGCGATGAAAATGAAGGTAACCAGACTCTTCTTGTAACTTTGGGTACTTGGAATGCTTCGGTAACGTATTGTGCTTATATACCTTGTAAGCGGTAAGTTTGCTCCCAAGAGCTGACTCGCTACAATTAACTGCTTACATCCAACTGGACCCACTATGCACCCGTATTTCTTATTCACCGCTGCAGAAACATAGACCCGCTGCTCGGATTTGAATAGTTGCGATTAGGTTGGGTACATGGCTTAGGTTCGGGTTGTAACCGGGGTCCGAGGGTTGTTTGTTTGAAGGAAGACACGCCACAATCACAATGCCTGTGGTTGGCCGCACATGCAACGTTGGCTTCTTGAATTCCAGGTCCACGGCTCCCCCACTGCGTGCTTACATGGATTAATTGCTCTGGGTCGGTCGGCAGTTCGCATTTGATGCTTGCTCATATTTGACGTTTCAGCAGTCTGCATAGCATCTTCACGGCAGGAAACAGCAGACAGCAAGATGCAGAGCTCAATTCTGCTCGTCCTTTGGGCAGCCATCGCCATCTTTATCTACAGATTTGCACAGTATGTACTTGTGGAGTTGCGACATTCACGCAATGCGAAGCGTCTAGGCTGCGTAGACCCGCCCCGGTTCGTTAATTACGACTACCTGGGCCTATACACAGTTTATAAGTCACTTCAGGCGGATGGAAAAAGGGATTTGATGGGACTTATTCAAGAGTTTTGGCAGAACGTTAGAAAAAGAGAAAGCGAGATCAAAAACCAGAATTTACTTACGGTCCGTCAAACCCTGCTGGGTGGGAGATCGGTAGTTACGATCGAACCGAAGAATATTCAGGCAATTCTTGCGACTCAATTCAAGGACTTTGGGCTAGGGGAGAGGAGGAATGGAAATTTTGAGCCGTTGTTAGGAAGGGGAATCGTGAGTATCATAGTTCGAGCGGGAATTGATGAAGTACTAATTCAATGTCATAGTTCTCGAGTGATGGAGAGCGATGGTCGCATGCAAGAGCTCTACTGCGTCCCCAATTTGTTCGCGATCAAGTGAGTGACCTCGAATTAGAAGAGCAGCATATGCAAAACCTGATGCGTATGTTGCCTGTTGGCAAGGACCGCTGGACCAGCGTTATTAACATCCAACCGCTGTTCTTCAAACTGACCATTGACTCCGCCACGGAGTTTCTCTTCGGTGAGAGTGTAGACTCGCAGCTAGCAGATCTCCCAGGCTACACATATCAGAACCCGATTGCAAAAGACTTTCCGTTTCACTTCGATCGCGCACAGACAGCAATAGCGCAGGGAATTAGACTGCAGGATATGTACAAGCTGGCGCATACCAAACAAATGAAAGACGACTGTAGAGTATGCCACAACTTCATCGATCATTACGTGCGCAAAGCTCTGTCCAAATCTAAGACCTCTTCACAAGTCACTTCCTCTGGAAAACAACGTTACGTCCTCCTCGATGCCCTCGCAGAATCCACCAGCGATCCCCTTGAACTGCGCTACCACATGCTCTCAATACTTCTTGCCGGCCGCGACACTACCGCCTCTACTATCTCTTTCGCATTCATGTACCTTGCGCAGCGTCCAGACATCTACGCCAGACTCCGTGCCATTATTCTCGATACCTTCGGCTCGCGCTCGCATCCTCGCTCCATCACCTTTGAAGGCCTCAAGAACTGCAACTATCTCCAGTGGGTGCTTAATGAGACTTTGCGCCTGCAACCCGTAGTCCCCATCGATTGGCGGCAGGCCCTCGTCGACACCACGCTGCCGACAGGCGGCGGTCCCGACGGCACATCGCCAATTTATATTCGCAAAGGTGACAATGTCGACTACCAGATCTACATCATGCAGCGACGAACGGATCTATGGGGTGCCGATGCCGAGGTATTTCGACCTGAGCGGTGGGAAGGTCGGAAGTTTGGCTGGGAATTCTTGCCCTTTAATGGGGGCCCAAGGATCTGTGTTGGGCAGCAATTTGCACTGACGGAGGCGGCTTATGTGATTGTGAGGCTTTTGCAGCGGTTTGAGAGGATGGAGGGTGTAGGTAACTCATGGGAGCCGGTTGAGAAAGGTGGAGAAGGATTTGTAAGGACTACGGTAACGCTGACTATGGCGCCGGCGGACGGAGTGAAAGTTAGGTTCATGGAGGCTGCAGAGTAAGGCACTTAGTTGGGTTGAGACATGTACAACATCTCTTAGGTAGCTAGAGAGGAATGGACCCTCGTTAATACTGAGTTGTAAAGAATGCTGTTGAAGTGTGAACTTAGTAAAGCTAGGTGTAAATTATATTTCTATTGTCTTCTTATGAAACATCATAAAAACGGTCAGAACTGTACTTAGAGTTTTTCATGATACCTAAGGGGGCCTGTCTCCGGTCCAAACGGTAGATACAAAACAGGAAACTTGAGCAGGAAAACTGACAAATACCATTCCACCAGCAGGTGCTGGGTTTAAACAGCTGGGTTCATGCTTGAGCGACTAACACAGTTTTACCGCTAGACCACTAAGTGGATGTTCTTGAGCTTAAAAAAGCAGTGGAGGGCGTTGGGAATATTGAGGTCATATACGGAGCGTTTATGCGGGCACGAGTGATGGAGCCCTGAGCGAGCATTGTTAAACGAGGGCTAGAGCAGAGTGAGTGATCATCTAGATAATCTGAAGTCTTATCGAACGAACACTGCGAGCGAATATTCCGACTTGATAATGGCACCAAGCATGCGATTGAAGAGCCGACCAGCGTGAGGAGCTTCATTTTCGGTACTTATTCACACATCTCCATCCTCATCGCGTCTCCATTCACGGCACGTTCGGCCGCTACCGACTCTATCATTTAGAGCAAAAAAACAGAAAGATTTTCATTGTAGCTACAAACTCTCAATGGAGAGCGACCTATTTCTTTTTTCGGAGGAACATTTCCTTCCTGTTTGTCTTCGAGTGTGAATAAGCACGCTTTGATGGTAGATGTCAATTGTTCCCCACCTCTCTGCAGCGGCCCATTTGCGTGCTAGATTAGCGATGTAACTGTCAGGCCAGCCCGGAGTGACATCGGACAATTACATTATAGTTATTAGCTGTAGTGTCTGTGCATACGCCGTATTGCCTACATAATGTCAGGCGTCCAATCCATCGCATGCCGTCTATGCACGTTGTATTCTATGCGCGATGCGGCTATAGAAACCTGTGGAAGGATGCATGTTATTATCTAAGAGCACGGTATACACATCATTGGCGAATTAACGTATTAAACGTTACATATAGCTAACGAAGGATGTAGGATCACCATAAAAGGCAAGTGGTAATCAACATAGCTCGTTTCGAAGTGAGTCTACTTGCGCCAATGCGTATTACAAGCAATGAATCGTTAAAGAATGTACACGGGTTGGGTAATCAAGCAGAGTCAATTCCTATAGGTTGCTCATCGACAATGTGTGAGCCGCATTTCGGATGATTTGATGTGGGTTGCCGCTTTGGGTAACGTTTACGCCGGTGTAGTGAATAAGCGAAGCAGCGATCTACTACACGAAGGCAATGATGACATCGAAGAAGTCTTAGCTTCAGAACATACGGCCAAATTTGGATCAACCGCAAGACTATGCTCCGCGGACAAAGACTTAGGGCTCGGAATAAATCGCATGTAAGGCTGTCCATGGTCCCTCGTGGTGACATGCTGAGCTAGTTCATTTGTTTGAAGTTATGTGTCAGCATATACCACATGGTAGCTAGGATTCGAATGGGATCACCTGCCCCATGGAGTACCGGGTCGGCGTGCCTGGCTGCCTACACGCACCCGATTTTTGGGCCGGCCCCATGGGGTAATGCTGTGTCGTGCAGGTAGGATTCTTGCGGGGAAGTCTACGGCCGCAGCATAGATCTCTCTGCATTGAGTTTTTCATCAGGGCATAATGATGTTACAATGGTATGCATTATTGGTTGTGGGTTGCCCAAGCTGACCAGAGGACAACGTCCTGATACGGCAGGCTGCTATTGAAGGCTTTTATGAGACCAGGTCTGGGTCGCGCTAGCATGTATTACGGTATTGATAGAGATGATCTTTTGTGCGAGGGTGGAAGTTGGTTGAAGAGAAAGGCCAGAGGGAAGCGGGACCGGGGGATCGGAGCATGGACGGGAGAGATATAAAAGGGACGGACAACCTCAACTGAAGTGTATCATCAAGCTATCACTTACCATTCAACAAACACGTTAGAAACATACAGCTCTTTATAAAGCGGTCGGCATCATGAAGTTCTTCGCTCAGATCCTGGCCACTGCTGCCCTCGTGGCTGGCGTGATCGCTGCGCCTGCTGGTACGTTCCGCAATAATTATTGCTCTATCTGTGGAATAGTATTGTAATTGCTAACGTTGCGGTGGTATAGCTGACGTAGACGCCATTGCACGCGATGTTCTGAACGCCGAAGGCGTTGCAGCAGTAAGTCGCGTGGCGATCAGCCTTGTCGTCTATCCAGGAGACTGATAACATCGTAGCCTCTCGATAAGAAGACTGTATGCTATTGCCAACTCGGGATCTGTGTTCCCGCCGGATGCAACACGAAATGAGTGAAGGCTCCACGATAATGATCGATAGATATTGAGCTAGGCAAGAGTCGAAAGTTTATATAGTATTACTTTTGCAAAGACCAGAACTTGGTCATTCAACTGATCAATGATATCCTTTATATGAACATTTCATAACATAAGTTATGTCTCGGTAACAAATTTGCTGTTCTGTCCGTATGTGATGCATGTGCATGCTCCGGGTCGAGAATATGAGTGAAAGAGCAGTGGAGTAGGACAAAACATTGAGGATACATCATGAACTGTGTCACCCCAGGATACATATTACACGAATGACAATCCTCAAAATTCTCGTCCTGTGACCGTAGTTGGCAAGCAGACGTGTTGCTTGCGGATGTACAGAACACATGAAATGAATGGTGTGCAGCAATGAGTAGGTTATAGTGGTGTCCAGTTCACTTCATCGCTGTGGCCATGTCTCTTGGTTGCATGCATAGTCGGACCGTTCAATATTGATGAGGTGATTGACGGCAAGATGCTAGGGCGTCACTCCGCGGGTCGAGAGTGGGGCGGAAAGCGTTGTCACGTGGCTAGCGTCGCGTCAAGAGTGGGTCCGTGCACTCTGTTTACCAACATAGTCGCCAGCGTTTTGAGAGCCCACAGTAGAGCAGACGCTCGCAACTAACACAACACCAACAGCGAACATGTCGTCCGCGTCACCTCGGAAATCCACGCGCGCTGCCGCCACGCGTCGGAAAGCGCCCATCATCGACGACTCGGAAGGGGAAGAGAACCAGGCCCCGCAAAGCCAGAACGAGGAGGACAGTGAAGACTTCACACCAGCGCCCGTACCCCCGAAGAGGGCACGAGGGCGGCCGAAGAAAAATGCTGACGCTTCGAGCGCTACATCTACACCAAAGCCACCGCCAGCGAAGAGGCGGAGAGCACGCGCAACAGAGTCGGCTGAGGCGAGCGAGTCTATCCAACCGACGCGGCTCTTCAGCCCGCCGTCAGAGAGCGTCGCGGCTCCATCGCCCGCGAAATCGCCCCGTAAGCGAACAACAGCGAGCAGCAGTCGCAGGTCGCGCGCGTCAAAAGCCGCACTGTCAGACGATGAACCACAACTCCCTACCCCGCAGCCATCAGAGTCACCAGAATCTAAACTAAAAGCCCAACCAGAGATAAAGGTAGAACCTGAAGCTGATCCCGAACCTGAGCCTGACCCAGAATCGACGATTGTGCCCAGCACGCCCCTCACCGATATTACCGAAACCGCCGTGAACGAGCAAATCCCTACAGCAGAAGTAGAGTCCAAACCTGAGACGCGGGCTGAACCGACCGTGATAGAAAGAGTGAATACCCAGCACACGGTGCTAGAGAGGCCTATAGACATCGTGAACCGGAAGAGGGCTGCTGGTCTTCTCATGACCCAGGAGTCAAATATACCGAAGCAGCGCACCGTCATCAATTGGCTGATCCTGACCAATTTCAAAAGCTATGCCGGGATCCAAGAAGTGGGCCCCTTTCACGCATCTTTTTCCTCAGTCGTGGGACCGAACGGATCAGGAAAGTCCAACGTTATCGATTCGCTGCTGTTCGTTTTTGGTTTCCGCGCGAGCAAGATGAGACAGGGCAAGATTTCGGCGCTCATTCACAACTCGGCCGCGTTTCCAGACTTGGACTACTGCGAAGTTGCAGTACATTTCGAAGAAGTCAAAGATCTCGACGTGGGTGGTAGTGAGATTGTTCCGAACACAAAATTAATCGTCTCGCGACGAGCTTTCAAGAACAATTCGAGCAAGTACTACATCAACAACAAGGAGTCGAATTTTTACTACTGTGACCAACCTTTTGAAAGGCCGCGGCGTCGATCTAGACCACAAACGTTTCCTTATCCTGCAGGGCGAAGTTGAATCGATTGCGCAGATGAAGCCCAAAGCTGCCAATGAACACGAGGATGGCCTACTTGAGTACCTTGAGGACATTATCGGCACATCGCAGTACAAGACACCTATTGAAGAAGCCACCACAAGAACCGAGGAACTTAATGATATATGCGCCGAGAAGAAAGGGCGAGTGGAGCATGTAGAAAGGGAAAGAAATGGGCTCGAGGACAAGAAGAACAAAGCTCTCGCCTTCATACGAGATGAGAATGAGCTTGCAACTAAGCAATCAACCCTCTACCAGATCTACATCTCGGAATTTGACGATCATATCCAAGTCACTGGAGAGTCAGTAGCACAAATGCAAGCGCAGCTGGACGAGGAGCTTCAGAAACATCAAGGCAATGAAGAAGGCATCAAACAGCTTGAGAAGCAATACAAAAAAGGCTCCAAGGACTGTGAGCAGTGGGAAAAACAGGCCCAAGAGCTTCAAAAGGAGGTCGCCAAGATTGACAAAGACACTGTCAAATTCGAGGAAAAGCGGAAATTCCTGGCTGGGAAACAGAAAAAAGCTCGAGAAGACCAAGGATACTAGCAAGCACGGCATCTCCGAATGTACGACGCTGGCAAAGCAGTACGCTTCCGATCTTGAGGCCTACGCCGACGACATGGCAGAGCTAGAACAGAAGATGAGGGCCGAAGAGAAAGAGCTGGAGGCTGTCCGCGCAACTTTGTCTGGGAAGACACAAGACCTCTCGGACCAGATCGCGGCCAAGCAGAAGTCCCTCGAACCTTGGAGCGCCAAAATCAATGAGAAGCAATCTGCAATCGCGCTCTCACAAAGCGAGCTTGATATCCTCCGTGAGAAGGAAAATGCAGGCGCCAAAGGCATCGCCGAGGTTGAAGCTAAGATCACCACCCTACAAGAATCTAAACAGAACAAGGCCGAAGAATTGGAAGAGTGCAAAGCTGAGAAGAAAAGGGCAGAGAAGGAAGCCCAAAAGGTGCAGTCACAACTCGATCAATTGGCACAGCAAGAGCCCATTTTGAGGTCGAAACTATCTGGCGCGAGACAGAACGCCAATGAAGCAAGGGCAAGTCTGTCCGCCACCCAGACTCAGAGCAACGTCCTCGACAAATTGATGAGACTGAAAGATCAGGGACGTATCAGCGGTTTCCACGGACGGCTTGGCAACCTAGGTGCAATCGACCAGAGATACGACATCGCAATTTCCACAGCTTGTCCTGCATTAGACCACTTTGTCGTTGATTCCGCTGAGGTTGGAGAGCAATGTATCGACTACCTCCGGAAGAACAACCTTGGCCGAGGCACCTTCAGGCCCCTCAATCGCCAACGACAACATGATCTCTCGCAGATTGAAACCCCAGAGAATGTTCCACGATTATTCGACCTTGTCACGCCGAAAGATGATAAGTTTAGGCTAGCCTTCTATAATGTCCTGCAGGACACTCTCGTCGCCAAGGATCTTGAGCAGGCCAACCGTGTTGCATACAGCGCGAAGAGATGGCGTGTCGTCACTCTCAGTGGCGAATTGATAGAGACGTCAGGTACCATGAGCGGTGGTGGAACACGTGTGGAAAAAGGGAAGATGTCATCAAAACTCGCCGCAGACGTTACTAGTACCCAAGTTGCTAAGCTCGAGCAAGACCGCGATGCTCTTGAGCAGAGTTTTGCTCAGCTCCAACAAGAACAACGTGATCTAGAGACACAGCTTCGCAGCCTGCACGACCAAATACCACAGCTAGAGACTAAAGCTCAGAAGATCGCCTTGGAATTGGAGAGCTTCGATCGCAATATAGCAGACTCTCAGCGCCGAATTAAGGAACTCAGCACCGAACAAGCGTCAGTCAAATCGGATAAAGCTCGAATATCTGCATTAGAAAAGAGCATCACTTCCGCAGAGAAAGAAGTCTCAAGGCTGCATGCGGAGACTGCTGAAGTAGAAGATGAAATCAAAGCTTTACAGGATAAGATCATGGAGATCGGCGGTGCTAAGTTGCGAATCCAGAACGCCAAGGTCACAGATCTGAAAGGCCAAATCGATTCCCTTGCCGACATGATATCGAATGCAGAAGTGTCAAAGTCGAAAGAAGAGAAGCAGCTTTCCAAGCACGAAAAGGCACATGCTGATGCCATCAAAGAGCTCGAGAAGCTCGCACGCGACGCCCAAAAAATAGAGGCCGACCTCGAAGCGCATAATCAAAACGCCGCAGGAATTAGGCAGCAGGCCGAGGAAGCTCAAGATGCCTTAGAGGCGAGAAAAGAAGAGCTTCAAGCTCTCAAAACAGAGCTCGACGAAAAGACAGCACAACTGAACGAAACGCGTGCCATTGAGATCGAGATGCGCAACAAGCTTGAAGAAGGTCAAAAGACTCTCAACGATTTCAAGAAAAAACAGGCATACTTCGAAGACAAGCGGTTGAAGTTATCCTATCAGAACATTAGTGACCTTGGCGAGGAGGAAGAAAGCGAAGGCCTCCCTGAATACACCAAGGACGAGCTTGAGGACATGGACAAAGCCGCCCTTAAGGAAGAAATCGAGGATCTCGAAAAGAAGAACGAAAACGTCACCGTCGACCTCGCTGTGTTGGCCGAATATCGTAAGCGCACCGAAGAGCACGCCGAACGTAGTGCGGCTCTCACCGAAGTCGTCGCTCAACGTGACGAGTCGAAGAAACAGCTCGACGATTTCAAGCGGCGACGTCTAGAGGGCTTTATGGAAGGCTTCTACATCATCACGGCGCGCCTGAAGGAAATGTACCACATGATCACCATGGGTGGCAATGCGGAACTTGAGCTTGTCGACTCGTTGGACCCCTTTACTGAAGGTGTTGAGTTCAGTGTGATGCCGCCCAAGAAAAGCTGGAAGAAAATTTCGAATTTGTCGGGTGGAGAGAAGACGCTGAGTTCATTGGCCCTTGTCTTCGCGTTGCATCATTACAAGCCGACTCCCTTATACGTCATGGACGAAATAGACGCTGCCTTGGATTTCAGGAATGTAAGTTTGTCGGCTGTGAGTGGGTGGCAAAGAAATCTAACATACTTAGGTGTCTATCGTTGCAAGCTACATCCAGCAGCGCACCAAGAATGCGCAGTTCATTGTCATTTCACTGCGCAACAACATGTTCGAGCTTGCTGCACGTTTAGTCGGCGTGTACAAAGTCAATCACATGGTATGCGCCCGATGACCTTAATTTATGCGACATCGCTAATAGGTACGCAGACGAAGAGTGTCACGATTGAGAATAAGGATTATATCCGGAGATAGTCTCCCTTGGCGGGACTTGCTGCGTTGGCGTTGGTCCTTTTGGTCACATTGGATTGGCGTTTGTCTAGGAACGTAAAGCATTTGGTGTCGGTCTAGATGATTGGCATGGCATGATCATGATAGGATAAAGAGGAATGGGTCTTCTGGTAGAACGATTAGGCGCCTCTATCGGGATTGTATAATGATGATGCCAATTTGATGTTGTACATGAAGCCATTTTGTTCCTTCACGGGTACGCGTGATCCTAAATAACCGTGAAAACACTACAGTAGAGTACAGCTAAACCACTCACGAATCGCTAAGCCGCTTTTTAATACGTATTGTGCGGAGCCCTGCTTAATCTTGCACTTGTTGCATACTAGAACGCCGCGAATGACGAATAATAGGCGTGGATTTGCTAAGACTCAGTAAGCTGCCATTGCCTGCTTAACACCTTAAGAAGCAGGCCAATACTTAAAATTCGCAATCACGCAAATCAAGAACTCAGAAAAGCTCATTTCATATCTTACGCAGCACTGCCTAATTATTTTCGATACACTATACACTGACGGAGGCTTTCTGGCTAGCCCCGCATTGAGCCTCTCCGCCCCGCCCCCGCTTCTCAATAAGCATCGCCCAGGTTTCCCCAACCGCTTGAATCACCACGCATATTGCTCTTCGTTATGGTACCGACGCCCAGTAAGATCTTGGTGTTCGGCGCGACGGGCGTGATCGGGAAGTATATTCTCCATGCGCTCATCAACGCGCAATCAAACTTTGACAAAATCGGAATCTTTACATCGCCTGGGACGGCCGAGAAGAAGAAAAGCGAGATCGATGCGTTGAGAGAGAAGGGCGTGGACGTCGCCGTTGGTGATGTCGAGTCTGAGGCAGATGTGAAGAAAGCGTATGAGGGTATGGATTCCCGTTCCACAATTCCCGACATAACTGATTATCTTACATCACACGACGTCAACAATATGCAAATTCGAGATTCACTTCATAAATTGACGACAAACAGGCTATGACACTGTCATCTCCGCCCTCGGCCGGAACGCCATTCTCGTCCAAATCCCCCTGCTCCGTTTCGCAGAATCCTCCTCCACGATCCACACCTTCTTCCCCTCTGAGTACGGCACTGACATCGAGTACTTTCCTCACTCCGCCACTGAGAAACCACACCAGCTAAAACTCCAAGTGCGCAAGTACATCCGCGAGGAAGTGAAGAAGCTCAATGTTACGTACCTCGTTACAGGCCCGTATTCAGATTTATATATTAGCAAGCAGACCGGCGATTTCGAAAATGCCGGCAGCTTTGATGTTAACGGACGAAAAGCGATATTATTGGGGAGTGACGGAGCAAAGTGAGTTTTACGACCATGAAGGATGTCGGTGTACTCCTTGTTGCTGCACTGAAGACGCCACCTGATGCTTCCCCCCGGACTCTAAAGGTTAATTCCTTCACTGCCACTCCTGATGAAATTCTCAAAGAGTTCGAAAAGCAGACGGGTCAGCAGTGGGAGGCAAAATATACGCTGCTGGAGGAGCTGAAGAAATTCGAGGATGAAGCTTGGAAAAAGGGGGATCCGAAGGCGACAGGATATACTTTGAGGAGGATATGGACTGAGGGCGGGACTTTGTATGAGAAAAAGGATAATTGGAGGGTGGGAGAGCCCGAGGTGGAAACGTTGGAGAGCCAGGTGAAGCTGGCGATTGAGAAGCAAGGAGGGAAGGGAAGGCTTTGAGTGTGAAGTTTGGAAGTGCATTGATACGGAGGGAAGTTCCCATAGGAGTATGTTCTTCGTTAGAAGATGGTATTGAAGTTGATTGAAAGAAATGGCAACTGGTGAAATTATCGCAGTGTCAGTGAGAGCGAATGCTGTAGGTCCATATCCATGGGTTTGTGCACGTAGCTCTAGTCAGGTCACAGATTCACGTCGTGTGCGAATATGTACAGCGCAAGTGATTTTCTCTATAACATAGATCTTCAATGCCCGCTTTGGAAGTCAATCTGGCGTGAAAGCTGCTCAATGCCCCTTCACACGCCTCATTGAATAGGTCAAGACGTTCGAAGGCGATTGTGATTATTCTGCACTTTATCTGAAAGCCTAGTGTCAGTGCTCATATGAGTTAGCAGAAATCACTCCCCCCTAAAATCTCTACCCGATATACTACAAAGCTGAACTGCAGGACAACTCACAAGCACCACGCAAGCCACGATATCGCTCTTCCCACCCGTCCACAGGAAGTCAAGTGAAACCACAGACAGCAGAAGATCCAACAGGAAAATAGTCCGAGACAATACGAACACTGAGCAAAGATGTCACTCCATTGCTGTTCTCGACATTGATTACTATTGTCGAAAGTAGAAGCGAGACGATCTAATGAAACAATAGTACACCATGCTGTTGACTGTGACCGTGCACCTAATGAATGCTTAACCGTGGGATTTGGTGATGTTTTCTGTTCAGAAGAGGATTTTGTGTTGATAGACCAGCGTACGGCGTTGCTATCCGGTGGGTGGAGCGGACACCGGTCAGACACCCATATTCCTATAGTTCAGTCTAGAATTGACTGAATAAAATTATTCTGATCTACACTAGAATAATTTATACGAAGAGAAGTAAGCCAGAATGATAGGTGCGCACCGTGCGAGAAAACTTTCGACACCTCCAACACTGCAATGGAATCAGCTTCAGTAATATTGACATCAATGCCTTCAGATCACCCAGCCTTCGACAGGAAGGCATCATTTACTCACCATGTTGCGTTACATAAAAACGTTACCTCCTATAGCAGGGAACAGCGCCAGGGATAAGCGAAGCACCTAATTATGGAATCCGACGTTTGATGGCGAGAGATCAGGTTAGCGTCTCGATACAATTTCTCCGAACGGGCGGTGAGATCTGCAGAAAATGATACCTTGACTACAGGGTCAGATGATGGAATAAATCCGATCGGATGCGCAATGCCGGATGACCTCGCTAAAAAACAAAAATAGCGAAAGCCTTTCTATACACTAACGCTTCGTTCATGAGAGCGATCCTGAGCAGGCCTTCCTGCCAGCGAAATGACTGTGCGGGGAGAACATGTTTGACATAAACAGTACAAAGCAGCGATAGTATATTGTTCGAACTAGCCTAGGTTCTCTAATGGTACTCCGAAACCTGCTTGGACCGCATGACATCGAAGTTCCCCGCATAGCCACACCGCACCCAATCTATACAATTATCGAAATACGCCCAAAGCGGTAATTTAACAACGCAATACCCTGCGGCTCCAAGGATGATCTTACGTCGCGAAAGCAAGGCGGCCTACATCTCTCCACATCACTGGCTGCATTTTCGGAAGCAGATGGTAAAATCGCGTGCTCGGTAGTCCAGAGTACTAAATCGATAGTTTGGAATATCGATGCGGTGTTTGCCATGCTTCTAGGCCAGATGACGGGGTGCCGTACGATGTACCGATGAGACTCGCGAGAGAGAGCAAGTATAAAAGGGAGCGCAGACATGATGCTTTTAGTTCCCATCAGCAAGCTTCAAACATTCGAATCCTAATAGAACTAAAGTCATTCGCTAAACTACACTCGCTACTTCTCCATCGTCACTATGCGCTACACTGCCGCTGCACTCTCCGCTCTCGTCGCTTCAGTCGCCGCCGTAGGCAATGCTGTCGTGAAGAACAATGGTACTAGCAACATCTACGCGTGGTCCGTCGGCTCCTCCGTGAGCGCAAAGCAAACCATCACTCCAGGTAGATACTTCTTCTATTCCACAACTCTTTAACAAAGCTAATGCTCATGACTTACAGGAAAATCGTGGAGCGAAACCCTGCATACTGATGCCAAAACCGGCGGCGTTGCTATCAAGATTACCACCGTGGATGACGGCCTGTACAACGGCTCTCCTCAACAGATCTTCTCGTACTCGCTGGATGGTGCCTCAGTTTGGTAAGTCAAAATATTCAAAATCTTTATACGGAAAGCACATAGCTAATTAAGCGGAAAGGTATGATCTCAGCACGGCGTTCGGCGAGCCATTCAACGGCAAACACATCACTGTCACTAGCAGTGGCAGCCCGACTATTGACTGGCCGAAGGGCACCAACCCTGGCGGCAGCCAGGTGAAGGTTGGCGACAGTTCAAAGGATGTTGTTTTCACTGCTTATGCCTGAAGGCGGTAATGTGTAATCTAATGAGTACATATGATGATGAAAGTCAATAATGGAAAAGTAATACTGTACACACGTTCAGACATTTCGTATTGCGCAAAGTCCTAGGATATATAATACAAATGTAGAATGTGAACAAAATGCATAATGACGTGGTGCCCGGTTCTTCTTTGTTCACCCGCAGTGGTTGTTGTCAATTATTGATTGTTGCGTGATATGATCATGCTCAGCTTTGGTACGCAACACATCAGTTGCGTAAGTGAGGTAAGTCCTGCCCGGATACAAATTACCATTTCTATTTTACAAGCGATCCTGTGCATGTTTCACAGCCACCACACTTGTTCTTGCAAATACACGATCCCAGAACCCCTTTGGCTTTGGCGTAATCAGTTTTCGTTTTGGCGCTTCACTCTTCTCCCAAATATTTTGTAGATATTCTGCTTTGCATTTGCTTCTCAGCTGCTCATACTTTTCTTTGGGATAGATTTTCCAGAACTCTTCTTCCGTATAGTAGTTGCGCGAGTAGAGCCATTTGAATCCACCGAGCTGATATAGCAGTCGCTCCATCTGCCGGTGCTTTTCCTTGAATGAAGCGAGGTTGCTAATAGTAGACCGAGTGTAGCCTCGGATAGATATATTCATAGAAAGCGATGTTCCCTTCGGGTTTGGACGCATGACTAATCCGTTAGATTTGTCTAAGGAGGTTTGTCTAAGGAGGTTCGAGTGATAGGACCTACCAGAACGCTCCTCCGACTGTTGAGAGACGGGATAGAATAGTAAGGGGTAGATCTTGAGATTATTCTCTAGAAATTCCAGCATCTTGGAAATTGTTTCTTGTGGAACTACCAAATCTTGTACAAACAAGTGGTCTGACCAGTGAAGAGCTTGCATCGATTGGGCAAGCACATTAGATCGCGTCGCGGTGTCTGTTACCCACCTTGTCCAGTCATTCAGTGGCATCCGCTCAAAACAATACTGTCCAAGGCAGAATGATTCTCTGTCATGGCGAAAGAGATAGTCCATAATCGATACACTCTCGGTCTTCGGCCCGGCTTCAAGAACGTGCTGATAGTACCAATCATCGCTGGGACCACTGAAGCTGGCCTTAGGATGTTCTTCTATAGTGCTGAGTTTACCGATTGCAACAACGCCATACGATTGAGCTTCGGGCCCATAAATCAGTACCTCTGCGAAGTCAATTTCTACATCTTGGGAGAATCGATGAAGCGACTCAAGAGCTTCTATGGTACTTTTTACGGGTATGTATTTCAACTCAACCAACTTGCTGGCAGGTACTAGGTTGATCTGAAAGAGTGTTGCAATGCCAAGGGTCCCTAACGAGCCAACCATGGCATTGAAGAGCTAGGAATTCCGCGTTCTCGATGCTCTTGAGATAGTCCCATCAGGTAGAATGACTTCCACCCACATCACCACTCGGTCAAAGAAGCCATGTCTAAAGGATGCACTGCTGCCAGCGGTACCTGCAAAGTTACCTCCAATGGTAGTTTCTGGGAAGGATGGTACGATTGGTGGGATGAGGCCATATTTCAATGTCTCCTTTACGAGCCTTTTCATCGTTACGTTCGGTTCTATCATCACGAATTGGCTTCGCGTATTGATGTCCAGGATATGGTGCAGATGTGAAGTGTGGATCACCGCTCGCGGGTCGTGCATTGCTCGAAATGAGTGTGTGGCGCCATGGTAGATCCTGAAAGGGCGATTTCGGTTGTGAAATGAATGCACTTCTTTCGATAATTCTCGTACATCAAATTTGTGAGTATCCATAGCGTTCACTAAAGTTTGAGATAATAGCTATCATAGAGTAGTCGGGTAAGATGGCCTTTGGCGTTGCGCTGACGATGCGATATGGAAACACATTTTGAAAAAAGAATTAAACGGGCCTGAGCTAGAACCGAAATATGTAATGATTCTGAGAAATGCTTTCAGTAAGGTGCTTTACCCTATTTGTGCTCAGTCGCGAATAACGGTGACGGATCCGGCGATCCATTGTTAATCGAAAATGTTTCTGCCTCGTAAAACGCAGTATCTCAAAGACGTGTAGGAATGTAACGACCAGATTGAATATTGATCATCGATTTTATTATGGATGAAAGAAGATTTTGAAGCGTGGTTGCACCTGCGGAAGACGGCAGAAGTTGGAAGCGCTCGGGACTATTTCGGTTGGCTCACCTTCAGGACAGTACTGCATCGCAACATATTATCAGGTTGTTGTACGCGTAAGGACTACAATGTCGACTATCTCTACTAGCATATTATAGACGGATCTATTTACATAAAGTAATCTTTAACCGTATACGCAAGATATCCTATCATTGTTGCCAAAGCAGTTTGCGTACCATAGTAGCCAATTACCCTTCCTACACCCATGCTGTTTTGTCGCATCTATACGTGGACATATAATCAGTAAATGGCCTATATGTGCAGCGAAATTTAGGCGACTTACCAAACCCAGTTCAACATGCGATATACGAAGAGCGAGCATAGCTCCGAGGAAGTAGTTTATGTATGTGCTAGAATTGTTAGTTCGTACGGCAAGTGATAGTGAATGTACGTACCGGTTCGCTCCATTGAGTTCTGCTAAGCCAGCGATAACGAGGGCAAGAGGAATGTTCTCGTTGAAGTTCTGCTGCGCGCGTGAGGCTACGTAGAGAGGGTCTTTGGTTCCTTTTGAGGCGTCTGTGCTATCGCCCATGTATCTGTGAAGGTTGTTAAACCTTGAGGCTAGGTTGCGTGGAGAACGTACGTCTTGGTTATCAGACGCTGATACACAATTCGATTTTGGAGGAAAAGATAATAAGCGGCAAAAGGTACGGTCCATGATGCCGTGGCTGGCGCGAGGTTCAGACCGATGCGAATGGAGGAAAAGGAGGCCATCGTTGATGTGAGAGAGAAGTAGGACTAAAAGCTTTAAGGTGAGATGAAGAAGTTAGGACGAACGAAGATGGACGTGACGAGTGGAGATAAAATGTGGGACCTTTGGACGCTTTATGTCATGTTTCGGGATAACCTTTGTAGATTAGTGCGAGATGGACCTCGGATCCTTTCCGAGATAGTATAGGTGAGGTTTTATGAATTGAGTATACATAGACATGATTTGAGAGTGGATTTGTTGTCGGGGAGGAGTTAATATCCTGACATCTGTATATATGTGGATGCCTTCTCTTTCCTGCGCTCAAAATGTTGCAATGATCGCTGCACAAAGGCGCTGTGCTTAACGTTAGAAGCAGATCTTGTACTTCCGATTTAAATAATTGCTTACCAACCCATATGTTGGTGACGATGACAAACGCCTTACTCCAATGCTCCTATAGTAATGAAGGGCTTATCGTTTCTGGCAACCCCTTAACTCAGATTTCCATTCTGTATGGAACTAACTGACAGGTCGCATTTGCTCCGCATCATTTTCGCGGTTATCTTCTCGCGCTTCTTTAACCATTCTATCAATACCTCTATCTTTCAATACCTTCTGTGGGTGGGTTAGACCGGTCAAGTAAAATTTTTAGAGGCGCTTACTGAAAGACATTTCTCGTATTGCTTGAAAAGTGGATCACATTCATCGGTGGTCGCAGTGCCCCGGAGGAACTCTGGAAAGAATAAGCTTGACTGTCTCTGGGCGATGGTTGATGATAAAGGTAGCCTACTCTCGCTGTACCATTTCAAGAAGCAGTTGTCGTACCGCCTATAGCCTATTAGCGCAGGTTCTCATCAGTAATGTTACCCAATACTCTTTGACTTGATTGCACTCTGGTGCCAATGATGCCGACATGATAAGGAGAATCAGGTACAATGGAGTATAGAGCGTGAAGGCAAAGTGAAGGTGCAGGTACGGCAACTAGCTTTATCGATAAAGGCGCGCCAAGATTTTGGCATCTTGAATTTGCTTTCTTCGAGCGTAGCAACTCAGAAGACTTCATATATTCAACTACGCCGCAGAACGTCTCCACTCGACAAACGGTTCGTACGCGCGCAATGGTAGCCCGCCGCCGGTAGATGCACCATGGACTTCAAGGCGATCCAGGATTCGATCACCAAAGCGCTCATCACGACCACGCGCTCCGCGACGCGCATCAACGGCGCCGACGTGCCCTTCCAGCGCTCACTCAACCCTGCGGCCGGCTTAGCCCTTGATAGCCAGAATGCGCGGCTTTTTCAGCTCGCGCGGCGACTTCTGGAAAATGCTGCAGCGGGCTCGGACGCTGTAGGTCCTGACATATCCAACGTCGAAGCCCTCGACGACGACGACAAATGGAGGGGGTTTGTTGATGTCATCGACAGCTTGTTGGAGAAGGCCGATACCAACCTGGATGAGTACTCTGGCGTTGTGAAGCGCTTGAGCCCCAGTGCGGACCAGGTAAGTTGTCTAAAAAGTGTCCTGCGATCTGCTAACTTTTACATAGGTCGTTGCAACCACCGTGAAGTCTCGTTCGAACGTTGCCGTTGCTCCTGCCAACAGGAACCTTGTAAAGCCACAACTGTCGTTCGAGCACGTACCGAAGAACGATGAGACGGGCGGCTTCCGGCCTCTCATTACATCAAAACCGCATGCGAAAATTCCCATGGATCAGTGCCTGAAAACATTCAAGGACAATCGAGGTCGTGAACAGTAAGACACATACATGGATTTTACTATCTTTACTGACGGCAAGCAGATATCCACATCCTTACCAGACCGAGATCGAGAGCTACGAGTACCCACCCTCGATGTACGAACGTATCGGACCGAAACCGTACAAGCCTTTCGACACCACCACCGCAACTTTTGTTGATACCCCAGAAGCGCTAGCGACCATGCTGGCTGAGCTAAAAACCGCTAAAGAGATAGCTATCGACCTAGAGCACCACGACAATCGATCATATATTGGCATCGTATCGCTTATGCAAATTAGCACTCGCGACAAAGATTGGATCGTCGACACACTCAAGCCCTGGAGACGGCGATTAGAATGTTTAAACGAAGTCTTCACAGACCCAAACATCATCAAAGTATTACACGGCGCCTACATGGATATTGTTTGGCTCCAGCGAGACCTTGGTCTATACATTGTCGGACTTTTTGACACGTATCATGCAGCCCGCTCACTCGGATACCCAGGAGCGAGCCTGGCGTTCCTTCTTGAAAAGTTTATCAAATTCCAGGCACAAAAACAATACCAATTGGCAGATTGGCGAATCCGACCATTGACTAAAGAACTTTTCCAGTACGCGAGAGCCGACACACATTTCCTTCTCTACATATTCGATAACATGCGAAACGAACTTGTTGAGAAGTCCCATTTCTCAAATCCTGATCAGAACAAGGTGCAAGATGTTCTAGCCAAATCCAAGGAGACAGCACTACAACGGTATGAGCATCCTGTATATGACTCAGAGCTAGGCCTTGGACCTATAGGCTGGTACAGGCTTGTTTCCAGGACCCCTGTTCAATTCACCCCGCAGCAATTCGCCGTCTTCAAAGCTGTACACAAGTGGAGAGATGACGTGGCACGAGAAGAGGATGATAGCCCCATATTCATCATGCCCAATCACGCTGTTTTCTCAATAGCTAGAGAAATGCCGGCAGACAAGGCAGCCTTGTTCACTGTTGTGGTGCATGTCTCACCTATACTGCGATTACGTGCCGAGGAGCTGGTGAATATTGTAACCGATGCGAAAGAAAATGGCATCAATGGACCTGACCTATATGTGACGCTCCAGAGGATTGAAAATCTGAGAGAAGCGAAACGAGCCGAACGATCCGAGCCGACTTCAGCTCCACTCGCCGTTGCAACTTCAGCTCCTGTTGCAGTCGAACAGCAATCCGCTGCGCCAATAACCTTCGATTCAGGAGCAATCCGTGCAGCGTCTTCAAAGTTCTGGGGTGCTCTGTGGCCAAACAAGGAGACCGAGCAGCAAGACTCCGTGTCTATGCCGGACATCACCTTTGCGGTTCCCTTGCCGCCGCTCACCGCTGATATATTCGCAGGCGCTAGCGGCGCTGCGGAATCACCTATAATGGCGCGAGAAAAGCCACAATTCGTCGCTAAAGAAGATAGACCAGCCGAAGATGAGCGCTCTGACATCTTTGTCGTGAAGCAACTCGGTGGCCGAAAGCGTAAGCACGCCGAAGCCGTTGAGCAACCAACACCCTCCAAACTCGATCCTATGCAGGATGACGAGATCATGCTGGAAGACGACCCGGAGGTTGTCAAGCGGCAACAGAAGGCGGCTCGGAAAGCGGCCAGGAAGGCGGAGAAGGCAGCTAAGCGCGCGGCACAAGCACCGTTGAACTACGATGACGAGCCAGCGTTTGACTATGCGAGTGCACCGACTGTGCTACATGCGCAGGATGCGGAGAAGAAAGGAGGGAAAGACAGGAAGGGGAAGAAGGATAAGAAAAACAAGAATTTCAATCCTTATGCTAAAATGGCGGATGTGCCGAAGGGATTGCCACCTAAGCAGAAGGAGAGCGCAGGAAGGAGCAAAACTTTTGGGTCGTGAGTGTAGGCTGGGAAATATAAAGGGAGCCTCGTACGAAGCTATTTTGGGTCTTATTGTATATAGTTAGATGATACCTTACTGGACCCTATGGCATCTTGTTCGATCGAAGGCTCGAAGTGAGCTTAATCGATCATCAGCACGCATATATTGTTTTTCATATGATGAAGCGTGTTCACCTAGACTCTGCAGGTTTACTAACAGCTTGAAATGTGTGATCAGGACTGTCCTTCAGAACCTGTTTCATACCGTCATGAGAGGTATTTCACGGACAGTCGAATTATGGGTATCGTATTCACGAATCGCTACTACTTTCTTATTTTACAGTTCTTTCGGCTACCTGAGTCTTGACTGCTTAACACAAATATTATGCGTCCCGACCGGACTCTATCTACTAAACAATCTTCCCGTCCAACACGTCGAAGAACGTCTCGAAGTTCCTCGTACCCTTCGCCCCCTCCTTCTCTCCGTTCTTAACGTCCAAGACCGCAAACACCAGGTCCTCGAACCACCCGCCGCGGAATTCCATCTCTCGAATGACCTCTAGAAAGCAGAGTGCTACTTCCGCCGGAGGGTTCCTAAAGACTCCACAGCCCAGGGCACCCAGGACGAGCTTAGTATGGCCGTGTTTGGCGGCGATGCGGAGAACGAGGCGGATCTTGTCCTTCATACATTCTTCGTCTTCTTGGTCCGCGTATATCTTGCCGAAGGTGAGGTCTGGGTAGCGGATAGCTGCGACGCTGATGACGGAGATGGCTGGGAGTTCATCGACCGTGATATCGCGCGGTGCAAGGGGCGCAGTAGGAGAGGAGGGAGGAACGCCAATGGGAAGGATAAGCCTGTGTCCGGCGTCGATGGCCTCGCGGATCAGGAGCACATTGGGTGTGTAGATTGCGCTACGCTCTTCAAGGGGGTAAAATTCTTCATAAAGTGAGAGAATAAGAGAGGAGCGGTAGCAGATTGCTGCTTCCTGGGCAAGGGAGCCTTTGTACCAGCCTCCGCCTGGGGTCTCATCCGAGGCCATATTGAGGACGAGCACGCGATTTCGCGGTCTATCTTTTGGAGGGGTGGGCTTTGCGTCGTCGGGCTGTGAAAGTTGGGGAGACTTATCTATCGCAGCATGATCGGGCCTAGGGTTGGAGGAAACCCTGGTGAATGAGCCGGCAATTTCTTCTTGGAGCTTGATTGCCATGTCGAGGGTATCCATGTTGAAGACACGGATGCGGCTACCTAAATGCGGCGTCATTAACTATCTTCCACAAAGAAGCTTGAGCACAATGCGGAAGATGGAGCGTTCCAAATAAAGTATTGCGTTTGTAGTGATTGACTCGTCCGCATATTGCGCGCATCGAGAAACTGTGCCCCAGATTCACGTACCTGGTCTGCCGGCGAATTCATCGTTTTCTGGAAGCAAGAAGCCGGGGCAATCTTTCGGGTCTAGTGGCGCAGTGTCCTCCAGATCGTGTAGAGTGGAAGTGGTAGCATCGAAGCTGTGAATCTCGTCGAGAATGTCACCTAGGGCTAATAGTGTTTCTCTGGCGACACGCTTGAGCTCTAGGCGTGTATCCGGGCTGACCATAGTGGTAACTGGGGATCAAGCCGCGGTTCTTGCTACTCTATCCATCAGTCATTGTGCAGGCGACTCCTGTATGGGATGCTAGGGAAAACACACTGTTTGAAGTGGGTGTAAATACGAATTGGAGCCAGTGTGTTCTGCAAACGGTTCTTATAGCGATAGACGAGAAGGATAACGGAATGAGTGCACACACTGTACATGTGCGTTTCAAGGGAAGCGAGAGTAGAGTGAGAACAACATTCTCGCGCCTACCCTCAAGATGCGTGTCTGCCTGCAGAACCTCGCTGCTAGGCAGTCGCAATGTAGAACGAAGGACATCCTAAGCAGACGGTGCAATCGCGGTACCTAGTAGGTCTCGAGGTTACTACGCGCGTGAGTGAGCTTCAGCCTTCCCAGGTCTACCGGATCGACGTCGGTCATCGAGAGTCCTTTCACGTGGGTGCCGGCCAACCACCGACAGGGATCGTTCAGCCCTACGAGCCTGCATGCCCCACATTGCTCGCTAGGCGATCACCAGAAATGGGGACCATGCGGCCACTTTCCCATCAACATTGACATCCACATATCACACACGCACGTTTCCCCAACAACAATACGCACCGTCCTCATGTGATCATCATACCCAGCATGCCTCCCACCACGCTCTCCGCCTTCCACCCCTCGCCTAAGCGCAAGCGCGACCAACCCCCGCCCATCCCGCTGCTCAACACCGCTCTCCGACCCGTCTCTACTCCGCCCAGAGGCAGCCCCACGCTCAACGGCAGCGACAGCCCTAGGAATGCGGTCGCGGATCAGCTACAAGGCATGAGCCTGACCAGTATTGCGGCTATTCCCATGTGCCCGCTCTCACCGACTGAGAACACAGTCCACAAGAAGCCGAAGTTGGACATGGAAAGAACAGATAGTGGGACCTCGCTGGCCGAGCACCTCGAAGGAGGGCATGTCAAGGCTCTCCAGGATGCAGAGACAAAGGACACAGTCGTCGCCAAAGCACTGAGATTCGACGGCGGAGAGATACCAGAGACCCCTCAGGCATACACCCAACCCCGCATTGTCTCAGATTTTGCTGCTTTCGCGCGACCCACCGCTTTCGTCTCATCTCCTGCACATATGACAACACACAAGACCAAAACATCGCATCAGAGTTCAACCGCAAAGGGCACCGCCTCGCAACCCCGCCAACGCCAAAAGTCGCCATCGCCCCCGCTTTCCGCGCTCACGTGGCAGGATAGCGAAATTACTGGTCACCTTGCCGACCCCACCAAGGACCCTGACGACGACGGGACTGGTCTGAATGGCATCGGGTTTCGACCCACACCGGCCATTGCGTATGTTCGAGCGCAAAAGAGAAGACAGCAAATATTAGACTGGAAGGCACGGGAGGCGAGGGACGCCAGGGCTAAGAGATCTGAGCGGCGAAGACGGGGCATTGGAGGAAGGTCTTCCAGAGAACAGACAGTAGAAAGAGACGTTCCAGCAACGCCGAGTGTCGATGTTCGACGAAGCGTGAAGTTTGCAGTGTGACGAGTGAAGGATGTTGCTAATCTTAATTTTGGAGAAGGGTTTGATTTCACGATGTCATGATACTTTTACGATGTACGAAGGGAGAGCGGTTTTCTTTGGGTATAAGCTTGGGGATAGGCGTACCAAGGTCAGTTCGGGCATTCGGTGCACTCTAGGGTTCGTTTGAGCACAGCGCAATTGAGGTTCTGCTTGGTACTTTTTGGTACACAGGTTTGGCGACAGATCAGGCACCGAGTCACCTCTGGCATGCGATACAACAAGGAGTCTGTTGCGAATTAACGCCCTGTTATTGTACATCTTTTTCATACACGGTTCTGTACATAGGTTTCTTCCACCTTCAATCACACCATACTCCTACCAAAAACGGACATTTTTATTGATCCAGTAACCCCACGTCTTCCTCCTCGCTTCTTCTAACCGCCTCGTTTCTTCTAGTCTCTCTTGTTCCTCTCGTGCTCTTCTCCGTGCTTCTTTCTTTGCTTCGATGCTGGCGCGTTTCTTCTCCATCAATTCCTGTGCTTGCTTCATGCCATCCTTTTCCTTTCGCCGGTAGTACTGGCATACTTGGTAATGTACACACGATGTCGCGCACCAGGCCGCTACTGCGTAATTCGAACATGTTATAATAGGTCCTGGTCCCGTCGTTAGCCCTTACCCTCTCCTACAGATACGCCGCGTTCCCCAACGCCGAGATGCATACTTGACATTACAGCCCCAACCATGTATCCCACGAACCCAGAGCTTAGCCCTGTCAGTTGACTGTCGCGCACACATGGCCGCTTGTGGAAGTTGAGATAGTAATCTGCGGGGAGATTTCGGACGACGTCGATGTATGAGGGGTTATCGTCGACGCGCTGGCCACCGGCTGTATGGGCGGTGCCTCCGGGCATTACGTTTGCGGGGGCGCGGGGAGGTGCTGGAGAGGTGGCATTAGGAGATTCCCGCGTGTCGTCTGCCATTGTGGTGGTGTGAGACTGGGTCCTGGACGGAAAGGTTGGGTTGATATAATCCTCTTCTTTTGATTCCTAAACTCTCTCGACTCGAATGCAATCCTTGGCAATTCGGTGTCTGGGTAGGTTTCCGGGGGAGTGGATGTGTCAAGGGGATGGGTCTCGCAATGTGGTTCGATGCGCGTGGACACTGGCATCATGGACTTTTTTCGGCAAGGCTAGAGCCGCCAAGCAGAGACCCGCTTTTCAGCTTAGACCACATCCATTAACGCCGTGACAGGGAAGACGCGGTGCGCACGCGAAACGCGTCCAGCCAACGCGCTTATGCCCATTTGCAGCTGCACCACGCTTCGAGCTCTGCATCAACACCACCCCTTCCGCCGCAACCCTCGACGCCGATCCTCGACACCCGGCCTGCTTTACTCTTCGATTGTTCAAATGATACCCTGAAATATTCTCTATTTGCTTTAATCCACCTTTACCTCCTTTCCGCATAAACAATGGCGCCGCGACGGGCAGGCCAGCCCTTCAGACGGGTTGGCAGAGGGGGGAATGCTTCGTATGGACCTCGGAAACCAAAGACGGTCGAAGCCTCTTCGCTACGCTCCACGGAAGCCACCTCACAGAACGACAAGGTCGAATTCACACGCCTCGCGAACCGCATCGATGAGTCCATGGGCTTTCCCCGTTACGAAGCCGGCAAAAAGCGTATAGGATGGCTCGTAAACATGCACTCAACAACGGTCGAAGACGAGAATGTGCCGGGTGGGAGAGCGGGTGTGGATTACTACTTCATTGGCGAGGATGGCGACACATTCAAGGCGACGCTAGAGTACGACCCGTATTTCCTGGTCGCCGTGCGGAAGGGACGAGAGCCCGAGGTGGAAGAGTGGTGTCGAAGAGCATTTGAGGGGCTTGTCAAGGGCATGAAGAGAGTGGAGAAGGAAGATCTGTCTATGCCGAACCATCTCACGGGGTACAGGCGGACGTTTCTGCAACTCAGTTTCGCGAACGTGAGCGATTTGCTCGCCGTCCGAAAGGTCCTCTTGCCGCTTGTGGAGAAAAATAAGAAGAATGTTAATGCAATGGACACGTATGCCGAGGTGGCCAGGTCAGTATTACTCGGTGCGTATGCGAGGGAACGATGTGCTAATTCTTGGTAGTGCGAATGCTGGCTTTGACATCTTTGACGACGATTACGATTATGAGAGACGGCCTACTGCGACGATTGATGCGAGCGATTTTATAATAGATATCCGAGAATACGATGTTCCCTACCATGTACGAGTAGCTATCGACAAAGGTATGTGAGTCTAAGTTGCCGAGGGCTCTTGACTGACGACTACCTAGATGTGAGGATTGGAAAGTGGTATTCAGTCGAAGCGAAACACGGCGTAATATCCTTAACCTGTATAGAAGACCGATTAACACCTGCGGACCCCGTGGTCATGGCCTACGATATCGAGACGACTAAACTTCCACTGAAGTTCCCCGACCCAGTCATCGACCAAATCATGATGATTTCGTATATGATCGATGGGCAGGGTTTTCTCATCACCAATCGAGAAATTGTGTCTGAAGACATCTCTGACTTCGATTACACACCGAAACCGGAATACCAGGGCCCATTTATGATTTTCAACGAGCCAGATGAGAAGGGGGTCATAGAACGGTTTTTCGAACACATTAAGGAAGCTAAGCCAACGGTTATAGTCACCTACAACGGTGACTTTTTCGATTGGCCTTTCGTTGAAGCCAGGGCTAGTGTCCTTGGAATCGACATGTATCAGGAAATCGGCTTCCGGAAGAACAGTGAGGATATTTATCAGTCCGACCACTGTGCGCACATGGATGCTTTTTCGTGGGTGAATCGAGATAGTTACCTACCACAAGGAAGTCGTGGTCTCAAGGCCGTCACAGTGGCTAAACTAGGCTATGATCCAGACGAGCTGGATCCCGAGTTGATGACACCGTAAGTATATACGTAAGAGTTTGCTATTCTATGCTAACGTGAGAAGGTACGCAAGCGAACGACCTCAGATCCTTGCCGAATACTCCGTTTCCGACGCCGTAGCAACATATTATCTGTACATGAAATATGTACACCCATTTATCTTCGCTTTGTGCACAATTTTGCCACTGGGACCTGACGACACGTTGAGAAAGGGTACGGGTACTTTATGCGAGATGTTGCTGATGGTGCAGGCGTATCAGCAGGGTATCGTTCTTCCGAACAAGCACCAAGCACCAAAAGAGGCATTCTGGGAAGGCCATCTGCTTGAGTCCGAGACTTACGTCGGAGGTCACGTCGAAAGTATCGAAGCTGGTGTCTTCCGCAGTGATATCCCGTACAATTTCGCCGTCGATCCGAAGGCTATCGATGAGCTCCTTGGCGACTTGGATGAGGCGCTTAAGTTCAGCGTTGAAGTCGAAGAGAAGAAGAAGATGGAGGACGTGACGAACTACGATGAGGTCAAGGCGCAGATTACGGAGAAGTTACTGCAATTGAAGAATACTCCGAATCGAAATGAGAGGCCACTCATCTACCATTTGGACGTCGCGTCTATGTATCCGAATATTATGACAACGAATCGACTGCAGCCGGATTCTATGATCAAGGAGTCAGATTGCGCAGCATGCGACTTCAACCGCCCAGGAAAGACATGCGATCGAAGGATGCCGTGGGCTTGGAGAGGAGAGTTCTTACCGGCAAAGCGCGATGAATACAACATGGTTCGAAACGCACTTGAGAACGAGAAATTTCCAGGACGATTCCCGAATTCACCGGCGCGAACCTTTCAAGAATTGTCTACCGAAGAGCAGGCCACTCTGATCAAGAAGCGATTGCAGGAGTACAGTAAAAAGATTTACCACAAGATCCACGATGCGAAGACGATAGAGCGAGAGGCCATTATTTGCCAGCGCGAAAATCCGTTCTACATCAATACTGTGCGAGACTTTCGTGACCGACGATACGACTACAAGGGAAAGCAAAAAGTCTGGAAGGGCAAAACCGAGGCACTGAAATCTGCTGGTGCTCCCGCTTCCGAGGTCGACGAAGCGAAGAAGATGATCGTCCTGTTCGACTCGATGCAATTGGCCCACAAGGTCATTTTGAACAGTTTCTACGGCTATGTTATGCGAAAGGGTTCACGGTGGTATTCGCTGGAGATGGCAGGTGTCACTTGTCTGACAGGTGCCCGGATCATCCAGATGGCTCGACAGCTTGTAGAGCGAATTGGACGGCCGCTTGAACTGGATACTGATGGTATCTGGTGTATTCTTCCTGCCACATTCCCGGAGAACTTCGCCTTCAAGCTGAAAAATGGGAAGAAACTCGCCATCTCATACCCTTGCGTCATGTTGAACCATCTTGTTCACGCTAAGTTCACCAATCACCAGTACGAGACGCTAGTTGATGGAGAGACATTCCGTTACGAGAAGCACAGTGACAATTCTATCTTCTTCGAGGTTGACGGGCCGTACAAGGCTATGATCTTGCCAACATCCAAAGAAGAGGATAAGAACTTGAAGAAGCGTTATGCAGTCTTTAATCACGACGGTAGCTTAGCTGAGCTGAAGGGTTTTGAAGTGAAGCGACGTGGTGAGTTGAAACTCATCAAGAACTTCCAAGCCCAGCTTTTCAAGTTCTTTCTAGAGGGTACGACGCTTGTGGAGACGTATGGTGCCGTCGCCAATGTTGCAAATCGCTGGCTCGATATTCTCGACACACGCGGTGCTACTCTAGCAGATGAAGAGCTTATCGATCTAATCGTTGAGAACAAAAACATGACGAAGACGCTAGAGGAGTACGGCGCGCAAAAATCGACCGCTATCACGACTGCCAAGCGCCTCGCGGAGTTCTTAGGCGAACAGATGGTGAAAGACAAAGGTCTCAACTGCAAGTACATCATCTCGGCTCGACCAAAGAACGCGCCTGTCACCGAGCGTGCGGTGCCCATCGCTATCTTCTCAGCTGAAGAGTCCGTTAAGCGTTACTTTTTGCGCAAGTGGCTGCGTGAGGACCCAAGTGATATGGACCCTCGAAGCATACTTGATTGGGACTATTACCGGGAACGTCTGGCTTCCGTCATACAGAAGATCATTACCATACCCGCAGCTCTGCAGAAAGTGAGGAACCCTTGCCCACGAGTGCCACACCCGGAATGGCTTGACCGAAGGATACGGCAGAAGGAAGACAAGTTCCAGCAAAAGAAGATGACGGACATGTTCGATAAGAAGGCACTCGCAGATGCTGACACTAATGTGCTTGGAAACCGAATAGCTGCGGATCTTGAAGACTTCGGCAGTACAGGAAAGAGCTTAGGCTTGTCACAAGTGAAGAGGGGTGTGGTGACGAAAATGGTGACGAAAAGGAAGGAGCCAGAGCCAGCGGTGCCTGTACAAACGGATCCGTATGCTGCACTACCCAAAGTCATGCCCTCGATCACTGAAGACTACTCCGAATGGCTTATGTACCAAAAGCAGAAGTGGAAAATCCAGCGACAACAACGAAAGCGTCGACGACAACTGTTCGGCGAACGAGCCGGTGATGCTATTGATGGCATCGGTGGCCTCATCAGGAACCAAAACGAAATGGTATTCATGAGCACCTGGCAACTCGTACAGCTACGCCAGACAGCGACCCCAGGAAAAGTCAAAGCGTTCGTGCTTATTGATAAGAAGATTCGCTCCTTAGAGATCAATGTACCCCGACATTTGTATTTGAACCTAAGGGGTGAAGATTTACCAGATGTGTCAATTAGCGGGTGCAGTGTCGAAAAGCTTGTCAATCACACCCTACCGAACGGCCACCCGTCGATACATCTATTCAAGCTGGAGATGTCAGAGCAAACGTACGTCGATGAGTCAAAGAAGATCGCTGCGCTATTCAACCACCCTAGCGTGGAAGGTGTGTACGAGAAGCAAGTACCTCTAAATATCAGAGCTATTTTGGAACTAGGGAGTATCTGCACCTTTGATGAGACGCAGAGAGGCGTTCTGGGTAAAGGCCTTACCGAAGGTTTCGACCTTTCTGTCCTACGAAGGGTTCCCTCGCAAACTCCCTATCTTTCCGAAGCGCCACTCAGCTATCTCTACCTATACCATATCCATAGTGGTGAACGCAATATCTATGTTCTGTTTTCGACAAGGGGAGGTCAGGCTCACATTATCATCCAGAACAAGTCGAGGGATACCCAGGGCATGCCGAATGTTGACCGCATCTACCGTGACGCATTGCAGAGGCGCTTAGAAGATCACGGTGGAGAGCAATGGCAGAGTATGATTGAGTACCAAGACGACATACACTTCCGGACAGTCTCTGTGACGACACGACGAAAAGCACTACTGGAGATCGGTGACGCCATTAAACAGATCAAGAAAACAGATAAGGACAGCCCGTTTATCGCAGTCATACAGTCACCTAACCACGCTCTTCTATCCCATGACATCTCTGAGCTCAAAGATCTGCCGATCCTACCTTTGAAGTCAGATGAATCAGACAAGCAGTTGCCTCAGCTATCGTGGCAATCAGCTGTCGCTAAGCGTCTTGTCGCGCACTACCTCGATCTTGGATCTTGGGTATCGCATCTTACCGAACTCGCTCGGTATGGCGACATTCCTCTATGTAATCTCGAGTCGAACGACCCGCAATTCTTGATCGACGTTGCGTACGCGAGGCGACTGCAGAAAGAGCGCGTGATCCTCTGGTGGTCCAGCCAACCAAAGCCCGACCACGCTGGCTATGAGAAGGACGATATTCTCGGGCCGCTGGAGACAGTGGAAATGCCTTCCATCAACAATCCTGGCACTTACTCCTCCGTGTGTATTGATCTCAATGTCCGCCATCTCGCCATAAATACGATTCTATCATCCTCCCTGATCAACGATCTGGAAGGGGCGGACTCGTTTTCCTTCAATCCGGCTGCTCCGTCGTACGACACCACCAATGACGGCACGAATGTCATATACTCTGACAATGCCTTTGCCACGGCAGGTATAACCGTGCTCCGGGAGATGGTGAAATCATGGTGGGGCGAGGCAGCGAATGGCGATTACATGGCGGATATCATGGTGCAGCATCTCGTGCGTTGGGTCAGTAGCCCAGGATCTTTCCTTTACGACCGCGCCCTTCACTACTACGTACAAATGATGAGCAAAAAGGCGTTACAACAGCTCATGACAGATTTCAAGCGGGTCGGGTCGCACATCGTCTTCGCATCGCCCACACGCCTGCTCCTCCAGACGACAAAAGCAGAGGTCGGTAACGCCTATGCCTACGCACAGTACATCCTCAAGACCATCCAAGCGAAACCGCTGTTCAATTTCCTCGAACTCGAGATCAAGGAATACTGGGATTACCTCGTGTGGTACGACGAGTTCAACTACGGCGGCAAAGGCTGCGCTCAAATCGTCGAAGAAGAGCGCCAAACCCTGGAAAACATCATGCACTGGCAGCTCGCCACCTTCCTCCCGCCCGACCTACAAAAAGAATTCGACTCCACCATCGTCGACTTTATCGAGCTGATGCAAGCACGCAAGCGTCCTGCGCCTGGCCCCGACGGTTCGACACCGCGCCCTACCCAGATCCCCCTCAAGCCGCTGACCCTGGATCCAAACGAAATGACACACATCCTCCCCAAAACATTCAGCAAGCCGCTGTTCAAGCAGATAGCCACCTGGCTGCGCCGCCAGCACGCCGAAATGCGCGTCGAGGACCTGGCAGCCGCATGGGAGTTCCCCAAACTGCCCGGCTCGCACCGCGACCTGCAGAACCCTGTCCTACAGCTCGCAAAGAGCATCATGCAGGTCCTCAGCTTGGACCGCAGCATCACGCTCGAAGTGCGCCTGCTACGCAAGGACGTCCTCGCCCTCTTCGACGTCAGGGAGTTCAGCGCCGACGCGGCCTTTCAGAACCCCAGCGCAAGCTTGATGCTGCGCGGCGTCGTGTGCGACGAGTGCACCGCGGAGAAGGACATTGATCTCTGCCGTGACAGCATCCTCTTGCCTCCGCCGAATTCTGGGCCGGCGGTGGCGCTGCCCAAGTGGAAGTGCGAACACTGCGAGAGCCCGTACGATCTGCTTCGCATCGAGGAGCAACTCGTGTCGGACGTGCAGAAGATGCTCCTCGAGTGGGCGACGCAGGACTTGAAGTGCGGGAAGTGTAAGCGGTTGAGGTCGAATGAGTTCATGGAGCATTGTGCGTGTGCGGGGGAGTGGGTGGCTACGAAGGATAAGGGGGAGATTAGGAAGAGGTTGAAGGTTTATGCTGAGGTGGGGGGTTTCTTTGGGCTGAAGATGTTGGAGGGGGTTGTGGCGGAATGTCTAGAGGGGTTTTAGGTAGAGTTCTATTATGTGAGTCTTAAGGATTAGGTGAGGTGCATATCTAGGTGCTTAGGCGTTTTAGAAATATGGGCATAGCGCGGCGTTTCGGTATAAGATTACGCTTTGCTGTTGAATCCATTACGTGTAACTCTGTTCTTTCGGTATACCGATCCCATTGTGCCGTGACTTGTTAACTAAAATTCTGCATTACAAGAGAATGTCCAGCCTTATAGTTTTGCTCGAGGTACTTGTGATCATCTTTCCCCAGTGTGACTACCTTGAGATTGCATACATAGGATGTCTCGCTCGACATCATCGTATGCAGTCTCTACTACACTGACAATTTTCTCCAAATCCTGTTCCGTCACCACGATCGCCGGAGCCAACAAGATGTGATCTCCGCGCTCTCCATCAACCACCCCTACGCCAGGGTATATATGAACGCCTAAATCTAAAGCTCTTTGTTGAACTCTGATACCGAATTGCACATTTGGATCGAAACTCTCTTTCGTAGCTCTATCCTGGACAAACTCGACAGCGAAAAAGCAGCCCCGACCCCTTATATTTCCAACAAACCTCTTCTCCCCCAAACGGGAGCAAAGCAGGTTTTGAAGGATGACGCCCATCTTCTTCGAATTCTCGATGAGTCCGTCTCTCTCGACTATCTTCTGCACTGCAAGAGCGGCAGCACTGGCGACAGCGTGCGCTTGGAAAGTATACGACTGATATACCTGTCCGCTTCCTTGTTCGATTGTGTCCACGATGTCCTTTTGCGCCAGAACAGCGGCAATGGGTATGTAACCTGCGCCGAGGCCTTTACCGATGGTTGTAAGATCTGGCACGACACCCTCTTCCTTCCAAGCGAACATGGAACCAGTTCTTCCCAGGCCGCACATGATTTCATCGAGGATCATGAGAGCGCCGTGTTTCTCGCATACCCTTTTCATGGCCTGGAAATATCCTGGGGTCGGTGGAATGCAGCCAGCGACCGAGCCGCTGACAGTCTCAACCACGAACGCGATGACTTTTGAGGGGCCTATGCGCTCGAACTCGTCGTCCAATTCTTGGGCAAGCCTTGCGACGTAAGCAGCGTCTGTTTCGCCGGCTGCCTTGTATTGGTAAGGATAGCAAGGGCTAACATAGCTGACGTTGGGAGGCAAGATATCTTGATAGGGCACTATTCGTTTCAAGGCTGTGGTAAGGCTCATTGCACCCATCGTGTTCCCGTGGTACGCCTGTCGTCGAGATATGAAATGCGTCCGTTGCTTCTCGCCCTTCTCGTAGAAGTACTGCCGGGCAAGCTTCATGGCTGAATCGTTCGCCTCGCTGCCACTCCCCACTAGATATGCCTTCGCAAACCCGTTGCCAGCGCGAGATATGAGGAAGTCGGCGAGAGCTTCGGCAGAGACCGTCGTGTAAGCTAGCGTGTGGACGTAGCTGAGCTGGTTCATCTGTGCTACTACGGCCTCGAGTACTTCTTTGTTTCCGTGCCCGATGATGGCGGCTGTGGCTCCTCCCGAGGCATCGATTACGGGTCCCTTGCCTTCGAGATTGATTACGATCCCCGAAGCTGAAGTCGCGAGGAGTGGCCGTGCCCGCAGCTGATTGTGCAGCAACGTTGGCGGTGGCCGTTCGGACCAGTAGGATGAATCAGCCATCTCCATAGGCTTCACTAGAAGACCAGGAATGCAATTTTTTTTGGATGCAGGCTTTTGGAATGTGGCTTTGAAGGGCTTTGGAGAAGGCTAGCCAAAGCTAAGCGCTTGTGACAGCACCATGCTCCTTGAAGAGTGTGGGATTTTCCTTCACTGATTGAACAGTCACAAGGCTTGGCTTCGGAGTCGTACATGACATAGGGCGCGCAATATGTGACTTCTTCGGTGACAATTGGATTTTGCATCCGTGCAATATCCGTGGCTTTCCGAGATTAGTATTTGCTGTTATTAGGGTTACGTCATTTTGTAACTGCTCTCTTGCAGATCTACAGAAATGGTTTTCTCTCGTAGAATATGTATCATTGCTATGGGCATACCATATGGAGGACATGAGGGCGCGGCCGTGCTCTGTATCAAACCAATTGACCTTTGGTTGCAAGGTTAGGTGGGTGATCTTTGTGACTCAGGTAGCCTTCCCAGTTCTCATCCAACCTTTCGAAGCCATTGAGTCTAGTAAGTCTCAGAGAGAGTGCCGATATGTATAAAGAATTATCAGCTTCTATTCTCAAGTGCGAGGCAACATTGCCATGGTCGAGGTTCAACGCTCGATGGTAGAGGTCAAATCGACGACTAAGCCCAATACGGACTAACTCGGATAGTATAGGATAGTAAACGCCGGATAGTACAGGCAGGGAGAAACAGTCATCAAAGCCGCTATCGGCAATGTTATACACAATCGGACTAACTACAAGTCCTATGCTTCAATCATCGCAAAACTGTTCAGTTCCATCTACAACCCAAAGCCATTGTGAAAACCATGTCTTCAACAGTACCTTTTGGTAAAAATATGCTCCTTTCTGTGTAAAGTAATTTATTTACGAACGGCAGTGACTCTCGATGTCTTCACTCAGAAGAGGTACAAGTACTGACTCTTTGCATCGGCATCATCGCTGACTCATCCTTTGTAGATTCAAAGGCAACCAGCTTGCCGTCGTGGATGTTACTTCGCGCCCAACGTCCGCTCAATTGATGCAGACGATCGCTCAAGAATTTGGCTTTTCCGAAACGGTTTTCCTGGATAAGACGGATCCGCACAATGCTCCAAAAATCAACATCTTCACCCCAGCTTCTGAGATCGAGCTGGCAGGCCATCCAGTCATTGGCACAGGACATGTTCTGTTCCGTAATCTGCTTCAGGGTCACCCTGTCGCTGCTGAAAATTCGGTTGAGATCATGGCAGTGCAAACAAAGGCTGGCATTGTAGATCTACGCTATGATCCTCAACAACAACTCGTCTCAGCACAGATTCCGCACAACGTTCATATCCATTCCAAGGTTGCGGACAAGAAAGACATCATCGCCACCCAGCCATCACTGCCCTCCGCGGCCACCTCGAATATGCGGGATACATACCCGCTCGTCTCCATCGTCAAGGGCGTCTCGTTCGTTCTGATAGACTGCTCCGAAAACACTACTCTATTCGACTCAGTCAAGCCAGGCCCCAATCCGCAATGCGAGCTCGACGACGCCTGGTCTCCTTCTTTCATTGGAGTCACGTACTACAAGCTACTCGATCGTCGCTCCAAGGATGGAAAGACTAGTTGGAATTTGCGAGTACGCATGATCGCAATCAACCTCGAAGACCCGGCCACCGGGAGCGCGTGTTGCGCGCTGGCATCCTACCTTGCTCTCAGCGCTGGAGGAGCAGATTCTACGCACTGCTTCGATATCAGCCAGGGGACGGAAATCGGACGGGATAGTAATATCATCGTTGAGATTACTCTCGATGGGAGCGGTGAGAAGGTAGGGAAAGTGGTGCTTTCTGGCCATTCTGTGCCTGTCAATCAGGGTAGTATGTTTTTGACAGAATAGTAAATGCTGAAGATAAGTGGTACGAGCTTCTTGTACGTGAATTATGGATGGCTCTTTTTCTGCACACCACAATCTGTAACTGTAACTAAAGAACCCATTCAGTGAGCATTGATCTCTTTCCCAACACCCCCGCATCGCTGTTGCGGTAGCCTTACCTACGTCCCGAGTGACTAGCGCCGAATTCATTCTTGCCCCACGCCTCTCAATCTAGTAGCGACGTATGTGTTACTATGTGCATGCAATGCACCATTCCTGAAACCATGGGAACTGCGCATGTGATGATTTGAGTATGAAAAGTATTGAAAAGTAATTCTATCACATCGTAGCGATCGGATTAGGCTATATTAAAACAACATCGTTTCATAAGTATTGTCAGTGGCGTTTTACTAGATCTGTGGTACATTAATATAGAGCAGAATTTTGATTTGTTGTTTTGAGAGCTTTGATCTGTTGGCCAATGTGGAAGTGGCTATTTTGTAGAGTAGATGGTTCAAGAATCTACCTTTCTGCTGGATTTGATGGATGATCGCGGCATCAATACAAGCAAGCATTGATAGGGTGGATAAGATTATAGTAGGCCAACAATTGCAAGTAAAAGCGAGATACTTCAAGAGAAGAGCGGGCTTTTTATATGTTCGAATTTGTCAGTCTCGAGGGGGACAAAAGGTTTTGGTTAACTCATTTTTTATAACTTCTACTCGGATACCACTTTGCGTCAAAACCCCCTACCAGAATAATGAGTATACCTAGGCTTGATTCAGTTGCTCTCATACCACCCGCTTGTGAAGCTGATTTCGTATTCAAAATATCTGTGTCAATGTGTCTCGGCTTCCGGGACACTAAAATTCTGCAATAGCATCACACCATGTCATCGCCGGTAACGGGACGTTGCAAACGTTCTAGGCGACGTCCGTCGTCGGACGCAGTCGACTCCACCTGACATCTCGTAGACCGCTCAGCCAGGGAACGCTCCCGTTCTTCTGCATGTTCCTTCTGGTGTCTAATTCGCTCTTCTTTCTGATATTTCGTGTCTTCTACCATAATATTTCCATATGGGATGATGATGGCAGTAGAGCGGTCCGGATGTATTCTCCGACATAGTCTATACGCGCATTCCAAGCACTCCTGTGCAATGAAAATTTGGTCTGCGCCTACTATTCCAAGCACGTATGCCAGTGCTTCCGTAGAGTGAGAACCGTCTATCAGGAATCTCTTGCCAATCCCCTCTCCCAAGCCGGCAATGCTGCCAGGTTTAGTGCCACGGACAGCATACTTGGACAGATTTCCAATAGGAAGATGGCACCATTGCTCTGTGGCTGGAACTGCAATCTCGTTCGAATATTTTGAGCATTTGCATCTTGTGACGCACTTTTCCAGTCTGTTTAGGATCTTTTCAAGGTTCAGGGAAGCTATCATGACGCCCTTTTGCCTCATAGCGAGAACGATGGTGCGCGAGTCATCTTCCCAACATGGCTCCACATCTAAGCGCGTTGAGTCGACAGGGAATGGCCCAGGATTGCAATATAGTTTTGTGGCATCTCTCCGTTCTAAGGACTCATTCTCTATCTGCGCTGCGAATGGAAGATAGGCCGAAGCGTAGACGAAGCCATCATCGTATGTTGGCAGATTCAGCGCCTGACCTCTGCTGATGTGGAAATATCCAAGGCTTTCTGAACATATTCGTAGACTAACTAGGAGATCAGAAACTATCGTGAATCCGTGAGAATGAACACCGAGGAGGCGTCCTGCATGTTGAAGCTCGCGCCGAACCTTTCCATTTTTAGGGACATTTATTGCGCACGCAAACATTCCAAAGAGCAACTGTGTCCATTTTAGAAGAGGCAATCCGTTTTCCAGGAGACAATCAATATCAATAGCCCGTTCTTTGATATAGCGGCCGTTTTCGTAATATAAAAGATCAGGGTCGAAAGCTATTTCGGAATCTTCATCCAAAGGCTGATCGTTCTGAAGACATGTCTTACTGCAGAGCCCATACATAGCTCCAATAAAGATTGCCAAGACTGTGAAGGAATCCATCTTCCGAGCTGAGCTCTCGTGCTCTTGGGAAACAGACAAGATCGCCCACGTTTGGGGGTAGTGTGAAGAAATCCAATCCTTCAGAGCAAGTTCGTCTTGAGGCCTGAAGGCCTGTATTGTATCCCCACATATCCAGTGTATACATCCAAAGAAGTCTTTAAGTTCGGATGCGGAGCTTCGCCTTGAGGGAGGCCTTTCTGGAGATGGAGGATTTATGAACTCGACTTGGACGGTGCCGTGGATGGTACGGACGCCCTTGATTTTCCTACGAGCTTCGTCGAAAGCCTGCCTATATGCATCCCTTAATCTAGAGAAGCTAGGTTGAAGTTCACTCATAAACTTGACATGTCCAAAAGCCAGCGAGGGAATGTTCACAAGAGTCGTGGCTCGTGGAAGGGAGCAGGAGAAACGTTTAGGAAAGTGAATGTACTGGGCCATCGGGTCTGTCTCCCCAATGCAAGTAGCTACAACGAGGATTACATGTGGTGGGTCGAGGTCGTTTGCAGTGCTTTCAGTTCTACGTCCAAAGTCTTGCTGGTTGTTGACGCTCCAATAAGCCGGATTGACCGCAAATCCCATGCGTGACATAAATGCAGCCGCAGTCCACGCTCGCAGAGAGCGTGTGGGGTATTTTGGCGATTTTCGCTGATGTACTGGTGTCAATACCCATTTGAGCACTCCCAACATCATTGTTTCATCTCCACCGTCTGTGATGCTTGAATCGATTCCTTCCATCCCAGCTGCGTTTTGTAACCTTCCGAGATCGCCATCAACAGCTTCGAAGAGGTGATCCCTAAATTTGTCCCTCGCCTCTTCTCGCGCAACCTGCTCAACCCATTGTTTCAGTCCTGCCAAAAGCGGCCCTTCAATCTCGATGGCTGCCCCATCCAAGTCTTGCTGCACAAGCGCACAGGGAATCAAATGTCGAAGCATCTCTATTGCAACCTTTTCATTGCATAGACACAGTAGACATGTCGTCAACGCACGAAGGCATGTCAATCCTGGATTGCCCGGCAGCGCTGTGGACATAGTTCTGGGCAGAGCAACAGTCCTCAATAGTCTGTTCTCTAAAATAACACCTTGCACTGCCTGATGCTGTAAACGTATAGCTTCATAGTGCTGTAGCGTAAAAGAGCTCGTAGTCACCAAAGGGAAACCGTTGGCTTCTAATTGCTGCACTAAATTTTTGGATGTCTCCGGCCCTTTGAACCATCCGTAGACACCAGTGGCAAGTTGTATAGCCGTGCGCACCGTCAATACATCGACGCTAATCTGTGATAAAGGTCCAGAGCTGACTGTGAAGGCAACAGACAGTGCCTGGTCCATTGTTGCCCGAGGGAATCCGGCCGAGTAAGCTGATTTTTGAAAAGAACCAGAACCAAATCAGCAAGGAATACGCAAGGTTTGAGTGCGCCTAGAAGTTAACAAAGTGCTGACAAGCATAATCGGACAAAATAGAAATTCTTGTGTTCTTCAAGTAGCCGTCGGCTTCGAACGATAGGTATTGCTGCCTAGATTTTCAGCCTCGCTTCGAAAGGTTGAATGTCGTGCAACTAGGTACGCCAATGATAACAAGCCAACGTAGCAGATCAACGCCATGATACTTTACTTTGAACCTTCACCGGAATTCAGCCTGACCATGATCTAGTGATGGAATTTCGCACTGTTGATGGTTGGCCTTTCTTATTTTTGCAACATATTGCTCGGATATTTCTTTCCGTTAAAAACTCCTACTAGAAACATGTGTGGCGGTTTTCAGCCTCTCAGATTCTCAGATTCTCGATGCAGTTCTTTCACAACATGAATATGGCAAGAATTGGGTCATTCGGAATCGCCTACATGTCGCCCTGGAGTATATAAACACCTCTCTATAGTACAGCAATAGGCAGGAATCAGCTGCTATTTCGCAGTCCCATTTCTCCCTAGTATAATTCATTGCTCGAATTCTCATTTATATCAAAGTCCCGTAGAATTATGATAAGAGAGAAGGGGTTTCTATTTGTGTACATGTATCCTGATATAGCTCAGTGCACGACGCATTCTCAACTTCACGTTCTAGTACTGCATGGCAGGTTCAAGAGAGTCATTCATTTTAACATCTTGCTCAGATACCCATGATGCGAATATCAAAATCCAAACCCCCTCCTCTCAATCTCCCAGTCAACTTCTACGTCGTAAACCTAAAATGCGGATGATCATCCCCAAGATTCTCCCTATCATCCCCCTCTAGTCTCCAATCCCTCTCGCCCCTCTCGCGCTTCCGGTTCTCCCTCTTAACATACCAGAACAGTACCACAGTTGCAGCTCCACAGATCCACAGCATACCCAGACTAACCCCGTAGCCGGTCGGGTACCGCGCATTCTTCGCTTCACTTTCAAAAAACACATTGGATGCGACGATGCCCCCGATGTTGCCGAGCCCGACTTGCATGGCAGACGAAACAGAGCGTTTGTAATGGCCCGAGACGAGATTCGACATCCAGACTAGAACGATGGGCTGCGTGATATACCCGCCGGGAACGATGAGGAAGAGCGCGAAGTACTTTACGCCAGCGGAGAGGTTGCTTCCGCACAGCAGCAAGATGTATCCCACACTCGCGACCACTAGACCAAATATACAGAACCAGAATCTGTGTCGCAGGCGATCGGTGAAGTATGCTGCAATGATAGCGGTGCACGTCGCCACGACGAAAATGGGGATCGAGCGCACCTGCGCAGCGGACGATGTATACCCTAGCTCTTTGATGATGGTTGGGATGAAGAAAGAGCCTGCGTAGCCCGTGTTCACGATGCCAAAGTACATGATGGTGCCAAGATAGATTTTTAGATCGGAAAAGATGCGGCGCGCTGCTCGTTTATCGAGGTGGTTCATAGTTGCGTCCCCAGTGTCGGCGGTGAGGCGAGCAATGAGGAGGGCGCGTTCGTCTTCGTTTAGGAATTTGGCGGTTTCGGGCCAGTCTATTACCTATGTGTGGTGTTAAAAGTGTAGCGATGAGGGAAGATTAGGGGAGTATGTACCCAGAACTTTGCGATGATGCCGAGGACGATGGTTAGGAGCCCTTCGATGATAAAGATCCAGCGCCATCCTGCGTATCCACCGATTCCGTTCATCTTAGCCAGGGCAAAGGCGAAGAGCTGGAATGATCAGTATAGGGGAATACCTTGCGTCAGGGAAAAGAAGTAGCTTGAAATTGGGATAGAAATTACGTACGCCGCCGAAGCCTCCTGCGATGATACTCGCCGTGAAGAAGAGAGTGAAGCGCCATTGAAGTTCGTAACGTTTGTAGTACCTGATTTGTTATCATAAGATCGGAGAAAGGAACGCCAATGACTGACATCGAGATGAGATATACACAGCCTGCATTTAATTAGCCGGACTGCACGGTGCTTAACTCGAAGGAATTGCGACCCACCAGGAAATAGACCGGCTTCGAAGAAACCTATAAGCACCCGCAAAGCGACAAGGCCCTCAAAGTTGTTCACCAATCCTTGTCCAAGGGTGCAAAGGCCTATTGCCCATTAGATTCACACCACTGAACCAATCATTGGAGAAAAAATCTTACCCCAAAGTATCATGATCGCACTTAGCCAAGTCGATGGTGCCATCCTCTTAAGTATCAAGTTGCTTGGAACCTCGAATAAAATATACGGGATGAAGAACACGAAGAGCGCGATATTGTAGTCCGCCCCCACCATGTTGAGGTCCTTCGTCATGCCTTGGATTTTAGCATTGCCGATGTTCGTCCTATCGAGGAAGGCAAGGAGGAAGAGCATAAAAAGAGGCGGTAGGACACGGATGTCGCATTTTCGGAGGAGCTTCTTCTCTGCGACCGGGTTGATGTGCGTTCCGGCGGTATCGTTGATGGCCTCGATCTTCTCACCAGGAAGGCCGATATCCTTCTCGTTTGAAGCCATGAATGGAGATGGGTGCCGACGATTTGACAGATAGAGCACGAGTGGAAGATCAACAAAGAACTTATACGGTGGCTGCTGGCGACTGTGAACGGGAAGTGAGAGACACATGCACAGGTGTATCCAATCATGTGTCCATATGTTACCCGATATACTTCCCCGGACAATTTCCCCGCAAACGTGGAGAAGGAAGCAGTGTCTTGGGAGGAATTAATTCCGCATCGGCTTTCCGCAGCTAAGAGAAACAGCATCATAAGGAATAAGGTATCCGATCTATTCTACCTAGAAACTAATTGGAATGGGGCTGCAAGAGACACAAAGGCTGTTGCGCAACATTCATATCGGGAGGTGCACCCGAAGCCATGTACATGGCACGTATCACTGGACCAATGAAGAAGTGGTCAGCAAAATGCAGGCATACCTAGCCGCCGACGATCACGTTTGGATGAAGATTGTTTTGATGCGTGCAACACACATGCAGAGTCGTGCTCCGGTTTCATTCATCGCGAAGGACTCCTGTAACCGGCGAACCAGGACGACCAATCAGAGGCAAGCGCTTTCTCAAGAAGAAGAACCCTGCGTCATGCCAAGCCAACCGGCGAGTGGGAGTAGTGAGGCTTGCCTGGAGTTGCTAAATTGATTCGAGGCTGCAAGTCCGTGGTCTCCATAGAGATACCCTGCAATTTCAGGAGTTCCAAAACGACTCTTGTCTGCTTTAGTTGGCTTGCTTGCTCTCGTGACCCGCCCTTGCATTCTTTTGACGAACCAGGCCGAACCTTGGGCGCGGAGCACCAATGACGTAGCCTTGTACTGATCGAGAACCCCGTATACCCACCACCATCAAATCTCCCGACCTTCAACATCAAAGAACACACCATCAGTGACAAGCATTTACCAACTCACCATGACTGCAAACCCACCAACCCTCATCAATCTGCCTCCCCCGCCCTCGGATCCGGCGACGCCCAACGATGTCCCGTAAGGCATAACTTGCCCAAGATGGATGTGACAGCCTGGCGCGAAAAGTAGCTAACATTATGCGTCTGTAGAGGTACCCCCAACTCGGCCACAACGACCATGTCTGAGCTATCCACCGTAGCCATCAAAGACGGCCACCGCGGCCACTTTCCGCATCACCATCAGCCAGCCGACGCCGAGCGCGCTGACCGTATCTCGCGCTTGGCGGGGTTGGAGCGTGTCGCAGTATCAGGGCGCACCCCACAAGGTCTCGCTCCTGGCTCTGCAAACAATCCTCCGCCAGCCTACTTCGACTCGAATAACCAACCTCAGATCTTCCGCGAGCGCAGCACCGTCGGCAGCGCAAGTGCGACAGGCAGTGTTGGAGGTAGAACGACATGGGCCAGCGAAAGCGATGTCTACGATCCTGACCGCATGAGCGAGGACCAAGACGTAGAAACTTCTAGCATTGGAGGCTTCAGCGATGAGGCCGCCTCTTTGGTGGGCTTTGGGGAAGGCGCGAGGACGCCAGCGAGACAGCACAGCCAGATTGGAAGTCCCGCCATTAGCAAAGCGAGCGCTGTTCCCCCATATCTGCGCGATCAAGCTCCAGCTAGCCCAATGACGGGCGTCAGTGTGCCTGGCAGCTCAGGAACCACGCAGACCACTTCGAGCGTAGAGCAGCAGAAGCAGGACGCGAAGATCCAAGACGGTATGACATACGACGATTCCGTGGTTGATACCACGAACCGCACGCCACCACTGACCGGTCATGGCCCTGGAGGAGCGACCACTGCAGAGCAAGTCATTCGCGAGCGACTGCGCCAACGTCAGGCTGCTCAAGGTGCAGCACAGGCCGCCAGCGGTGAGGCTATGGAGGTGGAATCGCAGAGAGACAACTAGTTGAGGGTCGGTCCGAGTGAGCATAGAATGGTGCCTCTGTCGTTACCATCAACGGTTTGTTTACGATTTCGAATATGTTCAAGGTCGGCACAGGCTATGACGGGAGAGTTCCTTTGTACAAAAAGTGGCGGCTGAGTCGCTGTTTTAGTAGCATGCATCTCTTACCATGATATCACGAATGCAAGAAGTTCAAATACGACAAGCGCAGTATCATCGTGATATCGTGATTGACAACTGAACGGCGATGCGACCGACCGGTCTTCTTTCAGGCGCTAATCCCAGAGCGGCGTTAGCGCAATCGCACAAGCGAGCCGCCAACACTGTGATTCTTCATTTTGGCGCGACACCACAATCCGACCACCGTGAACTCATCCCGCCAATTCGACAAACAATACCGTCGCCATGGCCAGTACGTTGTCGCTTATGAGAGGAGTATTGAAGCATCGTTAGGCTAACAATATACAGAGTCAAAGAACTCGTCCCAGCACAACCAGTCGAAGAAGAACCACAGGAACGGGTACGCATCCTCTACTCTTCTACCTCGCGACTCCGGTGCACTTTTAATTTCATGCGCACATTGCATCGAATTTTCTCGATGACTTAGGATACAACAGCTGACAGGCGTGGCGCTCCAGTATCAAGAAGCCCAAGACTCACAGATACCCTTCGCTCAAGGGCACCGACCCCAAGTTCCGACGGAACCATAGGCATGCTCTGCACGGCACCATGCGTGCTCTGGTGCGCAATCCCGCTAGTCCCGAACAATCCATGCAGTACTAATGACTTGCGCAGAAGGAGGTAAAGGAGGGCAAGCGCGACTCGGCATAAGGAACGAACGATGGCGGGCGATGGGGACGGCTTTCCATTCACCATGAGACATTTGGCTGGCGTCAATGGCATAACGGACTTCTATGACGGCTTCGAGCTGATACCGGGAAGCGGGTAAAGCATAGGAATGATGCGGCAATGAACAAGTCGAAAAGTCACCCAGGTGCGACTATGTGATGTGCCCACGTCGCTAACCTATAGGTCTCTTCCCGATCCACTTCATCGCGATCGTGTCCTTGCGTGGCTTTCGGGGGCTATGAGGTTCTCCTCAAACGGCATTTGTGTGTACAGCACCAGAGCTTTCCCATGCTCGACCTGCTGAAGGAAAATATTCGTGCCAAGATTAATACGCCATCATTACCAAACACTTGCTCTTTCTTCCGTAAGGTGCGGAGTGCATGGAGATGGGGTTACATATTCGTAGTTGGATCTAGACCCTTTGGTCTTTGAAGGGGCTGGACAGGAGCAACAAGCTATCGATCCTCGCCGAACTTACCACTCAAAGAGGTAAGAATCAGCCATTCAGACAGCATCATAGATCAATGCAAGTCTGTCAGCTGGTACGAGTCTTTGCAGGAATCCGATGTCCAGGTGATGTTTCTGGTTAGCTAACCTGCCTCATCCGAGCAGTCCTGGAGCTCCCCGTCACTAAAGCCGGGCCGGCGGGGTACACAACCACCTCTACGACAGCTACGTACTGCTCCTCCAACCCCCCACCCTAACCCCCTTACGCCGCTTCATCTCTCCGGAGGTGGTGCAAGAGCATTCAATATCGCTACAATATTCGACAAGTATTGATGCTCTTTGCAGCCTCACCCCGGACAGACTGAACGCAGCGCATCGACCCCGCCCGGTGCCTGACGAGACAGCCTGCACCTGCATTGCTCAGCCCAACTAGGCCCTGGATTACTAGCCTGCAGTACCTTGCTTCCCGCTGTCATCTCACCTTCGCCTCTTTGCTCAACCTCTAGGTGCTACTTTTCTTGCAACCTTCTTCCTCGTTGTTTCTCAGCTCCTCATATCACCCTACGCGACATCCCAGGCAGCCGAGGAGCCCAGCATGGCGACCCAAGCCCACTGCGCCTACTGCTTCGAGATCCTCTCCGCAAACTTAGAAAAGCGCGCCCCGTTGAACCTGCGACAAGTCGAAGCCCTCTGGAAAAAGTACAACGCCGATCTTCCGGCACACGATCCTAACGCGCCAGATGACGAGCTCCCGGAAGACGAGGACTTCGACGAGAACACTGTGCCTGTCGCTGGATCTCCATACCGCCCCGCAGCTATTTCACGACTCCTTGCGCCCTCGCCGGGCAGCACGAGCTCCTCGAGTGTGCAGAGTACAAGTTCGACCCCCAGTGGGGTGAGCGAGGCGAGCTCGGCGACGAGCAAGAGCAGTAGTAGGAGTAGTTTCTTCTCGCTAGGGAAGAGGGCAAGGAAAGAGGAGAGCGAAGGGGCAAGTCCGCTATTCGTGACGTGGAACGTAGTGCAGAAGAACGGGGAGAAGAGGCTGCGAGGTTGTATTGGGACGTTTGAGGCGCAGGAGCTTGATGATGGGTTGCGCTCTTATGCGCTGACTTCGTGAGTCCTATCCTCACCATTCGGCTGCTATACAACACGAGAGAATAGGAGAGCTAATGGAGCAAACAGGGCCCTGGAAGACACTCGCTTCCACCCTATTTCTCTGCGTGAACTTCACACCCTCGAATGCGGCGTCACGCTCCTCACTAACTTTGAGTCCATCTCCGACCCGCTCGACTGGTCCATCGGCACACACACGGGCTTCGTATATCCTTCGTATACCACGGGCGCAGGTACGGATCCACATACTTGCCGGACGTAGCGAAAGAGCAGGGCTGGACGAAGGAGGAAACGTTAATCAGTTTGATGCGCAAGGCGGGCTGGAGCGGGCGCAAAGACGAGTGGAAGAAGGTGGATTTAAACGTGGTGCGGTACCAGGGGAGGCAGGTCCGGCTGGAGTATGATGAGTGGAGTGAGTGGAAGGGATGGACGGAGGGGGGTTTGGAGGAGTGAGCAGTTCGAAGGTAGTTTTTGAGAGGCTGATATACACACGTTACATGATGAATGATATCCACGGAACTAGCGAGGCGTCGTGGAGAGTTTTCATGGACACATGGAGCAACTGAATACGGGTTGGATAATAGGAATATAGACGTCCTTGATTAGGACACCATAACACCCCTCATATTTGAACGACTTCTCATGAAGCCTTTGTGCATTTATGGATCTTGGTCCGGTATATATGAGTCCTCTTTGCAAACTGAGGTTCTTAGAGCCTAACACTTCAAGCAATCGGTAAAAAACTACTCTCAGCCCCACCCGCAAAGAATGCGGCGAAGATAGTTGAGCACAGTCTACAGAGTGGAGTAATAACGCCTCCGAAGGATGCGATGCGGTAGCTGCATAATTCCACGCCCGATTGGTGAGAAAACGAGCGGCTTGCCTCAGCCTTGCGCCGCCAGAACTCAGCGTATAAATACGCGATAACCTGGGTTCAGCTTTATAATTGATATCAGCCTTGCGTCGCCAGAACTCAACGTAAAAACACGGAATATTCCAGGTTTGGCTTCACAATAGGATATCAGCCTTGCAAGATGTCTGAGTGCAGCTACGACTGCTCCGAAAATAGAATAGGACAATCTATACCTGACTATGCAGATATTTCAGGTATTGGGGTAAGATGGCTAATTCGATCTGATCTCCAGCCGCGAGCATTGCTTAACTTATTCAGGTCGTTGTCGGGTATACAGCTACCGCCGGGTTTTGCGTCCTCGTCATCATGATATACTACGTCTTCGCTCATCAGCCAGAGCTAGATCCCTTTCAAAGCGATCAAAACAGTGCGCATATCCGGATACCTCACAAACCCCACCCCGTTGATAACCTAATATTGAATTATGTCCGCAAGATAAGAAGGGGTTCAAGTGCAACAACATTGGATGATACGAAGAGACGTGACCGTCTCAAGAAGGCGCTTCTCAAGGTAAAGTGTACTGCTTCGCTGGCCTTGATGTATCATACTAATACCGGTAGTGTGTCCTCACAATGAGCGATCTACAGATACTCACCGGTCTTTCCATCTTGATCAGCGGCTTTTCGCAGTTGAAATGTGGAATCACTGTTTACCATTGGCAGATCCTGGTGTATCTTGCATGGTTCTGCAGCCTTACTCATCTCTCCTGCCTAACCTTCTTGCGGAATCATCTTTACAACCACCCCGGAGAGCGGTTGTGGAGACTCATTGGAATGGGAGCACTCATCGTTTTGCTCATCGCTGCGCTTCTTCCTACCGGCAACTTTGGCGTCACCACGGACCCGGCTGACTACGCCATTTGCTCGTATCGCCACCTTGGACCTGTACGTAGCGATGGCGCCGATCTTTATGATGTGTCTCAGCTGAACTACGCCTCCATGATTATCTCAGTCCTTTTCATGGCCTTTGGCTTTCTTTCGAGAATTGTGCGACTCCATCAAAACCTTTCCATTGGTGTTGTTGCCGCAGGCCGAAAATATTTGAGTGAGCTTGCCCGAAAATACCTTCGCATAATGCACAGCAAGCTCGAACGAAGATCCGCAACGATTTCGTTGGGGAAGATTCGAATAAAAAGACTGTTTATTTATCGGCCAGTTCTGGCCGTCTTTCTTGTAACGCGCGCTGTAGTTGATCTATGGTCCTCGATGGTTCTAGAGGTAGGTAACGTCCATGTCTCTACAATTTTTGCGGAGTGACGACTGCATTTGCATCATGTTCTAATGACCTTAGGTTTGGTGGCTGATGGCTAGTTTCGCTTGGGGGAGTATACAATCTCGTGCCGAGCTTAGAAACCTACTCAAAGAAACCAACAAGCAATAGAGACTGGACATTCGGCCAGATAGCCCCGGTCATCTTGCTGTTGGCACCTATCTTGAGTGTGACAGAGTTCATACTCGGTAAGTAGCATCATACCAACAAGGTAGAGGGTACTCATAGAATTGATGCATTATTACAGAAAAGCCCTCTTCTAAAGATGAAGCATCTCATCAAGTCCAGGACACTGCAGACGAACCGCAAGCTCCATCGAGAACCGAAACGATGGATATAGCCGCTACTATGACATCAGCCTCGCCAGAAGCACGCCACGACGACCCAGATCAGGACTATTATACAGAAGGCTGGTTTCACTCGGTCATAGTCTTGCTGCTCTGTGGAGTAATCTCAAGTACCATTTTTATACTGTTCATACCTATTTCCCAGGTATTAACTGACTCTTCCCAACTTTCAAAAGGACATCAGCTTGTCTTTTTCATACCGAGTGCAGATATATTGACTTGGTTTCCGTTCGTTTTTGTACTCGGTCTTATGAACATGATACTATTCTCAATGCTCATGAAAGACTTCGGAGGCATCCATTTTCGCTTTAAGGGCATTTTGTGGTTGGTTATTTTTGTGGTCTATTTTGTTTTGAATTTCTTTACAGAATTGGGATATCTTATTGGTTTTGCTATGCTTTGGGGACTTTATTTGGCGCCGTCGCTCGTTTTTGCCCGGCGTGCGAGAAGTGCACCCTCGTAGCTTACAGAGCACCAAAACTTCATCCTGTACTTCTGTGCTATAGACATGGCAAATTGACTTTCGCTCGTATTAGTTTATACCAAAGCCTAGTGACTCGGGTTGTCGCACTATCCGCGCAATGAAAACCCCTACGTAACGACAATTCGCTAGTACTCATCAACACAATAAAGCCAACAACAATTTTGAAGCATAAATACTATAGGGGGCACTATCCTTATACCATAAATACGTTCATCGTTGATATTTTCTGGCCATAGCTACTTTTTACCATGGAATTCCATACGTGCCTTTAGCGAAGGATGTCATTCTGACAGCCTTGGACACGCTGTATTGTTGGTGCATTAAGCCGAAAACCAGCCAACTGTAGGCAGGTATTAAAGATGATATCCCGAGTGGATCGACCGGATCTTAGAGGTGATTGTGCTTCTGCAGTGACTTGACGCTCATCAGCTGAGGTCCACAGAACGCGGCTCACACGCGCTAACGCAAAAAGTAGCCTAGCTGCAGTTCGTATCAAGCAACATTGATGCCTAAGCTCTGATGCGGCCAGGCCTCAAGGTGTGAGTCTCCCTCTGAGCATGACCCATACTGACGTTAGCTCGATTGCCGTCCATCTGGTTGCTTTAGGATGAAAGTCTGTATTCCTACAGCCAGATAACTTCGATCTCGCCCCGTAGTGGCAACCTTAACATACGTTAGTCAAAATCCTAGTGTAGATTTCCTTCGCCTCTAGCCGTGCGAAAAGCTGCACAGTTCAACCTCGAGAAGAGAACTTTGTCTGCACCAATGAGTTCTCTATTGGAACAGCTCGATCCTCTGCCAATATATGCATACACGGCTATTCAGGATGGCCATATTCGCATCATGGAAGTCTTGCCTGGGCGAGGTAACGATCCACTCATCTGTCTCATATACGAAGTTAGCCTGGACGAGCATCCCCGTTATGAAGCTTTATCCTATGTCTGGGGTGACCCACTAGCCCTTGTGTCCTGTGTCTACATTGTTGAATCCGCTACCGCAGGTTTGGATCTAGAACGCTTTTTTCGAGCGGGTGGGGGCCATGCGCACAGCCAAAAGAAGCCATGTTTCCTTCAAATCACGGCAACCCTTCACTGCGCTCTCATCAGACTTCGGCTTCCCGAACAGTCAAGGCGTCTGTGGGCAGATGCAATCTGTATCAACCAAAAAGATTTGCGCGAACAGGGTTCGCAAGTGGCGATGATGACGAGAATCTTCGGTCAAGCTACAAGAGTCGTAGCTCATCTTGGGTATGAGGCAGATGGAAGTGAGATCTTGCCATCTATTCTTCAGAATATTCGTGAGCACGACACCTACATACGGAAACAAGGCCGAAGTAGCCTGGACCATTTTTGGGATGAGATAAAAATGCCGCTTGAGAGCCTCGAAGTCTGGGGCCCGATCCGCAGCTTTCTCGATCGGCCTTGGTAGGACTAAGTCGCTGCCATGTTATGTTCATGACTGACCGGTTCCTGTAGGTTCCGTCGTGGTTGGATTATTCAGGAGGTTCTCCTCGCCCAGGATATTCAAATATATTGCGGAAACTGGGAGCTCGAATGGCTCCTGTTCGAAGGCCCAGCTAGGATGGCAGCCTCATCTGCACGGGACAGTGGTGACGCCTATGGCTGGCGGTTTCATGCTGCTGAGGGATCTCATAAACTGGCCCACGAATTAATCAATTCGCGAGTGTCTGAGAAAGCAAATCGCCTGAATTTGATAGACTTATTGGACGCCTTCCGGCCATTTTCCGTGACTAAACGTCAAGACAAGATCTATTCTCTTCTCGGCATATGCGCGGATAAAGACGACCCAGCTTTCACCGTTGATTATTTAGAGCCACCGGAGCACACATTCATTAGATATTCAAAGCGCTTCGTTGAGAAAGGATTTGGAGTGAAGGTGCTTTACAGCGCTGCCAACAGCCCCCAGGAGTTCGCTGGCCCTTCGTGGGTAGCCAACTGGGATGATGACGAATATCCACAAACAAGGTTGGCGAGTTTGTCTCAATGGAGTGACTACTCCGCTTCGGGTACATCACCTCCTATGATGACCGTTCTTCCCGATTCTTCCAATCTTCAAATCAGGGGATTTATCGTAGACAAGCTGGATCAGGTGTCGAGCTTTTCTCCAGGTATGGACCGTAGGCAATGCCGGCGCGACATCTACACAGCTTGGAAGGAGCTCGGATCACTACTCAAGGCGGAAAATCCTTACCATGGACGAAGTTTAGGTGAAGTAATTTGGAGAACCATGATATGTGACAAGATGGCGGAGTCAATCATCGAAAATATGCCCGAAGAAAGGCGGAGTTTTCTAGCGTGGGACCATACGAAGATGTCAAACGAAGCAAAGTCATGGAACTCGGTTTACGGAGATCCCAAACGCGTTGCGACATATTTTCCAGCAAGTGAGAGGATCAAAAGAATGCACGAAGAGGGTTTTATGCAGACCGCAGTTCAGTATGCCGGGACATCTCTGAATATGATGCATTGGAAACGTTTCGCAGCGTCTTTGGATGGTTACTTAGCCTTGGTGCCCGTTTCTTCTCTTCCCGGAGATATTTTATGTATTGTCATGGGTGCGGCAGTACCTTTCGTCTTGAGACCTCTGGATGGTGGTTACAAATTGATTGGTGAATGTTACGTGCATGGCTTGATGTATGGAGAAGTACTGAAGATGACAGAGTTGGAAGTTGAAACATTGACTCTTGTGTAACAACTAAAATCATCCCTTTACATAGGATGAAGATTTGATTCTAGCTTAAATTGGATGAGATGGAGTACAGACTGTGTGATTATGAATTACTCTCGATACAAGGAAACTATGAGGCAAGATTCATTTATATTGTAGCGTGGGGTTCCAAAGTCTTTAGTGAATGAACCAGAACATCTGCCCTGCGACTGTCAGAGCTCTAGCTCAAAGCGTAGTCGTGAATCTTCTTGTGTATATTCTTCTCGTGACTGTTGGGTGTCGTGAAGTTTCTCGTTCAGGTTTTCGTGGACGATGACCCAGTAGCGTTTGACATGCTCCAAAAAACCGTGCATGTAAGGGTCGCTCAACCCCCCGCCAGAACTATAACGCGTTATTAAAAATTGATAAAGATTGAAACATAGTCACACTCACCTCCCAACCCCTCTATGACAATAAGTCTCTCCCTGTATGGCGGGCTTCCGCCGTGTTGGGAAAATTCGTGGGTGATCTTATACGTTAAAGTGTTCCTAGCCATGACCCTAACCTTCGAAAATCCAACCTGCTGACCTAGTTAGATCAACCTAGCTGTTCTCGATTTAGCTACCATCATCAGATGCCCCCTGAGCATCGATAAACGTGCGAATGTTAGTTGTCTCTGCGCATGGAACGCTAGGTAAATGATTGCTCGATTCTCGAGATTGCTCCAACTGGTTCCGTCGGCTCCACCTGAATTTATTGGCAAACGATTCGCTGAAGAAGTGTTGCACCTGCTCCGGAGGGCTGGCCTTCTTGGCGTTCCAGGAGACGAAAAAGATTCGGAATGTGATTGCTGCGGCCATGATGAGGCCAACTTCGGCCGCCAATATGAGCCAGTAAACTTCCCAAATGATGTCGACTTGACCATGGCTCGCAAATCCCGCCATTCTAACGATGGTAATGGCGATTATAAATACTGTCAAGCAGAGAGACAGCATCAGGACAATTTTTTGTGTCCAGTGAACACGGATCCTCCAGATAACACATATTGGAATGCCAAGAACTAATAGTCTTGTTAGTCGTGCATTGGATTGTAGTATATGGGCCTTACTCAGACACTCTCCTGCAACGTCCGTCGCAAACCGAGAAAGAGCAAAGCTCAGTATCCATCTTCTACCAGCCAAAGGCGAACATTGGACTAGGATCAATCTCAGCGTATAATCAAAACTTGCATTTCGGAGTAACTTACCCATCCTAGGATCGTTGTAGTACGGGCAGGATACAAAGTATAGCACAATCCCGCATCCGAGAGAACTGATGTTGAAGACAACGGTAATCCACCAGAAGATGTTAAGGCTTTGCACCTGGCCGATCAACCTTTTGAAAAAGAGCAAAAAGCTGAGCCTGACAGCCGCAAGAGTAGACCATACGAACATGAGCACAACAGTAAGCCATTTGTGGAGATCATAAGATTCTTGCAACATGTTCTCAGGCGGAATAATACCTGGAACGCCAGCCCGCAGTCCAACGAGCATGTACATTCTGTCCAAAGTAGTGGCGTACATCGTAACCATTGAGATTATGCAGCAGACCATTCCAAAGACCAAAAACCCATCGTCGATAGCAAATTGCTGCTGGACACGAATGCGAATGATCAAGCGTGCGATGGTCGCAATGAGCGCAATTGCGAAGAGTACAGAAGTCGACACCTTCATAAATTCTTAGCGACATAAAAGAGATAATATAAAAAGGCCGCAAAATCCATACCACAAAGGCTTCCCGGTTGACTCGGCCGGTTTCATCTTCAGGTTTCATTAAGACCGTTGCAGCGATGCGGCATATGAAGACGCAATTGTTCGTTTCGATTTGGCGGATATAATTACAAGCAGGAAAGCACCAAGAGCCCAGTCATAGATGTGGAACACTTGCTTCTACTATATACACAAGACCTGGGTGATATTTTTTTCGAGCTTCCAAAATAAGATCTGGGACCTTCCGTATTGCGTTTTTCGACGAGTAGCCATTCAATAAATCAAGACTCGGTCCCCGTATGCAAATGTTCCCTGCGAGATATGATGGTATCTGTAATTGGAGAATCATTGGTGCAGCGCCCCATGTATCTTACGTGGACGACCAGGATGCATACAGCTCAACGGCCGCAGCATCTTTCGTTGCGCCTGGGAAATCCAGGAAAAGTCCGAGTAGTGCGGGGTAAAACACTACCTCCATTGGCTTTCCCATTCGTCTGTCAATTGTTCATAGGGCCGTATCAACTGATCGTCCGGGGGCCAAATCATCAGAACTGCGTGATTCAACCTCGCCCCCAATGCAACGTCTACAGTCAAGTGTCCCTCTCGACACATTCTTGTCGTCGATTCTCAGCGCATTCATCGTGAAGTCTTCAGCTTTGGGCCGGTCGCTTTAATGAATTATATGATAGTATATATGGGCTTGCACCACTTTTTAACAATGAAGTCATTGCATAGATTTTGAGACGTAACAAAAAGAGCGACCTCGCAGATTTTCGACGAAAAGAAGCAGAAATCCATAATTTCGAACTGAGAAAGCAGCGAATTCTCATTCCATGCATGTCAGCTTTAGTTAGTCCTCCTTGGTCACAATGTCATGATAGCGCCAAAGTGATTTAATGTCCGCGCCGGAGTATTGGGATTGAAAAGCTGAAAACGGCATGGGTCCCTGCAGCACAGCCTTCTGCCTATGCACAATCCTGAGGTGAAGGATCCGTCAATTTTGGATGCTGGAGAATGGTCCAATGTGGCGCCTAGATTTGAACTACAAAGATATTGGTATGCCTGCCCTGCAACATTGTCCCCGATTTAGGACGCTGGTTGACCACAGCGAAGTTTACGAAACATTTATCTCACACTGTTCAACCACCTTAGCGAAACCCAAGCCTAGTTCGTGAGATGTGCGGGGATTTAATGCTTCAAATATGTGAATGCTACAGCGCCTCGCTATGCAAGAGCAAGTATGAGTTACTATCCCTTCCACACCCTAAGCAGCTGTATCGATTACTTCTTCGGCCGCATATCCACTACCTCCAAAGGCCCGTTATCGAGCTCAACGACATGACCCGGCTTCAATGCCTCGGTATATATATTATCCACGGCATGCGGATGGAAGATGCCTGGTTGATTGCAATTCAGAATTGCTTGTTTGCCAGGCGGATCCGTGAGGCGGAAGCATCCCCAACTATCTCCTATTAGCGCAACCCTTGAAGATTTACAAAGCAGATGTAGATAGAAACAAAACAGAAGAACGGGGGGCTCACCTGGGTGATTTGCTGGGGGCGCACACGATCGCAATACTCTCCGGCATCATCACCTGATACCCAACATGCGTGTGTAAGTCTCTGCTACTCATAAAACACGTCTGGGTCGGATGCGTGTGTATCCATCCCAGGACCATTAATTCCTCTTTATCACAATAATCAAACAGATCACTTTCGTTGGTCATCTCGCATGTATCGCTCGTGCTCGTCTGCGCTGGTATGACCAGTCTCGTTATGAATAGTGCATTGTTCTTAAGTATTCCGCATAGCATGCCGCAGGTCTCGAGGTTGAGGCGCGTGTTGTTGGAGGCGGCCGAGAGGAAGTGTTTGCGCAATGGTGTCGGGAGGAATATAGTGCGCAGGGGGGTGCCGTTTTCGAGGTAGGCGGAGGGCTTGAAAGTGAATTCGTCCAGGTCGGTGGCGGGGGAGGGGACGCGTGCGACAGGGGCGATTTTGCTTGGGATAGGTGGGGCGGAAGGTGTTATGTCGGTGTATTTGCCCGGTATTGGGGTGGGCGTTGTTGTTCGTATGGTGTTGGAGTGGGTTTTTTGGGTGGTTTGGGTGGGAGCGCTGGTGGGAAGGTAGAGGGGTCGTAAGGGGAGGAGGAGCTCTTTGGGTGGGAGCGCAGGCGCATGATTTTGTTCGCCTGTGAATCTCTCTTGTTTTCCGTGGTGTGGTACTGAAGGGTACTGGTATGAGGAAGTTTGTTGTATCGAATGCGGACGCTGTAAATGTCAATTCGATATCTTTAAACCTAGAAGCTTGCCTTACCGAATAGTTTGATGCTTGATGCCCATTTTGTTGCATGCGCGCAACTTCCTGGAGCTGCGCCGAAAGATCATTGTCCGCTTCTGCACTCTGATGTCTGAAATCTTTCTCCCAATCTCCCCATACGCCACCCGTTCTCCTTTCCATCTCTTCCTCTTCAGACACGCCAGCTTGCCGTACACTTCTACGCGCTGCATCTCTCCTCCTGACCTCCCTCTGTGCAAGCTTCGCCGCTAATGACTGATTGCCCTCAGCATCTAGTGTCTGCTTCTCATAGCTTCTCCTGTGCACCGTCCTGTCAGCCAGCGACAGACCATCGAGCCCCGGTGACAATCGCGCGCCCTTGCCCTCTAACGATTCCAAGGCCTTGAGTTGCGCCTTACGTCTCGCCTGGAACTCTTCATGTCTCTTCTTTATACGAGGCCTAATCTCCTCTAGCTTCTGAATGTCGTTGCCTACAGCCGCAGTAGCAACAGCCAGCGCCTTCCGGTTCTCCGGACGGTTCTTCTCGGGATGGTTCTGCAGGTGGTCGAGGACGAGATTCGCATGTCGGTATAAGAGCAGATATGTCTGTGGGTCGTTCCCTTCCGCCGCATAAACTTCCGCCTAGAAGCATGAGCTGCGCAACCACACCACAAACCTGCCGCAACGACATACCTCTTTCTGCATGGTGCTCGCCGTACGTAGCCAGTTTCTCAGTGGAATATATGCATTGTACTCATACTTCTGCGCCTGGTCCGTGAGCTCCTGCACGCTCAGTGGCGCGCCGAGGGATGCCATGGTGGATGGTGGAGGGGTATCGTGGATGCGATGGATGGCGGGGGCAATTTAAGGAAAGCACTGAGAGGCGGAGAGCAGGTCTCTTCGGCGGTTCGGAAATAGACGGCGGTGTTTCATTTGAGTGGCGTGCAATTCACGGTTTGTGTGATGGGGGTGTGGTTTGTTTCGAATGCCGCGTATGTACAGTGATGGTTTAGGGCGGGCAGTGCCATCATCGCGGGGCAGGCATCGCTGCTTAAGTCTCGCTTCCACGCGGCTGGTCACATCGGGCGGCGGCGGTTGTTGCTGCCTTCGCGCCCGAGTATGTGAGGTGTTACCGTATTACGATGCCTGTATTGAATAGGTATACTGCGTAAGTCTTTGAGGCACGAAAGCAGGCCGATATCACACTACATGGGAGGCTCAAGATCACAATCGCGCTGTCACGTGGGCCGAAGAAGACGGGATGCTGAACAAGAATGAATTGCGCGTCTAGGTCGGAGATACAACAAGCCAAGATCGTGAACAGATAACGTCTAGCCAAACTCCTGGGGGTATCCAAGCCACTCATCTGTCGCCAGAGTCCTGCGACAGCTTCTCCCACTCACTATCCGTGCTCAAATCGCCTGTCGACTCGCCCATACTCCTCCTCTGCTTGACCTTGTCATCCGCGGCAGGCTTCAATCCCGTGCTTGCGCCCACATTCGCACTGCCTGACTGCACTGGCGTGCTGCCCCTCAGCGTCGCGACGCTCTCTACAGGCTTCTCGACGAACACCGTGCTTTCCGTCTCTGGGCGCGGCGCACGGGGCGGGTTCGCTCGCAGCTTAGGCTTCTTCTCCTCCACCTCGGTGTCTACCTCGGTGTCATCGCCTGAATCCATAGCATCGCCATCTCGCGCGCCTGCCTTGCCCTTTTCTTTATCGCGTCTGGCTTCCCGGATGCGCTTCGCCTCCTCCTCTTTCGCCTGCGCAGCGCGGATCTCGACCGCGAACCAATTAATCGCCCACCAGAGGCCTCCGCAGAGGGTAGATAGGATGACGAAGTGTATGCTGTGCGTTGCGACGAGGAGGACGAAGAGGAGGAGCTGGAGCGCGGCGAAGGAGGCGTTCGTGGCGACGAGGAGGGTGGGTGTCGGGCCCGGCTCGAAGATTGACAGCCAGAGGTTCTCAAAAAAGGTAGCGATGGCCGCCATGGCGTTTGTTTGCGAGTCCGGAAGGTTGCGTAGGCTAGCTATTAAGTGGAGTGGATCGTTCGAAGCTGGGAGTTTGGGAAGCTAGAAAGTAGGAGCTTGTAGGCGCGGGGTGACGTCTGCGTCTGCCCCACCGGTGCCTAGTAAACAGGACAAGTGGTATTCGTGAAAGATGCTACGTTGCGAACGCGCGATTGCTGCCTGTGAAGAATATGAGGGCTGCTTGGGAGGGAGTAAGGAAGCAGAGTCGCCGGCGGCGAAACGGGATGGTGGAGCTCAGGTTCCTGACGTGTCTGATGTTTCGCGGGGCTGGTATGGCTGGAATCGGCAGCGCGTTCTGCCAAATCCCGAGCAGAGGAATTCGCACTATTGCGGAGACAGGGTCACGTACATGGCTCTTATATTAATGCGCACGTTCAAGAGAGCAGTGGTATAGTCATGTGGGAACATTGTATTCACAACTGAAGACATGGCAGTGACACAGGAAAGCCATAAGCTGACACTGCCTACCTGAAAGCAGAACATTGCTCTAAAAGACCTCACACAACATCGTCTCAGACCATCTTCAATGTACAGTGCATCGAACCTCGAAAACTAACCCGTCGGAACTGATAATACGACAGTAACCGCTCTTGCCGCAACCCTCGTAGCCGAGTATGAAGCCCTCACATGACGGAACACCCCTGCCCATCGCGAGTTGACCTGCGGTATTTGTACTGGTAGTCGTACCTCCGCTGACGCTTCCTGTCTCTATATTGGTAGCCATGACCTCGTCGACCGCCGTCGCAACAGTCGTCATAGCAATCGGCGTAATAAGGATCATTGCAAATCATTCGCTGGTTCGTGATACCCATCGGAGGACCGCAGGCAATGGCTTGCGGTCCACAGGTGATAGCAGGACCATTATACGGACCGGTAAGCCTAGTATCGCCTCCATAGAAGCCACCCGGGTGCATTGGACTACCGGCCCAAAGCTGCGGTACACGAAGAGAGCCAGCCCAGGTGTTGCCGACCGCGAAATCTCCGCCATAATAATTTCGAACCAACTGATTGCAGCCCCATGGGCCTTGAATCATCTCAAGAGTCTCTCCATCGGCGAATCCGCAATTGCATTGAGGGCAGGTATAGGCTGGCGCGATCAGGTAATGCATGGTTTGTCGGTAAGGGCAATTGAGCAGGTCGCGACTATATCCACATGACTCGGTCATGGAAGTCCACGAATGTCCACAAGTAGGCGAGTCGTACTGCGTGCAGTAACACATATTGTCGATCTCTGGATGATGTTTGTGTCGTGGTCGACGGGGAATCGCGCAAAGACTAGAGAGGAAGATTGAGATCGAGAGTGGCTGTAGACGTAGGCGACGCCCGAAACTTGACAGAGGGGTAGTCGTCGACTTCCAAATATGAATGCCCTTGAGCGGAGGCGTTGTTTCTTTCTAAGAAAGTGAAGAGCTTGCAGGTGTTGGCTAGATAGATGCACTGTTTAACTTATATATAGTAGCTGGCTGTTCTGAATGTGAAGTGTTTCGTACACTTCACGCACTAGAGTGTTGATTGTTGTCGTCCGTGTCACATCCAGGGATTGAATACGGTGGATGTTCGTTGCGGAACAGTCAATGCTCTCGAGCCTAGGAGCAAGCAGGCTCCTTGTGACGACTGCGGATTGATGATATCACTTTTCGTTCCTCGAACCATACTCAGGGTCATTCTCTTCAAGTTCTTGTTTGCGGATAGCGTTCATGAGTTCGTACAGCTGGCCGATTTGTTGGTCTATTTGGAATGTCAGTGACTACACGCGCCAAGTAGCACTGCTGTGATCCTCGCAAACGTGACATACCACTCATCTTATCAATTTTAGACTTATCCATCTTGGCATCTTTCCAAGCGTCACCCTCTAACATTTGGGCGTACAATTGCCATTCTGTAAGAAAACCAATCTGTTCATTCAATTAGCAGATATTGCCGGATTTGGGTTAGATATCATACTATATGAACAGGATTGTCAACGTCTTTATGAGCCCTGAACTCAGCCTTGATATACAAGTCTCCAACGGTACGCTCCTCTTTGGGAAGCTTCCGATGAGCGCGTAATAAACGGCGATATAGCGGAATCGGGGGAAGTAGTGCCATTGGCGCTGGACGAAAAGGCTTCGATGCACCTGCATCTGTTGCAGTAGCTAATAGCCGGCTGTATATTCTCATTTTGATAGATTCCTATTATTCCCAATGGACAAGTGATGCGTGAGGGAAAAGTGATGGATCGAGATGGCGCGCGAAAGTCAGAATGACCTCGGTTTGGTGACTAAGCATGCTCTAGCAGCTCTTATTGGATGGCTTCCCCAACTCAAAACCAAATTCCAACCCCAACACTCTCCCTATGCTGCCGACTCCGTCAACCTCCCACGTGTGCTTCGACCGCGTATACGAACCAGCGGAAGACTCATTTCTGCTTCTAGATACCCTCTCGTCGACTTCAGAGGCGACATTTCTACGAGATCGGTTCGGCAAAGTACAAACTCCTCCACCATTGGTCCTCGAAGTTGGCGTTGGCTCTGGAGTAGTGCTCGCTTTCTCAGCTGCGAATGCGAATATCATATTTGGTCGCCAAGATGTACTAACCCTTGGAACTGACATCAACAGCTTCGCCTGTAAAGCCGCGGCGCAGACCGTTCGGACCGCGATAGAGGAACATGGCCATGGCACATCAATACCGCTTGACATTGTAAACGGAGATTTAGCGACATGCATTCGAGCGCACTCTATAGATGTATTCATCTTCAACCCACCTTATGTTCCTGCCGAGCTCCCGGACTTCACGCGACATGAAAGTTTCAACGGTCTGTCGAATGGCCTGAAGAAGACAACCTTCGAACAGGATTCATACCTTCTTGAACTTTCTTATGCCGGAGGAGAGGATGGCATGGTAGTGACGAACAGAATGCTAGAGCAGATACCGGATATATTGGATACGGAAAGAGGTGTAGCGTACGTGCTACTGTGCGCGCAAAACAAGCCAGAGGAAGTTAAGAAGCGCATTCGACAATGGGGCCCCGACTGGAAGGCCGAAACTGTGGGTTCAAGCGGGAAGCAAGCTGGATGGGAGAAGCTGCAGATTGTAAGGATCTGGAAAGAGAAGGCCTGAATTGATGGAATTAGCTCGTGGTCATACTTCAGTCTTGACTAGGTCCTGAGACGAACATTGCTTAGGTTTTAAGGCATATTCTGTCCACAACCGCTCTTCAAATCGTTGATGGTATCGGTCATTCACCACGAGGCGTCTATACAAATGAAGCCACACACCCTTCGTTGAACTACTACGCCCGTTTTATAGACGATGTCCGCCGCCAGAATTTTTGTACGAGAGGATGCCACCACACACGACCCTTGCACGACTAGGAGATCGATATCACGGTGCACTTCCATGCCTGCGCAGTTGCCAACCACACAAGGCGTTCTCCGACGCTTACTACCACCTCGGCTAGAGCTTAGAAAGTGTGTGCGAAATACCGAGAGAATTTGCTGACGCATATTGTGTCAGATGTTAAAGCTCAATTACCGTACAAGAGGCTGCGAGGAAATAGGTCAGAGGAGACTGGGAGCAGTAAGATGCCCCGGATTGGGAATCATGGTTCTTGTGAATTCTTTTGAATTCCACTCCCTCTAGATACTGAACACCCATTGGTACTGAAAGTGAACTATAAAACACTCATGCCATGAAGCAATAAAGTATCTTCTAATGTTATTAATAAGATAGCATATCTCAACTGTAAATGCAATTTTAGTGAAAGTGTTGATGGTTGAGGATACATTGCTGATATTAAGCGTTCAGAATATCCTCCAATGGTTTTAACGGACCTTACGCCCTTGCAGTACATCAGAAGTGCTCCCTGAGAGTGAATAAATGTAACGCACACGTGATAGACGCTCGGATCATCGATAATCCACTAGCGCGGCCTTGCCTAATTTCGAGTACCTGAGCTTCTTGTCCCCGCTGCTCCACATCAACAGCACATCGCCGGCCCGTCGCACGGCTTATATACCCTCAATCGCGAATACCAGAATTACAGAAAGATAAAGCAGCCAATATATCGCCATCATGAAGCTCGTAAGGTGCGTTCACGCGCGCAAAAGTGATATGGGATGCGACTAACATGCAACATAGGTTCCTTATGAAGTGCCAGAACGAGACAGTCACGGTCGAGCTCAAGAATGGTGCGTTTGCTTTACATTTCCGTCATATTTCGAGGTCCGCCGTGCCGACATGAAGACGCGCGGGTGCAGCTTTGCGCCTTTGACAGCTCTTGAAGCAGCGCGCGAGCTACCCTTCTGAAAACTAGCGTTCACTCTAGAAAACTAGTAATACTAACTCTATGCAGGCACAATCGTCAATGGCACCATCGCCTCTGTTTCCCCGCTCATGAACATCGCCCTCCGAACAGTAAAATATACACCTCGCAACCGCGACACAGTCACCCTTGATACAATGACCGTTAGAGGCTCGACGGTACGATACATTATCCTCCCAGATTCGCTCCCGCTCGACACACTCCTCATCGACGATGCGCCGAAGCCCAAGAACAAGGCCAGAAAGGAGACGGATCGCGGTGGGCGTGGTGGTGGCGGCGGCGGTGGTAGGGGTGGACCAAGAGGTCGTGGTGGACGAGGCCGTGGTAGGGGGCGTGGTCGCGGAATGTGAGAAGGTAACGCTCTGCCGTGAAGCGATGCTATATTTGCGATTCGATTGAATTGGAAGGGCTAGATTGGGAATGTGCGGTGTGCAGGTATTACGCTCGGGTTGCAGAAGTACAGGGTAGGGGGACTCCAAATGCTTCGTCTACGAGAGATTGATATCTGTTAGGGCCGCTCTTGGAACGGGAATGGCATGCGAAGTCAGAAAACAAGCTTTGGCGTTTATCATATACGGGCTTGTGAGTAGGTGAAGTACAGTTGAAACGCCAATAACGAATCGATACCATTCAATCCACGTTCATTCCACTATGTTTCTCCGAATGCGGTACATAACATCAAGCTTTAGTCGAACTTTGTCATTACAAGTCTATCTGACACATACGTGTCACATCGTAAAGTACAGATACAGTAACTACACACCAGTATCCGCACAGTTAAAAGATATACCTCTTAGGTGATGAGCAAAGAGCCCCTACACACTGGGAATCTAGTTTTAAAGCCTTGCTTTCTCTACTCCGCGTCCAACGGCGCCACTGGCGGATTATCATTAACCTGGATGCCACCCCTCTTCTTCTCCTTGCTATCATGGAACGGCAATTTCCAGCCTCCCTCCTCCTCGGGCGTGCTCAGCCACAAACGCATCAAGTGCCGACGGGGTGCTGGCGGCGGGTAGTCCTTGTACGCCGTGCGCGCGTGTAGGATGTGGTTATTGGACAAGCTGGACAGACTCAGCAAAGAACATGTCTGCGGAGTGGGTTCACGCGGATGCCAAGAGGTAAAGAACTTACAACTGGATATCGCCAATGTCAAGGATCATGTGCAGAGCGAGGCGGAGACAGGTTGCCTCGAGAACTTCGGCGGCGCGCTGTTGGGCGGGCGACAGCGGAGGGATGAGGCCCTTGTCCGAGAAGCGGGTCAGAGAGCGGATGTAGTACGGGTCCCATCTGCGGTTCGTCAGTTCGTTTCTCCCAGTAGTCATCTATATCCGCCACTTACTTCGAGTATACGCGCGGGTTCTCGCCCTTCTCTAAGTAGAACACACTGGTCCTGATCCAGTCCTCCTCGCCTACGCTCTTCTCTCCCTTCCGGTCAAAGTACCAGATGGGCTCCGTCAGTGTCCGAGCTACATCGGGATTCTCTTTCTGCAGCGCATTCCACACCGCGTGGCTGGACACGAGGTCCGACTCGCCGCCTTCGAGGGCCTTGGCGATGCACAAGAGGCCGACGAGGTCGGCGTCGTCGGCGTGGAAGAATTGCCGCGCGTTGGTGCGGTAGATGCGCACGCGGTCGATGGCTGTGCTGTCTTCGCCGAGGTCTTTGACGTGGCCCAGGACGTGGCCGTGAGCGTTTTGGCTGACGAAGTAACCGAGGTGTGTTCCTAGGCCCTGTGGTGCGTTAGAGGGTTACTCATGCTCGGGATCGTGTATCATGTGGTTGTTGGAGTATGGGGAGATGGAAGGAAAGGGGAGAGGGAGGGGATTCACCATGTATGCAACAGCACTCTTGTGGTTTCCCCATTCGGTCACTGGCAGGCCTTTGAACAAGATGAATCCCTTTCCGTCAATCAACTCTTTCCTCAGCACACCTAGAAACTTCGCAAAGTCTCTGAGCTGGAAGTTCTCCTGGGAGATGCCTGTCAATGGCGTGCCGCTCTTGATGAATGCATCCGCGGTATCTGAGATCTCCTTGATTTCTGCGTCAGAGAAGTGGTGCGTCCATTGCTCTGGGTGGCCTATACATCCATCAGCAAAACGAACATGGAACGAAAGGGAAGGGACCTTTTAGAAGGTGAGGGGGTCAATTGACCTTTGTACTCGTCGACATTCCACACCGTAGGCCCAGTGATCTCTTTCGGGAAGTCCTCATACGGGTGCAAATCGTCGTACAGCGGCGGATGCTGCCCAGACGTCTTGATCCCATCCGGATAAATCTCCCTCGGAGCCTTATGGTTGGGAAACGCCTGGTTCTTGCCAGAGGCAAGCTCGTGGGGCGCCGTGGGCACCTGTGTAGTCAGAGCCGGAGCCATATTGCTCAATTGTTTGGTATAGGCTGCTATGTATAAATAGATAGACCAATCTGATAAGCTGGAGTTCAGAGCGAGCAACGCAAAGAAACCGTTTCAAAAGCGGCACATAAATTCTTCTTATATACATGCACAATTTCGTAACACGCACGCCATCGCGCTGCAAGCCCAACGGCCCATACCGGACTTCCTGTTGTGATCTCTAGTACGAATTGCGTGCTCGCAACCCTGGAGATGCCGGTCGTTTGGAGGAGAGCGGGGTCGAGTGCTTGAGCATGGCGGCTTTGTCTTGACGTAGGCGTAGCCTCGGTACCGCTACCAGTAGTCGAAATGAACGCGGAGGTACTCGATACGGTAATGCAGACTTAGATGGTAGATCTATCGGCATTGCTGCAGGCATGCGGGTGATAAGGCTGGTAGCGAGGAGGGGGACCGATAGACGCTGCACGCGCGAGGTATAGCATCAGCGTCGGAAAGCGACTTGTCCACCAAGCTGCTTCTGTTGATACAGTGCGTATTCTATGCATAGATGATGACTTGACAATAAGAGCATAACGCCAGTATATGCGCAGATGCGAATCCTGCCCTGTGTATTGAACTTTTCCCTCATTTCATACAAGATATGGTACAAGTAGTACGTGATAATCATCTATCCCTTGGAATCCTTATTTATATACAAACCGACATGTTCCTCAGGCGGCCACACCCAGCCCTCCACGCCCTCGATCTGCGCCTTGACCAGCTCCAGAATTTCCCGCGGCGCACCACCATGTACGTTATTCTTGTCGAGCGTTCCTTCCAAACCAGCCCTCAGTGCCACCATCGTTCGATATAGTATCTTAGGACCGCCGTGCTGTGCGTTCGTTCGGACCGTGACCTCTTTATGATGTGTCGTCAACCAGCTAGAGAATGAGTAGAGACCCTCGTAATCTCTCAGGATGCCTAAGGCGCGAACGTGCGCGTGGAAGACCGCTGGGCTGGGAATATGAGGCGGGAGAATATCCGCTTCAGAAGTTGATGGACCCGTAGCATTCGGATCGATATTGGCGCCGATCAAATTGTGGAATACGGTGCGGAGAAGGGGTGGCCCTGAAGATAGCACTTGATGCGTGTATTCTAGCGAAAGCTTCCCTTTGTGTGCTGCTTGCGCTGCATAGCGCAAAACGGTACAAAGGAGTTGGAACTGGTCATCGTCTGGGTCCAGGTCGATTTCGTTCATCTTCTCGAAGATATTGCACATAATAGTATACTGGGTCTCTCCACTGCGGCGCTTATTCTTTCCGTAAATAACTTTCTGCATGTATGTGGTCCAAGCTGGACGGTATGCCGGACAATAATGCAACAGAAGAGCATAGGCATAATCGATTAGATACGTCTCATCCATCTGAAGTCGCATTACGTGGTCTTTAGGGGAAAGCTGAACGGGATGGGCCGGAGGTAGTTGAGAGAAGCGACCGAACCGACAGAGAAAACGGATGAATGATCCCATGAAGTAATCCGGAACGGGCAGGACTGTGTTCTCTCGCGAAAATGAACCTTCAAGGAGAATTTGTATTCCACCGTCAAACATATTCTGTGAGCCTTTCAACAGACTGAAGCAAGTGGACAAGTCTGGCAGTGTGTCTATTAAGAAAGCGAGCAACCTGCTGCTGGGCTGTACACCTCTTTGCCACATTCTATGATAGAGCTGATCGTACGTGGGGACTGGCTCACTGAGATAGACAAGATGCAGGGGCGACTTGGGATCTGGCGAGACTTCCCCTCATGTCTCCAGGCAAGAGATGTGTTCCATGTGATCCCTTGGGATTAGCTGGCTGGGCGCCTTTTTCTGGCTGCTGGTCCTCAATCTCTGGGTAGTAAAGTTTTTCGAACATGGCCAGATACACTTCCCGTGAACTTGGAGCTTTGAATGCTTCATAGGCTAAGAAGCATGCCCATGCCTCCCGTCTGGTCCGCGTGGTCCGGACCCGCGCAGCCCAAAGTAGTGACTTGGGCACGGAATCTCTACCCCTAGAGGAGTCTTGAGCCAAGGTAGTCCTGGTTTGAATAGTAGGGGATAAGTCTGTGTCCCATCCTGCGTAAACCTGGGCCATCTCTTCCCACGTGCGGCCCTCGTATCCTGCGTCATACAGCCGATGAAGTATCCGGGATGCTCTTGAGGCACCAAACATATAATCCTTGCTCTCGTCCATAGCATTCCTATTCTCTTTCCAAGGTGGCCATGACGGCCCCTTCAACCTCGCCCATTCCATCTCCTGAGCTGTTTTGCCACGTGAAAGCTGGTTCCTGACTGTTCCTTGGAAGCCGGATCGAGTAACGGTGATGGCTGGATCGCAACTAGCCATGAACTGCAACACAATGAATTGTGCTTTTTCCTGATGTAGAGTGGCAAGAAAAGGGGGAGTTAGACGCTGGCAATGAAATCAGCCATAAGAGCGTATTACAGAAGTTCGTAAGGCTTGTAGGGAATTTCGATGAAGGAGACGATTGTTCTTTCCAGTGATTGTAGACACGGGTAGCCTCGGTGCGAAAGAGAGATGCAATCCAAGGAATAGATTCGGGCCAAACCACACGCGCATGGCGTAATAATCGTATCACAAGCACTTGAAGCGACATCCATTCAATCGATTCTACTGCTAGTCGTGCACTCAAATGTCTCATGACCATAGCTAGAGCGAATGTCCTGATACGATTTCGCCGAAGAAATAGTAGCACAAGGAATAGAGGCGTGTTCGGGGAATCGTGCTTGAATATTCCGGCAGCAACAATAGAGTTATGGGTGAGAAGAGATGTCGTCCACATATTCAGGTTTGCGGTGGATAGTCCTCTCGATTCCAATAGTGCAATCTCTTGTCTACTGAAACGTGTCTCTGGGCGAGGTGAATCTCTAACCATGCGTATTTGGTGAGACAGTATGGTGTATAACGTGACAGGACCTTTTCTCGCGTTCAGATCTCCTTTCGTAGGTACGCTTTGAGGGTCGCGACGCGGTAGGCCGCCACGCTTTCTGGGTACTGGGCTGAAATATGAATAATCAATCTTGCCGTGAGATGCTGTCCAGTATAAGTTTCGGGCCTCATCTGGCATGGCATCCAGCACCATAGCTGCCTGGCTGGACCGCTGGCGCTTCATGGTTCGCCGCGACGGGAGCGGCTTGAAGCCTGTCGACTGGAAGGCTTCTTCCTCCCCTTGATCCTCAATCTGATGCACATTACCGGCGCCTGTATTGATGCCGAGCATAGCAGCATGCATATCCTGGGGTCCTTCATAAAAAGGTGCATCGTCTGTAGCGTAGCTTCGTCGAAGGCTATAGAGGTGTGGGAAGGACGGGTGCAGGATGCTATCTTTTGCATTCGTTGTGTGCTCTTGATGGGTGGTAATACGCGCGCTTGAAAGAACTTGCGCTTTGAGAAGACATTTTGGTGAAGCTTGGGATACCCAGCGAGACACGATCGGTACAAAGTGGCGCTGGGCGTATTAGACGAAGCTTTTGACGGAAAGTTCGCGGGTCTACCTACTGGGGGAATGGCAACGGGAAGGCGCGCGTTGCGACGGAGCAAGCGGCATTGGCTACCTGGAGCTTCCAGGAATAGAATCAAGGGCATTCATCGACGGGCAAACTGCGACGGGACAAAGGGCAAGGATAATTGCTGGTGAGCAAGACGCAGTCGAGAGCAACATTGCAGCGTGGAGCTCTCGCGGAGGCTCTATAAGATTTCACGCTAATCTACATTAGGCAGCGACCGATCCGCCAGCAACCACGACGTCGCGAGCAGCTGCATCGCGCGGGTTTCTGGAGCCATCAGTGAAAGACACATAAAGCGAACGGAACGGCACTCTGCCCGCCTGTACCAGCGCGCGTGCACTGTGAAATCGTCCATTGTGTTGAACCGCGCGGTGCCGATTGGGCGCAACTGAGGCGTCTTTGCATATTCCTTGGCGGCTGCGTTCCTTTCCTCGTCGAACCTCATCAAAACCACCCCCGAGGTCCACATTCACGCGCCGCCAGCCTGCCCAAGCTTCCAACGCGCATTCGGCGACGCAGCACGCAGCGCGGCTTCTACCTCACCTAGCACGCTGTCGCGTTGTACTGAGCAGTCTTCCCGGGCGCCCTCCTACCAACCGCGACATCGGTCGTCCTAAGCGCGTTGCACGCCTCTACGGCATCGCTCCGTCGCGAAAAGGCGTCTTCCCCCCATCATCATGACCACTACCAACGGCGCCCTGACCCCGCCGTCATTGCCGCCCGCACCCACGTCGCCCACGCTCGCGAAACGGAAACGCACCGAATCCGATGCAGACCTCCCCAATGGCGCGTCTTTGGCCGCGCCCGCAAAACTTGTGAACGGCGCGACGCACTCTCTGCAGACCGCGCTCCAAGACATATTTGAGGTTCTGAAGAGGTACGAATTGTCCGCCCACGCCCCTCAACAATTCCTTCTCTCAGCCTCCCTTCCCTTATGCAGGCTACGTGTTTCGACAAGGGCGCAAACATCATGTCCAACCATCAACCTGACCTTCACATCGGCCAGCAGACTCTATCGCATGATCACTGACTTGGACTAGCTATGACACACAACCATCGATACTCGCACACCCCATCACTGCGTCAGCTTCTCGGGCTACATCCGGTGAGGCTGATTCGAAACGCGCGAAGTTATCGCCTCCCACGGTCCCAACCACCATTGCGAGTCTAATCCAGGATGGCGCATACGACTCGTTCGACGCCTTCGAGAAGGACGTGGAAGACGCGACTGCTGACATACTCGCCAGTGCCGGTGTGGCAGAGCTAGCTACTGCACCCTTCACGCTCGAGGAGACAAGGTTACAATCCCGAGTGCTGGCTTTCCGGAAGTTGCTCAAGAATTTGGTAACAAGGGAAGAGGTCCGAAGAGCCCACATTGACGCCAAGGACGATTTGGGCAGCGCAGCAAAGAGCACTGAAAGCCAGGATGAGAAAGCTGTGACCATAGAAGAAGAATTACCGGAAAGTCGCACAGTGCTCACTGTCTTCGGAAGTGCTCAAGGTCCAAAACAGCTCTTCTCGAGCTTGCAACAGCCGCGCTCCGTCACACCTTCTGATGGATATTCTGCGCTCGACATGTCGGTGAAGATCACCCTACCTCTGCGCGAGTCCACTTTGCCGAACATCATCTCTACGACCGAGGTTTTTCCTTTGCCAGATAAGGTGGACGAGAAGAGGAAAGCGAATGCAATGATTGGTAAGGTGTTCAAAGCACCTGCTCATCTGCCACAGCTTAGCCCTCCCAAACTTGCGAAACCACTGACTACCAAGGGCAACACCGTCACTTTCGCGCCGCCAGAAATACCTAAGCCAAGCCGCAGGGGGTCGCATTCATACGCCAGCCAGAATCTCTCCACAAGCCATTGGTTGGGATATGGCGGAACAGACATGCCGAAAGATCCTACATCTCCCACGGAGAAGAAGAAGAGTAGACAACGAGCGCTAAGCATGGGTGAAGCGCAACAGCCACCATCCGAATCGACTCTTGTAGCCGTGAAGCAGGCTAAAGAGGATGCGCTCTTTCGCAGTGCATATTCTAGCTTTGCGCCCAGTCGTGATGATGCCACGGCTGTTATCCCAGAGGAGACCAAGAACATGGTCTGGTGGCAGAAAGTTGGTGAAAAGCGCTTCAACGAAGTCTTCCCGATTGACCCAGAATTGCTCGGCCTTGGAGAAGCATTTGAAAGAGAGGTCGATATAACCGAAGCTGATGAGGACGATGCCTTCAAGGAAGCTGTAGACAGCTTCGAACCGATCAAAGGAGGCCCCTTCCCGGAAGTAGGAGCGACGAACGAGCTTGACAAGGACACTGAAGAGGTGCTCAAGGAGATATCAGAGCTTCTTGAGACCTTGGCATCCCACCAAAGGATACGAAATTCGTCCTTGGCCACAAACCCACGCACTCCCGTGATTCAAAATTCATCGTTGGCATCGCTTGCAGGAAGTCCATCTACTCCGTCCTCCGAAGAGGTTGATGTCTATCAGATGCTTAAGTCGCAGCTCACCTTGCTGATTTCGCAGCTACCGCCTTATGCTGTTGCTAAACTTAATGGCGACCAACTAGAGGAGCTCAACATCACACGAACTCTGATCGTCGAAAATAGGGATACCCGTGGGGTTCTTGAGGACGACCAGTCCTCCAGGCTCGCAAAACCGGTAGCAGCTCCAACAGCTACCCCATCATTATCTCGTATGGTGTCGAGTGGATCTGGCTCTCATTCACATTACCCTCAAAACAGCACGCAATACAATCGCTCGACACCGTCGATGCATTCTAGCGCTCGACCCGTACAATCTGCTACATCATACTACCCCCAGCAGCAATCCGTGCAGCGGTCTCCTTCGGTTCATTACCAACGGTCTTCGTCTGGGTCGCATGTATATCAGGGTTCTACATCATCATATGCTACTCCCAGGCCGTCATTCTCTGCGACTCAAGCGTACGGTCAGCAGACACCGAGAACAAATTACGCGCAACCGCCTACAGGCCAGTATCATGCGTCACGCCCTCCCGCACCCAATAGTTATGGCAGTTTTGTTGGCAGTTCCACCTCTCAATATTATGGATCGACTCCACAGGCCCAGTCGCACAGCCGGTTTTCAGCGCCAACGCAAAATGGCTACTTTCAGCGATCCCAGAACGTCGCCCCAATGTATGCAACAACACCAGGTAGTCAGGCACGCACTGCGTCGCCTTTGAAAGCCGCAGCACCCACACAGCCAAGCTATGGATCACGACCGGGGTACGGGGCCGGCGGCCCGACACGCAGCACCTATTATCCTCCGTCACAGTATGGGAACGCACAACCTCATACGCCGGTCGCTTCTTCGACCCCAGGGTATAGCGCAAACCCTCAGCAGATGATGCTAGACAGACAGCAAGCATCGCAGACACAGGCCCGGCTCGCGGCCCAAAACAGCTTCAACAGGCAAGGCTCGGGAACTCCTCAACCACCCCCGAATGGACAGTACGGTGGCCAACCGAATGGAACACCAATGGCAACTTGAGCATGATTTGGTATGAATTTTAGGCGTCAGGGTGCTCGGGCGGCATAGCTTGGATACCAATAGACCATATCCACGGCGTTTTATTTCTTTCGCACGGGACGTCTCGGTGAGGAGTCTGAATGGACAGGCCTAGTTTGTCTGTACCCCAATTTTTGAATTTGATTTCGTTGGAAGTGGTTAGGATGTCTGTGGTGGAAAAGGGGCCTGTACCAACATGCTGATACGATGGAAGCTTTGAGCATTCGGAAAGTAGCTAACATGAGGACAAGAATTGTAATATCAATATCCATGTGCATTGGATTAGTATCAGCATCTCCAGGTCACAGTGCGTTGTGTGCGTAGACGTCTACTTAGACAGCCGTAGGGCTTTTGACCGGGGCAACTCGCCTAAAATTGCCCCGCTCTAGTTCGTACGTCACACATGCAGGGTCCCGCTGGACGCGTTCCTCTGCGTGCCGGCGACCGAGAACCAAGACATTGTAGCAGTTAGCCCTCGACCGCAGCCCCTTCTCAACACAGAGACATGAGACGCCGCCATGTCGCACCTCTTACGTGGAAAGCAGGCCGGCGTTCACAACGACCTTTCGACGGGCCTGGCAGCTGATCTGTTTGTGCTCGACCACGTACGTTGGCTGTCCTGCTACGCCGCCGCAACCCGCGCGCAGCTTGCATCGAGACCTACAAGCTAACGGCCGCGTGTAGATCAAGAACTTCGGCATCAACAGTCAGATCTCGCAGATCGCATACGATCCCGTACAGAAACTCCTCGCTGTCGGCACCAACGAGTCCAAGTTTGGACCAGGGCAAATATACATCTTTGGCCATAAACGTGTTGAGGTCGTATTCCACCTCCCACACCGCGGCTCGGTCAAGATATTGCAGTTCTGCGCAGAGAAGCTGCTCTGCGTCGACTCGAGGAATGATTTATCCGTCTTCTCGCTGGTTGAGAAGAAGCTACTGAATGCCCATTCTCCGCCTGCCAAGATTACAGCGCTGCACAGCGACCCAGCGCTCGACTATGCGCTGCTAGGGACACAAAATGGAGACGTCCTGGCGTACGACCTGGACAGGGAGCATCTCACCCAATTTAGGATACCTAATTTGTGGAGGGCACAGTACCCGCAGTCCAGGCTGACCTCGATCGTTACTCTCTCATTACACCCGCGCGACATTGGAACCTTACTGATAGGCTACAATGCAGGGGCGGTCATATATTCCTTCAAGCAGAACAAGCCTATCAAATACTTCAACTACGTGCTGCCGAAAGGTGCACCCGGAGGAGACTCAGATCCGGGCTCAATCTTCAAAGAGAGGAGTCCGCCTCTGACTCAAGCTGTCTGGCACCCCACAGGCACCTTCATCCTGACTGGACATGAGGATAGCAGTCTCGTCGTTTGGGACCCAAAAGACGGCAGAATCATACAAGCTAGGGACTTTGACTGACACCAGTGTGGATAAGCCAGGCCCAGGCACGTTCAGTCCAGGCGCTGGTGCTGGTACCTTTGCGCTCAAGAGTCCTATATTCAAGATTGCTTGGTGTGCAAACGAAGACCCGGACGACACCGGCATCCTCATCGCCGGAGGCCAACCTTCCAACATCGAGGCAAAGAGCCTAACATTCTTTGAACTGGGACGCACGCCGATATACAACACTGCATCCTGGCAGATACTCTCAAATCACTTCGAGAACCCAAAGCGACAGAGAATACTGCCTTGTCCACCAGGCACAGAAGTGGTTGACCTTTGCCTCATCCCTCGGACTAGCCCTCATTTTGGAGGTTGCCAGGATCCGATAGCTGCCATCGCCTTGCTTGCATCTGGAGAGATAATCACACTCTCGTTCCCGAGCGGGATGCCCATTACACCTACGAATCAACTGCATCTCTCACTTACACTTGTGCATCCCTTTGTCCATCATGCCAACTTGGCCCCTGTTGAGCGCACAAGGTGGCTAGGGATGACCGAAAAACGCCAGCATGGCCCCAAGTTTATTACAGGAGGCCACGAAGCGAACTATCCTCTCAAGCGGTTTGAACATCGTAATGTTGTTCAGACCTCCCATGCAGATGGCACAGTCAGGTTGTGGGATGCGGGCCACGCTGATGAGATTGAGAATGATGCACTGCTTCAGCTCGACGTAGCTCGTGCTATTGGTCGACTGGACAACGTCGAGGTCAACCGTATTTCGTACGCCGGCGCAGCATCCGAGATTTCGGTTGGGCTACGCTCTGGAGAAGTAGTAGTCTTCCGATGGGGAATCAATAAGCACTTTGGTCAAGAAGTAGCTCCGAGCGAAAACGCACCTGGCGCTTTAACAAATGTATTAGATCGGACGGAAGCATCTCTGAAAGAGGGCATGCTACCTTTCACATTACTAGATGAAGGGGAAAGGACCAGTGACCGCATTGAAACATTCTGACGTTGGCTTTGTCGCTGCTGGTTTTGAGGGTGGTAGTCTCGCAGTCATCGACTTGCGAGGCCCGGCCATCATCTATCAAGCGAATGTGTCTGACTTTATCAAGGCTGATAAGCGTGGTAGCTTCCGAAGAAGCTCGTCTCAAACAACAACGAAGCCAGAATGGCCAACAACCGTCGAATTCAGCGTCATGACGCTTGAGAACGATGACTACTCAAGTATCCTGCTGCACGTTGGCACTAACCTCGGTCACATCGCAACCTTCAAGCTACTTCCTGATTCGAGTGGGCGCTATTCTGTCAGCTTTGCGGGTGCTTGCTCGTTGGATGACAAAGTTATCAGTATATGCCCCATGCATGCAGATACGGGACGCCCTGCGTATGCCTCTCAATCCGCAGTTGCTGGTCTCCGAAATGGAACAAAGGTCAATGGCGTTCTACTCGCAGTCACCTCGTCTGGAGCTAGGATTTTCCAGCCCGCAACGCACAAAGGAGCGCACAAGACGTGGAATGAGTTTTTGTGTGATTCGGCTGCGATTTCACGCTACCGAGACTTGGGTCATTGTCTCCTTGGTCTATATGGTGATGGCTTTGTGAGGGGTTACTCAATACCTGCATTAAAAGAGATTGGAGCCGTCAAGGTTTCGGATGTCCTAGACCCGCGACGCTTTTCTGAGGCTGTGATCACAAGTACAGGAGACATACTTGGCTGGACAGGGCCAGCGGAATTAACACTGATCAACGTTTTCGGTACTAACCTCAAGCTGTAAGTCTTTTCCCACCATCACTAACGCACATTTTAACGATTTCCAGGGACCAAACTCGAGATACCCTCCTAAACCCCGACCTCCTCATCCCACCCCGCCCAACAATCTCAAACATGCAATGGATATCCGGCACTCAATATGTCACCCTCGAAGATATGGACCTCCTTATCGGTGGGCCCGATCGTCCACCGTCAAAGCGTATGCTTGCACAATCGCGTGCGGACGAAGAGCAGCGTCGCAGAGATGCGCGTCACACAGGCCAGCCTGGTGCATCTTCGTCTGCGCCGCCTCCGCAGTCCGACGAGGGTTGGGGTGCGTGGGCATCCAGGCAGTTCAACGAGAGGACGGAGAAGCTAAATGCTGTGGGGGACAATATGGATAATTTGAGCAATAACAGTAAGGGGTGGGCAGACGATGTGAACAAGTTTGTGGCGAAGCAGAAAAGGGGGTTGGTCATGGGGGCTGTGAAGAGTAAGTTTGGGTTTTGAGAAGGATTAGGGTAAGGGCTTGTTTGGGTTGGGGTGGGTAGAAAGAAAAGGCGTTTAGGACATTGATATCCGGCAATAGTGAATCAGATTAGTTCTTTGATTTCAGTCTAAGTGTAAAGATGGCCAAGATGCGAGCGACGTCGTTTCCGTCTACAAAAGCGGGGGTGGGACTGTTCCAGAAGGTGGCCGCAACACATTGATATGTGGCACACATTGAATGTTAAGCCATCGACGAGGCATACCGACTGTAGGTAGACAATGGTGTTGCTCGATTAGCTACGATCAAGCAGAAGCCACAGGGGAGTTATCAACTAAGAGTTCTTCTCCCATCCTTCGTTCTCCTTGCACCATTTCATAGTCCGTTTCACACCCTCTTCCGTGTCAAACAGAGGCTCATATCCAAGCGCCCTCCTAGCCTTCCCAATATCGAACCAACAACCCGTCTTCATGTACTCAAAGGTCGTGCGACTGCTCGCCGGCCTCACCAAGCCAAAAGTAAAGATCCAAAAGGCCCACTCGATAGTTCCTACGGCAAATAGAACCACCCAAAACGGTATCTGTACGACTTTACGTGGCCCGCTTGGCGCCCAATTTGCGTCGCCGGCCTCCTCCCATACCTTGCGCGCAAAGTCCCAGAACCGCATGGGTTTCCCGTCAGAAATGAAGAATCCTTGCCCGTCTGCCCTCTCATCGTCCGGGCTCACTAACGCCTTCGCTGCCAGCACGTGTGCGCTAGCGCAGTTTTCGACGTGTATCCAGTCGTGGACGAGCTTGTTTGGGCCGATCTGGTATTGCGTTTTGGGCGTGTTGACCATGGAAAGCATCGCTCCGATCGTGAGGCGATCTCGAGGGCCGTAGATACCTGTCACCCGGAGACTGCAGGTGAGTAGTTGGTCTTTAAAATTGCCTGTAATGTTGTGGAGGGCCTCGGGGGTATTGTTGTCAAGAATGAGCGCGTCGACGGCAGCTTTCGTGCGTGAGTAAGCACTTGGACCCGAGTTTAGAGTGTACAATTCGACCTCTTCTTCTCGTACTGGTTGGACATTGTGGTTGGGTGTCAGGTTGACGGCTTCTGCGCTGCTTGTGTACACGATGGCTTGAACGCTTGGGTGTGCTCGGGCGACCTCAACGAGCTGCTTCGACATTTGGTACGTCACTCTGTAGTGGGCTTCAGGGGGCGCAAAGAACCCAGGCCCTATGGTGTGCAGGATAACGCGTGGTTTTACGGTGTCGAGTAAGTCGGTAAGCTGTTTCGTGTTGCTGATATCGCAGCTGTGGTACAAAGCTCCTGGTACCTGGCGGTTGGAGACTACGTGAGGCTCATAGGTAGACGCAATGGTGTCGAAAGCTTTGTCGGAGACTAAAGCTTCGACGATGTGTGATCCAAGGTAACCAGCACCACCTGTCACCAGAATGGTCCCCAGAGACTGTCCGCGTAACATGGTTTATAGGATTGACGTTACAAGCTTCAGCGCATCGGATAGTTCTGTAAGAGAGAGAGAGTGGTGAAGCGGATGCGAGAAGGCGGCAGGATATAGTTATAGGCCTTGCGGCGGGGCTTGGGTAAAGGTGGTTTGGCAAATAATTCTACAACTAAATCGGCGCACCACAAGCGTGCATTATGTGACATGCTTGAGGCGCTTGAAGTAGCGTTGGTTGCCTAATTACGATAGTATTACTCTTTTCAGCTGCTTACGCTAAGATAATAATATTTACTAGTACGATTCCTGCGCTCAAGCCTCCGACAACCGTCGTACAACCGCACCACTAGATGCTAGAACTGTATATGGCTAGCACACCGTAGCCAGATCTAAAGTTGTAGTCGTAATTGAAGTATGCCGGCAAGATCGATCTTGTGTCATTTAACGGCGGTATACGATTTCAAGCCTACAAGAGCTGACCTAATTCTGTCAGGGGCTGCTTTAGAGCTTGCCATTAAGGCTGCTGGGCATCATCAAGTAGATATGAGCAGCTACGGTGCTTCTGGTGTGCGAGTTATGGCACCATTTATAATTTGAAGGCAAGCATTCTTGTATTCATACACTGAATCGGTGGTGATAGGACAACAGGGTAATGAGCATAAACAGGTTCAATTGTGAAGCGACCTGAAGTCCTTTTGGGGGCCGGGGGAAGAGACTCGATCCGCAAACCAAAGCTACACCTTCGACGTACCTTCTCCAATCGCACTCCTCCATGTAGCCTCGATATCGTTACCATAAATCCAATCCAATCCCCCTTCCCCATCAGAGATGACTTTATTCTTCACTTTCTCATCAAAGCTCGGCTCCCCAATCTCATCCAACTTCTTTTTCCTTCTCTCCGCCTCAGAAGCTAGGTACTTATACATGCGTGCATAATACGGCAATCGTATCTCGTTAAAGAGCGGCAACGCTTTGCTAACGTCGTTGGAGTAGTATGCGAGTGCTTGGGCGAGGATCCATCCATCTTCCATCGCGAACCCTGCGCCAGAGCCAAAGGCCCCGCTAAGGGCGTGGGAAGAGTCACCAACTAACACAATGCGATTTGACCATGCCGTTAAAGTGGGCATTTCGGGGCCGGCGAATGCAGCAAACTCACGCCAGTTACCATCTGGAACTCGTTTTAGCGCCTCCCTAATCTGCGGTAGATACTCCTGCCAGCACGTCAGCATCGGCTTCTCCAATGCCAATTGATCGGACATTATCTTACCCCGAAATGCGATTCCACATGCTTATTAGTAATAGGTACGCCCCAGCTCACTTTACTTGCACTATGCACCTCGGGATCATGCCACGCCCTCGCCGCAATCTCCCACAGTCCCTCACCGACAGGTGAAAAATACACATGTGTTGTAGGTGTATGCCACCACGCTGTCGTGCCGAATCTTTCATCCAGATCCTTAACATCTTCCCAATGGAGAAGAGTCCGCCAGATCGTCGTGCCCGTGAATTTGATGTCGTAGGAGGGAAACGCTGTATCGCGAACTACGGAGCGGATTCCATCTGCGCCAACAACTAGATCGGCTGTTGTCGTGGTTCCGTCTTTGAATGTGAGATGGATGCCAGAAGCGCCTTTGTCTTCTATGTGGATGAGTCTCTTGGAGAGTTTGATGATTCCGGGTTGAATACGAGAGAGGAGCGCGGATTGCAGTTTTGTTCTCTGGGTGCGAATTGATGGTCTTGCACTGCCCTTACTCACCTTCTCCCGGCGATGGACTTCTTCACCTGATCTGCCGTTCCTATTTCCTCCCACATTAGCCACCCATTACACGATCTCTCAACCCAACCCATCCCATACAGACAATCAAGCGATACTAAAGAAAGCGGATCCCTTACAAGTTTAGCACCCTCCATGTCTCATGCCTAGTATTCATAGCATCCGCAGCGCCTAGTAACTCTAATACTTTCCACGAATTGGGGCCGATACTTATGCCTGCGCCAACTTCACGTAGTAGACTCGCTTGCTCGTAGATCGTGACTTCAACATTCGGTACTTTCGCTAATGCAATAGCTGTTCCAAGACCGCCAGGGCCGCCTCCTATGATGGCGACTTTAAGAGCAGGGATAGGTGATATAGTCATTGTAGCCTTTAAACCTGTAGGCTAAAAACAGAGATTTCGAGGTGGGAGTGTGTACATCTTGAAGGCTTATCTTAGGTTGTACTTTATCGGATGTGCGAAAGTTCCGAGGGAAGTGGGAGTGACAAAGCACGCGTGTCGTCAATTGTCACGCGAATGATGTGCTCTATACATGAGGGTGGTGGGGTTGGAACACTAACATTGAGACGGCGCTGCCCCCACGTCCTACGAAGCCACTCGCACTAAGGAAAGGGGAGCTTAAGTTACCTTACTGCGTCTGTCCGGACGTGACTGTATCGGTATAGCCTAGAAAGTGCCCGCATCGAACCCGCATGGGACCGAGCAAACACCTGTGATGGCACTGATCATATCGCTTGGCTGATCTCAAGGGCAAACATTGACAAAAATAGTTCCGCTCTCATCTATCAGCTACAGCCCTCCCAGTCATGCCGCTGAAATGCATCAGAAACTAAAGGTGAACTCAATATTCAAAATCCGGTTTTCCTACTTTTACCTGAGCCCTCATCATGGAATTCCCAAAGAGGGAATTTCGCCCATCTCATTTTTACTCTGCCCTCCAATTGTATACGTTACTTTCCATCTCATCTTGATACTGTTTCCAGATCCTCTTTGTACGCCATTGAGCCGTATATTCTGTGTGATGCCATATGCTTCGTTGGGGTTAAGATTGACGCCCGATTGGTGTTCTAGCTGGAGCTGTGCGCCCTATCTTAAAGTGAGTATACTTCTTAGCAAGATGCCTGTCATGACGTGTGCTTACCTTTGATGCGGCTACTTGAAAGGTCAAGTTTGAAATGGGTTGAGGCGTCCTATTTGATATACGGTTCTGAATCAGAAGCACGGTATCCGATTCGCGAGACACATGAAAGACGACATTGATCATAGTGTTGGTCACTGTTAATTCCTTCGAGGTGTCCGGCACAGCGGAAGCAAAATTCCACTCATCGTCATCGTCCGCGGCAGTAGTGCTACTTTGTGCTAAACTGGATGTCGGTGCAGGTACGGCACCCCCGAGAAGATCGACAGTCCCAGATCCAGTGGATTGCGACTTGATGGATTGTTGAAAGTGCATGGGTGAACCTTGGCGGGGTGTTTGTGAATTCAGGGCAGCAAATGGATCTGGAGTTCGTGTTGATTGAGTCGGGGGTTGAGCTCGTGCAGACGGAAGAGGTGATGGTATTTGAGTTGAAGGACCAGAATTCGACATGGATCCAAAGAGGTCGTTGATGGACTGTGCGGCGCTTTGTTGTTGGGGTGGCGGAGGTGATTGGGGAACTGGCAATCCAGACAAACCCAGCACTTCTCGAAAGTTAGCATAGTCTTATGCAATACTCTGAATCACTCACCTGAGCCATTGGAACTACCAAGCGCGATGCTGCCACTCTGACCGTAACTAGGACCACCGAGAGAGAGACCTAAAAGATCATCTTCCAAAGCGTTTCCTTTTGGCGCTGATTGTTCTGCACTTCCAGAGGCGGTGTTTGCGGCGCCTGGTGCAGGCTCTGGATCTCCAAAATCGATTAAATTGAGAGTATTGTCCGGACCCTTAGAAACACCAGCGCCACTCTTCCCCAATGTGCCTTGAGGGATCTTATTCGCCGCTTCGATATCGCCCTTTTTGAATAGCTTATATCTTTCTATTGTTCGATGTATGCTATCGTTAATTTCAAAGAGTTTGGCAACTGCTTCAGTGTCTTCTGACTCTTCTTCACACATCTTCTGGATCTTAGGCTGGGCACTTTGAAGTGCATTCGCGAGTTCCTGTGATCGTTAGTTTGCTTGCGTCGATGAATTTCCTTAGGATTGGCGCACCTCAAAAACGTCACCCTCCTTGATCTGGTCTCCAGGCTTGTAGCCCTGAAGCATTTCTTCGAGAATCCTTGCTTTCTGTTGTATCCGAGAAACCTCTTCCGCAGCTTTCGCGCGCCAGTCTGTCTTGTTCCTGGTATCGTAGCCAGCCATGACCTTCATAAGCTTGTTGGCCTCCTGCAGGTCCTGTGGGCCTCCACGTCGGATCAGCTCTTGGAGTTTTGCAGATTGCGCTTCACGTTCTTCCTCCTCCATCTCCTCGGCGGACCTGAGATTCTGTTCCAAAAATCAGTGTATCGCTCTGCGCCGTTTCTCTAAGCACGTACGTCGCTTGGGTTCAGCACAGCTGCATCTTCTTTCCGGACCTCTGGGAACATGTAGCCTTTATAGCTGAGCAACCGGTGCATATCCCTTATAAATCCTAGATCCTCCTTGTACCGCGATGTCTGACATATTGTCTGCCGCCATTCTTCTATCAATTCGAGAATTCTACTCTGGACTCGCGACGCATGGACTGGGGGACGTTCGGGGAAGCGGCGGACAAGCTCGTTGAGAAATTCTTTTGTACTAATTTGGAGGTGGAAAGGGTATCCACAGTTTTTTACGCAGATGTCAAGTAGCTAGATGGCAGTAAGCGATGCGCACGATGAGTGGGCGTGTGGTCGTACGTTGAGAGCGAGCAGGGCAACATTCTGATTGCGGTGGTTGACATAGTTGACGATAGTGACGGCTGCTTCCCGAGGTCTGCATTATCCCGTCAGCTGTCTCCCGCAGACTATCGAGCGCCAGATCGTACGTGGATCCCTTCTTCGTGTTGATTAGATCGCTGATCTCGAGGTTCAAGGCTAGGTTGGGTTCGAAGTTTTGCGGGTCGCAAGCATTTACTGCACGAAACGATCAGCGTGTCCTTTCGACAGTCGCGTCTAGGCCGTACGTATGAAGCGCTGCAACTGTGAAGTCGGCGCATCCCCCCACCCGCCATAGCGGTCGCGGGCGGCCATCCGCGCGGATGCCGCCTCCATTGACGCGTCTGGAGCCCGTACAGCTTATCGAAGAAGAACAAGGATGGCAGGAGTTCAGCGGGCGTGGCTGCGCGGGGCGTCGAGCTATGAAGGATGTTGTCGAAGATGTTCCCATCAAGCAATCTGATGCAGGCGGCGGGGCTGGAGCGCGCACAGCCATACCGTATGTATCTCTTGGCGCTACGTAACAGGGGTGCACTTGTATAACCCATCTCCACAATCTCGAACTGTATTCCTCTCATTCAACTGCTTCTACCAGGGTGAAACTTCCATCGTCTTTTTCCTTAGGCGGCATTGAGGTTTTGTCTAACATCAAGAGTTCCAGCTGTATCGCCCCACTATAAATGACCTCAGGATGTGCTCTGCATCTGCAACTTGCATTTCGAAACCAGGGCGGAACTGGTGCACGAGTACCGGGCGTCAGTCCGGGAAGGCGTAATCTCTTTCATTTGCTCTTCTCATTGTGGAGTTTCTTTGGGAGGCCTAATTACGCCCAATACGCGAAGACGTATCGTTTGATCTTGCCCTGGAGCTGCAGGCCTGGTACACCATTTAGGCCGACCTCACATGCCCTACGTATATCCGGTGACTAGATTTCGAGGCGTTTTTTTTTATTCTCGGATTACGATCGCCCTACTATATCATAGTAAGACTCGGTTAGACTACATATATAGGACAGACCATCCTCACCTAGACTACCTTCACCATTGTTTTTTCGTATACAATTATATATCAATCAAGCCCCTCAAAACAATCATGGCCGCTCCAGCCGCTCCAGCTCAAACAATCTCTGCAACCGTCTTCGGCCTTCCCTCACAAATTTCCACTATAACCATCGCTGCCGTCGACGCAACCGCCACAACCTTCCACTATCCCTGTCTCGAGACTCTCTCGGGCTCCGCCTCAGTCTTCACGCCTTCAGAATTGTGGTCCAATGTTCACATGGGAATAGTCACTGGGACCAGCCCGTTAAACTCATCTTCTTCGATCACGATCTCGCCTTCGGTTCAAAGTTGTGAGCCTTATTCGTTCACACAGGGTCCTTCAACATGGGCAATGTCCTTCAAGATCCCGAATGTAGAATACCAAGGTGATTGCACAAACCTTGATAATACACGGGAGCAGTTCAGACATTCATGCTCGTCTTCATTGTCTTCTTCGCAAGGCGAGATGATCGGTGCGGCTTTAAGCGATTGGAACGACAACTTAAGAACTGTAATTGCGGTCGCCGATGCTTCAATCACTTGTGAGTATAGATGCAATCATTACGTGACGATAATTGTCTCTGGGTGTATAGCTGATGTTCTGCGCAATATAGTGACAACCTCGGAACCTTCTTCTTCTTCACCTCCTACGCATGTGTCAACCACATCAGCTGAAGGCAAAGCTCACGGAATGCCTCGCCCTACGAATGCTGCTCTGGGATATAGTGTCGGCGGTGTGGTCGGTGCACTTGCTGCGGTTTTGGCTTTGTAAGTTTCCACAGTTAAATCTTGTGGTGACTAGATCTATACGCACTTTCCTGTAGCATCCAGGATCTTGGCTTCGGATATAGAGTGAACTACTATATGTATACCCCTACTCATTTAATGCTGGAACTATATTGGTTTTAGCTTGTACAACCCTGGCCCATGAAAGCCGGTACTATGTGAAGTTGAAGTCGTTCTGAACATCGTCGAGCCATTTAATTGAGGATCACCCTGACTCTGTGAAGCTTTGCAGAGCACTCTACACTGTGTCTCTAGCTAGGGCAACATGCAACAAAGGAATCCTTACCATAATCAATACCATGTATCAACATGAGTATATAGTGATATGTGGAGTAACCTTGTGTTCAACGATCAGTGACGCCAGTGTGTAGCCTTAGTGTAGCGTTGCTGCAAGAGAGCTAGAGTGCCAGACTACCCGTTTGCGCTAAGGATAGTGTTAATACGCTAGTGTGAAGTCTTATCGATAAGCCTCAAAAATTGATGGAAGACAGGCGGGGTCGCTCTCGTTATTTACTTCCACATACAACCGACCATGCCTCCGTATGACAGTGAATCCTCTGATGAGGGTGAAGACTACACCGAAACCAATGTTTTGCTAGGATACGCGTCGCAAGGAGCATCTGGGGATATGATATCTCACCTTGGAGGCTCTCCAGTAAGCTACTTGACTTTTTTTTTAATGCAGACGATTTGTAAAAGTAACATGCATCGTAGTCTTGGATAGACGAAAAATCGGCGCCATCGGGCGCACTAGCAAAATGTAAAGTGTGCAACGGGCTTCTCACGCTCCTTCTCGAGCTCAACGGCGACCTTCCTGAGCATTTTCCTGGACATGAGAGACGATTATATATCTGGAGCTGCCGAAAGAAGACATGTAGACGCAGGGAGGGCAGTGTGAGAGGAATAAGAGGAGTCAGAATTGCTAAAGGCGCGAGCGCGAAGGCAGCGGAGAAGGTGGAAAAGCAAGAGGTGAAGCAGGAAGAGAAGCCACAGCCACAGCTTGGAGAGTCACTGTTCGGAGTCAAGAACGGTGGAAATGCGGTAGCATCAGCAAATCTCTTCGCAAATCCGTTCTCGTCGAGTACGAATGGTAAAGCGCCGGCAAACCCCTTCGCGTCCGCTGGCGCGGGCGCAAACCCTTTTGCGAGCGCACCGCCTGAGGTAAAGCCTACACCGAAAGAGAGCAAAGATGAAGCTTCAACGACACTACCAGAGACATTTGCGGACAAGGTTCGCGTCTCCTCACCACCTCCCTCATCACAGCCTGCGCGACCACACGAGCCCTGGCCTACAGAATCAGCGTTTCCTAGCGCATACCCTCATCACTACCTAGACGCCGAATTCGAGACATTAGACGCGCCCTCTACGCCCCAAATACCCGCGAATGCACGAATGGACGTAGACACCGAGAGCAGTGGTGGAGGCTCCGGCAAGGAGGATAAGGAGATTTTCGAGAGCTCACTCGACAAGACCTTCCAGAAATTCGCAGATCGCGTCGGCCAAAACCCTGAGCAAGTGTTACGCTACGAGTTCAAAGGCAAGCCGTTGCTATATAGTGACACCGATGCTGTCGGCAAACTTCTTGCCAGCCATTCAGAGAACGCCTCATCCTCGAATGCAAAGGTCACCACGGTCGGCTCGAGGTCAGGATCGGTGATGCCGAGATGCCAGAACTGTGGTGCCGATCGCGTGTTTGAAGTGCAGCTTACGCCTCATGCTATCACTGAGTTGGAGGTCGACGAGATGAGCATTGATGGAATGGAATGGGGTACCATCATTTTCGGTTCTTGTAGTAAGGACTGCAAGCCGAAGGACGTGCCTGAGGGCGAGGTGGGATATGTAGAGGACTGGGTTGGTGTTCAATGGGAGGAGGTTGCTCCCAAGAAATGAAGAGGTTCACTTCCTTTCTTAAACCATTCGAGTACGATAGCTGGTTGACGAATGATACCCGATTTTGAGCCTCGCTTCCGATACAATCTTTTTGTCTCTATTGTCTCTCCGGCAACTTTTCTCCTGACCTTGTCGCAGATCGGACCCTCAATTTCTCTCCATTCGTTGTGGGCCTGTCGATCCTTGTACTACCAAAATTCCCCGATGTGTTTAGTACACTATCCGGAAGTAGACTAGCTCGTTTCTCAGCTTTCACTACGGTTGCCCCTTCGGGCAGCTGCCATTGGTCGATGTCTCAATCTCGCTTCAGCATCGAACATTGCGCATAACCCGCATCTTTCCAGAAAACCCACGTCTTATATGCTCTTCCTTGCGACCCTTTTCACAAACTGGCTCGTGCTGATGGCCGCCTCCTTTCCTCGAGCCCTGAGTTTCAGCTACTTGTTTGTTTATCTAGAGTCAGCCATTCACCCTTGCAAGTATCTGCGTGTTCACCCAAACTAATGGCTAGCTTGCGCAGCGCATCATCTGTGCGCGAGCAGTGTAAATGTGCTGCACGCGATGCGCGTTTGCCTGGGTCATGGGGTTCATATACCGTGCCCGCGTCACGCTCAGAAACTCGAAATCATTCACATGCCTTCTCCTTCACTATTCATTTTTCAATTTTCTTTCATTTGTTTTGATTTCCTACGTCTTTGTGGTAACCTTACCTTCTGATACCCCTTCTGCATATTTGCATATTCAAGATACACTTTTCTCGGTTGATTCTACTGTACTGCGACCAAGGTTCTGAACACACATCATACCTCGAGGTACCCAGGCTTCACAACACACACAACAAAATATATACCGACCCGTGTCCCTGGACACCATGCGCATCCTATCCTCCGCCCTATCCCTCTTCGCGATCACACCCCTAGCCCTCGCCAGCCTCGCAGCGCCCGCCCACACCTTAGACATCATCTCACCCAACGAAACGACAACCGACTCGAACCAACCCATTGCACGCGGCACCTGCTCCAACGCCATCCAAAACCCCTCCTTCGAGACCGCCACACTCGCCTCATGGGCAAACTACGCCTTCGGCTCCTGGCAATACCGCGGCGTCGAGCAAGGCAGTTCCCACTCCGGTAGCTCCCACTTCTACGCCATCAGCAATGGCACGAATCAGTCCACCACAACGCTTGCGCAGTCGAACGTGCGCGTACCGTCGGGCGCTACGGTGGAGTGCTCGGCTTGGGTTCGGACGTGGCAAAGAAAGGGGTCTCAAGGCAGCGTGAAGTTTACCGTGTATTTGGATGGGGTGGTCTGTGGGAATAGGGCGGTGTCTGTGAGGGACGCTGGGGGATGGGGGAAGATTGGGAGTAGGGTGAAGGTGAGTGGCGATGTGCACGATTTGTCGGTGGTGGTTGTGGCGGATGCGGTTGGGGAGATAGATACAGTGCTTGAGCTGGGGGTTGACGATGTGTGGGTTGGTACGTGCTGATGCGGGACGAAAGGCTATTCACGTTGTGAGGTACAAGAAAGCATGGTTCAGGCAAGACATGTGCTCATGGTATGTCGGACTAGCAGGTGGTATCCTGGCTCAGGTATTTAGACGTCAAAGGTGTAATCGTGGAATGTACTAGCGGAGCCGACATTTATATGAGGTGTTTGGATTCATGTAATCACGGCCCCACATCCACATTACTGTGGAAGGTAAAATTAGCCACTCAGATGCATAATGTTTAATAAACCATTACTGTTCCCCGGAAAACTCCCCACGCTCATTGCTCAAGTCAAGACGCCACCTGATTCTGGCATAATAAGAGTACCATGCCGCACTAGTTCCCTTGGAATAGTGTTGGTCACCTTTTTTGAACTCTTTTGAATCCTTTTATAGTTGATATTAGTGTAGACTTTATTGATAATCGCTCTAACCTAGCGACTGAATCTAGTCTATATAGCTGCCCACTACGCAATAGCTTAAGCTTCTCTTACTTATATACCATAAATAAAACAACATACTATAAGCTCTATACCTAAAAAAAGTTTACTCATTCTATATATAGTAACCTAGATCTCTATTACCTTATCACCACCCTTTATACTACGCGCTTAGGTTAACCTTACTGCGCTATAGAGGATCTCACGCATCTAGGTAATGTTCTCGTTATCTATTAACTTAAAGATAAACTCTTAATCATTACTATCTAATACTAGGATACTAGTACCTACCTAGTTTATAACCCCCTAGAGCTCCTCTCTCTATAATACTATTATTTATCTACTATTATCTTCTCTTTTAAGGCTCGCTATTACTACCTAGCTTAACTTATAAACCTATAGCGCTTTACTAATACTTAAGTATATATACTACTAGTAATTTCCTTCAACTATCCTACATACTCTTAAGACCTCCTTATTATAGTTATCTTTGGTAATCCCGGACCAGACTTACTATCTATAATATATAGTATCTATAAGGGCTTTAGCGTACGCCTTATTATCTATAGGGTAGATAATAGGATTATAGATAATAGATTTAGACGATTCGGTAAGGTCGATTCTAATATAAAAGTTATTTATAAATATAATAGAATCTAGATAATATATTAATAATAGTCGTTCATATAAGATCGCGCGGCGTACCTAGCCTAGAGAAGAAAGAGAATATGATTTAGTAAGGCGGATATTAACGTTATAGTTAGTAAGGCGGAGAGATAACGGTTACTATTTATAATAATCTTAATAGATGGCGACTTATTATGGCTGCCACTATAATAAGAAGCTATCGTTAAAAGATGGTATATATACCATATCCTTTCTTTAATAAATTAAACGACTTTTAATTAGAGCATGTACTAAGCCTCACTTTATGATCTAGCGTGATGATCTTATAATCTAATCTAATAATCTAATAAGTTTGGCGGAAACGTAATACCTTTACTATTAACACCTTTTAAAACGCCTTTCAAGTTAGAAAAGCAGGAGGGAACTGCTGCTATCTTTTTTAGTTTACTATCCTTCATACTACGTACAATCTTTCGATGATTAAAATACATATAATAAGAGTACCATCTCGTACCATGCGAGTAGCACAGCTTTCAGAGCAGAATGGTTGCTATTACATTACCACCCACATCTTCACCGTCACACCAAGCCCCAATGATCTCGCGAAACATAAATCAACGAAATGACCCTTAACACGATTCCATCGAAGGGCGCGACCGGAGCTGCTTATAGCGATTAACAGTCAATGGAACACTAGGTGACTGACAGTCGTGAATTCTCAACATATATAGCTGCATACTCCTTCTACATACTACATCCTCCGCTGACAGCAAATCCGCAGACTTCCTTTCTATGAATTATAATGTTATAGCACGCGTGACAATCTACATGTGTACTTATGTAATAACGTGCTTGTACGATACTGTAATAGCAGTACATACGTACCAAGTAGTCTACCTATAACTACATAATAAGACACCTTCAGGCCAGGTCCCAGCCCAACGATCCGAAAGGATAAGTCTCATGCCCACATACCCACCGCAGATGAATCAACCGCATGTACTCCACCAAGACAAGAATGGGGATATTGCCTCAAATACGCCGCCGACTCCGGATCTCGCCTCCCGCTCGCCCAAAAATGCATTTGTTCGTGACCTATGTATAATTCGTACTTCCGTCCGTCTAGGACTAGGGCCTAAGCACACCATGCCTCCGCCGAAAAGCTTCGACACGTTCCTCGTAGAAGAGAATCTCGCGGACACGCAATTTTGGCACCTTCTGCGTATCCTGCAGGAAACTCTCGTCGTCTGAGTCATCGCCCACTTCGTCCGTAACGTCCGAGTCTGTTTCTTCTGCCTCATCCGCTCCCATACCATCAAGCTCATCGTCGTCATCATCCTCTGTGGCTTCGGATTCGTCGTCGGACAGCATGGGATCGTGCACCGCGTAGCCGGCTGCGCCCTCGCCGACGTTGATGACGTCATGTCTTAGATCGTAGTTTGATAGGCGATTTTCTAGGATCTCGAAGCATTTGGTGGAGAGCCCCATGTAGCAGAGTTCGATTTCGGGGCGGAGGTGGACGATGTCGAGGATCTGGTAGGCAAGTTCTCGAGGGTCGATGTTGTTGCCGTGGAGGTGATCGGCAATGAAAGGGATGTACAATGATCGAATATGTGGTATTAAAGGAAGGCGTTGAAGGAAATGATGCTGTTTGAGTGTCAGATGTAAGCCATTGTTGAGATGCTATTTTGCTTACCCAGTCTTTGTAGTCAATAGATACTGCGAGTTCTCGCAGATTGTTCATTCTTCCGCTGGTGATGAATGTGAGAATCTCACGATTCAACATCCATCTCCTCCATCTGGAACTGCCCGTTGCATGGCCATCCGGACCTTTCTCACTGCTGTCAATCATCAACTTCTTCAAGCTTGATCTGTGCCGCCGCAACGGTCCTCGATATATCGCATCTACAGTCACTGCAGACTGGTATGACCGACCTTCCTGCAGGAACAGCACTTCAAGAGTGTTTGGAGCCAGCGTCTCCTTTAAGAAAGATATGAGTGAAGGAGACACAGTGTTAGTGTGAATTCTCTTGAGATTGAGACTATACTCGGATCGAAGCGTATACGAAGCTTTGTATGCTTTCGACGAAGACGGCGATCCCGGGGGGTATCCGGCGCGAGGGGTGTATGTTCTCCTCAGGGACTTCCACAACTGCTCGTGATTGCTGCAGTTTAACAATGTTAGGGTCGTCAGAATCGACCAGTCGAACGCTTTCAGGAGTATAGGAACTGAGAGTGGCACCCTCTCTAGTTCTAAGACCTCTAGTTTTAATTGTCCTGCCAGTTTTTCTTGTTCAACTTTTGCATCGACAGTGTTGTCTCCGATATCTCCTTTGCTGGGTATCATGGGAGAAGACATGAGCGGAACACTTGAGCCTGTATATAGGCTGTCAAGTGGTTGCATAGTCGGGTCAATGTTGAGCGACTGTATCTCGTCTACAAGGTTGACTCCTTCTGATACTGCAGGCTCCTCGAATGAGTTCCCGTGCTCCATGGAATTGTCGGGCTCTCGGTCCTGTACTTGAGTGACTGGCACGGATGCTGCTTGTGAAATTCCGAATTTGATGGGCGTTCCGAGTGGTCGATCTCCAGAGGCGACGGATTTCGCATATTGAGCTGGCGGTATTTCAGAGTGTCGCAAATTGTGAACTCTGCCAACGAGAATACCTAGCACTCCACCTAGCCTTTTCTCCCCTATCGCGCTTGCGCCAGTCCAAGTGGCATCATAGTCCACCTGCTGAATGCCATCGCCCTCCCAAGCAGTGACCCAATCTCGTTGTTGTGCACGAGGCGAGATACCGACTCTGAGTTCCCGGAGCTTCTTCTGGGACCGAGCTATAAGGATGCTCATCTCGTCCAGATAGGGTAGTTCATCAATGTCCAGAACACTCAGGCTCTTCAATGGAGGAATCACGGAAAATGTGGGATACTCTACTCGGTCTATCCCTGATGCAATAGGTGACTGGAAAGATTGAGGAACCACGACAGGTGGCTGGACTGCACCAAGTCCACTGGGATGTGCGGTGGTGGGTGGTGGAGGCACATTTACGTTATTGAGAATCATTGGTGGCGCGGGCGGAGGCGCAGGGGCATCTATCGAGTTGTCGTGCCATCGTATCCACAGGCGCTCAAGGCGACAGTCGTCGCCGTCGGTCCGATCGGCCAGACTGGAGAGTGCCAGCCATACATCTCGGAGCACGCCGGTCGGCATATCCCAGACAAAGGTTTCAAGGTTGACCATCCGAGCAATCGCAAGTGCCACGAGGGTCCCGAGCATCTTCCCGCCTTCTTTAGTTATCATGTACTCCTGCACCCAGGCGGCGGGACCATTCCCTAGAGAGAATTTCTTGGTGAACTGGGCATAGTAATTGCCGAAGCGACGCCGCGTGATTGGGTATGGTGTTGCGGAGGGCTTGTTAACACGGTTGGGTATGTCGCATTGGTGCCGTAGCCGGTTCTGGTGCGGGAAACAGTCATCTCCCATAACGAGGGTCGCGAGCCCATAGGTGAGGGCGTCCACACCCGACCGCGGCTCGGTGTGAGTGCTTTCATCCGGCCACACTATGTCAAAGCGAGAGTAAATACATGGAATTGCGAGACGGTGAAGGGCAGAGTGGCAGAGGGCGAGCGAAGTGAGGTCGTTGGTATGCGGGAGCTACAAAGTCAGCGGTCAGTCCTGAGTTTCGCTGCGAGTCGCAAGGTGCCGTGAATATTGTTGCACCGGAGGCACAGGCTCACCTGATGTATGATATCCTTCAGGATATCGACAGGCAGATCCAACAGCCTCAGCGGGCCGTCTCTGGCTTTGTCTTTTCCTTTGAGAGATGTGCTGCTAGAGTTGTGTGGCGGCTGCGCGGCGCGGCCATCCTGCCAGCTCTCGGGGTCTTCGCGCGTCGGAGGGTGGTGGTGATCGTCGGGCGAGGCCGGAGTGGGCCGTAGCAGTTCGTCGTCGGAGAGCGAGGGCGAGCATGTCCTGGGAGTCGCGGGCTGGAAGAGCGGGGAGTCCATGGTGTTCAAAGACTGTCGCGCCGCACTCGGGTCGCGACGAGAGGAGCCCTCATGGAGAGACGACGCGTGAGCGAGAGGCAGCGGACAGCGCAGTGGGTGCTTGTCGCCGTGTTTTGTGGAGAGATGCGAGAGGACGCACGTTGCAGCGCCAAACAGCGCGCGGCCTAGCGCGGCAAGGGCCCGGGCGATCCCCAAGTCCCACTTTTGCACTCGGCGGAGACTGAGCACCACTCTGCTAGCTAGCCGACGTGACACCCGCCTGTGCTTGACTGCGACACAAGCACAAATCTGTCAGTCGTTTCGAGATCTGTGACACCTGCTGTGCTCCGCGGTGTCGACCTCTCGGAACGTTAGCGACGAGTGCGACACTGCCTTGCGTCACTCGCACTAGTGTGGGTGGTGGTGAATGTACGCTGCTTTGCATTGATCATATCAAATCATGAAATCGACGACTAGGTAAAAGCAAGCATGCACGCCACCTCCATGCGGCCCATGGGTATACCCACTATTTACCACTAACGCCCTGTATAAAGATATCACGATACAGCCATCCAAGGCTAGCATCAATGCTCACAATGTACCCAACTCCCTTCTTTGAACGCCAGGCCATTTCACACGTTTCTACTGACGGAAGCTGAGCGCCGTCTGGCCTCGCTCAGGGTCTGTCATCCTGATAATCTTGACGTCATCCATGCTGTGCACCTTCTTGTTATTCATGGCTTGCGGGGTGATCAATATGTACTGCCGACCGTGCGACCGCCTCGCAGCGCCTATAATCATCTCCATGGTGATCTCGCGGTTGACATTGTCCATGAAGACGTCGAATTCGTCAAGACACCGGATCGGCGAACCCATCGCATCCCAGAGTGCAAGCAAAAGACAGGTGGTCGAGAAAGACTTTTCGCCTCCAGAGAGCGTCTTGGTCTGTCTTTCAGCGTTACCTGCGACCGTAATGTCAGGCTGAACATGAATTTCGAGTGCCTTTTTATTGTGATCGATGGCAAGACTGCCTCGGAATTGACGCTCGGCGAGGAGATAGCCGAAAGTGACTCTTGCGTTCAGTGCGATGTGTCGGCGGAAGTGCAACCAGCGAATTTTACGATTGTCCAAAGCATGCGCGAGAGCATTTCTCAGGGTCTGTGTGCTCGTGAAATGTTGGTTTGCCTGAAACCACGCTCTCTTAGCCTCAAGCGACTTTGCTTGAAGCTCCTCCTGTGAGCCTCCGAGCTGCTTCTCATGTAGCTCGCGTTGCTGTCGCTTCGTATCTAATTTTTGTTTCAAGCTTTCGAATGTAGCACCTTCAGGGACGTCCACTCGCGGACAAATCTTCTGTGCATCTTCAATATCAAGGTCCAGTCGCGTTTGCAATTCATCGCGCCGCTGTTCCCAATTGGACTTGTGCTCCTCCGCTTCCTGCACTTGCTCCAAAGCGACATTCTTGGCACGTAACACTTGTTCCCGCTTCTGTGTGAGCGTGTGGACCTTGTTGTTATATTTCTCGAGCTTCATTTGGAGCTCCTCAGCTGCCTTGGTGGCAGCGTTCAGGTCATTCTTGTGGGCTCTGAGGGTTGATTTTGCTTCGTCATACATAATAGTCAGGTCCTGGAACTGCTCTTCATCCAGCCTCTTCTGCTCCTCTAATTCCTCCAACTCCTTCTCAAGTTGCTCGACTTGGGCGGTATCTGGCACTAACAAAGCCACTTCCTCGTCTAGCCTGTCTACGTCATCGTGAGCACGATCCATCTGTTGCTTGAGACTGGCCTTCTTCGTTTTGTGATCTCGAAACTTGACCTGACAAGCATTTAAATGCTCTTGGGCAGCTTGGATTTCCACCGCGAGGTCACGCATCTCTCGCTGAATTCTAGTGAGGTTCTCTTTCTCGTCTTGAATTTGAGGCCCTTTGTCGGCTTGCATGCGCGGCATGCCTTTATACTCGTCGATTGGACCGAGATTTACGCCACCGGAGTCATTGAAAGTGAAAGAGTGCCCTAGTCTTCGACTGATATCGGAACGACAAAACACGACTTTCACATTCTTGCGCCGAGTGCCGCCATTGTGAGCAAAGTCTGAGGCATCCTTTCGATTTGGGATGAGCACCACTTGCTCGATACGCTGATTGATGATCAACTGGTTGCGCACTAAATCATTGCTAATCTATAGTACTGTTAGTAATATGCTTTCATCGGTGAAATGTGAGAGACCGACATTCAACGCTCGCTCCCATGTTAGTAATTGCTCGTCTGGCTCGTTACTAGACGTGTCGATTCGTTCTTTGGGCCCAATGTAGATAGGTGCATTACTAGATTGTCAGTGCTGCTTACAACATAGGGCTGAGGCACTTACTAGTTCATCCTCTTCATCATGCTAGAAAGCATGTCCTGGTCCGTTTTGTTGGTGACGACAAAGCCATTCAGAGCAGCGCCGAACGATTTTTCCAGTATATGTGACCACTCTGGTTTTTTCAACTCTACATATCGCCCCATAGGTCCGACCGGTCGGTCTCGGAATTTACTCTCTTGTTCAATAGCAAGCACTAGTCTCTCCAATAACGGGGCATTACGATAAGGCTCGGACCATTTGCGTTGGCCTTGCTCAAGGCTGCGAATTGTAGTTTTGGACTGCGACTCCTCGCTCCGCTTGCTTTCCATAAGAGTGATTGAACGCTGTTTCCTCTCCCGAGCTTCTTGTAAGGCGTTGTTTAGAGCCGGTAAAGCCTGATCATGGGCCTCCCAAGATTCTTTGCGCTCCTCGTATGCTAACCTTGCTTCTTCTAACTCATGGACTCTCTGTGCATGGAGCCCGTTATTGGCTTGTATTTGACGGTCTCGGTGCTCCTGAATTTGTGACTGAGTATTTTCAATCGATTTCTTGCTGCTGTTGATCGCTCCTTGCATTTTTCGTTCGTCCGTTTTGAAGTTCATCAATTTTCTATTGGCCTCCTCAACCTTGGCTTGAGCCTCAGTCTTATCGTCCTGTGCAGGTTGTAACTCTGCCTGACACTCCTGTGCTTGCGTTGTTGCACTATGCAGGGCACCGTCGGCACGCGCATATTCTTCTGATGCGGTATCGGCAGTTGTTTTTCGCTCATCGATCAAATCTGCTAATTTCGTAATTTGGGTATCCGCTTCCGCCAGATCTCTTTCATAAGAAGCCACCTCCGCCCATGCAGCTTGATGTTCAAGTTGACGCTCAGCGTCGCGCATTTTCCTCAGAACGTCTGCGGCTCTCAATTTCTGTTTCGCTTTTTCATACTGTTTGCGAAGGGCGTCGACATCATTCCGTAAAGTTTGGGACTTGGCTGCCTGCTCTTCAAGCTCTTGGTGAATTTGCGAGTAATCACGATCCAGGGTTTCAAGCTGGGTGCCTTTGAGGAAGAACTTGTACTTTTCTTTAGGATTGGAGTCGTTCAAGAACTGACGCGCCATATCCTGGGTGAGAACATTCAGCGGGTTGTCGATTTGCAAAGAGAACCAATCGATAATATCTTCTAATTCGGCCCTCTTCGTAGACACAAGTTTGTTGTTCCGATCCTTCAATTTAAAGCCCGAAGTGCCGGCCCTATTGAAATGCCGTTCAACAATTACGGAATCGCCGTATAGTTCAGGCTTATACGCTCCAGAGCCTTGGTTCTTGATCTTCACAGATAACACAGATGACTCGCGGCCTTCCTTGATGAAGCTTTTTAGACTCTGCCCGCGATTAGTGGCAGTCGCTTTACCGCCAAGACACAATGTGAGTGCTGTCAAAACCGCGCTCTTTCCGCTCCCGTTGTGGCCAATGATGAAATTGATCAACGGACCCAGCGGGACCGTGAGTTGTTCGTGGCACATAAAGTTTGTACACTTTATCTCTTCGATTACCCCTGCTTCTGCGGGTTCATTGCGATCATGCTTCGTCTTGTGGAGTCTCTTTCCCACCATCTGTGTAGCCTGCATATAGGCAGCCTCGTCGTCCTCCTCTAACTCGGCGGGCGTCGGCAGTATGTCGTCTTCGGGGGGGTCGGAATTAGCATCTTGGGAATAGCTCTCCTCGCTTGGTTCTACGGTAGGTTCTATCGAGTGGCGCGCTCGTTTGCTCTCCTGGAAATCAGAATTGTCTAATGTAGGCGGCGTGGGCAATTACTTACGCGACTAGGACCCGCAGTATCGTCTAGGGCAGCTCGATGGCGATCTATAAGCCCATGCGAGCGCTTCGCTGGCAGCACCTGCGCCATGCTGACGGTGCACACAGCAGGACGGGTAGGTGGGATCGTCGTAGAGTCGTGGATGTCGAGGGGGTACGAGACGCGTTCGGCGCGCTAGCACGGGCGAAAACCAAAGGCACACTGTCATATAGCAACAGCAGTCTTGCTTTCGTTTTAAGTCACTAAGATTGATACAAAGCTAAAAAATGTTTGAAGATGAACAGTTTACAGCTACCAAACTATGTACAGCACGAACCAGCGATGCATGTTCCAAGACACTATGCCTGTCACGTGGTCACGCGTCAAGTGCAAGTTGAGAAGGACGACGGTTGATTTGCCAAGGGAAATGCCTGGCAAGCAGGAGGTGTATATAGTAAGAAGTCGTGATATCATCATGAATGTTCAAAGACACAATGTATGTCTGAATGTCGCGACTCTTTCTCACATAGACCGCCGCGCTCACCAAAAGCTGAGCCAACAACGCGCTATGTGCCCTCGACGGCACCGTCCTCACAGATCCAGAGGTCTGCTCAAGTGAAACGTCTCAGGGTAAGAAGATGAAGCACACGGCACCCCGCAGCTATCCAGACGACGCTGAGCCTTTCCGACCTTGCGGTGTACTGAGCCAGATTCGCCGGCGACTGGGCGATACCTGTTTAATCTATCGCGAGGCTATACTGAGCAACAGGAATGAGTCTGTTCACTGAGCTCCACCTATGGCCGCGAAGGTTGAGTAATTTGGACGGAAGGAAAAGAAACAGTACGCTTCAAGGTATAAGACAACGCCAAGAGTTGCTTACATAACCTTACTGTATTACACAGAGTTGACACGTCCACCTCCTTTATTATAGCCCTATGAGTAATATTTGATTCATATGGGTCTTGCGCGCTTTCATGTTGCGGAAGAAGCAAACAAGACCTTTCGCGGATTGCCCAGCGTCAGTGACCCACTCCCGCCCATGCCCTCCAATAGTCTATTCATTCCTCCTAGATCGAGCTCACCGCGAGCCAAAAGTGCTTGATCGGTCCGTCTAGTATCCTCCTCTTCCGCGTTCTCATTCGCAGAGAACGAAGTAGCATCTCGATCCGCTGGCTCAGCAGTTGCAGTTCCGATGATTAAACGATGATCAGATGCGAGAAGTACTTCTCTCGGTACAGCCATGCGAGCGTCTCTCGTAGTGGTGTCAAATTGACTAACAGACACGATAGACTCGCCCAACAACGGGATATCATGTATTTGTGACAGACCTGGTCCTTGCAGTGAGTTCCTAGCGTTACTCGAAGCACTTCTTGCCCTAAATTTCGCGAGGTCAGGAAGGCGATAGACTTCTTTGCCGTACCAAATAACAACTGAATCTTCCGCCGCTGCCCCATTCGAAGACGCGAGCGAAGCAACTGATACGCCGCCTCGTATAGGTATTGCGCTGGAGGAATTTCCATGGAATAATGTCTCTTCTTTCCTACGGCGCGTGTTGGGCGTCATTGGAACTAATGAATTACGACCGCTACGAGACTTGGGGCTGGAAGCACCACTGCTAGCCTTATCAGATTCGGAGGTACCAACGAAGCTCCGCAAAGAGAATGAGGATGGATCCGCTGGTGGGTTTGGGTCTGTGTGCTCTACATCCCAGACGCCCCATTCACCGTCAGCAAGTAAGGCAAGGATGCTGCGACCTTCGGAGACCCAGGCAGCATCAATGATAGGTTTCCGCGTAGCAAGAACAGGTGGAGACACTGCACCAGACTTGATGTTTTCAAATCTTGTCCTGAACAAAGCTACAAATGCACCAGTAGAGCTACCCCGTTTACGGGGCGCGAAAGGATCGTAGATGCGGGCAATACCCGCCGAGTCTGCGACCAGAAGCTGAGAATGTCGGCGCTTCGGATATTGCGCAGTGTTGAATGCAATTTTCGATGCCGGCTCCTGAAGAGTAAGGGCTTGGTACGCTGAGATTGGATTTGTAGTTTTGACCGACGTCTCAGTAAGGCTAAAGCGCCAGATCTTCAGAAGGCCGCCGAGTTCGCCTGAGTGAGAAGCAACGAGCAGATCAAACCCCTGTGTGTCTTGACCAGCTACTGAGCGACGCCGGGGCTGTTTCTTTCGAGGACTTCGTCGCCCGGGTGCTGTAGCACTATCTTCTTCACCATCGACCTCCATTTCATCTCCTGATCCTGATGGTTGTCCTTGCCTAGGCTCAGCTTCTGACGTCCAAGTGATACTCACGCCGCTTGGAATAGTTTGGTGACCAGCATACGTAGGGATTTTGACAATCTCCTCCCCAAATAGGGACTTGATGTTCGAAGGCCGCTCCTTGGCTGCGTCTGGGGGTGGATTCAAGGGCAGCGTTATGATACGCACTGTGAAGTCCGCGCATGACACCACGAATACCATTTTTTGATTAAAAATAGGAGGTACGGTTTCGCTGGGTCGTAGCTCGGAGGCCACCGGTACCTGTGGAACAGCGATATGCAAGACCTCAGTATTCAGAGGCAGCCGAATCTGCTGGACGATTGATGGATAGGAAAGGTCAGGGTCCAGCTCTTCCTCCTCTTTCTCGAATTCGGCTTTGGGCGGTGGTTGCGAGCCACTTTTTGCGGGCTCGTCGTCGTCCGAGTCTATGATCATGATGGCGTCTTTGGTGCCATTGACCTTTGGCGGCGGTTTGGTAGGTACTTTGGAGGCTGGCGCAGATTTCTTCAGTGGACGTCCACCTCTCCAAAGTATGCCAACCCCATTCTCGTGCCCGTATAGTATAATAGTCGATCCATTCGGCGCTTTGACGGGGTAGATGGCACTGGCGTGCGCGCGATGGGGCAATTCATATCTGACAAAGGTCAGCCATCTTCTCGCAGGGGACTGGGTGCGGGCGTGCCTACCTTAGGTGGGTCGTCTTGCCCTTGGTCGCGATGATGGGCTGCATGCTGGCACAAGATGTGTGGAAGAGCGCGTTATTACGAAGCAGCGTTGGGGGCTTTTCTGGTGCAGGACCCAGACGTGAGGCAACCGTAAGAGACCAAGTGGTTCGATCGCATTTGCGTGCTGGGTGGAGTACGTGCGATGGGAGCAGCAAGGTAGGCTCGGAGGTGTTGCGGAGCGAAGATCTGGCCGCGCGGGTAGGCGCGTCAAAACACCGCGTCGACCTTCACCACTCGCATCACGACCTGCCGCGCAGGCCCCGCCAAACCACCATGAACCGCAGTCGCATGAACTGACCACCAGCAAGGCAAAATCTACACACATCCCTCATGCCGCGAAATAAGCCTCCGCATGGCTGCTCTACACTCATTCGGCGTCCGCAAGCCCGCCGCGCTGCATTATCTGATCGCTGAATCCATCCTCACTGAGGACAGCACCGAGCGCGACTATGTTTGGGACACATATCCTGAGGGCACCGATGCGACCGAAGATGAGGTGGTAGCAACTGCGTACCATGTTGTATGGTCGCGAGGCGGCCTTGTCCGTAAGGCGTACAACTTTGAGATCGAGAAAGAGCGGGTCGTCCAGGCGTTGCTCACATGGTTCCCCACCGAAGAGCCCGCATCCGCGGCCTCACAGAGCCCAGGACGGAGTATGGCAGTTGATTCTACCTGGAGCTATCTCACTCAAGGCACGCAACCAACAACGGATCCCAATGCGCCCACCGACCAGGCCCCACGCACGGTAGAGGGCAGATCACGCGCGCTGGTCGTATTCCTCAAGTCGCAGGCACACGTCTTCTTTCTCTCGGGTGCCACGCATGTCGTGAATCTTCCGTTCGAAGTAGAAAGAGCATTCCCAGCTGCGCGCGGCGTTGTGCTGCAAAGGAAGATTGCCCCTCCACCGGCTATACCAGCCAGCCCACAGATGCCTTCCGTCCCACCTAATTCATTTCTCTCCAACCCTCAGTCTTTCCTCTCTCAGAATCCTTCGCAAAGCTTTGGTCAACCTTTTCGCCGCCAAGGGTCTTCTTTAGGACCGTCGCGACTGAGCTTGGGTCCGAAGCACCCACAGACGCCCTTGTTCCTGGAAGAGCTGGCAAGGGGTTCTACAGCCCCAAATACAGATGGCCTACCGAGGCTATATTCATTCACCGATCCGCTAGCTGAATTAGGCCTGGTAGTTCATGTTGTTGCAGGCAATGAGAGGGGTGGCTTGCTGACTGCCAACGGCTCTGGTCATCGAAAGTTGGAACCTATTAACAAGGCTGAAGAAATCATCTACGTTTCGCCGCAGAATGAAGTGCTTTTCGATCGGAGTGGTAATGATAAACCCCTCCTTTTGGTCGTCACGGCCAATTATGAGACGAATGTATTTACCATCTGGTCCGCTGCTTATCTCGAACCAAAATCAATATCACATTCTCGGAAACACCATGCTTCCTTTTCCGCTTCAAAATCGCGACGGCGCAGTTCATACGGCCCCACTGCTCCGGGCACTGGTGCAACGACCCCGGCAGTCCGAGGTGGTGACCGGCTGAGAGAGAGCCTCGGCGGTGCTGCTCGGAGTAAAACTCAGCCTCCATCTTTCAAGACATCTACACAGCCAAGGGAACGCCTTTCAGATCAGGCTGTAGAAGATGCGCTTGCGTCACGGCTCAACCCAGACTTTGATCCAACTCGCCAACAAAAGGACTCTAGGCGAGTCAGTTCGTTACTTTCCCGCGCTGAACTTTCCACGACCTTCGACAAGACTGCATTCCAGGATCTTGCAAGTCAGCGCCATAGTCTGGGGGGAAGTTTCTCGACGAGCTTCGGAGCCAGCCAACGGAGCCGACACTCCCTAGGCAACGACAGGACAAGCTTTGGTGGATTTTCGCATCTCCGCCATAGAGCCTCCACCCCCGGGAGTATCAGTTCGCGAATTAGTTTGAGTAATGTCTCGATGGACGATACCTTCGACGAGACCATGGACGACACCTTCGATACGATAGAGGACTACGATGAGCTTGACGACTTGTTCGCACCTGTTGATACTAGCACTGACCAAGGATCTCTAGAGGGGCTCCGTAAAGAATTGATAATGACTGAGGTAGAGCAGATTCCTGTACAGAAATACCTCCAACCCGGCCTTTTCGCTTTGAAGGACTTGGCATCAGCATCGAAGGTATACATAATCTTTCATCGAGTTGAATAACCTCAGACTAATGAGTATATGCAGGTTACGTCGAAGGCAATAATATCAGCGGCACCCTTCAATTCTGCTACGTTGCATGAGCGCAAGGCGTACTTGTACCTTATGCACTCTTCTTTGAAGCACCCCCTAGAATGCGAAATCGCAATTACACGCAAGCGGCTATCCCCCTCGGCTTCTGCTTCTCAATCTGGTACACATACTGCGCCTCCACGCTATGCATGTGTTCCGAGATTCGCTCAACTCAAGGAGATGAAGGGATGCCGTGACCTTGTCAAATTAGCCGACGGTCATGTAGAACGAATTATATGCCTTACTTCGAGCGATCCAAAGGAGCCGTGTCTTTCTGTTTTGGCGGGATGGGGAACTCATTTGCCGTCCAAATTCGACGTGAAGACGGCAAGACTCTTCAATCCATATGCGATTTTCCAAGACGAGCACTTGAGAGCGACCGCGGGACTCAATAGAACTATCAATCTTCAAAAACCTCTGCAGCGCCTCTTGGCGCCGGGTCTGAATGGCTTGTTAGATATTGTGGATGGAGAAAACCAACGCCATCAGACTCAGATCTGTCTTCAACCCACGGATATCTTTGTCGCAGACCTCTTTCGAGTCTTGCGAATCATTCTACCTAATCATACAGGTGATCTTCTACTGGACATCTGGTGGAGTATACGCAGATCCTTAGACAACGAACCAAACCGTTCAACCCATGCAGATTGGATAGCTTTCGTCTCAACGCTCTTTACGATGGCAACCCCTTTCGTCGACGAAAGGACCAAAAAACATGCTCAGCGTGGAAAGTCTGGTCTGAGACGCAACACTGGCCGTTCGAAGGAGCAAGCTGAAGATGATGAATCGTCAGCTTGGAAACTGATGTGCGATCGACAATCCGTAGGGCCTCATACTAAGGATTGGGAGTCCACACCATGGCAATGGGTGCAACGATCGAGACCGGCGGCCGTGAGCATTAGTATGAGCCCACCATCTACGCGTAGCTCCGTTCATCAGCTCCCACCTATTTCAAAACAAATTACAGGGAAGCAGGATCTGCTAGTGACTTGTGCTGAGCTCGCACGTCAGTTCAATCAAACACCCATAGGCAAAGCGGCAAGCGACCATTGGCGGCGTCTCTCACCCTCTGAAAAGCAAGATCTACGTATCTCAACTCTCTCTGAGGTGGTTGTCACACTTCACCTGTTCCGCGAAGAGCTCAAGCTGAACATCCTCGCACCAGACCTCTCCTCTGCAAAATTTGGCAATTTAGCCCCAGTCCTTGCACAATTAGGACATTGGCTGCGCTGGGACGCATGGGGACGCAGGCAGGGTGGCTTTTATGATCTAGATGGAGCGTTTGCTGACGGCTGGTTATACGAAGAATCCACTTTTCTGTCCAGCGTGCGACTGCATCCTCAGCCGTGGGAGGCACCACCTTCGATCTTAGAATGGATCAGCACTGTTGCAGGTGCTCGTGTCTACCTACCTTTTCCTACGCTTGCAACACTCATTCGGAAATCTAAGGCCTCTCCACATTCGTCAGTCAACATAGACGAAGTCATTTCCAGTGTAACTCCTCGAACAGTTGCGTTACAAAAGTTCTTTCGCGATCTTGACATAGGTGCCGGTCCTAGGAAAGCTGTGGAGCTCATTGAGCAATGCGGTCTAAGTACTCACATGCTTTCTACTCTCCCCGAAGCTGCGCAAGCACCTCTCATGGAAGCGATTACCAAATGCCAGGCTAATCCACCGACTACCTGGTCTGGCTCATTGCTCCGACTCGTGCGGAGAGAGGACCTTGATCTTGGTTTGACACCACTGGATGACTCTACTCAAGATGCCCAGCAAATGAGTAGCAATACTGTAGAAGAGTATGAAAGTTCCCTGCAATCTTCAGCTGCCGCACGAGATGTCCACGCCATGTGCGAGAGTGTCGAGCGCTCAGAAGGCCTCATATCCATGGCCGAGTCTGATCGTCATGCAATCACGAGATTGATATTCAAGGAAGACCGTCGTTACATGGAAGCACACGCCCTCGTGGAACCAATGAAACCGTCAGTCGCCTTTTATGGATACGACACCAGATCTGACGATGCAGCGATATTAGAAGGACAAAAGATACTCGTGCAATGGGTCATGGTTCGCACGCTAGCGCTGCCCGTCGGGAGTTCGATGCTGAAGTTCAGTAGCAAGAAGCCTCTCTTGACAGAAAAGTTCTTGCTAGCTGGCTTTTCGACTTCTTGCATTATGAAGCCTATGGGTAACGTGGTCACTGCCGATCGCACAACTTATTCGGAAGAAAAGTTCTTCTGGGCATTTTTCAATCAAGGAGTTTCTGCTGGACTGAGCATTTCACGAGATGCGCAAGGCATCGATACCTCTTGGATCATGTACAACAAGCCTGCCGAAGTTTCAAATAGGCATGCTGGGCTGTTGCTCGGTCTGGGTCTGAATGGCCACCTTAAGACCATCGCTAAATGGCTTTCCTTTAAGTACCTTACGCCTAAACATACGATGACATCCGTAGGTTTACTACTCGGTCTCTCTGCTTCCTACATGGGCACAATGGACACACTAGTTACGCGATTGTTGTCTGTTCACGTAACGCGCATGCTGCCACCTGGAGCAGCAGAGCTTAACTTGTCTCCGTATACGCAGACCACTGGTTTGATGGGCATCGGTCTGTTGTATTACAATACCCAGCATCGACGAATGAGCGAGGTCATGTTGTCAGAAATCGAGCATGTAGATGAGCCTGATCCATCCGAGCCTCCAGACGGTCTCCGTGATGAAGCATACCGATTAGCCGCCGGATTTGCGCTCGGATTCATCAATATTGGCAAAGGCAGAGACTTACTAGGTCTTCACGATATGCGAATTGTGGAACGCCTCCTCTCGGTTGCTGTCGCTCCAAAACCGGTTGACATTGTCCACATTCTAGATCAAGCGACGGCTGGTGCAGTGATTGCAATTGCACTGATATTCATGAAGACACATGACGAAACCGTGGCCCGCAAAATCGATGTACCGGACACGCTCCCACAATTCGATTACGTACGTCCTGACATCTTCTTGCTGCGCACGCTCGCGAAACATCTCATCATGTGGGACAAGATCTGCGTAGAGAACTCTTGGATCATTAAGAATCTTCCATTGGAGTATCGTGAAGACTACAATCTCAAAAGCATCAACAGACTACGCAGTGAGCATATGCCATTCTTCAACATTCTAGCTGGACTGCTTTGGAGTATTTCATTAAAGCATGCTGGCACGGGCGATATCGAAGTACGCGACTTTCTCATCAGATATCTCGATCAATTCATGCGTATCAGCAGACTCCCTGCCTTGCGATACGATTCCAGGCTAGCTCGAAACACGGCCCGCAACTGTCAAGACCTAGTTGCACTCTCAATAGCTGCCGTGATGGCCGGGACAGGCGACCTCGAGCTCTTCCGGCGACTTCGCGCGCTCCACGCCCAAGTTGGGCCAGACATGCAGTACGGTACACATCTAGCATCCCACATGGCCATCGGCGTCCTCTTCCTGGGAGGCGGTACCTACACATTCAGCACTTCCAACAAAGCCATCGCCGCCCTAATCTGCGCTTTCTACCCTATCTTCCCAACTGACGTCCAGGATTCTCGCGCCCATCTCCAAGCGTTCCGCCACTTCTGGGTCCTCGCAGCTGAACCGCGATGCCTGATAATCCGAGACGTCGACACTGGCAAAGCGTTCTCTACGCCCATATTAGTCTATCTCAAAGATGGCGACGACGTCCCAAACACAATGACGGCGCCGTGCCTCCTCCCCGAGCTACAAACCATCGCGCGCATCGAAACGGTTGACCCCGCGTACTGGCCCACAACGCTCGACTTCGTGCTCAATCCTCTCCATCTCCAGCACTTCCGGTACAACCAGACGCTCAATGTCCGCCGGCGCGCACCCCACGACCAGTTCGCAAACACCTTCTCCGCGACGCTCGTCGCGCTCAACGACGCGCAGTCCACGCGCTACACCCGCGCCATGTGGGACTGGCTGTTCTCACTCCCGTCCCTCTCCGAGTTCACAAAGGCGGATGTCGGTCTCATTCTGCCGTCCGATCCGCACTCGAGCACGTTTATGGATGCGGGAAGCACCATCGTGGATCACAGGCTGGTGCTGAACAAGTTGAGCCGGAGCTGGAGGGCGAGGGATCTATGGGAGGTAAGGGGAGTATTGGAGTGGGCGGAGGGAGCTGCCGCAACGGGGGATGGGCGCTTGAGATGGCTAGGGGGGTCATTGACAGGGTGAGGGCGGGCATTTTGGAACGGGGAGGCAGATGGAGGGGTGAGTGGTGTCAGGTCGATGGACGGGTGCGTGCTCGGGAGATGTGTCCCAGGATCCAAAGTGGTTAATTCTTCATGCTGAGTCGTAGTTACCTACCTCATTGCATGATCCTAAGATAGTATTCTAAAGTTGCATTGTAGGCGCAGTTACCCGGAGTGCAAACACAACGACAGTCTATAAACTTTATTTGCAGATGTATGTGAGCCTCAAGATAATGACGCCTCATGAGATCGTCCTTCTTACCTGAGCGCTAAACGAATCTTTTCATTACTACCTTTACATATGTGTTGTTTTGTGCCAGCCCTGAGGGTAGCTAGATTTTGTTTGATCTATCTTTTGTAACGTATGCTCGGGTACCTCTTTGCGTTAAAACCCCCTACTAGAACTTCGTGCTACTGTAGTCTGCATAGCGAGATATACTTCGAGTGCCCGAGGAGTCCCAGGAGTACGAAATATCAAGCAAGCTTCGACAAGAGAAATTGAATCGTTGCGAAAAAAGGCGTTCACTCAACCCGTGTGAGTAGTAGGGCAAGTGACGGTACAGAGATCAAGCATGCCTAGGCTCGACCTTCACCTTCACCGCGAAAGTCTCAGCAGAACCACTGTTGTCAGTCATGTGGGCCAGAATAATTGGAGAAATCGTGTGTCATTGAGACTACTATCTATGCTACATGATGCATGTCGCGTGATTCATAATGGCGCAAAAATGGCCCTTACACAAGCTACTCTGCTGATGCAAGCCATGAAATGGAATCGAAAGATACACTGACATTGCTGCCTTGCAAAATACTCTTTCACAAGATACCCCAGTACTTCTCTGCGTTGAATGTAGACGCATCATCTTGTTTCCAAAGCGTGTCGAACGCATTGAAGAGGAATAGATCCTGGCTGAATTCGGCGCGAATGGATGCGATGGCAGACTTCTGAGCATCCGGCGAGGCTACAGCCTTGTCGTGGGCGGAACCTTGGTGCGGCCAACCTGACTCGGTGACGATGACGCGTTTTCCAGGACAGGCAGTCTTGACACGATCGACTTCGCTTCTGACGAACTTGCCCGCATCTTTGGCCTCAGTGTTGGGGTCGAACCAGGCGTGGATGTTGACGAGTGTTAAATCGGATTTGGAACAAATGCTCGGGTTGTCAATAACAGCAGGAGCAGTTTCCACAGCGCCGACGGGTCCGTTATAACCAGCACCCCGGAGGGCTGTACGAGCTTGTACAATGGTATCCTGAGCGTCGCTGGCCGTGATAACACCCGCGTTGACTCTCTCATTTTCGACACTAACGACACTGATGATGTCCCAACTGCCGCCGTTTTCTTGTTTAATACCACTTGACAAGGCACTGACGACTTCTTGAATTTGCTTCAGTGAAACATACGAGTCAGTAAACTAGTGTTCAATTATACGTTAGTGATACATACCTGATTCGGCGCGTAGATACCGCCCATGATTTTTTGCCCGTTCTTCTTGGCTTCTCGAATAACTATTGGAATTTGTCCGCAGTCGCTTCCGTATATCCTCACGATGCCGAATTCCTTCAACTTTTCGAAGTCTGAAGTTATCTCGTCGGCCGTCTTGCACTCAATATTTTGTTCTGATCCCTTGTACGGATCGTATGTAACACCAATGGGGAAGGAATCACCGGAACTAGCGCCAGGCTTTGGAGCGGGCGCCTCCTGCGCTTGAGCAGAAGGTTCAGGTGAAGGGGGCGGTGCTTCTGAACTTGGTGCCGGAGCAGGAGTTGATGGCGTTGGCTCCGGAGGAGGCGGTGGTGGTGGCACAACACTAGAAGTGGGTTCCAAGTTCTGAACAAAAACAGACGATGGCACCTCGGAGGAAGATGGGCCAGGAGGCGGAACAGAGGCTGGTAGCAGTGACTCGACCGGAGCTAAGCTTGGAGCAGAACTGGAAGATGCAACTGGGGTGGGCTCAGCTATAGTTGTGGGAATGCTGGTGGCTCGCTCCATAGTTGAGGTGAGGTACGGCGCGCCATTCTCGTCAACGTAGACGACTGCATCTGCAATGGTCTCGGTGACGAAAATAACCTCGGTGGTCACGGCACGCTTGATATCTGCTTCAATTAGCTGGAAGCAAGGTGGTAGTTGTTTATAACAGTGTGTTCTTCCGTAGCAGGCCCTGCATGGTTCAAAATATGACCATAATACGTACTGAGTGGATGTCCAAGCGTGCCTACGAAAAGACCACCCAAAACGAGCGAACTCGCAGATGCACCCAGCTTCATAATGAAGGCACCGACTCGGTTCTGGGAACAAATTTGGAAAATATGTATTGCTGAATGAAAGACTGGAAGTGCCGACCAGCGGCGTCAGTCAGACAGCCGCAAGTAAACAAGGGTGCAAGTAGAACAGGTTTGTTGGAGCTTCGAGGGGACTTGGGCGACAACTTACGAGAACTGGCTCTCGAGTCCAGACCTCCACGTTCAACGTAGAGCGTCGGGTGTAGCGAATGTGATGGAATGCGGATCGGAAATGTAAGGCGGTTGTCAAGGTGCAGGAGAGTTATGCGGAGATTGTGTGACCAACAAAGGAACAAAGGGGAGTTGAAAGGAATGCTACACCTCTCGCAACCGAACAAAGGAGTGGAAGTCGGGCGCAGCCGACGGGTGGTAGGGAACGATTGAAGAACTGTAGGAGGAAAAGAGTAGCGACAGAAGTGTCGAGGCGAGCAAGGGAGACTGTGCGATGTTGTGGCAGCAAACGGTACCTGACGCGCTAGCCTATTTGGGTGACGCGCCAGCGGAGTCCGACCAAAGGCGCAATCGCGCAACGACCATCTGTGAAGGGAGAGGGCAACATTCGCGCGTGCTTTCGCAGTGGAAATAGTGAGATTTTAAGGCCTCGAAACAATAGAGAACATGCGGGGTGCGTGTGGGTTCTAAGATGAGGCTATCTCCCTGAAACTGCAATGCGTCGCATCTTTTTCCCTGTCCCGCGTGACTATGTTGGAGCTGTCCAGCCTTGGAGATGAATTACCGCGGTACGAGGCGTGCTGAGCCAGATAGGTACTGACCGAGGCGAACAAAAGCATGGAACTAATTGTACGTTGTATTGGTGCGTTGAGACAGACTACAATGTGAAAGCGAGTGGAAACACGACAGATAGGAACGTGTCGCACGGGGTACAAACAAAAAAGGGACAGCAGAGAAGGATCTAAAAGAGATCTGAGTATGAAAGAATGAAGAGATGGTTGAATGGAAATTAGAGTGATACCTAGCTGACGCGGGTTGATCTGGGTGTCTATCGTGGTAGCCCCTGGTGAGCCTAGAGCATGGGAAGATTATCACGCCGATGTGATGAGCACGCTCGTGGAAATGGCCACTCGGTGCGAAGACATACTGTGTGAGGCTAGAAAGTTGGTTGTAGCTGCTCTAGGCGCAACGGTAAGTAGATGTGATGAGAGAGCGTGGCCGCACGAGTAGCGGTGATGAGGAGTGCGAGATGACACTTGGGCGTCCGAAGTGCGACGGGCCAATTTTGGCGCGCCGATGCTTAGCCTTGAGAACCACAATCGGGTAACAAAGGCGACGTTCAGAGCAAGGAGATACCAATCACAGAAATCGATTGTAGACATTCTACCCTGGGTCATGTGTAAAAGTACGAGTTGCACAAGATTCTCGTATCGCAGCGGGGTTGATCGGTCCAGTTTGATGAGACGTGTGCAACGCTTACTCATGGCTTACCTATGCACATCGTATGACAACACCAGAAGCAGGCCAGTCTCTCAACCATGGCGGATCCACGCCCACTGCCGACTGAGATCTTCCTCAATGTGGCCTCTCAGCTAGCAGATTCCGAAAGCATCGACACTGCGACGCTCCACCACTTATGCTTGACTTCGCGTTTCCTTCGAGATGTAGCACAGCCGGTGCTCTTCACCTATGTCTACCTTCCTATAACTTTCCGGCACACCCTACGACAATTGTATCTTTTCATCCGCACATTGATAGACCGTCCTACACTTGGCAAGCACGTCAAGCAGCTCAACCTTTTGACCGATGTCAGGTTCAAGGGGACACGCGAAGACATCGGCAACAAGTACTGGAGAGAAGCTGGAATTCTACCGCAGCGACTCTTCAACAGTCTGGAGCCATCTAACGAATCCGATTACCCCGTCTTGGTTGATGCTATCCTCACTAAAGTGCCTAACCTAGAGTCTCTGGCGCTTAGGACATGGTGGGGTCAACCGGTGAAAATCCTTGATCAGATCGCCGAGCGCCGCGTCACGGACGACTTTCTGCCGAAATTAAAGACATTCCATGTTCAGAGGGGACACGAGACTGGACCAGTCAGCCTTGACGTCTATATTCATCTGCTAGAACACCCTGCTTTGGAACAAATTTGTACCCAGGGTAGTGTTCTAACCAGGCTTGGCCAAACTGCAACTGTGAACAGACTGAGTCGCAGCAACATTGAAATGTACTGCTGCTTCATGGACCTCCCTCCTTTGATGAGACTCTTAGAAATTTGCACAACCTTGATTCAATTTTCTTTTGTCGTACCAAGGGTAAATGCATACAACAACAGGGCTAATTCTATGTTTCTCCGCCCACAGTTTGCGCCAAGAAGTTGCACCCAGGCTCTACTCGCAACACACAGTTCCACGTTAGAAAGGTTATATGTCGACTTCCACTGGCATTACAATCTTGACGCGACAGAAGATGAGCCTGAACTTGAAGAGGACGGTCTTGAGAATAGTTGTTGGGTCTACCCTTCCTTCCGCGGATTTGAAAGGCTTACATATATGACTATCGAGTTCGGAAGGTTAATGAGCGTAAACGATCTCCCCGCGTCGCTTGTTGGCATCAATCTCACGCGGTGCAAGTTCAGTGCTATGAGTCAGGAAACTCTGCAAGACTGGCTCCGGCTCAAAGAGACATGCTGTCCGGCGATCAGGGATGTTGTTATCGCGGGAGAGGAGGGGTTGGATGATGGTATCCGCATGGTTCGAAAGCATGCAGGACAATTGGAGCAAGAAGTTCAGGCTTCTGCTGACGGTCGCATACTTACATTTCCCCTCAGATCGCAAGGAGTTTCGTATGTTCTGCAACTTCAAAGTCGCATACCTCTTTACGACGCAAACGTCACTAGTGAGCACGATTACGACGAAACGTCTGAGGAGGATTCTGTGAGAGGCGGAGCAGCACAAGGAACCCCGGAACATTGAGATGGTCTTACATGATATACAGTCACACATGGGGATTAAGAGCAGCAGCAGTACATAGTAGTCCTTTTGGACAACCGTCTCGCCAAGGCGAGTGTTCGCGCTGTCTGATCGTCATAGTAGTGCGATGCTAAGATGGCGCACACGTTTAAGCGAATGCAAATGGCGGGGCAAATCCAATTCATCGTGAGCTGCGGGGTCCTCTTTCTTATACCAACACCTCCTACTATTTGCACAATCTCAGTTACTTGACTATTAGCTATGCTCGGGTAGCCGTCCGCGCATGGGATATCACATCGTCTCCCCTACGTCGTCCCTTCTTCCTGCCGCCCCACGCAAACCGCACGGCCCTCCCTTCTGCTTTCAACAGCCTCTCTCAACTTCCCACTCACGGACTCGCTTAGCCTAACGCAAGCCCCACTTCCCATTCTAGCGCGTCACAATTTCATCTCCCTATAGATATATTACTTTGCAGAATAAACGATTGTGCAGTGCGAGGATTTGTACGAACCCATTTCTTGCCTTTTACCAGAAGTGGCCGCGAGTCCCGCACCTCACTGCACTTACTCAATCTTTGGAAAACACATCGCTCACTGTGCGTGGGTTCGAATCTCTGTTTTGGTTTTGCTTTTTTGCCTTCTAAATTTTTCCCTTTGGCGCACGAGGACGGGCGCGGTCCAGTCGGGAATATTTACGGAAGGCTCTAAATTGTTTGAGTATTTTTTAATTTTCTCGATTCGCTCGTCGGCGTCAGAGATTGCTGTGCAAGGTGAAATCCTGATCGGTCCGTCTCATTTAGACACTTGATCAGTTGGCTTACATCTCTGCCGAGATGTCGGAGCGAGCTTGGATGGACACAGTGTATACTTCGCTGCCACCTATTTTCTTACGGTTCATGGTCATTTCAAGCTTGCTGTAGATATCAATACTTAGCGGGCTTCGTCTACGTTTTTGCTAGCTCGTCAGCGCCCTAGACAGCAGCGAACTACCACCAATCTTCAAGTGTCAAAAGAATTAACGATCATTTCACACAAGCTCAAACGGCACTGATGTTCCTATTAACGCCTCGTCTATCTACTAGCACTTCATCTTTATCCCCCTCCTCTTCTCGGATTCCCTTAACTCAAACATAATCTGCGTCGCCATGAATAACGCCGCACAAGCCGTCGCCAAAAACCCCAACCCACTCCAACTCCCCAGTATACCTGCGACCAGCTCCCTCAACCCATCCAGCCCCAGCGCAAACCCCACAAGATTTGCCACCATCAGCAACAGTATCTCACCGACGGCTCCGACACCGCACAGATACCGATACGCATCGGGTCTCGATTTCCACGCTTTGGGAGGAAAGATCTGGGCGGCGATGATCTCGGGGAGAACGAAGAGCGTGACGAGCCAGCCCCACATGAGCAGGCGGAGCTTGATATCATGCCAGATGGCTATGAAAGAAAACACAGCCAGACGATTCAACACGGATCTGGCTTTGCCTCGGAAGCCGGGCGCTGTGCTACCACCCAACGGAATGAATAGGTAGCGTAGACTCCACTTATTGAAGCTTCGGTGCCAGCCGCGCCAGAAATGCGTGACGGCGTAGTTGTCGCTCATGCACCGTACCATGTTCTCGGGTGGGTCGATCCCGTCGAGCAGCGCCCAGAGGCGGAAGAAGCGCCACGGAATGAGCAGCTTGAGCCAGATATGCTTGAGGTTGAAGAAGCCGAGCATGCTAAGTTGAGCGGGCGTGTATGGGCTCCAATCAGGCTTGGCGTGGAAGATGGCGACCATGTACATGTAATGGATCATGATCTCCATAGTGAGGAGCACGATGGCGAAGCGAACGGCGTAGAGGAGGGTGCGTTTTGGGTTGATGCTGTGCGGGCGATAGCGCAGTTGAGATATGTAGTCATTGAATGTTAGGATCGGACCGGCTAGGTAGAGCGGCGAGTAGAGAGTGTAGGCAAAGTAATTGCGGAAGGAGAAGTCGTTTGGTTTGGCGGGAATGGAAACTCGGTCGCGCTCGGAAAGGTTGGCGGGATCGAGCTGTTTCTTCTTTATGTCATTAGTAAGACTAGAAACTTTGGAGTGAGGGTCACGCACCTCTAGGGAATTGCCAGTCCTAGAATTCAAGCTCCAGTAGTAGTCCATGTTGAAGCTTATGAGACGTAGGACGGTGAAATTGAACAACACCTCCCACCGTGGAATAAGCCCGCCGAAATCGTCGAGCGTGTGTCCAAAATTTGTTGAGAGCGGTTGTTTCTCTGAGACTGGAGACGAAGGGAGAAAAATACCAAGAATTGAAGCGTACGAGTACCCTTTGCCCAGCTCATTGGCGAACAGTGTTCCTACATTAAACACCCAAGTTGCTGCAGGCACATAAGGCCTCGGCAGCTTCTTCGCAATGGAGTAGTTCAAGTACAAGATGAAGACAATCTTGAGAGCGGAAAAGCCATGTAGTGCAGTAAGAAAGATGACAGTGAACGGAACATCGAAGGAAAGTCTTTGGTTCAAACGAGCATCAGCAGCAGCAGATGCGCTCAGTCCCATGGTCAGTCCATTGGCAGCGGACGGCCGGACTTGGGTATAAGTGTCTGCTCTCCAAAATCCATCATACAGCTTCCGGAGAGTTGGATGTAGAAGCACGACGAGGAACAGGTAGGGAATATTTGATCTAAAGCTTGAGTACTGGAGATCTGAGTTATCCTGCACAAGTAGTCAGCCATTGCACTCTTTTGTAAACGTGGGCTCCTTACAACTTTCCGGCCAGGTAACCAACCGTCAGAAAGTAAATGCTGATAATGCGAATAGTTTACATGTGATTCTATTAACATATTAGCATATATGTATGTGGTACTCGCATTAGCTGACCTTTAGACACATCGAGAACAGCTTTGCACATGAAGAGGACAGCCATGCTAACGCAGACAATGTAGAAATAGAACTCTGTAGTGTTCCACCGCGCAGGCTGCACGTCCTCCTCCGACTCCCTGCCCTTGACTTCTCCATTCCGAACCGGCAGCGGTTGCGCAGGATCGAGCTCCGCGAGCTCGATAGCTTCCTTGGGTGGTGCATTGGCCGCGATGACGAAGCGAGTGTCGAGTGTGTTAAGGGAGTAGAGCTGCCGGAAGAATCGAAGTGCCATTATATTTATTGTGCCCAGCTGGACATGGTCAGGGGAATGAATGAGCGTTCGCGAGTGTCACGGCCTGGTAGGGAAGGCGGAGCTCTGTCGTGACTGAGGCCAGGTTCGCCTACAACCTCAAAAGTTCGGGTTCGCGATACGACTTGAGCTCCTACACGAAACACGCCCCCACGACCACACCACGAACACACGCACAGATACCAAGGCATCACGCGTCAATTTCTATATTAGCTGCTCTTAGAGCTTTGCGAAGCACCGGAAGTCGCGACCTGTGCGCGCAATGAACAATCTCAATTCCTCTACCGCGCCCGCGGCGGGCGAGTACGCAGGCGGTGAGCACAGCGGCTACGAAGCTAAGAATGCGCATTCTGATTCTATCTACAGATGAGGTCTCCGCGATCGTCCTCGACCCCGGTTACTCCACCATCCGCGCCGGCTTCGCAGGTGAAGACGTCCCCAAATCTGTCTGCCCTAGCTTCTACGGCCAAGTCGACTCAAACTACCTGTTCGGCGAGAACGCAATACACACACCCGCCAGCAACCTACAAATAAAGAACTACTGGGGCTCAGACGGCATTGTAGAGGACTGGGACACTGCAGCCAAAGTATGGGAGTACGCAATAACGTCGCGGCTGACGGGCGCAAAAGCTGGAGACCCTGCGAAGAACGGACTGAACGACCCTCCGGCAGAGAATGGAGATGCAATGGAAGTAGATGTGGAGACGATTGAGGGACAGGAGAAGCCGTTGGAGGAGAGCCCTTTGTTGATGACAGAGCCTGGGTGGAATAGCGTCAAGGCGCGCGAAAAGAGCATTGAGATCGCGATGGAGCAGTGGGGAACGCCGGCTTTCTATCTGCAAAAGACGGGTGTCCTTGCGGCGTTCGCGTCCGGCAAGGCGTCTGGCATTATCATCGACGTCGGCGCGTCGCATACGTCTGTTACGCCTGTGCTCGACGGCATGGTCTTGCGCAAAGGCGTGCAGAAGTCCCCGCTCGCAGGCAACTTCGTCTCCAGCCAGATTCGGCTCGGCTTCAAGCAGAGCCAGCCCGAGATCCCGCTTACACCTCACTACCTCGTCAAATCGAAGACGCAAGTCGACGCTGGTGCGCCAGCCCAAGCCATCTACAAGACCTTCGACGCCCTGCCCACAGACTCCTTCCGCACCTATCAAGAAGAGCGCGTACTCACCGAGTACAAAGAGTCCGTTGTAGAGATCTGGCCCGGCCCTGGACGCCTCTCCAACGGCACAAACGAGGAGATCGCGAAGAGTATGCCTGGCCGCCCCTTCGAGATGCCTGACGGCTGGAACCAAGTCTTCGGGCTTGACCGCTTCAAAGCGGCTGAAGGCCTCTTCGATGCCAACGCCGCTCTCACAGACGACGCTAACCCGCGGCCGAAGGACGAGCACACGCTTCCTCGTCTTGTACAAGCGGCCGTTCAGCACGTCGATGCGGACCAACGCCCGCTCCTCTTACAGAACATTGTTGTTACGGGTGGCTCGACGCTGCTGTATAAGTTTAACGAGAGGCTGAACTATGAGATCAATGCCATCTACCCGAGCACGAGGAATAAGTTGATTGCGCCGGGGCCGGTGGTCGAGAGGAAGTATGCGGCATGGATTGGCGGTAGTATACTGGCTAGTTTGGGGAGCTTTCATCAGCTCTGGATTTCGAAGAAGGAGTATGAGGAGCATGGGCCCAACATCGTGGAGAAGAGATGTAGGTAGAGTGTATGGGTTTCATTAAGGATAGAGTGTCAAGTAGGACGGAGTATGGGTGTATGCGCAATACCATCAGGCGCACTTGAGGGGGTCAAAAACTTGTTACCATTAGAGTTCGTATAAGTTCAGATATGATTAATCGTTGGATGATCTGCGAGTGTTCATTGCCTCGGGTTCTAGTGATCTATCCGCTGCTCTCGAGGGCGACTTTTGAAGTGCCCGGCATGATGACCGGGCTATCATACATGCAGTCATACCAGATGCTAGTAGATGAGCCTAATGCCTTCCTTCCCCGCTTCATTGCCCGCTTCATGAGTCTACATCCATTGTTTCCGCCGTTGCTGTGACGCTGTCGTCCTGCAGCTCATGCACGGTAACGTACTTGCTTATCTCCTCCTTCTTGATGATCTTCTCGTTCAGCACCGCTGTAGTACCCTTCTGGAATTTATAGTTCCTTGCCTTTGCGCCACGCGTATTAGGCGTCAGGTAGTTCCGCATCAACGTCGTCTTCTCCTCGGTGATAACCGCCACATCCACATTACTTCCCGATCCCAAATCGTTCCAGATACCCGCCTGAATTGCATCCGAGCACAGCTTCACGGCATCATCCTTGGTGAGATTGCTCTTCCACTGCGTCTCGAAGACGGACATGGCAGCCAGCGATCCGGAACCCATGGTCACATACGGCAGCTTGTCCGTGGAGCCGTGGGCGTGCACGGTGAAGAGATGTGAGCCGGTGGGATCGACGCCCGCGACGACGAGATATGCACCAATGTGGCCCTGGTAGCGAAACAGGTGCTGCTTGAGCAGTGTCATGCAGGTGACTACGCGGGGTTTGCGGCCCGTAGACAGGGCGTGTAGCTCGAGGTTGGAGGAGATGATTGCGGTGGTGAACTCGGTGTCGGCGGCGGTACCCGCGCCTGCACACCAAATCTGGGGAGCGATGTAATGCAGCTTCTCGCAGTTCTAATATACATAACCGTTAGAAGGCGATTCTGGTGTGGTTGTGGGGAGTGGAGTGTACCTTGTCTGCCACTATGGGTCCGCTCGTCGCTCGGGTATCTGCCGCAATGACGACACCGCCGTCGAAGAGACAGCCTACAATGGTCGTTCCGGTGCTCGTCGCCTTGGGTAGTGGCACGCCCTGGGCGTGGAGGGCGGCATTGCGGTTGTGGTTGGAGAAGTCGAAGCCCGCCATGTCGGTGGTATTGTGCAGATCGAATGAGTGATACTGTCAAGTTGTTATGGAGGTGTCCAAGGCTTCCCGGTGGAAATGCGAAAGGGCGAGGCAGAGTTAGAGGCGGCGGTAGGCAATCGTGAGGTTGACGCAGCTCGAATGCCTAGAGCTCGCTGGTAGGCCCGAGCTTCGGCTTGGCGGGATCGGCGCGTGCGTTGTTTGGTGAAAGAAAGTGTGGTGCAGCGTAGTGCTCTAAGCTCAGCTGTCTGCTTGTCGCTCTATTTGTCCAGAGCGCCAGGCCACCGCAATCGTAGCTATTTTCAATAAAAGCTTCGAACTCTTCCGCCAGAGCCCTCCTCGGCTCTCACGCTCCTTATCCTCAACTTCCGCCGCGCGACGGTCGCCAGCGAGCTCCGATGCGAGTATTCGACCACTAATTCGCAGAACCCAGTCGCGCGAAATCCGACCAGAGTACCTCCTCGCCAGCAAGGCTTTCAGCTTCAGCCATCCGACGTCCAAAATGCAGGCGGCTGTGAGCGTAGGGCCCGAACTGGAAGAAATCCAGCCAGAGGTAAACATGTGCAATTGCGGACTTTCAGAACAAGCAAAGCTAACGTGCATGTCTAGATTATTGGATTTTCTTCCTTGAGCCATGGCCTTGAAGGTCCTAAGAAACTCAAACTTTTGCCCTCTCCGTGGCCCAGCGAAAACGCGCCTCCCGCTTCCGCGACGTTGTTGAGCGTCGCACCAAGACGCGGACTGCTTGCCGCAGCTTCGCCCGACAAGCTCATTCTAGCTTCTACAGAGAACGTTAGGAAAGCCTTTCAACAGCAGCCTGGAGACAACGATGTCGTTACAAACTTCTCGCCAGACGCCACTATTTCGGTCCCACAGCTACGCCACGTAGCATTCTCTTCCGACGAAGACTTCCTAGTAATTAGTGCAGAAAGCGGCGGGGGTCTGGCAGTGTACGGGGTGGATGATTTGCTCAAAGGCAACACACAACCAGGGAACCAAATTAGCACGAATGCTCCCGTTCGAGCGCTATTACCCAACCCGGCACATGGGCAGTACATGGCTGCTGTGTTGGATTCTGGACGGCTGGATATAATAGACATCGCATCCGGAGCGACGCAGGCTGTTCGCAATTCGGGCGTGGCATGCGTTTCGTGGAGCTTGAAAGGGAAGGCATTCGTGGCCGGCTTCAATGACGGAACTGCTGCAGTCTACCTCGTCGGTCAGTACGAGCAGGAAAAGGGCAGGGTTCCACGCCCACCCGAAGAGGCTGAGGACTATACTTGTGAGTACTTTGAATACATCAGTCCCACCAAAGAGCTAACAAGGACAGTGTCGGGGGTGTACTGGCTGAATAACGAGGAGCTCTTCCTCATCCATTCTCCACCGGATACATCAGAAGATGCTCTATATCATTTTGTCTCCACGAACAAGAACTATGACTCTTTTACATTCCGCAAGACGCCCTACCCGCTGCTGTTTCCGGCAATGGATGCTCCGCAACGTAATTCCCCACCTCGTTTTTCTCTCCAGAGATTACGAAAATGGGAACCGTATTTGAATGAGATGCTCGTTCTTACCGCTGCGGACTCAGCAGATGTTGCTGTGATCACACATTCAACGGAGTCGATAGATCCGAAGGTCTCTGCCACCAATCAGTTCCAGAGCGCTGGTCTAGAAGACAGCAGAAAAGCAACGGTTCCTAGGAATCTTGCAGACGACGGAGACAGCACTCTCATAGGAGAAGCTCTGGATCTATCTAGCAAAGAGAAAGTCTCGCAACCAAGTCGCCGGCTGGAAGAAATCACGGAATCACCCACTCCTCTACCAGCATACTATTTGCTTACTCATGAAGGCTTACTGGCAGCATATTGGGTCGTCTGGGATAAATCGCTCGAAGCCGGGACTCCCTACCATGGCCTCACGCATGCGGATTCACAGCCTGTCTCAACAACACCAGCCAAGCCTGCATCTCAAGAACCAAAACCATCATCAATATTTGGTCAAACGACACCGGCCGCTGCAGCTCCACCTTTCGGAAACGGACAGCCAAAATTTGGAAGCCCTTCAGGCCCAGCGTTCGGCACCACTAGCTTTCCCAACACTGCGGCTACTACTAGCCAGCCAGGAAAGTCGTTGTTCGGAGCCGCAACTCCAATAAATAAACAGTCTCCTTGGGGCTCTACTTCACAAACACCGAGTACGCAGGCACCTAATCCATTCGCTGCTGCTGCAGGAGCATCAGGTTTCGCAAAATTCGGCGGCGGCACCCCCGGAGGTTCAGCATTCTCCAGCTTCAGCAGCAACAAAGATGGCCAGTCGGGTTTTGGAGCTCTTGGACAACAGAAGTCCGCATTCGCAGGTGCAGCCAACCCATTCGGCGGCCTTCAGTCAGAGAAAAGCTTTGCTTCCACAGTCACAGTGGACTCCAAATTGACTGGCACGGGCTCTACGCTGCAGTCCTGGGCCAATACGCCATCTCAACAAGGTGCATCCATATTTGGAAAGGCGGGAAACTCTTCTTTCGCCAGCTCATCCTTCGCGTCCACGCAATCGGGCTCGAGTGGTGCAGATGATGCACAGAATAGGCAGAGGGATGAGGCGACCCCGACACCCCAGTTTCCACCCCAGGCGAAGGGTCTTTTTGGCGAGAAGTTCACTCTCGGAACTACATTCAAGCCGGATGGTTCTGTGAAGGACGATGCGCCGACACCCGAAGCTTCGTCTGGGGGATCTCTTTTTGGGAATGGATTCAGCTCTGCTTTGGGTGGCACAGTCTCGAAACCTCCCGCGACTCCTACCAAACCTGAACCGAATGCGGGGTCACAGAATGTGTCAACTACGCCAGCAACAGTCCCCAGACCCGCAAACTCGCTATTCTCTAATTCTAACACAAGGGAAGGCTCCTCAACTCCAAAAGCAGTCCCTACGAAAGAGCCTTTGCCGGATGACGCACCGCTACCTCCCGACTTCATTACCTCTAAGCCGTCCAAGACAGATGACGATATCCCACCTCTTGCTGGAAGCCCTGCCGTAAAGATAGAGGCGCCTTCTTCATCCGTTCCTTCATCACCTTTAGATGACGAAGATGATGGAGACCTCAGTGAAGAGGAGGGCGACGAGGGCGATGATGAGGGAGACGACATCTCTGTTGAAGAGCAGGACGGTGATGAAGAAACTGAGGAGCCCTCACCATCAGATGCAATTCGCAAGGCGCGTGCGGGTAACTGGAGCTTCCAAGACAGCGTTAATCAGTCTCCTAGAGTATTTCCTGCTGCCCCAACGCCACCACCGACGGGACGAATATCTGCCTTGAACCAACAGACCGCTGGGCCAACGCAGTCGACTGCCCCGGCTGGCTTTCCTAAATCTCCATTGTCGTTTCCTCCACAGCAACAGTTCCGTTCTATCAGCCCCGTACGAGCGGCATCGACTTCAGTCATTGGTGGAACACGGAGGGAACCTTTGAGTGCATCTATCCAACAACATCAATCCAAGCCACCGACACCCCAGCCTCAGTTTTCTGATCTTATTGACGATGAGGATGAGCGAATACGACAAGAGTTAGCGAGCGATATTGAACCTAGCAGAATCTTGGATCCGTTTATCGCTCGCCAAGAGTACACAGAAGCTGCCTTGGGCAAAACTGGTCACGCGGCCCAAATCGAGATTGTCTACAGGGACATCAACAGCATGGTGGACACGCTGGGTCTGAATTCGCGGTCACTCAAATCATTCGTAGAATATCATGAGAGACCGCAACGCTACACTGAGCTCACGCGGTCTGCCCTGGAAGAGGTAGTAGAAGATGGTGTCGACGGAGACTGGTTTGAGAAGTGGTCTCTCGCTGAGGTTGACGACCTGAAAAGGCTAGAAGATGAACTCGAACAAGAGCTGGAAGAAGGACGGACGAAGAATATACTCGAGAAACTCAGCAGGTTGGCTCGCCTGATTGTCGAAACATCGAAGCTCTCTTCAAAGGTTAATGAAGAACGTCGGCGCATCATCAATAGCAAAGATCCAGAGAAGCTCGAAGCACTCCGCAAAGCATCCTTGCCCAAAGAGCTCGCCGACCAACAAAAAGCACTACGCAGCGACTATGCGCAGCTTCTTACTTTGCTTGGCAAAGGTGAAGATGCATTGGTGCTGCTTCGGTCGAAACTTGTGTCCCATAGTGCTAAGAACGGAAATATCGAGGCAGTTCCTAGTGTCGAGGCAATCAAAAAGACGATCAACAAACTCATCCAAATCACGGAAAGGAAGAACAACGAGATCACTTTACTTGAGTCCAAGTTCCGCAAGGTTGGTCTAGGCGAGTCCAGCCGCCCGAGTTCGTCGTCATCCCGCCAGGCGGCCACCCCGTTGCGACGCTCACGAGCCGCTCCTCGCAACGAGAGCCCGTTCGCTACGCCGCCCACAAACAGAAGCAGGATGAGTCTGATGGAGCTGAATAGAGTTGCGTTGACGCCAGAGCCAGAAACCCCGAGCAAGGGATACGGTTTGTATTATACGCCGGAGGGCAGCCCCAGCAAGAATTTATCGGGAGTCGCGGACATGGTAGATAATGAATTGGACAGGCTTAGGGAGACGGCGAAGCGGAGGAGGAATATTGCGGAAAGCTTGGCATCTGCACTAGCGGATAGGGGCGTGAAGAAGACCACTGTCGCTGCTTGAGTGGGTGGATGAGGGAGGTTCGATACGTGTATGAATAGGCGCTTAGGGGTTTGGATACCATAGGGGAAAGCCCAGTATGACTGACTAAATTTGAGCGACCATTTGCATGTTTGGATACGAGCTTGTGGTACGAATAGCGCTCTGAATCTGTGTTCTAAGTAGTTAGTGTTGAAGTAATGAAGCGCTGCGAGACACAATGTTGAACAATGCAAGACTGCACTAATAGTGGCGCGTATTAAGCTAGCGTGACTAGCGCGACGCGACATAGGTCGTGCCCGCGCCGGGCAGGGTCTACTTATTATCGTCGTCTGCACGGTCACCGCTCTTCTCCCAATCCATAACAAACATCTCACCTCCTCGCGCGTCAAGGCAAACCTTCCCAGGCTGATATCTTGACCCAGCACCGTCAGCACCCCGCTATTGTCTTACCTACCCCACATCTGTCAAATATGTCTATCGTGTCGTTGCTCGGCGTCGAGGTCAAGAACAATCCGACAACCTTTGACGCGCCATATGAGTTCTTGATTACTTTCGAGTGCCACGAGTCACTGCAGAAAGGTGATGGTCTTACGTCCCCTCTTGCAACACGCGTTGACAGCCCTTAGATCTCGAATGGAAGCTCACCTATGTCGGCTCTGCAACCTCGTACGCGGCCATCCATGCTTCTTCAATAACACAGACGCTGACGATACTAGCAACGAGCACGACCAGGAGCTTGACTCCGTACTCGTCGGCCCCATCCCCGTCGGCGTGAACAAGTTCGAGTTCAAGGCTGATCCTCCAAACCTATCCCGCATCCCCAACAATGAGATCATCGGTGTGACGGTCATCCTCCTCAGCTGCAGCTATGATGACCGCGAGTTTGTGCGTGTCGGATACTACGTGAACAATGAATACACAGACGAGGCGCTCCAACTAGAGCCTCCGGCAAAGCCCATCATCGAGAAGGTGCGGAGGAACATTTTAGCTGAGAAGCCGCGAGTGACCCGCTTTGCGATCAAATGGTATGACTCGTGCATCATCGTAACCTAGGCAACTATTAATGGTGACAGGGATTCCGAGGAGTCGGCTCCACCCGAGTTCCCTCCTGACCAGCCCGAGGCCGATCTCAACGCAGATGGTGACCAGTACGGCATCGAGGAGGAGGAGGAAGAGGAGGAGGAAGAGACTGAGGGCACCGCCCCTGTCGAGGGTGAAGATGCTGCCATGGCTGGCGCAGAGGACACTGCTGGCCCCGCCGCTGAAGACGATGCCGCTTCAGAGGCTGGTAGCGAAGAGATCGATATCGAGGACAGTGAAGGCGATGACGACGAGGAAGAAGAAGTAGAAGAGGAAGGTGGCGACGACATGGAGATGGATGACGGCGGGGCCGCGAACGGTGATCAAGCTCAACCTAAGCAGCCTGTCCAACCCAACCCGGATGTCATGGTCCATTAGGCTGGGCCATCGACCGTTCCTGGTTCCGAAAACACTCGCGTCCTCATCCCACCATCGCAACCCTCTACGAAGATCTCTTTACATCTACCGCGTATTACTGTGGCATATCCTTAAACTACATCTTCCGGTCGAAGTCCACACGACTATTGAAAGAGTTGGTTTAGAAGCTGTCGTCTTCGAAGACAGCGGCACCGAGTTATGGCATTTCCCGTTCCGTTATCGAACACATCACCATACCCTTTCTATTCCTTGCAGTAGTTGGAGAACGGCTCGGTGTACGGTAATACGGTGGCACCTAGTGATATACGGTGGTGCTCGCTTTACTTGAGCGTGGATAGACACCTGAATTGATTCTTTGAGCGTTGTGTATTTGTCCATCGCATCTTTGTAAAACAGTTTGAATTCCTTCTCGTCTGCCCTCTTTCGACTTTTTCCCTCTCCCTTTCCCACAGTCCCCAGGATACCATATGGATCTGTAGGATTACTACATCTCCCTAGCAATCTAGCTCGTGAGCTTATGTAAAGCGCTCACGATTCGACGTGGCACCTAGTGAGCCGGCTGTCGACACTTGCGCTCTGACGCTCACGAATCTGACGTGTTGCCAGACTGTAGCGCCAATTCGGAAATTGACAGACGCCCTGCGTATGCATTGCCTGTCTTGGGTCAGGTTGCGAAATGTTTGATATAGTGTTTGTAAAGCATCGATAAGCTAGGTCGTACTCGGATATGGAATCAAGTACTCGATTGGAGTCTAGGGGCAAAGAATGGATCAAATTACTCCACAATACGTAACACAGCGCCGAATTATTGATTCTGGGTGGCTAATCCTATATATACACACAATAAGTGAGGACGAACATCGCCATTCGAAGCGGTCGCGCAAGCCAAGCTGAGGTTTGTGAGCCACAACACGTATTTCATTTCCCAGCACCGTATACACTTCAGCTATGGCCACAAATCGCTACTTGAGAGGCTAGGGTAACGCGAAACGTGTTGTATGCGGTGGCTCAAAGCGAGGTTTGCGGCTTCGACACGACACAGCCTCTTCAATGGCGGCGCAGCCTCGAGATGTCGCGAGAACTTGACCCGACGCGCCTAGCATGACGAACAATTATAGCAATCAAGGTACCTGAACAGCGGGAGGGTGCGTCGACGGACGGGGCGCGTTGGATGACACCCGTGGGCCTTAGAGCGAAGGCCTTACCTGTCAGTTAGTCGCGATTGCGAGGCTACGCGGTTCCCAGGACGTCGGTGGATCCTAATACTCGAGACCTCCCGTCGATTCATCCTGGTCTGGCTGTTTCAGCAGTGAACGGCGCTTCCTTGCGTATTGTCCAGCGTCTACACTGATTGCCTGTCAAAATAGCACAGCCCCTCAGTCGACTTCCGCTTCTTCCCGCCGTTATTCGGATTCGATATAACCGGACACCACCGCAGCAACGTCACGCTCGCAATCTTGCGTTCCCGTTGCGCGTGCGAAACGAAACCTAACAAAACAAGCTTGAAGGGCCGCATCGAGGACGGCCAGAGCTCCGCGTGCATACCCCGCCTAGTACGTAAGTTGATCATTCGGGCTGCCTTGCCCCCTCCGTCACACCTATTCATGAGCTTTTTCCACAATTATACAAGGCGCCACCGCGAGCACCAGGCACGCTCCAGCATAGACAAAGGCTGACCGTCATAGCTGCGTGGGTAGGAGCTCCGCTTGCGAACAATGAGCTATCAGCAATCCCAGCCCCAGCTGGGGGCTACCTTCGTACCGGGGGGCTATGATGACTTTTACATGCCGGCGCCAGAGCCAGAGCTCATTTCTCCGGCACCTCAGCGGTTCGTCTTACTCCCAGCGCTATGTGATTACCTCCTGCTGACACAGTCTTCGCGTGGTAGCATAATGCCAGAGGTGCCCGAAAACATGCAGGATAACATTGCTCACATGGAATTAGAAGCCAACGGCCCGCGCAACCCACACGCGCCCATGTCGCCGCCAGCGCAAGGTTTCAATCAATCGCAAAACCAGTTTCCTCCGCGTGGGTCGAGCTACCAGGGCGATCAAAACTCCCACGGCAGCCAGGGGCAGTGGCCTTCACGACAGGCGAGCATTTCCTCCACGTTTAACCAGCCTCCAAACGTGCAACCGCAAACCATGCAGCAGCAGTCCTCGCATGACTACCACAGCTTCGCCCAATCGAGCGAAGCTCCCAACTTCTCCATATTCCCCAAATTGCCGAACCGACCGCCGAACGTTCCGCCGTCAGACGATGAGAAGGAGGCAGTATTGGAAAATGCACGCTTGCCAGTGCTCAACTCGAACGACCCGGAGATGCAGTTGGCGTGGGCTCAAGATGCCCTCCAGCACGTCGACATGGCACAGCTGCACGAGCAGCGGGTCGCCGAACTCCAAGGCGCCCGGCCTGCCACGCCCGCAGTCGAACACCAGCTGCGCGTCGACGCTATGAATGTGGTCGGGTTTTTGGCGGACCAGTTCCATCCCAAGGCGGAGTTCATGCGGGGTATGTGGCTCGAGTTCGGGAAGTTTGGACTACGCGTGGACAAGAAGGAGGCTTTTAAGAGCTATACCCGCGCGGCGCAAAAGGGATACGCAAGGGCGGAATACCGGATGGGCATGCAGTTTGAGCAGTCCAATGACCCGATCAAGGCTCTTCAGCACTACAAAGCGGGCTCAGAAGCTGGTGACTCGGCATCGAACTACCGACTGGGCATGATGACTCTGCTGGGTCAGCATGGGCAACAGCAGGACTTTGCTCGGGGCATTCAGCTGATTCGGCAGGCCGCAGCCACCGCCGATGAGAACGCTCCGCAGGGTGCCTACGTTTTGGGTATGCTCCAAGCCCGAGAGCTCCCCCAGATCAACGTCCCGGAAGCGTTTTTGCCGTACGACGAGAAAGCTGCCAAGCAGAATATCGAGAAAGCCGCATATTTGGGCTTCGCGAAAGCCCAGCTGAAGATGGGATCCGCCTATGAACTATGCAGTCTAGGCTGTGAATTCAACCCCACGCTATCATTGCATTACAATGCGCTCGCCTCGCGACAAGGCGAAGCTGAGGCAGACATGGCAATCAGCAAGTGGTTTTTGTGCGGATACGAAGGAGAGTTTCCCAAGAACGAGGAGTTAGCATATCAGTATGCGCACCGTGCTGCTGTGACGGGCTTAGCAACTGCTGAGTTTGCCATGGGCTACTTCCACGAGATTGGCATGCATGTTCCTGTCAGCATCGACAAGGCTATGGAATGGTACGAGAAGGCTGCTCGAAACGGCAATAAAGATGCGGAAACGCGTATAGAAAGCATCTCGTCGACTCACCGGACTCTATCGAAGAAGGATCACGAGAAGGTTGCCATCAACCGAATCAAATCGCAGCACGGCTCCATGAAAGGCCAACGCCCAGCCAGACTGCAGAAGTTGGCTGCACCTGCCTTGCCAACGATTGAAAGCAGCCCTTCAGATTACGGAGATTCTCCTGGTGGTCAATTCCCTGATCGCCACTCTTCTACTACACCATACCCTGTGTCAGATCAGCCGCCTGTGGTTGCGCCCGGCCCAGGACAAGCACCTTACCAACGTGCTCCTACAGTAGCACCGTATCCTTCAAACGACGGCCCACCCCGGATAGACGCCCAGATACCTAACATTGCAGGCGGGTTTGCTGCTGAGCTACGATCGGCCAGTGCTCGACCCCCGTCGCAGGCTTTCAACATCAATCCACAAGTCTACGCCCAAGGTCCTAGTCCAAATGATCCTTCCTATGGTCGTGGAAGACCGCCACCACATGGAGCTAATTTGGGTCCTCTCCCCATACGTCCAGCCACGAGTGTGGATAGCATGGGCCGCGGTGGTGGACGTATGCCTAGCGGCGGGCTTCCTCCTGGACCTGGTGCATACAGACAACCTGGTGGACCAAGCGCTCAACGGCCCGAGGCGTACGATCGACCAGCAACTGTGCAACCTCTTGACATCGGCTTCAGTGCCCCAGAGGGTCGGAACAAGCTCCAGAAAGCTCATAATGTCGGCCAGCCTGGAGGACCGCTCAAGAAACAAGCCACTTTACCTGACATTGGGTATGTTGCACCCTTGGAACCACGACAGCATACACGACCATCTACAGTCCAGCCAGGCCAGGAAAACAGGACGTCTTCTCGTCCAGATCGTCCTGGGACGGCAGGACCAGGACCTAGACCCGGGCAGAAACCGACGTCTCGACCTGGATCTGCAGGGCGTCCGTCAGCGCACGACCCCTATCCACAAGGACCAAAGCCAGGTAAATCACCAGCACAGCAGCAGCAAGCACCACGGCCAAGCCCATCCCCGGCGGCAAAACCAGCGCAAGCGAACAAACCTCCCGCACAAGCAGCGAAACCTGCGGCGCCCAAGCCTCCAGCGGCTGCCGGACCAGGCAAGGGCCCCAAGACTTTTGACGAAATGGGCATCGGCCAAGCGCCCAAAGACAGTGATTGTGTAAGCTACTTTCTCTCCTCCTGTCCCGTCCCGATCCGCGCTGACAACTTCCAGGTCGTGATGTAGTATAAGCATGTAGCGCGCCCTTGTTCCTTTCTGCATGGCGGATTTTTCGTTTGTGTTTAGCATTTCGGATAGACCTGAGTTTCTGAGGAGAACCGTGTTTCGCCCCTATACCCCTGGATTTTCTAGTCATCCGCATAATTGGAAATAAGGGTCAAGAAACAGTGAATAGCATGAATAGCATTGTCTTTTGAGGCGTTACTGATGAACAAGGATTTTGGCTTTATCTTGTGGTCGTGTACAGCCTGCGACTTCGCGTTGCTACAGTGTACGTTCTATGTTGTTGCTCTTGTCCATGGCTTCCACGACCGGATCGTGCCTTCCTCCAACCGCTGAATCCTTCCCACTTGTCTTGGCAGGTTACTTCTCGCCGCGGCACCTACTTCTCAATAATCTTCGCCTATCCATTCTCTCCCCAGATTCCTCTGGGCAGCTCATCTGTACGGAACATGGCACCGCGCAAGAAGACGGATGAGAAGCCCGCAGCGAAGGCTACGCCCAACGAGGCCGCCGATACGATCATCACTTACTTACGTGAGTGTTGCTCTTTCCTTCCTTGAGTGAAATAAGATGAGAGCTAATCATATTGTAGGCAAGGAGAAGTGAGTTGGAACGTTTACATAGTACGTAGGGCAAATGCTGATGCCATGGGATGTGCAGTCGTCCATATTCGGTGAGTGAAGGGCACCTTCTACATTGAGAAGCATGTGAATTGACGGAGACCTAGGCCAACGATGTTTCTGCCAACCTGCATAATAAAGTCACGAAAGGTATTTGATGGTGGGGGGATCTATCGGGGTGTGGGCTAGCTGATAGAGCATAGCTGCCGCCGCAAAGATACTCAAGGACCTCCATGAGCGCGGCGAGATCGAGGGCCGCGTTGCAGGTAAAAAATCTCCCGCCCTGCACTCCAGTGCTCGGAGCTCACGTTGTGCAGGCAAGCAGATCGTCTACCACGTCATACAGGTACACGCCCCCCCTGCGCCCTCCCATCTCCCTTTTTCCTAGCAACTGACAATATGTAGAATCCAGAAGACTCGTTCACCCCCGAACACCTCGCCGCCATGGATACTACCACCACAGAGCTGCGCGCCTCCACCACGGCTTTGCAAGCCACGGCCAAAAGTCTCCGCACACAACTGTCCTCGCTCAACTCGACGCTCAGCACCGCCGACCTCGTGGCCAGCGTGCAGGCCCTCGAGGTAGAGAAATCAGATGTTCTCATTCGACTTGAGAACTTGAGGGCCGGCAAGGCCAAGAAGGTTACGAAGAGGGAGAGGGATGAGGTGGGCCTGCATGATCTCCAGGCTGGTGAGCCTTGTTATACTGATGGTGTGTGATAGGTTGAAAGGGAGTGGAAGAAGTGGACTGGGGTTGCGAGGAAGAGGCAGAAGATTAGTAAGGATGCGTGGGATATGATTGAGGATTTCGTGGAGGGGGATAAGGAGAGGAAGGCGGAGATTAGGGAGAGGTTGGGATTGGATGAGTAGGGGTGTTGGGGCTTAGCGTGAGATGAATCGGGTGGTGTGAATGATCTTGTAGGGTACATTGAATGGCGGCTGTGTTGTTGTCGCGGAGGACATATATGACGGGGACGGAAATGTACGGTCGGAGTTATCAGTTGCCGATTGAAGTAAATTATAGTCTAGTAGGACATCAGGATGAAAGCCTATGCACAGATTGTGTCTCAAGTCGTCCCAATATAGATGAGCAAACATCGATCCTATGCATATGCAAACCTGCGTCCTAGGACTCCAAGTCCTGGCTCACGTAAACGTCTAGCTGAAGAAGTATATAACCCAAAGTTCATGTTGAAACGCCGCGTGAATGCACATGCACACCTCACTGGTGCTGGTATCCTTGCTCGAACTCCTGATCCTGATCCAGATCCTCGCCCGCATACTCTCCAACATCCTCCTCGCTCACCTCCTCCTCGGCGCGCGCCATCTCCTCCAATTTCCTCGCTAGAGCAATGCCCTCGGCTCGGCCGCGCTCGACATCGACGAGCATCATGATGGGGAAAGGAAGCCCGATGAGGATGGCCAGGAACCAGAATGCCTAGTACAGCATGAGTATCAAGTCAAAATTGATATGAGAGAAAATGGAGGGATTCTTACCGGTCTAATTTCCCCATATGCATCCGTGATCGCGCCCACGATTGCAGGCCCAAACACACTGCTCCCCTTATCCGTAATGGCATACAGAGCGTAAAACGCTGCTTCGTACCCGGGGGGTATCAATTCGCCGAACAGACTCCTGCAATAGCTACTCAGTCCGCCTAGTACGAAGCCGTAGACGGCGCCCAGGGGGTACATCTCCCACTGCTGCTGCAGGCCGATGACGCCGAGGCGCTGTATGGCGGGGATGTAGCCTAGCAGGCCATAGAGGGGGATGAGCTCGAAGAGCAGGATGCAGGCGAGGATTGTCTGCGAGGGCATGAGGCGGAAGTAGATGCTGATGCGGGACCAGGTGAAGGCGCCGAGGACGCCGGAGATGGTTGCGATGACGTTGATGAGGGCGAGCATGGCGTAGCTCATGCCCAGTGTTGTTTTGGCGAAGAGCACCGCGGTGCCGGATACCGTGGCGATGCTGTCGCTCAGCAGGAACCAGGCGGCGAGGAAGAGGAGCACGTCTTTGAGGTACCGCGCGTGCTTGACCGTGCGGCCGAGCGATTTCCACGAGTACGTAAAGTAGGCGAGCGCGGTGCCCAGGTTGGATTCGGATGATGCGATGTGCAGGGGTGGGCCGGGGCGCGGGCGTAGCCACATTGCTGTGGGGATGGTGAAGACAAACCACCATGCGCCGATGATGAAGAGGACGAGGCGAAGGCCGAAGTTCGAGCTGCTGAATGCGATGACGACGAGGATGCCGATCGTTTGCACGAGCAGCGCGGCAATGTAGCCGATTGCGATGCCATAGGAGGAGATCTTGGTGGAGAGGCCGAGTGCTTGGGAGGGGGTGGCGCGCGAGACAGGATTGGGAACTGTGAGATCGGGAACGGATTCCACGCGGGGCAGAAGAGCAGTCGTTGCATCGACGACGCCGTCCATGACGGTCTCGTCGTGGGCGAGTTCGTTGGAGAAGTGTGCTTCTTGCGCGACGGTGGGGTGGTCTGGGTCTTCATCGTCCAGGTAGCTCGAGCCCGGGGACAGGGTCCCATACTGAACTGTTGGGTGGAATCTCACGAGCAATGGCAAGAAAGAGTTCAATAGAACGAAACTGGCTCCGAAGCAAGTGTTCGAGATGATAGCCAATACGGCGCCCAGGACATAGACTTTGGGAACTATGGGCAGGAAAAGCATGGTCGCCGTGCTACCGATGAAGGCGAACCAGAGGAGAAAGGTCTTGCGGAAGCGGCCGTGGTCTGCCGCGCCCGACATGGAGATGATGAGCAGTGCTTGGATGAGGACGGATATGGAGAAGGTGTACATGGCGAAGCTAGCTGTGTTGATATCGAGGCCGAGCAACCTGACGATGCATTGTCCCTTCTCTTCTTTGGGCGACGAGAATACGGAGTATGAAGGCGTGGTTATGCGAGCGGCCTGGCATGGTTTTGTGGGGTCATTGAGGAGGAAGCCGTTCTCGCGCGCGAGCTGTTCGAGTGTGACGGGGATGAAGCTGCCGATTCCACACACAACAAAGACCTAGTTCACGCTTAACTCACGGAATTTACAAAACATGTATGAACGGTGTACCTCTGCAGCCCAGCCATACATGTAGAAGCCAGACAGCTCTTTGTCGCTGGTCAGCCGGACGTCCTCGCCCTCATAGTGCGGCGGGGAGCGGTCAGAGGCCATTTGCGAATAGTCGTCGGAGATGCTCTGCTCGTCGTCGGCCTCGTTGCTGGGCGACAGCGAGGGCGCGGAGGCTTTGGAATGTTGCGAGGCATCGCGGTCGAACTCTGGACGCGGTGGAGGTAGGTACTCGGGCGCGCGAGGCGTCATCCTGGATCACGGCGGCTCACGGCGATTGCTCGCAGGGCGGGCGCTGATTGGGCGGATGGGGGGCGTGTCACCTGGGGCAAGACATCACGGCTCAAGAGACTCAGCAGGCGCGCAATGAAGCCAGGGCGGGCGAGACAGGAGAGCAGGAGAGCAGAGGGGCCTCTGGGTCAACTGCAGCGCGGAGCAGGAGGGACAGGCCGGTGTGGAGGGGGGGCAGCTGGCATAGAGACGACATGGGGAGGTTAGGTAGACTTTGTCGGGTGATTGATAGGCATGTGACATGGGCCAAAACGCGATATCCAGGCACCTCGACGCACCCGCGACGGGGAAGCCGAGAGTTGTGCACGGCATACCTGGGCACGCGCGGTTATGCAGGGCGCGGCAGCGACAATCACTGCTCGCGCTGATGCACCGACCGACCGACGGCCGGCTCATTGTTTGAACGGGTGCGTGCCGCCAAGCTGCAACCTCCAGGGCCCGCCCTCGTCAGTGCTTGCATGCCAGCTATCTCCACTCCAACACACCCTCTCACACCACCCACCCACGCTCGCCGCACCACCCTTCCCAGCGTCGCTACACCGCTGCGACCGTCCATCGACCCCGCCCTTTGTCTGCTACGCTGTGCAGCCCTTTGCGCCGTCCCCGGAGCCCTAGCAATTCAACACTATGCGATAGAGGCAACCACGGGCCCTTTCACCCGCTACCACTCACGCGTCTGCTTCCACCATTGGCGCCGTACATCAGCTGCGATTCTTTGGGTAGTTTGTTACGGTCTGTTGCCTCCCCGCGGCCGCAGGAACCTTTGCGACGACTCCTGCGCGCATCGCCGACGTACTTCCGGAGGCCACCTGCAACTCAACTTTGCAACGACTCACACCCGTCCGGTGATCAAATCGACCCAAGATACAGTCGGCACAGGCGCTCAAGCAGGCGGGGACAGAAGCTGGGGAAGCTGCGGAGAGCAGCAGGGGCGGCGCGCGCCCCGAAGGGCTGCAGGACGACGACCAGACTATGCCAGGCATCCTGAAGATGAACAACAGCGCGAATGGAAGCTTGGGCGCAAGAGAGGTGGAGAGCAAAAAGCGAAGTTTCGATGGCAAAATGGTCAATGGGGATCGCAATGCCGCTCGACAAGACTCGCCTGCCAGCGCGCCCGCTGTTGGTGCACCTTCGAGCGGTGTCGGAGTCGCAAACGGAGCCTCGTCATTGTCGGCAGCTGTCTCCAACCCCATCTTCAATCAGGTAGCAGAGGAGCCGCCCGAGATAGAACGCATCGACTCTGGCGCATACCACTCCCTGTCGAAGCTGATCCAACGTATCGCTCAAGAATGCTACAACGAACTCTACGAGACTCTCAATCAGATGAGTGAGCTGAAAGCATCACAGCCTAATGGCAACATGACGAACGGACTCGGTCTACCGACCCCTCAAGACGCAGAATTGAACAAGCAGAAGAAACTTTTGATCTTAAGGTTTGCGCATGACAATCGGGCGAAGTTTATCAAATTGCTCGTGTTAACGGAATGGGGCAAGAAGGCATCGACCGAAGTATCTCAATTGATTAACTTGTTTTCCTGGGCAAGAAAACAGAACGTCGTTATGAATGAGCTAGACGGCCAGATAGAAATGCTGAAGATGGAATCGAACGTTGCACGACAGTCCAATCCCGACATCAGAACCGCACTGGAGATTTTGGGGAAAAAGAAGGCTGAATGGATATCAGATGTAAATCACACTTACATTGTGCTGAAAAAGAAATTTGCTAATCAGCTGCAGATGGGATTCATTCCGCCTCCTCCAATGACACCAGACAAAGCGCTCAAGCTGTTACGCCACATGAACACCTCACTTTCAACCCGACTCATCGTTCATGAGAAGATTCCTCATCAATTATCTAAATGGCGGATAGGGAGCGGCCGAGTGACCTTCATCGTAGATGGGGAGTTTGAACTCGATCTAATGTCCATGGTCGAGGATACTTCAGATCAGTTACTATTCATTGATCTGAGGCTCCTGTTTTCTCCAGCCCCAGTAATCGCTGCTGAAAGCGTCTTCTTCAGTCGCCTCAAGATGGGAATCGATACAATTCTCAAAGAAGACGGCTTGGAAAAATGCTTTACGTACCTGCACAACTTCACGCTTACTCACAAGATCGACGTTCTTGCAACGCAGGCCAACGAGCTTCTTCGGGCTGGCTGGGCTGGGTCGCTTCGTGCGGAATTCGCGCATCGCGTCCTATGGGTTCAATACTGGCTCAATAGGCCTGGAAAGAAGAGTTGGATTGAGATTGGAGTGTCTAGCAATAGACCCAAGAACGGCAAAGTGTCATGGCGAGGTCCACCGGTAGCATCTCTGACAGTGCGTTGGTTCCGCGAAGGTGTACAAGTCAAAGACGTCGACCTTGATATCGGTTGGAACAATCTGTCTCTGGAGCGCATGGTGAAACGAGTCATAGCACTGCATGTTGGACACCTTTTGCGGGCTACACAGCAAAATTTCAACCCCAACTTGATTACCCAGGCGACGCTGTCTGAGACCGATCCTTCAGACTGCAGGCTGGAAGTCTCTGTGGGCTCCATGGCTAGTACGACGACTCTTTCCATCGAATCTGTTACCGGCAAATATAATCTCAGGCCGGCCACCCTCCTTTCATCTAACGCAGAGAATCTGATCAATCGTTCTCTTGAAACGTCAGCGTCGAGTACCACAATCACACAACTACTGGCCCGCTCACTTCTAGAATCGGTCCAGCGATATGCAAATCAGGCTGGATGGCAAGCTGTTGCACGGCAAGCTCTGCGCATGGAGATTGTTAAAGCAGCAGTCAATCTAGATGTGCTGAGATTCGCACTCTTCTGGCCCCGGGGGTGGTCGACGAACTGGGCTTTGGCTGCGATTGTAGACGCCTCTGGCGAGTCGTGGTGGATTTTTGAGATTGGCGAAAAGGGCTCTACCATCTTACATGCCCAAAAGATACTCATTGACAGAATAGAGGGCCGACTTCCACCACTCAACCGCACAGTGTTGTCACGAATCGAAAGGGTCGCAGTTCACCAACTGTCCTATTCGGTGACTTCTCGGGCTCTGCAGCTGGAAAGCAAGACATACAGTCTTCGTTACGAACTTGCACCTCCGCTACGTCCGACCGAGAGTGTTTTACGGGGCTGGGTATTGCATCTCAAGACTTCGGATCTCATTACATTGAAACCAGGAGAGGTGGCCTGGCTGGAACCTGGAATGCAGGTAATGTGCCAGGGCTTCCGATCCGACTATCGCCATGTCTGGCACATTGCGACTGGGACTATGACTCCCGAAGCGGCCATCGACATGGAAAAACTTATGTCAGCCTCGCCGCAGAATAATATCACTCTTGGGGAAGGGGGAAAGCTTTCGATTCTTTTGTCAACGCCGTTTGGCCAGGAACTCGTTACGGAGCTAAAAGCACGGTTGCGAGACTTGAACCGTCTGCGCTCTTTTGCGACAACCCTCCAGAAGCGCAACATGATGCTTCAGTCGTCTTCATTGGAGCAAGTGCAGTTTAAGTACAGCCACATGCTCTCCGTGAAAGTCCTCTTCGGTAACGGAGCCGACATTCAAGTCAAATTTGGGGACAAGAACCCTCACAATCGCATACACCGCTTCCTCACAGATATCATAAACGAACGTGCTTATACAGATGTTTCATCTGGTGAGACCAATGCATTGGATCGTTTCTGCACCACCCTTTTATTTACTCGACCCCTCCTAAGCAGCCTCACCGATATCGAAAACCGGCGTCCTGGTAATACCGACAACCCAGCAATTCATTCGCACGCCCTTGGGAAATACCGCATTACCTATACCAATCCACCTTGCTCATTCGACATACGTCTTCGGCCCAAGGATGACAAGGTAGTCTGGCATATCGACGATAACGAAAGCAAACAGCCGGACCTCCGACCGAAGGTTGAGCGCAGTCCCAACTTCAGGCGCGCGGACAGTCTGAAAGCGGCGCTGCAGCGGCTGTTTAAGGAGTCAGACGATCCACGCTGGTGGGGAGTGCGTACGGGTATCATCGCAGAGATCTACGGTGTCGGAGATGCTGTGAGGAGGTTGCATGAGGCCGTCATCAGCTGCTATGTTGAGGGCGGCGTTAAGCAAGAGCCCATAAGCATTAAGCAGGAGCCCAAACCCAGTAACTCAGGTCAGGCAAACCGACCCGGTGCGAAGCAGTCGCTATCTGGCCGAGGCAATGGATCAGGCCGCGAGCCGATCCTAATTGACTAAGGAAGTCCTTCTATGTTTATTTTTCAAGCGTATATTGCATTTATGGTCGGATTGGGATGGCTTTGGATCCATGATCCACGACGGAGTTCTTTTAAAGGGTAGTAACGGCACAATTCGGAAGCGTTGGGTTTGCATGGGGATACCATTTGGGTGGGGATTATTTCAGTTTGGTGCCAGGACGCAAGTCGATTACGCGCGTTTGGCTGCTACAAGTGTATCATAGAGATTTCTAAGGCTTTGTATTTATAGAGCCTTGATAGCACCGCCCGTGATGGGCTGGAGCTGCGTAATATGAGGTATCAATTTTCTCCGCGTCTGCAAGTGTGAATTGTTTCCATCTTTCAGCAATTGATCACTATCAGTCCTCACTATTTAGTTCCACCCTTCCCCCAACCATCTCGAACAACGACATTACTAGAGTCAAACGCATTTATGTTTTCGGATAGTGGAAAAACTGTTGATAACAAGTTAAATCTTTGCGTGATGTAGATGCATGGGAGAATTTTTAAAGTGGACATAGGATCGATTCACGCATGTAGCCCCTGCAACAGAACTTCAACATGAAGATATTGTATTTATTTTAGAATACGAGAAGGGATAACATCCCATCAGAAGCCTTCCTTTACCCCCGGCCTCCTCTTCTCAATCGCCAAAACCATATCTACAAACTTCCTCGCGAGCGGCTCCTTCCTCCTCGCACTCAACAGCGCCGCACTCTTCAGCACATTCTTAATCTGCCTCCCGTTGAGCTCCACAGTCGCCAGCTCGTCCAAGTCCTCCTCGCTCCATTCCTGCGGCACCTCGAGCCCGGCGAGGAAGTTGGCCCAGATGGCGCGGCGAGACGAGGAAGTAAGCGACGGGTACGAGATGGAGACGTGGATGCGGGACTGGAAGGCCGAGTCGATGTTGGAGATGCGGTTCGTGGTCAGGAACAGGATGCCCTCATAGTATTCCAGGACGCGCAGGAAGATGGAGACGAGCTTGTTGCGCTCGAGGTCGTGCGTCGAGCGCGCTTCGAGGAAGACGTCGCACTCGTCGATGAGCATTACGGCGCGCCACTTTGCGACCATCTCGAGGATGTTGGTCAGCTTCTGCTCGACCTGGTCGGGATCTGCGTGCGATTTAGCATGTGCGAAGCTTGGGGATCGTAGCTTGGGGATGACTCACTGATGCCTAGATCGCCTGCAGACATCATGTATAGCGGCGCTTTCATGTGCTCTGCTACCGACTCTGCCGTCAGCGTCTTGCCTACGCCGGGAGGTCCGCTGAGGAGCGTTATGTGCCCGCGGCCTTTGCCTGAGATCACGTCGTCGAAGACACCGTGGTTCATGGCCTGCGACTCTGCGAATGAGAGAATCAGCTCCTTTTGGTCCTCCGGAAGCACAAGCGATGAGAAGGCGTTGTCGTCGAAGTTGATGGATGAGATCATGTCCAAGTAGAAAAGCAGCCATTGCTTCTTCTTGAGGGAGTATCCACGAACTCGCGGGAGACAGATAAGTTGGAGCTCGGGAGTTAGACGGAGGCGCTTTGTCTCGATTTCTGTCTGGCCGAATGTATACTTGGAAGAGTCAGGGTTGTCGACGGTGAAGGATTTGGGCGCGCACTCAGGCTCGGTCAAGCCCTCCTTAGCTGCTAGCGGCTCGATGTAGCCTACGTATCGGGGGGAGTAATGACGGAATGTGTCGGAATCGACGATAATGCGACCAGAGCAGTTGGTCAAGACCTCCTTTCCCTCCTTGTCCCATGTAACTGCGAAACCAGCGTATTCTTTGTAGTGGCAACCAGCAAGCTCCTCAAACGCTCTACCGCGTTCGACGAGCACCTCTCTGATCTTATCTTTTTGCGCGTGGAAGCTGAGCGGAAAAGCAGTGAGGCCAATGATCTTCGTTGTGCCCAAAAACTCCCAGATAGTGATGCGCTCGACGCTGCGTCCAAAATGGCTGCCATTCCAATCGACAGCCTCAGCAGTGAGCTGATACCCCTTACCGCACTGTGTCTCGACGTACTTTGCGCGTCGCAACTTCATCGCCATCGGGGCACCCTGGTGCGATGCGGAGAATATTATGTCGCCCGGCTGGAAGATGGTCCACACGTGGTCGAAGGTGACGACGCCCATCTCAACGTAATCCTCGAACGTCTTGATGACGTCCTTCAACTCCTCTTTTAAAACATTATACAAGACTTCAATATGCTCCCTTGTGATCTCATCAAGATCCGTCCTTTCTCGGAACTTGCACAGCTTCCCCCATCGATGCACAAACGGCTCGAACGGGGCCGCAAATTCCAGCCTCTTCAGCGAGCAACAGACGCCTGGATACCCATCCAAAACATGCTCTCCGAGCACGTCTTTCAGCCAGGGTGATTGGATGATGAGACTGTGGATTTCATACTTCTTTCTCGAGTCATTGGCTTTCTGGAGCCGCATGATGAGTGCATGCTGGGCGGTCTGCGCGTTTTCGGCGGCTTCAGCCACGTCCGCGGGTTCTTTGTCAAGCCAAGTCCATTTCTTGTTGTTGTCTTGGGGGCCTTGATAGAGGGTCGTAGTAGTTGAGAGAGAGCCCTCGGGAGCGACGGCCTTGGTGCCATTAGTAGCACCATTAGTGCCATTTGGTGTATCAGGAACCGCCATAGTGGTCGATGGAGATGGTACGACTCGACTAGGAAGATAAATGTAGAAGACTCCTGAAGGGCAGCGCTTGTGTAATATGCGCTGCTCTGGGGGAAGGAATGCTTGCGTTGGGCTCTCGTAGGAGACCGATGCACTTAAAGATGGTACTTATAACCGCCAGATCGTACCACGAAGGACATTTTAGGCACCGATGTTCACGACCGCAACACCGCCCTTCATACTGCACTTCTGCGCACATCCTACGTCTGGCCCCAGTAAGCGTCCACCAACGCTCCACAACTCCAGGCGGCAGCGTGGCGTCCTTTCCTGGATCGGCACATCCTTTTTCTTAGTATTACCTGATATGGTTACCAGAGCGTGTGCACAAATGCACCACCTTGATTGTAATTCGATGAATTTAGGTGCTCTGAGACGTTGTGTTAACGCTGAGAGGCAGAACTGCGCCACACCAACCAATCGGAAGGATGTGGCTGTGTGGGGTCATCGCGCTAGGAAATTGATTTGAGCTTTATAACTGTCTCTTATTCGTCCAGGGACTGACTTGATGCTGAGAATGTGGGGGAAGGTGTCTTGCGGGGTGGCAATGTTAAGGGCGGTGTCAATCCTACGGGAGCTTAACTGACTCGAGAGAGCAAGTACAAAATTGCACTATGTAGAGTGTATCAACTCTGCCGAAGCAGTTTAGTATCCCTGCTGCTATCTGAATCGATCTATACATCTTCCTTAAGCTGACAGGTTCAGTGCTGTAGATGACGCCAATGATCATGACGAAAGGCTCTATCTTTTGAGCTTGAAGCTCTTTGGCCTCCTCGCACTTTCTAAAGGCTTTCAGTTCGGTGGCGTTGGAAGAATATTCTTACCGGTACACTGCGGAAGCAGGGTCTGAGGAGAGATTGTAAAATGAGTTGTACTAGGATGCGTAGCGCTGATGAGGAGTGATGCCGCGATTCTCCGCTGCTCATCAACAAGCGAGTTTGGTGATGGAGATGGCGAGCTTTACGAGCACGGTGTAAGACACCTAGGCTGTAGTTGCCACTGATTAAAGATATTGTGACGGTGGTGCGAAAATGCGGCGAACAGATTGGAAATGATCACTTCTCAACTCACACATTGTATCATGCCGCGAAATAAAACAACCGTGGACTTACTACACCCACCAACCACTAAAGACATCATTCCCCAAAGCCGGTGCATCTTTCGGTCTCTGTAATCTTATATCTATTGTTTTATGCGTCGCAATTGCGGTCATGTTATTGTTGTACAATTGCTAGTATGGAAAAGGTTAGACGTAATGTTTCATCGAATGACGTATCCACTAGAATCGGTCTCTAATAACTGAAACATCGCCGTCTCCACTACCTCGCACGCGCCAACGGCGCATTTATTTTCGCCTGCTCACATGGAAACATTTCGCCAGGGCCTGTTCAGAAAATGCCACCAAGCACAAAGTCTCATTCTGGGCACGCGGGTGAATGTCCTTCCAGAAGCATAACAATCGACATACCCTTCTCCCCGAATCGACATCGTGCATGCATCTGTACCCCGTAGTTGCAGGGGTAGAGCCCTGGTCTAGTGCACAGTTAGGTGTTTAACACGGGAAATTTATTCCCCACCTGCGGCACTTATACGAGCTCTGTCCATCGTCAACTCCAAACACCCGGTGGAAACATGCAGAGCAGAAGGGCCGATGCCCGGTCATTCGCGGAACAACATGCCACAAAGTGCCAAGCGTAGTTCGGACGGACACTATCTGAGTTTAAAAAATATAGGAGACAGAGTATAAGTTGCTGGGTCTTGTCAAGCTTTTCTATAGCCTATCCAGGTCATTCACTCTCTAAGATACTTTCGGTCCACTCTCTTCCACCCGGCAATAAGTCAGCACAATGAAGTTCACTTCCACTCTCGTGTCTATGGTGTTGGCCGCCTCGAGCGCCTTCGCTGCACCTGCCGAGCCATCCCGTACCATCGAAAAGCGGGACACGACCATCTCCTGCAGTTCTTGGGGCTCCCTGCAGACTGGTGGCTACACCATCTACCACAACAACTGGGGAGCGTCTGCTGCCACTTCCGGCTCGCAATGCACATACTTCAAGTCGCTGAGCGGTAGCTCGGTTGCCTGGTCCACCTCCTGGACCTGGGCAGGCGGCCCCTACAACGTCAAGTCCTACTCCAACGTAGCTCTCGAGAATGTCAACAAGAAGCTGTCCGCCGTTTCTTCCATTCCTTCCGTATGGAAGTGGTCGTAAGTGATGTTCGCAGCGTAACCCAACCAATAAAATTGACCCATTCTGTAGGCAAACTGGCAGCAACAACATCAACAACGTTGCCTACGACCTTTGGCTCTCCCCTAGCTCGGGTGGCTCCAACGAGTACGAGATCATGATCTGGCTCGCCGCCTACGGTGGCGCCGGACCCATCTCGTCCACCGGCAGCCCCATCGCCACCGTCACCATCGGTGGCGCCAGCTACAAGGTGTACTACGGCCTGAACGGCAGCACCAAGGTTTACTCTTTCGTCGCCTCCAGCACCAACAGCAACTACAACGGCGACCTCAACCTCTTCTTCAAGTACCTCACCAGCAGCCAGGGTGTTCCGTCCAGCTACTACATCACCTCCCTCCAGGCCGGCACTGAGCCCTTCACTGGGTCCAACGTTGTCCTCACCACCTCTGCGTACAGCATCTCTGTCAAATAAGCGGCTTGCACATAGTGGTCCTTCTTTGTAAATATTGCCTATAGCCTCCTTGCATAAATTTTTCACTCAACTACTAGTACTGAAGCCAATGAAAAAAACATGGTTCATCAAATGTGATGATCTGTATTGTTCGCCCAGAAGAGTGAAAATGCTCAGCGTTAAACATGTTTAATTCCAATGTCATCAGCCTTCTGATCAATCTAAAATAAGACATCTTTTCAACATGGACACGACATTGTTAGCAAATATAGATCTTTCAATACAGGTCAGATCGACTTTCCCGGTATATCCCATTCTTGCCCATTGTAGATATGTCCATTACAGACGGGTGCGATCTTCCAAACACAAAAGACGAAACCAAACAGATTCTTAGCACTAATGAACGTTGGAGTGATCGTTGCATTGTCTAATGGTATATAACGATGACTAATGATACATAAAAGAGAATTTTGAAAATAAAACCCCCACACTCATGAACAGAGAAATGTATGTACGAAAAAGCCCAATCAATAAAGTACAAAACTCGCAGCACCTTGCGACATAAACAAGGCTACTATATGCCCTCAGCCTAAACTTGCATATTATGCATGGGCGCTCCTTCATACGCAGAGCCCTCCATTGCCATCATATCACCGCGAAGAGGCATATGGCTGTGGATGCTCGGGCTCCTGGTGTACGGGCTGCGCGCACGAAGAGCAGGCCCCCATTTGTAGAGCACGACCGGGACAGCGAGACAAGGAACCGAGATGAAGCCGAGGATGCTGAGCGCCCAGTTTCCGCCCAAGTTCATGAAAGCTGGGATGATGACGAGCGGGATGATTCCGGCGGTGGCAATTCGCACGCATGCGGCGGCCGTGAGGGCAGAAAGTGTGCCGGCAGGCGGATACGCGTCGAAGAGGTACGTGACGAGCGAGAGCTACGATTCTGTTAGCTGAAAGCGGGTGAGAGAGAAAGGTGGCGGTACTCACCAGCACAGACATGCTTCCCCAGATGAAGACGGCTGTTCCGAAGATGGGACTCAGGTAGTGGATCTTCGGGTCAGCAGTCCACCCGATCCAAAACAGTGACGCGGTGATCATGACTCCTCCGTACATGGCGGGGATGAGGCGCTTCTCAATCGCCATGGTCGACTTGCATGACCTGTAGATCGCTTGCTCGATGGCAATGGTGCACAAAGCTGCGAGGATGGAGCCACCAATCGCTCCAATGAACGCCAGACCGACGCGTTGCGGACTGAAGCCGTATACTGAGCTGAGAACGACAGGGACGGTGATGAAGAATTGGAAGGCGGCGCCCCAGTTTAGCGCAAGTGTGAAGGCTACCATTGCGACGATGGGTTCAAGTGCGAGCTGCTTGAGAGGGTTGACGACCGTTATAGTAGCCATCTGCGCGAGAGTGATGCCGCTTTCCGCTGGAGGCTGATGAGGGGGTGCAAGACCTCTTGCTTTGTTTCGTCGGCGGGGGATTTCGCGACCGTAGGTTTCTGGCATGCCGACGCCGAAGGCGAAAGTGACGAGAGCAAGTATGGTGACTGTCCATTCAGCCCATTGCCAGCCTCCAGCTTGGACGACGAAGTTTCCGACAACAGGGCCTAGACGTGGGCTGTCAGCTTCGGGTTCTCCCTTAAACATTGCGATACGTACCAGCCGCGGTTCCGATGTAAGCCGAAATAGCGAGGAATGCGTAATAAGTGTTGGTGGTCTCAGCAGACCAGATATCAGCGAAGGTACCTTCGATCAGAACCAAGCACGGTCCGCCGAACAGTCCAGCGAAGAATCGACACACGGCAAGACTAGCGAATGAGTTGGAGAGAGCAGCGCCGAGATGGAAGAGACCGCAGCAAGCGATGCTAAAGAGATATATGATAGATCGACCATGACGCTCAGATAGATGTGGGGTGTAGATTGGGGCAAAAAAGATGCCGAACAGGTAAAGCGAGAAGCCTGAAATGGCTTGTGTCATGGTAACGTCGAATCTCTCAATAATTTGAGGAATTGCGGAGGAATAAATGGTCAGTCCAAAAGCTCTGTGCAACGTTAGATGCGTTTTTGATGAGACATGAGTAGAGGAGCACTCACACTGTGAAGGACATTGCCCAAGCTACTGCAGAGGCGAAAAGCTTGCGATGCGTCGGCCAATTCATGGGATTGTCCGGATCTTCGGGAGAAAGAGTGTGCGAGACCATATTCGCAGGATCGTGGTGCATCTTTTGCATGTCGATACTTCCTCCCGTAGTCTTGGGCATCATCGGAACGTCTTCGGCATGTTGCTCGGTGTGGTGATCCATATTCAGAGGCTCGAGTACTGAAGCACACAGGGAGAATTGTAAGATAAGAACGAGGAATAATGCTTTAGAGGCTGTTGAGTCGCCGGAGTGTGGATTGTGCAAGAAGAAGATCCGATGAAGCTATATACTCCAGACGGAGATCTAGGACCTCCTGCCGGAGGACCATGATTAGGCTCAGAATTGGAATCAGCATGAAGCCACGAAAATACGCGAGCTGAGTGGAGAGGAGGACGGCGAGATGGACGAGGCTCAGATTAGAGAAGCAACACTTGCAAAGCTGGACGTGACAAATTTCGCTACAGACGTAGGGAGAGATTAGAAAGATTCTGTAGTGAGATCTTGGCCGAGTTCGGTCTAGCGGACGTTCAGAGAGGAAATTTGGTTATGGAATCAAACCTCGTATCGCGTTGGGGGCGATGCCGTGTACATGGGCAGCCAAGCCACCCCCAGTGCAATGATGACCCGAGTAGAACTATACTTCAGCCTTGCTTGTACATGATTCCACGATACTGCGATGACCGATACGAATTCCTATCGTGGGTATGTCCAGTGCGAGTCTGCATCTGCTGCTACCACGTAGCTGAGATGTTGCGTGCTAATCTACTTTCGGCAAGGGGTTTGGCGCACCACCATAAATTCCTTGGACCCCACTTGAGGGCTGTACATGGACTGCATTTGGCATATTTTGGATTGCAGTAGTGGGAAGTAAGTGTGTCTAGCTTAGTTTTGCCCCTTACACAGATATTCATACCACCAACGAAGCACAACCCTCGGCACGCCACTCCAACAGCAGGATAAGTCCATAGGCTCGTACTTTTAGACAACACAGCTAGCAGGTGCATACCCGAGCACTCTAAGCATCGTTTATCAATAATTCATGGAGCAGTAGTGAAATCGGTTTTAGAGCCTATAAGCAGCGCATCGCTCTCTTCTCGAGTTCATTTGAGTCTCAAAATAACGAGTGAGCGTGGAAAAATATCCATGTCTAAAGGAAAGTATTTAAATTGAAAAGCAAGCGCGAATTCGTTTCAAAACGATGAAATCTTCATCACAATACCCAAATGTTCTCGAGAGACGACATGATCTTTGCCATCAAAGGTTCTCATGCCTGCAAAGTGGCCCCAGGACGAAGAACAGACTATGGTGTTTGTCCGGGTCTAGAGGCGCAGAGCAACGCATACGCAAGCGCCACTGCACTTTAGTCCGGGCAGAGGGATTTGCGAGTGTGAACAAGGTGCGGGTTTCGAAGGGAGGTATTTATATTCAAAAGCGAGCTGACGGTGATTTGCGAGATGATGATGCTCCTCATTAACATGTGCTGAGGGCACGAAAAACGTAACATAATGTGTAATGTTCCAGGTTTTAGACTACCTTGCTTAAGATTGTACATGGAATGGCTTGCGGCATGAAAGGTTTCATGACTGTACGCAAAGGTCGCGCAGATAGTATATGTTTGGGCGTGCGCAGGAGCTTTAGAAAGAGGGGTAGAGGGCGGAAGACATAAGATCGTGGACTTGTCTTTTAGAGCTCAGAGCAACAGAACATCCATAGGTCAACTGCGGATTTCAATTCCCAAAAGGAAGGAGAGTGTACGTGTAAAGAAGTTGACATACTCAAAAGTAAGTATTTATACTTCATCAAAACTTAAATCCCAGGAGTAGTTTGAAAAAAAAGTCGTGAATGTCATGAATCAGCTTCACATCGCCACTATCGCCCTTTTGACCACGTGAGCCACACCTACACTCACAGCTTCAATCCTTCAAGCACAGCCCCCACCTCATCGACCTCTTTTTGCACCTCTCTCGTCTTCGCCGCTTTCATCTCCCTATACTCCCTCGCAACAGCCTCCATGACCTTCCCCATCTGCGTGTCCTCCCCTCTTGCCGCCATATCCTTCTTCACCCTCGCAAAGTTATCCTTCACAAAGACTTGATACTCGCCCTTCTCCCTCTTCCCATCCTTGCCCACTGCCCCTCCCCTCGGTACCGGCTTCGTTTGCAACAATCTCCCCTTACACCTCCCACACGAATGTTTGATGGGGTCAATACTCTTACTGTGCCGCTTGAACTCGCACCCGCAGACAACACATTCCCAGATGTACTTGTAGTCGATCTTATACGAATGTTTCGTCGTGACTTCGACGCCCACATTCCGGAACGCACGTGTGACCTTCGCGCCCCAAGACTTGAACTCCGCGCCGTGCGGGTTGTTCCGCACTTCGCTGATCATGAAGGTAGCCAGATGGCAGTACTCGTGCGCGAGGACATTGTACAAGCGCTCAGAGTCATCGATGACTTTCTCGGCGAGCTCGATGGAGCAGTGGTGCCGGATCTCGGTGCGCGTGTCGGATGGGAGGGGGCCAGTACGGATGCGGATTTGCTCGCGGCGCCAATTGGCACGACCAGCAGTTGTTTTGAGTGTTTTGGACCAGATGAGCTTTATGCCGCCTGTTGCACTGGAGAGCTCGATCACGCGGCCATTTGTGATGGTCTTGTCTAACTCGGAGAGGAAGGCCTCTGCCATGGCGTGCTTGCGGGCTGCGAAGTCTTTGCGCTGGGCACGGAGGTCTGCCACAGTTGGGGAAGAGTCATCTACCGACGCTTTTTTTGTGGGCGATCGGGTCTTCGTCTTGCGCGGTGAAGCTGTGGGCGAAGGAAAGGAGTCGCTTTCATCGTCGGAAATGGAGATCGTGTTCATTTGCTTGTCAAGCTGCTTGAATAGATTCTGTTTCCGGGGCGAAAGAAGTGGCTTCGCAGGTGAGTGTTTGTCATTGTGATCATTGACAATCTCGGGATCCCAGAAAGCGTCAATACTGGGTCGTAGATGTGATGCATTTGGTATGCGAGCGTTCTTCTTTGAAGGAGAGACAAGCTTTGAGGGGCTGGGCGGCTGGGGAGGCGTGCTAGGCCGTGAGATAGGTGGAGCTTTCCGAGGTGAGCGTTGCTTCGTCGGTGTTGGAGAACTAGGAATGCTTAGTAAAAGTACTGTATGGATAGAGCTAGCTTCTTACTAGATCAATATGTCATCTCCATCACTAGAAGCTTTACTGCTTGGGCGTGATGAAGCGGCGAACGACGCAGTGCGTGCTCGTATAGGTGGTGGAAGCGCAAAGGATGATGAATTGTCTGGGGCTGCTGTTAGGTCGATGACATCTTGCGCCCAGATTGAGATCGTTTTGTGGCCCTTTTGAAACGGAGGTCTTGCGGACGTGAGAGGCGGCGGCATCATCGTTGTCGGAGGTTTACAGTCAGGCTTGACCAAAAGTGCTTGCGTATTCCGAGGCTCGAAGGCTTCCTTATAGTCCTCTTCTTCGGAATCCGACACGACGCGACGAGCTCGAGGCTGCCGCCGGCGACTCTTCGTATCAACCACCGGCTCCTCATCTTCGTCCTCATCATTCCCCACGTCCACGTCCATCATGTTTTCCTTAGCTTCTTCCTCTTGGAAGCCCTCTTCATCGCCACATATTATAGTCTTCTCCACATCATTCTCGTCCACCACGGTCTCTTCCACCTCCACTGCCTTTACAATATCTAACCTGCCCTTCGCCGCACCCTTCTTCCTCGCCAAGCTCTTGGCCAAAGTCTTCGAATACAAATAATTCGAGGCATTCCCGTTCTCTCCCAACGGCCTCCTCGTTCTCCGATCTGTATCCGGCGTCGCCGCCAAGCTTCGCAAACTCTCGTTGCTTGGTCTATGCACCAAACTTGCATTGCTCCCAATAGGCCGCAGCACACGCTGTTTCCTAACTGGCGACAGGCTTGCAGGCACTTTTGGGACAAGGAATGAGTCTTCGGAGTCCTGTGATGAGGTGTATCGTAGTTCGCGGGTGGAGGGCGACTCGTGCAAGGTCTTGCGCGGGCTGCTGCGCATGCCTCTCGCGGAGGTTGGTGGTATGAATATGGGCTGCTCTGCCGGGTTGGGCTTTCGGAGGCGCGCCATGGTGTATTGTGGTAAAAATGTCAAAGTCACGTACGCAATTCGTCTGAAGATGGTGGTGGTGGAACACGATTGTTTGGATTCATGTAAGTGCGTTGGTGGGGCAACGAGGGTCCACGGGTAGCGCGGTGTCACGTGGCCAACGGCTTCCGAGATCCTGTCGGATGGCGTCCTAACCCAGCGTACACGCAAAAATCGATTGTACGAAGCCAAGCTCAAATCATAGAAACACAAAAAATGTAAACATTTTGTAGAGGTAATGCCGGAAATCGATTGAGAAATAGCATGCTAAACACCATAAAAAGTACAATCCAGACAGACCTTGTCCAATCCGTATGATATCAAAAGTTCAGCCATCAGCGCATTGCGTGGTCGTCCTGACCGTCCCCAATCGCAATCCAAATTCCCTCCTCCCCAGACGTCGTGACTTCATCCATTCCCATCGGCAGTGTGTCCGGGCGTTTATCGCCTGCATATGTACATCCCCAGAATTGCATTGTTATGTCCAATATATCTTGTCGCAACGCATTTAGTTTGCCTTCTTAGCCATGGTGTTGAGCGCACTGCCGTTCTTGAACCATTCGATCTGGCCCTGGTTGAAGGTGTGCGACAATGGGATGGTGAAATCCTTGCCACCGTCGGCAGGGTGGACAGTGAGAGTGATGGGCTTGCCGGGGGCGAGCTCGGTCGCGGCAATGTCGACCTTGTCGTTGGGACCGATCTTCTCGTAATCGGCGGGGTCGCTGAAGGTTAGCGGAAGCATACCCTGCTTCTTCAAGTTGGTCTCGTGCTGTGCAAAGTCAGTAAGAAGTCGTGTTTTGCACTTTGAGGGCTACTTACGATACGAGCGAACGATCGGGTGATGACGGCGATACCTCCCAAGTGCCTAGGCTCGAGAGCAGCGTGCTCACGGGAGCTACCCTCGCCGTAGTTCCAGTCACCAACAACGACCCAACTGATGCCGTTCTTCTTGTATTCGCGGGCGGTAGCTGGGACAGCATCGTACTCGCCGGTGTAGATGTTCTTGATCTTGTTGGCCTCGCCGTTCTCTGCACTGATGGCACCGATAAGCATGTTGTTGGAAATGTTGTCAAGATGCCCGCGGTACTTCAACCAGGGACCAGCCATGGAAATGTGGTCAGTGGTGGTCTTGCCGACAGTCTTGATCAGAATGGGCGCATCCTTGATGTCCTTGCCATCCCAAGCAGTAAATGGCTCGAGGAGCTGGAGACGGTCGGAAGTAGGTGAGACGGCAACCGAGACAGAGGCGCGATCCTCGGGAGGAGCCTGGTAGGTGTCCTGTCCGGGGTCGTAGCCTCGAGTGGGCAGACCGTTGCCGGTAGGTTCCTTCAGCTTAAACTCCTTTCCGTCCTTGTCCTTGAGAGTGTCCGTGAGCGGGTTGAAGTTCAAGGTACCAGCGATGGACATGGCAACGACGAGATCGGGGGAGGTAACGAAGGAGTGGGTGGCGGGGTTGGCGTCATTTCGGCCAGTGAAGTTACGGTTGTATGACGAGATGATTGAGTTGGGCTCGCCCTTCTTCACGTCCTTACGGTCCCATTGACCTATTTGCACATGTTAGTAATGGAAAATAATGTCAAGTTATCCCAGGGGGCATTGAAGGATCGGCTGTACGGAGTTCGATGAAGGATATGCTGAAGATGGATATACTCACCAATGCAGGGGCCGCAGGCGTTGGCAAGGACCATACCGCCGAACTCCTCGAAAGTCTTGAGCTGACCGTCACGCTCGATAGTGGCGCGAATCTGCTCAGAACCGGGGGTGACGGTGAAGAGAGACTTGGACTTGATGCCGTGCGCCATGGCGTCCTCGGCAATCGATGCGGCACGCGACATGTCCTCGTATGAGGAGTTTGTGCATGAGCCGATAAGGCCGACCTTGAGCTCCTCGGGCCACTTGTTCGCCTTGACAGCCTCCTTGAACTTGCTAATCGGGGTAGCAAGATCGGGTGTGAAGGGACCGTTGATGTGCGGCTCAAGCTCGTCAAGGTTGATCTCGATGAGCTCATCGTACTGGGCGCCCTCATCCTCGCGGAGCTCAGCAGCGTACTCGCGGGAGAAGTCACCAATGGCAGAACGCTTGGTCGCAGCGAGGTAGTCGTACATGCGGTCGTTGAAGGGGAATAGAGAGGTAGTGGCACCAATTTCAGCACTTGAGGCATTCGTCAGCGATGGATTACAACATGAATGGTTCTGATATCGCCTTACCCCATGTTGCAGATTGTAGCCATACCCGTGCAGGACAGGCTTTCCGTGCCAGGACCATGGTATTCGACAATGTAACCGGTTCCTCCCTTGACGGTGAGGATACCAGCGACCTTGAGAATGATATCTGGCGTTTGAGTTAGCTTGTGAAGCCCGATTCGACTTTTGACTATCCATGCACCAAAGTTCGGAGAACTCCGGCACTATGGAAAAGCTCGGATACGACTTACCCTTAGGAGCAGTCCAGCCAGACAGTTTACCCGTCAGCTTGACACCGAGGACCTTGGGAGCCTTCAATTCCCAAGGAAGACCAGCCATGACATCGACGGCATCAGCACCTCCGACACCGATAGCAGCCATACCCAGACCACCAGCGTTGGGTGTATGTGAGTCGGTACCGATGAGCAGAGCACCGGGGAAGGCGTAGTTCTCGAGAACGATCTGGTGGATGATACCAGAGCCGGGCTTCCAGAAACCAATGTTGTATTTTGCGCAAGATGTGGACAAGAAGTCGTAGACTTCCCTGTTGATGTCATTGGCGCGAGCCAAATCCTTTGCGCCGCCAATCTGAGCCTCGATAAGATGGTCGCAGTGCACAGTCGTCGGGGTAGCCACGGAGGGCATACCGGCGGACATGAACTGCAGAATGGCCATCTGGGCGGTGGCATCCTGGCAAGCTACGCGGTCGGGGCGGAGCTTCAGGTAGCTCGAGCCACGCTCAATCTCCTGGTTGTGCGGGTCGTCCAGATGCGAGTAGAGGATCTTCTCGGCGAAGGTCAGTGGGCGATTGAGGCGCTTACGCACTATGCCCAGGTTCTCGCTCATCTTCTGGTAGTTGATGTAGTGGCCCTTCTCCCAGTTGGTCATCTCGACCTTGCGGGAGAGCGGCGCATCGCTGACGGTCGCCAATTGCCTCCGTTGGACAAGGCTCTGGCCGACACGGCCAAGCCTCGCGAACTTCTGCATGGTGGGTGGAATGAGGATGGAGTGGAGAATTGGAGAGATGGAGCGGCGGATGAAAAGAACGTCAGAAGCTGCCCGCAACCTGGCCGCTAACTAATGGCGATCAGAGCTCGGCTGATTGGCTGGAGCACGGTTCGCACGGATAGAGCTACCTCGGCGCCAAAACAAGAGCGAGGCGGCTGTGATTTCCCGTCGTCCGCGCTGTGTTTCACGTGCTGGCGTGCAAAGGCCGTGAAAAAAGCCGCAGTTGTAAGCTGGAGCGGTGCTGGGCCCGGAACGGCGCCGCGGTGCCTGTGGCCTCTGTCTATTATATGAGCGCTGTGCGCGACTTTGTTGATGATGGCCGTGAAAGCAGCTTTCGCGGGCGGTCCGCGCCAGGCATGTCGTCACCCGGCAGCAGCTGTGCTCGTGGAGGATTGACCCCGCGGGCGGCGCCTTCAGTGGGGGTGGGTTGCTGGGAGCTGATTGGCAGCAGATAACGCTCCGCGCCCTCGTCGCCGCACCGCGATCGCGAATTCATCAGCGCTGAAAAAACGTCAGCGGTCTGCAGGCCAGTTTTCTGCTGCTTCGGCCATAGCGCCAAGCCTGCTCGACGGTTCCGAAAAATTCTTTCAACCTGCAGACACCTCGCCCACGACGCACGTCCCATAGCCGATGTGCCGAGCTGCCCACAATTTCCAGGCCTTCCGAATCGCGACCCGCATCCGCGGCCGAATTTGAACAAGTCGACAGCAACCTGATAATCACCATGCCAGCCATACGAGGCGAGAAGTCCAAGAAGAAGACGCGCCGCCACACGCGCGATCTCGACCAGATCCACGCCGATCTGCGCGACGCGAAGCACCTCTCGCAGTTCAAGGACGCAAAGGCCACCGAGGACCTGCCGGGCCTGGGGCAATGGTACTGCAAAGAGTGTGCAAAATGGTTTGAGAGCGAGGCAAACTTTGAGGCCCATCACAAGGGGAAGGTGCACAAGCGAAGGTGAGGATAGGCACAGTGGGTGTCGAGGAGCGAGGCGCTGACAGTGGAGCAGAGTCAAACAGCTACGCGAAGAGCCATATTCGCAGAAGGAGGCAGAAGCAGCTGCAGGTCTCGGAACAGACAATGGCAAGCGCACGACGACGCTGATGGAGGTCGACAGTGCTGCGGCATGAGGGCATCTGGAAAGGATATCTCAAGCACAACATATGCTTTGGTTGTACGAGCAGCGAGACATGAAATTTCGGGAGGGGAAGGGGGGAATATGGAATGGAGGGGAAAGCGTTGAAGTTTGCGCATGAGACACAACTCCCGTTGGCAGTTCAGGCATCGAAGTGCTGCCTGCGTGCGCTGCCTTTCGCATTGCATTGTCAGGCGTTGAAGATTCGGAGACCACACCACATAGAGGACATCAAAAGTTCAAATGATACCCCAAGCCAATTATGTCGGCTTAAGAATGCTACTACATCCTGCTCTGCGTTTCAAAAATTCCGCGTTGTGAATTAGGTAACCAAGTACATTGGTGCCTGAGCCTGCCTGATTGCTACCTGCGTCTCAAGAACTTCACATTACGCCGCATACACACTATAAAGCGCGCCACAACAACGTCCCAACATGCCTCACCGATAGAAATCACCACATCAAACCCCCAATTCACTCCAAACAATCGCGCTGTTACCCGCAAACATGGCCTTCAAAACCGTCGACCTCTATGGAGGCGCCATCACCGTCGATTTGCCTACCGGATACGGCGACGCAAGGTCCGTCCGCGCCTTCCCCATTCAACGCCGCTAACAATTCCGCAGTCAAATCCGCGAGGTGCCGGACCACCAAGAATTGTATCTAGACGAGAATGGGTACTCGAGCGTCATTTTCGAGATCCTGCAGTATGTGCAGAAACCGACGGATGCAGAGGCGCTGCAGTACCATTTTGCAGATCTAGTCGACGACACGGGGGACCAGACGAACATGCTCGAGCAGGAAACGACGTCTATGAAGAAGACACCGTACGTAGGCCCTCTTCACTTTGCTCTCGCCCCCCATTGGAGTAGATTGTTTTCCTTTCGAGGTTCGAGGTGGTGGGCTTGTCACATGTCTCGCTGTTCACATCTTGGCATTCATCCACCTCCCCTCCCCCTCTCATCAACGGATCTGACTAATATATCTCTAGCAACAAACCCGTTTATACACTGTCGTTCATTCAAACCCCAGCTCCACCTGACCGTCCCCACAAAAACCCCGACTTCGTCGCCATGCACCTGCTCCTGCTCCGCCTGAAAGAGCAAGGCACAGATATCCTGGTGACGGTAAACGTCCCGCATTATCCAGGGGAGTATGAAAAGGCGGGGCCAGGAGAGAAGACGACGTTGATGCGGGAGGGAGATGAAGTGGCAAAAAAGGTATTGGAGAGCTTTGAGGTTAAGGAGTGGGGGCTTTTTCAGGGGTGAAGGGTGTCGAGGGTGAAGCTTGGCGATAGAGAAAGGGCACGTGTTCGTGAAGGATTCGGGTGAACTGAAAGAAAATAGATCCAAGAATTAGGCGACATCGCCTCCGAAATTAGATTATATGCTGGTTTAGAGATATCGAATGCACGTTTTTCGCTGTTTTGTTCCTCATACCGTCCTGGAAGTATCTGCCTGTCTCATCTATTCGTCTTGAGTCGGCTATGTCTGGATTTCGTAGATAGCGCCTTTACAGGCAAAAACGACTCAAATGGCAAGAGCAGAATATGTGAACAAACAGAACATGCTAACTAATTCTTGACTAGACTTACTACAGCAAGGACCGCTCTGAACGTACAGTTACCCGAGGAGGATGTGTGGTAGCAGTGAGGTGAAGACTGGGTCTTGGAAGTGTAAAACGTGATTAACGTAGGACATATGTCGCCGGAGAGACAAGCGGGGCGTATCGTGCACGGAAATAAGACATCAAGCGTGATTGCGGAAAGGTGATTGAGATTGGGCGCATGTAAGCTGCGCTTACAAGAGGTTTGCTTCGTGCTTACTTTTCTATCGCTGTGCTTTCTTTCCTAACATTCAACGCAAGCAACTATCGCCTATTGGAAAGTGCTCTTCTCTTAGCCTACGATCAGCTTTTTGGTTTGTGTTCTCGATATATATTCACTCCTGACGTCGACAAAGATAATGTATTTGTAGCAATTGATCCGTTTCTTAAAGTAGATATCCAGCCTAGTGGTGGCTTTCTCGTAATAATCTCAGAAATAGCTTTAGAGCAACTCTTCCATGCACCACATATGAGAGTGGAGTTGGCTGTCCATGGTGTCATGAGACTATTCTGCGGGCTCGAGATCGCGACGTTGTTCTTAAAGAGGTTTTTGCGAAGGATATTACTGCCATCCGCCAGTTCAGAGGAGAGCGCTTGGCCTGGGTTCGTCATATAGACAGTCACGGATGGGTGTATGTCAACGGGGTCGAAATCGGTAGCTTCGAAACTTCGCGGGAATCTGGCTGTGAGCTTTGACTCCATGGATTTATGAGCGGTCAGCCAAGTTTGGGTGTATGCCCCAATGTCTTTGTGTTTGATCTTGAGCTGGACATTGTGCATGTAGATTGGCAGAAACACTTTGCGAATCAGCGGATTGGTCTGAGCTAGTGCGGAGAGAGCTCGATGAGGCATATCGACCGAGAATTCAGCGGCACTCTGGTGTATGAGAGAAATAGTAGTGTGTTGAGTGAAAGCTTCATGTATTGCGTTGCGGGTCTCTAAGGACTAGCTGTGAGAACATAGATCAAGGAACAAGGCAAAGAGTGAGCACTTACCGCCCGGCAAGTCTAGGAGCCTAGATGATTGGGCGGTGTTTGGATTGGAGTTGAAACGAGAACGCAGGATCGCATTATGTAAGTGATCGCTCTTGACGAAGAGCGAGGTTGTCTGGTGAAGGTATACGCATTGGCTGCGCCATAGTTTCTGGATCCAATCAGAGCCTTGGGACTATTGGCTTGAAATTCAAAGGATTTATCGTACACAGGTATCTATCTATCTAACTTGGACAAAGCACTAACCGGAATTTGCAGGCGCTTTCAGCTTCTATGATGAGGTTCATACTAGTAAATCGTCCTGGCGAAGTGAGCAACGCTGTTCTATTGGCCCTTGATTGCCTAGACTGTCGTCGGATCCCATCTCGAGTGAATCCTAGTGGCAAGCAGCAAGGCCGCCCAATGTTGTGAAGGCCGTAAAGCTGCTGATTGGGCACGCATTTAACCGCGATGATTTACAGCCGTACGAACACCTGCGAAAGCTGAGAAAGGTCATGACAGCGAATAGTTGAGCGTAGGTGTGAAGTACAAGGTAGCCTTTTTGTGGCGGGGACCCCTGTCATGCATGAGCTGCGCCTCATTCTCGTATCAGCATATGGGTTCTGTGGTTTGTCTAAATGCTAGATGAGACGCTCGATAAATCGAATTTGGTTTGTAGCTGAGAATTGTGTGTCGTTCGTGGTCAATATGCCTGGGAGCCTTGACCACATTTTCCAAGCCTGTGGCGGTCGCAACGGTACCGAGTTATCAGCATGCTTCACGGGTGTGTTAGGTGGCTCAAATAGTATTAGAGGGTAAGAAACCTATCGAGAATCTTTTCGGAAGGCTTACTGAGTATAACTAGGGTAGATGAAGTATGGATACGCTCGTTTGGCGTCCATGTTGCTGCGTTAGCTTCCTTTGGCCATCTGATGTCTCTGCAAGGCAGTGTCAACTGGTTTCCAGCTCTAGTGACACTGTTATGCCATTTCGAATTCCCAGAGATCGCGCTGGCGCAAATGATGATTCGGACTTTCACTATGGCCGTAAGAGTGATTTGGCGAGGAGAGCGTATGCCCTTCCGTTTCTTCGCCGCTGCATGCCTGGGATCCTATGCATCGTGCCCTTCATCAAAGACCGGCAGTGTTCCATTAGTCTCTGCCCATCCGACCCAAGTTCAGTGCTCTCCGCCCCGTTTGGGTATCCTTTGGTTAGGTAGGATTGGCTTATTGCTTGCGTTCCTCGCACAGTATGCTGGGAGTGCCGCAATCTGGATCAGAATGGTTTTCCATGTCCAGGATCGGAGCTATTGGTTCTGGCATATCGACTTACGTACCTTTGAGGTTGTTGTCGGAGGCCTTTTCGCGACCATCAACAGTATACTTATTCACATGATTGGGGGCAGATGGGAAATGATGGATGCAATTGAGGATGGGGCAAGATCTGGGAGAGCTGAGATATCGGAAACTTCGTCCTGCGCCTCATCGAGCGAAAATGGGGACCTCGAGGTCCAGATCAAGAGACATTGGCTAGAGCACAGTGCATCGAATGAGCACCGAAAAGCGAGTGGGTCGCGATTCGCAAAACTCCAGGAGATCAACTCTTCGTTCAGTCAACTCCTAGATGAGTTCTTCCCTGATCTGGTCCAAAAGGATCTCGAATTGGGCATTCTTCTCCAACGTGCTTTCATCTATGGTATGACCGTCTATACACACCGTCATCGATTTACGAACGGTTGCCCACCGATCCTTCACTTCCTCTCTCAGGCCAGCTCGACCTTCGATTGGACCCAAATATGTCCTGACCGGACCAATATCTGGGACCCGATGACCTTCTCACTCCATCCGCGCATACGCCACCACCTGCCTCATATGAAGGGCCTGGCAATATGTAACATGCTCTCCAACGTGGGGATAGGTCGAGTTCTGGTGCAGTGGCTCTTCAGCATTGTCATCAAGGGTTGTGAAAAAATTGGCAGGCCACTGCCGGCACAGGGGCGTTCGTTCGAGCATTGGGTTCTGAGCGGGCGATCCGTCTTATCTTTCCCCATGGTGTTATTGTTGTTCGCATCCTGCCCGCTGTGGATCATAGCTATGTTCGAGCAGAAAAGATGGGTTAGTCATGCACAGTCAGTACTGGAGCGTCGGGCTGTTGGAGAGATCGATCGAATAGCGATGAGTGTTATGATGTGGAAGGACCCATGGCATGACATGTTGTATCTCGTTTGATGGATGTCAAAGCCATGCCATGTAGCAGGTCTACTATGTGAAGAAGATATGGGAATAGTTAGTAGGTAATTTATGTTACTGCATCATGGTGGTTTTTGTGGAGTTGCAAGGCGTCCAACATGGAGAAAGTTCCGGGTCCAGGCACTAGGGCGATCGTCTTGGCACGACATCATTGGACGTCGGCTTACCAGAGCATCACCACCGAGCTTCACTCGCAGCCATCAGAGCTCCGTCGGCGCCCAAACAACACCCCGCGGCTCATGCACCCGGCATGGCTGCGGCGTCCACCGAAGACGAGCCCAGCGCGGCCACACATGAGGAGTCCAAACTCGAGCGCACTGGTAGCAATGCGAAGCCTGTACAGCGAGAGTCAGAGACCGAGGAGGACGACGACGAGGATGAAGCAGATGAAGAGCCGAAGCTCAAGTACACGCGTCTGACGAGCAGCCTGGCGCCTGTGTACAGGAATGGCGATGCGACAAGCTCCTTTTTGGTCGCCGGCGACAAAATGGTAGGGCGCATGCTCCAGGCTTCGAGCCACCATCTGTCGCAGAGCACATGCTGAGTTCTAGGTAGATTGTAGGCAGCCATAATGGAAACATCGTGAGTGTGCCCACGTGTTTTAAGCTCTGCAACGCGAGTATTGACTGCTGCAGCACATCCTGACCATCCCCACTTTCCAACCCCTCCGCAACTACAACGCCCACCCGTCCGCCTCCGTGACTGCGCTATCCGTGTCGCCCTTCCCGCCTCCTCTTCCTACCCTCCAGTCAAATTCTCCGAGTCGAAGTATAGATAACCCAGAGACTTCCTCACGACCAGCGCCTGGTCCTGCGCCTTCCCCGCGCACGCCTCGCCAGCCTCTCGTTCCCGCAACACCTTCGAATCAAATCTACATCGCTTCTGCATCCATAGACGGCCATGTATGCGTGTCGTCTCTCGTCGACCCAAAAGATGTCACGTTACGGAATTTCGCTCGACCAGTCCAGGCTGTGGCCTTGTCGCCTGAGTACAAATCTGATCGGCAATATCTTTCGGGTGGTCTGGCCGGTGAGCTCATACTCACTACTGGCGGACAAGCCGGAGTCCGGTCTAATGCAAACACAAGTCATGCCTCTCATGCAGCTCAGGGATGGCTTGGGGCGATCGGGCTGGGAGGCAACAGTGGTCGTGATAGCATCCTGCATTCGGGCGAAGGCATCATTAGTACAATCAAGTGGTCATTATCTGGAAAGTACGTTGCTTGGGTCAATGAGCATGGAATTCGGATAATGCGTACGAACTTGCATCTCGACGGGGCTGATACCGATGCTGCGTGGAAACGGATAGGGTTTATCGAGAAGCCTAACCGCCGCGTGTGGGAAGAGATGTCGGGGGTGTGGAAGGCCCGGCTGGAGTGGGTGGATGATCGGCAGCTGGAGTCTGACGATGACTCTATTATTAAGATGAACAGTAGCAATGCCACTGGAAAGTCAGACGCTACCCTGCCACATCATCGACCAGGCAAGCACTCCAAGGCGACAAAGAATAGCCGGAAGGTGGAAAAGCTCATCATCGGCTGGGGAGATGCGGCCTGGATAGTTCACGTCAACCCTGGAGGGGCTGGAGTTGGCAAAGATGTAGGCGAGAGGTCGGTGGGAAGCGCCGAGATTATCCATTTGTGGGTTTCATTTCTATTATAGAAAGTGCATCGCTGACCAGCTACAGTCTTCGGTTCGATGATTGCATTGTTTCTGGCATATCGCTCTATACCCCTTCCTTACTTCTTGTACTTGCATATAGGACTCGCGATGACGACGACAATCCCATTTCCCCTGTCGATACTCCAAAACGAGGAATGCATAGGCGTAATAACGGGCTCTCACCTGAGCTGAAACTGATTGACGCAGCAACTTCTGATGAAGTCGAGGTAGACTCATTGACTATTAGCAGATTCGAGAGTCTCTCTGCAGCCGACTATCACCTGGGTACGCTTTATGTGCCGCATCCAAAGACCATGACTCCGGCACAGAGAAGTGCGATAGAAGCGATTGGTGGCGGAATCTGGGATGCGGGTATGAGTGCTGCACGCATATTTAGCTCCGGCGCAAGCATGGTTAGTATGCCAAGTAGCGCAGACCTAAAGGCACCGTCAGCGTCTTCTGCCAGTACCGGTAATGCATCTACATTGGTTGCAGGAAAGCGGCTGCTGCAGACTCACCCGAACGCAGCTGGACCTGGTTTGAAGGTATTCATTCAAAGTCCCTACGATTGCGTGCTGGCCATCAAACGAGATCTGACGGATCACTTTAACTGGGAAGTCGAGCATGAGAACTACAAGGACGCCTGGGAGCTTTTGGAGGACCACCCGGAGATTGCTACCTCCACCTCCCAAACGGGCTCTGACACATCACCTGCAAGCACACCCTCAAAGAAGCCTGGCAGTTTACAGGAATTCTTCGCCGACGACAATGCCTCACAGAGTACCATATCTGCCACACGTGTAAATCAGAACTCCGCAGTCGAAAAAGAGAAGAGACGGATAGGGGATTTGTGGGTGAAGCAGTTGGTCAAGGCTGGGAATTGGGCGCAGGCTGGCAAAGTCGCGGGTCGTGTTCTCGGTACCTCGCAACGATGGGAGCACTGGGTCTGGAAGTTTGCCGAAAAGGACCGCTTCAACGAAATTGCCCCTCACATGCCGAAGAAGCAAATGCAGCCCCCGTTGCCTTCTACCATCTATGAAGTCGTACTTGGCCACTACATTATTCACGACCGGATACGCTTTAAGCACTTGTTGGAAGATTGGGACACAAATCTTTTCGATACTGGCATCGTTATCGAAGCCATCAAGAGCAAGCTGTCTGCAGGTGACATCACCGAAGACTCGACAGAGGGTGACGAAGAGGGGCGTGATTGGCGGATTTTACAAGACGCATTGGCAAAACTCTATCTTGCAGATGGCCATCAGCGAGATGCCTTACGGTGCTACATTCGACTGCAGAACGCCGATGCGGCTATGGCCTTGATCAGAGACTCCCATCTCGTAGAGGCAGTGCGGGACGATGTTCCAGGCTTTATCCTTCTCCGCGTCTCAAAAGAGCAGATGGAATCAGCCCCTCTTAGTGAGCTAGAAGAGTCGTCCTCGGAAGCTGTCGGCGTTTTGGTCGATGAGGCATGCCGTGGGAATGTACCGGCTCACGAAGTGGTCGAACAACTGCAACGGAAAGGCGACTCGTTCAAACCGTTCCTGTTCTTCTATCTGAGATCGTTGTGGAAACCCGAAAGCCATGAGCGAAAGGGCAGGACAGCAAAGGAGCGTATAACAGCAGGGCGTCTGGCCGTTGACGGCAAGCAGATCGCAGAGGAGTTCGCCGATCTCATGGTCGAGTTATTCGCAGAGTACGATCGCGAGCTGCTGCTGCGGTACTTGCGCGAATCGCAAGCATATGACCTGAGCAAAGCCACCAGCATTTGCGAAACTAGACAGTACATCCCCGAGCTTGTGTAAGCCCCTTTCCTCCCTCTCCTTAGATCTCAAACTAACGTAACTCAAGCTACATCCTGTCCAAGACCGGCCAAACCAAACGCGCCCTCTACCTCATTATCGAAAAACTCTCTGACGTCAGCTTCGCTATCTCTTTCGCCAAAGAACAAGACGATCCTGACCTCTGGAATGACCTCCTCGAATTCTCAATGGACAAACCGCACTTCATCCGTGGTCTGCTCGAAGAAGTTGGCACCGCTATCAACCCTGTTCAACTCGTGCGGCGTATCCCCGAAGGCCTGGAAATCGAGGGCCTAAGAGATGGCATCGGTCGCATGGTGCGCGAATACGAGATCCAGCACTCTATCTCGGAAGGCGTGGCTCGAGTGCTGAGGGGCGAAGTAGCAACAGGTATGGACACGCTGCGCGCGGGGCAGAAGCGCGGCGTCAAGTTCGAGATCGTGCCGTGCGACGACGACTCAGAGGAATTACCTACTGCGCCCGAGAAAGGCAAGACTGCGAAGAAGATTGACGTCGAGCCTAAAGGCGTCGACGCCCCTACCGCAGCTAAAGTTCAAAACGACGACACCACCGCCACCTTAGCACCATCTTCTATCCAACCTGGCATCCAGCCCGACCCGACTCCTCCTGCCGGTGACGCGCCGCCTGGCCACTGCACGGGGTGTCATAAGCCATTCATGCTGCCAACTGTCGATGAGGAATCTCCGCTTGATGACGGCACGCCTATACCGCCGTCTCGTGATACGCTTGTGGGTTTTGCGTGCGGACATGTGTTTCATCTAAGCTGTTTACTGCCGAAGACGAGTGCGAGCGCGAGTGTGGCGGCGACATTGCAGCAGACACGGGCAAGGGATGAGGAGGAAAGGTGGAATCGGAGTGTGGGAGGAAAGGTGGCGCATGCGCTTGTTATAAGGGCTGCGGTTGGAAAGGGGTGTGTGGTTTGTAGGGAAAGGGATGCTATGGTCAAGGAGGAGGAGGAGTGAGGGGCGGGTATGTGTAGAATCAGGAGAGCAGGGTTGGCAATGGTTTGTGCGGTGTTGGATAGTAGTGTTAAGAGGGAGGGAGAGCTTCTTTTGAACTGTGTTAGTAGATATGAGCATGGAGATTTCAGGGTCGGTCGTGATGATGTGCATGGCGAGGTGTTGATGTATAGGTTTGCGAGAGGTTTTGTATCATACGAATCCGCATCTACGATTACCTGTTACTAGTTGCTACTAGACGATTCAATCGCTTTCAGTCACACGCAGTGAATTTGATCAAGCTGCGTTGGAGGAACATTAGGTGTAAAACGTAATTTGCTGGATCGCTCCAGGTCTCTATTCGACCGACCCTTGCAGGGGTATATACGCTGCAATGCTTGGCTCTACTATACACTTGTACGCTCTAGTAATTATACGGTTCTAGAAGTCGTTTCCGTCATCACATTCGTGCCTCTAGTGGAAATATGCCTATACAACGATAAATGACTCCTTTCGTGCCCCCCATCCCGTCGTACCTCCCTCAATCCGCTTCTCCAAAATTGGTGTGTCCAGTGTCTTGAAAGTGCTGCGTGGCGCCTGTCTCCCCCATGCCCTTCCATCCACAATCGTTGCACTGTATACTGAACTTCTTAGTATCAGTATAATAATGCTTCTTCCTTAGCTCTGCGCACAGCAACTTCGCCGCCTCGAGATACTCGTTATCTGCCGAGTCAAAAAGCTTAACGTCGTCCTCAGTATCCAGCATCGACGAGCCGTTTGGCACAAAAGCAATAGTGTCGTAGTGTATCCCGGAATAAACCAGTATGCATCGCTTCGGCCTCCCCTCGTTAAACGAATCGACGCGTAGATCTTGTACGTTGATACTGCATATCTCGACATCGAACTCTTTAGATAAGATGCTGAGTTCGATGCCGCCGCCCCATGAGTCAGAGTACGAGATCCATTTGCAATACTCGTCTGGTTTCCGATCGAGTACAGCTTCATTGTATGTGTCCGGGTCGGCTTGGATACCCTGGGCGACCAGCGAGCGCAGTTCGGTCATCGAGTCGAGGGAGGAGGACAGCACAGCGGTGCCGAGCGCACGGAACATGCAGCTGTTGTCATCGGGCATGACACGCAATACCATGGTGCCTCCACGCGAGGGCAGCGGGACTTCGGGTGTCTCTTTAAGCGCCTCGCTCTGCTTGCTCTTCAAATTTAGCGGTGCCGATTTACCCTCTTCTTGTGATTGTTGTGCTTGCACCTCACTTGGATCTCCTGTTGCATGCCCTAAAACTATTATCTGCGCGCCGTTCAACTTGAGGTCTGTGTCGCTGAGAAGGGTGCTCAGGCCGTAGAGCGAGGGGTCGAGGGGCTGCGGTGGGAAACCCCATTTTAGCTCGAAGAGGGGGAGGTCTGTGGCGGTGGAGATGGCGGAGAGGAGGTCGGATACTGCAGCGGTATCCGGAAGAGTGAGAGTGTGTTGCCCGTTTGGGGCGCGGAGGCGGATTCGGATTGGCATTTCGTGGTGATTTCGAGGAACACTTGGTCAAGGAAAATCGCTCGAAGTCCACTGTAGTCCAGATTGAGGGACTAAGGGAGTGTGAACTTCGAGGAGGGGCAGATGTTATAAGTGCTCGATGGGGCACCTGGGATATTGATGCTCGAATGTTGTAGTGAACCTGGAAATTCTATAGATGAAACTGCACTAGCATGTATGGAAGGTAGAGCGATTATATGTGAAGAGACGCTTAGCAAGCAGAGTTCTGAGAGTGTTGGCGGCCAGGCGCACAGTGGCCGTTTGTAAAAGTTCGGCCCAAAGACGGAAAGGCACGTCACACGCCACTTCCCTGCCGCCGATCGGGCCAAGCACCGACGCGCGCACGGGCCGTAGGGGATTCGCGACTTCTCACAAGCTTCGCGACGCGCACGACGGTCACACATCGCATCAAGCTGCGCATCAGTATCGCCTATCCTAGGGAAACCCCAGCACCTAATAAAATGGGGTCGGGACGCGCTGCAAGTTCCACTCCCGTGCCGACGACGGAAACAGCCCCAGATGGCGCAACGTCGACTGTTACAGAGGAGGAATGGAAGGCCATGGGGGACGTCCTCGCGGCAGTGTACTCGTACAGGACCGAAGAGTGAGTTGTCTGGCGGTTCGCGACGCTGATGTGGTGAATGCTAATAGAACGCGCCAGCGGCTACGACCCTACACTGCTCTTCCATCGCAAGGTCAATAAGCGATCGCTGCCCGACTACTACGAGGTTATCAAGGAGCCTATGGCTTTGACCGAAATCAAAAAGAAAGTTGTAAAGCAAGAATATAAATCGTTCCCGGAGTTCGTGCGCGACTTTGCCCTCATCCCACACAACGCCCAGGTCTACAATAGACAAGATTCGCAGGCATACGTGGATGCGCTAGAGGTGAAGAAGGCGTTTGAACAGGAGCTGAAGAAGCTGGTGGATGCCAAGATCGTAGCGGAGGAGGTCACAAAACTCCCATATCTGGGTGAGATTCCCGAGCAAGACCCTCTGCTGCCCGAAGAAGAGGAGGACGAAGAGGAAGAAGATGATGAGGAAGATCTGGATGAAGAGCTGGAAGAGATTGATGTTGATGACGACGATGAGGAGGAAGGAAAGCGAAGGAAGAGGCGCGGGGCCCGTTCGACTGCGGCCATCACTAAGCGGGAGCCTGGCTCTCGAAAGGACGACGGAAAAGACGACCCAGAATCGAGGAAGAAGCGTGGGCGACCGCCTCGGGTGGATACCCCTATGGAAGCCAGAATCAAGGCCATCATGAAGGCTATTCGGAAACCGAGAAACTCGCAGAACAAACTCATGGTGTCTGCTTTCGAGCGCGTCCCGGACAAGGCCGCCATGCCTGAGTACCACGCGGAGATCAAATCTCCGATGGCCATGGACGTTCTGAAAAGGAAGCTTAAGCGGAAGAAGTACAACTCCGTGGACCACTTCATGCAGGATGTTGAGCTCATGTTCGAAAACGCCAAGCAGTACAACGAAGAGGATAGCCAGATCTACAAGGATGCCGTGCACCTACAAAAGGAGTCGCGGAGAGTTGCGAAGCAGGAGAAGGAGAAGGATGACTCTGAGTTCGTCATGGACGAGGGCCGCATCCCCATGCCAAACGGTATCCTACACAACGGCGAGCTGTGGAAGGTCGGAGACTGGGTCCACATCCAAAATTCCAATGATTTGACGAAACCAATTGTTGCTCAAATCTATCGAACATGGCAAGATGCAGAAGGCAGCAAATGGGTGAACGCATGTTGGTACTATCGTCCCGAACAGACGGTACACCGCTTTGATCGTCATTTCTTGGAGAACGAGGTTGTGAAGACGGGGCAGTACCGCGATCACCCCATCGATGAGGTAGTTGACCGCTGTTTTGTCATGTTCGTCACGAGGTACAACAAAGGCCGCCCGCGCGACTTCCCGACCGACAAGGAGATTTACGTTTGCGAGGCACGGTATAATGAAGAGAATCATAAGTTAAACAAGATCAAGACGTGGGCAAGCTGTTTGCCAGACGAGGTCCGCGACAAAGACTACGTCATGGACCTGTTTGATGGCCCTCGAAAGCTCAAGAAGGTGCCTAGTCCGATTGCATATCTGCTCAAGGACGAGCAAAAAGAGACGGACGACCTGCCCAAGCCCGAGTGGGGTGCGGAAAACGCGCCGCCAAAGATAGGTGCCGTTCACCGTCGGCCGCGTGACCCCAAGGTAAGAGTGTGCTGCTGATTGTCCCGTGAACGACCAAATACTGATCTGAGATCTAGGATTCTCCTCCACCAGAACCCACACCATCTCCCCCGCCTCAACCGCCTCCAGCCCCAGTGATGACCACCCCATCGATACCTGCCCCGCAGATGAACGGCTACGGCGATGCGCAGAGGAACTATCCGCTCGCGGCGGCTCCATCCGCATCGCCTATGCCAGCGCCGACGCCTCAGCCGTCCCACGTGGGGGCCGCATACACTCCAGCTCACCCCACATACCATGCCCACTCGCAGTCGCCGGCTCCATTCTCCCACCAGCCTATGCCGCAAGCTACTGGCTACCAATCAATCACTCCAAGCCTACCGCTCTCTACACCGCAGCCTCCAGCAGCCATCCCACAATACGCAACCCCTCGGCCTGCCCCCTCGTACCAACAGCCTCTTATCCAGCAGCCTCCTGGTGGCTACCGAGCGCCGCAGCCCGTCGAGGTGTATATCCTACCGGACCACGCCAACGCTTCCATCCCTGCCGATGTTCGAGAACAATTTCAACGGGATGAGCAGGGGCGAGTACTCTTCTTCACGGCGCCACCGGCCAACAATCCCGGCTTCGTCAAGGAAGACGGCCAAGCTCTAGGTCACTCTGCACGCTATCTCGCAATGAAGGCCAAGCGTGATGCCCAGCGCGCCGCTAAGCGTAAGGCCACCGAAGCGAATGCCGCCGAGCGCGAAGAGGCGGCGAAGAAAGCACGTGTGGAGGCGGAAGAGAAGCTCAAGAAGGACGTTGCCGATCTCCATGTCAAGGCTATACATGCGCTCGAGGATCAGCTCGCTTTGGCCACGAAGAGGGAGCTGCAGATACTTACGGGTGGTGAGGATGCGGAGGCGTTGGTGGGGAGTTTGGGGCGACTGGTTGACGTGCAGGCTGATGCAGCGTCGAAGCGCTTGGAGAGGGAAGCAAAGCTGAAGCAGCAGAAGGGTCTCTCGCAGATCCCGATCACGGGTATGACCAGGAGACTGGAGGAGAAGATTTGAGCTACGGGTTTGGGGCTGTATTGTATTCTTATCTTCGTTAGCAGCAGGGCGTTTTACATGGCTTGGACCAATGTCATGAGTAAAAAAAGCGCTCAATGAACAAGTATCTTACCGTACGTAGGCTGTTACCATTCACGCAGCTTTTACCGACCTAAAGTGGAACTGTATATCAGAGGCGCAGACGTTCTCTCATCATATCATGTCGTTGCACGCCAGACAGCCAATAGGAGCCCGTGGGGATCTGCTGATGAGCCTCGGCTCATGCACCCCAGCAACACTCCCGCCTCCACCCACGCCAACATTGCGGAGATGCACCTAGCCAATCGGCCGAGGTCCATTGCAACGTATGTAGAATAATCACAATCATCGAGCTCGCGGTTCCTGTGTTCCTCTCGTCCCCCTTCCCCTTCTCTAGCACTTTAACCAGACCTTCTTACCACCCCCGGAATACATTGCATTCGGCGCAACACCCAGACCACTGTTCTTGCTTGCCCCACGACTGTAACACACACATATAAGATAGTAATGCCGCACGCCACGCTGACGCGCGAGGCCGTCGCCTCGCACAACTCGCCCGACGACCTCTGGTGCATCATCGACCACAAAGTATACGACCTCAGCGACTTCGTCGACGCACACCCGGGCGGGTCGGTGGTGCTGGAGCAGGTGGGCGGGACGGACGCGACGACGGCCTTTTACAACCTGCACCGGCACGAAGTGCTGCAGAAGTACGCATCGCTCTGCATCGGGACGGTGGACGGCGAGCAGGCGGAAGTGATCACGCCGGCGCCGGGGGACCTGTCGCCGGTGCCGTACGCGGAGCCGCTGTGGCTGCGGCCGGCGTTCAAGAGCCCGTATTTCAAGGAGAGCCACCACGCGCTGCGGCGCGAGGTGCGGCGGTTCGTCGACGAGCATGTGACGCCCGAGGCGCAGGAGAAGGAGCGCGACGGGAGCTACATCTCGCAGGAGCTGATTGACCGCATGGCGGCGAACGACATGCTGGCGATGCGGCTGGGGCCGGGCAAGCACCTGCGGGGGAAGAATCTGCTCGGCGTGGTCAAGGGCGAGGAGTTTGATTATCTGCATGATCTGGTGCAGGCGCAGGAGTTTGTGCGGGCGAATGCGCGCGGGTTCCAGGACGGCAACATGGCGGGCATGATGATTAGTCTTACGGCCGTCTTGCAGTGGATGCCCGAGGGTGAGAAGAAGGAGCGGGTCGTGAGCGAGGTGCTGGGCGGGAAGAAGAAGATGTGTCTTGCGATCACCGAGGCGTTTGCTGGGAGCGATGTGGCGGGGTTGAGGACCACGGCGACCAAGACTAAAGACGGGAAGAAGTATGTCGTTAGGGGCACGAAGAAGTGGATCACGAACGGCATGTGGTGCGATTATTTCGTCACTGGGTGTCGGACGGAGAAGGGCTTCTCGGTGCTGCTGATCGAGCGGGACAGTGCGGTTGAGACGAAGTTGATCAAGACGTCCTACTCGACCGCAGCTGGAACGGCATTCGTCGAGTTCAACGACGTGGAAGTTCCGGTTGAGAATCTGCTCGGCGAGGAGGATAAGGGGTTCGTCGTGATTAGTAAGTTTGCCCGGAGCAGAGATGATGATGATGATGATGGGAAAGGAGGGAAAGTGCTAACGGGAAGACAGTGAGCAACTTCAACCACGAACGCTTCATGATGTCCTGCGCCGTGATCCGGCAATCCCGCACGGTCGTGGAGGAATGTCTCAAGTGGTGTAATCAGCGGATTGTCTTTGGCAAGAAACTGATTGAGCAGCCTGCCATACGGCAAAAGTGCGTTTCCCCTTTTTCTTTTTTTCCTTTCCCATTCTATCCTACAAAAGATGGCATCTAAGAGCGTTGTAGGCTCGCCAAGATGATCTCGCACGTCGAGTCTCTCCAAGCGTGGCTGGAGTCCATCGCCTACCAGATGTCGCACATGAGCTACGCGCAGCAATCGAAACACCTCGGCGGGCCCATTGGTCTGCTGAAATCACATGCTACGCGCGCTGCGCACGACATCGCCGACGAGGCGGTCAACATCTTTGGAGGAAGGGGACTGACGCAGAGCGGGATGGGGAGGATCGTGGAGATGTTCCATAGGACGTACAAGTTCGATGCCATCTTGGGTGGAACGGAGGAGATCTTGGCGGATCTGGGGGTGCGGCAGGCGGTGAAGGGGTTCCCCAAGGCGATGCTGTAAGTCATGGGGGATGGGGGGTTGTATTGGAAGGGAGAGAGTGGGATGCTACTGTGGGAACTGGGGAAAGCTCCAATGTAAAACTACGGCATTGTTCCGACAGCATATGGCCTAGCCATGTACTTCTGAACGTAGGGGGGGAATATTGAAAGTTGTAACTTGAGTAAGTCTGGATGCTACGGCGAGGCTGAAAGAAGCATCCAATGTAGAACAAGCGTGGTACCATGCGAGGAACAAAGACGTGCATCGAGTCATAGCGTCGTGGCCATGTCTGCGAGCATGACGGCGGCGCCGGATGGGGCAACTGTGCCTTAGTAGCGCGCATGGCAGATTGCAGTACCGCGTCCGAATGAAGCAAAGCAAAAGGCGACACAATCCAATGGTCGCACAGCCAGGGACCATCCTTTTTTGCGCTGCGAAGTGACCGTTTATGCAGGCCTGGGCGGAGCGTATGCGCACCAATCACAGGGGCGGCGCTTTGGTAGGGCTCGCTTCCGCGTCCGGCGCCTGTCACCTCGTCCACGTGTTAGCTGAGGTGCGTGCAGTAGCTTCGGGATGGCTTGTGGCTGCTGCAGCAGGAGGGGAAGGATCTAGATTGGGAGAACGAGGTGTGGATGGTGCAGCGGTGGTGTAGCGACTACGTGGCACGTAGATAGGGAGAGAGTTTGAGCACCGAGAAGAAGTGGCCGTGGGAAGGTGGAGCGGCCGCGCGCTGGCCTCCGTATCGGGAAAGTATTCACACCAAGCGGAGCTCGAAAGTGGGCATGGCAAACGAATGTGCCGTCCGTCAGAGAGAGAGTGCGTGTGTGTGTGTGTGTGTGTGTGTCCGCGTTCCTGCAGTATGACCATGCAGGGCCGGGCGGGCGGTTGTCGAAGGCCATGGAAAGATACGGAGAGGTTAGTCAGAGTTCGAAAGGACATCGGCGAGGCACACGAGCAAGCCAGCAAGCAAGCCAGCAGCCAGCAATGGGATGCCGAGCCAGGGCCGAGCGAGCGCGGGCGTTTGGTTCGCAGGCCGGCGCAGGTCAGCGCAGGTGCAGCGGCTCAAGCGGATCCTTCGCCTTGCCCTCGCCCATTTGGGGTGCAGCTGGCTGGCACCGCACCGACCGCCTTGGACAAGCTGTCCTGGCCCTGCTGGTCTTGTGCCTCGAATGCCTGCTGCCGGAGCCGGTAAGAGGCGATGGCGAGGCGAGCCTTGAGTCGGCGCGTGCGTTGACGCCAGGCCAGGCCTTCTTTATAAGACGGAGACGCCGCGTCCTGCGTCACCCTTTGCTGTCTGCTCCTCCCTGCTCCCTCTCCCTCCGTGTGTCCAGCTTGCATCGCCAGATCACCTCCCTATACATCAACCTGCATCCGCATTCACCGGCTGACCGCCCGCCTGCCTGCCATTCACCGCTCTCCCTCCCCACACGAAGAAAGTCACGAGAAGACACTCCAAGGGCCTTAGCTTTATCTCCGTCCGCTATCTAGAGTCCGTGTCCGTCAACGTAACGTCAACACCGTCCCGGCGCCACAACCCAACCCGCGCTCGACTCCGTCATCACTCACTCTCCCACCACCCACGCTCCTCCGCACAACCTCACACCGCACACACACACACATCACAATCATGATGCGCCGCACAAGCAGTATCTCGAGCATCAGCTCACAGGCTTCCGAGGACGACACGATGCAAATCTTCGTCAAGAACGTCGCCGGAACAAGCAGTACGTTTGGCCGCCCCCGGGGTGACAGCGTTCCGAAGGTCGGAACCGTGCTTTCCGTCATCGAGACAAGACCATTCACCCACACCATCCACTCCACTTCCCATCTCCAACACCACAATCACAACCACAATCACAACCACAATCACAACCACAATCACAACCACAATCACAACCACAATCACAACCACAACCACGTTATCAATACAATGCTAACCGCGTGAACAGCAATCCCCCTCACCCTCCCATCCTCAACCTCGATACAAACCCTCTCCACCCTCCTCGCCCTCCGCCACAACCTCCCCGCCACGGACCTGCGCCTCGTGCACGCCGGCAAGCACCTCTCCTCGCCCTCCTCGACCCTCTCCTCGCTCGACCTCCCGCCCAGCGCGACCCTGCACATGGCCCTCCCGCTGCGCGGCGGCATGCCCCCCAAGAAGATCCGCTGCTCGTTCAAGGAGTGCAAGGACGCGGCGCAACGCATCGTCGGGGACTGCGGCTTCTGCTCGGGCCACTTCTGCGGGAAGCACAGGCTGCTGGAGGACCACCGGTGCGAGGGCCTGGAGGACTGCAAGAAGGAAAGCCACGAGCGGAACGCCGAGAGGCTGAACAGCGAGAGGACGGTCGCCATCAAGGGCGTTTGATTGAGCGAGCGAGAGATATAGACTTTCATGATTCATTTTGCGCCTCTTTTTTTTTTCCTCTCCCTCGCGGTGCTGGGACGGGCGTCTGGGGGGGAGGCTGCCATGTTGGTTTGGTAAACCGGTAATGTCTTCTTCTTCTTCTTCTTCTTCTTCTTTTCGATGATGGATGATGATTTGATTTTTTGTTCTTTCGAGGCTTGCGCAGCACTGGGAGCATGGCGTTTTGCTTGACTGTACCTCGGGCGAATGGCGGAGCCGAATGGAGATCTTTGAGATGCTTCGGCAGACCTACCGAACCTATGAAATATACGATTATATCACATATCTCTCAAGCCGGTTGTGACTCCCTGAGGATCTACCTTCAGCGAGTGGTGAGGAGTAGCATCATCATCCTCATCATCATCAACATCATATTCTAGCATCAACCCCAGCCACAAGCACATGTCTTTCTTTTGCAGGATCTTTGCTCAAAGGTAGCCAGCCCACCAGCTCCAACATACAACTCGTGACAGTGAACTTCCAACTTCGCCCGCATCCAGACACACGGCCAACCACCTCTTACGATGGTGACGCGCCATTTTTTGTGAGGGAGAGAAAATGTGTGCGTGAGTGAGAGAGAGAGAGAGAGAGAGAGAGAGAGAGAGAGAGAGAGAGCGAGTCCCAGACGCACAGCACGTACCGTTGTGCTTAACGGTGTTCTGAAGCCCACCTCAGGCGCGCAAACAAGCACCCTCCACATTGTGTCCAAGACATCAAAATTCAGAAAGGTATACCCCCTCCCCTCCAAGACACATAGGAACATTGCAATCGATGTTTTTGTTCGAGCACTGGTGCTGCATGTACAACGCGCAGTACCGGACCCCTACTTCTCTCCACATGTGGGGTGTTCTGTTGCCTTGGAGACGAGCACATAGTGGTATCTTTTTGGGCCTTTTAGACAAGCTCTACTCTACGCCCTGAGAGACGTGGAGCTGGCTTGCTAACATGGTGATGGATACTGTGTTGGCTTGGACAGACAGACAGGTAGACGGACGAACACGCAAACATTCTGAGCCCAAAGTATTCTTTCAAAGAGGCGCTTTTCCCGCCCCGCATCGTGCGCATATGTGTGTGTTTTGAGAAGGACTACTCGTTCCCGGCCCCGCGTGTGAGGAATTAGAGCTCTGTTCTGCGGCGCGCGGACGAAGACAACGCCACGCCACGCCACGCACGCATGGGAGAGACATGTTTACTTTTGTATTTTTTCCCTCCTGGCCAGTGTGAGCGAGGAAGAAGAGGACGTGTACTCGATTTTTGCGCATGCGAAGTCTACATAGTTGTTTTTCTTTGTGTGGGACAAGCGGGGCAGCCACATAGTCTTTTGGCAGCGTCTTGATCGACGGGACGGACGTGTGGCGGGAGGGGACGTCGTTCTCAATACACGCTGTTCCTTGCTGCTATGGTTTGGAGACGGGCGCGAGGAGATGCGGTCCTGCTATACCTCCTTGGTGAGAAGAGAGTACGTTGTGAAGAAGACGGATTTTGCTCCGCTTCGGAATATTCGTCTATCGTTTTAGAAGCCAGCGCATACGCATGTATATGTCCGCGTATAAGCGTTTTGGAATGTGTCCACGTCGGTGTGGTTGTGTGCGGGAGCAGCCTTCCTCTCCACATTGCATCGCTGATAATCGTTTTGAGACGCGAGCGTGGGACGACGGAGAGGGAGGCGGCGTGCTCGTGTTTGCGTGTATATGTCGTTTTACGGCGGAATGGAGTGGAGATAGTTACTTGGACTTCTCGTTCTATTGTCATGATAACGCTTTTGAGACGAGTATGCGGAGAGACATGGTCATCCTTGATTGATCTTTGGAGAAGCTTGCTGTCCGATTATTTGACTGTACTAGGATTTTTTTTCATCAGTCCCAGCTCTGAGGCTTTGCGAGATATGCACTGGGTGGACGCATGCAAAGTTGTCGTTGGTGTTTCGATAGTGTAGAGGGTGCCGGAGTCTGTTGAGAAATCGGATCGTCTTCGCGCCAGATCCCACGATGGCTTATTTGGAGAGTGTGCAGAGACACACGGGTCGACACATACCGCTGGATGATTTCGCTTTTAGTTTCAAGCGGCTGACTCAGTGTAGCGTGGAGAACAAGAAGAAGCTGCCCTGACGCTCCGAAGGCTCTTATCTACAATCGGTAGAGTGCGCGTTTGATGATAATTAGAGGGACGCTCGGAGACACGTCGTAAGGAGTTGGCCGGATCTGAGGTAGCGATAAAAGGCTATTTGCGTCATCCTAGGGATCGTTCATCTTCAATTTGAAAATAGTATACGCGAACATGCGATTGTTCATGTTCTTTTTAATGTGGGATCGTGTGGAACTCAAATCAGTCTCTTCTCGTCGCATCTGTTGACCTCTGAGGGTTTTGAACCAAGACGCGGAACGACATATGATGGCGTGAACTTTTTTTTAGAAGTCCGGATATTGGTGTTGGGTGAATAGGGAAGAGAGTGCGGTAGAGAAGAGAATCTATTCATACTTATTCATCTCTCCATGGCAAAGAGGGGAGATGAAATGCACGTGATAATGTAAAGTAGCTTTTTGGAGGCGAGCACGGAGACCACGTATGGCGAGCCTTGTCTTCATTCGAAAGGCAGGAAAGCTAGCATATAGTGGGTATAAAACGCATCTTACTGGCAAAGCCTTTCATAGATTGGTTCACGCATGATTAATTTCGATGACTTAGAGCAAGATCCGCGTGATAGATGCATGGGTCGCTTTGAGCAAGGATGCAAGGGGACAGGTCAATTCCAGCTTCACAATCTTGATGAGTCGTGAAGCGAGGCAGTGGGAGTAGTATAAGCAGGAAGCCGGGACTACGAGCGGTATCATACCTTTTTGGAATCTTATGTGGAAAGTGGAGTGAAGAAACATGTAGGTGAATATTAGACATTCTTTTGATATTTATAACCAAAAAGGGAAACCCATGCTCTTGAAGATTGGATGTCTGAACGCAGATAGGTCGCTGGGGGTGTGGATGTTACCTCGTAGTAGATGCACGACGCGTTCTAGTACAACATAATGACTGTTGACCTAACAGTTTGCCCCAAAGCACATGGCAGAGAGGATAATAGGTTTCTGGAGAACATGTGTCTTCGGGTAGGATGAAATACCCCGAGTGCATTCTGGCTGTGGAGGACCCTTGACAGGCTACAACGATCCCATCATATGCGCGGATTCATAAAAACTTTCTCTGAAAAAGTAAAGCGAGGTTATCAATGGAGTCCGAAGGATTTTTTAACGTGAAAATTCTAGTGCTACATGAGTATTAGGCGCAAGAGGATTTGGGGTCCGCAACTCCGGTCCTATCTCAATTCCAACAGCTTGATAGACGCAAGGGAATTGTATAACCTCTTCTATAAAACTGTGAATAATTCAGCGTATTGTAGAGGTTGGAATTGTAAATGAGAGGACTTGAAACGTTGAACCCTTCGGTCGAACACGCCATTAGACATTCCGTTTCTCTAAGAATATTATGTCTTGAGAATCCCACTAGAGGATTAAGCCTAACTGGTCAGGCAGTTGGTGACTAGACAGTCAGCTATAAGGCGTATTATAATTGAGTCGCATATAGCTGATATGCATAGCAATTCGCAATTTGTCGCTCTTTCCGTCTTTTTGATAGGGAGAAGGATGTAGAAAGTTCGTAAGCGAGAGTTGGTTGATCAAGGACCATGCAATTCTGTGTCGAAAAAATATCACGTAATTTGATACAAAGATGTAGGTGGTGTCATGTTGTTATTTGATTGTTTGGTGATGTCCTATTGTGCACCGCGCAAACGCCATGAAGGGCAACCTGTTGAATTAGGCGAACAGAGACTTCTGAAGCAGATAATATGTAAGTGCGAAGGCTTTCTTCATGGTCAATTCAGGATGCAGCGTGCCGTCTTGGGGAATTAACTGTCTCAAGAGCCTACTTTGACCTAGTTTGGTACTTTTCCAGCGTCCTAGGTTAGAAGAAAATGTCTTATGCAACTAAGATCCAACCTCTGTTGGTAATCTTGGTGAAGAATCCTGAAGCATCCATAGCTTACAAGACTTAGCCGTTTCGTTTATTTGAAGGATTTGTAATTGTGTGGCGAGGTAATAATTACCGAGTCAACAAATGTATACGTTTTCTTCGGGTTAATGAGACTGAACGAAAAACCTCGAGGCCTAGAAAGTAAGTCAGAACGTGATATCTCAATACAACGACAACAATGACAGTTTAGCAGTTGCAATGGAAAAGAGCGTGCAAAATTTGGATTTCCTGATCAGCTTTTCTACTCTATCTAGACTTTGAGGTGGCGTTAGATTGTATATCAAAAAGGGAAGGTTCTGCCGATAATACGGTAGGGGAGCTCGTATAAACCCGATTTCGTTCCAATCTGAGATCCTCCGACCCTAGATCCACTAGATCCACTAGATCTCGATTTTCTTGTGGAAGCGATCAGCTGAGGCGGTGGATTGACCAAGTGGACTAGCTCTCGCACGACAACGAATCCGCAATCATAGCCTTTTCAGGGCCTCATTGCCTCATCGTGGGCCGAACCTCGTCATTATGAGTTTAGACGCCGGTAGGGTGGTTATGGCCACCGAGTGCGTTTGCGATTTGGTTGGTGAAGTGTTTGTACGCAGTGGTAGGGTTAGGGATCTTCAAACATGCGCTTGAAGAAAGCGTTCTGGGCCTCGGTGAGCGCCTTCTGATTTTCATCCGTGTTGAGCACCAATAGTGTAGTAGTGGAGGAATCGTAGATCTTATCAAACAGCGAAATGACATCTTCCCAACTGAGGTCAATCGCGGTTTTACGCATCGCTGTGATGGTCGTCGGATCTCTAGTGGCCTTGTGCTGATCCAATGGTCCCGCCGTTGCTTCGCTCGAGGACGATGATAAAGGCTTCAGCTCATTGAAGCTGGCAACCTGCTGGTATGATGCCTGGCGAGAGCCACTGGAAGTGTCCTCTTTCTCTGCGCTTGTGCTGGTGGACGTTGCCATTGTGTATTTGAGTAGAGTCGGCTTGGACACGACGGTGCTGTAGGTTTGAGGGGGTTTGACCCTTGAGACGGAACGACTGCGCGGTGGGGAAGGCAGCTTGTTGTGGAAACTCAACGAGGAATTTAGATGTCTATGTTATATGGAGTTCGGAAGGATATTGAGTAGAAAACGACGAGAAACGCGTGTCGCGAACAGGAAATGATGCGCTAGTGATTTGGCGCAGTATGGTACAGTGAGTGGATAGGTACGGTATAGTATTTGTATGTCGTAGTATCCGTTGAAAGATATCGGTTTATTACCGTATTTAGTACATAATGATGAGATCTAACTACATATAGTGCACAGTCTCATTCAAGAGGTGGAAATACCTTAACCACATCGGGAAATCACTCTCTCATTGATCAGAAAATATCGGACTAATACATTCCCCGATTTCGCTGAAACAGTACAAGCGGATTACAAATGGTGGGGTTAGAACGGAGATATCTAAAGCACTTATAGCCGCGCTTTACTCGAAATACAGCAGATCTCTCTACCCCCTCGCTCCTCGCTGCCGCCAGTAGTTCTCGTGCCATCGATGCGACCATAGACGGGCTTGAGCGAGCCAAATCAAGATCAAGGAATATGAAGAATTGGCAGTGCATATTGAGCCGGATTATCACCGGGGCAAAGGCCCGAAGGAATTCATATATATCCCAGAGACGATCATACTAAAATGCGACACCAAGAGATCTCACTTGGCCTTTCAGCAATACGACGTGAACGAAGAACGGGCGAGCCTTCAGAAGCAAAATTTGAATGAGATGTGACGGCATCTCGGTGGACCATGACTGGTTAGGCGATCACGTTGGTCGTGCGAAGCCTAAGGTTGATTTTCAAACGTAGGGCGTAAATTTTTGAACCTGACACGATGTAACGTGTCGTACATATGTAGAGCTCGAGGTTGCGTCAGAACAAAGCAGGCATCATTCTATCCAAGCCCCTACGCATTCTTTTGTGTAGAATACCCATGATCGGACCTTCGTGCTGAGTTTGCAGAGGAGATCGTCACTTTTTCCCACTGGAAGCGGTATAACATGCGGAAGAAATTTAAACAATGCGAGCTGCTAAGATAGCTTGAGTAAATAGTCTTAATGAGGTAACTTTAGCCAGGGCCTATCACCGCATACAATAACTAGGTTATGTTGATGCCATCTGCCTTATCTAAGCATATTAGGCACTGAATTTATCGATTTCCAGAAGAACACCGTTATCAAAACGGTTTCCAGAAAGTTCAGAGGAGAATAGAAAGAGGCACATGGCTCCCACACACTTGTGTGGCCTATAAATACAATGTAATTGAGAGATACACAGACGAGTAATTGGATCTACATTAATTTTGACGTGCGGTATTGAGTCAAGGAATCATACTGGCATTATGGTTCATTAGATCGAAATGACATATTCCCGTCGGACAAAGCCTACCAGAGCTACCAAAAGTGCCCTTTGGCTACAGTGTTTCTTTTTTCTTTCTCAACACATTTGTTGTTCGCTTCTGCGTAGACGTCTTTTTCTTAGAGACAGACTCGCTAGATTTCGTCGGATTGAAGAAGCTTGTGCTTGCTTGTGTCACCCTGTGGAAAGCTTTTCTCGCTGCAATGTCAATCGATAATCTTCTTGAGTGTTGTGTATCTTGACGTGGAAGATCAAGGGACTGGAACCTTGGTTGTACCCTGTCGGAGACTGGCGAAAGATTCAGGAACTGGAATTGAGGTTGGGAGGCGTCAGGTACAGGATAAGTTTGTTTGAGCTTCATTTCCTCGGCGATGTTCTGGTTGGGAGTATGTGATTTTCTCGGCGGTTTGAGCACGAAGGGGTATGGTGTAAGTGGCCGCAAAGCTGTTGAACCTCGTGCTGGATTGGATGTTTTGCGAGCATCGATATTGTTGTAATGGGTTTGAAGATCACCTGAACTGGGCTTTCTTTCAGGAAAGCTTGGCGATAGCTTCTTCTTGTGGCGGAGTGAAGGTGTTTGAGCTAGCGGAGCTTTGTTTTCTGGTAAAGTTTCTGCTACATCTGCGCTGACGGCTTTTTCCTGCGTCGAATCTTGTTGTTCACTTCTTACCATGGGCATCGCCGCGTGTTCTTCCTTCTTGTAACGAGCCTCTCTTCTCTCGAGCTCTATTTCCAGTACCCTCATACCTCGCGGAATTATTCTTCTCAGTCCATCGTCTTCCACGTCAAAATATACCGCCCATTCATTTGGCTTTTCTTCCACAGCACACCATCCTTCCCATTTGAATAACGTCACTCGGCGACTGTGACTTGTGCAATCAAATGGTCCGGTAATATTTCCATCTGCATCCTTGCGCACACCATATCGCAGCTGCTGAGTCTCTGCATCGACGTACATCCAGTTCATGATAGGCTGATTCATGGATATTTTTGTCACTAGTCCTTCGTATGCGCTATCCGGGTAAGGGAGGTAGTAACCGCAAGCCATGCAGAGAGTTTCTTCGACATCACAATCTTGTGTACCGGAGTCGATGAATATCTACAGGAGCCATCAACCACGTATCGTGTGCATCAATTCATTAATATACATACCCGTCCATCTCGTAGAACGAGAGGTTCATCGTTGATTTCGCGCGCTCGTAAGGATGGCTTTATGCAATGCGCGATGAAGTTGCATCTTCGCGCGCGGTGTTCCTCTCTCTTGTCTTTCGACTGTGCTTGTCGAATGGCCTCCTGGGTCCCTAAGAGACCTGGTACAGTGGCCATTGTGATCAGAAGCGACATGGCGTGGAGAGGCGATCCACTAGGTATCTAGAGTATGCGCTGCGTGCAAGGGTTGGAAGCTGATGGTGGCAAGTTGCGCAACTCTCGTTCTAGGGAGTTCGGGTGATCTCGGGAAGACCGATATCAGAACCAATCTTTCGGGATATGTGAGTCTATTACGGTGTAATTGCGGTGGGCAGAACCCAAAGCACGTCGGTGGAGTAGTCCTTCGTGACGTGTTCCCCTTATCTGGATGCAATCTCGTCAAGACGCAGGGCTATTCCAAGCGCGATCATGCAATGCCGACCTTAGGACCTGAGGTATTTCTGTACATGAGACGTCGATGCGATGTCCTGCCTTGCGAAGTTTAGGCCCGCTGTAAGAATGAGGTGATTGCCAAGGTAGTATTGCAGATGGGGCTTGCGAACGAAGGCCAGAGTGCCGTGACATTCACTAGCACTTGGAGGCCTGAAGAAAACATGTAGTTACCTGCAGTCTGCATAAGTTTGAGTGCCGCATACTTCCCTATTACGTACGACTAAGGTCCCCGGCGGCAATTGGTTTGAATCAGGCGCTGGTCTGTTGGTGCAACACGACGAGCCGAGCATCATCATCCCTGTAATAACTGCTGTTATGTATGAAGAAATGCGTATATTCCGAGGACCTGGCATATTTGCAGAACCAAGTTTGTAATTGTCATTTAGTAGTAGTTATTCACCAAGCACGCGCATTTCATCAGGGATGCCATTTTATGCGTACGTGTTCAACAATGAGAATGGTCATATCACTTTGCGCCCTAAAGAGTGATACTAGCAGCTTTGAACCTCTCCTAAGGAACTAGATGCGAGAATTTCGTAGGTTGTTTGCATCCATGCACTGCGGTAACGACACCGCAATCGAAAGGCCCTAGTCAAGTGCCTGATTGGAACATTAAAAGGGTCACAAAAGTTCCATCATGATCAATCTTCTAAGGTCATCTTATGGTCTGGACAAAGGCCATCAAAAACGAGAAGTAGCGCGCTTTTCGTGCCAAACCACCCTTAGGAAGTGACGAATAGTCGATCTCTGCGAATGTGTTCTACGAATACGCCATTCAACAAAGCCCAACAAACTGCGCTGTGGGTACATATTTTACTCCTCGCGCTTGATTAAATTGCAGCGGGAAGCTATGCAAGAGATATTGCGGGAGCGGAAATGCCCGTAGATAGCTGTGGTAGCGGGTCCTTTCTGATGAATAGTATTGGCTACGCGACTTGAAACCAACGCGGGGTCAAGGTAGCAGATGTGCATCTCGTCGTTAGACGCCGCAGACGATGTCAAGTGCCGGGCAATGATCTGATTATTCTGGGGCTAATGTGTTGTACACGATCTCCAACAAGGGTATTGCTGGCTCGGTCCGCTGGCGTAGCGCTTACATTGCGTTTTTGATCTGAGACATTAACGTATCATTCGACCACGACGATTGTCGAGATCTCTCGTCGGAAACAGTGTGGAGGCTGCGCAATCCTTCGTTCGCTCCTTTGTTCCGGACCACGACATCGGCAATGTTGACAGTGAAGGCACTGTGTGTACCGGCGAACTCCTACGGTGTGATCCTTGTCCGGCTATCAAAGCGCCTGCAGAGCATAAGCTATTGCTAGGGGTGTGATCCTTGCTCAGACTACTTCTGAATGTGTTGCGATCTTACAACGGTAGGTCTTACCCGATAGCTCCGCTCGACCGCGTGAGAATGGAGGTGTGAATGAAGTAAGATATACTTACCCTGGAGGACTCCACTGGGTATGTAGAGAGAACGAGTATAAGTATTCACATTGCACGAAGATTGGAAAGTGTCCACTCAACTCCATCGCCAATTTCAGCTACACCAACACCAGCAGTACCACCAATCTTTCTACTACGGAATTGCCAGCCTCCACTATGTCTTCTTCCCGCGAGTAAGCCTACAAAATCCCGACGAACGAATTTACATACTAACCAAATCATAGCTCCGTCACTCTGTGAGACCTACTTTTCATCCACTTTCAACAAATATGTACTCATATGCGTAGACCTAACCTGAATGCCTCCGATGACGGCCATGCCGCCGGTGGTCGCCGGGGTCTCACAAACATCAAGTCTGGCCCAAACTCGGCTCTCAATCAGGCCCCGGGAAGTTTACTCAAGGGAGCGACAGATGCAAACGGCAACTTGAAAGATGCAAGCTTGATGGTGGGCATCAAACTCGACCTTGAGGCTGAGGTGCACTTGACGGCTAGAGTCCGTGGAGATATCACCATTGGACTGTACTAGTGGGGTCGGCATTACAGCTCTTTCTCGATTGATCTCACCGATCGAAGGCTGAGACGATCGGTGAGATCACTTATCGCAATGGGTACTTGCATCCTGATGAAATCGCCAATGTCTATGGCTAGGTTCGGAGACTTCATAGGCAATATTCAATTTCGCAGTCGGGTTAGGTTCTACATAATTCTACGAGTGAATGGGAGAATGAACGTGCGTCGGAATATTTCCAGGACTTCAACAACAGAGTCTAAAACAGGACCTAATATTAGTCTCGCAATGTGTTCATCCATGCCATCTCTGCTTAGATCGTCAAGCATCACTTGTTAATGTAAAATTTGTTCCATATTGCGTTTTCGGATTGTCTACTGACTACTACATCTCAGTTTCCAGGGGCATTCATCCAATCTCTTCAACGCGTCAGAAACTTAATCAAACATTGGACTCTTGAGTGTAAAATGTTTAGATCTTGCGCTTTGATGGCTCGAGTTCGACATTCATGAAGTTCAACCTGAAGTTCTCAAATAGAGCCTGGCTGAAGTCAGCAGTCTGTACACTGTAAGCGAGTTGGTAATAGTAATATTACTGAGATCAAGGGGGCCGGCGCCTCATAGCGGCCTCTCTAATCTTCTTTCACCAAGTAAGCCTCCATGCTGCTTCTCGGACCTGCTTTCCTCATGGCAGGTCGAAGGTCTAATAGGGCAGAGGAGAGGTCGAAAAGAAACTCTTTAGGGAACCCGTCGTAGTCATTGAGATGCTCTCTAGATGCATAATAGGCGAAGAGGTCCACTAATAGCTTTCGCAAAGCAGAACCAAACATTGTACGGCCATATATAGCCTTGATATTGTCTAGTTCAGGCAGGACCCAATTTTTCTCCCCTCGAACTTCTCGCACTGCTTTCACCAGCGCCTTGGTGGCTGCATTCTTGCTTCGGACGTCTTGGAACTTATCAGCAAGAGTGTAGAGATTGATAGCCATCCACCGCTCATATCTTGCAGCGGCCCTGATATTGGTCTGGTCTGAATCGATAGACATGTTGCCTGTGTACAAGTAACGAAGATATACGCTGAAAACTGTAGGCTCGTCCTCTGGTAGGTCAATAGCGCAATCCTTGGCCTCTCTCCAATCCCCCTCGAGAGCCTTCTGAAAGAAAACCGAACGCTCTTTGAGAATGGGCGGATGAACGAAGAAGACTTTCTCGTTGCCGTTCTTGCCAAATGTGATCTTCACAATGTCGCGGTAGCTGTGCGATCAATCCGTGAGCTATTGCAGTCTGTTTCAGGGCCATCTACTCACTCTGAGATCTCTTCTGGTGTCATGATTGAATAATTGGAAGCCGTGACTCTTGGGAAGTCGTATTAGCTTCAAGGTCTCCTGTAGACTTTGGCACTGGGAGACACTGCAGGGGCGTGAGATAAAGTGGATGAAGAAATGGTACTAAGATGAAGTGGAGGGTTTAAGAGATTTACGGTAATTTACCCGCAAAGAATTACTGTGGTGAAGATGAAAGTGAAGCCAAAAAGAGCGACGTCACCTCACGTGACGTGGCTGTCATTAGGAAGGCACGACATAGCTATTCGAGGCAATTTTGCAAGTTCTTAGAACACTGGCGACCTTTCACTTTGAAGTGATACTGTGTTGTTCTTCGTTAGAGCCCTGCAATCTAATTTCGAAATGCGTATTACTTCGAGCTACGAAATACAAGCGCAGGCTATGTAAAACATGATAACATACTAATCTAACCTGCATTGGCCGATACTCATTATTCAAATTGTATCAAAATCTGAGAACACATTTCCTGAAATGCAGCTTGTCGATCTGCTCGCTTGGGCGACCAATGCTGTCATACTCCTATCTCGGCTTGCCGTTTTAAACCATAGCCATGAAGCTCCGCGATCAACTATCTGTAAGCCTAGTGTTTCTTCTCCATACCTTTCTTTATATCTGCCTCGATGACCTAGAACAAGAGTTCTGCGTGAAATTTGCCATCGGACTTAGGATAAGTTCACGTAAGAACTTTACAAGCCAGATCTCTGCTTTCGTACACATGAGAAGGTAGTTATAATCCGCGCTGACGAACAGATCAACAAGAAATTGCCAAGCAAGATATCCTTTTAAGCTTTGATGATCGTCGCTATCTCTTAACATAATTCTCCCCCGGCGGCAATTCTTGCAGCTTGCCATCCCTATACTCTAACGGACGGTCAACAACCCATTCCACCGCCGCAGCTGCTGATCCCGTAATGACTACATTTGATGCAAGCAATCCTGCATCCTCATGCCAGCCCCCGGCATCCAGGTTATAATTCTGTATATCTTCCAATCTTTCCTCCGCAGTCTCAATCCCTAGCGCTTCTTGTATCGCTTCCACAGGTGCATTCACCACCTCGTTAAAGTCCTGAATCCCGCTTGTATCCACAAGCGCTTCATGCAGCAAGCCCGTGTCACTGAATGCAGTGGCAGGGAATGCGAGGAGCAGATCATCATGACCCAGCGTGATCGGGATGAGAATCGCTTTTCTCAAGCATGACTCGGCCGAGTCCTCGAGCTACGTCTCGCTTTCGGATGCGTAATCCTCTACCGTTCATTTGTTGCGCGAGCTCTTTTCTGTCCTTCTCGGCACGATGCAGGATGTACACGTTTATTCCAGCGGGCAATACTATGTGTGGTAAGACTGGGGCTAGAACACTTGCGGAGACCAGGCCGATGGAGCCGCGACTAATATGACGCGTTACTTGTCGAACGTTGGCATTGAATTTATCTTGATCTGATGGTTTTTTGAGCTCTGGATGCTCCGATTCTAGTAAACGCTTGTTCTTGTGGTGTTTGTGGGTTTTGTAGGCTGCGACGACGGTGGGGACGGCCATTATAGGCATTACGGGGGTGAGCAAGGCGGAGAAGCCGGTTACTGCCGCGCCGAAGGCGCGTTTATGTCTCGACTTGGAGTAGGCGGCTTGGATATTTGGGTCGAAGTTGCTGGCTGTCGACATTGTGGTGATTCGCTCTTGGGTGTTGATGGTAAAATGTCTGGATATGCAAGTTATTCACTTGTCTATTGATTCGTTACTGTTTAGACGGTAGTGATTGGCAAAACAGTTGATTTTTGTATGAGAACCACTACTTCATATATATATCAAATGAGGGGATCATCAGGCTGAAGTTACACATAATGCCACACGATAACTTTCAAAATCTACCTTGGGGCGCAGTTTCGGCCCCCTCTAGAGTCATAGCATTATACCCAATAGTCGCTCTCCGTAATGTTAAAAGATACTGAGATATTACTCGAAACAGATATAGAGTTATTCAGAGATATGGAAGGGTGGTGGGGTCCAAGAATAATGTGCAAATATGGTGGCGCAGCTACAGAATTGCGACCGCCTGAACGTTCGGCTCTTTACACATCTGGTCGTGAAACATGCAGTCCTACATCTGGCATATATACAAACCGATTATCATGTAGTGTTGCCTTCAACATAAAACCCTCTTACTTGCCTACTCGATGCAAAGTCCGCTTTCCATATTTGTCAACAAACTCAGGGTGATTCACTCCGTGTTTTAGACCTAGTGAGCCGACACTGTTAGCCTTTGAATTTTGTTCTGCTGCAACGAAAGCAGCGCAGAGTCTTTTCATGTGACATGGTAGGGCATTTTTGGAAAGTAAATTGCGATGTTGTGTAACTGGAACAGGCAACTCCACGGAAGGTGGCTGTGCTGCTTAGCGCTTTGGGCTGAGTACTGAGCCCACCTCGCAAAAAGGTTTCCCTATTCGGAACGTCAGCTCTACACAAAACAAGCCTTGCTAAGTATCGGTAGGAGAAACGCAGCCATATATAATGGTTGTCTATGCCAACAGATTATTCCCACTGTACACCAAGGCCGATCAAATTACTATTACGATAGCAGAGACGAGGTCTATATCATACTACATCATCCCTTCTTGAGAAATCCACCTCAGTCTCTAACTACACTTTTTTCCTTGCAGCCATCGCGACATATCTTTACCCCTATATGCTGCCGTATGGCCTACATAAACTTCTAAGCAAACACTAATACCTGCACACATCAAACTATTGGTGCAATTCATATTTATGAGAAAGGGAGAGGTCCCATATTTTCGCCTATTACATTGCTAGGCAGTGCGTGGTATTGATTAGATACCCAATTGTGCACCGCATTTATCGACAAGCCAGGATCTGCCGACACCTACTGATTCGTCTTGATGTTCTACGTCAGTATGTTCTTGATAATGAGACTGGAATAATCGAGGTATAAGACGATCATATATTGATTCATTATAGAACTAGAAGAGACACGGGAGTGGTTCTCTAAGCATCTAAGATCTTGATCATTGTAGCGAGCCGTAGTAGTATCCCTCGGATGCTCTAATTTCCCAAGAAAGAGTCCACAGATAGTATAAAAATTTCCGGTCGGTTGAACTAGACTTCAAGAGGCAAGAGGAAAGTAGAGCTATCATGGAAATAAGCTTGCGTCGCATTGACAGTGGGCTATAGTGCAGAGACATTAGCCGACTTCTCGCTACTTTCCTCAACACTCCAGCTACCTAGGCCTATTGCTTTATCTCGTTATTTTCACATTATAATATACAGCATAGATCTTCTTTCGAGAGCTCATATCCCTCTCATTGTTGGCAGCGTTATCGAGGGCTTATGAGCCGTAGGAGACTTTGCCGGAGCGCACCTCAGGGCAGCCTAGGGGGTAATCATGGCCACGGCTTGAAGCATGTGACAACGATTGTACAAGATGATTAGAAGACCCGTGTCGATGGGAAAGACGCATCCTCGTTCGTGTTGGCCTTTACAAGCTTAGCGGGGCAGTGCTACCATCCCAGCAACAGTCTGCATACTAATAGGCGCCTACAACCTCAGCCTCTTCACGAGCCACTTCTTCCATCCCAATAACAGCCAAAACAACACGCATCAAAGATCATGATACTGTGCTAGAACAGCATTCACAAGGTTCCATCGCAGCCGCTTCTTGATGCATAACACTCCACGCTGTGAAGAACCGACCTGGGTTTTGGCCCCCACTACAGCCTCGTCCTACCATGGCCGACCCATTGACAGTCATCGGAGGTGTCGCATCAACCGTTCAGATCATCGACATTCTCACCAAAGCAGTCGCCGTCCTTAATACACTCCGTGCGCAATGGCAAAGCTCCGACATTGCCCTCATCAGTTTAACTTCCCAATTGGGAGCCCTCAGCGCCGCACTCTCCAAAATCCAAGAATGGATGGAAAGTGCGATCGAGGAAGTCCATCACCAACTGGTCATGGATCTGAATACTGCGATTAATTGCTGCAAAATGCTTGCGGCTAAGGTGTATACTGAGATTAGTGATTTGCAAAGCGGAAACGGCGGGAAGATGCTGGCGACAGCGAAGGCGAGGTTCTTGTTTAGGAGAAGTGGGGTGGGTGAGCTACAGAACATGATTGACCGGCAGACTGCTACGCTGACGTTGCTTCTTACTGCATGTAACAGGTACGCACTTTTCCTCAGCACTCAATATAATCAAGGCTAATCCTTCCGAGTAAATCGCTATCAAAACAACAAGAGATATTAGGAGCTTCAGGGGTCCGTAAGAGGATGGACATTGTGCAGAAAGACTCGGAGTCGCTTCATGTTCTTGCCGATACATCGTCTTTCCTCTCAAGAAATACAGAGAGAAGCTCACGATTGTCTATGCTGTTTGATTTCGACGAGCAGCTATTTTCTTCGAAGCCTTACAAAGCTATGATCCGCAAGACTGTCAAGCTCTCGATCCGTTCACCGGAGAAGGACGGCCCAGGGCCAGAAGAAGTTGTCACTAGCGTATCTAGTGACGCAGTGGGATCAAAAACACCGAAAGTACCTTTATTGAGTAGCATCGACCAGCCAACTACAGTTGGACCAAAGGAAATCACGAAAATCGTGATGCTAGGTACATTCACTCCCCCCCTTGGAAAGCGGCTGTGAGGCTAATCGTTGAAAAGGTCAAGGAGAAGCCGCGAAGACTACATTTGTGAAGCAGATGCAATGGATGTATGCCTCTGGTTTCTCCACAGATGAGCGGAAAGTCTGGCAGAGCACTATATACGATGACCTTGTGACAGTATTTGGCTTGCTTGTGAAGACTCGTCAAGAACTCTGGAAGAACACTATACAATACGACCATGAATTTTCGGTAAGTACTGTCGTTATGCTGATTCGATTACTTCCATCTAATTAATCACGGATATATAGGATCAAGTGGATCTAGTTCATAGTACCCTCGAAAGTGAACAAGAAGATAAATTTCCCTTCGCATTTGCAAGCGTATTTAGGCGACTTGTCAGAGAGTACGCACCAATAGCCCGTGAAACTCTTGGTCCCAATTGTTTGCCTAAAAATCTCGATTAGTAAGTCGCATTGCATGCTGTCAATGCAACAACAGCTGACCATTGAAGCTTCGTGGAACACCTCGATCGCATATGTAGCGCTGCCTACACCCCTACTAGCGAAGACATCTTTCAAGCCCGAGCGCGCACCACGGGCATCCACAAGTACCGTTTCAGTGTACCTGATCACGGCATATATCACTTCTACGATGTAGGGGGTGAAAGAGTAGAGCGCAAGAAATGGATCAACATATTTGATCAAAACTCCCATGTCTTACTATTCGTACCTATGGACTCGTATGACCAAGTTTTATATGAGGACGAGGCAACTGTAAGCCGCACCCACATACGCTTGTGAACCTCACCCTGACCACTCATCAGATCCGCATGCAGGAAGCCCTCGCACTCTTCGGCTCTCTCGCTAATAGTACGAATTGGTGGACACAGAGCAAGATTTTTCTCTGCTTCACTAAGTACGACCTCTTTGAGAAGAAGATCAGCGCAGGGTCGAGTCTGTTAAGTGACTATTTTCCGGAGTACGATGGTCCTCCGACGGATGTGCTGGCAGCGAGAAAGTATCTCACAGATAGATTTACGAATTTGTTGGAGCAGCGGAGCGAGCTGGACGTCTTCTACTTCAACGCCACGAATACCGAGGAAGTGCGAGGAGTGGTGGAAACGATACTTGGGAATGGATATCCACGGTCGGGTTATTATTGTTTTGATAAGAGGACAGATTCCCTTAGCTTGAACATGAATATGAAATAGATCCCAAGAGGGAGAATAATATTAAAAGCCCTTAACCAGCCACCAATCTAGCTTGGAATCATGTTGTGGGTGAAGATCATGTAGGTGGATGATTGCATTTCGTACCTTCCCAAGGATGAATCAGCAGCTCCTGCTATCGGAGACAGACTCCGAGCACGAGCACGGTATGGCGAGATGGCCGCTAGCACTCTTCCACACGAACATAAACCTTCAAATGTCACAGGGTAAACGGTTATCGAATGTAATAGTTCAGCCTCGCCGCGTACAACGGCGATGCATAAGCGTGCGACTAGGCTGATTGAAGCATGATGCAAAGTCGGATATAAATCGGACCAGGGCCTTCCCGCGCGTCACTGAGACAACGAAACGAACGAACTCCACCGCACTCCCTCGACGCTACTCCCCGCACCGCCACAGCTTGCTCCGCGGTCGAGGATGTGTCTGTGGGCCGGTTCGCGATCTCAGCATGGCGTTTGAGGTATCGTACAACCTCGAGAATGAGCAGCAGTTCTGGGACGGTGAGACTTGCCCGCTTGCGACGACCCCGCCACCATTTGCGCCGTGCTTGCTAACGCGCCACAGAGCTCGACGACATCGTCTCGACGCGCTGCCAGGCGCTGCAGCACGAGGTCATAGACAACGCCCTGCGTTCGTACCTCAATGTCACCACCAGCTACCAGTGTACCCGACCCCGCCCTGGCTGTTGCTGTGCGCGCCCCCGTTGACCGCGAGTAGCCGAGTACCTGCAGACCGAGTACAGTGTTGCGAAATGCGTCTATCGTCTGATACAAGGGGAGCTGTTTTCTGCCCATAAGGACTATGTGCGTAGGCAGATAATATACTGCCTGCTGCAGGTATGCGGAAGAATGCGTCTGGTCGGCGTGCGCAATGGCTAACGAAGCCCAGGAGGACGATAACCCCACGCTGCACATAGTCGCCGCCTTCCTTCTCTTCGACGGCCGCAATAACCAGAGCGATGCCACGTTTGAGATGATGCATGAAGAGGGCGTCTTTCCGCGGTTGATAGAATTGATACAGCTGGAGAGCGTGCAGGAGGAGCCCCAGCTGCACCAGATGTTGCTGGAGCTCATGTACGAGTCCTCGCGCATTCTACGGCTACGGTGGGAGGACTTTAGTATGTAGCCTCCAGTCACAGCGGGGGACGTGCCGGATATCGATCTTGGGCTAACGGAGAGGTGCAGTGGCCATTGACGACTCTTTTATATTGTATCTTCTTGCGGTTATAGAAAGCGTCTCGGAAGACGTCGAGGATCCATACCACTATCCCGTAATACGCGTTCTGGTATGGTCACCGCATCACTTTCATCTCTCCCCGCTGACCCACATAAGCTGGTCCTGAACGAGCAATACCTGGTCGCTTCAACCCAGCAGCAACTTGGCCGCTCGAATATAACGAATCGTGTGATAAAAGCGCTCTCCACCCATGGCATGACCTACAAGACTTTTGGCTGCAATTTGATCCTTCTTCTGAACCGGGAGTCCGAGACCTCGCTTCAACTACTAATACTCAAGGCGCTCTACCTCATTTTCGGGAATCCACAAACAGCTGAGTACTTCTACACGAACGATCTGCACGTCCTCGTCGACGTCATCCTCCGCAACTTGATAGACCTCCCTTCGGACTCGCCGGCCGCGAACGCTCTACGGCATACCTACTTGCGTGTCTTACATCCAATCCTCATGAACAGTCAAATTAGCAAACCGCCGCACTACAAACAAGACGACATCCACCGCATTCTCAACCTTCTCAACACAAGCGGTAACCATTTTGCACCTGTAGACGAAACGACGAAGCGTCTCGTGAATAGATGTACATCCGTGCCATGGTTAGCGCCGCCCAGAATCACACGAACTGATACCTTGGAGACCAACGGCAGTGATGGTGCAGTGCCATCACCAATCGAGCAAGGCGCTGGCCATGGACAGAAAGAATTCGCGCGGCGCATGCTCGGTATGAGTATGGACGATGGGGGAGCCAGCTCGACGAGCGTATTAGAGGTTGCGTCGCACACCGAGAAGCCTGGTGTGCAGACACCCAGTAGGGGGAAGGATGTCGCATAATGACGGGTACGTCAATGCATACTATGGGCTCGAACGCGGTCATATCATCTACAAGCTTGGTATCACCTATCTGAACGGTACCCAGCCTGATGTCGTATCTCGGCTCATCATCCGGATTTGCACATGTTTTCTCTGAATTTCCTTCGTCTTCCAGAGCAATACATTTCCTGTATCACATGCATTGCATAGGTGGCGTTTGTGGAGCACCTGGAGCGTTTAGTTGGCCCGTAATTACCACCGCTTTTTTGGGTTCTGGCATTCGTGTCGATTCTAGGAGTCTTACTACCCATGTGGTTCGAGAATGCGACTTTCAATTTTACACGTCCGTTTGGCGTTTTTCCTCACCCGTTTCGTGCGCTCGGCGTGATGCGTGCTAGTGTTTCTGCGCACCAGGGTACAGATTGTTGAATGTGTACGGCTGACAATGCGTACGACAGAACGCCTACTCCAGTACTACAAGGGCCGTCATAAAGTTCTACGTCCAGATGCCAAGGATCGCCCAGAGACTTGGTCATTGTCCTCCCATGCTCTTCCATGCTCCCACCTCTCTCTGCCTTGTCCTTGTGTCCCCATGGTCAGCTCTGGATATCGGGAGTATACGGACACCTCAGTGACGTCTTCCGACTAAGCCACTGCCGCGTGTACTGTACAGCGGGGTGACTTGGCTGCCGGCATCCATGGGGATCGAGGCAAGGCGTAAGTGACAAGAAGCTAGTGGGAGGTTAGAGACTTGTCCCGGCTGGGTGGAGCTTTGTGCGACGACGACGACTCGATGTGGAGGGCAAGAGATAGCGGTGCTGGACGTACGCCAAGGGTTGTTTCGAAGGGCGCAGCATTCTATCCTCCGCGGGAGGTACAGTGGATAGTGGGAACAAAGACAAGCGGGTGCGATCGATGCGAGGGGGAGGAGGCAAACTGCCGCCCCCCGTGGATATGCTGCGGCGTGTAACGTGGCTTCCTTGGTACTTTTCGAGACATGGCTTTTCATCGCTCGATCTGCGTCATTCCATGTATGAATCAGATCTGCCGGGATGAACCTCCAGATTACCGACTCCGCCCCTTGTCCTTTTTCCATGAGCGTGCGTGTGTGTGTACATGCCGATCATCACCATCAGGGTGCTCACGTTCCCAATCCTGTCACTTGCTCACTCGCGAGTTCATCCGAGTGTTACATGTGCGTTTGCTGGCGTTATATTACCCGGCCTTGATAGATGTGCATGGGCATGTGTCACAAAAGCGATGTTTCTGGGGCCGCACGCATGGCGTTGGCGCCGAGGACCGGGTTGGACGGCGCACGTCTGGATGTTTCGGTATTGTCAGACCACTTTACCAGCGGCCCATTGTGCCGGCGATGGGGTGCGTGAGGTACCGTAGGGTCACAGAATGTTTGGGAGCAATGGAGGGGAAATATGGAGATATACAAGAAACCTACAGAATAAAAAAATACCTTCTGTGTATGGTGAGTCGAGTGGGTTCCTTTTCCTCGGTGAAAAACTTCATCGTAAGGTATAGATGACAACATCTCTTTACGGATAGTCCGTTGGGTGTACACTCCTCCTACGCGACTGTGGTTCCTCTGCGACGCTCAACACCCCCGTCCCCCCCGTCCCACCATCCCACTCTCCGGTATAATCAGCCCACTATACACTTTCGCCGCCCAGCTTCTTGCGCGCGCGTGTATACAATGCCTACAGCCCACCTTCCCCTTTTCGCCCCGGACGGCACACATCCTTCGTCCCCGCGGCCGTGAACGGGTTTCAACCGCTTCGTGTATGCGGCTCTATTCACCTCCCCCCGCCGGCCGCTACTAACACACTCGACTCCACTCTAAGGCGGCAAATCTGACATGAAAACCCCCCATCCCACGCCCAGAGCCCAAAGCGTAATCTTATTGACCAAGCGCCCCCAAAACGCAAGTACCAGTCCCAAACGGCTTCGAGACGAGGCCCAAGTTGTAGTGGGCATTTGACATGGCCCATTCGGTACACCTTCCCCAACTACGACTCAAGCAACAACAAGTAGGTAAGGTCCAATTCCCGACTGCGCGGGCTCGCAAGCATCGAGTTCCGAGTAGCCGCAATCTTGCCATGCGTGTCGATCCCCCCCCATCCACGCACGCCGCTCAGCCTCACAGCCAAGAAAAGGACAAGAGGCGACGAGGACAAGTAACGCGTGCTGTGGTTCGCAGGGAGCGTTGTCGTGTCGCACGGCTTCCTTACTTGCTTGCCTAGCCAAGCACACGTGCTGGATTCCAAATCTTACAAGCGGGTTGGAGGGGGCACGTTTCCAAGGGTTGGAAGGGTGACGAAGGGGGGGAGCCCCTTGTTCGGTGGTATATTGCGGAGGCTCGGCACCCGCGCGTTTTGTTTCGACGACGTGCTATATGTGCGGTGTTATGCGCTGCATAACTCTGTGCAACTTGGAGCTGAGCGTCCGCTGCGACGGGCGCGTGTTGCTGCCCAAGTTTTCAAATGCGCAGGGAGGGAGTAGGGAATGGTGTGGTGAAAGGTGATTTTATTCTGTAGATGGATGCTCGACTCAGCAGTAGAGGAGCGCCTTGCGTCTACTAGTCTATGTATCTTCTTCTTCTATTGAAAAGATGAGGAAATTGTCAAAGATGCCTCCATTGCTAGGGCTCCGTCGTGAATCGTGAGAGCTGTATGAAGGGGAAACCCATCTTGGATGGGCTCTAAATGGACCTGAACGCCTCCACGCTTTTCCGCAAACAGAACCATGTGAATAAAAGCCTACCATACGCCGTGAAATGAGGCTGCGTGTCTCTGGAGCGTTGAGCACTCCACGCGAGCGTTCCTACGCAGTGATATATCCGTGCATCCAGAATGCCATACCAATCCCCCCTAGGACTTAGGAGATAATAGGAGTAGAAGAAAAATTCCCTAGTCATGCCTTCAAACGTTCCTTTCAGGCGCCAACACTGCAGCCTCAGGAACGGTTTCGATTTTCTCCTCGCTCATCTGCCTGCTCGCGGCCTTGCTATTCACCCTCGTCGAGCTCCTGCTCAAGTTGAACGGATTCGTAGAGTCCACCGTAGCCCGACTGACTCTCCTCTTCTCGCTCCACTCCGCCTTCTCATGCTTGCCAAAGAAGCGGTACAAATGCGTGCTAACATGTGCCCCATCCATGCAGGGCAAATACCACCTCGCCACTATCATGCACACGGCTGAGAGCGTGAGACTGATGGCGGACCAGAGCTGTACGGTGATATATGTCGAGTACTCGGTGACAAGGTGGCCTGCGATGAGTGGGCCGATGAGCGACGGGATGGCGGCCGCGCTGTACATCATGCCTGTCCACTGGCCGAGTTTTGAGTGGGCGAAATGCTTGTTCGAATTTTCAGTGTACGTGCAGTTCAAAATGTTGGCCATGGAGGCAGGTGGGAGGCCGATGACAGCGCCGGAGAACATGCCAAAGAAGACACAAAATGCTATTGCTGCGGCGGTGGAGTTGGCGAGCGTCCAGAGGATGTAAATGAGGAGCGACGAAACGATTTGCGTGCCGATGTGCATGTTGATGGCGCCCGTGTGGTCACCAAAGAAGGCGAAGGCGAGGCGGCCGAAGGTGGAGGCGCCATTCATGATCATGAGCATGAAGTAGGTTTGCATGGGCGCGATGGTGGGAGACGTGGCGCTAATGGGAGCTTGGCTGCCACCGCGGGTTCCTAGGCCGGAGACTGCGGCCCACTGGTAACGTGTTAATTGGAGTTCAGTTGCATGAAAGCAAGTAATGTACGTACCTCTTCAAGATTGAAGAAGACGGGATAGAAGCCGAGGAAGAGGAAGGCGACGGCGGCAGTAAACCAACAGAATGCCTTGTTGCTGATAGCTTCTTGATCAATCCATGTCGATAATTTACGGTAGCTCTGCGATTTGGGATGCACATGCGCTGGGTTCGGAGTCGCGAAGATGAGCGAGTACACACAAGTGACACCTGCGAGACCAGCGATACCGCGAACAGCGTTGTTGAAGCCGAGCTCTTCGATGAGAAACCTGATCATGGCTGGGTATACAACGCCAGCGACGCTAGCACCGCAAGCGACGACGCCTGTGGAGAGAGCTTTGTTGTTGGGGAACCATGTAGCAGCGACTATATTTGTTAGTGGATGAGCCAAAGTAGAGGCTATGAATCCTACTCACTCTGGGAGCTAGAGACGAAGAAGAAAGCCATGCCCAAGCCTACCACGAACCCTTGAGTGGCCCAGACTGAACCGAAGCTGGCCGGCGCATCACCGGTCGGATGAGCAACAGAAAGCATGAACAGTCCGAATGGTACAAGAAAGGTACCAGTGGCGATGACGTAGCGGAAGTGTCCTGCGTCGAGGAGTTTTCCGACCGGTGCTGAGAAGAGTAGAACGAGAGCCGATTGTGTAGAGCCGATGAGATTCAGCTCAAGCTGGTCAACGCCTCGCAGGGAGTTGCCGACGTAGTAGGAGGAGAAAGTTCCGTAGGCATTGACAAGGCCCCATGAATTGAACATGAGGAAGAAGCATCCCAGCCAGCAAGCGTATGCTCGCCACGAGCGCGGCCACTTCGGCTCGTAAGTAGCCTCAACGGAAGAAGTCATGGATACGTTTTCTACCGAAGCGGTGTCTTCTGTCGTGGATCTTGAAAAAGGAAGAGTAGAGGGTCTATCCTTTTGATTCTCCTCATCGACGCCTCGGTGTGATGATGCCATGATGGTGTTTGGTGGCGCTAGCCCGTTCAAGTGTCAACCGCAAAAAGGAGGTGACGACTGGTACACAGCGCCTATAGAAGGAAGGAGCTCGATGCGCCGAGAATTCGTGGTGGTGGATTAGATGTGAAAGTGTTTGTACACCTTGAGGAGACAATGCAAGCTCGGTAGGGTTGATGTCTTGGGCAATAGGGACGCCAACCAGTGCGCAAAAGATATGGTTGTATAAGAGGAACGTGCTCAAAAAGCCCGGGTGAGAGGCGAAACTTGCTCAGAGATGGGCCCGGGGACTTCTCAAAGCCTAAATACTCCAGTGACTCTTCTCAAATACCGATCTCACCGGGGTAGCCTCAGTTGATAGCTGCCCAGGGTGGGCCCCACCACCCGCAAGCACGCATGTAAATTCGCTTCCGTGCAACATCATTTGTGTGGCTGGCATCATTTCGCACTGACGTGCTACTCGAAATCCGCTGTAAAGAGTGGATTAGATAGCCCGGCAGCACAAGCAACGCAAGGAAACACTCCCAAGAAACAGCCAAGATCTTTGAAGCTCCACAACTGACGCGGAATTCTAGACTCCGCCGGTCTCAGGGGTCTTGTCATTGCATTGGGGCGTCCGCTAGGTTGTGCCAAGCTGTTTGTCCCCACGGGAAGGGGTATACAGTTGGAGCCCGATGCAGAAGCATTGGTGAAGTGGGCATCTGTCCCACCATCTCCCTGCTTGGCAGTCAAAATCAATCAATCAGCATACTGTGCTATGAGGCAGTGCCTGGACCGTTTGCGGCAGACGCAGAGTTGCCTTTATCTTGCTCAATGGTCGCACGTGCAGCGCTAGCTGATACAATCCACCATTGGCAACCATGAGAAGGCCCGGTCAGCACCGGGCCAGTTCTGATCCGACTTGAGAGCGCAAACCCCACGCAGGATATACAAATGAAATTGCTTTCAAACGCAGAAGTATGCCTGGGCGGTGTTTGGGCGATGAAGGTTTATCGATTCGCTAAACCTCGAGGCGTAATGTGCGGAGGATAGCGGAGCGGGACGCCGTCCGCGTCTTCTTGGCAGCGCCAGCGGGAACCCTGTGGAACCCCTAGAGCGAAGCCCGAATGCACGAATTGCGGCCCGTACAACCGTTGAGAGCCATGGATACATCGTACGCCTACTAGGTATTCTCGGGGATTGATGAAAGAAGATGATCGGTACCAGATTGTAGGAATTGAACTCTGGGAACTGTGGTGTTCATGTTACATGAGTACATACCAAGAAGTGGCGGAGCCTCAATGTCGAAAAGGGGTTAGAGCGTGAAGATCTCTCATGGGAGGTTGGGTGGAAGGTTGCTACAGGGAGACTTGGCGGCTCTCTCTCTCGATCGTCATAGCGATTGATTTGAGGGGACATCCTGGCGACACTGGCCGTGGGCAAACACAAATAGGCGTCCAACGCTCTCCGCCACGGAACGTCTTTCGTACACACATGGCATTGTCACACGGCGGCGCCAATTTGCCATCGCGATGTATTTGTTGTCCATCTCGCCAGAAGAAGCAGAAACACCCAGTCTGGGCGTGGGACACAAGCAGATTGTGCCAAGCGCCCACCATCTCTTGGACTAGATCTCCCTATCTTGTAGTGGAGCCCGCTGCATCAGCGGGTGAGGCTGTGTCAAGATAACGAAGCAACGCGCCCAAGCGCCATCGTCACCGGAATTCTCGTCATACTCGAGCCTTGTTGCAGCATGACCTAGCGTAGCCGGCGAAGCACATGTGCGTGAGGCACCAATCCGAAACGCTCCGAAAAGCCCGTAGCTGGTGTAGCGATGACGCGAACTGATAAGGGCTGAAGCGGAGAGATGCGGAGGAATGCGCGGCCGTGGAGGTGGTGGACACGTTAAGAGGCTTAGGAAGAGATGATCGCCGGTGAGGTCTTTGGTGTTGAGTCTTGCCAAGGCGCTTGTCCCACCCTTGCGCAGATCGATCGAAGCTCTCAATCCTTCGCGTCTGCTGCTTCGTTTCGAGGTGGTTTGTGACGACGAATAGGGATAGCGTTTCGTCTGTTTCCAGTAATCGCTATGTTTTGAGCTTGCCGCATCAATGGGCACTACTGTAACTGTCCAGATATCCCTATGCTTCTCACCACAGGCACTTCTCGTCATCTATCTTTCGAAACGTGCAATAATATTTTCACTGCTGACCTTGTCTAATCTCCCAATCTTTCCCATGAACCTTACTCTTACTCGCTACCCGAGCAGGTGCTCAGCTGCCAGTCGTCGGTAATCTACACATCCGCCCACCGAGAGACCAATACCGCAGATCCCCCTCAGCATTCTTGGCAAAATCGCACGTTTTCAGACAACGAACCTCCAAAGCAACGATTGAAACCCCCTATAACACCCCAAGAGAACTATAATTTAGGACCCCGACTGTCGGAGAATACATGGCAGTAGCGTCTTGTCGCATCTAGGCAATGAGACCAACGGCCTCTGACTCTGACATCACAAATCTAGCGCCTTGGTACCGCGGCACAGATGGTCCGCAGTGGGTACACACAACGCGTACGAAGGCTGTGGGCGGTGCACTCCCATCGACGTCAGTCAGTGTCGACCGGGGAAATACCGGGTCCCACATCGCACGCAAAAGTCCCATTGTAATCGTGGGGAAGCGGCGTCGTAAAACGCCTTAGCCGATGGAGAGGGAAGCCAGATCGAGGCATCCATCACAGATCCCACTTCCTATGTAGTGTCGACATAGTATAACATGATTCATCTACCATACAACCCCAAAGCAGCCGAAGCCGGGATATTGAATCTACGAACGCCTTAGAATGCCTCTTGTACAAACTCAACGCCCTTATGCGGGCGAACTCCATACAAACGCCGACTTCAATGTGATGAAAAAGATAAGTCTTAGAAGCCAAAGGGACCACCCTGGAACTTGAAACCGCCACCCCCACCAAAGGGGTCGCCGCCGCCCTGTCGGAAGAAGAATTGCTGGCCACCACCACCGAACGGCGAGCCGTGGAAGGGGTTACCACCCTGCTGTTGCTCCGGGTTGTTCGGGTCGTCGCCATTGTCGAATCTTGCTTTGAGTTCGGGGTCAGAGAGGACTTCATACGCTTCGTTGACGGCGGCCATCTTCTTCTGCGCTTCCTCGGGGGTGAGCCCATTCGCTGAAGCCTTATCAGGGTGATTGATCTTGGAGAGCTTGCGGTATGCTTTCTTGATTTCGCGCTCGTCGGCGTCACGGGACACGCCAAGGACCTTGTAGTAGTCTTTTTGCTTGGAGCGTTTGAGGAGGTTGTGGGCTTTGCGAAGGAGCACTTGGATCTTCTGGTGGTCCTGAGATTCTTCTTTTGCGGTTTCAAGCGTGCGGATTGCTTCTTCGAATTCATCCGCGTCGATTTGTTTCTGCGCCCTGTGGAGGAGACCGTGGAGGGATGCGGGGTTTAGCTCGAGAGCTTCGTCACAGTAAAGTGCGCCCTTCTTGAAATTGTTCATCTGTCATAAATGTTAGTGTCTGATTAGCTATTGTAGAGATGCTATGAATTACCTCTGTGTAGGCCTCGCATGTCATCTCGATCAACTCCTTATAGAGCCCCTGCGGAGAATTTTTGAAGATGTAGCCTTGCTCGACATAGTCCGCGAAGTCTTGCTTGATCTCCTTGAGGAGGCCGGGGTTCTCCTCGCCACGGTCAACGAGGTATTTCACTCCGGTGGCGAATTGTCCCTTTTCGAAAGCTGCACGCAACTTTTTCAAATCTTTCTCCAAATTCTTCTCCCTTCTCCTTAGCTTCATGCACGCCTTCGAGTCCGGGTCTGACTGTAGACATTGCGCGATGTGCTTGAGACCCTTCTCTGGTTCGCCAAGCGAGTAGAAAGCCATGGCGGAGCTTTGCAGGTGCGGCTCAATGTCGCCCGTGTTGATCTGCAGAAGGTGCTGTAAGTCACTTATGCCCTCCACAACCTCGCCCTTCTCGAAACGGCAATGCGCTCTCGTCTTTCGGATATCATAGGCAGCACCTGCGACCACAATCGCGGTGCCTGCCTGGCTGACACACGCTTCCCAGTCACCCTTCTCAGCCGCCTCTTTCGCTAGGATCGCAGCAGCCTGAGCCTCCTCTAGCTGTGCAATTTCTTCGGTTCTTCCGGCAGCCTCGTAGTCTTTGCGTGCGGCAACCCAGTCGGCCTTCCGCGCTCTTATCTTTGCTCTTTGTACCAATGCGCCCTCGAATCCGGGTTTCAGTTCAAGCACTTTGTCGAAATCATGTTGCGCTTGTGCCGTTCTGCCTAGTGACAGATACGCGGCGCCGCGGCGGAAGAATGTGAGGTAGTTCTTGGGGTCGCGGGAAATGGCCACATCGAAGTAAACGAGTGCCTCTTGCGCGTTCCCGGTGGCGAGCTTCACGCCGGCATCTTTGATTAGCTGCGACACGGGCGTGTCTGCCGGGATATCCGAGGCGGAGAGCGCTTGCGAAAGCGGTAGCAGCCCGAGGGCGAGCGTGGATAGTCGAAGGATCATAATGAACGTGGCGCGAGTGGCAGGTGTTGAATGCGCTGGTGCGTGGTGCCACGATAAGCTTCGGGAAAGAACGTCCTAAGGCATGGAAGGAACGGGTGGCGGGTTTATATGTGAGAGGGACTCGAAGGAGCGGCTTCAATATGGAATGGTGAAGGGAAAGCTGTCCTTTGTCGGGAACTCGTATTGGCCTGCAGGTGGGTCCGTGCATGCGGCATGGTTCCGCCGCGTAATGACATGGTTGCGTGCCAGTCCCAAGCGTCCAAGCATGCATCAGGAGCCTTAATAACTACGCCCCAGCGCCCGTATTCTTTCGCTGTCTCTTGCTTCTCTTCGCCTGCATACTGTCTCCTCTACAGTACTTCAAGACGTTCATGCATGCTTGATTATGTCGCCTCTCCGCCTGCGCATCGACGGGCGCACATTCCGAGACAGCGAGAATCGCGAGGTGACGCTCCATGGCATCAACTGCGCGGCCGACGCAAAGTTCCCCGCCGCCCCCAATGTGCCCTCGCACGTTGCCGACCACTTCTTCGACGGCGATAATGTATCCTTCGTCAACAGGCCATTTTCTGTAGAAGATTCTACCACTCACTTTGCGCGGTTACGTAGTTGGGGCTACAACACGATAAGATACATCTTTACATGGGAAGCAATAGAACATGCGGGGCCAGGAAGGTACGATGAGGAGTGGATACAGCACACGATCGCCATATTGCGCAAGGCGAAAGAGTTTGGCTTCTACATATTCATGGACCCGCATCAGGATGTGGTTCGTATGCTCACAAGCTATCATCTCATCGTCCCTAACACAAATCACAGTGGTCACGATTCTCCGGAGGCTCAGGCGCACCCATGTGGACTTTGTATGCCTGTGGACTGGACCCAACCTTCTTCGACGTCACCGAAGCTGCACTCGTTCAGAACACATACCCAGAACCAGAGAACTACCCGAAGATGATATGGGCGACGAATTATACAAGGCTCGTCTGCCAGGTCGCATTCACACTCTTTTTCGCTGGCAAAGAGTTTGCCCCCAAGGCCATTATAGACGGCAAGAATATCCAGGACTACCTCCAGGACCACTTCATCGGCGCTGTCCAACATCTTGCGAAGCGCATCCACGAGGCTGGCGATCTCTGGCACAACCCAGTAGTTGGCTTCGAGAGCATGAACGAGCCGAATCGTGGCATCATCGGTTATCAGGACATAACCGCCATCCCCAGTGAACAGAAGTTGCAGAAGGGAACCTCGCCCACTGCTTGGCAAGCTATACTTACCGGATCGGGTAGGGCTTGCGAGATAGACACCTGGGATTTTGGGGGCTTGGGACCCTACAAATCCGGCACCGCCTTAGTCGATCCAGAAGGAAAATCAGCATGGCTGTCGCCAGATTACGACGATACGAAGTACGGCTGGAAACGAGATCCGGAGTGGCGGTTGGGCGAGTGCTTATGGGCGCAGCACGGCATATGGGACCCTGCCACGGACACCCTTCTAAAGAAAGACTATTTTGCGAAAGACCCGCGAAACGGAGCAACGATCAACTATGAATATTTCAACAATCATTGGTTCATGGATCATTACCGGCGGTACCGGAAGATGGTCAAGTCGATATTTCCAGACTCTTTGATGTTTTTCCAGCCGCCAGTCTTTGAAATCCCACCATCGCTCAAAGATACTGATGACGACGATCCGAATATGATCTTTTGCCCCCACTTTTACGATGGCATCACACTGCTGACCAAGAAATGGTGAGCTTATACGACGAGATGGCATTTGCATCTGCTGACACCGATTAGGAACCGTGTGTGGAACATTGATGTTTTCGGCGTATTGCGAGGGAAATATTTGACTCCAGCATTTGCTATCAAAGTTGGAGAGGGTAATATTCGAAATTGTTTCGCAAATCAATTGGCCGCTATAAGAGAAGAGGGAACAAAGTACATGGGCGTCCACCCTACATTGTTCTCCGAAATCGGCATTCCATATGACATGGACGACAAGTACGCGTACAAGACGGGTAACTACAGCAGCCAGATTGCAGCATTGGATGCCAACCACTTTGCACTAGAGCAGAGCAGGGCCAACGGGTTCACGTTATGGACATATACTGCCACTGTGTGTACATTCCCTGGTCATCATTTTTCATCACACTAACATGTCTAGAACAATCACTTTTGGGGCGACCAATGGAACGGCGAAGATCTTTCAATCTACTCGGTAGACGACAAACCCTTGCCCGCAGGCTCCTTCACGGAAGCGGAGTCGCGTGCGTCCCTTGATGTCACCTCACCTTCTTACTCAAGAGCGCAGTCGGCAGAGACCTTGAATGTAGACCCTGGCAATCTCAGGAAATCGCTATCAGTAGACCGGATGAGCTCCAAGTCGGGCAACGACGATGTGCGAGGTCTCCGTGCTGCAGAAGCATTCGTGCGGCCGACACCAGTTACCATCCACGGCGATATAACTGCTTTTGGCTTTGACCTCAGGAGTGCCACGTTCAAATTGTCGCTTTCGGCGCCGAGCTCGACGAAACAAGATGCACCTACGGTCATATATCTCCCCGAGTTTCATTTTCCCACTAGCACCGTCGAGGTCAGTGGCGGCAACTGGTCGATCATGTCAGAAGAGACCAACGGTGCAGTGCAGCAGATACTGCGGTGGTGGCATGCGGAGGGAGACCAGTCGATGACGGTCAAGGGCGTAGTGCGCAAGCAGGGCGGCGCACTTTCGACAGAGGAAGATGAGGGCTACCTACAGCAGTGCCAGAGACAGGCATGCGTTGTGATGTAGGGCTGGTAATGCGGCGTTTGGGCACGGCGACTTGGGTATAGGGAAATTCCGCTTACTGTCCTTGCATGCATGGTGATGTAATGTTCGTCTGTTTCTGTAATCGCATGCCGTCAGCGTTTGGCGCACATTGTTGTTTCGATGAGAAACACCGACGAGGGGTTGTCTCTTATGTATGCCGCTCTGGCGGAGAAGGTTTGGGAAGGAAACTGTACATATTAGGCAGGCACCGTAGGTCTCACACTGAATCATACCCGGGCTCCAGGCCGACACCTGACAACGCGCCGACGCGCCACTATAGGCGGCAGCCTGTTGAACGCGTTTGTGGTACCTCTGCGCGAGACGTGACATCTCATCTCACCTCGCTCGTCGCCTTTGTTCAAGCCCACCATTCGTTTTCCACTGGGCGTCGGCTATGAAGACGGCACGCGCTCTCTTCACCGACTTCTGCCCACTGCGCACCACGCTTCATCTGCCAGCACACGCCTAACCCAAGGTACGCCGCCGCCGCCCGAAAAAAATTCCCCGCACGCCAGACCGCCCCCAACAACACTCACCTGCTGGATCTTCACTGACCATTGCCCGACGCAGACGCTCCGCTCAGGGTCCAACAGAGCCGCCTGCGAGATGGAAGCTGGGGCGTCCGCAACCCCGCAGGTCACCCTCGCGAACGGCCACTCGGGCGGCAACCACCCTTCGGCCGACCTCTCGCAGGTTTTGCAGGCGCTGCAGGCCATCTACGACCCATCGTCGAGCAATGACACCCGCCGCCAGGCCACCGAGTACCTCGAGCAGGCTAAGCGCCACCCCGAGGCGCCTTCCCACGGCCATACGCTCGCTCTCGACAAGTCGCAGCCTGCGCAGCTCCGCCACTATGGCCTCACCATGCTGGAGTTCTCCATCAGATACAACTGGGAAGACTTCACCGAGCAACAGGGCAGCGCGCTGAGGAATTACGTGGTCGAGCTAGCACAGAATATTGCAGAGGAAGACCCCGTCTACTTGCGGAACAAGGTGGCCCAACTCTGGACAGAGGTAGCAAAGCGGTCATGGGGCGCCGAGTGGATGAACATGGATCAGCAGCTGGTCGAGTTGTGGCAGACGTCGCTGCACCACCAGGCTGTCGTGCTGTACGTGCTCGAGACCCTGTCCGAGGAGATTTTCAATCGCGAAGATCCTACAGCAGGCCTACGAGGCAGCGATCTTGGACGGGCGTGCGTCGAGATTTTCACGCCAACCGCTGTGCTCACCGAGCACCTACCCACGCGCGACAAGAGCTTGAACGTCCGCTATGGGGACGAGGGCTGGCTCAAGAGGCTGTGCGATAATCTTTCGTGGTGTCTATCCCAGGACTTCCAACGTCAGGATGCCGTGAAATTGTGTGCGGTGAAGACCATGAATGCGCTCCGAGCGTGCATGTCATGGGTCATACCGAAAGCGATTGCTACAGTTCAGGTAATTGAGCATGTGTGCAAGGCTCTCGCTGTACCCGTTGTCGAGCTGCAATTGGTACGTGTTCCCATCGTTCATATGTGACACATATGCTAACACGATATTCAGGCTTCTGTCGACGTGCTCCAGGCAATTTACACTCGTCACCATCTCCATGATGACGAGTTCGTAGAGCTAGTATGCCCCATGTTCACACCCGGGAGCGTTTCCCTGCTGCAAGAAGTGTATAATTGGACCCTATCAGACATGAACATCCATGACTTGAATGAGCAGAAATACAATTTGTGCAAGAAGCTTTCCGAGGTGATTGTTTAAGTCCTATCATCTTGACTCCAACTAACGATCGCAGTTGGCAAATAGCCTTGGCTTATTTATTGAACAGAAGCCTCAGCAGGTCCCTGAAGGCAGCGACCTCTCTGGTGTCTTCCAGCTCCTTTTTGACGTTCTTCGTAACCCAAGCCTGGTCGTTTCTATTCCAGTTCTTCATTGCTGGACCAAACTGCTGCGCTCTCGCATTGTTCGCGATTCTGCCGTCGTAACGCAGATGGTTGGTGGCCTGTTAGAGACTTGCTGTGCACGATTGATACGCTACGAGGTATTTCCAGAAGATTCGGAAGATGTCACCATCCTATTTTTGAACGAGGACATTGACACGGTGCCCGAGCGCCACGCTTTCCTCGGCAATTACCGTAGATTTTGTGCCGACGTCATTGATGTGTTGGTTCGGCGGACGCCCGTCGAGGCGATGGAGCACATACTCGCTCAGGCAACAAATACGCTCCAGGGCCTGTACAATGGCCAACCCGCTTTTCAGGCTCAAAACTTTACCAAACATTCAGCACCTGTATTAAAGGTAGACGCCCAGGTTACGATCATTGATGCTGCGTTGAAGGGCTATTTGAAATGGCTTGCCACTCATGGGGACGAGCCGCAAGAAGACGAACGAAAGCGTAACGCAATGGAGGATTCGTTCGAGCAGTGGGGCCGACAGTTGCTTCAAGCCCGCTTCGAAGATCCTGAGATTGCGAAGAAAATCCTTCAGCTCATGTCGACGTTTTCGACTAAGGCGCTTCCTGACCGTCCTGCGTTTGCTCTTTCTTTTCTTGAATACATGCTTACCATCAGACTTGCAGACAATCCTGCTTACCCTCAGTATGCCGATACAGTCAAAGATCTTGAACGCATATGTAGCCTCGAGATGCAGAAACTTGCTATGAAGTTTGCTGACGACTTTATGAATGTATATGATAGCTTGGAGCGCAAGGTCAACGAAATGATGGCCGATCCCACGACCGACGACCGTCAACGCATGGCTTACTCCGCCTTTCTTTTCATCATCATACACCGCTGCACGACACTAGATCGAGCGAGCCAGGAAAACCGAATGCGACAAATGTTGAGCCAGGTCAAAGACGCCTGGCAGAATGACGAGTTTGCGAAATCTGTGTCATCTTTCCAAGGTTTCTGTGGTAGCCTAGGAATGGCTCACCTGCCAGACTTTCTATCTGCAGATAACTTCCGCAGTGTACAAGATTGGTCTGAACAGCCGCTTAGCAGCGATGGCCAAGCCATGCAGGCCGCCATCCTAGAGCAGTCTCAGGTATGAAAACCTTGGTTAACTTATTGAACCTACTAATATGAACTAGCGTCTACCTCTGCGGCTCACAAAGACACTCCTCGCTGCATCGACTGAAAAATTGCGCGACGGTTCTGCTGCCTACGACTCCGCGGCAGCACTATGGTCTGAGGTTATCCCGACTCTACTTCCGAACCTTCTTCAACTCGTGAGCCATGCGCAGGCGTTCAATGACGTTGAGACCAACTGGTCTCACCTTCCGCCGGAACTGCAGCAAGTCATTCGCCGTGTCTTGACTGATCGATTTTGGCAAGCTGGCATTTCAACCGAGAGTCGTGACGATTTCTTCGCTCGTGTGAGCGGGTCAAAGTCGACGTATGAAGGCTTTGCATCTACAGTTCGGGGCACCGTTCGACAAATCCGCGAGAGTTCATATTACATCCTGTACTCGCTCACACGATTCAAAGATTTCTTCTACGGTATACCGGAACTACCTGGGCCTCTTAGCCAAGCACTATTTGGCCACGCTCATGCGTTGACTGCGCATCACTTGTCCGTGCTTCTTACTGTCTCCACCCATCTTATTGAAGGCTGCCCATCGCAGTTGAGAGTACAATTCCTTCCACCCATGATTCAAGGACTGTTTCGAGAGCTGAATCGCAAAATTACGACAGAGTGGGATGAAGTCAGCCAGCAGGTAGCCAACTCCGGAGATAATGATAATTTGACGGACGAAATGAAAACGGAAAGCATCCTCCGACAGCTCACGTACTCCTCGGTATCGCTCGTCGCTGTACTGCTCGACTCGAGACAAGGTGAGTCGCGAATCCTTCTGTAGATTCAAGCACAGACGACTACTTCAATGTCACTCTCAAGTTCATATCTAATAATGTATCATCACATGCTAACAATGATTAGAATTCGCTCGCCTGGATGAAGACCAACGCAAAGAAGGCCCACCGATGTGCGACTTCATCTTGAACGCGCCGGAGGTTCTTGAGCCTATTCTGCTCTTCTGCAATACCTGCATACATGTCCGAGACACTCGCTCCGTCAACACGACTGTCCGTGTTCTGCGCATGCTTCTCCCACGTTTCAGGGAGAAGAGTCCCATACGTGACTACTTTTGCAACGACATCCTTAAGAATGCGATTATTAGTCTACATGAACCGTACTTCGTCGACTGCCAGAAGGACCTTGCATCTCTCATTGCCGGCATCATCCACCTTGACAATCAAATCCCTCGCAGCATCATCCTAAGTCTGCCGGGCATGGGCGACCAATCGCGTGTAGATCGCAAACTAGATAAGCTGCATAGTGCAAACCGAAATGACGAAAGACAGCAACGCTCCATTGTGCTCGACCTGCTATCCAGCGTCCGAGGCGTCAGCATCCACGAGCAGGGCAAGATCGAACGCGCGAAGCCAAAAAAGAAGACGGCATTTCAAGAACAGTATATGAGCGTTGAGCCTTCGGCTAACATGATTGTGCGAGGGACGTCGCCTGGCTTGGAAGGTGTTGCAGGTATGTTCGATGAATCGTGAGAGACAAAGGTGGCGGAGACGCGAGCACTGGTACTGTCGCTTTCGGAGTTGGGAATCATGGGCATAGCGTTGCATACCCCCTTCCATGTCATGTATATGGGCGGCTTAGATCTTTTTCATCTCCTCTCTTCGGAGGACTGTGCACGTCATGGCTAAGCCTGTGGCGTTTGTTTAGCATTTTATCTAGGTATCTTTACTGATTCGAGGGTGTCTGGATTGGATAAGAGATCAAGTGATTAGACATTGCTTGCGTGAAAAGTGATGGTATAATCCTCGTTCAATTGCGTGGTTGATCGACAGACATGAACGAGCCGCTGACGTCAGCTGAGTGATGCGCTGGTGTGGTCCCCTCATTGGCGTAACGTCGTATTTGCAATGGACCAGCAGCCGTAGTTTTCCCTATAATAACGACCGGGCCTAGCAACGCACATAAACTTATCACCTTACGTCCCACACTCCTAGATCAGGCTTCTCATTCAAACGCCCTCTTCGACTACGTTTCATCACGGGAACGGGTATCAGGAAGTCAAAAGAAGAGATATGACAGACACGGGCGCAATACCGATTGTAGACTTTGGTGCTTTCTTGAACGGTGGAGAGGAAGAGAAGAGGAGGGTGGCGGAAAAGATCGATGCTGCGTTTCGGGATGTGGGGTTCGTGTATTTGAGGGGTCACGGAGTACCGAAGGGAAAGGTAGAGGAGTGCTTTGAGTGGGTAAGACACACACCACCAACTATCTTTTCGCTTTGTGGTCCGAGGAGGCGAATGAACTAATATGTGAGGTGTCACGATATAGTCTAAGAAGTTTTTTGCGCTGCCCTTGGAGACGAAGATGCTGGCTCCCCATCCACCGGGCGGTGCGCATCATAGGGGCTATTCGGCACCGGGGTTGGAGAAGGTTACGCAGCATATGTATGGTGAAGAGGAGCTTAAGAAAGAGAGGGAGGTATGTTCCCTTTCTGAGCCTCTACTTTACCAATCACGAGACTCGGCCTTGCTTTTCATTCATTGACATACATACTGTGCAACGCCATTCATTCACCAATCGGTTTCACTGCTAACATGGTCAGATCCCTGACTACAAAGAATCTTACGAGTCCGGTAACGTCAACGATGTCTCACAACCCAACATCTGGTTGCCCGAGGAAAAATTGCCAGGATTCAGGGAGTTTATGGAATCTTACTTCGCCCTCTGTTCCACCCTGATCCACAACATCCTCGACGCGCTCAGCATTGCGCTCGACGTGCCCTCTCCAGGCCTCTCACCTACGCACGCAAAGTCCCTATTTCAATTGCGTCTCTTGCACTACCCCACCATCGAAGCAGAGCAGTTGAAGAACGGCAAACGAAATAGGATCAATGCGCATTCGGATTTCGGCACGCTGACGCTGCTTTTCCAGGACAGCGTTGGAGGGCTAGAAGTTGAAGACCCGAAGCAGCCTGGAACATTTAGGAAAGCAGGTTCCATCGAGGACGCGGTGTTAGTCAACATCGGGGACCTGATGGCACGCTGGTCAAACGATCGATGGCGTTCGACCGTTCACCGTGTAGGTCTCCCACCTTCGTCTTCTCCTCGCACGATCAAGATTCCAGGGCCGGGAGTCAATACAGAGGGCCAGCGTAGCAAGAGGATCGTCGAGCTAGATAATGGAGATGAGGAGGGCAGCTTGGTGCCGGATAGGTATTCCATCCCTTTCTTCGCAACCGCGGATATGGATACTGTCATCGAAGCGTTGCCGGGATGTTGGGGGGAGGATAGGCCGAAGAAGTATGAGCCTGTTACCGCGTGGGGTTATGTGCAGATGCGGATGGCGGCTTTGTATGAGGGATAGGTATATGCCAATAGGCTTCACATGAATTCACGATTGATACTAATATTTCATAACATTCCTTTCACGTCTAGATGATAGAAAGAAGGACATTTCGAAGTGAATACATAATCACTCCGGGATAATATGGTCTTCTTAGGGTACCGCGGCATCCAGGATGCTTCGTTGGTGAAGTATACTGGTGTTAATCTACGTAAAGGCAATACCTAAGTAGGTATACGTACTGAATACAGACAGACAAAAATAGCAGATTCCCCTCCTACTAGTTTACCAAGTTGTGTTGTTGAAGTATGCGCCTTCTCGATCAGCACGCTATTCCAAGAAACAGTCGATCATGGGTGTCCATTCCAGTCCTGGAGGTCGTGCTGAGAGTAAGTTATCCCATGATAGAATTCCAGAAGTAGAGTATCTTGATCACAATATTACTCATCTCAATAAGTATAGGTCCTTTAATGCTAGAAATTGATTATGAATGTGGAAGACTCTTCGGTATGTAGCTCAGCAATTCAGAGCATCAAAATAAAGAGGCAGTATGATGGCTACGGAACTCTCACATTGACTACCTTCAAACTAGATGAGTTCAATGAAACCGCTCTCTGAGAAGATCCCACTAAGCTCCCCGTGCATAATTCCATGCAAGAAGCTCGGTCCCACAATCTGATATTGTTCCTTAGAAACCTCTCTTAGTACAATGAAAGCCTGTAAACCATTGACCCATGCAAGACGATCCCCAACCTCACTGCACTTCGGGACTAATCCCATATAACCCTCTTCTGTGATAACGAATTGATCATGACAGAACAAGAACGAGAGACACGAAAAGAAGATCGCAACACTCTTCTGCATGCTAGATCCCTTTCGAAAAATCGCTTTACATTCAGAGCTTTCCAGATCGAAAGCGGCTCCGCTCTTCACCAAGTCCAGCATACGATCTATCCAGCCTGGTTCCTGGCCTTGCGCTGCATTCAGCAGCTTAGGAGATGTTCGGCCCGCTGTGACAGCGCTGTCGAAGACGGCGGAGGGTGGTTCTCCTGTTGGGTAGCCGCCGCGCTCAGAAAAGCGCTTATTCATCTCTTTCCACACGATGCCAAGGTATATTAGCGACTCAAGATAAGTCATGAGCTGTGACTGACCGATGCGAGTGGCTTTGAGTGCAATGCTTGTAGGGATTACTTGCTCGATAGTGTCGAACACGCGGCCTCGGACGGAGATAATGTGCTTACACTGTTTATGCAATACGACTGCAGGCGTTAGATTAAGCGCTGCGTTGAATGTCTGCGGGAGCCACGATCTGTGCACGCGATTGATACGGTCAGGGTGGAGCTCTGGTACCCAGGTTGGAGAGGGTAGTTTCTCGAGAAACTCGGGTTTGTCGAGAACATCGTCGCTTGGTACGTCTTCTCCTGGCTCGAGATTGTCGACGAGGAATTGTCCTAGCTCGGTGAGCGTTGGCCCTTTGCGCTGTTCGAGGCCCGCGTAGAGGAGAATCGTGAGTCCTTCGTGGAGGATATGTTGGCGCGCGAATTCGATGTATACTTCCGACGCATCAATAGTGTAGTTTGGGACAATCTTCATCCCAGAGTCTTGCGGTATGAATCCAAGGATACCGTACACTCGGTCTCTGTCGTCCTTGCAACCCCATGTTTGCAGGTCCTTCGTTCGGGCATAGATCTGCAAGGTATAGTCTTGGAAAAGCGTAGTGCCCGCGTCATTTGCTTGCAACTGATCGCGTGCATATACAAGGCCTTGTGCGTGACGTAGTGGGCCGCCAGTCTGCACTTCTAAGCCGAACACGACTTTATGCTTTTCTGCAGCCCAGAGCATGTGGATGGCCCTGCGGAACTGGTCCCAGGGCATTGACTGACCTCCGATATGCAGGACTAAATTCCTCGCAAGCAAAACCTCTTGTACTACCCACATTCGCGAAAACCAAAGCCTCTCGAGAATTTCGTCGACTGATGCTGATTCGCGCGATTCTCGAATGTCCAATGCTAGGTTAGCATCAATGGATACACCCGTCATCTCGACGATTGCGGCTTGCGGCCGGACCTGATTGTCATACTCAGGCGACTTGCTGAGTTCGGCCAGGATCTCGAGATAATCAAGAGCGCCTTCCGATGTATCGGAAGCTGGGCCTAGCCATGCGAGCACTGATTCAGCTCTTCTGTAGATGTCGTCCATTTTCGATACTTGGACTCCTTTCTCTTCCAGATCTTGCTGATTGATACATACACTGCGATCGTGAGCCAAACATGTGATGAATACACGAAGATGGACCTACGCATCAACCCAAATCCGTAGCACCTCATCCTTAAGCCGCATCGCCCTCAAAGCCAGATCGAGATTACCTTGAATATCCATCCGCACATCTCCAAGATGAAGAACCCCAGAGGCAGCCACTCCGCTCCAGGTGTACGACAAAGCCGTATACCGCGCTCTATCCCGTCGCGGCTCAGTAGCTAGCACAGCCCGTAACGGAGCCTCGTAGTCAGCGGCTGGTTGTAGCTCCAGTACTCGGATGGCGTCCGAATCAGGCAAAGCTTCGTAATTATATCTACCGTCGTTATCATTCTGTAATGACAACAGCATTGCGGCTTCAGTGAGGTTTTTCTGTTCTTCCCGCTCTCGACGCTTGATGTCCCCAACGCATTGCAAGCAACTGCCGTTCCCACGCTCGGTCACCTTGACTCGGCGTTGGTATGCGCGCCGTCGTGAACGGACGTATTGACGAGCTGCAGCGATCATATCACCGCCGCGACTAGTTTGGTCCGAGTCATCGTCCTCGATCTCTCGTTCGATCGTGGTTTCGAAGGCGTCGCCTAATTTGAATGGTTCTAGGCCATTTGCTGTTTCCTCGAGCAAGAGGGACATAGTTGATCGATTAGAAAATGCGTCTCAGGAATAAATCGTTGGGAGAATCTCAGCTCCTGTTATAAGTGGGGGACAGCATGATGTAGTATAGATGATTGCCTGGTGTGGGGGCCGTTATGCTGGTTGGCGCCATGTCTGTGGCGCAGTGGCTCTTCGTGCGACAAGGGTGGCGGGGTGTAAAGCATGAACGTACAGCCGTGAAAAGGAATTAGATTAGGCTGCAGCTGGAGTTCATCGAATGTCTATATGCTTACAGTTAGCAAGGATGATCGCAGAAGATAAGAGTCAATTCTGCAACTTCTTCCGGTTTACTTCCCAGTATCGTAACGGGTTATCATCTTAGACAGGCTCCACTTCAACAAGTCACAGACCCTCAAGAGAAACGACCAGGGCATGAGGCGCTGGAGGCTCGAGGGTACAATGCAAGGGAATCCTCAAATCCAAGGCGAATGAATTTTGCAATCTTCACGGCACTACATATCCGTAGGACCGACTACTTGTTGATGTTCTTTAATATTTGAGGATACTCATAGTGACGAAGTGCGTAGAACGGACCTTAGATTTGTCGGTTCCTAAAGCTCTAAGTCAATAAGAAGACAGCTGAATGGGTCAAGGGACCGTGCGATGGATATGCTGGTTGAATTGGACACCGACAGCCATGCAGTCAATGATTGCGGTCTTTGTGTGTATAACTGGGCATCTGTAGAGAGTAAAGCTTTCTCACTACTTGTAAGGAAAGAGATTCACTAACGAGCTATGCCTATTGAGCATAAGCTCAATCATGACGGTAAATTCCTGTTGCTTGGACAGTAAACATATCAGGAATACGTGTAATTTTGTCAAGAAACACTCCCCTCATGTTGAAGATGTTGTTTTCATCGGACTCGATCCTAAAGACTATCCTGAACTATGGTTGGGCTCTGCTAATCAAGGTAGGCGGGAAATATGTTGAATTGTACGCATCATGTCTACTGTAGTTGTATAAAATACCTTAGACTCTTCTCCTGACATGGTTACGTCACCGGTCATTCCTCATTTGTTCATTCGTCACTCTATTAGCTATATTCATAGCCATATATTTGATTATTTCGTTGAAACTTATCCAGCTTTATTCGTTGTCATCCACTCGTTACCCACCCTCTATTGATTCCATTTCATATTCCCAACGAGTCCACTTCTTATTCTAGCAAACGATGCATCACTAAGATGAGTATATAATGTACTCAGAGACCTCATATTGACAATGTGAAATATGTTTGTCAAGCGGCGTGTACTTCTTTGAGACACGGGATAACAACGGCGCACAAACGTAACATCTATTCGCAGCAGCGCTGGGAAGTGAAGTAATATATTGGTGATATTTATCCGTGAGGGAATCTTTTTTGGCTGGAAATTCATGTTCTTGTTCGAAAAATCGCATACAGACATGGCAGATCTTTTTGGATTTGAGTATGGAGGTTTAAAAGCCGCCGAGCTTGTCCAGAGACAGAGGAAAAGCGATATCATGAGGAAAGAGTGATGGAAAGACTCTGTATTGACTATACCGAGCTCTTACTGCTATCGAGTAGGAGGTGGGCGTTATGCGAGAGTGAGGCTCAGTGACGACCTTGACAGTCGCTCATTCACATGGGTCAGCAGTCTGGCAGAGCTGTCCTGCGTTGGCGAAGGTACTTATCTCCCGCGCAAAATGCGTAACGCAGTCTTAGTAATGCTATAATGCTCTCTGGCTTCGATTAAGATACTTGAGGTGCTGCAATAGCGATGTGGTGGCCTTCTAGCGTAGAGCACTAATTTTCGCTTGAAAGAAGACCCTTCGCGGATTGGAGAAGAAGACTTCAGCGCAAACTAATTCTTAGTGAGCAGCATTATAGCACTAATTGAACGGTCTTAGAATCTAGCTTAATTTAAGTAGGAATATTTTTGGGACGTGTAGAGAAATTCTTTCGTTCTATATCCAAAGTACCTATAATCTGTTCTGTCACGGGTAAATGAACGCAAGGTATCGAGGCGTGTGCACATTCGAACGCCTCTTCGATCGCGACCAAACGCGCGAAAAATATGGGAATATATCCCTCCTTACAACCTAAACGCCTGGAATGCCCTTTCACCCGTTTGCTTCTCTTCGAAATATGTACACCATGTCAGGGCGCGTGGCCCCACTTACTCCTGCCAAAGCACGCTGTTCGCATCATGCGCATTCACCAAAACATACTCCGTGCACCTCGGATCCGTCTTGTGATCCGGAATCGTCATCGCCATGAGATTAACTTCCATCCACGTCGGCCGCATGCCCATGGACTCCAGGCGCTCCCACCACGTCCTGAACCTCTTGAAATCGATGCCCTTCTGATCATCCCCGACGTGGATTTCAATCATGATCTGGCCGATCGGTAGCACCGCCTCGCCGGTGCCCCTCCACGCCGATGTGAAGAAGTCCATCACCGAGTCGAAAGAGATGTACTCTGAGCCCTCGACGTCGATCTTCAGGATATCCATGTAGGTGTGGTTGTTCTGCGCCATGAGCGTCTGCAGCGTGTAGAACGGCGGGGATTTGGCAGGCTCATCGGTCTTCCCGATGCCGACTTTCTTGAAGAACGTGCGGGATTCGTACGTGGACGCGATTTGCTTGCCCCACGCGTTGACGCTGAAGTCGTAGCCCCAGATTCGTGCGCTAGGGATGCGTTCGAGCATTTCGGCTTCGAATGACGACTCGCCATTGATGCCGAAGCTGTAGATTACGACGCCGTCTTGGCCGTCGGTTGGGACGCCCTTGCCCGCCCATGATGGAGGTACGGGGATCGATTCATAGACGCTCATGCCGCACACCCATTTTCCCCCGTCGCCCAGTCTACCGACGCGCTGGACGTCGTGCGGACATGTCCATGTCGGTGGAAAGAAGTCCCAGAGGGTATATGGGTATTTTCCGAAGGCGGAGAGGGATTGGGCGGGGAAGAGCGGGATTTGAGGATTGGAGGGATGGGCATCTGCCATTCGTCCGCGCAGCTGGACACTCCTTTGCCATGCGTTTTCTGAGAGCGCCATGCGCTCTTTCAGGCCGGCGAATCTCCGGCCTGGGGCTCGTTGTGGGAGAGGAAAGCCTGGAATAAATGATTGTTGTTCTCCATTATTGTGGAGGACTGCTATGAAGAAAATGAGGACGATGATGGTAGCGACAGCACGACCTGGCGACATGTTAGGTGTTGTTGAGTAAAGAGGTGAATGGATTGTACCTTGAGGAGAACGAAGGAAAGTCATGTTGAAATATGATGCAATGGAAGCAGTGCAACGCTGAGTTTGCGACTTAATGAACGACAGAAAACCCGCTCAATGCGCAAAGGTGAAGCAGAGCAACGGGATGTGGAACACTGAGCTTCAGACGATTAACCGAACTACGGCCTTGGTAAAGAGCAGCTGAGGAGATACAATAAACGTATCGACCTCAGATAAAGGATGCGGATCCCTCTCAGACGGCATCACTATAAGCAGGTACAACCGTGTGATCCCCTGATATCTGCATAAGACTGGGCCCTGAGTAAAGCTCCACAGCAAGGGATAGACGCAAACCGACGGCCAATGTCCGCCAAGGCAAGGCAAAGGCTGGTATCAGCCTGGGTCTTCACGGTTCTTCCGTTGGCAGCGGCAGCGCGGGCAATCGAAGCAGCTGAAACCATGGTCCACTCATTCGATGCAAACGGGGCGCAGCCCCGAGGAATGTGGCCGCTGAGAGCCGCTGCTTCAGGCAACGGAATACCCCACAACGACCTTTATCGGTTCCACAGTTTGTTAAGGCGAGAAAGCCACCTGTGCTTAGCGCCAGGGATGATTTCCCGATGGACATGTAGATCAGTTTCATAATTGGTCTTGTAAGCCGCGTGTTTACGGCGCCGCCTAGGCTTATGCCCGATGCGGCGCGTTTGGCGGCTGGACACCAAGTCTCGCTTAATCTGCCAACGTCCCAATCGAACAAGATATTCACATGAATTTATGAGGAGCTATCAAAGCTATTTATCTGGGCAGATTGGAAACAAGGAAAATGGCTCAAGCCAAAACTCGGTAAACAACCAAGGCTGCAGCTAGCAGCAAGCCGCTGCAGAGTGTGAAGACCATGTTGCGGTGATGCTCTCCTAGTCTAAGTGTTAGCGGCTGCGGCATTTGTGTAACCCGCGAGTAGCAGAGCGTGGAGTAATGGAACCATACCTTCTTGCGTCATGCTGAGAGCCAGAACAACAAAGGCATTGAGCGGTACCCTCAAAATAGTGTAGACGCTTGCGCGCATGCCGTCTTCGATCAGTTTGCTCTTTAGCGAGCCCATCGACGGGTAATACATTCCGCAGCACACCTCAAAAATGCAGAAGCACCAGAGAACAATGTTCTCTTCGCGGATGTGTGCAGGGAGGAAGAAGCAGATGGACGCGGCTGCTAGGGTGTATATGAGGATTTGCTTAGCCGGTAGTGAGGATGTGGAGGCTGAAAGATTGTTGTAGAGCATAGAGCCGAACATCATGCAGCACATGAGAATGGCGAAGATCAGCCCGAACGGCAAATCTTGCGCGTGGATCAGTAAACTGTGAGGAGTATTTAAGTACATGGGAATCTTACCGGTTGTCGATCCCGAGAGCTCGTGACAGAGCTTCAGTGCCGGGAATTTGAAGAAAATGAACAAGAACAGTGAGCCCTCAAAGAAGCAAGACGTGAGCGCCAATGTCAAAATGTTCTTGTCTATGATCAAATTGTTAGCGACGCTTCGTGACTAAAATTTGGGCAACGTACCTCCAAAAATGAGCTTGACGGCCGACTTTGCAGGCACAGGCTCTTCCTTGGCGTCTTCCACGAGCAGGCTTGTCGTCTCCGCCGTGCTTCCCCTTCGAGCACCATAGTTCTCCGACTGCATACATTAGCCTGAATTTTCAATTCGTAACGAAGCGTATACGAACCCAAGTCTTCGAGATTACGACAAATGCAATCGACATGCAAGCCAAGGAGGCCATGAAGGGTGCTTTTGCAGTGCCGGCGTGATCAACCAACCACCCCGCCACAATACCAGCAACGATTGCGACAAAGCTGTTCAGGGTCGTCATCATGCTGAAGATGCCTGCCAGAGATGATCCCTCGTCATCGTCTACCATCAACTTGTTGAACTCGGCGACCAGCCAGCTCTCGAACACACTGTACAGTAGTGTCCCGGAGATGCCACCGAGAATGCGACCTAGGAAGAGGATGCTGATTTGATCGGTCAAAAGCGTGAGGCAGGACCATGAATAGATAACACAGTAAGCAAGACACGCTGCCTTGCGGCCAAAGCGGTCTGCAAAGGTACCGGCAAAGGAGGCAGAGATGCCGCCTGAGAGGAAGCCGACCATGAAGAGTAGAGCTACCATGCTTTCTGCGAGACCCTTCTCATCTAGCTTTTAATCAGCGACTGAATGCAAAAATGCTATTGTGGGAATCTACCTTTGTAGATGGGATAAATGTACGGTCCTTGGAGCCAGTCCGCGCCGTTGACCAGCAAGAAGACTGGCAGGAATTTCCATTTTAGTCGGCGTATCCTCTCCGTATCATCATCTTCTCTTCCTCGATGCTCGACCTTTTCGGAACTCGTCGGCGTTTCTGTGAATGTCCCTGTCTTCGCGCGGTAAGAGCGGATCAATACTACACTGTTCAACAGTAGTAGCCCTGCAAAAGTGCTCCGGTAGAGATCCATGGTGTAGTTGAATCACCAAGTATGAAAACGAGAGAAAATGGTGTGGAAGTGTAGTCTCCAGGACGCCGGATCAGGTACTGGTGGAAGGACATCTTGAAGGCCGTTCGCAGCCAACGCACGGTCGGTCGCAGCCCGCAGATCCCGCTTCCCTGCCGCCCCCGTCATGGCGTCAAGGCCCATCTTTCAGGAGGCGGCGCAATCGTCCGACCGGGATGGAGCTTGGTGAACGTGCGTGCGCTGTGGAAGAGTGGGGAGCCAACCCCGGAGACGGGAACGGTTGGAAGGCGTAGCCGAGCGCCACTTTAGCGGGCCCCGGGACTTCACACGTCTCACCACGTCGATGTTTGGGACGGCTTTTCTAATGAACATTGGATAAGGCTTCGATGCAAGGGACTATCGAGAAGCTCCCCTTCGTGTTCGTGACACCGCTTATAGACGGAGACGAGTCGGGCGGTGGCTGCAGCGTCGGGTAAGAGCCGAGTTCGCCTTCGGCACTGTACGGTAAGACACGCGTTCACGTATCCACCGTTGATATTTAATTCGAAGCAAAGAGTAGTGATTCGCATACTGCTATATTGGGACCGTTACCGAAGACCCACCCGGCGATATCGATGTTCGGGATCTGAAACAGGCTCTGACAGGTCACATGATATGACATCACCTGATTCATGCCCCCGGTGCCCCCACGCCTCAATCCATTACTGGAACGAGGCGAGCGACTTTGTCTTGAGCGGCTGAAATCATGCCAACACATCAAAATTACTCTCGCTTGGCGAGTTGCAGCCGTCCAGGGACAATGACACTTTTCAATTTCCATACGCAGGCAGTCTCCTTGTCGCTCAGGAATTAAACCTAGTATTTCGTCGTTTTGTTCTGTAGCCCACCTGACCGCCACGTATAATTGTGGGGCGGACGTACATGCATCGCGCAGTGCTTTTTATCCAGTTGAGTAGGTCATATTGGCGGCTGAATCATTGACCAGACACGTTTTAACGGACAAGATCATACAGTCGAAAGTCGTGGATTGGAAGGGTTCAAAGGCTCTCCACTTGTTTGTCTTGAAGCACATAGTCTCACTTCATTCCGTCAAATCTGTCAATACTGTAGATGTGACCAAATTTACGACCTCATAGGCTCGAAAACGACTCTACTACTAACTCATATTGCAAATACGGATAAAAGGCAAGATCGAAAACTCAGTTCGAGCACCATCGCGATCGTGGACAGAGAACGATCTAACGCTCATATTGAAGTGGGGAACGAGCTTATTTGACCCTCAGCATATATATGTAAGTCGTCTCAGAGGTATATCATGTCGTTGAGCTCTATAACTCAACAGCGTTATCAGTTGTGGCAGCTTCGTGCGTAGGATGGCAGCTGTGTTAACTCTCTCACTCGAGGTACAGCCATCAGGCAAGTCACGTCCTTGTTTGGGTGCTGGTCAACATCTGAGTCCGAGCGGAAGATAAAACTATCAAATATGCTTACGAAGAGCTCCCCAAAGAGTTCCTAGGAGATCCGATCCTCAGTCATCGAAGCTGCTTCATACCGAGGAACAAGATCATCAGCAAGGACGTAGAATCATATCTCGATAAGCAGTGGTCGTCGTTGGCTCTATCAAGGTAGCTTGAGCTACGATACGCTTTCTGTGGGGCAGAACCGCGGGGTGTCAACACTGCATATGCAGTGGAAGTTTTTTCCATTGTGTAGATCTCACGTTCTTGAAAATGAAGAATTGCAAGTCTACACATATACTGTCGCATACTCCTCATCTATAAGGTACACGCGAGGACCATGGTCAGACTGTGTTCCTCCATATTTGTTAGAAGGTAGCATGAAAAACATGCTAGGACTAGTAAAGATAATTTTAGTTCAAAAACTGTACTAGATGAAAATAATCAGACGGTGAATGACGACATGATTGTCCTAAATGAGGCGTAGACCCGTACATTCAATTGTTCACGCATCTAGATTTTCATCGTCCTAATGCCGTTACACATCTCTTGTTAATCTGCGCGAAGAGCATAACGGAAACTTGGCTCGAATAATTAATCTAGAATCCTCATCATTAATGGACCAAACAGACTAGTGTCAGTCAACCTACTCGGACGTCTTCCAAAGGCCAGCGCGTGCTAAAAGAGTACAGTCCGCACCTCTATTTGATCTTCGGCCTACCCACTTCTTCAGATGTTTTCACTCGCCTTTTCCTCGATATTCACTAGCTTCTGACTAGTTAAATCTCAAACCAAGAAGGCCCCATGTACTTCGAGCGGACCGCAATGCTGCTTCTGATTTGGAAACAAGCTTGGCTTGGAACGACGCCAACTTCAAGGTTGATGCCTTCAGACCGTTCGAAACTAGAAATGCTAGAAGCGATAGAAAGTATTGATCATATATTGAGTACTATATCATGATTGGAGGCAGGTGTTCGAATTTAAAATTGAGCTGTGTGTTGAACATAGAGAGTGGACTTCCGCTCACATTGCCTGATACACCCGCAATTTAGTACCTCATTGCTTGCACTCAACAAGATATTCGACTAGACTGCACTACCAAAAGCCCGATATCAGTATTTGTAGGTAACATTACAAATAACAAAGAGGAAAGCGAGCCGTAAGGGCCTCTGTTAGTTGACCCTTCAGATATTATTGCTCATCAAGCGAACAACATACTCACGTATTAAAAATCTGTTTATTCCTCTATGGAACTGTTTGCTTGATATTTGCGACGATAATGGGGCTGTTGTTTTTGATTGATGGTTGATGTTTACTTCTTGTAGTCAAAGTAGAAACATCAGCTTCTAAGCAAAAATATTGCTTGAGGCGAATCTAATGTGGCTTAGTGAACATATTCTACAGACAAACCTCAGGCATACTGAACTGATCCGAAACATGTGTCCGTTATATATTACCAGGCTTTTGCTGGGTTCGACATGAATATGAAAGCAATAATATTACAAATAAATTCTCATCAATGATTATATGCACATATTGAAGTTCGTATTGTTAGTGATGTCAATGACACTGCCTCTATAATGTTGATCTCGAGAATCCTCTCCTATTCGCCTTGAAGCATCTTAGAAGCTGATCCTGTTACTTCAGCGTACCGTCACACGCTACAAAGGCTACCAATCTTTCGTTCTTCTCGTAAGTGTAAGACATACGATATGGAAATTGTATACTATACATTTCAGGCATTGATACCGCAGGCTCAACAGAACGAGGAACAGGCGCGTGTAGTGCCCATGCCAAGGCATAAAGTAGACGTACTTGAAAACAACGCCGACAGCTTGATATCCTAAGGTCTTTGTATTATATCATCTTTGGAGCAACGGAAAAAGCTCTAATAACAAGATTAGGACTTGCCCAGAATCCGTGGTGCCGCACGTGACCTAGTAACGCCCTGGAGAACCTCATCGTTTCAACTTGATGGTGTAGTGGGAACGAGAAATATAACCCAATCAATTCAATTTATATACTAGAATTATAGCGATCAAACGAACTTCTCGTGACCATCCCAAAGACTGACAAGCAGTGACCTCTTGCCCTTCCATGGGGACCTAGCATGCTGCACGGTAAAGTTATCAATAAGCGCCACATCACCTTCTTCCCAAGGGACCAAAAATCCAATTTCATCCGAAAGCTGCAACAACCGCTCTAGATATTCGGTTGGGATTGGCGACCCGTTTCCGTATGTGGTTGGCAGATGGTACTTCTCATCGTCACCCTTATACGGAGCCTCTAATGCATGATTATCTCTCGCTCTACCATACACCCCAGCCAGGCCATTAAAGAAGGTGCGTTTCCCCGTTGACTCGATGCGCCTGATCGCCGGGAGGCGTTGCAAAACATGTAGCGCCCCGTTTGGCTGCCATTCACTATCCGCCTGCAGGGTTTCCTTCAATACTTTTTCAACTTTCGAGCGTTGCACATCAATTGAGTCACCATCTTGGATATCGAAACCGTATGAATCTTTCCAGTTCCATCCGATATGTAGTGCTTCTGGATCGTCCTTCGCAGGAAAGTACTGTCGCCCTATAACACCTTTCTCTTCAAGGTCCTCAACGAATGACGGCAGTTCCTCCTTCAGCCTGTCGTAGAGCTCCAGCGATGAGAGAAGTGGCGTTTGCCCTCCGGACTCCGGCACAATCTGCGAGTAGAAGAATAACACTCCGGGAAAGTGTGCGCTTCTTCCGTACTCAGAGTGGTAGTAGAACTTGACATCGGGCGGCTCTTCGTTCGCTGTTTTGATATCTGCTGCTACGGTGGAACGCTTTCCAGCTAGACCGACCTCACGATGGGGATTCGAAAAGTTAAACTCTCGTACGAATTTCTGGAAGTCGTCTGCATTTTTGATGGGAAACCCGCGGAAAAGTACAGTTCCATCTACGTACAAATCAGCTTTTACGAATTTATCAGCCATCAAAGCTACCCACGTCTCCTCAGAAGTTCCTTCAATGTGTTGGACTGCTCTTGGATGAGTGCCAGCGCAGTATCCAAGTCTCCTGCGTTACTACCGTCTAGTTGTAACCCGAAAGGAAACTTCTCTCCGTGTACAGAACGTGCGTTTGGTATGTCGAACGGCGTTAACGTAGGCATAACGCCATTCTTCGAAATGGAACTAGTAGTAGATGCTTCCGCGAATGTGGCTGATGTTGTCATTTTGACTCAGTTCAAATGCTGCCTTTAGAACCACTCAAGACCCAATCCCCTGGAGATAGTATATATTAAAAATTTGATGCAGTCTAAGACCAGCGACATCGCTGCAGGGTAGCCGATATCCGATATAGCCATCGCGTTATCCCTCGGGCTATTGCTTCTTGTACGCCACCCATCACGTGCGACCCCACGGCAATGTTACAACCCCCTATATACAGGGCTAGATCCTACTCATCTGACTCGATTGAACGCGTCCGGGAGAAACATTACCCTAGAACTGAATCATTGTCATCTCTAGCGAGCACGTAAGATGGCATAGATGCCGAATCTACCGAATGCGAGGTGATACAGGGCTGCCAGGGTTGCAGATATCATTTGAGCTTATGCCATTCACTACGTGGTCAGTCTTGATCCTGTATGCGATTAGGCTAGTCCCCAAATTCATAGATCGATAACTCATACGTGTTTTGCGATCTTCAATTACTTGAGCGCCTCTAATAGATTTGTCTGCGTGTTGAGGCCTAGGGTTCGGTGATGGGCAGCACGGAGGAGCACGAGCTCTGCAAGGTAGATGTTGCAATAAGCTACCCGCCACTAATTCTGTAGCGCTAATGACACAACACACCCTCGAAACCACATCATCAATTAGTTTACGACGGCGGATTGCGATAGTCGGAGAAGGGCGCAAAGGTTACTAGCTTCAGCATGCACCCGGGGACACGGTAACTATAAGAAGACATTGTCTACAGGGCTGGAGCATTGCATCTTTGGGATTTCACATCGTTCCTATCGACATGGCTATGAAAACGGCACCCCTTGACGAGAATATTGGGAGGAAAGATGTTGAGCATGCTTCACCGGTTGGGGTGATAAATGGTGTAGATGTTTCAGCTGAGAAGCAGAATTGGAGGAGTTACCTTTGGGACTCATGGGAAAAGTCGCCAGAAGTGAGTGATTCGCAACCATAGGCGAGATGGCACAATATTAATTGTGTTGCAGGAGCGTAGACTCATCTTTAAGGTAAGGATCGGACGCTTCCTTGCTACCGCAATTCGCTGAATCGCTGCATAGCTAGATATGACTTTGATGACTTTTGGTTGCCTCGGCACTTTCATCAAGTACATCGACCGTTCCAATATCAACTCCGCCTTCGTATCAGGAATGAAGGAGGACCTCTCGCTATACGGAAACGAGCTTAATTACGCAAACACCGCTTTCAGCATTGCCAACATCATCGGACTATGGCCCTGCAACCTGCTCCTCACTAAGTCGAACCCGAAATGGTTCATCCCTATGCTCGAGATAGGTTGGACCATCTGCACTTTTGGGCAAGCAGTAATGAAAACGCCGACACAGATGTATGCCCTACGGACACTCCTAGGATTGTTTGAAACTGGACATTATTCTGCGATAGTCTACCTTTGCGGTGGATGGTACCAGAAGTCCGAACTGAGTAGACGATTGGCAATCATCAATGCAGCGACAGCTATAGGACCTATGTTCAGTTCGTACTTGCAGGCGGCCGCATATACTGGACTCAACGGTGTACACGGCATGGCAGGTAAGCAATTCGGATATGTAATTGAGTTGGGTACCCTACTAAATCCCTACGAAATATAGGATGGCAGTGGCTGTTCATTGTCGACGGTGTGATTTCGCTCGGCATCATCATTCCGCAGTGCTTCTTCTTTCCGGATGTTCCCGCACGCCAGAAACCGGATCTAGTCTTCACGGAGAAGGTACTTTGTCCGCCACTCTCAATCTAATCCTACACTAATCTTAGATATAGGAAATCGAACTTGCTAGAGATCGCAACCCACGAGAAGGCCGCGTAAAACAGGGTAAATTCACGAAAGCGCAAATACGTCGCTGGCTACTCACCCCCGACATTTGGTTTCTATGGGTCATCTCCATCTGTAATTCGATAGGCAACCAACCCACCAACTCCATGGCCTTCTGGTTCAAAGCTTGGAATGGTATCCACCCACATTCATATACCGTTGCGCAGATCAATAATTACACTACACCAATCCAAGCCGTTACAGTAGCTGTCACGCTATTCATGGCTTGGTCGAGCGACACTTGGCTCAAGGGGCGGAGATGGCCTATGCTTGTTCTCGGCGGCCTGATTAATGGCATCGTATGCATCCTGCTTGCTGCTACGCCTGTATTCCCGAATAATCGGGCGTTCAGGTGGTTTTTGTATTACCAAACCGGTTGGGCGCAGGCTAGTAACAGTATGTTTTGGGCTTGGACGCAAGATACGCTGGCTGGAGATCCGGGGACGAGGGCTTGGGCGAGTGCCGGGTTGAATGTTTGGGCATGGACATTTATTGCTACAGTGTGAGTTATGATCTAGCTGGCAATTTGTTAAAGATCTGGAATGACTGATGGCTTGCAGACCCCTTGCGGTTTTTAAGACGACCGACCAACCCGCTGTCGTGAAAGGCAATTGGACAGCTGCAGGGTTCTGCTTCCTGCTTGCTTTTACCGCGGCAGCTCTAGCATACCTACAACACTCGCGAGCAAAGGCTGGGAAGTCCGTAGCTATCTCGTACTCGGAAGAAGGTGTTGCAGACACTAGTCAGCCTTCGTCCACGAATGATGTTTCCGCAACTTTCAAGAGCCAACATGTTCAGGTGAGGGAGGAACCTGGTGCAACGTCGAAGTAAACATGGGATCACTAATGTCGAATGTTATTTCTATATATGCGCATGGACTTAGAAAGCAGAGCGCAAGGCAAGAATCAGTGGTGATGGTTCGTGTACGAAGGTTGGTAGATTGTGTGGCTTAGCACGCACAGCGGAAGATTACATGCGCATGAAACTACGCCCTGCGGCCCCCAACGCCTAACGGCCCCAGGCCACCCCAGGCACCCCATTCAATCACCGATTCTGCTTAAAATCCTTCATAAAACACAATAAAACTATCAGCAACTTTTTCGCTCATGTTCATGGCGAAACAACGCAGTATCCAAAATGTACAAACTATGGCGACGAAAGACGGACAATGACGAAGCTAAGCGAAAAGCTGCTTTTCTTGAATTGAAACCAGCAAAGTCCTCCAAAAGACTCCAAGGATGGAAATTCGGTGTGTTAGCCTGGACTACATCGACATGTATCGTCCTCACGATGAACATCTCTCTATTAGTGTGGGCAGTTGCACAGCATGGTTGGGGAGAAGACGGGCAACCCATTCTCTACGAAGGAAAATGCGATACCGTCAGCAAACTGAACACTGGACTCCATTTGCTCATTAATTCTATGAGCACCGCCCTACTATGTGCAAGTAGCTACTGTATGCAGTGTTTATCAGCACCGACGAGAAAAGAGTTGGATCATGCGCACTCGAGGCAGTCATGGTTAGACATCGGTGTGCTCAGTCCGCGCAATCTGAAGGCGATAGCAACGGGCAGGAGAATACGCTGGTTTATCTTAGGATTATCAACAATTCCTTTACATCTCTTGTAAGTTATCTATGTGCTCAAATGCCATGTGCAGGGGCGAGGTTTGGCTGATGCGTGCGGTAGTTATAATCCGGTCGTATTCGCTTCGTTTGGGACGAATCTATACTACCCCCTACTCGCCAAGGAATCGATTTTGATGCTGGATGATTCTACCGACCAGAAATATGATCTATACGATGTCATGTTTGGTTTTGGTGGAAGTTTAAGCGATAAAACAGCCACATATCCAACCGACCCACATTGGGAAGATCCGAATATATACGAATCAGACCCGTTGAAAGAGGTTCAGAGATTAAAAAAATTATATGCTGCCGGTCGCCTTGAGCGCCTAGAGAATGATGACTGTCTCAAGGCGTATGCTACTCAGTTCCAAACTAGAGGCAGTCTCTTCATCATAACAAAGAACCCAACACACCAGTCTAGCTTGATATCGGCCTTGAGAGGCCCTTGGACGGGGCAAGACTGGATTTGTGGGTCAGATGAATGTGACAAGAGCTCAAGATTGGCTGGAAGCATCTGGAACAGTCCCGAGACGTGGAGCTTTTCTGGCCACATCCGGGACCCGTCTGTCTATGAAGACAGATGGAATGGAACCAAAACGATCGAGTACCAGGTTGCATACTGTCTCAGTGAACCTGTCCCGGAGCGTTGTCGACTCCAGTGCAGTCTGATTCTAGCTATCTGTGTCGTTTCCTTCAACCTTGTAAAAGTGGTGTGCATGACCAGTATGGTTTGCACTCTTGATGGAAGGGTAGATAGGTCGCCGATTATGAGCATTGGGGACACAGTGGCGTCCTACCTGGAAAGGTCAGATGACTATACCAAGAAAATGTGCTTGACAACGATGGATGATATGAGAAGGGCTATGAGGCTAAAGCAACGATGGGACACCGTGCCAGAAGAATTCGAAGGAATGCGGCGCTTCCGATTCCGTGCGGCAAGCCGAACTCGATGGACGTCTTGCGGTGTACTGTGAGAAATTTCCCGCGAACATGTTTCATGTGCTGTTGCTGATCTCTGTGCTTAGATATGTTACTGTACTAGTTTTTATTGCTTGGCTGCTGAAGAATGGGACTAGAACCGCAACGGCAAGAGATGGAGTAACAGGGTCCGCATTGATAACATCCCTAGGCTTCGGCAAAGCCAATTCTCGCACCACCCTCCATATCGGACTGAAGGATCTCTTAACAAATGCTGTGATCGTAAGCATACCACAAGTCATCTTATCCTGGATATATTTCTCTTACAACGGTCTCCTCACATTGATGAGCTTAGCGAGGGAATGGGAAACGTACGTGCTCAGTAGGAAAGGACTCCGCATATCCGGCATACCAGAAGGAGAACAGAGATCGACATATTTCCTCCAACTTCCGTATCGAATCGCTGTTCCGTTCACGATACTTTCCGCATTCTTGCACTGGCTCGTTTCGCAGTCCTTCTTTCTGGTCAGTGTACAATTGTACGCATATAGTGCCGCAGATGGTTGGCATGAACTTCGAGGTAGTCCTGTAGGCGAGATCTCATGTGGATACTCTTTACTACCCTTGGTAGCCCTCCTGGTGACCGGAGGAGCTCTGCTTGTTGCAATCTTTGTTATGGGGTTCGTCCCTTTGCGGTCAACGACGCCAATCGTAGGTAGTTGTAGCGCCGCCATTGCAGCTGCTTGTCAACCGCTCGGTGAAGATGATAGTGAGGCTGCCGTGATGAAGGTTCAGTGGGGAGTGATGGGTTGTTTTGAGGATGGCTATGAGCATTGCGGAATGTCTCGACGACCTGTGAGGGAGTTAGTCAAGCAAGAGACGTATCGATGATATGAAAATCATGAAAGAGGCTAAAAAAACATTAGTACCAGGGAAATATAATATGGTCATTTGCACAGTCGAAGGCTACAGCAGTATACCCCGCTTTCAAGCACGTCATTACCTACTAAAATTGACACAGCCAGCTTTGCACACGATCTGAGTACCCGATATCGGTTGGTCAAGTATAAGAACGCTCTTTCTTCACCCTAATCTTTGCCAGTGCCAACTGTTCTCGACTTCCCTCCCCATCGAACGAGCCCCGCCATCACAATGCCCGAACTCGAATATCGCTTCCTCGGTCGCACCGGACTCAAAGTCTCCGTCATATCCCTCGGCTCCTGGGTAACATATGGCGGCTATGTGACTGATGAAGAAGCCTTCCAAAGCCTTAAAGTAGCCTACGACGCTGGCGTAAATTTCTTCGACACAGCCGAGAACTATTCTGCCGGTCAGGCTGAGATTGTTCTTGGTAAGGCGATCAAGCATTTTGGGTGGAAGCAAAATGATCTAGTTATCAGCACGAAGGTAAAATATAGCCTCATCGGCATATAAATTCAACGGAGCTGACAGTGTCGTGGTAGGTCTACCACGGACAAGCAAACTCTGCCCATCCAGAACGACCCCTCAACAACAAAGGCCTGTCCAGGAAGCATATCGTGGAGGGATTAAATGCATCGCTCGAGCGTTTGCAGCTGCCCTATGTTGACGTCGTGTTTGCTCATCGTCCTGATCGTGACACTCCAACAGAGGAAATCGTGCGCGCCTGTGAGTACCTATCTTCTATCACCTGAGAGATATTAGCTGATGAGAATCTCTAGTCAACCATGTCATTGATATCGGCAAAGCATTTTACTGGGGTACATCAGAGTGGAGCGCTTCTGAAATCGCTGATGCTTGGCGTGTCGCTGATGCCCTTGGGTTGATCGGTCCGGTCGTCGAACAACCACAGTACAACCTCCTAGTCCGGGAAAAAGTTGAAAATGAGTTCCGCTGGTTGTATGAGAAGTACGGTCTTGGTCTCTCTATCTGGTCTCCTCTCAAGCAAGGGATCCTAACCGGGAAGTACAACGGTCATGACGAACCGCCACCGGGTTCGCGACTCGCTACCGCCGAGGATCTCTTCTCGACACAGCAGAGGAAGAACTATGGAGACGAGAACTGGAAGCGGGAGACAGCGTTAGTGGAGAAGCTGAAGCCGGTTGCAGAGAAGTTGGACGTTAGTTTGGCGCAGTTGGCGATTGCATGGGCCGTGAAAAATAAAAATGTCAGCACGGTTATTATTGGGGCGAGCAGGCCAGAGCAGGTGACGGAAAATCTCAAGGCACTGGATACAGTGGAGAAGCTGACGGATGATGTATTAAAGGAGATTGATGGGGCTCTTGGGAATGCGCCTGTATTGCAACCGAGACGGTTTGGCTAAGTATTCGAATTGGCCCAGTTATCCGAAAGGTTTTCCATTTGATGAGAAGCTCTACAGTGGCAGCTCTGTCATCCGGGCGAACAACTTGGAGTGTTCCGCTATTCATGATGATGTGAGCGTAGCACTCACTAAAGAAGAGGTAGTTGTCTTTGACTTTTCGTAGGAGTATACCATTTGGCCTCCATAGAGGATATATAGCTGTTCGACCGGTCTCAATTGGGCTTCGAAAAATGTGAAATTGTTGGAACATATTGCGTTGGTTTCGTTTCAAGCATTTATTTTTCGAATGACGGGAGTCAAACTGACTTTGTGTATCGTCGACGAAGATAAACATTCAACAAAGATGATTGCTTGGGATAGAAGTCTCGTTTATGCTCCCTCAGAGATGAGACTAGCAAATGCAGCATCTACTTCATACGTCAGATTAAGTTTCCTGACGGCAGTGTAGATAGCATGGGAGACGCTTACCATCTATGGTGAAGGTCTTGTAGTACTTCAGTCTGGTACCCAATTAGGAAGGCCCCGATGTGTTTTTGTCTGGCTCCACTCCGTCATGGCAGCCTGGTACATCAGACTTGGTGGATCTCTAACTAAGATCTCGTTACCTGTTCATCGGATCGGTCTGTGAGATAACCGCAGACCCAGAAATCATCCCATTGCAGAATGTTAAGCATCTAGTCTAAATAAGCTATAATGTATCACGTACCTGGATTTAAGACTCCGAATATGTTCAAAACATAGATTAATTTGTGCCCCTTCGCAGCAATAATGCAGTCTTTATACTCTTCGGTAGACCTTCACACTAGAACGTTCTAGTATGGTAAAGAGCTCCTCGTATACAGTGAAGAGCACAAATTGTATCATTTTCATTCGAGGGACACACTTGTTGAATGTAGCTACAGCCTCGTCTTCTCTACCATGGTAGTCTACGAGTAATGTGTACTCAAATATAATTGGATGAGGATGAGGATTACACAGATAAAAGGAAGCCACTAGCGCTTCCCTGCGAAGACTCGTCCATCGACTAAGCAGTACGCAATTATTATATATATTTCTCAGCCCTCAAGATCGAAAGCAGCCGTTAGACAAGGGAGAGAGCTAACCGAATCGGGAAGCGCTTGTGAATGTGTTACCTCGCCAAGAGCGGCTAGAATACCAATGAGCTAGCCTTACCTCTGTGGCTTCATGCTACGGCTGAGCCCGAGCAGCTTAGCGGGAACTGATCGGTCAACGGCGCCGACATGGCTGGCCGACCTATTGCGATGACGTTTGTTTGTTGACGGCAAGGACAGCAGCGCAACGAAACCATCAGGAACGACGTCTCGCTTTTCAAGATGGCCAGTTCATCTTATAACAGTTGAGACGTCCTCTTCTTCCCCAACCGACCACTCCTGTGCCATCCTCCGTCCTGGACTGCTCAACGAAAGAGAGAACGCATAGGAACAGCATGTCAGGCTTGCCGCCAGAGCAAATTAAAAGTACGGAAACATACGAAAGTGACTTTCCTACTATCATGATTTACAACGGAGCAGTGGTCTGGTGAGCAATCGAGATACAAAGACTGCGCCGGCCGCAGTTTGCAGTGCCATTATGTTACAGCGCCAACAGAAACCCGATTGCAGGCACTTAAGCGGAGATACGAAGAACTAGAATCTCGAAGATCGCCCTATGAGGAGCTTTTTGATTTCATGAAGTCGGTGCCAGAACAAGACGCGCGGGACATCCTTGAGGAAGTCAGGTCAGGAGCTAAGGTTGAGACGTTGTTTACTCATGTAGCAAATGGAGATCTTCTCCTCCAGCTCTCTGTGGTCCCCGAGACTCGTTATCGATACGATTTTCCATACATTTCGGCAGTTCCTGCGATCCTCCTTACTGACGATTTCGAGTCCTCATGAACGAGGCATGTCAAACAGCCTATTTAACAGATTCGAAGATGACTCTCAATCAACAAAGCGAATGGATATCTGTCGCGACTAAAGAGCTGTTTCGACGGCTTTCCAGGTCTGCCAAAGTCAATTGTACTTCCAGGACATTTGCAACTCCAGTACGTCCCCTACAAAGCAGGAAATGCTCAGTCCAGAGACATGTCCAAGTTCCCCGCGACTTATCACACACACCTGTTGACAGAATTACTGCTATGCTGCCAGTATGTATTATCACCACTTCGCTCTCACCATGTTCGAGCCTCTGCTCGACGTCGAGACGACTCACACCCCATCTCCGCACCAAATCGTCGCCGACGCCAGACTCTCGTCCGCCTCTACTTCCTCCGCCACGGCTATGAAGCCATGGACCTCTCCATCGCCATAACATTCGTGCTCGCGGTTTACAACTGCATCGACGCCATCGATGAGGAAACGCCCGAACCCGAGCTCGAATCGCTGCGATCGACCCTCATCCTCGTAGGCAAGGGCCTGTACGCCCAGCGCCGCAACCACTATCTGGCCGAGGCGCTGTTCCGTGTCGTCCAGGGGCGTATGCGCCCAGCCGAAGTGGTCCTTTTCAAAGGTATACTTGGAATGGACGGGGGAAGGAAGACGAGGCACCGGACATGGCGCGGGCTGTGCGGAGCCACTGGCCCGTCGGCGTCATGAATAAGAAGGACAATCTTGATTCATACATCTTGACGAATCTCGTGGAAAATTATGCACATCTGAATGTGGAAGAGGAAAGCGCAGAATGAGGGGCTGCAAAGACAAAAGGATATCTAGGTAGATTTGTGGTGCTTACAGGGACACGAGCACTTGTGGAAATAAACGGTCTTCGATAATATTTGAATTGATTAATTATATAGCGTTTGTGTGGTCTGTATTAATGATAATGAAACCTACAACTTAGTTTCCCGACCTTATATTGCTTCATAGGGTATTAATAGTATTACACCAGTCCATCCTAATTTATGCTAGAAATATATCATCACGAAGCTTTTATCCACCTTCCCCTACATTAGGCTTAGACAACTCTCATCACTAGCTGTCTACAGTAGGATCTTCATCAAAAGGGTATTGGCCTTCTAATGGGTTGGGCAGGTCAAAATTTGTCAAGAACGGATTGCCAAAAACTGAAGGCATTTCCAGATCTGGTTCCAGATGAAAGTATTGATGTGACAGGAATGCGTCGAAGTCTTGCGTAGGCGGAGGCTCCCATAGAGAGCCCGAAGACTCGGTGTTGACATTTGCAGACGTAGTGTAGGCATTGGAGGACGGTAGCTCCCCGTCAGATTGTAGAGAGGATCCTTGACCGTAAGCGCGAGATGCATTCTTACTCGGCAGCGACTGGTGGCTATGCAACGACTCCTCTTGGTCGATATCCATAGGCTCTTCTACAAGAATATCGGATACGTCGAAATGGAGCCGTGGTGCGCTGGTCCTGACGATGTCGGCTATGATTTCGTACGCGCGTCCAGCGACGATGTTGCTGGGTTTCATGAAGCGAAGCCATCGGACGAGTTTCCTGATGCTCTTGAGGATCTGTTCGCCGGGATGGGCCATGCGGGTTTGGCGGAAGGACAGCTCGAGTAGGAGAACTGCCATTGCCTGCATTATGTTGTGAACGATGGACCACCACGGACTTTGCTGGTAGATGAAGGTTTGATCGGGTTCATTTGGGAGAAGCCTCGCCAGTGCTTGAGCAGCCTCAACACAAGCTTCAGCTGTCTTCTGATTAAACTCTGCTGAGGTATTGGTCTGGCCCATGATCCGGCGCTCGATGCGACAAAGGCATGGTCGGTAGATAAGTACCTTGGCGCTGTGATACCGGAAGCTGAGTAGTAATCGCTCACGTCGGATACCGGGCTCCTTAATCGAGTTCGCTGGCTTCAGATGTGCGGGTATCGCCACCGCAACCCATTGATCCAGTTCCTTTGACAGCGAGCCAATTCTCGTCTGTACCTGTTCCCAAGAATCGATTGTCGTTCGTGGCGAGTATAATCTGGAGAGGGCTTTCTGGACGATAAGATCCATTGTCACACAAGCCCCAAGGAAAGACGTACGCGTAACTACAGTTGGATTGCCCCTACCTGACGATTCTGATCTCGGAGACATGGCGTTTGCGCCCTGCCAATGTATCTCATTCGTCGGATCAGTAGGTTTTTTGGGGCCAGGCTGACTTTCGGGAGTTACTGAGGGTAAGGGAACGGTGCACTGATCGTTAGGGATCACGCAAGGCCGGCCGATGATAGTGCATAACAAGCCTTCAACAGAATGTAAACCCCACCACATTCGAACCAGGCTCTCTTTCTTAATAGGTGAGGCAGATGGATCATCGTTTCGGAGGTGGAGGCCAATAGCAAGCGCGAACCGCAAGGATATACCTATCATCATCCAGGCTCTATAGGATATCAGTCAGACGGGTACACCAAACCACGGTCGAAATTACCTCACCTGCTGACCTGGCCGGTAGTCAAGTAATATAAAGATAACAATCCCGTGACCTGCTCACGATTAGAACATGGTAGTAAATAAAACTTTCGCGCTTACTTGAATTGAGGTTAGTGTGCGAGCGGGGAAAGTCGTGGTCATTTTGTCTAATCCAAGAATACGAGTCGCTCGTTTCATGTAGACAAGATGCTCCCTTTCGTCAACATGGCGTTCAGCTTGTTCCAGTTGTGCATACTGCGCCCCTATCGCCAAGACCAAGTTCAGCATTGCTTGCCAGCTCTCAGGGACCTGGTACGGTCGATTGCATTTTACCGATTCGTTGTACTTTCGAAACTGCTCTGTGAACTGATCCGGTATAATGGGAAACGAATCATGAACCGTCGACATATAGCATTGGAACAAACTTTCAGCTCTCTCCGCCGAAGGCATTTCATATGGGTCAACCATGACATCTTCATCAAGGTCGTCGCTATCGAGATAAAAGCTGGAGTCAGAGACACGCAGAACATTGCGCGGTGCAGATGCCCTCTGCCGAGCATGCGAAGCATCTGCTCGATGCACTTCAGCCTCACGACTGCTGCCTGGTGGTCCGTAGGGTGGCTGGCTTGCTGGCCCCGCGGGCTCCGGCCTTTCCATTCCAGTCTTGAGGCTCCGGAGCCATTGGACTTCGGAGTTTTGTCCTATAAAACCGGTAGCTCTCGATTTGTGACTTTCGAGTATATTTTCGTCCACAAGATCGAGATTCTCATTGGAACCGACTGACCCAGAAACGTCGGCTTCTCCAGGTGTCTGGTCGTCGTAGCCTGCCCCAATTGGCGTGGATCTTCGATCTTCTACGGTCTCCGTTGCTGAGCTTGGTATAGGAACATCATCTCTAAGCTGAGCTTATTAGAAGCGGCGACTCTGAGACGTCAAAACACATACGAGTTCGAGAACCCTGTCAATCTTTTGCTGCCCCGGACCGTCAACATGGGCGCTCAAGTCCCTCAATAGAGTGACAAATTGGTTGACGTGCTCAGTAGCACTGTTCAGATTAGTGGCGCAACTCCAGATTTTGGCATACACACTCCTTCAAGCGGTCCTTTCGTGCCTGCGGATAGACGCAAGATACTCTTTGGTCCAAACAATGCTGACACTGGGGCTGCTCTCCGTTGCATCTGACTTTGCGCTTGCGACAGTTCTGGCATGCTTTATGTGCCCTAGGTTCGGCGCGTTTATTCTGTGGGGAGTCGTCTTCGCGACGATGTCTTACTAGCCTAGGAATCGGTACTTTCGGTGCGAGCGGTCGGCCATCCATACCTTTTAGTTACTAGCAAGTAAATGGGGAAAATGACCGCGAGTGAAGTCTAAAGGTATTTGAAGGAGAGATGACGTAGTGGCGGGAAGTGGTGAGTGGCGGGTTTTTTTCCAACCAATCAGGCTTGTCCATTGCCGTGCCCAAAAGTGTTTCGTCGTGCGATCCCGCTAACGTAACAAGGGACTTCTATGGAAATAGTGCCTGCAGAATATATTTCTCTTGCATCTGCACAATTCCTTGACCACTAGCACTCATTGCTCCTGACTGCTATCGCGGCAATGGATCGCAGAACCGTATACACCATACAGCTCAACCGTCAACTATGATATCGCAGAATGAGTCGTGACGCAGACCCGCCATGATGGCGAAGCGCTGAGATACCAAAGCGTCTTCTACCTTGCAGAACTGTGCAGGGTTCTGCAGGCCACATCCCAACGGGCTGCTGTCAGTCGCTCGGTGTTTTCCACCGACGGCCGGCTGAGGTGCGCCGAGCGCTAGTGTACCACCACGATCGCGATGGCGATGACGGCCGAGCTACAATTTCCACAAGACGTACATGGCGTGTCTTGACTTGTTCAAAGCCATTCTTTATCCCGGTGGCGGGGTTTGCATATGCCGTACGCCATGACGGATGCGTGGAGGGAGTTGTCAGAGGTCTGGAGGCCCTTGCTGTTTGAACCTGCGGAATAGTTCCTCACTGCCAAAATCTTAGTCCCAAATTCGCATTGCCTTGCCTGTGCAATGTGGCTAGCAGCTGCAAACGGGTGAGGCTGGGTATGAAAGAGGACCGAATGCATCTCGAGTCGCGCTTGTCAAACATGCCCTTATACAGAAATGTAGGCTGGGGGTTGTGAACTTTAGCTCTACTATGCTTCCAGCCAAGCTAACCCGAGTATCCCCCTACCGGAAGTAGGGAGAGGAGAGGGCAACGCATTAAGGCTATCATCACTGAACTTCGGTGGCAGGAACAGTTGTGTCCCACGAAGAATGAATCCGCACGTATGGCTCCAAAAAATTTCAAAAGACTATTTTCATCTATGAACCGCTCGCCATGCCCTACCGAATGCTTCAAATGTAGCGACTCAGGGGCCGGACACAACCGACCGTAGCCGCAGCCAAACGTTATCCGAACAGCATGGTGACTTCCAGCCGTTGAAATAAGATCCGGTAGCATACACCAGGCATGCTTATAATCCTCAAAATCCCCCCACGCATTTGCAGTCTTTGAGCACTGCCTTGCTCTTCGTCCTCCAGTGCAAGCTTCTTCGACGGCATTCCACCAGTGCTATTCCACGCGCACTATAAGCACCATGTCAGGATCAGACCAATCGCTCTCCCTACCGTTCGTCCAAGTCTCGTACCGAGCAGATTTTTCTAAGCCTCCAAATTGAGCCACGAACCAATCACCCACGCTAACCAGCGTATGCAGACAGGAACCTTCGTCGAACTCGATCGGTCCGCAAGTATGAAAGCACTTGATCTTGATCTTGTAGAGCGTCTGTACTGCCAAGAGGTTGCTGAGGTGGAAGAACTGGGCCACGTCCTCTGCAGATTTGGATGTGAAGATGCCAGGTCTGCTGTCGTCTGGCATCAATAGTCCCTCACAGTCGATGGCTAACGTGAACTTGCCCCTGCCCATGTTTCGATCAGTCGCAGTGCCTGGACTAGAGGGGTTGATGCCATCGCTGCCGTTGCGCTGACGGTATGATGCTTTGAAGGTTTAGTCAGTAGTGCCGAGGTAGAAGGCAGAGAGGAATTGCTCTTGAAGGATGGCCTACTGATGTTTCCTCTGGTTGTCGAGCTAGTAGAAGTAGAGCCGTAGATGTGACCTTCGCCCGGCTGTTCTTCTCTGCTCATGGTAGCTTTCCTCTGGGGAAGGAAAAATCGAGAGATTGATTTGTGTTGCTGCGAATAATAGCGCAAGTACAAATTTTTTTAAGACGTTGGAGGTTTGTCGGCGCGAGTGTAGAAGTCAATGAGAGACTAGGTCAGTGGTAGCTTAGATGATTGTAATATTCACCTAACTGCATGCTCTTGATTTGCCTCGCGACAAACAGGCTTACGGCTGGACTTATGGTATGACACTGCCCAACCACCTTCATAAGTGGACGGCACTTTTGACCGAGCCCCATATTTAATCCCGGCCCAGAAAGGAAATTATTGAAACGCTCTTGCTACACGTGAACAAGCCGTCATTTGAAGCGGTCGCCCATGCGCAGCGGTACGAAAAGTATCATCATGGTCCCCCTCTTCTTCCTCGAATTTGCCCTGCACATAATCGGCACCTAGAATCTGCTTGACTGGTTTCAAGGCGTTCTGGCATCGGATTTGGCCTTTCGCATAGCATATGTTGAACTGAAGCGACTTGACTTGGAAAAAATGATATGAGCATTCAAGGATGGCGATATTTGGCAGGTGCCTACAAACCCACCCATTGGTGTTCCTTTATTGGGAAGCTGAGCACTATCACTAGAAGCAAGCAGAGGGGTTTCTTTAAAGGGTCGGCCGACCTACCAGAATTGTGCGATTGCGTGGGTGATCAATCTTTATGAATTGTGTTCTGAAATCCGAATAGCTCGGTTTCTGGGGCGAGAATCAATCTGTCCAGGCCGATCAAACGAGAGCCGCGGCAGAAGTTTTAGCTGGAAAGTTGAGTTCTTTATAAGTAATATGTTGACAGGTCTTTCGTCATACCGACCACAACTACATGATGTAGTGAAGCAGATACAACAACAAAGTCACAGGACACCAACATTTCGAGCCGCACTTGTCAAGATGATAGACGAGTGGTGTATAGAAACGATCATGCGGTCGAAGAATGTGACGGAACCATGGCACATAGGGATAGAACCGACGACTGTTGGTGAATGTCACACAGTCTTGCGATGCTGCATATTTGGGGTTGAGACAGATTGGGGATATTTGCAAGCAGTGTACATCTGAACAGCTATTCAATTGGCACATAGCCTCGCCACTGCTAGCATTGGAGCGTAATGCACTACGAGGAACAAAACCCGGGACGTACAGATGGTCAGGCACGAGAAGCTACGCCTAGCACAGGGCAACTCAACAGACTTTCCATGACAGCGCACTGCTGTCCTCGGATGCCGCAAGCGCCATCAGCGGTCTCGGGAACAGAAACTATGAGAACATCTGGTATCACTTTGCTTCCTCTGCGCGGGGTTAGACTCCAGCCAATAGAAGCAAAGACGGTGCGTCGACACGTGATCCGCCAATCAAAGGTGGTTGCCGGCACGATCCTAGTCCGAACATCAACCACGACATAAAGGTTGTGCTAGGTAGACGAACAAGACCACCCGTAGTCCCTGCGCATGAGCGAGAGGCAGCTTTGATATGTGCGTCACGAACAGCAACGAGGAGGTACCTCTTCTCCCTCTTCGGGTGCGATTCGATGTAGTGACGATCCAGGCGCTGGCCACTGATTCGCTGGAGTTTTTGGCCGCATTCCTTTCTCCATGCACCTCCTGGGATTCAGATTCCACACCAGCACTACCTTTCACAAGAAGTCAAGTGCTTGCGCCGTGCAGCAAAGTCGGAAACGCATTGAACCAACAGGATTGTACAAAGAGAAAGTGTTTCTGCCCTACAGAGACCATCCCACGGCCTAGGCACGGCTATGACCGTGGTCATAGTACAAAACGTCGCGTGCTCTTCCTTGAAATCATGCACCAGAAGCCGGGGCAGCATCGCTAGGTGGTGTCCTTTGCGTCTTCTTTGCCGCTAATAGCACTGCCAGCTGCCGCCATGGTCGATTTAGTCGCAAGGATTGAGCCTTGCCCGCACAAAACGCCTCTCTTCGACGTTCAACTGCTCTATCATTCAGGTCAGATTCACGACAAAATTCATAGAGAGACTGCCAAGCCGAACCCTAGCTTACGTCGCATCGTCTTGCTTTGCTATCTGTACGATGCAATTTCACGTAGACAACACCAGCTGTACCTCGAACGTACACGCGCTTACCACATTGCCATGTACTGCGCATCGTCACCGCAGATTTATGCCAGTAGCGAAAAGGATAGCCTACAAGTTTCAAATGCACTGCGTTCGACAAGCTCTACATCAACTTTTAGACGTTTATAGCTCAAGCAAGGACTGATGAATGCGACTACTGCTTCTGCGCCACACGATGTGAAGGGGCAATGGTTGAACTGAAATATCACCCTACGTCATGGAGCACCTGAGCAAACAAACAAAATCGCCTTGTTGTAAGATTCCCTCCTCATACTACTATTACCACCCCCTCACTTTAGTGCCACAGCAATCCTTTGGAATCATGTTTTTCATCAATAGGCTTACATGTTAATCCAGTTCGCTCAATAAATCAAGTCTCATGTCATCCCAGGAGGATCACGTCCCAGTCGAAAATCCGGTGATCGGACTTGATCGTTCAGCAATCGATCGGAACGGGCTGATCCAGGCTCCACATGAGGTCCTTGATAGCAAGACCATCAAGGCCCATTGTTATGCTGATGACGGAGCTGCATCCAAAGTAAACTACTCACAAGCACAACATGACACGATTTATTCCATCAAACAGAAGACACATCACGCCGCAGTCAAGATCAGGAAAACATTGCACATTAACAAAGCCTCGGACTATGTTGAGTCAGAGGGAAGAACAGTCCTCGCCGATGATGCTGACGAACAATCTGGTTCACGCCTTGTGCACCAATTGCCGGAGCCAGAGGAAAACACTCTCAAAGATGTAGTTCATCACCCTATCGACACTGTGAAGTCCAAAGTCTCTGGACAAGGCAACCAACAAGTAGCAGCAAAGTCGTGGCGAAAGAAGTACCCCATGGAAAGGAAGTCGACCTTGTCAATGCCTACGCTGCAGTCAATCGCGCGTCGACAGACAAAGAAAAGCTCCTTGCTAATGAAGAACTGTCTGTGCTATTGCGAGAACGACAAAGTACGTACGTTCGATGGACGCTCGATCGGCACGTTACGAACGTCAAGGTGCTACCACAAGATACCGCAGTGAAGCCAACCAGAGCGGACTTCGAGAAGAAGACCGCCGATCAAGGCGTTTTGACAGACTGGAAGGGGTTCGCACACCAGGTAAAGGTCCTACTTGAATTACGTTACTGAAAGACTCTGCTCATGCTACATAGCTATTGGTCTACTATGCTCAACTATATGGGGGATAATATATTGGCTTTGGTTCTGATCCGCCGACCCCTTCGAAGGAGACTATCATGCTAAATGTAGAGCGCCTCTTCATTGTCTCTTCACCCTTGTAGGAGGTCATCATGACGTTCTGAAAAGTCTATCGTTGGGAGAGGCCTGTGGAGACCACTAAGTATCTATTGATCTACCTTATCTTGTGGTACTTTAATCTACTCCTTCCAGACATAGTAAGTTCTCAAGGGTCTCTTCAATTTTGTTGCACTTCTCACAATACTAACGTCAAACTAGATCTCTGCCATCCTGTACCTAGTTATAGAGCGCCGTGTTCACGGCAACACTTTGGACGACCTCCGCAACAACATCGTGCACAGAGATAATACACAAAAGACCACCCTTTTCTTCACTGAGTACATCGACAAGAAGGGCGACGAAAAATGGGTGGAAGATCTCCTTCAAGGCGCAGGTCCGTGGCTGATGGTCCAGTTGGCCGACTTGGCCAATTTCTTCGAGAGTGCACGCAAGTCTGTATTCCATCTCAATTACCTCGATACCGTTTAGAATCGATGCTAACGTATATATCATAGTTTCTATGAATGGCAAGTTCCTCACCGCACGCTGCGTACGCTGGTCATATTGGCCCTTGCCGTCCCCATCACTACCTTAGTACCTCTGTGGCTGCTGGTCAAGTTCATGACGTTGGCGACGGGTATCACATTTTTCGGCCCCTTCCCTATCGCCACTAATTTCCCAGATTACCGGCTCCTAGTGACGCCATCGAAGCGATTGTTGTGGAACATTCCCACACACGGTACGTCCCCTACCATGGCGCCATCCAAGCGTGAAGAATTCAACGTTCAATCTAACAGAACACAGCTGAAGGGGCCATCAAATACATACAAGCCGAAGGGACTAGTGCCAAAACGCAAGCCACAACGACCCAAGACGCTGGGAAAGCCTCAACAGTCATGGAACAGGAACAGGATTACGGCTCCTATACTACGAGCGAGCACGAAACCACAGGTCGCGTAGTCATCCAGATCTCCTCCGTGCGCTTTGTCTCGAATACCGGCAATACCGTGCACTGGGCTTTATCCTACGATGACATCAATAGTCTTGAGAAGCAGGACCGCATCGTCTCGAAGAATGTCCCATCTAAATTGCAATCGGAGTCGGGGAAAGATCTGCGGCTTACGACTAATACGGGAGAGGAACGGGTGCTACAGAATGTAGAGAAGAGAGACGAGGTTTTCTCGCAGATTATTGGGTTCAGTGAGACGAACTGGCAAGTGGTATGGTAAAGGTGAGGTTAGAAAATGCGAGGGTTATTAGTTATGTTGATTTTATTCTTTAGGCGCCAGCACCGGTAATCCTTTGCTGTTGAAAAAGATAGTAATACCGACACGGCAATAGTTTCAGTGATAATGGCGGATTTCAAGGCTGGTCTAATTTTGGACATGGAGTTTTGGTTCTTTGTTAAACTAGTGTGAGAGGCGATGTAGCACTGTTTAGTCTGGAGATATTATCACCGTAGTCATTAGCTTTGACGGATTTGCCTTTGGCAAATGGTAACTCTCACGAGCTTTATCAGGAATATTACTCCTCTTGCATTGCACTCGCGTGAACATTACTACAACTGTCAACGGGATGACTTAAGAGAATGATTATATTACATCAATTACTTCTTTTGCTGCAAGAATGCAGCCCTTTTAGATGAAGGTAAGGTTGTTTTCATGAAAATCTTTGAGCTCTAGTCGTCTGCCCATAGGGGTTGAGAATCACGTGAGAAGATAGACAACGCTGTCCAGTATCTTACTTGTAAGGGTGCGGAAAGTATGGGGATCAGATATGGTCTTTCCATATATTTTGATTCTGCAGGTCGTTCTTTTTGATTATCATCTAGTACTTCCCCTTCATACGTTTCTAGATTGTGTCACGTGCAATCATGGATATTGGGTATGATTTTGCTTCGATTCGTCAGCGAAGATATGAGAATAAGGAAATGATAAGTTGTGCTCAGAAGATCTGGATGAATTTCTTGTATGAGGTCAATGTTATGCAGGTACATTCAATCTAGACTCTGTAGCGCTACGGGCTAATGTATGGAATCGCTTGAAGGCACGCAAGAATGCATAGCTTCTCTCTCTTCGTTGGCCATCAATGTGATGCTTACTTTGGAGAGGGATATTTTAGGCTCGCATCTTGATTGGAAGATCTCATTTCCATTTGACACGAGAAGCCCTTGCACCATTATGCAACAGACGAATCCATCCTTTTGTGGAAAGGTATGAATAACCCAGATGGGTGTTAATAAATCCACTTATGCGCCAAGCCCATTCGTTGAAGTTGCTAGGCGCCATATTTTATGACTCTATTATCTGTCTGCGATTTCGTTCCAGAGGCCAGATCAGCCAGAACTTCTTCCAACTTGTACCGCGGCTGCTCCAAGTGAAACGAAATGTAACCCCGAAGGAAGTCCTCGAAGACCTCAAGCAGACCCGCATACTCTCGCAAAATTGCTCGGACCGCTCCAACCTTGTCACAAACTTGTTTGCACGTCCATTCCAAAGCTGCCAAGTACGTGATGCCCCGCATGTTCGCAACATTGGAGATGAAGTTCAGCTGCTCATCGCCCTTGATCGACTCCTTATAGAATGACATAATATCGTTGACGTAGCAGAGGATACTGGTGATATTGGGTATGACCGGCAGGTACACGTGTAGATATTCGCTCTCGGGAAACTTCTGAGCAAAGATGAAGTGCGCAAACGGTTCGGCAATGCCGGTGAGGACGCGCAGGTATTCTGGGAACTGGGTTGCGCCTTTTGGAGGGCAGATCCTTCCTTCGTAAGATTTCTCGAAGAAGGTTCCGTTGATGAAGGCAATCGTTGAGCTCAGCAGAACCGATCTAGCAAAGGGTCCGAGATGGACTTGCAGATCTCGGAGAAGCTGCGTTAGTGATTGAAGGACAGGGTGGTCTTGTAGCTGGTCGGCAAGCAGTCGTGGCGCGAAGGTGTCCAGTGGCAAGCCGGTATGGCGTGCGATGTCCTCAATCAAAAGCGGAAGAGATGCGAGCATGCTGTGTGTCGCTTTGGCGTCTTTGGAAGCGTGGGGGTACCAGCGCGTTGCAGCTAGGAATATAGACACCGGCATCTTCAAAGCATGAGCTCGGTCTTGCAGTGTCCAATCGTGTTGTTGGCGGTAGTACGAGATGGCATATTCCTCAAGTGATTGATCGCAGGGCCAAGATGGTGGTTCGTAGGCTACGTCAATGAGAAATTGAGTCAGAATGGTGCCGTAAGCCTCGGATGAGATGAATTTGGGGCTCTTGTTATGCATCTTGTGGATCTGAACCGTTAGGTAGGGTTGAGAGGCAGTCGGTTGCTGGTTGAGGTGATAGTATGTCCTGGGCAAACTTGGGCAATGATACCTTTTCGTATGCACGGTAAACAGATGTTATTATATTGCGTGTGCATCTCACATGCACGGAATAGTAGGTGCCTTCTCCGGTCAGCAGGGCCGTTTGCATACTTACCTAAGCAATCAGTTGAATCTCTCGAATCCCAATGCTTCTCACATGCTCTATAGTTGTACGGGAGTGGTTCGCTGTGAATCCGTACATTTGTAAGATGATCTTGGCATGGTGATAATCTTTGGCTAGTCTATTGAAGGGCAATGTGTTGGTTGGTAACGTGGTTGTTCGATGACGAAGTCGTGGGGTTGCCACTGAGTCAGATTCAATCAGCAGATTGATTAAGGCGAATAGTTCTCATTGGACTTGAGGTCGCACCTGCATGCAGAATCTTACATGGCAGACACGCTACAGTATATTGTCAAATTTTAAAACTTGGTATACAGGCCCCTCACGGTGGCTGATTGGAATACTCTTCACTATCAACCTATACAGATGCAAACGTCGTGTTCTTGTTGGTCCAATCAATTTTATTAAAACGATCCAAAGTTCACGATCTGTAAAGATATTTTCATTCGATACCTCTCCACTAGCTGCGGATTATTTTCACTTAAAATTCACTAAACTTTTCCAGGATCAGGGCAGTTTCACTAAGAACCTGCTTCTCGTAACTCTTCCATGAGACATAAGCGTTCGAATCTTTCCGAGTCTACCGTTCACGAATCGTAATCAAATGCGTCAGATACCGACGATGCGGCTTAAGAATAGGATCACCCTTCAGGCCAACTCAACTGACAACTGAATTAGCGTCTTGCGTTGAACTTCTATCTTCAGGGTCATACTGGAGCTCTTTCGGGTCTTGGTATAGGCTCGCAGTGACACCTTCGTGTTCTTTCCAGACAACGGTGCAGCTATCTCTCACCCTTGCAAAATAGACTCTCATAATGTTTCCTCACCTTACCCTAATAGCATCCATCCCAATCGTAGAGGTTGCTACTGCACGTGACCAAGAAGTCTAGATAGTATATGCCATTGAGATACGCATGAAGGAAGAGATCTATCAAGTTGTGATTGGGCAAATCTACCGCATACGGCTCTGACGTAGACCCTCAATTCAACGATAGTCTATTATTTACTTTGTATAGTGTGTTAGCTTAGGTGATCTAGCGGTAAGAAAATCATCCATCTATCCCGTTAAAATCATATACTCATAATTTACCTACCATTGACTATCGTCAATCCTTCCCAACACATATACCCTATCTTCTCGCAAGACCAGCTGCTACATAATCTTTTTCTGCATATTCTTGCCTACCTCCCATACTCTACGCAGCATGACAAGGTACACAAGAAGATAAAAGTCTTGTAATTGATCCAATGCGCAATCTTCGTTCCTCATGGCCTTTGTCTCACCTGCAAGCATAGCTATATTCACAATGTTCTCCTGGCTCATCTACATTAATACACGAATTTTCTCGAAGTTTTGTGGCAGCGTACTCTGACTTCTTAATCAGAGTCACGCACACTCTGCGCTCTGTCTTTGGCGGCTTACTACTCGCTACGTGGAAGTACATTTACACTACTGAAGTCAATAATTATTACTATTCTCGTTACTGTTCCCATAACCCCATGTATGGAACTAGAAGTAGTACCATCTCTACGTTATACAAGTCGCTATGCGTAGGAAAGTAAAATCTCAGCAGCCTCTTGCTATCCTAGACGATACCTCAAGCGCTCTGCACACACTCGACCAACGCAGCCCACCCTTCTCTCCGCCACGGCGCAAGCATAACCCCTCTCTGCGCATCGCCCACCACACCCGTCCCTACCATCGCATCTGCCAAGCCTTTTGCACCTAACGTACCCGTCGGCGGTACAGTCCCCCTCGCCGTTTCCCTCGCCATCACTGCTGCGAATGTGCTGTCCTTAGCAGCCCCAGCTAGCTCCGCCCAGCCGGTATGTTTCCACGGCGCAAGCATGACGCTGCATCTGGCCTCATTGAGCTCGCTCTCTTCGCCACCAAGGAAGAGACTTATTGCTTCGATAACCTTCTCGACCCGCATGAGGTCCTGAGCTGTAAGAGATTTGTCGGCGCGTAAGGAGTCGAGGTCTTCTTTGACGGCTGCCATGGTATCCTCGTCTTCATCCACGACTGCCATGGCGCCGAGCAGCGTGACGACGCCAACGTGGCGGCCATGTGTCTCGACGGCGCTGAAAAGTTGTTCTCGCGCAACGTCCTTCTCATTTTCACCGCCCTTCGCCCAAAGTACTTCTGCGAGCAGGCATATGATGTCTGGGTTGGAATTGGTGGCTTCGAGCGAAGTCCGGAAGTACGGTATGGCTGCGTCTAAATCGCCCTGGAAGTAGTGTGCGAGTCCAGCTGTGAGCCTGGATGATAGTGTAGTTTTGGAAAGGGCTTCTGCTGACATGACGGAGCTATGCTTCTCAGCATCGAAGTCGCTCAGCAGTTCCAACGCGGTCTCTGCTTCCTCGACAGCAGAATCATTCGATGCGGTTGCTAGCAAATTTCTCGCAAGGTCGTTTTTAGCTTTGGCGAATCGCACCAGTGCGGCCAACGATTCTGAAGTCTCATAATCTTGCTCTGCTGCCTCGCATATAGCTGTTAATGCTTGTATAGTTGCGTCATGGTTGCCAATGCGCTCAAGGAAGAGTGCAGCAAGGTGTTTGTGAGGGATGTCGTACGGAGCTTGAAAACCAAGCTGGTGGAGAGCGAACAATGGTTGGATGAGGTTGGCGATGTTACTGGAAGCTGAAGGCGAAGATATCAGGAAGTCGAACGTTGACACTGAATATTGACGCTTTGTGATCAATGAAGAGGAATCAGAAAGCTCGAAAGCATGCGTAAAGTGGGATAGCGCTTCAGTTGTATCACCAAACAGTAGAGCTACTATACCCTCGCCCACCCATGCGAGAGCGTAGTCAGGATCTGTGGACTGTGCGCGTGAGAAGGCTTGATGTGCGAGCTCGGAGTCATTCTGGAGCAGGTACAATGTGCCTAGGTTCGTCCATGTACGCACACTTCGCTCATTGAGGTGAAGCGAGCGCACGAATGCATGCTGAGCCACTTTCGGATTCAAAGTGGTAGTAATGACACCGAGTGAGTTCCAGAACTCCGAGTTACCGGCCTCTAGTTCGATTGCTCGCTTGAAGCATCTCATCGCTGCTCGGAGGTATGTAGTAAACCTCCCTTCTTGTTCGATTTCTTGCTCTAAGCATACGTGAGCACGATACTCAGTCCAGCCTAGGTTGTACCATGCAACGGCTTGTGCGTGAATATCGTGAGCACAGCTTGCAATTGCTCGCTTGTGTGCAAGTATCGACGCTTTGAGGACGCTTGTTAAACTTGAAGGATGGTCTGACGTGAGGGCAGCGAGATCGCTAGCGCCAATTCCATCGACATCCTTGTGAGCATCAAAATCAAGCTCAATTTCGGATCTGCTGCGTAGAAGATCAGTCACTTGGATCGCCGGATATTGGCTCAGCTTCTCTTGAACCCAGGAAAATATGCTCAGAGCATCTCCGACTGCTTTCCAGAGATTAAATGCGTCTGGCTTGTATTCCGTGATTGTGACAGCAACCTCAACAGCTCTTAAGGCACTATCGGCTGCTTCACCGAAGAACCCAGTTTCAATGCACCGCCAGCCCTTCTCTGTCAATGTCTGGACAAGGGCAATCGACACTCCAAATTCTTGCGATCGCTCCTTCAAGACCTCTTCGTATCCTATAATAGCCTCGTCGAACTGGCTCAATTCTCGGTTGACATTTGCAAGCATGTACTTGGCGAACCATCCTTCGCTGTCCGCCTTCTTGATTGCTACGCCATCCGAAGGATTTTCGGCATAGTTGAACGCCTTTGATGCGGAGTTGTATCGTCCCGAATTATGATAGCTCTCACCAAGGCCAATGTACGAGTGGTAATCGTCAGGACTGATGCGTAGGGCAGATAGAAAGGAAACAATGCTCTTCTGATACTCTTGCTTGTTCATTTGGACAACGCCAAGCGCGGAGAAAGGCCAACTGACGCCCTTCTTCTTCGATCCAGGCGCTACCCGAACCTTTCCAGAGTCTACGACTCGCTGCGCAATCACCTCTACGATATCCCATTCTCCTTGGTTGGCGAATAAGCGTGCTAACCGCTCCGCTGCTATTATCTCGGAAGGTGATAACTCAAAGGCTTTCTGAAAACATTGCCTCGCGCGCTTCTTGTCCTTGTTGTAGTCTTCGTAGAAGATTCCGAGCTTGGTGTATGCAGGCGCAAAGTTCGGATTCGCTTTGATAGCTGCTAGGAATTTCGCATATGGGCCTGCACGATCGCGACGGGCCGCTTTTGACGGACTGAGCTCCCACATGCAGACACCTATTCTATACAGTGCCTGCGCTCGGAGCTCTCGGCCGCGAGGCTTCGAGGCGTCCAATTGGGGGTACTCTAGGTACTCTTGGAGCCTCGAAAGACCTGTTTGATAATCCCCGCTGAGCGCCTGACACCATGCAGCCTCTGCGCCGATACGGCCATTTGATGGATCTTGCTTCAACGCTTGCTCAAGAAACTCGACAGCTTCAGCATACTCTTCTTCTTCCTCTAGGATGAGCCCGATGCCTATCAGCGCCGCAGTGAATTGGGGCTTTCGTTTCAGAATTGACTGGAAGATGTCTTTTGCCTCAGGGTGGTTCCTCGGTGTCTGGTAGTATACCAATGCAGTTCCCAGCGTGCTGTTTAGTGCGTCCCTTACTCTGAGAACGTGAGTTTGGAAACTTCTTATCAGTGAAACAACGCCTACCTTTGGAGCGTCAAATCTGTCCTCTTCGCCTCAGTAGTCACAAGCTTCAGGCCCCTACGAGTAGTTTCAACGGCGCTCTCGTACTCCTCTAAGGAAAGATAGAAATCGCCGAGGAGGCAGTGTGCGAGTGGTGAGTTTTTGGCATCTTCAATGCCTTCAGTCATTAGCACAAGGCAGTCCTCTTGGGTGAGTGGCACGTCTTGGCTAAGAGATACACCGCCTTCGCTCAAATCTGGTGCGTCTGCATTTTCAACACTGAGGGGATATCTTGATAGACCACTGCTCAAGTAGCCAGTGGCAACTTTCGATAGACCTTCGTTAGGAAATAAGTCGACGAATTGGCGAAGGGTTTGTATATCCAAGTCTAAAAGATCGTGTGCGCTGTCCGCGTTTGACGACATCGTGAAGCCAGTTGAAATAACGCCGAATTGTTACAACGAGCAATGACAGACAGAAGATAAATTTGGAAAGGCGCGCGTATATGGCAACGGCGGCTTACGAGAGCAGGCCGGGGCGAGGTGGAGGGGTTGAAGGATGTTTGTGGCTCTCGTAGGGCTGAACTAAGCTCTGACTAGCGCGGGACGTCATTACCCTCGCCCATTACATCTATCATTTATGCGCCTTTCAATCTCCATGGCAAACAATTAGCCCTGCCGCGCGCTTTGCCGGCTCCCCCGTCAACTATATCTCTGAACTACGCCGCTATGTCTACTAAGGCCGCACTCAAGGCCGCGAAATCAGCCATCGACGCGAAAAGGTGGGATGAGGCTACAGAGCAGGCAAACACAGTGCTCGAGAAGGACGCCCAGAACTACTTTGCGAAGCTCTTTCTAGGTCGCGCATATGATGGACTAGGCAAGCTAGACTCTGCTGCGCAAGCATACAACGATGCGACCAAGATTAAGCCCCAGGAGCCGCAGGCGTGGCTGGGATTGCGGGGTCTGTACGAGAAGCAGGGCCGTACCAAGGTCGACGAGCGCATCGACGTCGAGCTGAAGCTGGCGCTCATATATGCAGAGCTGTACGTTCCTTTCCTTGTACGGGCAGCGCGGGGTTGATACTGACTCTGGAAGCGATGACGCACACAAGGCGCAGACGGCTATAGACAAGCTCGTCGACCACGCGCGCAGGAACGGCACTAAGCAGCAGTACGCCCGCGCTCTTACTACCCAGCTCCCAACCTCCCCAATATACTCGTACCTCGAGGGGCGCTTGCCCAACCCAGCTGCAACGTACACCCGCATCGCAGAGATCCACGAAACGGAGGAGGCACAGATTATCAAGCGCCAAATCGACGAGCGAAAGACGCGGCTGGGTGCGACGCTGGAGAGCACTACAATCGAGGTGAGGAACGAGGTGTACGGCGCGAGCCCGCTAGAGGACATATACCAGGGCATCATCGACTGGACAAGCGACGATGCACTACGGAGGGAGTATGAGGAGAAGCTGTTGCAAAGGGCATACGATACGTTGCTAGTGCTCCCACCGGGGAAGAAGTCAGAGAAGAGGGTACGTGTTATGAAGCTGGCTCACGACATGGTCATTATCAAGCACCCGTACTTGCTCGCCTGGCAAATAGAGCTAGAGTGGCGATCAGGGCTCGAAGTAGAGGCATATTGAGCACCTACAACGGATACTACGAAGATCTAGGAACAACTTAAAAGATGCAGTCCGACAGCAGGGCCTGATATCAAACGTTTTCATACCGCCCTCAATGATTACACAACTCTACCGTGCAGCTAGAAAGTGATTCCCTAAACGCCACCAATGCATTCTTCCTCTTTCCCTCGCTAACCCATAGCATTAGCAACCCTCCTCTGCTGCTCCGTCGAATAGATACTTGCGCCTTGCCTCAGCGCATGCACTAGCATCGGCAAGCTGCTCGCCCTGAAGTCCTGCGCGTCTCGCACTTTGTCGAGATCGTCTGCAAGCTCAGTCGTTACCTTCCTCAGATAAATTGACGAGAACTCCTCAGCACTTTCCTGCTGCGCTCTTGCATTCGCTGGCGCTGGTGCTGGTGATGGAGATGAGGACGGAGCGTCGTGGACGTCAGTCATGGAAATGTCACCATTTTGAGAAGGTTCCACCGCCTAATATCGTAAGTCAACATTTTTGAATAGTGCGTATCATCTCATACAGTTGCGCTGACTCCATTGGGTTTCTTGCTGCTTTGCGGCGGCGTATCGCTGTCACTCTCTGAAGACGAAACCTCGACTACTCGGATTAGCGATGGATCGGACAGACAGGACAGGTTAGGAATCTACCCAGCGTGCGACTCTTCCTCTTCTTCTTGCGCTTCTCTGCACCTTTCGGCTGTTTCGATACCGCCATTTTGAGTTGTAGTAGTGGAAAAAAGATGGAAATGAATAGCGCATTATCTTATCGCCACGTGATGGCTTGATTAGGCATAGCGTTGTTTAGTAGAATGGTGACTTCTGTGAGTGATTGTTTAGCGAAGACAGTTCTCAGAATTGGACATATTCTCTTACAATTGATTGTGAGTGATTCTCTGCCTCTTGTCGCGGCCTTTTTATTTGGTGATGCCGGGGCCTCGGAACGCACTGCACCGCTTTTTTGCTCGTTGGCTAAGCCTTCTCAGCCGAAGTTGAAAACTACACCCTAGGCATCTCCGCACCGAAGCGAGACTTCTTCCCATGAAAAATTGAGCTAATACATGGTTGTTCAATTTCATTATCCTACGACACGATGGACCCTACTCTAAGAACGCCGTTCACGTCTATATATCAAACCCTAACCTAGCATTCCGGCAGGAACTACTTCCGGCTAATCAGATTACTTCCTGGGCCTTCTAATGCGATAATATCTTGCACGTTTAGAAATGTTGAACTGGCTGAGCCGGGAGATTACACTGCACTATCCTATACTTGTGAAAGTCCCTCTTACACCCGCAACATATTGTTGGAAGGTCGAATTGTGCCTATACGAAAGAACCTATGGAGGTTTCTCCATCGAGCAAGAACCTCAAATCGATCTGAACTCCTGTGTATTGACGCCATATCAATCAATCAACTTGACAACGAAGAACGTAAGCATCGCTTTGCTCTGATGGGGCAAATCTGTGTATGGTATCCTAGGCTTAGTTTTTCTAGAGCAACTGCAACCACTCGACCTTGCCGCTGATTTTTCGAAGGACCTGAGTTGGCTTCACGCACATCTGATGCATAATAGACCAAAACTCGTACCAAGATTTCGGGCCGAGGAGGTTTTCATCAATCTTGATTCTACAGCGTTGGAATTCCTTTCACCCTGAGAGGCTCGCCGGATAATTTGACTAGTCGAACCGTCAGTAGAGATACGGCCCCTAGGGCTTATCTTTTGGGGCTCTAGCGGTACTTTTTTTTTTACAGAGAATATGGCGTAAACTAAAAAGTATGCAATCCTGAAGCTGCGCAAGGTATCTCATCTCTTGCTTGTAACATGATACACATACACTTGCTAGCAAGTTTAATAGCTCGTTGTTATTCGGTTTGTAATTTGTTGTGATCACTCACTTTTCCAAGTCCGCACGCTGTCCTTAATCCATGAATGACTATACTGTCTGCACAAGGTCACCGATCGCATACGCTCTAACAATTCTCCCAGACGAAGGACACACAATATTTACATCTTTACACTTAGAATTTATACTCCACTAGTCGTAATAATTAGTGATATGTGGACTTGATATAGTTTTTATAACAACCATGATCCCACTTTTACAATCAATGACGCATGTCACCCATATATGTGACGCTTTCCGCTACATGTCCCTATATATAAGTATTCTTCTGTAGTTTATAAGTAATGGTCGATCTTAAAAAGATGTAACGAATGGCACTGCAAAAAATTGAGCGTGAACGAGGAGTTCACGGATGTCTTAAATCACATACATGGCCATTGCTAGAACGTAGAAGGTCCCAAATTCATTACTCAGCTAGATTCTAGTCATATATGATAAGTGACACGGAACAAATCCCTCGCGCTAATATACTCATTTGCGAGACTACATTAGGCGTAGGGTATGGTTCACTTTGATCTCTTTCCGTGAAACACTCCCAACATCTTAGGCGAATCACTACGAAGAATGAACATCAACTTATCGAGCAGAGGATAATGAGAGAAGAATGGTAAGATTTATTCCAAGTTTGAGACTTGAATGGCTTTTTTTTCCCTGAATACTAAGTTTGACATGGGTTCGAATGTGTTCACTACGTCCAAATATTCGGGTGTATACCTGGTCCCAAAGTACTAGCTGCTACACGCTTGTCCAAACATTAGCACAATCTTAGCCGCTGTTTAGAAGCACTTACCCCTGCCCTTCCAAGTACCGATGTAGTGGGTTAGCCCACACTCCAGGGAGTTCCTCATTGTCTTGTCTCGTTTGGTACGTGTCTTGGATCCAAATCTTCTTCAATAACGGCGTAAATTCGCTAGGCCCATCGCGAATTTTTGAGACTTCTTCCATCTCCTCATGTGTGAAAGCGCCCTCAAGATATAGCGCTTCAAGCGAAGCTGGAAGAAGACTTCGCACATCAAATTCCCGCTTCGACGTCTCATCTTCGGTGTAGAAACCACCATCGGCCAGTTCCTCATCATGGTCCTCGTCAATTTCATCCCAGTCGTTGGGCCAAAGAATGCGCCAGTCAATCCGCAGCGTTTTCAACTGTTGGAAGTCGCGCAGAGAGACCTCTGGAAGATCTTCGCCGTCGTACTACTGTCATTTAGCATACCGGTTGAGTGTGCATAGGGCAAAACGTACGTCACCATCACGAATATCAAAATGCTCAAAGACCATATGCTGCAGTGAATGCCCCACATGTTCTCTAAGCATTTTCAAGACCTCCCTCGACATAGGCGTCACATCTTCGCTCACCGTCGCACCTGCGACGTCATAGCTGAATCTCTCCAAAGCAGGGGTGTTGCGCACAATTTCCTCAAGGCTCTCAGTGCTAAACCGCGAGTAGGAAAATACGAGTTCCTTAACGTTGGATTTAGGCAAACGTTCAGCAACGGATGTCTCAATGTTCCCTCCCATGGCATACGCGATGAAACTACGCACACTGGGCACGGAACAGAAGAATTGACACCATTCCGGATCACAAGGCATCTCTGTATCCCAGTGCGCGACCGCAACGGTGGTGAGGTGCTGAAATGGTAATCTTGGTGCCAGTGCAGGATCATTGTAGGAAATTGCAACTAGCTGCATGATGCGCATGAACACTACACCCATTTCCAGATCCGTAAACCTGAATATCTTGAGATATGGTAGCTTATGCACAAGCATGGCGATGATAGGCTCTGATGCGCCTTTGAAGATCCAGTCGTCCAAAGCACCACGTTCGCCTAGCTCACTCGAAAGCTGAGGCCCATACAGTTCTTCTATCTCTTGCGTCACAACAGCGTAGCGGTCTATATCCTCCTGGGGCGGATGTGGGCTCTGTGCAGTGAGCTGGAATTCGTGTGCAGCATTCGGGTCCAGGTACGTCGCCCGCTGGCTGGGCAGACTAATTTCGCGGACGTAATGTCCGATGTTCGGGTCATCGAGTATCTGCTTCAGTTTGTCCCAAAGAAGATGATTTTGATGAGGCCACACGGGGTCATTGGCGTTGATTGTACGGTTCTCTGCGAAAAGTCGCTCATGCTTCTTGATGATGGGGTTGCATAGCTTCCAATGCCCTTTGCACGTCAGGGCATAATTAAGGCTCGAGAATGGATCCAGAAATTCAGCGACGGCGATTGTGAGTTCCGGTGGAAGCGAGGTGAAAGGCATTGCGAAATGGTCTCAATAGGATTGGGAATGAAGGTTAAAGAGGTGAGAAGACCTCGTAGGATTTCTGCATTATGTAATCTTGCATAGTGAGCCTCTGATTGGCTGAAAATACCAACTTAAGCTCTATCGATTGCTTCTGCTTCAGGGAGCCGTTTTCCTTTTGCTGTATGTATACCTCACAGGTTTCGACAAAAAAACATTGCACTGAAGGGCTTTTTACAACCTGATTAATCAATGCACCTCGACATCTGAATGAATAGGCTAGATAGAATTCCAGTTTAATACCTCGGCAGTGAACACCTGGAACGGAACATAGACGCACAGTCTATCTAGGTGTCTCAGTGCCCCACCAAAAGCGAACCGATTTGATCCTGTCATTCCAGCCGTATTTTCCGAGGTCGTCGATGTTGTAGACGAAGAACGGCCACCACCTGTCGTTGCCATGGCAGTACTTCCCACTTTCGAAGGTTAGTCACACACGCCTTTAGATACATCCCTCACTTACTCGAAGAAACGCGCTTGCCAGGGACGGCCGCCAAAATTCATGCGGTAAAACGCGATTGAAGAGACGTCCATACCATCTGGCATGGTCCAGCAACCCGCATGAGCTTCGTCATTGCCGGTGGAGGGTTGCGGTATGATGCATAGACCCGCACCTTGCATATTGATGTCATTGTATACACAGAAAGGAACCTCAGTAAGGGTTGCATCTGTCGTGGACATCGTTGTGGACTCTTGGCGGGCGTAGAGGGGTGGGGCAGAAGACTGCTCAGTCGCCACGCCAGCCTGAGGAACAGCGAACCCGAACACACTGGAGAAAAGAGCTAAGAGAAATAGCAGAAGCATGTTGTGCTATCAAGTTCGGTATCGAACAAATCGAATGGTGTGAATCGAGAGATGTTGTGAGCAGAATAGGGGTGAGAGCAGTTGCAAAAATTGCAGAGAAGGGAGAGCGAGATACAGAGAACTGCTCAGGTGCGGCCGTTGAGGTTTATATACGACGACTCATGTTGGTTGTCGACTCGATTCAACCTCTCTTTACCTCCGGGGAAAGCGGAAGCCGGCGGAGAGGGTTTGCATTGAACAAACGGTCTTTCCCCTCACTTTGGGGCACTTACAAGAAACTATGATCTCGAGTTCACGCCATTCATATTCTTTTTGTAATATTGGAAATGGTTTTCCTATTTAGCTTCCTAGTATCTAAATCAAATAGATAGTGTTTGCATACTCAATCATTGCTAGATGGGCAGGGGCATGTAGACATCTCAATGCAACGCTTCCGGCTTGAAAAGGGACTCATATCCACTCTCTGCGATCTTTGAATAGGCCCAACTATGAGTCAATTCAAAAATTTTTCCAAAAATCTTTCACACGCTCTCGATCACACCATAGCTTCGGCGCCGAGTCGGCCTGTCTTGAGCAGTCTTTAAACTCCTTACTACTTCACGTCCCAGCCCACTACCACATCAGTCTCATTGGCATCATCGTCCGCTACCACAAAACTCCTCAAATCTCCATAGATCAGCTTATCTATATACTTATTTCCCACTTCCTCCATCAACAGTTCGATCTCACCCAACTCAAGCAATTTCACATTGACATCCACGACAAACTCCTCCGGCGCCCCATTGCAACAAGTTACTACTCATCCATCACCTTAGGAGCCCATGTTAGCGTGTGATCAACAACAAACCGCCGAAGCGCGTACCCCGCCACCGTATTTTAATACGCCCACGTAGCCGCAACCTCCCCAGGCTCGCCCGCATCATCGTTCAAGATTACACCCACAATCTCTCCCATGAAAGCTTCATCCTCCAGACGATGTGCAAGCAACAACGCCTTGTACAAATAAATCGTGAATTTCTCGCTTGGGCGTGCAATCGTAGAATCGATGTACAGCGAGAGGCGGTCGGGCGACATCTTCCACAGGCAACAGAGGAAGAGGGTGGAGGACTTAACAGGCAGTTCAACGAGGGGGTCACCAGGTTTGCTTTAAGTCGGTTTAATCATAGCCAAGCTATTGATGAAGGCCCTGTACTTCAATAAATCGGATAATTGGGCGAGGGTGCTGTCCTTCATCTTGAAGATCTTGGGTGAGTCACGGGCTTGCAGGTTAATGAACCTGCTACTGTAGAGACTGTGTTTGTCAGCATTTACGGTTGAGAAGAAAAGGTGACCTTTACCTTTTGAGTGTAGACGGGTCCACATATGCTAGCCGTTGAATTAGAATGCTGGCTGTCTTTCGTGTGTCGAGGTTGTCGATCGACATCTCTGTGGTTGAACGTGATTGTACCGATGGTTCACGCTTTGCGGCTGAGACGATGAGCATCGTCTATAAAAATCGAGATGCCTTTCTACGGTTAGCATACAACCGTGCGCAGTGCCACAACCGGAGTTATAACACTCACAGTAAAGCTGAGCATCGTTTCACCGCAATACTTTAGTCGCAAAGTGAATTTACATACTCAATGTTTTCGTAGTCATTCAGGAATCCAGATTAATTCTAGCCTACTACACGATTTAGGACTTGATCATAACCTTATAGGTGCTCGCGAATCACTATATCATAGCCCGGAATTTTCATTAGCGGTACCTCCAAGTTCTCTGCGGCGCCGTGTTGGTGTGTCGAGGGTGGATCAATGTGGAAGATGATACCGCTAACAACTTGTTCTGTATCTTCGATCTCCGTGAGTAGGTACTTCTTTACAAGATCATCCATAGCGTTTGCAGCAAGGTTAGACCCCTTCGCCTTGCCCTGTGCCATCAAAAGATGACTCATGAACTCCGCCACCCCATGTATATCGTAGTTTCCACACCAGAATGCCTCGTCACCAGCAGTCCACATAAGCGCATAAACATCAATGATAAAAGCCCGCAACGTCGTGAACTCGGCATCTCGGTCTTTGTCGGAGAATAGATACCGTGCGACTAGCAGGCCAGGCAGTGTATTGTAACTCTCGATATCCGTCGCCATCTGCACCATAACTGCATCCTGGAAATCGACGTCCTGAATCATGTTCGCTGCCATACTTGCTTTCATCAATCGGATAATATGTGCGTCAAACGTGTCCGCATCCATACTTTCGTTCCTCAGTTTTGGAAGCTCACTCCCATATAAGCACTTTACCCAGATTCCAAACCCATCTCTGTCCAAACCCTCCACCCTGACCGTCTCATGCTTGTCTTCACGCGACCAGATGGCGCGGCAGAGAGGACACCGCGTATTCTTCTCGAGCCAGCGATCGATGCAGTCATTATGCATGTTCTGGCCGCAGGACTTGCAGTACGTGATGTTATCCTCGGAGGCATCAAGTGATGTTTTGCAGACGCAACAGTGGGCGTCTAGAGGCTTGCGTGAGCTTTGAAGGAGGTTGCGGAAGTGTGGGGAATGTGCGCATAAGAGATCTTCATGGACTTCGATGGGAAGGCGTGTAGGTCCGAAGTGAATGTCCACCCAACGGCGGCCGCGGCTGGGAAGTTGTGAGCTTAGAAGGCAAACTTGATAGGGTTAAGTACCTCGTTACTTTTTTGGAGGCTCCTCGTCGAGCGGTAGGTGTACACATGGCGTAGGGTGATTTCGAAAGGGAGGTTATGTAAGGTTCAATAGGTGTAGAAATGAAGGAAGTCGCGTAGTCGATTAAAGGCTTATCGCCGTATAATAATAGCTGCTCAAGGTAGATGCAAAGAGAAGAAATGGGCAGGACTTAAAGGATATGAGCCGACTTCATGTTAGCAGAGCAGTTGCGTGGACAGAGATAGCGGAACATATTGCCGAAATGCAAGAAGAAGGAGTGGTCCCCTTCAGCGGCTCAGAATCCCGCTGCGATTTGTGAGTGACGTGACGACAAACATGCCAGCTACGTCTTTAGACAGGAGCGGAGAGCCTCCCGCTGTCCAATCAGGGCCTTTGGACGGTACGTACCAGATCTGTGGCCTACACGCACGTGCCTTTCCGCATCGTGAGGCCTTTCTTTTCCTCACCTCGCCTCCGCCCAAATTATTCTGACAATTTACTTTTCAAGCCCTAATACCGCAATAGAAACGGTCACCGCTCTGCGCCACATCTGCTGTTCTACCAGGATTCACGAGATAGCATGCATAGGGAGAGTGATATATGGTCACACAATCTTGTAAGCTTCTCCGAGTAAGACGCTGTAATTCTCGTAAGCCGTATAATGTCTGCGTAAACCCTGACTTTAAGCAGAGCGTCAAGCTAGCCGTCGGGAATCTCAATTCTCCGCAGTCCCAGATTAGGCTTCAGCAGACTCATCGGCTGCATCTGCTGATATTTGCTCTCCTCCGCTAGGTGATGCTTGAGCATCCTCAGCATGAACTTCCTCTTCTTCATCTGCTACGCTCGCCTCCCCATCGTCCTCCTCTGTCTTCAGCTTCCCTCCCTTTCGCTTTGGAAGCACCGCCATGAATGCCTTCCCCCAGTCATCAAACTCCAGCCACCTAAGCATAATTTCTAGAACATGGTTTGTGACAAGCACCTGCCGGCTGTTCATGTGCAAGAAGTCGCCGATAGGTAGTTTGGCCGTCTTTACGCCGCGATCTAGGGCCCGTTTGTAACATAAGCCTTTGTGTCGGTTCTTGTCGACAAGACCACCGATGATGTAGGTACTGTTCGGCTTCAATCTCTCGAGAGTATTGTCGCTCTCAGCTGATAGATAAACAATCTCACCCTCTTCTTCCGTGTCATTCTCTTCGCTCTGGTCCGCCTGTTCTTTTGCCAAAGCACCTACAATGCTTCCTTCGCTAGGCCCCTTCATCCATTCCTTACTTAACTCACTTGTCTTGACAAAGTCTTCCTCACAAAATTGAAAACCTTTCCAGCTTGTGTACTGCTTCGCCAAAATACCATCGAACCTCTCCCTCATCTTGCCACCCCAACTGCTGATTCCTAAATGAAACCTGAAAGGTGCTTTTCGATTGTCGGAGTAGCTGCGTGTGATTTGCAACCCTAAGCTCTTCAGCTCATGTTCATGCATGAACTCTTCGAAGTCGCAATCGAAGATCACTGTAATGGGCACTTGCGTTCCAGGTGGGTCTCCGCGTCGTGGCGCTCGAGTAGGGGGTGCCTGGGAAGTAGAGCCTTCTGCACGATGCTCTACCCACTCTTGCCTTCGGCGCTCCTTCCTGGCTTTGATTTTTTCTTTTCTCTTGATCTTGCGATCCTCGCGGCCTGATTCCCAGCGTTCCAGGCGCCGTTGCTTCTTCAGCTGGTTTTTCGAAATTTTGGGGGCTGTCTCGTTCCCTTCTCCTGAGTCGTTTTGTGCGGCACTTGGATGTTCATTTTCTTCTGCTATGGGTGATTGCTCCACGCTATTGGCCCGCACTTCATTTCCCAGCCTCTGAGGTGCGGGATCATCCGTCACAGAATCCTCTACCTCTTGCGCGTGTTCCAGCTTTCTCATTTTTGCAGGTCGTCCTTCAGGTTCCATAGCTGTGTATAGTGGAGGTTGAAGCAAATCGTGACTAACTTTTCCAAGTAGTGTCGCGTTATGTAAGCGCCAAGGCCCCTCCCGGCCTCAAGCTCGCGAAGCTCCGCGACTACCTCACAACTCTCTTCTCGACCCGACCGACCCATTGACGCCGCACCACACGCATTCACCATGCCGCAGGATATGCCGCCGGCCGGCGGCTACGGCCCCATTCAGTATAAGCGCAGTCTACCCGCCCGCGGCTTCCGACCCGCTGTGTACCTCGCTGGAACGGCTGCGCTCATGACATATGGCTTCTGGAGGGTGGGCCAGGGAATCAGGGAACACAAGTGCGTATCCGCAGCGCCGTTCCTGGCTACAAGCTCTGCGATCGGCGCTGAAAGTCACGGCGGTGTTGAGATTCGGACTAACATGGCGCAGCGAACTCGCTCGCGAAAAGATGTGGGCGCGCATATACCTCATCCCTGCGCTGCAGGCCGAAGAAGATCGCGACCAGGTGCGACGATATCTAGCGGACAAGGCGAGGGAAAAGGAGCTGTTGGGCACAGAGACGAAGGTCTACCACAGCGACAGGTAAGACCCGATGTTCGTAATGCACTGCTCACAATGTATTAACCCATGCAGATTCGTACGACCAACGTATGCCGTGACACCCGAGAAAGAGCTGAAATAGAGGCTTGGTACGTGGACGATAGCAGACAGACGAATTTGTACATATACAGCGTGTTACGAGATGCTTCGGTCGGGTTCATGGTGCCTACCGTGCGCAACAATAGGAATGCATACCCTTTCTTTGGCTTCAATGACATGTTCACTCTATTATATCAGGCCATGATTAGCAGACTTTCGAAAGCTACACACACAGAACTTTTCTCACTCCATGACTCACCATTCACCCAACAAATCACTCGTCACTGTCACCTTTTCAGAGCCAAAGAACTTTCAATCTGTATCCTCTACCCCCCCTCATTGTAGCTATGGCATAGTGTTGCCTAATGGAGATCATGCTCGTGCTGCATAGCGCGGCGTAGCTATACCTCATATATAGTCAATCCCATATGCGTTAGATCAGCATCGGTCGACCTCAACTCGACCCTAACTAGTCTAGCTCCTCAACTAGATATTTACTTTCACTTCAGCTACCCTTCTAGGCGAAACCTAATGCATCCAAGACTAGCGCTACAGTGTACGAGTTTAGCAAGCACCCCGTTATTGAGCGCACGCGGCCTCCTAATAGCCCGACCCTCAACTCGATTGTTTCTCGTAGAGCTAGTCAGCCGTTCGAAGGGACTTGTGGAGTATTTAGGTCTATCGCAGGAATTTCTTACTAGCATGAGCATCGAAACAGGCGACTCGATGGAGATCAACGAGCCTATTATCAGCAAGGAGGATGAAGTGTTCCAACCCCGAAGTGTCTATTCACTCTATACTAGATGACGAATCCATCACCGATGAGGAGTACAAGTTCGTAGAGTATAGAGAATAAGGGGATTCTAGTATCGGCTCAATTTAACAAAGGCAGTCTTGCAGGCTGCTGGCACAAAAGTACGGGCACTTGAGACAGTCTTCATTCACACGACAGAATGCCCACCAGTGATAGACCTAGTGTAGAAGTGGGAGTTGAGATGATGAATATGCCTGCTTTTGTGCCAGAATACTGTCATACAGTCTACTCATTCAAAGGTCTCGACTCCAAGTTGAGCCTTCCGGTGCAAAGGCGAAAACGCGCGAGAATCTAGGGCATACTCTTCTTCGCCCGGGTAAGGAGCGGTGCACATGGAGGATATGAAGAAGAAATCCCTGAAGCGAGCTCAGGATGTATACTGTGGAAAGAGGGGTTTTGAAAATGTGTTAGAGCGCAGATATCAGAAGAAAACTTCGTATGATTCGGCACCACGAAAGTTGTGCATTACAGAGTGGAAGTATATGATTATTATAGACGCTTATAAGCAAAGAGGAAACAGGTGAGGTATACTTGAAAAGCGTAAAAGTAAATTTCTCAGCTCAGTGGTCATGTTTCAAAGGCACAAGACTGTCGTAGTATTCATACAAGTAGCGGGTCTGCAAGACGGAGAACGAGCTTGAGGTTGTACACGAAGCAACTGTTCCTTTTATTCAAATACGACAAACCAGGGATATTTTCTACCCAAGCCATTGTAGATTTAGAATCACAACGATAGATACAAAAGCATCAAAATTAATATTGATACACATATCCTACCTTTCATCACGTGACACCATCTTAGTCTCTCCCTCTAACGAATTTCTAGTGAGAATTGCACTCTCCAAGCAACATTCATCTAAATACTAGTCTTGTTGGAAGATCGTAGCTGCGAGGTGGCCCAGTCATATCGCACCTTACGTCTGTCCCGGTTCTCCTTTTCCGACTCCACACGGGGTTGATGCGGGGAGAGCTTTTCCCCAGATCGAAGGAACCTCCAGCACTATGGTCAATGGCAGGCTAATGAACTAGCGAGATGTCTATTTCAACAGCTTTGTGGCTGCTTCATCTAGAGTCAACGATCTGCTACTACTCCCTCCGATTTGCAGTCTCCTCCCCGTCCCAAGCCAATAGTTTGAAGACAATAGTTTTAGACTGTGAAGATGTCGAAAAAGGTCGCGTTGATAACAGGTGGAGGTAAGAGCGGTTTTCATTATCCCTCTTGTGTAAATTCAATTTCAATTTCCCTATCCACACTTCTGGTATTCGAACATCACCAACACCAGCTTGCACCACTGTGCTTGTAGCCTGATAATAGCCCTCTCTGACAGCCTATAGCATCTGGCATGGGTCTAGAAGTAGCTACCCGACTATCCAAAGACCTCGCTTGGGACATCCACATCCTCGACCTCCCGACGTCCCGCGGCAAAGACGTCGCAGCATCATTCTCCGCGACCTTCCATTCCTCAAACGTCACAGACGACGCAACTCTCAACCAGATCTTTAAGACAATCTACACCAAAACGAATAGACTTGACTTCGTCTTCGCAAACGCAGGCATCGCCGAGCACGCAAACTTCTTCGAAGGACAAGACCCCGACGACATCGCGCTACCCGTGAAGGGCCTCCATGCGCTGGTGGATATCAACCTGAAGAGCGTCATAACGACGAGTTACCTCGCGCTGCAGTATATGCGGCGGAGTCCTGGGAGTGACAAGAGTCTAGTCATGACGGCGAGTTGTGGGGGGCTGTATCCATCGTATTATTCGCCCATGTGAGTTGCACCCTGGATATCGATCGTACACGAGTACTCCGCGGGAGTTAAGTAGGGGAAGAGGCGCTGACAGACTGGCGTCATTAGCTACACGGCTACCAAGCACGCTGTTGTCGGTCTGGCGCGCTCTATCGCCCCGTACTTCCACGCTAAAGCTGGGATTCGCGTCAATTGTATTTGTCCTGGCACTGTGCGGACGAATCTCCTGACGTCTCAGGAATGGGCCAACTTTCCGGATGAGTACTTCACGCCAGTGGAGAAGATCGGGGACGTGGTTATGATGCTGATTGACGGGAAAGACGACGGGAGCGGAGCGGTAGGCAAGGAGGTAGAAGAAGGGAGCGTAGAGGCGCTGTTGGCGAAAGGAGGGATGGTGGGAAGGGCGGTGGAGGTGAGCGGGCAAAAGCATTATTATCGAGAGATGGTGGATTATGCAGACGAGGCAATGAGGACGGTGATGGGAGCGACAAACATAGAGGTATTAGAAAATGCGGAGGAGCGGACGCCGTGAGAGATCTGTTGCAAATTATCGATTTTACTTTGTATACATCCCTCAAAGCCTGTGGAGCATCAAAGCGCGCTTTGGGCACTGTCTAATTCCGTCCAAGAGCTCGGGATAAGACTCAGGTGTAGCAAAATCACATCTTGAGTCTCTGAGTAGTAGAAGCGTTGTGCGTTGAAGATGATTAGATCTGTTTGAAGACGGGAAGTGTATATATCGCTATCTAGGTTGAATAGAATGGTTACAGATTGCAACGAAGAGTACATAGAAGAGATTAGAAGAAGCTCAGTTCCCAAGGTGTAGGCGGAATTGGTAGGGGGCATGTTAGGGTTCGGTGTTTGCCTGAACGTCAAGGAGAGTACCGAAAATAGAGCCCTCAGTGCAAAGAGCAAGCTATTGATCTCGCGAATGATACACAGTCTTGGAAAAAGCCGTAGGGGGGTTGCCTTGCATATTGTGCGCATTAGATGCATGCGTGCCTAAGCGGTCGTAGCGTTTGTCTTGATTCAATCTTGATTCAGTGAATGCAGCTCTTCCGTCATGACGATACGAGTGATAATAAGAACACATCACCATGTCTCAATCAAACTCTTACTGCATAGGGTTGTGTCTTCTGCACATGTTGCAAATGTTGTGCGCATACAGGATTTGCTCATATCACCGGACCAGCGTTGTTTGACTTGGAAGGATTCACTGCATCTTGCTCGTCCGGCCGTAAATAGCTGTGAAGTGCCTACGACACAAAAATCTTGTGGCGTCCCCGGTATACTAGGCCAGCTACTACGCTGCCCGTCATGTCGCGTTCCATTTACTTCAATCGTGCATCAACTCTTCCTGTTTAGAGAAATGTTCACCGCAAGGTTAAAGCTTCCGCTTGTACTAAAGAAGATAAACTTGCGTTCTAGTAGGTCTTGCAAAGAAGGAAGAGGCAGTGCTCTATGATCCGGAACCGCTGTCTCGAAAACACCGAAGATGATCCTCGCAGTCTATAATTAAACGACACCCGAAGACGCATGACTTCTGATTCGAGATCTGGGCTGCGCATGTAAACAATGGAGTTTCTTCACACAAAATCAGATGAGGTACCTGATTATTAGCGTATTGATGTCACTGACTGCCTGAACACTGTATAAAGGTATTTTAAGCTTTGAAGATCTCATGTCGGCTTACTCCTTTTAGGGTGTTGAAGCTTCGCCTGCGCCACAATTGTCGTCTCAACCGTACTAAGGATGCACTAATGGGCGAGATTCGCACTCGGGTGCGGAGAATTGAGTCGGGCGTTTCCCAAGCATACGCCCTGTATTGCGATTTGTCGCGTGTGACTGAGCAATGCTTTGGCGTTGTGGCAGTTGCTCAAGCTACTGGTCGCAATAAGCACCTAGAATCTGTGAGAAACGGCGCGGTTACACAGCCATTCCCAAGGCTGTGGTATAGTCAACTTGACAACTTTGTGCGAAATGAGGCTGCTTAGAGCTCGGAGTCCGCTTCGTTTGAGACTGAGATGTCGCGCGAAATGTGGGTGCACAGCAACCAACGTCCCCACGGGATGATGTAAGTGCCAGGACAAGACAGCTCTCGGAAGGAGCAACCGAGAATTAGAAGATTCGAGGGTCCGAATGTGGAGGTGGAATGATGCGCGAATCCTCGTAGGCAATCCGATCAGGACAAATTTTGAGTTCTGACTCGCGCTCGCGCTTGTCTCGCGGCTCGAAGCGAACAGAATCTGCCTTGCGCCATGATCTGCCAACTCCCGGACTTTGTTGTTGTCCCTCGGTAGAGCGGTTGTTTGAGGTTCGAACTCGAATATGGTCTCACCACGCATAATGCTCTGGTAGCTTGTCCGGACTGTCGTGCACAACAGTCGGGGAGAAGCCACGACAGTCTGGCTCTGCGGGCAAGCGCTCTGCTCCATCCATTTCATCTTTGATCAACAGAATTAGAAAATGCGAACGTGGTAGCGTGCTGCTATGCGGTGGGGTTTGGCGGGCTCCATACGAGGTATTCTTAGCATGCCCAAGGCAGGCGGCCGCTAGGAGAGGAAACCTAGTCAACGGCTGCGGTGCGTGTGCAAGAGAGCAGCTCGTTCATCGCAGGATCCGGGAAGATGAGTGAATGCTGTTGAGGACAAGTGACGTTGGAAGAAGGCTTGACTGGACCCCACCTGCCTGATTCCCCTTGAGGCAGTCACGGCCGCAGGCTAGTTCACGATGGTGTTCAACCGAGGACTCGTAGATCGACCCCAACGTCGCCTCACCCTATCCTCCGCCATGTATGTTTTCCCGGCCGCCCCAGAAATACACCCGCGTCGTTCTCTTGACCATTTCGAGCGGGCGCGCAGCCTGGCTACGCTCTACACTGCGAGACACGCGTGCGAAACACGCTCGGGCATGAGCATGAACGATTAGATCCCGAGAGGCAGGTCGCAGTTGCGTACTGCTGAAGAGGTGCGTCGACCCGCCGGAGCGCCAGCCTGCAGTTTCGGCCTGGAGGAGCATCTCGAGCTTCATGGGAGCAGTCAATCCTGAGGAGCAGTCAATCCTGGGGAGCAAGGAGGAGTCCGACCTGGGAGCGGACGCAACATCGCGCCAAGTCATGATCCTCTCCAAACCTGCTTCGCAAGGCCTCTCGTCCCTCTTCGGACGACACATGCTCCACGAAATGCAGGTGCTGCTGGGCCCGCGTGTGGCCGCCGGCCCATAACGGCAGCCCGGCCGTTGGGTATGTTTCTCGCTACGCCTCGAAGACGTCTACTCGAGCCCATGGGCATTCGAATGCGCTGTCCTCCTACGCGCCGCCAACGCCAAACGAACTAGCACACTTGGCAGCGTGGCCCATTGCGGCGCCCTATGCTCCAGGCTGGCGTCACTGGTAACACCTGACAGGGTGCGGAGCGGCACACAGGCTGTCGGCGCTGTCGGCGCTGTGAGCGCTGTGAGCGCAATCCTGGACTCTGCGGACGCACGTGAAGAGCGAGGTTGGCAGTGCGGTCGCGCGTCGCTGTCCACCGCTCTGAAACGCTCTGACTCAGAAATTAAGTGATCAGATCACGTTCGCTTCCCAGACCTATCAATGTCCTATTTATACCTTGTTCTGTGGTACATCCTCGCCCGATGTGGCCCCCGGCCTAAATGGCGGCGGCGACGACGAACGCCGTCCGGCTACGCTCTGCCGGTGTTACGTGCTTTTGTACTCGACCGGCCTTGACATTTCGCATCCGCACGGGCAGCGCGCTAACGTGCACACCGACACTGCTCTTTTGCGTGCGCGATCGTCCCACGCTACGGCCCTGCTGCTCTGGGGGAACCGCTTTTTGGCCCCCTGTCCTGCCGCCTCTGATGTCGTCTTACAGCACCACCAGAGGGGCTTCGACGTGTCCGTTCACAGCAGCGCACTTCAGCTCGGAGAAAACATGAAGCAGTGGTTCCAGCAGGCGAGTCCTTCTAGAAACCTTCCATCACCGACGCACCGTTGTCCGGTGCGCAGGGGCACGCGTGAGGTGCCGCCCGGCTGCAGATGCGCTCGTGGACGACAGCAGTTTAATTGCACGCGCCCTGGACGACCCTAGCCGGCCCCGTCAGAGCACCGGGCTGGAGCCAGAGCTTGTTATCTCCCGTCATAGCGGTTGACCCCAGTTGCAGGGATCTGCTGGTCAATCCCAAGGCTCACTCCAGCACCCACCGCATTTTGTGAAGACTTATGCACTCCTGCTCAAGCGGGAGGGGAGGCAGCCACGATGCGGTCTCTAAACAGCAAGTCAAAGCTCGGCCAGTATGAGCCAACCTTGTCCACTCTTGGGGCGCTCTTTAGTCGGGCTCTATGCTGTATTTATCGAAATAGTTCCCCTACGTGAGATGCACTCTTATTCCTGACAGCACCATAAGCTCTTCTTCTGCCTGCGCCTTGGATCTACATCGCCATCCGTCTTCCTGAACTTTGCTTGAACGACTGGCCTCGGTTTCTAACTTGGTCTACGTTAGGCCTGTCCCACGGGCCAATCATCCCAAGCCAGCAACTGCGAGACATCGCTCCGCCACTGTCCGCCACACTGCTCCACGGGTTACCAGCCTTATGTTGCGGAAAAGCATCCCTAGACCCTCACGGAGCTAAACATACACACGGACTACCCAATACAGCCCTACTTACGCCCTAACCTTCTCCGACCTGGTCTACTTCTTGAAACGCAACCGTTGTCACTCTACATCTAAGCATCTCATCCAAGCGCACTGGCCTTCCTTCCTGTGATATACGACCGCCTCGCCCACGAGTCTGAGCATCCTTCTAAGCCGACACGCATCGCATCTGCCTAACCTTCCATCCCCTCAACATCCGTCTTCACCTGGCATAGCGATCTTCATCATGACGAACTTCTTCTCTCCCGAGGCCGAGATGGCTCTCATGGTGCAGAACGATGGAATGGGACACCTTTTCCCTTCGAGTTCTTGCCAATCGCCACCCAGCATCATGTACTCGCCGCCTCTGCACCAAATGTCGCATCGGCCTCCGACAACACAACCGACGACCGGCCACATGTATCCTTCCGGACACGAATACCCACCCGTAGTGAGCTCACCATACCCGCCACAGAGTTACTGGACGTCCCAACCTTTGCCGATTCCGCAGACCCACGTAACCTACTCTTCCTACCCACCACTTTCAGCAATGAGCACGACTCAGACTCTCGCGCCGGACTCTAGGTATTTGCCACAATCCATGGGTGGTGTCCGACCATCGAGATCACTGTCAGCTTCATCAAGCCTGGGTGTACCGTCAACACGAGCTGCAGAGAGGTCACCACCATCTCTCTCGCGCTCGCTATCGCCGAGTTCGCCAGACTTGAGGGCGTACGGTTTCCCGAACAAGAACGGTACCTGGAGTTGCGCATATCCCGGCTGCACATCAAGGGCAGTTTTTACGAGGGGTTGTGACTTGAGGAAGCACCACAAGAGGCACACCAAATCATTCTTTTGTCGCCACGAGGGATGCCCTCAAGCTACTGGCGGCGGTTTCTCAAGTAAGAAAGACCTCGCGAGACACGAGGCAAAGCACAACCCGGGCGTCCTATGCGATTGGGATGGCTGCGACAGAGTCTTCAGTCGCGTTGACAACATGGTGAGTGAAATAGGACACAGAGCCGAAACGAAGCTAACGAACCGAACAGCGGGATCATGTTAAAAGGATACACCTGAAAGCGTCTAGGAACGGAACAGGTCCAAAGTCAATGGCAACATAAAATGACACTTCTATCGTTCGTCCCGATGGCGATCGTCGCCTTGCGAGACGGCCTGGAGCAGTGGTCTCCCGGCGCAGATGACGAGCACGCGCATGTCCGAACCGAATTCCAATGTTGATGTTATCACACGCACTCGGACCAGGCTGTCTGATGCTAGAGATACACCAACCATCCGTCGACCAAGCTCGAAAGTCTGGAACTTTTTTCTCTACGATCATTCACGATACCCAACTTCACGTTTTCCAACATTCACTCTATAGAAGCCCACAGCATCGGGCATTGCATAGCTATGGAGTTCAATTGATTTAGGGAAAGACTTGAAGGAAACCGCGTCCTTCTAGGACAACACAGCTGGTTTCCAAAGGTATAGGGACTGTATTTCCCCGTTGTGTCCTTTGTGCAAGCGTTCCAAGCATTTTCTAGCTACACACAACTATTTGTTGGCATTTACCTGCTTCCTTCCTCATGTTTCCTCGTCCCTCTCGTCTCAATAATCACATTGACTACAGCTTTCTTGAGGCCTTGACATGACTACAGACACCCCTCCACTAAGCCGACAACCTTCTTGGATCGGCATTAGCAAGCTCGAACGTCATGCCAGGTCGTGGTTGGGTAGCCGCTTGGATCTGAAACGGCCGCAGTTAGTGTGGGTGGCCTGAATTTTTGACAAGGCTGATTTGGTGTGTCTTACAAATAGACAGGAATTGTTCCCGCACGAATGACATTCGACAACCACGCTACTGCGATAGCTTGCGGAGCTGGGCGTCAAGTTTTTACCACGGTGACAGCTCTTCTGTGGACTGATGCACGAGTTTGCATACGCGCTGTTGGGAATTCCTTCATCTCAAGGATCAATGATTGGACCACGGAAAGTGGCAAGCTGCTGAGGAGTCGCTGCCGGCTCGGCCGCTGTTACTCCCCGTATCCAATCTCACAATATGGGCTCTATCAAGCATATTGCGTAGTCAGACCGCCTGCCCAACGGGGCAAAGCAGGATGCCGCATATCAAGCGACATGGCTCGTTCCAGACTAGCCATTCTTCGTGTGTACGAGTAGACTACGCTGTGAGGGTCAATGAAAAGCATTGTTACCAATGGATCATCCCGGGACCGGGAGCTCCAGGATATGAGCATGTGTGCCACACATCGGGGAATGTCACACTCGAAAGCCGCCCCAATACCACATCGCACGGGAAGCTGCAAGCGCACGTCTCCGGCGACACTACTCATACTGACGAATGGCCCACGATAGGCCATAACGTTCTCGCAGGCGGCGCTTAATTTTGTAAAGGAGAAGGGAGGTACCTGTGCTCCACGGCCTTGAATGTACAACTCGGCAAGCCGCGATCCCCTTTTCGATTCGGAGGCACTGTTGCGGCTTACGTTGGCAGGAGAGCTCTTTGCGCTTGCACCAGCGAACTGTACGCTGTACATACCCCTTTCGGCATGCCTTCAGAAGGCGCCGAAAATGCTTCGAGCCGCGGGCGATCTCCCATGCCCCGCCAATCCTTCACTGACAGTTCAACGCCGGGCGAACGTCAGGGCAATCGCCAGGGCGAGCGTCAGGGCAAGCGTAAGGCCTCTCGCTATCAATAGAATTAAGCATAACGGCATCTCCTTCCCAGCGGAATCCGCCATGTGTCTTGCCTCGCCCACGGAAAGGCCCAGGGCAGCGGATGCACCCGCCATTTGGTCGGCCTGACTGTCAGTCGCCCTGGACCGGTCACGTTGTGCCCGCGTGGTCTTCCCTTCTTCCTGGTGTGTTTTGACCAATAAGAATGATAAACGAAGCGTCCAACCACAAGGTCGGGAGTTCCCACAGCCTCATGGCCCCACGACTTCTCCTCAACATGCGGGCAGCGCCCGGTATCATCTCACCCTCTTTCGCCCCGTGCATCCCCGTTAGGGCGGATATGGCTCGCGATTCGTCAAGTAAGCGAAGAGTCCAAGCGTGCGCTATCACTCTTTTGCTTAGGTTGCATTAGCGCCGATCGTTATGGCCCGCGCGGAGGCCGAATCTCACCCTCTGTATATCAGAGAAGCCAACCAAACGGCCTACCAAACGAGCCTCACCGTCCTTGCATTTCTACATGCCTCAGCTCTTCACCGCACGCACACTACAACAGCCCCCAGCGTCATCACTTTTACCGAAGGGCGAACACAAAGCTCGCTGAAGCCGAAGGTGAGATTGTGCGCGCATTGAGTAGTTCGACAGGGCTGCGTATGACCGGGGGTCATGCAATAACAAGACAAGCCCCCGTTGTTTGAGGCTCAACAGCCCGTCTGCAAGGCGCAGTTGTCCTCGCCGACTTACAACAGGTGTTGTTGTGTGACTGCAGTATACGAGCGAAGAAGTGCTTCGGCAGAGTCACCGACGACATGCCCGTCATTTTCTCTATTATTACACCTGGTCGCTGTTCCGGACGCGGAAGGTGGCTATGTGAACGGTCGCGTTTCAGATGTTCAAGCTTTTGCGTTGCCGAACGCGCCGGTCTATTCGCTCGCCAATTGAACACTGGCGGTCGCTGACCTTGTTGTACGACCCCTTGGCCGTACTAATTACTACTCATAGTGGTGGTGCTCGGGGGGGTTGCCATGCACCACCGCATGCGGCTTTCATATCGCTGCCCCGGCTGCTGAAAATGCAGCTATGATATGCCTCCGATAGGGCTGCATTCGGTCTTTCCAAACATCGTACACCTTACCACGTGGAGTCGCTGCCCAGTATTCGGAGATCTACAGCGCTGTATCAGAACCTCACACACATTGCCCAGTGCTACTCGCAGTGCGACCCACGACACGGTGCAACTACAGAGCTGAAGTTTCGGGCTGCTTAGACGGAAAGTTCAATCTGCGACATACGCTGTACGCTATTCCATCGTTCAGAACACCATCCTCCCCACTTAGCGGTAGAAGGAAAAAAGCGCTAGCGTACGGACATTCGCGATTCCCCAGTCTAGGACACGAAAAGCTAGAGTCTGTATTTACTCGTGATCTGCGACGCCGTCTCCACAAGAGGCATCTGGTCTGGCATGCTTCGGCGCTTCCGACGGGACGAATGTCCGATCACATGGTATGGTCACACCTAAAAGTAGCTACGTAATTTGCGAGCACTTGCAATTTGGCCCAGTGGGTAACAGCCCGGAAGTCGGTCGCTTCAGTCCTGCAGTGGTTCTCTTGCCATCGCAATGCTAACTCGAATAGTCGTGCACGTGCGCTAGCTCTGAAATCGAATTTCACTCTTCCTTCGCTCCCTACTTCCTCCTCACGTTAGGAGCACCTTTCGCAGCTCTACTGCAGAGGCAAAAAAATCGAACAAAGTTTCTCGAGTGTGCGTACGCGGTCACGGCATGCCCACTGCCAATGAATGACAATGATCTTATCACTTGACCAGCCCAAGCCTATCGCGGTATGGTCTCTCCTCTACTGGAGGGGGACGCGTAACACAGCGAACCCAAAGAAGCCATCGTGAGAAGCCAATGAGTCGACTGTCGACGTTCGCATCTCCACTGCGTCGCAAGGCTTCGTAAGCTCTTCGTAACATCAATTTCTGCTTTTCCCTGGCTGTTGTTGCGCATGCGTTGGTAAATACCAGGTTGGCAGCACACCGTTGTCGGAGTCCAAGTATCGCGCACCGCATTGACGGGACCGGTATCTTCATGATGCATACCCAACCGCTCTTTTCGGTGCTCTACTTTTCGTTACATCTTTCTGTGTTTAATCCGGTGTCTGCCACTCCTATTTCCAAAGCTATAGATATAAAACCCCAAAATGCGAACCATATCTTCAACGCGATACATTCCTCAATGCGCCAATGGGGCTCCTCGCTCAATCACAATGGCATGTCGTTTTTCATGGCAACAGTACCTACAGGCACGCAACTATATCACGGAACCGCGAGTAAGGACGTGGTAAAAAGGTATGGAGTGGCTCGCGTTCGAACCGGAACATGCGTTGGTTTTCGCGAGACCAAGGTGGGGACCGCCTGGAGGAAGGAGGCCTGGGCATGGAGACGAAGATGAAAGCAAATTCGAGGCACACCACGTTGGCCATGAAGGCGAAGACATTGATGAATGCCATCCTCCACACGATGGCGCATACGATCCTTGGTCGAGGCAGGGCCACGCACATATGCCACCACCTCCACCCTCACGTCATGACGGATCTTCAATACCTGGACATCCTCATGGACCAATGGATCACGATTTTCTTCAACCTCCAGGGCATCCACACGGACCGCCAGAGCATGATATGCCATCCCCTCCAGGTCCACCCCATAGACCGCCTCCCAACTATGATGGGCCTCCTCCACCACCTCCGCCACACCACAAGGGCCCTCCGCCACCTCCTCAATCCCAACGTCGCACCCAACGCCCGTTTTCAGACTCTTTGTTACCAGGTCGATCTGGCGGAAATGGCTACCTCCACACCTACATCCCCACCCGCCCTTTGAGGCTCCTCTACGTTGACGGCCTCTCCGCGGGCAAAACACCAAATGGCACCCTGGACACGCAAGATGTGCTTCTCCTCAATCTCACCAGCTCCCCAAGGTCCCCCCATGGGCGGCGAAATAGAGCGCGCGCGCGGCATGTGCGATCTCGCCATTACACTTTGGGAGGATCGCATTGACGGTATCCTGCGTATGGAAGCTGGGTTCGAGATCATACTCTGCAAGTTTGAAGGAAAGGTGCAGCGGAAGAGTGTTGTTGTTGTTGATGGTGAGAAGGACGAGGAAAGAGGAGGAAGAAAAGTCACGGGCGGGTGGCGGTACATCAAGGCTGTTTCGGAGCGGTACCACGGCATTGGTGGAGACAGGGTGAAGGTAAACTACGAGGATTTTGTGAGTATTTTTGCGTTTGACGAGGGAGGAAGCATGCAACTATGGAAGAACGATGTCGTGAGTGATACGCCGCACCCAAGGCTGCAGAACGCTTCACCTAAGCAACTGGGCCCTATAAAGGACGCAGTGACAGAGATGGTGTTGAGGAGCGAACCATCGGGAGAGGATGAGGGAAGGGACTGGCAAGCCATCGCTGATATGGTAGTAAAGAGATACTCAGCTTCTCTGCACTACTTGCACACCGATGCTTCAGTCCGTCACAGCAAGGAAGCCTTTGCGGCCTACCTCAACACGCTCCTCCAACCCTTTGTATCGCCCTCGGCGCGCAACACAACCCTCGAAATCGAGCGCTGCATCGCACAATTCATCCCGCTGCTACCAGTCCCTCCTTCCAGGTCGGCTTCCCTTGCACACTCCACCCTACACACCGTCACATTCCACATATGTAGCACGCTTCTCAACGCTTTCGATGCCTCAGCAACCACACTGTCCCGCTCTCTCGCTGCCACATCCTCACCACCCTATCACGCGCTCGATCTCATCGACAGCCTGGTTGGCTACCTGCAGTGGACGACATGGAAAGAGTGCGGCACATGCGCCGACGAAGAAGTCTGTTTCATCCCGATATGGCCATGGGGCTCGTTGGAGAACCACAAGACGCCCCGCTGCATCAAGGAAGACGGAGTTGGACATGGATACTGGGGACGCATGGGGCCGCCGCCGCCAGACCACGAGCATCCAGGCGACGACGAGCGACCGGGCCCTGAAGGGCCAGACTTGACCCCGTCTTCAGCTCGCCAGGGCTGGGAGCACGGCAGCGAGCAGAGAATCCGACATGGTGGTCGAAGGAAAGGGGGCCGATGTGACCCGCAGAGACACGCCCATACCCACGCCCCAGGACATCATCATGATGGTGGTGGTGGTGGGCAGGGTTGGGGATTCTGGGGCCGTTTGAGAGTGATCGTCGTGCAGGTGGAGGAGTGGTTCGGGTGGAGGCGTGGGCCGCGCCATGTTGATGTGGAGGTCAGGGTTTCACTAGCGAATAGAAGGAACCGATAGTGTCACTGTAGGGGGGATGATGACGAGCGCGAGCATAGCATGCAACAGATGGTTTTTTGCCACGGGCCGGCCTGCAGGCTGCTGCCGTGGCATGATTGGACCTGTCTTAGATATCCCGTTTCATTTGTATATACTTCGTTTACACGTCTACAAGCCTAATACATACTGGTCCGAGCACATACACCAGACTCCCATGCATAGCCAGGATGCCGCATTTGCTTGACTTGCAGCAGGCAATATTCAACAATGCCAATAGAATCTGAGAAATTGGTTTTCCCGGGAATGATGCTGAGACTACCCGGCAGAGTGGTAGTGCTGACTGCTTTCCTGTCGCCCAGGCCGCAGAGGGAAATGTGCGGATAGCGGAGCTGCCTGCCAGATATGACACTCGTGCATGCAGGCAGAGCTCGTGCTGAAGGTACCGCGAGCTGAGAACTACTTGGTAGCATTATCAATTTTACTAATCGCTTATACGAGAAGCGAGGGTGAAGGATAGGTAAACGAGCGTAAGACGGCCGGGATTCCGCGGCCTACTAACTTTAACGGGAAGGAACAATGTGCGAGGTTTAGTGGGTGCTCTACTAGTGAGGAAGGATCATCTCTCGATGCGAGGCACTATCTGTCGATGGCTATGGGAAGCTGAGCGGATTGCAGATCTTGCGGATAACGTGCAGGCCGCCCAGCCGTTTGGACCGGTGCGGGTAGGACCGCAGTTGGAGTGACCTTGCATGATCCTTTGCCATTGAAACTTTCGTGGTACCACAGAAAACATTGGTAGCAGGCACCTGAAAATAGCCTCTAGACCGACTTGTCTCACAGGCTGCGCGTTCGAGCATTACAAAGCCACGTTGTGAAAGGCTGCTACTGCAACCGAATGTTGACGGCTTCTTAGGGTTGACTAGCCGGTCGCATGGCCTGCTTGAATTGGAAGCCACTCGTGGGGTGTCCCGGGTAATACACGTGTACCAGTTTTGTGAAGGTCATCCTGCGGTAACTGGGCTAACGTCAGACGATAGAACCATAGAACGAGCGTCAGCAGTAGTGATGGCCCGTAACAATAGTAGGGCCATCATGTCATTCATTTTGTGTTGATGCAACATGATTGCCCTATTCAGAAGATCTCATAGTATACCGCCATGTCTTGGAACGTCGGGGATTCTAGTGTGGCGATAACCAGGCCGTAAAGGCAGCCAAGAAGCGAGGAGTCCGCTTTGACCGGAATGTGGCGGTCATAAACGAGTATCAGTGGTGCGATCTGCATTTCTCCACATGACTTACGACGAGGCTCAGTCGCCGCAGCAGTGCATTGAGTCGGTGTAGACGGTTTTGGAAGTTCATTCGCGCCTGAGGCGAGTTTTCGGAAACATTGTTGCGCCGAATTGCCTGGTGAAGTTTGGTTGACGCTGATCTGCGGAGCTATCTAGGGTCTGATTGGCCGGCTATAACATTTAAACGCGTAGGGCTGATGGTACCTGCAAGCTAAATCAATGCAAACGGTACCTGCGCAGCAGTAGGCGGTGTCCAAGTCGAAGCTTAGAATTGGCGAGTGTGACTTTGCATTGCACAGATTACCGGTAGAGGTGCAGGTGCCCGCGCTAACTTAGCTGTGGCAAAAGACGGTGACACAGAGATGTACCACGAGATTGGATGCTTGCATACCGAGGTTCCTTTGTGTTAGCAGAACTCCAATCAGTGATTCTATTGAGTCCTTGATTGAGCCTGGCCGTGTTTTACGCCAAAACGAAGATCTTTGGGGTAATAGAGAGGGCCCATTCAGTGAAATTCTAACGTGATGACATGACGCATTAACTAGAGACCGAAGAAAAGACTTTAGAGAAAATTGACCTCCGAAGTGTGTAGATAAACCGTTGGAATAGATTTCGTACGGGCCATGATTCCTGGGTGACTCAGCTCACAACGCATCTCCAAAATTTTGGGATGCCTTCACATGTGACTCAATTCGCTGCAGCCATATTTATTCTCAAAACGCTGGTGAAAATCATGTTCCGCGACGGATATCTTCCAGCTCCAAAGGCCGAGGGGTATCCTTACATGGTGACATTCATCATGGCCCTTCCCAGAGCTGGGGAACACTGATCATAGACCTAGAGGACTGGACGACAAAGCGTAGCTTCAACATCAATATGGACAATGCTGGCCACGAGGGAGATTACAATAGGGTAGCGAGCCCGGACCTAGGATGGCATGGCTCAGCGCCCAGAAGCCGTATATTGTGCCACCAAGGAGGATGAGGATCAGAAAGCTTCCCATCCAATCCGGCGGACCTCGTTCTGGTACTTCGATTTCGGTGCTTGTTGTAGATGAACTATCTGCTTCTGGCCAGGTGCCATAGTTGGTGACGGGACCAACAAGCAGGGGAGCGGACGGCGAACTGGTGGCATCGTCGTAGGAAGGAGGGGGCTCGTTGGGCAGCGGGTTATGGGGAGGGTGGTGATAATCTGGCGGGTGATGGTAGGCGGGAGGGTCGTGGTGGACGGGAGAAGGCTCCCAGGCAGGCGGGGCAGGATCGTGGGATGGCTGCAACTGTTAGTTTCTCTTTTGAAGACAGATGCACTCGAGGCATCGCATACCGGTGCATGGTCGCCCATTGCAAAAGCTAGTGCGTCCAGACGGAGAAACTGCGGCGCCGTGGGGATTTAGGGCCATGTATTGGGCCAAGCTACCGTCGTAGAAGCTCGAGGCTCGAAGCAGCGCGGAAAAACGGTTTTCCGAGAGCTTCGTGTTCGCAACGCGTCGCCTTTTGGAAGCTCACCCGCAGGCAGACGCAGAAACAACACGTACGACGGCTCCAGCCAGCATGTCCACTGCGCTGCATTCCTTCTACCGACACCGCATATACTGCCTGGCCCAGCATGGCTCATGATTCGTCCGCTAACCTCCAGATATTCTCGCCAACGGGCTCTGGCCGCTCTTCACCCTCACCCCGCGTAACGCGCAACCACGCCGAGGACGGTACGTCATAGGAGAAAAGTGCGAACGTGTCTGTACAAGCTTGCTAAAGCTTGCCAGCGCTGCAAAAGAAGGACAAGGGCTTCCGCCGCTATGCCGCTGGCGTCGAACGCGCGCTCGCCCTGTGGGATACGGCGCAACAAGAATGGGCCGACTATATATCGTTTTTGGGGAGGCTCTTGAAGGTCAATATGTCCTAAAGCGTGTTTGGGGGAATTGCGCTCATGTGGTTGTGCTCCAGGCTCTCCAATCGCATCCCACCGAGACGACAGTCATCCCCCATAGCGATGCAGTCGCACTCCGATTAGCGCAGTGCTTGAATCCAACTTTGCCCTCTGGCGTGCACCAGAAGGCCCTCGAAGTCTATGCCTACCTGTTCGCCACCATTGGTGTATGCACATGCCCGCCTCCTTCACGGTCTGCACGCGCTGACCTGAACCCAGAGAGATGCACTTGCCCGTGACCTCAACCTTTACTTTCCCGGCCTCTCGTCCGTACTTTCCTTTGCCTCACTGTCGGTCCGCCCGCTGTTTCTATCAGTGTACGAGAGCCATATACTCAAACTAGACGGAGCAGCCCTTCGTCCCGCCCTCAAAGCCGTCATACTGTCTTTGCTCCCGGGCCTAGAGGATGAAACCAGCGAAGACTTTGAGCGCATGGTGGCGGCACTTGACAAGTTGCGCGATGCTGTCAGGGGCCACTCGGACGAGATCGCAGATGCAAAGATTGAGGCTGGGTCATCACACTTTTGGCAATGTTTCTTCCTGGCAACCATCACAAACGCCTCTCGGAGACAGGGAGCTCTTGCATATCTTGTGCGCCGCTTGCCCAAGTTTCAACTTCCTCAGCGGCGGGGTTCGGTTCCTTCCGAAACCGCAGCACTGTCAGACAGCTTGCCAGTCGAGGCTGAAGCTGCCATCTCACCCGAGCCTGGTCTGCTTATACGTTGCTTCGAGTCTGGCCTCTCTGATACTCAGTTGTTGATCCAGCGTGGCTTTCTAGATCTACTCGTCAGTCACCTGCCCTTGGATTCACCCGTCATGCAAGACCGGATCGGAAAGGACGACCGAGAACGGATAGTGGCAGCAGCTGCAGGCGTCGTTTCGCGCAGAGACATGAGTTTGAACCGCAGATTGTGGGCGTGGTTTCTAGGGCCTGACCCGTCATCTGGTGCTGACGGCAGCGACTCCGTTGCGTCGCCGACGCAAGAAAGACATGGCGCAGCATCAGACCCCTCGGCTTACCATGCTGCCTATTTCTCGCAATTTGGTCTGGAAGCGCTGACTCAAAGTGTCCTGAAAATGATCAATCGACCTACACCGTTGCCTGCAGAGCGTGCGAAACCGTTCCGCGTCTGTCTGTCCTTGATGGACCGGTGGGAAGTAGGGGGACTGATTGTCCCAGAAATTTTCCTACCTGCGTTACAAAGCATTCAATCATACAGCGAAACAGCTACTAAACCACAAGTCGACGAGGTCTTGCGAAGTGCAAGCACATTCTTCGACGGTGTCGACAGCGGTCTCATATGGGGCAAAATGACTCAGTTGGTGACGTCTTCGCTCGAGGCTAAGGTAACGAGCCGGCAAGATGCACTTCAACAAATTCGATTAGCCAAATTCGTGCTCTCGCGCTTTAACCTCAAAGAAGAGGACATGTTGCTCCATCATATGCCGCTGATGATAGTCTCTACGTTAGCGGCATTAAATAGTGCCTTCGGCAAACCCTCTGGCTTCTCTTCGCAAGACCGAGAGCTCGTAGACCTCACCCTTGAGATTATCGACTCACTTGTTCAGATTGTGCCTGATAGAGCGATAAAAGGGAATTCCAGCCAGAGTGAGAGCCAACCTGCAGATATACGTGCGGCTCTTCAAAAAATCCTAGCCTTCTATGAAGAATCACAAGGGAGTCTGGACGTAGTAGATCCTCCCCTGTCGACGGCCGAGATAGGTCACTTTGTTATTGAAGAAGCGACTCAGATGTTCATGGCATTTCTTCAACTTCATCCCGATCATTCTGCGGAGATGCCTTCTAGGATATTGGGCAATCTCATTGTCAAAGTTCAGCAGTTCACCGTTTTGAACAAACTGGAACCTTTCGCAATCATCCAGCTCGTCCTAGCAGCGCAGCCCAGCAAAGACAACCAACCGTTGCCATTTTCACGTTTAAATGCTGTTACCACAGTCCTCACAGCTTTGCAGATTGCGAGACCTGCGGATCCGTACATCAGCGAGTCTCAAGTCGCCGAGCTTATACATCCCTTAGTAGCTGCTTTCTGGCAGTATCTTTCCCCACTTGTACCAAAATACCACGTGGAAGTGGTGAGGTGTATATTGCAGTTGCACAACATGTCACCTTCAAATCGAGTTGTAGAGGCCGCCATATCCTCTATGTTAATCAAAAGCTCGCCCGAGATACCATCAAGTCTAGGTTCTGCCGATGCTAGTCGTAGGTTTGCTGTCATCTGGACACATACCATGTACGAGCTTAGCTTGCAGTCGGAGAAGCGCGGCACCCTATCGCGGCGGGCGAGTGCAATGAGTCTCCAAAGCCTTCCCTCTCAAGCAGTGAGCTTTCATTCCGTCCTCATGAGGCCATTACTGCTTCTTCTCGATCTGCTTGCCCAAAATGAAACCGAGGCAGCTGCTGTTGTAAGCGCGTGGCTTCAAGACCTCCCGACGCTTAACAAAGTCTTTGAAGTTCTAGTCGTCCGTTTACAGTCTCTTCAGTGCTTGTCCTCATCAGATAGCCTAGCCCCCGGTAAAGTGGCGCTCTCCGGGAAATCGCAACTCAAAGCAGACGACAGCAAAGACTGCCTCTATTACTTGACGCACATTCACCACATACTGAGACGACCTTCGCAATACACTTGGTCTACACTGGCTGAAGAATCCGCTCCTCAGCCCGATGAAGCAACACCTCGGATCTCGCTGCAGGAATGGATTGTGAGGGCGTGTTTAAAAACGCTCTCTCTGGACATCAACGAAGCGAACTCCACTCAAACAGTACATTTACAAGAGCTATATCGCGTTTCTGTTGACATCATTTCCCAGATCTACGGTAGCCCATTTGCGCCAGTTTTGAGAGAGTTGGAGCTTGAGGTACCTCTTATGGCCCGTCTAAGGTCTGCCGGGCCCTCTCTACAGAGCCTTCTGCTCGGTGCATCTCTTCTTGCCCTGAGATTGCGTCTCGTTCGACCAATCGAAGACCAGGCATCGGAGCAGAAGGCACAAAATGCCAATTCTCATAGGCCAAGGCTATCCATAGCTGCGAGCAGAGAATCAGTAGATGTCGAGCCTCCGCCTATTCCGCCCCCGCCCCAGCTAGTAGACATCATCAAATACGGGTTCTCCTCTTCATCAAGCCGACTTGTACTAGATGACTGGGTTAATTTCTTGGTCGAAGTGCTCCCACTCTTCGCAGATACTATCTTTCAAAACTTACTTCCATTAGTGGAGTGTTTTTGCAAGCAAATTCGCAAAACCTTCGAGCAGCTGAAGGACATCTTCTGCACCAGAGAAGTTGTGGGCGAGATATCTCCAGAGTCAACCCTGATCTCACTCATAAACGGCCTAGAACAGATCCTCGCCAGAGCGCATGACCGTCTCATGATCCAAGAGACCAAATCTGCTGCAAACAAGTCTCCAGAGCAGCCCCAAGGCTTCTTTGGTAATATGGTATCTGGCGTCTTTTCGTCAGAGGCAAACCAAGCCCGCACACCGACAGCGAATAGCAGATTGACTGTGCTGTTGTGTTTCCAGGATACTGTTCGCATATGTTTTGCTATATGGTCGTGGGGAGGCTATGCTCTAAATGGCGGGCAGCAAGACCCTACATCAGCTTCTTCGTTTGGATACACATCTTTGCGCATGCGGAACCGAGCGAGGCGGATATTGGAACATTTGTTTGCCGCTGAAGCGCTCGAGTGCCTGGAGACACTCGCCGTGCTATGGTCGCACTCGTCAAAGGACGACATGGAAGCCACGGCCATTATGGGATTACTCAACGTTCTGAATGGTTCGAAGCCAAAACATACAATTCCTGCAATTTTCAATGCTGTGTACAGTCGCACGAACCCGAACGCGCTCGACCCTAACCGTATGTCTACTCTGACGTCGGACCTGACAGATTCGGATCTTGTTGCCTTCTTAGTTGACTACACCAAGTCTCTCGAAGATGACGCCATGGATGAAATATGGCAGGATTGCACTTTGTTTTTGCGAGATGTGCTCGCAAACCCACTTCCCCATCGACAAATACTCCCACTACTCCTTGAGTTTACTGCCGTCATCGGACAAAAGGTCGACAACACGAACTTCGGAGAGCAGCGGAAGATGAGGAAGGAGCTCGCTGTAAGTCCATTAACTTTTTATCAGTTGCCCGGCTGATCATGGAACAGGACATCTTTCAACGAATCTTAACCGCCGTCTTCACCACTCGATCAATGGGTTTCCTTCAGGATCCCAGCCAAATAAAAGGCATCGAGAAGACCTCAGCCATAACGAATGGCAGCCTCGCGCAGAAGCGAGCGGCGGACGTGGTGTCCGTATTGAATGCCATCGTCCCGCATCTCTCTATTATCCTCGTAGAGAATGAACGCGTTACGACCGTTGTAACAAATATTGCCACTTCTGTTATCGGACCAACATTTCGTACCAAATCGTTCCCTGATAACGTCTCAAAGGGCATACTAGACTTGCTCCAAGCGTTGGCCCGAGTCGCACAGGCGAACAAGTTCTGGAAGAAGGAACTCTACGATGCATTCAATGACGGGCGATTCTTCAACACCCCCCTACCTTTACTGAAAGAGTCATGGCTGCCCATACTAGCACAGTGGGCACACTCCGACAAGGACCGCCTACCGGAGCTTCTGTCCAGACTTTCAGCACCCACAACTGCAGGTATAATGTTCGGCGTAGGTGCCTCCTCGGCGCGACAAGAAGCAGATCGTAAGACGCAACTCACACTCCGCCGCATCGCGCTCCTCATCCTCGCAAGTGCTGAAGACGCCTTCACCCCTAACATCCCCCAAATAATGGAGAAAATTGTGGAGCTCCTCACCGCCACACCAGCTTCCTCACCTTCTTCAATAACTCGCGCAGATGTAATCATCCTCCTGCGCGCTTTTATCCTCAAAACCTCATCCATCCACCTCGCACCTTTATGGCCGACTATCAACAGTGAACTCACGTCGGCCTTGTCGAGTCTTTTACCAGAAGCAGAAAATAGAGAGCATTACAACAATGAGGGCATAATCCAAGCCTGCAAACTTCTCGACTCATTGGTTGTCCTTGACCCAGACGACTTCCAACTCATACAATGGCTCTACATCTGTGACACCATCGACGCAGTCTACAAGCCTGCCACAGTTACCTACCCAACTAGCCTTGCCGATGAGATTGCAGAGGTCCTCCAGACATCTGGATCGACGAGTTCGCGCTCCCTAGCTCATCCGTCTAGTGTTGCTGATGGCGAGCCGCAGAGAAGGCTGTTCTTGGACCCGTTGATTGAGGCGCTGGAGAAAGAGGAGGGGGCAGAAGTTGTGGACATGGCGAGGGGTGAGTTGGTGGATAGGGTTGTAAGGCCGTTCTTGGGGAGCCTGGGGATGCTGGCTTTCGAGAGCACGTATGGGGGTGGTGGAGTGGATTGGGAAGGCGTGTGGGCGAGTGTAGTAGCTGATGCCAGTGATGTTGAGTAGAGAAATAGGCTCACCCTCGCTAAAATTTAGGTACCTTAGTGTATGCCTTAGCATAGGCCTTCGCGCAAGCCTTACTATAGGCGCTAACTTTACCTACCTCCTACGCCTACCCTATAAGCTGTAGCTCTATAAATGTCACACTGATTATTTAATTATATGAAGTGCTTTTAATTAAGCTCTTTTTATAAATTTAAGAGGCAAATTAGAAGAGATATTGGGGGTAGAAAACATCGATTTAATTTTGTCCCTTCGCCTTCTAACAGTTCGCCGTACCCGTGGACTGAGTGTTCTTCGTGCCGGCACCTATGAACCTTTCGGGCCCCTCTTGACCTAGCCCCTCGTCCACAAATATGATTAGAGCTCACATGCTCTCTTCCGTTGCTATTCTTGTCCTTTGGGACTCTATTGAGACCGATATTCTCGTATGTGTTTGTGATTGATGTTATCCATTTCGTAACTTTCAAAAGTCGCTCTCGCAGTGTGTAGGCCATCGTCTGGTGCGTAAACAACCGCCGTCTCAGAATCATTGTCTTCATCAATTGCTGAAAATGGATGAGCCGTCGAGTTCACGGTCGGCACAAGCAGAGAGTCATTTTTGAGTCTCCGTGTGCGCTTCCCTGAAGATGGATTAGATCTTCCAATTCTCCAAATTGGTGAACGAGGGGAGCTTTGCTCGGTAGTGGACGGCTCCGATTTTCTGGTAATTCGTGTCCATACGGGCCGTAGAGTTGGGAGACAAGCTTGGGAATTTGTAAGAAAAAGCAGATATGCGGTTAAATTATTGGCCCACCTGATATGATTGCGAAATGGCATTCGGTGACGGCCCAGAGTCCCTGATCTGTCCAATGCCAAGATGCATCTGGACCCGGATCTTGATGAATGACGCTAACTAGCCGCATGACCGACGCAATACACACACTACAGCCTTTGTCAGAAATCGAGGCAGAACGCAGGGTATCACGTACAAGCCTCCCAAGAAGAATGTTCCTAGAATCAGTCGCTTCTGAGCATATGACATGTTCAGACGCATTACGTAGGGAGTTGGAAGCAGTAATAGAACAACATCAGATATGATGTTGGGAATGGAGATACCCCATAGAAATTTACCTGTATCGACCCCGCATTTTGCATCTTTGATTGTTTTGTCCCAAATGGCTTTGGGCGGTATACAAGCAAGGATTGAGAGAAGCAGCTTTTTGATGCGTGAGAAATAATACTACCTAAGTGAGAAGTTGAACATACCACAGCAATACCCCAAGCAGTCGCAACAAAAGACATGATGCATACTGGCCAATGGATGTTTTCTGACCGAAACAGTCTCCAATACAGTGCTAGAATCGAATACTTGACAAATGTTATGATGAATGTGTAGACGATTTCGGCGATAAAGAATCCAAGGAAGAAGTCGTAATCAATGTTGGGCCCTACCGCTTCCCTATGTTTGCCGTATCCGCGCGACACCCCTTGGGCAGAGTTAGCCTAAGCTCTCCTTCCTGGCACGGTAGACTGAACACCAATACATATCTACCAACAGGCCCGTCGCGCTGATCTATTCTATCGCGTCAGCTAGACAAGAAGCTCACTTAACGCTGATGGAGTCACCTGTGCTGCGATGATGAACCAATCATCCATGCCATACTTAGCACCTTTGAGTTTCCGTGCCCATAGTCTCAGAGCAACAGCAAACAATGCACCAAGATAGGTGATAGTAGACGCAGCATACAGGTTGGCTTGCCGGCTTTCCTTTAGGTACTCAGCCGTTGGCTGAGCAGGCATCGTGAATTGTAAGGAGCAGAACAAAAATGTTCGCAATAAGATTAATAACTAGAGAGTGTGCTAGGACGCACGTCGCCGATGCCTTGAGGGATTTTATCTTACTAACTAATAAGCATTCAGGTGGCGGTAGATGTACCAAGGTTTGTAATTCAGCGAGATAGCTCATGAACTCCGTAGGCGGTGTGGTAGGTCTATGCTAGCAAATAAGGAACTTAGGATGTCTCATCTTCAGATTGATGTCACACCAATAAATCACTTTCAGCTTACTCCTAGGTACTAAGTCTAATGCGGAAACAAGCAACCATTAAGATCGGCTGGCCACAATTGACCCCAGACCACTGGCAAGTAAGACGGATAATGATAGGGTTGGTTTCGGGCTTCGGCTCGCGTCGACCCTAGTCTATCTCCCCAACGGCCTTCCATGTAATCATTTGCCTTGGGACACAGCATCGGTAATATGGATAATTGCTAGAAGCTGAAGTTGTGAGGGAAATACCACTTTGCCAAAACCGGAAAGAGCAATATCATGAACAGTGGCCTGCTCTATTTTCACTATTTAGTTCTTATCAGACATAGCTCTTAGTTAATCGGGAAACCATTTCAACGGACAAGTATTACTTAATTTTAAACTCCGTTACTACCGTCTTATTCTTCTTTGTGGCATCAATATGGATACTACGAAGAACGGCAACGTTATGGAAGATGGCAACGCTTTGGAGAACCATAACGCACTGAAGAGCATCAACGCGGTTGAAAACACATATTCGAATATTGAGTGTGGTACATATGCGCTCAAACGGGACTTCAACGCAAGCACCCGGTTAGTAGTGTGTGACACCAATACCCAATCTTTTTGTTGATCTCCACAGACTGACAGCTCAACATTACCTCTGGAAAGAGGCGTTGGGGTTCAACTTGCATCCTGAGATAGTAGTCAAGCCCGACATGAGGGTAGTCGATGTAGCCGCAGGGAACGGGTATGTGCTCACAGTATTCTCTATGGCATTGTAGATATCAGGGTGATCTAATCAGAACATGTAGCATCTGGCTTCTCGATGTTGCAAGAAGCCTCCCTCCATCCGCTAGACTGGACGGCCTCGACATCTCACTTGACCAGTGCCCACCGAATGCCTGGCTGCCAGATAATATCGAGCTGTCTACATGGAATATCTTCGAAGACCCTCCAGAGGAGTTTGTTGGGGCTTTCGACGTAGTCCATATTCGGCTTATTACTGTTGCAGTTCGTGACAATGACCCGACACCTATAATCTCGAGCCTAAGAAGCCTTTTGAGTATGCCATGGTACCTCTCAACACAGTTACTTCTTTGAAGACTGATAGTATAATGATAGAGCCTGGTGGATACCTTCAATGGGACGAGGTAGACAGCCTTGACTGGACCATCAAATGCGTTCATAGTTCTGTACAGACGGATGCTGTGAAGCGACTTTTCAAGCAGCTCTGCGGAACAGACGAGTATATATCCAAATCTCCCATGGTTCAACACAGGAGGACTGACAACTCTTAGCTGGAAACGCAACATGGTTCAAACCTTGAACCAGAATGGCTTTGAAAATAGTTCCATGCATCGTTTCGTATACGGAAAAACGATGGCACGCTTCTGGAACGATATGTATTTCAGTACCTGGGAAGAGTTTGCCAAGGTGGTACTCAAAGATCCTGATGCATCTCATCAGCTAGGTGTTGCTGCCATGGACGAAGTGCGCAATGGGTCTGCACTTTTCTGTCCCAAGCTGGTATGGGTAGCTCATAGATCATAGGAGTGTTTGAAGGTTCTTGAGATTTGCATGTAGATCGGCTTGAAGATCATCTCAACATAGTCTTTAGATGCCCCAAAATGTTGCTAGCTCAATGTATGCCGTTAGATAAAAATATATTATAATCTTATCTTCTTTCTCCTTCAGGCTTCTTTACACGTGCGATGAGGCGGGAGATGATGCGATTTGACAAGAGTTGTTGTTGGGTGACGCGGGGCTGGGGAGGTTACCATGGTACCGGAGAAAATGCACAAAGCTGCTGCAGAATCTTTCCTCGCCTGTGCGAGGCTCGCACATCCTTCCCACTTCTCAACTCATTATCTTTCTCGGGCACTCCGCATGCGATACGCATACGCCAAGCTCCGAAGGCCCATGGCTTCCCCTACGACAACGGTTCACGACGAGAGGAAGTCTGACACCTGATGCCTGCTCGTCAACACCGTAATCTTACCTTAATTAATACACGCATCTTGATCAGTTCATTCTATGTGCACGTTGATGACATACATATAGTGTCTCGCACGACAATCGCTATCTACAGAACCGGCCTCCATGTTGCCTTCTCGTTGATATGGTTGCCTGAACATCGATTTTCCACTTCATTTCCTACCGATATTGACAGATAATCTAGGGCATACTGCAGGAAGTGTGCAGGCGTAAGCGTATGGCCAAAAAGGGCGAGAAACCACGGATCCAAAGGAGAGGTTATGGAAAGGATTTGCATCACAGAATATTGGTACCACCTGTCGGCAGGCAATTTAATAAAAATTAGAGGGCGCACCAAAAAGGCAAATTCAGATAGGTCGTCAGCCTTACGCAATATCTGGTACCACGTACCAAAAGCGTTCACTGCGTCAGGCTGAGCTGTGCCAAGCCTGTGTGGCATGTGCGGCCACACCGGAATGGATCTTATTATCGGAACCCCTGCTAGTGCATACGACAAAGACTTTGAGAAACAGCTTAAGAGAGAAATTACTCGCTACTTTGCCATGATATGTTCTCATCTATCGTAAAAGACTGTTCCAACGTGACTGCTTTATGGCGTCGCCACTGCCAACTCTTGTTTTTCTTGCGGGTGCTTTCGCAGACCCCTCATGCTTTGAAGCTCTAACTTCTGAGCTCCAGAGGGCTGGTTACCCTACTATGTATGCCACCGTTCTTTCTTTAAACCCGTCGGATCCACAGGAGGTTTCTACGTCTCAAGACGCTGAGCATGTGCGTAACAAGTTTATTCTTCCACTGCTAGATGAGGGCAAGGATATCATTGTAATTGTTCACTCGTATGGTGGCATAGTTGGGGGTGCGGCTGGGGCGGGGTTGAGCAAAACCGAGCGATTGACTCAGGGCAAGTCCTCGGGTATCCTGGGCCTATTGTATATAGCAGGCAATATTGTAGGCGAAGGCCAAAGTCTACTACAAGCGATTGGTGGCGCGTATCCACCTTTCATCATCGAGAACCACGTAAGTCTACTCAAAAGATCTAGATGATCGCACTAATGTACCCATAGCCTCATTCAGGTGTAGCCGTTATTAATCCCGTCATGGAAACGCTATACAACGACGTCGATTCTTCCAGGTTGGCAGAGCTCGAAAAGGGCATGATTCCGCATGCTCTCGCCGCATTTCAGTCTCCCTCAGGACTACCCGCCTGGGCTGAGAAGGCGTTTGAAGGTCGTCTTGGATATATAAGGACACTTGATGACCATTGTAATCCTCTTTTCATCCAGGATATGTGGATGAAGAATAGTGAAGTTAGTTGGGATACTGTGGATATCAAGTCAGGTCATGCTCCGTTCATCAGCCAGCCAGAGAAGCTTGCAGAGCTATGTATTCCCTTCTTTAAAAAATGGGTAGCTTAGTTATTTTATTCGTGTTGTGAGCATTGCGTTCTATCATCGCTTTCACGCATCGTATCGATATCTTGGCGTGCTTACTTCAATTGATGCGTGTTGTGAATGATGAATGAAAGAAAACAAGAGAACGCACATTGATACACGGGAGTCATCTTTTCCTTTCTCAATTAGCCTACTTTTTAGAATATCGCAAATACAGATAGCGAACTCTCTATATACATGGTACACGTGAATCCCAGGATCCACGGTGTAGCATAACGGAGATGAAAGGAGCTTGGCTTTGAATACCCCTCATTCTGGTTCCGAATCACCTCAACGATTCGTCTAGATAATACCCCACTCCTAGTATTGTCCTATTCATCCCGTACATATATATATCAATATAATTCATCATTTTCCACATGCTGACCTTGACAAATGGTATAATAGGACCGTGGGCACAGACCTACCGTATGTGGGAAAGCGTAAGTAGAAAAAGATATTAAGGGTTAGATTTATTAGAGTAGAATAAGACTAGGACGTGGGAAGCATCTCTTAGCTGTTAAAGATTATGTAATGAACATGTATCTGCAGAACTAAGACTTCCTGGCGCTAGGGGATTGCTAGCTTATAGCCTCCATTTTCGTGGGCAAACCCCCCCAGATATGGAGGCGTCTAAACTAACACAACATCATTTATGCGCAAAGTCTCCACTGTAAACATTCCTGCTGGCCGCTACGCTAGCGTTTGTATTTATAGTTCTTCTATACCTAACCTATCATTCCCCAGCTACCTTATATTACAAATCTACCTTTTAAGCGCGAATTCGGATGAATGAAAGGCGATGCTGGCTGTAGATTTATGTGTACCAGGGACAGGATTAGATAAGCTTTGGACTGTCGCTTACCTCAACCAAGGATGCGGCGCGTCCGTAAGGCTGGGCAGCTGGTGGACTGCCAAACCATGAAACTTGTAGCTGTGTTCACGACGACGCCTGCATAGCAACCACGTAGGTTACCTGCCATCTACAGGATATAAAGTGCTGAGGAAATTATGAAGTAATATTTTTACCATCCTATCTACCAACCTGTCTCCAGAACACAGCGGCGACCGTGGCTATAGTCGACGTACGCGATCCACTCAACCTTCGATTCGTTGACATCACGCAAGGATACCGTTCGTAAGCCTTCGACGCCCTTAAAGCCGCCAAAGCCAGTGTTTTCATTGCCATATCGAGTCTTATCGGCATCGTGGACTGCTTGGCTCGTAAGCAACCGCCTTGATCGATTCTCCCAAATCCTCGCAGTGCATCGATACAACACCGTGCAGCTTCCCTCGCCCTCCGAGCTGATCGGCGAACATATCTACTATGCTACAGGATCTCCCTACTGAGCTGTTGGGTAAAATAGCGGAGCATCTGTTTGATCCGGATCAACGCTATCTGGGGCACTTGCGACTCACGTGCCGAGAAATACATGCGAAAACCACGTTCCAATTTGGAACCCGGCATTTCAATACATTGTTCGTGGACATTCGCCCTGGAGGACTACACAGACTATGGGAGGTTTCTCAGCATCATCAGTTCAGATCCTATGTTCGACGAATTGTCCTGGACGCCGATCACATTATTCGTGGGAATAGAACCTCTGACCTACTACCTGAGTCATCTGATACCGAAAATGATTCCGATTTATTGTCTGAACTTGCAGGTGCCAAAGCTGACTCTGACCCATCACTTGAGAGTTCGATTGCAGAGAGTGAATACGATTCTCCTCCAGTGTTTGATCAGTCAGTGTTGGACTTCATACATAACGGCGACTTTGCAGGACAATTTGGGGCTTGTAATAAGCTCTTCGTCAATTTGGAACAGCTTGAGATCGACCAACCTCTCATAACGGGTGACCTGACGGATATTGAGGTTGATATGCTGAGAAATGCTTGGTCCGCAGTAATTGCAATCGCACTGTCCATCATCCAAAAATTCGGCATCCACTTAAAGAAACTTGCGATACAAAGTCCGGGCGGGCCAGATTGTCCCCCAAATATCTCAGTCCTAAGATCCATCTCCAGGACACCTGATTTACTTAACTTAATGACAGATCTCCACTTAAAGCTCTACGTAGCAGAGGACAAGCGTGAGCAAAATCCTGAGAAAGACTCATAGATCAAGGCTTACGCTGTCCACAGATTCACACTCGTCCGTTTCAGCGCTGATGCGAGTATTGGAAAGCGCGAAAGCCTTATCTTCACTAGGGCTCTCGTTCGACAGAAGCACTCGTTCTGAGGAGGTCTTTTCAGCAATTGTGCGCCGTGCCTTCTTCTTCCAGAAGCTCCGAGAATTGGATTTGAAGAACTTGTTGATATCCAGCGAGCCTCTTATAAGTTTCATCGATACCTGCAAGGCCACGCTCCGAAAACTTCTTCTAAACCATACGACCCTTGGCTCTGGAAGCTGGAGAGATGTGATTTTGTACCTGGCAAATGAGCTGTCCTTGCAAAGCTTATACGCTAGTGATCTTTACCAAGGGCACTACAGACTGTCATTTAGAGCGATTCATATGGAGCGTCCGATTATTCAAGAATGCTGGTGGTTGGACGTGTCTCCATTCCCTAGTGAAGGAGATTTTAATCTCCTAGATTTCTTTCATCTCGTCACAAGAGAGATGAAAGATACGAGGTTGACTCTTGAGGACGGAGAGGACGAAAATATTCGCGACTGGCTTTCTATGATGGCAGACAAATATGAACTGGTGGATGATGAAGACGAATCTGACGTTATGTATTGAGGACATCGATCCTCGGATTTATCAAGTTCTGGAACACCTTGTGAGCCATGGTATCTTTTTAGGATCGGCCGCGTTCTGGGAGAAGTGTGCTAGAGCTAATGATGTTCTGGGAGTGATATCTGAAGGTCATGTATGCTTTAAGACACCCCTAACCGTCACGAAGCTCTCTTGCTGTTCGCTGGTATTGCAGTCAAGCTTGAGGGCAGAGGAATCTAGCCGAAGGGGGTTTGACTTATCATGGGTTCTGAAGTGGATTCTAGAAGCGCCCTCAGATGGAGGACCAGTTTCAATGGGAAGCTCATAGATTGGGCCTGGGCTAAGTGGGACCTTTGAAGAAGGCTTTTGAATAGAGTGTCTTTTAGAAGAGGGAACAGTCAAGAAATGCAGAAGTATAGGAATGCTTTGCTGGTATCGCGTGCGCGTTCACAGCCCTGCGCCGGCTAGCGGCTAACAAGCTTTCTGGGGCAGCGCTAGTCTTCTCGCGGCGCGAGCATGAACAGACGCGCATCAACGTACCATGAAGAAGAGCCATATCAAATACTACAATCCAGATTTCAGTTTTGCCATTGTTATGAGCTGATTAGTGACACGTATCTCTAACACATTCCATTCCATCGCCTCAATAACCGCCCTCTCTTGGCACAAGCCCACTTCCACCCTGGCATCAGCCCACCGTTTAATCCCAGACAAGCGCAACGTCACCGCCCGCCAATCCTCACACCCCAGCACAACCCACCTAAACAGGCCGCAACACCCGCCTGCGTATAGAACCGTCCATCACGGCTGTCCGAAGCAATTCATTACACATCAGTCCGGCGACCCTCGCGCCACCCATGCCGAGCACGTCAGATGCAGACAACCCGCACCCCTCCTCCTACTTCACCTACCCCGTATCCTACGCCGTGCACGGTCTTCTCCGTCGCCTCTCCTCCGAGCCTGCGCCAAAGCAACAACACTCGCATAACGCGCGGACGTACACCTCGCCCAGCTCCACCTCTCACCTCTCAGACAAGAACAAAATGGACGGCGTCTTCCACCCACCCCACCGCACAGCGTCTCCTTTCCAGCCGCCGCCGCTTACGCCGTTGAGTCTCAAAGGGTATAGAAGCAGTACGAGGGAAGCCGGGAAGCTCCTGAGCAAAGCGCTTGCCGAGGAGATACGGTTGCTTGTGCCGCCGCGGCTGCAGCTGGTGGATGGTTGGGAGGTGGTGTATAGTTTGGAACAGAACGGAGTCAGTTTAGCAACTTTTTACAAGAAGGCGGAAGAGTATCGGGGAAGGAGAGGGGGTTTTGTGTTGGTGGTCAGAGATGCGTCTGGAGGGGTAGGTTCATATCTCTTTCCGAGAGTTATCTTTCTGGGCACGAAGACCCTCGCTCGTTATAACTGGAATGGTGTCCGCGTAAGATTTACTGACATGCAGTGCAGATCTTTGGCGCATATCTCTCAGACGCTCCACACCCGCAGTCCCATTTCTTCGGCAACGGCGAATGTTTCCTGTGGCGCGCGCACGTCCTCCCATCTCTCACCGATCTCACCAACCTCCCGCCCCCGCCCTCCGCAGATACCACAAACGCCGTGCGCATGACGACGATAGCCTCACCGACGAAGAGCGGCACCCTAAGCCCGCCTAGCTCAGAGCACGCGAGCCGCAGCGGGACGAGCACACCGGAACGAATACGCTTCAAGGCATTCCCGTACAGTGGTATAAACGACTACATGATATTTTGCGAGCAGAGCTATCTGAGCGTCGGAGGAGGGTAAGTCAAACCATTCCACAAGTCAATGAAGAGAAGGAGGCTAACAGGCTACAGCGACGGCCACTACGGCCTCTGGCTCGACGACAACCTCGAACACGGCGTCTCGAGCACGTGCCCCACCTTCGGCAACGAGCCTCTGAGCGACGAAGGCAAGAAGTTCGAAGTGCTCGGCGTGGAACTGTGGTACATTGGCGCATGATATGATATTCTCCATATTTTGAAAAAGCAACCTCATCCCATCTCATACATGAATGATAATGACACGGCGTTTTGGATGGCAAAGCTGCGTGGCTTCGCAAAAGGTTACAGAACCATCTAACGGATGTGAGCACACGGGCTGGATTTGGGGACTAGGTCTTAGCATGGTCTTGGTGTTGCGTGATATCCCGGGAATAGCAAAGTGTTTTGTTTCTTCCTTCGTATTGTGTCCTTCCCTTGGTCCTTGCACAGAAGATGTCGATTTTTTCTTGATCGTTACTTTGATCGTACTAGAGGCTGAATGGAGTATTTGGGACAAGATGCCTGATGCCTCGTGAAAAGAAAGAGCACCTGACTTCGGCACAGATTCATCTTCATCGTGGTTTTTGTTTGAAGCATCTGCTCATAGACTGGATCGAGATCCACGACATGACCAGGAAAATATATCCACATAATCACAAAGCCCATCTATATTTGTTTCTCAACTTGAGTATTTGTAGCTGCTCTTACAGTTTGATCCCAAGCCAATTTCAGCAACAGTTGGTTTGGCTTCAAATCATAACGAAGGCTTCGGCCATTATCTTCAGCGAGGAGTTTTTCTTCCCGCCGCCACCTCGCCGAATCAGCAGTAGCCAAAACCTTGACTGCCTTTCCATGTCCCGCGAACAACTGAAGGACCTCTCTAATAAAATCAGGAACCCCCATGTCTTCGAGTAGATCGATGCGATCAAGTAGAAGAAAAAATTCTGTGTGAGAAGAAGCTTCAATAGCATCTATGATTCGTTGCGTAATAGCCTGTATACTTTGGCTTCTCCATTCTTTGTTGCGGAACTCGTATTCAATCGCATCGCACATGGTGTTACACACTTCAGGACAAGCTGCCATTATCTGGAACATAATTGTCGAGAGAGCCTTGAAGGCAGTCGACTGCTCAGGACCAAGCCTACGCTTGGCAGAGTAAATAGCTCTAGGCTGTGGCGATGACAAGGCGCTGATCACCAAGGGAATGACAGGAGAGAGCCAACACAGGCCACGACCGCTGGTATACATGTCATAGTTCTTTCCACTGAGCAGCAAGAGCGATGAATGGGGACTGCTAAGCCAATCTCGATACTGTGGGAGCTGTTGTAGATCTGCAGCGGTGATCTCAGCGAGCACAACATCTTTGAGCCGGGCTCTTCGAGGACTCTTTGAAAACTTTCCCTCGAGGAGCTGGCTCATATCGCTTAAAATCGGTGCTTCGTTGTCCTTGTTCCCGAGCGAAAAGATTCGACAGAGGCTTCGTACGCGTTTGTGGTGCTCCATTCTCTCCTTATCGATGACTATTCCGGACACTACGGTGATAGCTTCATGGCTCAGGTCTTCGATCAACTTCTTGATATGCTCCACCTGCTCCTTTAGCAGAGGCTCGGGACGTACTATGGCCATATAGATTCGTCCTACATAATAAATTAGCGATTTATCAGAAAAAGAAAACAAAAAGGTAAAACAAAGACTTACTACTTGATGATCGGAGAAAATATTCGGTTGCAGCCATTGGAAATGTCAAAGCTGCTGCATAGATGTTGACCAGATGATTCAACATTCTCTCATTCTTACTTTGCATTAATTCATATGCGCGTATTCGAGGCATTGCAGTGCTTATGTCGTTGAGAGTAGACATTATCAAGTCCTCTCGTCGACGCTTATTGATACCAACCTACGAAACAAGGCATGAGTAATTGACAAGACATTGACAAGACATTGAACTTGAAAAATTCTTACCTGCAATAATACGGATAGACTCCCATAGGCTAATTGTCCGAATCGTGGAACTGCACCATTCACTACAGCTATCATGTCGGTGTAACCAACTAAGATGGGGCGGAATTCATTGGCAAAATTCACCAACGTGTCTCCAATTCTCTTCGACATGAGCTTTTTTCTTTTCTCTCTCAACTTCTTTCCGTTATCAATTGCTGAATCAATTTGGTCCTGTATCCAGGAGTGATCAATCAGATAAGGCTTCTCATCCTCCAGCCTGCCAACCACGCTTCGACTTAGCGACTCATACTCTGCACGTTTTTCTTCCGCGAGTTTCTCGAGTTTTCTACCCATGATGTTATTGGATTGAATGCTAAGATTTTAGATGTCACTTACTCTTTAATGCTGTCTGGTACGGCTAGTCCAACTACCGCCGAAACAGGTGCTGGTCTACTAGCGCCGAGACGTCCTGACATGTCGGTGGTTGCGAAAGTTGAAGGATTGTAGGTGCTCGAAACCCAACCATAACGCAGAAGACAAAGGACAAATTATCGCATTTGATTGTTGCGCTGAACCTGACGGGCGGAATCGCGAGCTCTCCATGCATGTATCACGAATTCAGCCTTGTAGGGCTAGGCTGTCTTCACATGCACAGCCTCATGTGATGACTGACGGGTCCAGACTTGCAGTCGATTGCATCAAATCAGAATCCGCCACATAGAAGATATTGTCTATTGCGTGGTACACTTTTCACCGGATTACCTTGTCTCTAGGGTTGCTCTCATATCTCATATAGAAGTGCTTGAGGTGTCCCGCCACGGCGTTGTAAGGGTAGGTCCTCCCGATTACGACCGAGGAATTGGCGGAGGAGGCTGCTGCCTGGTTGGGTTGGACAGTGTAGAGGTTTTTCAACGCAACTCATAAGAGAGACATACATGAACTTACAGAACAAATATGCACCATCAGACCTGTTTTAGACCCATACCAATATGCTTAAAAGTCTATTCGTTTGCATTTGAGCATAATTATGTAGAAATACCTGTGCAGTAAATCCGGCGAGTAAGCAATAAGGCGAAACTAGTATAGTAGACACGTACAAGATGATCACATTATTGGGCTCCAACGTACGGAGCACCCCCTAGAGCTACGTAAATAGATTACTATTGACTTTTTTATGCCCCGATCCGGTAATCATATGATCGGTCGTCGGTTTTGATAGCAGGCTGCAATCAATTGTTATGCGGTGCAACACACTCGGCAGTACACAGCCTCTACATACAATTACGTGCTACCGGACTCCTTTCCTATATAGGCCAAATCAAGAATAACTGGGCGCAGCTCTGAGAACTACTTCACGTTTTCCGGTGAAGGGCTGGCAGCCTCTTTGTAGTAATAAGGCGGATCGCTCAAATAGACCGTTCTAGTACCGCAGCAACCATGCGAGTTCGGCCCGGTCAGATCTAGATAGGGCATTTCAGGTGCTTAATTAGAAGCGAGAGTTGGCTGACTTCTGATATTGAAGTCACGGCATGCTCCGGTGGCAAATACTGCCTGAGGGACTCGATAGACCCGTTAGATTTTTGTACTTCTGGGCTTTCCACTCGCTATGTTATAAAAGGGAGCGAGGCTTTGCGAAGGCCGGGAGAGAATCTTCAGAATAACAATTGTTATATTGACTACTTCAGCCTTACGACATGGCTAACACTATAGTAAGTATCGGTGTCTCTAGATATCCTTTTCGGTCATGATTTTGGTCATAGCTGACAATAATCCCTAAAGATCGAATCAAGTTTGAGTTGTGTTGTATGTCTAGTACTGATTGCGTGAGCTGAGTGACTGAGTTCTCTCTAGGATGCCATTACAGCGGGTGAGGGTAATCATACAGATTTTGAGAAGGAGGAGTCTACACTGGCGCCTAGAGGATTACTTGCAACATTTCAAGAGATATTACACATTCGAAGCGATAGCACCGAGGACAAAGCTCATAAGGGTGGCCAAAAAGCACCCGAAATAGGAGGCAGCATCACCTCTACAACCAAGAGTCTACGTTATAAGTACACTAACGTAACAATTGACGGGTCGGGCATCAAAGAAGAGGCTCGCGAACGACCAAAGAGGGTTAGCACTCCTACCATTTCTGACGGTGAACTTATCTACGAGCTACGTTTCGTCACCGATAAAGAGGAACGGAGGCCAGAATCTCGAATCGAGATCGTGCTGATAGATCCTGGCCTCAAACGCCTCATAGACAAGGGAGGTGAAGGATACTTCCAACATTGCGGTTATGATGCAAACTGGGACAACGAAGAGCCACTCAAGTTCGAATCTTTCCATTTAGTCCATCAGTGGGATCGTCTTCGAGAAATAGCGACCGCTGCGGCCGACCAATCCGATCAGTATGGGGAGTCACTGAACAGGCTGCTTGACGATATTGAGACACACGCAAACCCACATGCCAATTTCAAAAGGCTCCAAGGCGCCCGCATGATTGACTACGATTCATTGATTCATTTATTTGTTCCGGGAGGATACATAGTTGCTTTCCCATTCTTTAACCTCCCTCAGCTTTTCCAAATAGACGACGCCAATTATGAAGGTAAGTCAGCTTCATATGTTTTGACTACTTGGACGTTCGATTGGATTGGCGAAAAACTCGACCGAGTTCAATACGAATTTCGTATCGAGAAATTCCACGACGAAAAGCGTATCACCGATCTCCCATTTTATCCTGTACGATTTTATGAGGATGGTTCTGGGGACAACGGGATTTCAGCTCTTCGTAAGAAGCTAAAGTATCGCGCTGTTCTTTTTCGCAATCTCTGTTCCCAAGAAGCGAGGATGTTCAGGTACCAGGGCGACGCATTAGTCCTAGATCGAACGTTGGATCGTTTTCACAGAACGCTAGAGGACACCTTATTTGGGTTGATAGATGAAAAGAAATTACGAGAGTCTATGTTCAGCCTGAAATTTGTAAGAGCAAACATCCAATATGAGAGATCAAAGGTCTGACGAATGCCAGATTTCCGAGGATGTCATCATTGATCCATATTGTTTCACACGATATGGCTATCAATATGCTTGTATAGGAGATGAAATGCCAGTTGCTAACAGTCACGCATTTGATTGCAAGTTCTGCGATACAAAGGCCCGCGCAGATTGGATGCGGAGCTTTACCAATGACGTCGATCATACCGAGCACGTCCTGAGCCCGAATCGCTTCGACGAAACGAGCGATCAGTGGCTTCTGCTTCCTGCGCGTGTACTCGGCTTTTGCCTTGGTCTCAAATTTTGGGCGCAATTCTCTGTCGAGAATCTACAGGGCATAGACGAGAACGATATAGGGGACCTGAAGGAGGAATTGGTTCTTCCTAAAGATCTAGACATTGAAGTCCTAGAGAAGATGTTCAAGTATCATAGCCGATCGCTCAGCACCGCCACAGACCGAACGATGAGGGATCCCATATCTGGTAAGGGAGACGGGTTGATCCTACTATTCCATGGTAAGACTACGCTTTTATGTTTCAAATGAACCTCGGTTTCCTGACTCCTATAGGTCCTAGCGGGGTCGGAAAGACACTTACTGCAGAGATCTTAGCTAAGACTGCTCGCTTACCGCTATACAAGGTCGGTATTAGCGATATTGGAAGGACGCCACGAGAGGCTGAGAAAGGATTGCGATATCTATTCGACCTCGCGCAGAGGTGGAAAGCAATTCTGCTCATGTTAGTAGATGCTTTCTACAAAATCAGACAGCCATTAACATAGGAATAGTGACGAAGCAGACGTCTTCCTCGACGCTCGTGGAACGATGGGTGAAGCCGAGATGGAGAAGAATGCCATGGTGGCCGGTAAGACACTCATCCAGATTTTCCTGAAGGAGAATGCTGAGCTTTTCAGTGCTATTACGCGAGATCGAATACTTCAGTGGTATTTTAATCATGACGACAAACCGGGTACTTACTTTCGACGTGGCGATGCTCTCTAGAATTAATTGGCCTATCAACTTTGGACATCTCAGCAAAGATAATGAAGCAAGAATATGGAAAATGTGGTGTGAGAAATGGAAACGTCAGAACCAAGAGAATGCGAAGAAAATGGGCAAAGACGCCATGAAGAAAGTGGAGAAGGAAGAGCAAGAGTGTGATTCGTGGAAAAAGACAATGGAGCGGCAACGTGTTGGGCAGAAGGAAGGCTCGACAATGAACGGCCGGGAAATTCGTAACATTTTCATGACTGCAAGCACAATGGCGGAAGAAAATGAGATCGTGAGCTGGGAGACCATTGTGAACTGTTACTGGAACACAGTCCATTTCCGCTCTGAAATGGAGAACATTAGAACACAAGCTGAAGTTCGTAGTAGCGTATTTAGAGTGTAGGGTCAATAAATGATTCTTAGTCCATCTTCATGTATGTCACATTTTGCTGTGCCATTCTCTGTTCTTTTTAGGGGGTTTAATGGGTCTGCTTCCCAGAATTGCAGTGATCATAGTAATTGAGTAATATTTCAAAACCATGGCATTACAGATCCCTGGTTACACATGATCAAAGGCACTGACCATAGATATTGCCCTAAAAAGAGCCATATTGTGTTCGTGGACTGATGGCGATACAAAACGAACTATGGATCAGCTTTAACTGATGTATCAGTACTTTGTGTTTTAAGGTCTGCAAATGTTTTTCGATTTGATATAATCAGTAATTATGTCGTCATTGTCAAGAGACGTGGGTCGAGAGAGGGCAACCATGGTGCTTGAAGCTTCATGGATCACGTGCTTTGACAGGGGTTGCTGCTACCTCAAAGTAAGGCGCTTTAGAAAGACTGCATATATATTCTGGAGTAGTGCCGCGGGTTGAAATCGCTCCAAATATTATACGCCCCAGCCGATTTCGGCTCTCATTGATGTACCTCTTCGGTGCCCTCCAGTGTTTCTAGCGCTAATTTAAGTTCACTTTCACTTTATCTATATATAGTCAACCTAAGCGATTACTCTACGCATGATCCATTCACTTGCTTGACAGAGTAACGAGGACTTCATAAAGTCCCTCGATTCTGAGCTGCCCATCTTCTGCCACCTCAACCACCTTCAGGGCACGCGCAAATCCCAATCTACCACGTAGGCGTCAAGATCCAACTCTAGGTTGCATTAATCGAATAGCGCGTAACACATCTAGGCTCGATTATATAAAGCAGCAAACGTGGCTGTTGTAGCTGCAGAAGCTAGTGACGCACGATCCGGATATACTACGTGCGACTCTTCTTCAGCTACTACAGCAAGCCTCTCGAATGCTCTTTCATATCTATTTTCATTCCTGATAAAGACAGTGCCTACACCTCAATTTCACGTTTACCGCCAGTAGGTCTTCGTCATGCCGCCAATACGAACCGGAAAGCATGTGTCAGTCAAGAAGGAGCAAAAGTACAGGTAAGCCTTTGCTTCTGATCAAATTGCATGCCCTGACACAGAACAGTTTCGGCCGGAACATAGCTCGCCTGCACATCGGCAATGACTGCCGAGTATTCGCCGTCCATGAAGATCTCCTGTGCACAAATTCAAGTCTCTTCCGCGAGAAAATCCAGCCAGGCCGCAAAGACATCGAAGGCGAGTGCTCCATCTGCCACGAGGAAATGGTGATCGAAGGTCACGAGCTCAGCTACTGCGCTACATGCGGGTGCAACTACCACCAAGAGTGCATCGCCAAGTGGCTTGTCAAGTGGCACGTCAACGCTGGCACCCTTCGGCGCTGCCCTCTGTGCCGCTCAGTCTGGAAGTTAGCCGCCAACGACCGGGTCTTCCACTATCCCGAGCTCGATCCTTCGGCGTTCGAAATGTACTATGAGTGGTTGTACCACCGACGCATTTCGTACAGCTCTCAAATTTGCGTCAGCCGTCGTATGCCGCATCCAGGGCATGCTTCGCTTCTCACGTCTCGGACCAGAAGTTTGGGGATGCTGTCCTGGAAGCGATGCTCGAGATATGCAAAGAGCTTGATTGGTACCCTGGTCCCGTCGACATCAGTCTTGTCTATGGTGAAGTTGTTACTCCCACGAATATTGCAGGGATCGTGAGGTTGAAGAAATTTCTTGTCCAAGTGTATGTCAACGTTGCACGCACACACTGGTTTGAGGAGGAGGCCGATAATGCATATCCGCCGGGGTTTCTCAAGGATTTTGCAGCTGCAATGCTGAAGAGGCATGAGGTCAAGATGTGGGACCTCGATGCCATGAAGAGGGCGATCAACTCGGAGATGACGAGTGTGGAGCTCAGAGAGGAAGAGAAGGTCGATGGCTCACAAGATGGTGGCAAGGCTCTCTAGAAACCTAGGGCTGTATGATACACTCCAGAGTGCGTGCACGCTTTTAGTCACACTGTGTTGAAAGTAAGTCAGGATTACATTATGCTGGAGCAGGCATACATATCTACAATACCGAATCGTGGCTGTATATACACAAGAAAACACACAAGTCAAGGTATTTCGGGACACCATCTACCAAGGCCCTTTCATATTGAAGGAGACGTGAAAGATCCAAAATTAAGGCAGTGGAGTCGCTGATGCGCTCTCACTCTCACTCTCAAATACAAACCGACTACGTGCTCTCAAGAGACGTGGGACTACATACGGCTCTCTAATATATTCGTGGTCTTCGTAATCACTAGAACGCATCCGCATCATCTGTATCACTCAATTTAATCAATTAGCGGCCTAGCGTGTCCCAATACCGCGACCGTTGTCTTTTGACCGAAGTTTTCACTTTGCTGTTCATAATAAATTTGCACGAACGTGCGGTGAGTACTAATGTGCAAACTCAACTTTTTTGCTCGTGAGAGGAAAACAACTAATGTATACAGCCCTCGAGTCAGCGCACACACTTCTGTCAAATGCATTTTGATTATTCGCAAAATTCTCTCTATCACTCCACTTAAAGTGACCAGCCTGCTTTTCCTCTCACCTTCATAGTGAGAGTGCCGGGGTTTGCCCGAGATTACTTAACTAATATCTCTTTTGGAATATCAAAGGGATAATAGAAGGACTTGAGCGAGACCTGCTCCTCGTTTATTGCACTAACCACCCTTCAAGACCTCTTCGACTTACGGTAAGCCAAGCTCTCAAAGGCTCACTAATTCGAGTAGTGGGAGGGCTTCTTGAGCTCCACGTGCTAGGGTAGAGCATCTGGGACATATACACTTTACCAACCTCATCAGAAAAGGTAGTTGTCAGTTTCATACATGTACAACGTAATTACTGATAGCAACAGTCTTTCAACATCCGGCATAGTGGGTTGTCAAGTATATTTCACTATGCCACCTATACGCACGCGAAAGCGCCTGAGTGCCGAGAAGAGCCGAAAGACTATGTGCGCCTACGCGATTCGCTGATACTCTCTCTCTCTCTAACTAATTTGTAATAGCTACGGTAGAAATATCACACGCTTGCACATCGGCGCAAGAGAGCGGGTCTTTACCGTTCACGAAGATGTGTTGTGCGCGAGCTCAAAGTTCTTTCGCGAGAAGGTACAGCCAAATCGCAAAGAGATCGAGGGTGATTGTTCCATCTGCCATGAGGTGATGGTTATTCATAGCAAAGAGCTCACTTTCTGCACTTCCTGTGGAGGCAACTTCCACCACGAGTGTATCGAAGATTGGCATGTCCAATCTCCTAGAAGATGTCCTTTATGTCGTTCAACATGGACCCAGGCTCCTAGGGAACAAACTTTAGAATTTCCTGCGTTCGAAGAGTCTACCTTCGGGATCTACTACGAATGGATTTACCATAATGTTATTCCCTACAGCCCCAACGATATTGACTTTGAAGGCTACTTGGGTTTCATTGAAGCTTACCTCTTTGGTCTGCACATCTCAGATATTTCATTCTGTCAAGTAATCCTAGGTGCGATGCTGGAGATGTTCAAGGATTTGGAAATCTTTCCGGATGTGGATGTCATTCAAGCAGCGTATGGAGATGATCCGCCATTTATTTCAACTGGAGTTCAGCGCCTCAGGCGCTTTTTGGTCAAGACTTACATTGCTTGCGGGGACTACGATTGGATCGAACTTACCGAGAAAGACGAGATACCCTACGAATTTCTGAAAGACTTTGCAGTGGCGATGATCGAGAAGCATCCTGGAAACGACGAGTGGGACTTGGAGACAGTATGGAAGGAGGCGATAGATGAGGCTCCCGCAGCCTGAGTACTCAAGCAGATGATGGAGTACTCATGCTATTTGTCGTTAGGGCACAGGGTCCACAACAGCTTACGACACCCAAACCCTCGAATAGACCTCAATCCCATAAGTCCAAACTTCGAAACACTTTGTTTGCAGTATAATACCACCACAACATTTTTCGCCTTTCCCCATAGCTACTGATGACCTTGTGCCAGTCTGCTCGTTCCCCTACTAGTCGTCGCCCGGCCGTAAGTGGCCCCCACAAACCCAAGCACCAACGCCGCCCCACCAGCCGTAAGAAGCTTAATCCCAAGCATCCCATTGCCCTGGTCGGACAACGCTGTGGCGTCTCACGACCTCGGAGCAGGCGACTTTGCGACGAAACAGCCAGCCACGCAGCGAGGGCGCACGAATCGATGATCGAGGAGGCGCTGGTGAGCGTCCGTCAACGGTGCAGAGCGCGTGACGGTATACATGTTAACAAGGCGACATTATGACAATCGTAGATCCTTGTCGTAAGGATCCACGAAGGAAAGCACGGTCAAGGTACCTCTGGTATCGGCAAGACGAACAGATCGGGTGCGATTCTGCGAAAGGAACGGACGGCCTGGCAACCGTGCGCATGGATGTGCGAGTGAGACAAAGCTAGTACGTCAGACCAAGTAACTAACGTGGCACGGAAATCAAACGAGCGCAACCGTGTCAAACAATGCGGCAAAGGAAGTAGTATTCATACGCTATAGGGCGAAAGGAGTCATCATTGAAAGTATTGTTTGTTCAGCTCGTGCTGGCAAACGCTTGCCCCGTACCATATGCCTGATATAGTTAACAGTGAGAGCTTCCCGTCTAGCTGAGTCATGGGCGCCATATATGGTACCAAGACCGTGGAATTGGCTTTGGGGCTTACGTCTTGTTCAGCCCTAGCCGATAAACGTATCACTGCTCCACTGTCCGTATCCAGGAACAGAGGAAGGGGGGAGGTACGTGTCTCGTGGCTGATGGCGCAAGTTCCATGATAATTATCTTGCAAAGGAGGCAAGGGGTTTTCGAAACGATAACCGGCTATACGGCTTATTGCTGACTGCTGAAAGGGAGGCCTTGAGTTGGTCCACGGAGGAATCTGATGAGATAAATCCGACGATGTTGCGACGTGTTATGAACACGGATGCAGTAGTTACGACAATAGTGAATGTTCTAGAGATACAATCAGTTTCATCCTCATGCGTTATTAGCTTCTACCGGAAATAAATGGCATCTGTGTTTCTGTGTATTGTCCATAAACGGAAAGACTATTGTCCCGTTTTTGAAAGTCTATCGGCTGATTACATCCGTGTGAAGCGAGTAGCACATGTGCAAACAGAAGAGAATGTTAAATATCAGGCCGCGAGAAGACGGAATTGAGCATGCTAGTAGTCGAAAGAGTCTTATGGGGATTTGGAAACCCCCAACTGTAGCCTCATCTCAAAAACGGGCTACGTTGTCCCACTACAGGTTATGCAAGTTTTAGTTGTGGGCAAAGCATGGGCTGCTACGCCGTGCAGAGATACCCTCGTCTTGCGACCTGTATCGAAAATAATTGCAACGCTCTGCCTATTGATGTTTCTATTCGGGCCTTGGCTATTGGTACACACACATTCTGCTTGTGCTGTAAGCCCCGATCGGTGAAGACGAGCCCTTTTATGGCGCATATGACGGCTGTGCCGTGCAACGTGTTACATTCTGGTGGAGCCACGCGTGTAGCGATGCGAACGAAGAGCGAGAACTCTGTAGGCCAGAGGCATAGACCTACTCGGCAACAAGAATGGGAAAAGATTGAGTGAGTTGGATCTATGAGGCGGCGGCGTAGTGCTGTGGGCGTGTTGCATATGCGGCTTACTCTGGGGAACTCGCGACTAATTGGATAAACTGGGATGGAGCGAATCGCAAGCTGTGCTCTGTGCCCCAAAAGAGAGTTTCAACATGCGTGACCACGATCAGGCTGTGCTCGGAGCACACAGCTGAATCTATCGGAGTCGGTGTCTGTAAAATCATATACGATCGGTGTTAGGCGGGGATAAGCAAAACTTTTAGAAAAGCGACGCGGTCGATTCTTCCATGTTTCTTCTTTACGTTTGACTCATTCCCGTGTAGAGCGTTTTGGTGCTAGTTATGGATGCCGTCCTTTCGGGAAGGATTAAGCGTCAAACAGCATGTTGGGAGCCGGGCTGAAGGGCGGAAAGTCGCTCGGCGAAGGAGAGTCGCCGAGCGTGTAACCACCAACGCTTGTCCTTGAGACATTCACGGTATCACAGCTGCATTCGCGTGCTGATGAGTTCGTGAGGTCGAGAACCAACACTTTTCAGGCGAATATGCCACGCGAGACCCACGTTCCTGGTATTGTCAGCAGAGCAGATTAATATTTGAAATCGGCTCTGTTAGTATAGCGGCCTAGTTTCCGCGATTGGCGCTGATTAGTAGAGCACCACCATGTTTACTCCGAGCCCGACAAAATGATTTTTTTTTGCACTTGACCTGTCTGAATAATGGCAGAGAAGAACCCATTGCGCCATCGCAATATTATGCACCTAAAGTTCCAAACTAATTCCAGGCCGCGCCCTTTCGAGGGCGGTCGTAGGGGAGCTCTGCAGCGGGGGATTACGCAGCGACTTTATCCTGAACAGATAAGACATGGTATAGGTAGATTCCTCCTTGCAGCAGACACACCGAACTGTCGGTGTACCTCGAAGCCTCGTAACAGCTCCATCAGCAAGCTTTAGGGTAAAGAGGAATGCTAACACCGATATCGCATAGCTGCAGGCGAATAGAGAAAGATGTTCGTAGTAAAGTGCGGCTTAGTCGTCCAGTCATGCAAGTGTACGATTGTAGTAAGCGAAGGACGAGTGTACCGTAACGCTGGGATTTTGAGTGTTGGGTGATTTTCCATGCGATTGAAGGGGACGATAGATGCCCGCGTGAAACATACGGGCATCAACAGAAAAAGTAAATTGATGCTGGAATCTTGCGCTGCGCTAGGGACCCCTTCCTCACAAGTCAGAAAAGGTCAGAGGGTGTGGTGTTTCTGCAGTCATGTCGATCTTTGGCGTTACGCGAGGGGCAGGGGCTGATTAGAGGTATGGTGACAGTCCAGGCTAATCTGTGTAATTATTGAGCGGCGCCTCACACATGCTGATGTACAATAAGTGGGATTCGTGTTGTGCTTTCGCACCACGCCTGCGATGTTTGATTTCGATGACTGTACTTGGTGTCGCGGCTGGCGTCATGAAGTTACGGCGAGCGATTTCGAAGGGGGCCGGTACAAATTGTACGCCCACTGCTAGCTCGAACAGCTTCGGGAGGCGCAACGATCGGACACCCGAGAAGGTCAGATCGAGTGCTTGCGAAGCCTAACCGTTGAGCGGAAGCGGGAGCACGGGAACCCGCGTACGCGGATCCCGAGAGATTTCGTCCTCGTTGCCAAGAGCGGGAACACGCTCAATTTCTTGGACCGGCCTAATTGTTCAATGCCGCGCCGACGCGGCGATGCCTGGGTGGGCGCGTGATGCACGGTTCGATTTGTGTTCGATCGATAATCCGGAGCGAGGCTCAGTGCATGTGTGACGAGGAGTTAGTCCAAAGTAGTGAAACAAGGTCATGGCAGCGAAAGGATCTGCCGACGAAGCAACTGGGCGATGCCGATCAGGGACGACCCCACGGTCATCGGATTGCGTGTCCCAAAGGCAATGCAATATTCTTGGCTGGTGTCGCGACGCTCGAATTTGAGGCTGGGGTGAAGGGATAAGAGGGAGTGGAGTTTGCCAAGTCGTGGAACGTGGAAAGTTTGCGAGGCGGCTTCCCAGGTCGGCGTGGTTTCGCAGTCGCGCTCTCCTCATTGGCCCGTTCGGCGTGCCAAACCAATGCTCGGCGAGCGCAGCCTTTGGCTTTATAGAGTGAGTGCGTAATGTATCCATGTATTCAAAGAAATGCGCCTTGGAGCTTCTTGGGAGCTCAAGATTCGCATTGCTCGTGAACAGGGAGCAGCTGGGCCCAAGGCTGAAGTGGGCCGATTGAGGGGGGTGAGTGTCGTGGCGCTTGTGGCTGGTGCTAAGTTGTTTTTGTTACCATACACGCGGTAACTTGGAATTCCAGACAACTGACTCCACGAACCCACTTGGGCAGCATCTTCCTGGGCATCATTAAGAGCGTATTGCTGCCAATTGACGTCAATGACAGCTAGAGAGAAGTTAATCAAGTGTGCCCAAATGATAAGATTGGGATGCGCAATGCTCTTGGGGCCGCCAAAGTGACACCCATGCGCCAAACGAAGTGAGGCGTCTGGCGGCGAGTTGTGATGGCAGATTCTAAAATTGTCAGAGAGCCTTATTTTCATACAATGATGGTACACGCCGTTGGGCGTCGCTGACATTTTTGCTAGCTAGCATCGAGGTTCGTAAAGATTTCGTGTAGGATCTTGGAATACGAGACTACGGAAGTCTACCCAAAGTTCTGAAAATGAGCCCTCATAGTTTTGGGAGTCGGGCACATTTGCGAAACGCAAAGTTGTCAGCACAGACTTCTCGGCGGATATACCCTTGGAGACTCACCGAAGACCCATTGTGAAAGTCACCGCATAATTGTGTTGTTCACGGCAATTCTCAAACCAAGGTCTCCGACGCATTCGACTTTGGTGTTGACCTCTTCTCCGCATTCGCTTGTTCGTTTGGCACCCAATCATTGGTCACGGATAGTCTCCGGGAAAGGTAACTCACCCCAGGCTTCTCCCAACCTCGCAAGCATCAGGTCAGGCCACGCTCTCGTAACAAGTTAGTCGAGAATGCGGGGTCTGACAAAGAGGATGTCTTGACTCGATCAAGCACATTTGTAGACCTAACGGTCGAGCTCCACTCGTCCATTAGCTGAGGATTGCGGGCGCAACAATGGGTACTGTCGTTATCGCTGCCGGCATGTTTACAGCTGAATAGTAAGTATCTGCTAGGGCTTAGTGATTTGCCGTGGAACTGGGCATGACATTGGATCCCATTGTTCTGTTCGAATGCCAGGGATCGTGGGGGGAGCGCCCCCGCATTGGTCTCTTTGTCAGCCATCAGGCATGCAACGCAAATCTCTGTGGCACAATGGGTCATACTCGAAACGTTCTTTTCTTGGCCTGAAGCCTCGCGTAGGCTGTCGCCTCAAGTTCTTGCAGGGTGTTTTCCCAAACAGGAAAAGTAGGTGATGCCGCTGTAGGACGCTGCTGATTCGTCACAAAGGCGCTGACTAGCGGTTGGACGGCGCTGACGTGACAACCGAGATACAAGCTTTCTTCGAATATGCACAGCCAACACGTCGTATTCGTTTAGTGGGTTGCCTGTTGCGAATCCGTTCCGAGCGTATACGCCGTACCGTCCCCAATAGAAATTGCTGCTCGTTTCGCAAGCATCGCTGAATTGGTAGCCTGAGCCACGCTGCCTGACGACGACCACCTCGTTTTCGTTCCTCGAATAGGTGGATTACTGCGAGGGTTCTTGGGTATTGAGTAAATTACATTAGGTTCAATTAGAGACTGAGATGCAGCACCGCCGTTAGGGATTTGTAGCTCAGACCTCCGTCGCGGAAGCGAAGACCTCGCTGCATATGCGTGCGCACACACGACGGTAACGCGACTACGCGGGAACTATTACAGCTCGAGGCTGCTGACTCCTGAAGGGCCGAAGCATGCAAAGGTGTGTGTGTGTGTGTGTGTGTGTGGGCACGCAAGAAGAACTAAAGGGACTCTGATCTAGCGGAGAGATTTGTATCCATTCTGCAGGGCATTGATAAGCAGCACGGACGAAGATTATGTACCTACAAGTCGCCAGTTTAATGCCCGCGCCCGTTCGCACGATGCGACTGGCTGCTTCGTGAAGATTTGAAAGAAAGCAACGATGTGGCATTGAGTCACTCAGCCGTGGTCAGCTAGCTAGCTAGCTAGCTGGAGGTCACATACAGTGGGATGATGATTTCAGTAACGGAGCTAGGCAGGTAGACGAAAAGATGATCAAACTTTAGTTCCGTCAACATACGCGTACTCGCCTGCTTCTTGAGGCCGTCGTACAATACCGGTGATGGTGTGGCTGGAGCACTGGCGGACAGAAAAGTTGACCGGCTGGGGTTTGATGATGAGTTGCCAGGTCGGCGTCTCGGCGAACAGTAAGCCCCAAAAGGGTACGCAAGGTCGCCTGCACCGCGTCTCGAGAAGCCGTTGAGCCATTTTCGCGCGTCGTGTGAGGTCGAAAGGGCAGGGCGGTTGACATGTGGACGGCGGGCGCGTTCGCAGACTTTTTGCTCGGCCGAAGCCCCACGGCGACGGTTTGGCGACTGCGCAGGGACTAACGTTATTAGCTGGTGAGGGAGTATGACGATGCTGATACAGGAAAAGGGTCTATAGGCGTGCCTGGACGCCAGGATACCTTCGTTTGACGCGCGATGAGTCGAGCAGCTTCGTCCGAGTTGAAGGGCGCCCTCGCCGGCGTTGGGGTAGCTCCGAAATCCGAGCCTGCGTGGTGATCTCCCGCCAGCGCTGGCTTGCCGTCTACCCAGCAGGCCCCCCCTTCTCTAGTGAAGCTGTGGCATCTTTGCAAAGGGGGCCCGGGATCACGCTGCTGGCGGTTGCTCTCGCGGGGCCCGCGGGTGTGGACACTGGCCGTGGTCGTGTTGCCCAGCGTTGCGATTGCGCCCACGGTCCGCACGCAGGCCGCGCCCGCAGCGCTTTGTCACAGCGTGTTGCTCTCGACGACTGAGCCCAGTGTCTTCGTAAGGTTGGCGCAGCGCCCGCCGATCCTGGACCCCTGTGCGGGCGAAAGTAATCCAACGCGCTCCGACGGCCGCTGGCTGGCCCGCCGAGGCACTGGCAGGGGGGTTTTGGTACTCCGGCGGGTGGAGCGCAATTATTACACTTTCATTACCACGCTTCTGCCCGTCCCATCGACAACCTTAAGGCCGAGCGTCCGTTTGAACCTGCCCTCTGACGTGAACAGATATAATGCCATGCTGCCCACACAGGCCACTCCGTATTTAGCTTTCCAACTTCCGCTCGCGTCTTCTTTGTCCCACCCAACCTGATGCTCCTGGCCTCACAGTGAAACACCATCACCGTACCTCACTGCACCTGGCTGTCCCATAGCTTTGAGCTGGTGCATCCCCGTCGCGACTGTTGACCTTCCTGCCACGACTACTGCTACTACTACTACTACCGCATGTCTTCGCAACGATCGAATTCAATGGAGGCTTCACAAGACAACATCCGCAAGCGGGTGTGCAAGGCCTGCGACCGATGTCGCCTCAAGAAATCAAAGGCACGTTTTGCTTGTCGTCTGCCTCGTCTACCTTTCTGACCTTGTTGTAGTGTGATGGCGCTAGCCCCTGCAGTCGATGTAAAGCAGACAATGCCATCTGCGTTTTTGGAGAGAGGAAGAAGTCGCAAGACAAAGTATATCCCAAGGGGTAAGTGTTGATACCGCGTTCTTTCTTCTTAGCATAGCTGCTAACAGCTGCAGCTATGTCGAGATGCTTGAGCAGCAACAGTCGCAGCTGGTCGCTGGCTTGCGAGAGCTCTACACCAGGTTACAACAAGGTCAAGGTTGGCCCGGTGCGCCATTGCGTGAAGCACAGGGTGGTCATCCTCTTACTCACGACATACTCGAACGGCTTGATTTACTCCATGCGTCTGGCGACGGTGCCAGCAATTACGATGGATTCGAGGAGGACTGCAACCGCATGCAGCAAAAGCTACTGGAAAGAGGTGCACCGTTCACTCGCAGGAGAGGATCAGTGAGCTCCGACTCAGAGCACGACCACACCTCGTCGTCCTCATCTTATGGTGGCACCCCGACCACCAAGACCATGCCGTTTACCGACCCCTTCGCACGACACAATGCGCCGCCGACTCCACCAATGAACAGCCCATTCCCACGTCAGTCCCAGATTGTGTCACCCGTCAAGCAGGAAGCACCCATGGTGTCTAGCGCTTTCATGAACGCGGGTGGTCTGGATCCCGCCACGCTGTCTCGATCAAATTGGCAAACCGAATCTATGATCATGGAGGAGCCGCTCGACTTCAGCAAGCCAATGTATGGGTTCGACACCTACGGGAACTTCGACCAAACGATGATGCTCGATCCAATAGTCGTAAACGATCCCGTTATGCCCGACTGGAACACGCCGAACGACTTGGACTTCAGCAATTTCATAAATCATCAAGTGGGTGCATGATTGGCTCGGCCGCTCTCTCGTACTCTCCGTTGGCTTCGTCAAGCGTTCAAGCGTTTTAGGGATTGATCCGCGAGAATTTCCGGATTTGGGTTTTTATGGGTCTCGGCGTTAACGGACGGTCGGAAACAGGTCTGGGACCAAACTTCAGGCGAGGGGTTTGCTACGGCGTACAAAGGACATTGTAAGCTTCACCATGACGTGGGACATTTTGGCCGGCCTAGACCCTGCAAAGCCTCGTGGCTCGCCATCGCAGACATGTGCGCACACACTGCAGGTTGGATTTGTCTTGGAATGTGAATAGTTGAACGTGGTTATGGGATAATGGTGAATATTGTATCATACTGTACCTCCTCAAATTGCGCCACGACCGTGGTTTCGTTTGTGCTCTCGTAATGCAACCATCTCAAGATCGAATCGTGGCGCAAAACCATGCGAGGATGCAAGGCTGCTGACAAATCTTACTCAGCTACGCACGTGCCTCCAACGTTCGTGTGCCCGCCGACTGCGGGTGAGAGGTAGAGCAAGAGTGGCCCGAGCTTCTTGTTCTATCGTAGTCCTCCTGTCCTTCACCACTATGTTGGCGAAGCCTGCCCCAAAGTTAGAATCGATGGCCTTGATGGTTTCACGACGCTCAGAACTGGCCCACGTGCCAGCACTAAGCCCAGCAATTAACCTAGCATCGATTGATTAGGCTAATCAAACAGGTCCCGCACTGGTGACGCTCTTGAGCCCAGTTGCCCCACGACATCCCGCCTCTTCGCACGACAACCTTTGCGCATACACGATCAAGCATTGTATACCAAGAACGTCTCGTAACGCCTCTAATACGTTGCCGTGAAGAGAAGTCGAGGGTGAGTGTCCCTGTCGGCGATAGACAGCCCCGCATCGGCTTGAAAACTTCGACGCGATCGACGCTCGGGGTGATCAAAGCGGCCAAACGAGGCTGGGAAGCTGGAGTGTATGAGACAGTGACACTGCAGGTGGCATTTTGTGAAGCTAATAGCGCATGCAGGTCCATCCCAGCGCAAGCACTCGGAACATCCGCCCTGTCCAATCAGATCACCATCATACTCCCCATCATGTCCGCAGACAACGCTTTCACATTCCTACCCCTGGGAGCCATCATTCAGGAATTCAAAGTCAACGGCAAAAACATCGTGCAGGGGTTTCCCACCGCTGAGCTTTACAAATCCTACAACGCCCCATACTTCGGTGAAACCATTGGTAGGATTGCTAATAGAACGTCGAACGGCAAATTCGATCTGAATGGTAAGACATACCAGTTGCCTGTCAACAACGGTCCGAATTCTCTCCATGGAGGGAACCTTGGATGGGGAAAGAGGGAGTTCGAAGGGCCGATTGACGTCGACCGAAACGGGAAGCCGGCTACCTTCTTTAAGTATCTTAGCAAGGATGGAGAAGAGGGCTATCCTGGTACTGTTGAGGTCCGCGTCTGGTACGTACAGGAGAAGCAAAAGGAGAACGGTGTCCAGAAAGAGATATTGCACATTGAATACGAAGCCGAATTGGTAGGCGACGATGTTCCCGAAACTGCCATCAACATGACCAACCACAGGTAAGCATGTCAAGATGAGAAGTGGTGGGACTCGCTAACGCCATGTCAAGTTACTTCATACTTAGCGACTCGCCCACTATCGCAGGTACGGAAGTTACCCTGATCACGAACAAATACCAGGTTGTCGATGATGGTGGAATCCCAACGGGCCCCATCGAAGAGTACCCTGGCGTCAAACCCAACACAGCATTCATGTTAGGCGAGAAAGAGCCTGACATTGACGACTGTTTCGTTGCCAATCCGGATCCTTCCAGTGTTCCCATCGATACGCGAAGCTCTCCCCTACAGACCGTTGCATCATTTTACCATCCGGGGTCGAAGATACATCTCGAGGTAGCAACCACAGAGCCTGCTTTCCAGTTCTACACTGGCAAGTATATCGATGTTCCAGCCGTGGAGAACCTACCAGCACGAGGTGCGCGTTCTGGTTTCTGTGTCGAGCCTAGTCGCTATGTCAACGCCATCAACGTACCTGAACACAAGAGCATGACGATACTGAAGAAGGGTGAGAAATATGGAGCCAAGATCGTCTATCGTGGATGGCAAGCATAGATGGCCATTTTCAGCTTTTCTTTCTCGTCAATCATTTTACTCAAGTTCTGACGGAACAACACTGATCAATTAAACCGAAAGTTACACAAGTGTACATCTTCAAAGATACAAAACAACATTGCGCAGATTATGTTCAGTCTTCTCTTACAAGTTGCTCGATATATATAGACCGCGCGTCAGTCTCCCTCTTTGCTGTCGCACTATACGATTGATCCATCTTATCTTTTGCAGCCAACCTAAACCACTGTTTGCAAGAAGCCTTGAGCAGTATCGACCCCATAGCGACTTGCACCATGGCACTTTCCTTGCTTGCGAATCCAACAACTATAGTGCCTGTGTCTCTGTCTTTCGGTACTTCTTCATATCCGTTCCATATGTAATCTGGTTTGTTGAGTTCTTGCTTTCTTTGCACCCCACTTTGGAAGATCTAGACATCTCCTAGAGGTATACTAAAAGGGCACTGATCGTAACTTATTCCAAGAGGTGAATCCGCTTCCGCGTACCAAAGTTTACTCGCGCTTCGTCCCGTATCAGGCTTAACCGTGCATCCGCATCGCGCACTGGAACGTCATCCCGAATATTTTCGCGATACGCTCCGAAGAGTCTATGCCATTGTGCACATTGAATCATACGCTGGACTCCTTACGAATTCTTTTATGTCTACAATTCACCTTTGGCACTTACTGACCGAAAATATCGACTTTACCACCGAGTAGAATCACGCACTAGCTGAGCAGATAAAAGTGACGTGCTGCGAACACTTTTCCGAAGTGAATCTCCGAGGCGAATCGGTGGAAATTTTCTGGACTCCATTGCGCCTTTCCCAACAATCCACGTCACATAATGTTCAACAACATTTTTTCTTTGTTTCGCGGCGGCACTTGTGAACGGCTCCCAGAGAACGAAGCTACCCCGCGACGCGCAAGATGTTCCAGACCCTCAATTCCACGTGCTACAGTCTGCTTGCCTCTTCTGGGTCTCTCACATACATGTCGTCACAATGCAGCAGAACTAGCTGGCCAACAACCACACATCTTTGTACTTGTGGGGAGGTCTTCCATTGGAAAGGTACCATAGACCAATCAATATTGTAGGACATTGAACAGTACCACTGGAGTCATCGAAACATCGGTGATTCCAGGGTTCAGACGTTGCATTGAGCTGAAACGACAGTAATATGTCAAACCAACATCCCGAAATAGACAATTTGTCAGAAAATAGCATTATTGTGATTTGCATTATCGACGCATCGACGTTTTGACCACATAGTTGGTCATTGAGATCGAGGTCATACTTACACCATCTCAAGATGTTGACTATTCAGTCAGACACAGTGCTATCACTAAACACATTCCTTCATACGATTAAAAAATGCCGCTTGTTTCTTATCTACTGAGAAGTCAAGCCAACGGGATGTTCGACACAAATTAACGATTATCTGAGACTTTCCATTGAGCGATAAACGAAATATGGCTAACTCGGCGAAGCTAGCTACTCAATTCGCCGATCCCGTTAGGTACTCACGAAAGCGCAGGTTGCGAAACCTTGATTCCTCATCCGGAGCAGACGTTGATAATTCGCCGCATCGATCAGTCATCGGGCCGCTTCCGAGGTCTCCATCTGATTCGAGGAGCTGTTACGCGCGAGGAAAACTCTCCGCAAAGACCAGCCCGCTGGGGCTTGAAAGCAAAAAAATCAAATACGACACTACTGCATTGCGACGCAAGGATATGAAATCTCCTCCCAGGACATCGCTCGCATACTTTTCGGACCTCGAGGTTGCGATTCCGGGACCACAAGCCTCGAGGGTAGTGAGTTTGCGCACGCGCTCTTTGAATGAGCGCGGAAAGATGCTATACGTCATACATTTGCTATGTAAGGCAAGCAATTGAGTTTGGAGTCGTGCAAGGATGAGTGCATCATTCGGCTTCCCAAGTCATATCGCGATGCAACCATCCCAGACTCGCTACACAAACAAGCTCCCAGGGCCCCCTTCCCAAACCCCATAGCCGTATTTTTAACCCATTCTTCTTCACCACCCTGCATATTCTTTGTTCCCGATAGTCTCTCTCTGGCGCCCATGCACCACATCGCCAGATTGCAGCCAACAGCGCAGCAACACGCGCTATCGGTAGCCATGCTTGCTCCAACGGCTACTGCCACTGCTATATCCCAAATCGCATCGCGGTGGATACCCACTAAGTGGTGGCGTGACTGACTAAATGCTTCATTCGCTGCGAGCTGTTTAGTCAGTGGGGTCACGGGAAGCTTGACCACAGGGTCGGCCGCAACGTCGGCCTTGTTCCAAGCCGCAAGTTTTTAATCCCGAATGTACGAAGGGTAGGGGGGCCGCGGCGGCGAAAGCATGCTGCCAGCCCGTCGGGAGGCGTGCAAGCTACTAACCACCGACCTTTGTGCGGCTACTCGGGCTTTTCTGGAACGCGAGAGAGAGAAATGTGCTATCTAGGGCTTATACCGCGCACACGTGGATGCGATCGTGCATGGGCGCGTGTGTGGGGTCCTTGCGACGTCATGGCAAGGTTGAGAAAAAAATCATTTCCGTAATGGTAGGAGGTTGGTATAGGGGGGGATAACGGGTAATGAATTGTTACAGTCTTTTCTTTTCCGTAGCCTCGTACGAGGAACCGTGTTCGGGTGCGAATAATCTGCGAGGTTGACGCTTTGGCGATTGCGTTCTTTTTTGTCCTTCGCACGAGCGGCTCAATGGCTGCTGATTTTGATCAATCGGTACGTCGATCGGTAGAGATACACTGATTTGTTAGAGGCAGGGGCTTGCCTATGGTTCTAAGTCACATTGTGCTGCGCTTCATCGCTATGTATCGCGACATCAGTACCTGCCTAATAACGTACATGTTAGACACAATCGACAGCTAGATTGTAGAAAATGAAGTCTGGGCAATCAACGTGTAGCCATACAATATAATCTATAAACGTCTTCTCTCTGTCTATTATGCATCCCAGAACATCTCAGCTAGATCTACATCAAGCAAACTTCGCCCAGACTACGCATCCAGGAGTGACTGAATGTGACTCTCTCCCGGAAGCATACATACCATAAATATAGTCATTCTTGAAGTACGAAGACGTGTAACCCATCACTTGCCGTACGCAGAACAACTTAGTTGCAGGAAAGGCTTTCCCTTGCATATATTGCATATTCTTTAAATCTTCTTCTGTGCTCACAACATGCACGTGCCGCACGCATTGCACATCCCGAATTGACGTCTAATTCCTCTTCGTATCACATAGATGCGTACGGAGCGTATTGTGATTCCGTTCGCTGTGTTATAGAGGCTGATGATGACAGTCTTTGTTCAAATACAATTAGACTCGTTCATAGCCGTGCCTTATGTGTATTACATATTCAGTGATATCTTAGTTCCTCGCTACAGCAATACATCGAAGAATAGTTTTCTGTCGTTACACCTGTGTTCTCGGTTTCTTCTTTTCCTCAGGCAGAGCGTTCATAATCGTGTTTGCCGTTGTGAATTACTTGGACATCACTACACTCTCCAAGCAAATATATCTCGTATAATCGTATATATATATCCTAGAGGCTAGGCAAATATGCTGAACGAAGTGTATTATAAGCTTAGTCATATTAGAAGCACTATAAGAGACACATGTTCGGAAGCTTGCTATACTTTGTACCCACAGCTGTCACTCGAGAACTTACTTCCAAGGCAACCCGGATCTCAGTGTTTCCATATATGTCCTATTTAGCATGAACGATAGTACTCCTAGGAATTCTACATTTGAGATGGTCTGGCGCTTGGAATGCTGCAAGTGACGCAGATTGTCCGAGTTTGCGAGCTCGAGCGAAGCCTCGTGGGTCGCAGTGGAAATCGAGTCTCAAGATACGCAGTTTTCGAAGCCGAGATGAATTTTCTGCGGATTCATTCCCAAAAAGGATAGATATCTCTTGGATTTGGGCTTTAGTTTGTCCGTCTTGTTGTAAGAGCAGAAGCCTAGAGTGATTTAGTGAAGATAAAACTCGTCGATTCTTAAAATCGTCTTCGTCCGCACATCCTGGCGATCAACGTCTAATTGTACGTAGTGAGATCTTCGTATATTGAGAACACATCAGGGTACAAATTGCATTGCAAAACTATGGCGAGCGAAACATCGTACAGTTCGATCCTAGCACGAGACAAAAGCGTAGAACCCCTTGAATCCAGCTGTCGGGACGGCGCTTGCTGATCTGTCTCCAAAGCCTCAACGCCAATTCCTCGCCAGGAAAGCGAGATGTGAAAGCGAGAAATGATAGGAGAGCACTTGAATTAGAACATTTGTCGAGGATTCGAGATTATACTTTGGCGTGATATTTTGATTACGCACCCACCGTAGCGAGTTGTGCCCCGATATGTGGTCCTGGATGGCTTTTGATCCAGTGTCCTGCTGTCTGAACAGGCAGTCGGACTTGGATGTCTGTAGCATTGGCAATCTCATCATGGTGGACTCCGTGCCTACGGCCGTCATTTGGTCCCGATTATATGTTACACAACACCGCACCACGACGTGAAGCAAAGCCTCAACGACCTCTCTGCTTTGACATGCATATGGCAACCGTCACGTCAGATCATAGCACATCTAACATGTAGGAAAGTACACTTAAGACTTTACACATATGTATTGATAATCTCCTATGGGTATCTCTCCTCTAAAACACTGCACCCCCTATGATAAATACCCTCTCTTCCTCCCTCCTCACCCACTGCACGACCTGATTCGCCGCCACAGCTAGCGCCTGCCTACTCGTCGTCCCAGGCGCCACAGCATAAAGCTCAAACAGCGGGGTACTCCACGCGAGGCTGAGAACACTCGCGCTCATCTCATAGTGAATCTTCAAGCTTGCAGGCTTGCTATGCAGGTGTGCGTGGAGGAGGGCATAAAGCGTCATCAAACTAGCGGGTACATTGGTCAGCGACAGAGCCTTTGCTGGGAACTTCCGGAACGCGTCGTGCGAGCGTGCGGACATCGCGTTGCTGCTGTACGGATATGCAACACGTGGGAAGGATAGTTGGTACGGTAACGGACAAGGGGGGGTTAGGGCGATGTGCAATGTACAATGGGGGAACTTACCGGCGCCTCTCAATCGGATCACCGAAACCCTGCTCCCACCCCGGCATGCAAAACTGCACATTCCCCCTACTCTTGTACAAAAAGTGCCGCAGCACTGTGCCCGGCACTACATCCGTGCACTTAGGTCTGCCTCTTCTTACCGCTGCTCGTATGACCTCGATACCGCCGTTTCGTTGCAATTGCTGTGTAATGCATTAGCCAGATCCTTGTAGTCCATCGCGAAATGAGGGGTTTTCAAGGATCAATTTTGGAAGCCTGGAAGGGAAGGGGGTCGGTCGGCTGATGTGATGTGCGATATGTCCGCGGGTGCTCCGTGGGGTTAGTCGGGGCGGAGGGACGGAGGACGGGGCTGAGAGATGCCGGGCGCCGAATTGGGCGGAAGATGGCGACGAATATCAGATAATTCGGGTCGCGCGACATGTCAGACTTTTCCGACTGCCGCGTCTTGTAAGATTCCTCCAAGCTGACCCATAGTCTGGGGGTTGGGCGCCCTGGAACAGCCTGGAGAAGGACGAAAAACGGTGTTTGTGGGGTAGGGATACAGGGGGCGAAGGAATACGTACCTCGACCAAGTCATTCCTCATCCCTCGCATCTCGAAGAAGCTCTCCTTGTCCGCGCTGATCAGCAGTATTGCCACCTCGTCTGGATCACCTTCCCTGCTCTTAGGTCGCTCTTGCATCTGCTCGCTCGGATGCTCTAGATTCAGAAAGCTAACATACATGTACAAGTAGCCGGTGTTGTTGAAACCGGGAAGACAAAGGGGTATCCAATTCTCGCCGCCGCCAGCTTTCACGCTGCCAGCTTCGAAGAGCATGTTGAAGATGAGGTGGAGATCTCCGGGGTGCAGACTGTGCTTCTTTGGTCGTACAACAGAGACAAGCTTGCCTGAAGCAACAATGAGACCGTAGAGGAGGTTTGGTGAGCGGGTCTTCAGGAGGGTGTTGTTGATCGTGTTGCGGTGTGATTTCCGCAGCTTTAAGCATTCAAGTGCGGATAGGAGTGTGGACGGTGAACCTCTGGTGAAACCATCTGCGAGAGCTGACAGGAGTGTTTCAGTGCCTTGAAGTGGTCGACGAAGGTCGTAGTTTGCTCGCACCGCGAACATTCGCTCCATGCTCGGTAGCGTGAGTGTCGACAAAATCTGCATATACAGTGCGTCCAGCTGTGCTCGCAGCTGAGCATCGCTTTCCGGAAGGCGAGTAATGGCAACCAGATTTAGCGGACCCTTCGATATCACTACGAAGCGTACATCTCCAGCTGTAAAGCCTCGCAGCGTGTCGCCGGTAGACTGGTAGAAAGATATGAGAGTCTGCACAACACCGATATAGTTTGTGATTAGTTGATCGTCCCCGTGCCGGCTGTATATGGGCTTCCCCGCACTCGACAAGATCAGAAAATGTTTCAGTTTGGCGCGCCATTCCTTTACTACGGCTTCTATTCATACTATCAGCACGCGCCATACCTAGATACATGATCTGCCGCTGACCTTCGTTTGACCCGTCCGCTGCCATCTCCTCAATGTCATCGAACTCTCTCGCAAAAACTTGCTCAACTTCAGGGTCTGGTGCGAACATGCTCTCAGCGTCACGGGCCTCATATGTGTGCCCCAATGTGCGGAGGAGTGTTCTCTCGTGGTCTCCCATGCCTTCGCCCAGCATACTTTCTGCGTCCAGCCCTACATCTACGGCATGTATTGTACTCTTTATACTAGCACTGTCTTCCGCGTCGCTCGTGTTGCGAGATGAGCCTAGGTTCAGGCCAAAGTACGTTCGTGCTTTGGACGTGCGAGACGGCGACCGCTCTCTCGACTGGTTCTGGTGATTGTGCGAGTCTGCAAAAGAGAGCTGCGTCGTAGCTTGCGACACAAGTCGCGGCCTCGTCGGAGCCATAGAATGTGATGTTGAAGGCCGAGAATCGAGCAGGGCCAAGTTCGGTCGCGGAGGCAGTGGTGGCGGGGTTCCTTCTCTCGACACCGACGAGAGCGATAGCGCGCTCATTGACGTTTTCCTCGATATACTGTTTATTATGTTAATGGTGGGATTGGCAAAGTCTTGCTGGTCGACATGATCGCTTCTCTTGGGCGATGGCGCGGGCGAGCCTGTTGGTGGAGCGTTGAGGCTCTCAGATGGTGCTGGCGGCCCTGACGGTTCTGCGGGCGGAGGTTCTGCCATGATGGCAACATCTACTGTTATCGGGGATATTTAGTACGCGGCGTAGAGCGAGCTAGGCCCGTTGATGGCGACATGGTGCAGTGCCCGAAGCTTGGAGGACATCGTGACGCGATAGGCGTCTTTGAAGGAAGCACGGACCAGTCTGCATAGTGGCCAACCACGATATTTCACCCCCGAGGAAGCAACGACGAAAGAAACTCTTCGTATGATTTACGTGTAAAAAGCACGGAATGTTGGACTCTCTAGAAGGGAGCCGTATGGACTTCTCCTGCTTTTCATAGCACCAGCTCAAAAGACTAGAGATTGATCGTGGATCGAATAACCCAAAGATATACAACAGTGTCCAAAAAACGGATCGAGGGTTGTAAATGCCTAATGTGTGGTTGAGACACTGTGATGTCAAAGGATGCAATGCAATGTCCCCGCAATTAAAACTAACCCGGAATTTCTATGTCGATCGGTGTACTGTCAAGATTCTCTTCTTTGGAGTCAAGAACATCGTAAATTGCAACGTGTCTGTCTATGCTAAAGTCGGTTGGAAAACGTAAATTGAGCAGGTCCTTGCCCCGCTGTGATTTAGTCTGTCTGTGCTGCGTGGCGGTCGGCAACGTTGAAAAGCCTGTCCAAGGCCGTGTGGGCCAAACGATCCCGTGCGTACCTTCTAATATAGCGACTGGTCGATACAATACTGGATCCTGCCAACAGTATACACGATCTGGAGCGGCCCCAACCTCGTGCACGTCTTGTCTCAGGAGTGACATGTGATCATGCAAGTCGAACGCGGAGTAGAGAGCATGGTTCTTGCCTCCCAGCACTTCCCTGCTTGTCGTTGTACGATCGAGGCGATTGGGCATGTGTGAGACAGATCATCTCGATCAGCCACGTGCTGTCTACTCCAGCGTCGGTCCTCGCGGTATGCGCATATGGTTTCGTGGTCTCGATTCGAGTTTCACTGTTTCGGAGGGCGTTTTTGCCACGTGAGCTCGCGAAATTGTTGTTTCAGCTCGTCTGTGAAGTGATCGAGGGTGGAAGGACCAGTGCCTAATCACAGCATCAGCGCATGTTCCGATCTGATGCAGATATGTGTGAGTGTTCGACATACGTCCCCCGCCGTTTTTGGGCTCCATGTCCGGGATTTTGTTGATCTTGCGGTACGCTTTCTGAACGGTGCGATTGAAGACAGGGCTGCGGATCAACTTTGACTGCCGTTAGTATTGCGAACGGTGCAGTCTTGCGTATGGACAGCGTACTCGAGCAACAGCCCAGGCCTGGATTCAATGCTGTTAGTTTGATCTTCGGCGTGTATGCTTGGCGGGATACCGACTTCGATCAGGGCAAGCCACGGCAATCCCATGCTTGCTGTTACATCAACGGATGTGCGTCTGCGGGCGATGGCGATGACAGGCAACGGCGCAACGCACAGCGAAGGCGGTGGACCTGGAGGGGCGGGTGTCGGTGTTGTGGATGAGGGCCGGCCGTAGAAGACAGGCGAAGAAGTACTAGGCCACATCCATGTTGCATTAGAAACCAGCGGCGGCCCGCTGCGAACTACTGTCACGGCAGTCGCGTGTTAAAATTTCCTAGCTGGACATTTATGATATCCATCGTCGCGTGTCCCCTCTTGCTGCCGACAAACTCCCCTTTTTTTTTTTTTTTATTTTTAAACACCCTTCCGCGCGCGCTCGTCGGCACCAGTACTTCAAGACGCGCTCCGACCCCCTAGCGATCCGGCCATTCCATCTCGAGTCCCCACCACCAGATTGCTTGCAGCCCTGCCGCCCCGACACGCCCTCGACCCGCCATCTTGGACACCTAGCTTCGGCTGGCCGGACGATTGGGGCCTGTGAAGCTTGAAGCTGCACACAAAGAACCTCCAACAAGTGCACACCAGACGCGTGCCGCACGCGTGGGGAGACAGCGGGCCAATCATACGGACATTTGGTTCACGGTTGGCGACAAAGCTCAAACTGCTCTCCGCCGCTTGCTTGCGAAATCCGGCAGCTATATTTACATCTATAAAACTACATGCTCGCGCGCTGTACAGCGCACCAGACGCACCACGCCTGCTAAACCGCGCCGCCAGCCTATCAACTGCAGAGCCCGCCGCCCACCCGCCGCCACACCGTTCGCTCCCTAGCCAACACCGTCAACATTCCGCCCTCCAACTTTGTCGTGCCTCCGTTGCCAGAAGCGGTTGCCTCGCGCGGCGCCGACCGGAAGCTCTTCAAGCTGCATAAACTTCGCGCCCTCCGGCGCAAGGCCAAACTCATTGGCGGCGTCAAGACAGACACAAACATGTCCGGGTCGCTGCAGGTGCCGCCCTCGCCCTCGTCGTCGAAGCGTTCGCGTAGCAGAGACAGTGCTCGCTCCGCCGCCACCTCGTCCCTCGACACACCTTACTTCACCCCCTCCGCCAGCGCCCCCAGCCTCGTCATACCGACCCCAGGCGAGCAGCCCCCCAACCTGCAGCCGTCCGCTCAAGACCCTACGCCATACCCCGCCTTCTTGCGATTGAGTAGAATAGGCAGGTAGACTGTGCCTCCAGATATACCTTGGGACGGCTGGCTAACTGCGCGCAGATATACACCAGAAGTTCGTGGACCTCGAGTGGGAACAGCGCCAGCGCGTTTTGCAAGGCATACAGAATGGTGATTCCGAGCAGCCCTCGCGATGGGCACGGCCCACGGGCGAAGACGTCAAAGACCGAAATCGATACCTGAATGTCGATCCTTATCAGAGCAACCGAGTTCGGCTAAAGGTGCCAGAGGGCCTGAACGACTACATCAATGCCTCGCCGGTGGAACTGAAGTCGTCCAAGTCGGACAAGCTGCTCAGATACATAGCGACACAGGTATGCTAGCCATGGGAACATCCATGACTGACTTTGCTAACAACCATATAGGGCCCCAAGTATGACACGTGCTCGCACTTCTGGCGGATGGTCTGGCATGAGACCAGCACGCCCGCCGTCATCGTCATGCTCACGCAAACCCATGAATCCTCCCGCGAAAAATGCTTCCCTTACTACCCCCAATCGCTCGAGAATCCCAATTTACGGTTGAACGCCCAGGATGAGTACGAGGACGGTTTCATACACGAGCTCAAGCTCGCGAGTCTGGAGGACCAGGAAGAAGTACGAGCACAAATCAGGGAATTAGACATGACCAGCGAAGACGGTAGTGAGACAAGAAAGATATGGCATTTACTATTTGCAGGCTGGCCAGACTTCTTGGTGCCGGAAGGAGCTGATCGAGCAGCTCTACTCCGACTGATCCACATGTCAAGGGAGAAGAATGCGGACAATGCGACGAACCCGCGCATTGTACATTGCAGCGCCGGCGTCGGCCGCAGCGGGACCTTCATTGCACTCGATTGGTTATTGGAAGAGCTTGGTGATGGCAGTTTGGATGAGTTGGAAGACAGCGAGGATCCCATACTGGGCGTTGTCGACACGCTGCGGCAGCAGCGCATGATGATGGTGCAGAGTGAAGCGCAACTCGCTTTCATATACGATGTGATCCGAGAACGCTGGCGTGAGCGGTGGATACAGCAGCATCCTGAGGAAGCCGAGCGACTTGGTGTTCCGCCCAACAGTGTTCCACCCAACAACATTGATGAAGGACCAAGCCTCAAGCGGCAGAAGTCTGGACCCAGTGACCGCCGCGAGCAGTTCGATGGAGACGATGACGAGCGGGCGCAGCTCGAGGCTGAGCTCTTCGACTCTGAGATGGATTTTGAGAAAGGCAAGACGATATCCGTCTGAAAGTGAAGCATATGCTTTCTCACTTTACCTCGGCTACCTCCCGAACATCACTAGAGACTTTGCATCTCGTCCTGATGCTCTAGTGGCCTTTCCTTCCTCGCCTACAGCTGATACTTTGCTCTACGGTTGGGTCCGGTCACCTACCGCTGATGTCCTCGCTGCTATACCTTCTCCTCACCACCATCTAATCAACTCGCATCCTCTTTCTTGACTCTCGTCTTCACTCATCTCCATACTGTGTTTGGTTTGCATGTTTCGGGAGGCATGGCATTGCATGAATTTCTTTGTATAGATTGCATTTGACTGGCGTGGACTGCTGTCTTTGACTTTTAGTTCTGGAAGGTTGATATCCAGTTGTGCTTTTGATAAATCTGATACACCATTTTCTCTCCTTCTCGTCTATGTCTACATGTCACCCGTCTACCATCCATGGGCGTATCTCACAACTTTCTTTCACCATCATATTGCACGCTCTGCACCTCGACATCGCTCTCGTCTGTCTGTCCCGCCTTGTCTTCCGGCACGCCCCTATTCCAGTCCCCAAACACCGCGAGCAGGGTGAACGGCACGGTGACCGCCCACAGCGCAAACCCGACGATCATCTGCGTCTGGTTCGGGATATGAACAGCGCCAATCGCATACGCAATCGTACTTCCTATGCTCTCCCAGCTCCTCAGGATTCCCGTCGTGCGCGCAACATCGCCATCGCCCTGCGCGCCCTTGATCTCCGCCATCAGCCAGTAAATGTACGTCTGCAGGACCTCGTAGAAGAAGCGGAAGCACATGTACACGGTGAAAGCCGAGTTGAAAAAGGGCCCGTCACCAAGGTCGAAAGAAGGCGGGTCGGCCATCCTCGTGAGCTTCGTCTGGACGACGGCGTTCCAGGTCCAGGACGTGGTGACGGCGACGAGGACAAAGAGGTAGACGAATTTGGACTTTGCGGGCCGCGAGAAGGACGGCAGGTCGAGGATGATGCCGGTGAAGAGATTGGCGAGGGCGCCGACTGCGGCTGTGAGGAAGGAGGCTAGCGCGCGGGATCGCACCGTGAAGTACGCTGGTAATGACGGGTCAGCTTGTACGGATTCGCCCTCTGGTGGGGGGGAGGAGAACTTACTGGTGAGGTAGTTACCCTGGTATGTCACGCCGAACTGGCCGGCTAGGAAGACGGGGATGAGAAGCAGCATGTATGGGTTCTTGAGCTGGCGGAAGATGGCGCGCGCCTCGGTCTTGAAGTCTGTCTTCTTCATGTACGGAATCTTTGTCCCGTTTTTGCGTACCACTTTCTGTGGTTGCGAAAGTAATAGCGCGAAGGGGGCACCCAGGGACGAGATGGCGACTAGGCCGAGGTATGTCGTGTATGTGACTTTGCCCTTTTCTTTGGTCTTGATGTTGAGAGCTAGAGAGATGGCACCCCCGACTAGAGGTCCCATTTGCCTGATACCCATCCAGATACCGACATATCTATCATCGCGCAAAGTCAGCCTTATAGATGGTCATCGACGCCAGAGAATTCGTTCGACTCACCGGCCTCTCTTTTCAGCTTCGGGATACCCAACAGCGATAGCAGCCTCGCTGGCCCACAGCAACGATGCTCCAATACCACACAGCGCAGCACCGAGCAGCATGAACCACTCATTTCCGTATCTGTTGTTGCAGTACAGACCAGCAGCGTATGGGGTATAAAATGCAGCGCCAATGAAGAGTGTCCATTTAGCAGTGATCTTGTTTGTGACGCCTCCGGCAATGAAACAGCCGATCGACATCAGGCCATACGTCAAGGCATTCGCAGCATTGTTAAGAAACGGCTACGCGAAATATTAGACACGGTTTACCACGGCTTTTTGGGGCAGACCTACCTTTGCGTTCCCTCCGGCACCCAGATTGTTCAACGCCGTCCAGATACCTGGCTCGCAGAAAGCAACGAGGCCAACGATGACGATCTGGAAGAGCACAGACCGATAGACTGCCTTGACGCGATCCAAAGCCATCTTGAAGGGCGAGAAATACCTGCACAGCTTAGATCAAGAAGATAAACGTCTGCAGCAACCCAACGGTTTCGGATGCGTTGCATGCACACAATTGCTGATCTACAGCTCTTATAGCATTTACTCCCCCTGCCCTCACATATCGGACCGTCGAGCAAAAGCACGTCACGAATCACAGAGAGTGCGATAGAGCAGAGATTTTCAACGTTGCCAGCCTGAGCCCCAATGAATCCCACGCGGCGGACGAGGGCGCTTCGCCGGCTTTGTACAGGACTTGCCTGCATCTCCACAGGACGTAGTTTCCGCGCTCTGGTCGCAACGCCACTGGAGATCGTCCCGTGTGGTGTAGTCCATCCTGCGTCTTTCTGCAGAAGAGTATATATTCCTATACAATTGGCTTCGTACTAATTTACTATTATAGTAACGCCAAAGAATCATTCGTCTCCCATAACTTTATCGCGGTATGAAATAGACCTCGGGCATCGCAGCCAGCGAAATCGTCCACTGAGTGAGCACGCAATGCCCCACATAAATTATGTCGGAACGAACACAGATCAGACCGCCCAAGTGAAACCCTAGCACGGAGCGCTGTCCTGCGATAAGACGCTGCCCTACATTTTCCCCCATTGCTGCCGTATAATCCGTTGTAGCCTCGGTGGAACTCGTCTGTTTATTGCATCAGACAAGCGGCCTGTTCGGTCCTTCGGTTCTTGCGCATCGTTCCTCCCTCACCAACAACATAACGTTCACGAATGAGCTTGTAATGCTCACAGCAAACACATATATAGGGATACCTTTGCATTGGAATAAACCTTGATGTGACTATCTTGGATGCTTGTATCTACGACAACCATGTACTCGAGTCTAGCCGCTCGCCCTCGCCCAAGAACCATCCTCGCTCCGCCTCATCCGTGAAGATATTGTAGTCCGGTTTGATGCTCTGGAACCTGGGCGATGCTCGGTATGCGCGTGAGGCCCGGACGTGGGCGAGGAATTGCTCGGCGCTGGAAGTGCTGCAGCTGCTGTCGCAGGACGTCTCCCTAGCAACACGAGGAGGCGCTTTAGGTGAAGGTGTACAAGATACATAGGGCTCCAGTGGTGGTGGTGAGCAGACAAGGGGGTTGTGAGGTGGCGAAGTGATTACATCGGGAGGTGCCCAGGGGGTGTATGTGGTGGGTTGGTGACACGCGATCTGGCCTGCGCTGAAGACAAACATGGGCTTCTTGCCGTCTGGTCCCTGCGCTGGCATCGTTTCTTCCATGGTGTTGAATCGCCATCCGATTCCTTCTCCTGCTGGTTGACTGCTCCTTCTCTTGTCGTCCCGGATGAAGTGATGGTACTCATCACAAGAGATTGCGGAGTCAGCAACATCACACTCCTCATCGTTCATGTCCCCAACAGCACATTCTCCTCCTCCTCCAAAGTCAACTCTCGTCCCGGGATGCGGCTCGAAGATCACTCTTGAAGTTGACGCCGACCCCTTCGGCGAAACGCTCCTTTTTCTTCCCCTCACACTCACAAGATGCCTGCCCCTAAGACTGACTGCCGGACATGGCTCGCAAAACGGGAAACTCATACTTCTGCCTGTCTCGCTTGGCGATCCTAGACTCATGAAAGAGGGCTTCTCTTCACTTTCGACCCTGAGGCAAGATTCCCTTGGGATCACCTCCGGAGTGTACAGTCTCTCGCAACTTTCATGTGCCAACGGGAGTGAATCCATCGGTGGGAAAGATACTGATTTGGGGTCGAGGTGGATGCTGGAAGCACGGCGGTGGCGGGACAGACCGAAGCGCCAGCCTGAGCGGAAGAGGGAGCGGATGGGAGACTTTGACTTTGACTTTGCGGATCTGGAGTTTGAACTGATGGTGGAGTCCATTGTGATAATTTCTCTGTCCATATTTTCGGCCATGGTGGGCAGGTCTTGCCGCGATCCCGAATGCCTTTAGATCCAAGTTGAGAAATCGTGTAGAGTCTGTGTACAAGCTTGTCATAGTGAATCTCCTGCACCGGGGAGTAGAAAAATCCTCTAAAGTATCCGCTTTACGAAGTGCGGGCCGTTGAATCTCTGGTATTCCAACAACACAAGACCCCAACACTTCGCCCAAGTACCAACTGAACCACAAACCAAAGCTACAAGCTCAATAAATCTTGATAGCGAAATATACCCCACGATTCCACAAACGCCCTTTATGTCCCTATATATCTCACCGTACCCCTTCACTCACATATTCTAACCCCCCTCGGAATCACCGTCAACCAAACTTCGAATTCCCCAAGAAACACACATCATACTCAACTACGCTCTCGCCCATCTCCATCAGCACCGCCCACGCCCGCTCTAGACCCCACCAAGTCGCCGTCTATCCCTGCCGCACGTGAAACCCTGCATCACATCCCCCATGACCATACATAGCAGCACCTCCCTAGTTAGCTACAGAAGAAAGCAGCAGCCAACGGCATTTCAGACGATGACAACGGCCCGTACGGCACGGTGCGGCGCGGCGCCACCCGCTGGAGATGCATCAAACGCAGATCGCCTAGTTGGTGCGTTGTGGTAGCGCTACGCGGCCGAGACCGCGGGAGAAGGGGAACTGAACCATGGATGGCCCCGTTCTCAATGTAGAAGTTGATAGGTGCCAGACCGCGATTTTGGAAGCGCGCACATGTGAGACCGTGGGTGTGGGGCTCGGTACCAGAGATTCTGACTGTGTGTGTGCATGCTGGGAAGTATCTTATTGCAATTTACTTCGTAGACGTTATGATATACTTGTATAAGCGATGGCTCTGATGTGTTGAGATGATATTCAGGTTTGAGTCTATGATGCGCATGTTTGTTTTTTGTATGTACTCTTCACATTACGGACTAAAAAAAGTGATATACGACCAGGTCCAGATGACTGCATCGTCAGCTTATCTCAACCATACCCAGATTTAGGGTACTAATAAGGTAGCGCGCCACGAGCCCAGACTATTAATGTCTGATCTCCGTCAACAATGATAGAGTCAACAGCTCCTATAATATGTTCACGTTAGCCACCGTTCGGAACACACGAAACAGAGATTAACATCACAAAGAACCAAAGACCTCGCCACTACACAGACAACTCCACCATTTCTACTGCCTATCACCAATATCACTCATTTTGGTAAAACAGGAATTTATGATAGTAGATCCAATTGTAATGGGCAGCATATACGCATGCACCTGGAAAACTACTATGCTACCGCCATGCCAGGCATATTCGTCATTGATCGACGATATAGAGAGTATTGTACAAGTAAAAGCCGTGATTATTAAACCCCCCACGCCATGCGGTTCACCACCCGATCCAAGATAACCTGCCCATCGCAAAAGCTGATAATCCCAGGTGAGGAAAAACCTCCGGGAAGGAATCCATCAAGATAGAAACCATGTCCGTCAAAATGCCATCACTAAGACCGTTGTAAAGGAAAGGGGAGACCGCGGGGGAACGCAAATGAAAAACTCCGTTTAAATCCCGAATGACTTTGCTAACCTGTGATCGAGGAAATACAAATTCAGCATCCTGTTTCGATAGTCGAAAGAGGAGTGGTGAAAAAGCCGGGCCGCTAATTGAATAGAAGCGCGTTGATTGACAGACCAGGAAAAAAAGCCGAAAAGTGTTTGAGCCGATACCTCTCGTCGAACAGCTAGAGGTGAGTCAGTCGCAGATTGAATAGGCTCAAGGTCGATACCATACTTCAGGACAAGAAGCCAACCTTGACAATCCCGTGCCGAGAGGGGTGACTGCCTGATGTGCCGGTCTTGAATTACGTTTGGAAAAGGAAAGGAAAAGAAGAAAGTCTGAGACGGTGTCCATAAGTTGGTTACGCTGCTCCATCGATACGATCAGGTCCATGCTATAGGAAAAAGCTGAACGTTGACGAATTAAGATGATGGTGCGGATGATGTCAACGGAAAATGCTGAACGCTGGACGTTGCCGATGTCTAAAGCTCGAGAAAATGTGGGGTATTAGGCATAATTTCGTGAATCTTGTCGATCGTCATAAACAAGAGAGAGGCCGCCCAGTAGCATAGAATTGAAGCTAGGAAAGAAGAAACAAAGCATGAGAAAGTGGTCCATCCTTAGTTGCCAATTTCATTGAGTCAATGATGTGGTCAGGTCGAACGCGAAGAACACGCATGCGTAGAGGCTTGGTCAGTCTGCTGTGTTGTAGAAGTACGCTCACGGGTCACATAAGCCCTGGTTGATCGATGGATATCAAGAGGATGGCGGGGTAGAGTCCGAATGGTTGGTGCTGAAAGTTTAGGAGGGGCAAAGAAACTTCTGAAGTCGAGGAAGTACACACGAAGGTATCTTGTCATGATTGGTCTCAATGATGCCAGCGATCTGCTCTTTTGAGACGTTCTCTCTCGCGGAATTTCGAAATGAAAGCTGCTCGTGATCGTTCATCCAGTAGCTCAAAGGGCCAAGTTCGTGAAGGCGCGTAGCTGTTCCTTTACAAGCATTCAGACGAGCACGTGCCTCGCTAGAATGAACGACCTCTACACCCTTCACGTTCTCACTCTCAAAGCGTACAAAGAGTAGCAATGGCATCTTCAACTAATGAGATGCAGGACGGTCCGTCGCCTGGGGGGCGATGGTGCCGTAGTTGCGAGGGGGAATGTTGCTCTGAAAGGCAGAAGAGTGTTCTCCGTCGTCCGATGCGAGGCTTGGGAACGAGAAGAAGAATCCTGGGGTGAACCGACGGCCGGGATTTGGTCGAAGAGCAGGGGTGTCGGGTTCAACGGGACGTGGCACTTCTGTGTCTGAGCTCGCTACGGATGCTGGCGAATTGGCTGGCGTAGGGGCGGTGATGGTAGCCTCAGCAGAATCAGACGCGCTGGAAGAGGACCGCGGGCAGCAGGTAATGGCACGGAAGAACTCAATCGTAGCGTGTGTACCGTGGACTACACCAAGAAGGATTTTACCTGCCAAGTACTTGAGTTGGGACATACCTTCAGCTTCAGAGAAGGTTTGTCGTCGACTTCGGTCTGGGAGGGTGTCTTGCTCTTGGGTGCTGTGGTCTGTTGCGCGCGACTGCTGGAGCTCACGCACGTTGGCTTGACTGAGGTCGCGTCTGTTGGCTGAAGCCCTCGTATTTCGACGTGCCCTGCGACCAAACAAGGTCTTGCGTGGTGAGGTTGTCTCGGGCTCCTCGTCAGATGTCTCAAGCGAGAAATGGCTTGCCTGGCCTGGGTAGATGTGTAAGTTTGACGGCAACGGAAGAGCAGACGTAGGATAGCGTTCACCAGCGCCGTGAGACTGATCGTCGTCACGAACGCGCACAGGTCCAGTAGGGTAGCCGCTCGCGTCGAAGCCAACTGCTGACGGATCAAGAGACCGTCTGCCGTCGCCCAGAAAGTTGTAGCAACGGCCCGTTGGACCACGTCGTGCAGGCGGCGAGGCTGACGTAACGTATTGACTAGACGTACCTGTGTCCGAAGACGCGTTGGAGAGGCGGTTGCGGAGGTGAGAAGGACCCGGGCGGGGTGAGTGTTTAGAGGCCGAAGGTGGAGGCAAGGAGATATCAACAGACGGGTCGGTAGCCCAAGGATAGTTTTTGTCACAATTCCAGGGGCGCGTGTCTGTGATTGTTGCCGTTGGCGTTGTCTCAAGAGAACGAGTCAATCGGGACGACGGCCTGGACGCAGGAGTGGGAAAGAAGTGATCGCGGGTAGGAGAGAGAGAAGTTGTGTTGTGGCGAAGGTGAGCGGGAGACGGTGCCTCCAGCTCTGCGGCCCGTATAGTTGATCGCCCACGTGTGCGCACAGGGGCAACACTGTTGCTCCCAACCAGCCCCGTGACTTCACCCTGCACTTGACTGCCGATGTAGGCAGGCGCGCTTCCACCCAATGCTACATAGTCCTGGTTGAGAGTCCATGCTGTCGATTCATTGCTCTTTTCTTTCCCTGTTATCTCTTTGAATACGTCGTCGTCAACCACCAACATGTTCGGCGACCCCGGAACAGGGCGCAAACGCGCAGAAGACCGCTTTTGTGCTGGTATACCGACCTCGTTGAGCTTTTCTAACGCCTTCTCCATGATACCCTCCTCGTCCGGAAACTCGTCCGCCTGCTCCATCCCAAGGGCCTCCTTTAGCTTTGGAAGCATCTCAGACAATCGAGTCGTCAGCCCGTTGACAGAAGGAATAGTCAGCGAGTCTACCTCCTTGACAAACGTATCAGGTGATTTGCGCATCCAAGCGTCAACAGCTGCCTGCTGACGCGTTTTAGAGGTCTTCGCCGGGGTGTCGAGGCCAGCGAATACACTCCTATATTTATCTCGATCCTCGCCGGCCGACGCCGACCGTGGCATGACCGCTTGAGCGAGCTCTGCTCGTGCGGCCGGGGCCAGGTCCAACGAGCGCGACACACGATGGTCCAAAGCTTCTTCAAAGCTTCCAAAGCTGCTGAAGTTCATCGAAGGCAGGTGCATTTGAAGAAGAACGCTGTTCCGCGATGATCTCATAGATGGATGCCTTCGAGACATTGCTACTTCGTCTGTAGATAGTCGAAATACGGCGGGCTGACTACCTCCAAAGGGCCGGAAGTTGCTAGCGCTCGTATTGAGGCTTGAGTCCTCGTGCGACTCCTCTTTCAGATCCGGAAGATGGTTGATCGCATGCCTGTGTCCCGGCATCCTCAAATCAGTCGTCGAATCGTCGTGATTGTTCCCCTGAGCATCGCGTACCCTATCAGCGCTGATAGGAAGCGGGTGGAAGGCGTTGCCCCCCGTCCAACTCAAATGCGTCGTGGTCTGACTATCGCGGCGGCGATGCTCTGGAGTCTGCGGAAGAGTAGCTGGGGACTTCTGGCTACGAGATCCCGTCAAAGAGATTTTCTCAGGTGAATATACCGAGGAAGCGTCTGGGATCAAAGGAGACGGAGGATCGAGCGAGATATGGCGAACATTAGAACTGTTAGCGGCAGTCGTAGCCCCGTCGGGAGTGCCATCTTTCGGTACCACACTGCTTCCGCGTATAGTCATTGTCTCGCCCTGTCTATGCGGCACCACCTGCTGTTTGGTCAATACTTGCTGGGGTGCTCTCGGCGTCTCCAACGGCCGATCGACAGATGCGCTGATGTTTCCCGTCAACGTCCTATCCTTCATGGGAGGTGGGGTTGGGATATCGGCATCAACATCCAGATTTTCTAGGTCTTCAGAATTCGTTACCATATTTTCTTTGCCAGACCTGAGATTGGATCCGGGGCTAGCCTTTGTAAAGCGTTGGCGAACCGAGCGTAACAGGAAATTTGCAACTCCTCTGGACTGCTGTGCTTCTTTCGACGAGCTCGATTCCCTAGGAGGCACAGCAGGAGGCATATAAACTCCATGCTCTTTGATTGAAGAAAGTGAACCGGCTGCAGATCCTTGGGTAGAGCTTGGCTTTGAATTCGCCCGAAACCTACCAACTACCCTAGACATGCTTGAGTCCGATGTTGACGACGGAGGTACTCTATGATCTGTTGCCAACGGAGACGACAATGGCATCGCTGAATATGGTCTTTTAGGAGTCGACTCAGATGTAACTAGCTGCGATGACGGAAGCCGCGATGGGGGTAGAGATGCAATACGGTTGGGAGTGACTGCGTCCTTGCATGTTCTGAACGACCTTGCATCCGAATCCTTGAATGGTGGATACGGCTCTGGCAGAGTCTTACACGACTTGAAAGACTTTGCATCTGATTCTTTCACCGGATTCTCTGGAACCTTAATTACGTCTGTACATGACTTGAAAGATTGCTCATCCGAAGATTTGGCCGCGTGGTTGCTCTTCTTCTCCAAAGGTTCGTCAACATCATCTGGTGCTTCTGTTCTATCTTCACTCTCACGTCTAGTATCGGTCCGCTGGTAGCCTTCAAGAAGATCCGTCATGCCATCTTCACTAGTCGGATCTGGATCTGGAGAATACACTGGCGTGGTATCTTCGTCGATGTCCAACGTCACACCCTGGTCCGCAACCATGGGGATTGAGCATCGAACAGCAAACTCGAGCGTAGAAGAGTCCATAACGCTTGATCCTGCTTGCGAAAGGATGCTATGGCGATTCCTGGCGACGTCCATTGTATAGTTAGGCTGTATAGCTCGACGCTCAAGGTCAGTGTGAGTGACGGCCTGGCCATCTCGGGAAGCGCCTGTCAAATGTTCAGAGTTCCGCGCTTCTGCTGTTGCTCCGCATGTCTCAACTTCTCCGCTCGACGATCCAGGTCCTATCCCCGCCAGGACCAGATCCCTCGTTATACGGCGCGGAACAGGAGATGCTGGAAGCTCTGCAACACTGGGAACCATCTCATCCGCCTGTTGAGTTGCCCTGTCTACGAGAGGAATATTATTTGCTTTCGAACCAGGTTCGGGCGTTCCTCGCTCTTCAATGATAGTCTTAATGTGGCGAACAAAGCCTGTGGGTACTGAACTAGCTTGCGGCTCCATGACTTCCTGGGCCTCGTATTGTTCGCTATAATCATAATAGTTGACGGTACCTGACATGCTGCGCGCCATTGATCGGGTGCCGGTAGGGCTGATAAGAACGTCGCCATCCCTAGGGGTTGGTGGTGAGGTCGAGTCAGACGAAGGGATATCCGAGTCAGTGCGCCGATTTGTTGATCCACTCGAGACAGAATGCTTTGCCGATCTATGCGATCTAGATCGATGCGATTTCTGCGACTGGCGCTCACGTTCCAACGCAGCGTGGCGATATGGCATCAGAGGCGGTACAGGGGGGATGTCTGGATGCGGGTCACCATAATAAACGGGTGTTCGAGAACGGCTGGGAGGCCGACGCATCGATATGTCCGATGGTCTACGGAGTCGCATCTGTCCTGGGTATGGTGGGAAACCTTGGTCCGAGTATCCATGTCGACGTCGTGGATGTGAGCCAGCTGTGTCACTCAAAGCCGGCGAGACTGGTCGATATCCAGGCCGCCGAAGTCGAGTCGGATACATGTAAGGAGACTTTGGCCGCTGATAATGATCTTGGCTACGCAGACTAGCCAGAGACCGATTACTCGACAAACGGAAGGAAGGCTCAGAGTTGTTTGCCATAGTCATGGAGAGGCTACGGTGCCCATCCCTGTGATCCCGCGAAAGAGGTATAAGCGGCGAGGAACCTGTGATGTTCATCACTGTTGGAGACAGGGTGTCGGGGATATACTGAGGCAGGTTGTTCTCTCGCGAATGCCAGGTCCCTGCAGAGGTGGTCGAATGCCAATGCTGGTGGTGTGCGGATGTTCGGTTCGAAGCATTGCTGCGCGAGGAGGCGACTGACAACCTCGAAGTGGCACCGTGACGACGTGAGGCTCGAGGCACATTTGGCATTATGGGGTCTGCGGAGAAACCGCCCAGGTTGCCCATCTCAGTCGACGTTCGAAGCATGGAGGCCACTGCTGGGTTAGCGGAGAGCATGTCTTGCTTCATGGCTGTTGCTGAGCCCCTCGATGGGCCGCGCGACGCTGCGGACATATCGGACGCTCGACTGGTGCGACCAGAGGCATTCGGCTCACGTTCTGCGAGCCGCATGGCGCTGGACTCGGCGCCTGTCGGGGCGAGGGACGGGATTTGCTGTTGCCGGAGCGAAAGGATGCTATCTGGTGAGATGGTGCTGCAACGTGTAGAGAAGGGATGCTTCTCCCAATACCCAAAAAGCCCCAAAAGCGAGGGAACAGGAAGCGCAGGACGCGCTGCCGGCCAACGGGAAGAGAAGAATGTTGGCGGCGTGGTGTGGAGGGAGGGACGGAGGATTAGTCGATGAAGGAGAGCAAAGCGGTGCAAGAAGGAGGGGGCGGGTGTCAACGTAGCTGCTGTAGGCACGACAGGGCGGCCACGGCAACTGCAGCCCCTTCCACTACGAGTCTCTTACCACTGTCAACAAGGAATTGCAAGGGAAAAAACATGTCATAACGACTTGACAAAGCAGGTAGCACCTGACAATGAGAATTTCTACCTACCATAGGTATTACTCGTGGACGGCGACCCTGATGTGCATGAGGCTTTGGCCGCCCGACCACCGCAAGACGCGCCCTAACCATGGCCTGCTCCTTCTCCCGCAGTCCTACTCTTACTCTAAGCTCATCTCCGCCGCTGCGTGAACCACCATTGTCCGACGCGGTCGGCTTTTTCGCAAACCCGGGCCGCGCCTCGAACCCTCCTTGCGACCATCGTGACTACATTAAGAACGAAAACGGGCATACTATACAAACTGAACGCTAAGCAAGCGTGAAGTACAGGACTTCTCCGATCAAACAAGCCTGTGAAAGGGGGTATATGATTGTGCAACTCGCTGTGGGAAAAGCAAATGCCGCTCAAGAAAACAAACATGCCAGACTATCACTCTACAATGGTCTCTACAGAGCTGTGCTTCTTCTTGCTAAACAGCCGCTTCAGAGACGACAGACTTGATTTCTTCAACAGACGATTACGCGAAGAGGGAAGATGGTTATCGAGAGAAGTTTGGGCGCGCGGGGGAAGAAGCGCAGGTGAATCCGGCGCCTGCCGCACAGTCAAGGCAGGGGAAAGGGCGCCATAGCGTCCAGACATTGAGTGTTTAGGTGTGCTAGGCACACTGCTAGGGAACAGTCCAAACTGTGCACGTGGATGCGAGGAAGATTGAGCTGACGCTGAGCGCGGATGTGTAGTAGTGGGCGACGCAAATGAGGCACCAGAAACAGAAGAGTAGGCCGAATCTTTGCCCGTCAACGGAGGGCTGTGTACTATGACCTCTTTTTCATCGGGTACAACTACCTCCTTCTCGTCACTAAACGATACGGGCTGCGGCGGTTTGTACACATCTTGGCGGAGGATCGTCGAGTCGCCTGATCGTTCCGGTCGTAGATCATGGCCGCCCGAAGAGTAGCCAGGAGTTTTGTCCATATTTGTTGGTATATCGACGTCAGAACGCAGTTTCTCGTTTCGTGCTGGTTCCACCTCTTCCTGCTGCCGTCCTAGAGATTCCTCCGAGCCTGAGTGCGAAACAACACGTATTCTAGGGTGGCCAGGCGGGGATTGTTGATGTGCGGCAACATCAGGAACAAGCTCGACAGTCGTCGAAGGAGGTGTCATGAAAGGAGGCCGTTCGTTCGGTACACTCGGAAGTGGTTTGTTGTGGGCTATGTTCCTAAAAGAACGTGCGGCTTCCCGAGAATTCGAGGAGTTTCGTGACGATGACCGGCTAGCAACCTGCACGGGGACGAGATATTAGCATGTGCTTTCGATGGTGGATCACGATAAGCGGATATCGAGGAAGGCTTGAAAGGTTCAGGAAGTGGTTCATACCATACTACGGCGGCTGGCAGCCCCGCAACGCTTTTCAATCTCGTTACAGTAGCTGCTCACCTGCACGAGCACAACGCCTAGCTTTTCGGCTTTGGCAACTAAGCTCTGCAGGAACTGTGCCCACCCCCCTGTGTTTCCGCACATGGCAGAGTAAATGCGTCCTACGTCACCATCCAGTGCGGTCCAATTATGACCGATGCTGAGTAGGTAGGCGTCAAGGTCATGGTTCGCAGTTTGGAAAGTATTTATATCGACAAGGTAATCGTTCAGCATCTGCGACATACGATTAATGGTCCGTTCGATTGTAACGTTGCCCTCGAGGAGTTGAAAGCGATATGTACGATCGTCTAGGAGCCGGTCGAACTCGTTCACATGTTCCATGGGGACCTTCAGGCATTTCCTCCGGAACAGCATATCTTTTAAACTGCCTTCAATGTCCTCATTGGCACGCTGCAGGAAGCTATCAAGCTCGTTGACATGCTTCAGCAGAATATCCGCCACATCTGCAACCGACTTCTCCAAGTGCTGGTGCAATAGATGAACGCCAAATATTATCTGGGCAACCGTCTTCAGGAGAGGATGGTATTTGCCCTTGGACTTGTTCCTCCAATGGCAATTGTACGTAAAGTTCCAGGTGAGCTCGGGTGCCTCATGTTCTCTGCAGAGCATGTGTTGCCGTTGCTCTATGGTCTTCTTTGGATTCTTAAAGGCAACGAAGCCGGTACCCCCAGTCGCGTCGAGCATGGACTCCTCGAAGGGACCCTGCATAGAGCCTAGGGGATGTACTGGAAAAGTCATGACGACGTTGTACTTGTTGCGCTCCTCCCGCTGGAGTCGGTTGAGGTCGTCGTCGGCATCGAGGTCTCGGAGGCTTCGTCGGTTGTGCTGGGAAGCCCGGAAGGGCACCATAATGTGCCGCTCGCGATATATAAGGCTGCGCCGCCAGACACACACAAGCAGCTACGACGAAGTCGATTGGCTTCGGGGTCGGGGTCGTACAATTTGGACACGGACCCGGGGGTCCAGACGATGCGCGGTGTGGGCAAAATGCAGGCAGTGCATAAGCACTCTGGACCGCACTAGATGGCAAGGGGCGTGAATAGGCACTAAAGGCCCCGCGGTGTCGTAGTCGGAGGGCACGAGAGGAAGGTGGACAGCATGCTGCTGCGAAGACCGACGGCAGTAGTGAGGTCTGCCAGAAGGATGCAGGACAAGGAGACGGCGGTCGGCACGCGGGCCAGGAGCTCGAGGGGTTCTCCTTGAGGAGTCCGCCCTGATCAACAGGCGCCGCCTCGGCATCGTCCGTTCGCCAGGTGCTGCATGGTGCATGGCCTGGGCGCGCCATGTCTCGTTGAGGTTTAGGGGACCACATCTAGCTTCCGCTCCGGGCCCTTGCGCCAGTGCTCCACACATCTCTCTACGGCGGCGCATCTTTAGCCGCCTGCCTGACCCGACCACAGGGCCGCATCCTACTCCGTGGGAGCTGTAGCAATCCGGAGCGCCTGCGCACAATTGGCTCAAGCTTTCATCCCCTCGAGATGCAGTCGCCGACGCCCATGAACGGAGAAAGGCCTTTCGCGACCCCACTCCCCGCGATCGATGGCAGATCTCTGACCGCACAAAGCGACGGCACAGACACTCATGTCAGCGCCAAATCCCTGATCCCACGCACCGCGCAGAAAATCGCCGAGTTGCTTAGCGACTTGAAGCGTGAACTCGAAGCTTCTGGTGACACTTTGTTTGAAACAGATGGAAATTGGCGAACACCTCTCGCGCGAACTTTCACAAAAATGCACGCCTGGAACACAAGATTTTCCAAGGCCGCCTGCTCCAGGAGTCGAGTTTGCAATCCCAAACGCTATATCAGATTCTTGATGAGGTAGGAGCTTTCGAATTGTATGTCTAAAATATGAAATGGGAGACGCAATCGACTTTGTCAGATCCCCCAGCGTATCACCCAGGGCCGAATGCGCCCTGTCCCCAACACAATCGCCCCCAGTAGCTGCTGAAGGAAGAGAGGGGATATAACAACCAAGGTGGAATCAATCTGTCCTTGGCTTCTACATTAGGTGCTGCATTGCTTATAGAAGCCACTGTCTGATATGTTGTCACGGATATACCACAACGTGAAGGGGCGGCATCACCACCCACGCCACCGGACCCAAATATCCACTACCGTATCTCCACCATTCTCCGAGTCGACGATCAGATACCACCCAAATCCAGCGCCAGCTACACAGGCATGGTTCGGCCACACCAGGACCTTGGCCCCAATTTCTAGTGGCTTCATGTGCGCCCTTGGGCCTTCCCAAGTTAAGATGCCGTGCTCCTGACTTATTCTGCCAACTATCCAACCTGTCTTATCCCCGCGTTCATCATACACCTTATTGACTGTGTTTCCCAGTTCATTTGTTAGGATGCCCCATCCCGGATAGCTTTTGCAAGGTTCTCTGCCCAAGGCCAAGGAACCAGCAGAAACAAGTGCTTCTGGCTTTTCCCTTTCATCATAAACTGAAGATACCTCAAGCAGCACCTTCATTCCGACACTCTCTTTCGATAGAGGTGCTGTACCAGTGGTTGGGCGAGCGTGCGTCGCAATTTGCTGCATGTCAAGCAGCGGGTATACACCAGCATGCAGCTCAATGGTGTATTTTTCCTTCAACGATCCCAGCAGCTCCTGAAACTCTCCTGCTCTTGGTGAATGCGACAGCATGTTTTGTGCAGCTGTTGCCGTGGGCGTTGCACCGACAGTCAACACTAATCTGCCGCTAAAGCCTTTTGGTACCGCACCGACTGCTTCTTGTAAGCCTTGCAATTCCGCAATCAAGCCATGCGCAGCATCATCTTCTGAGTTGCCGCCATATGAGTGCCCAAAGTGCGAGTAGAAACCCCTAAAGCTGTCACCGACGCGCTCAACTACAGCCTTCACTAGATCCGGGAATTTACTGGACGATGTCTTGATACCAGCGCGGTTGTAACCGGTGTCTATCTTGATAAAGACGCCAATTTTAGTGCTACCAAGCTGGGTGTGAACCTTCTGAAAAGCTTCAATGTTGTCGATGAGGATATTCACGCTCCCGGGAACAAGTTTGCTGGCGAGGCGGAGGAGGCGTGGAACAGCGGATTGGGCTATCGGCACGCCGTAGAGAACCTACATGGATAATGAATAACCCACACATAATAGGTAGGAAGAAGCAATGTCTTACGCTACTCTCTCGTCCATTCCCTTGGCATGCTAGCAAAAAAGGTAGTAGATTCTCGCCTTCCGCTAATGTAGAGACGATGAAGTTTGCCGGTCCTTCGGAGCCGACTTGTAGTTTAGCTAGCTCGAGGGTCTGAAGCTTTTCGTTAGATCATATCAAATTCGTATTTGTCGTCCTACTACGTGAAAAGCATACCTTGTGACTCTTTACATGCGCTCTAAACCCTACTCCCAGCTTCCCGCACACATCGAGCATAGCATTGCAATTCGTCCTCACCACCGCACGATCGATGATAGCAGCAGGCGTGAGGAGGTCTTCGAGTTTCTTTCCTACATATTGAAGCTGGAGCGAGGCATGGGACGGGAGCGGGTAGGTCGGGGTCAGATCGGCCATGATCGCTATTGTTTAGATACTTTCTGAGAAATATGAAGTCTATAATCTTGGGGTATACACAAACTCGTGTATATATATACCTTGTGTGTTTGAATAGGGTGTGTATAGGGGCAGTGAGTCACGGGGAAGTCTTCCGGGTTGCTCCGTCGGAAAAGCGTGCTCGGGCGAATGCGGAGTGGAAAGGGAGAGGAAGCAGAGTCAAGTAGAGGGTACTTTTCCGCTGTCTAGGCGGGTACTTGTCCCGTCTTACTCAGTGCGGGAGGTTTAGTGTTACCAGGACGTCGAAAATGGTGTTTACTAATATCGACTCTGGATTCATTTTCGATTCGCTACCCCTCATGGTCGAGCGGCTCGCGCTAAGCAAGGCCTGCCGCGCGGCTATTCAATTCATATCCTCATACCAGATTCGATTAAATGTGGGCTGTGGCTCACAAGGAGAATACTCATCAAATAAGTTAGTTCATCAATAATCAAGAAACAGAAAAGGTCACAGAACATTGGTATATAAGAATGCAAGCATGCCTAGTAGTATTGAAGACGATTTGTTCAGTCCTACGGTTAGCACGTATGACGTCATCAACGCACAGCATCAATTGATTGGCACAACACGTGGTGAAGAACTATCACCTTTGCATTGCACACATAGTAAATTCCAATTGACGTGAAAAGCGTATTGAGGGTGTGGCTTGCGCTTTTCTTCTTACAGCTAAATGTTTCTTACCCTGGTCTGACGCACGCGCCTCCGTAATTCGTCTCCTCAATTTTATGAACGGACGTCACTCTCGTACCCGCGCCACACTCTATCCACGCTGCAACACGCTCATCGAAGCACTTTACACGCGCGTAGAAGCCCAATTGGTTCTTTCGCCAAGCCTATACACTGACCTACCCGGTACGAGTGAGCGGTAGGCGTTGCCCCACCGGTCTTGTCATCCTTTCCCCATTCATCCATCCGCCTTTTCCGTCTGCCGTTATCCACCCTCACCTGATCCTTATTCTCGTTACCTAATTGCACTCGACACTTTTGCGGCCTGGTCCTCGCTACATGTCCGGCCGTGCGTCTATCCCGGCGTCTAGCTCAAACAATGCCGAATCGCGACCTAGCTTCGTCAATCCCAGGTTTCAATCCAATGGTAGTGGTATTAGTGAAGAGCTCTCGCCCAAGCGCACAACGTCCTCGCAGCACATAAGAATCTCCAAGCATCTGGAACGACCGCATCTGACCGGCAAGAACCGCACTTTGAGCGATGTGCTACGTTCGCATAGGAGCCAGCAGGAGCAGGAGACGTTGCTAGGCGACGATGATCTTGCGGATCGGGATGGCGGCTTGCAAGAGGGCGAGGAAGCGCAAGGCCCTGGACAGAATTCCCACACAGATCCTAACTTGAAGTTGGATATCTACTATAACATTCAGCGAATACGCCGGCTGGTCTTGGCAAGCCTCGAGGATCCGTATACGATGGATCAACTCAAAGAGCCACGAATGAATGTTCTGATCGTCAAGCCTTTAGTAGATCGTCTCTATGATGATGAGGATATATCGATTGGTGAGTGCGGCTGCTATCAGAGTCCCTAGTCCGTTGCTGATGTGATCTAGTGTACTGCCTGTTCGTCAACAAGTTGCAATTCTTGCGCGAGCAGCATTTCCAGCATCACCACCAAACTGTGAACCTGACACGAGCCTACCTATGTGAGCTACTTGCGATGAAAGTTCTCCGAAGGCACGATGAAGAATTTACCGGAAAGCAAGGCTTGCTGCAGTTAGCTAGGATTCTAGTATCTCCGTTTCAGCCGTTTCAGAATGCACCTCCGGAGATATGCCCCGAGAGGCGTCAGTGGCAATATCAAAACCAAGGAGGCTATGAGGGCAAATTGACTGCGCTAGAGGTTGCCATTGTCTCTGAGAGCAAAGCCTTTCTCAGCAGCTCAGCACCGCAGAAGATCATCGATGCTGTGTATCGCGGACGAATCGTCTACACGCCAACTACCTTTTTAGACATTCTGCCTGACCACTACAAATACAAACCGATATCGCTTTACGATCCTCGGCAGGCACCTCTGTTGAACCAATACCGGTTGATCGTACCCAGGACTCGCGCTTTTGTGGAAGCTACATGGTTCATCATACTGGTCGGTTTATACTGCTTCTGCATGATGAAACAGAACCATGCAGATTTTACCACCGCCGAATCTATCTTTCTAGTCTATGCCGCGGGCTGGGTGCTCGATGAGTGTGCATCCATGTTGGAGCACGGTTGGCAAGTCCACACGCAAGAGCTATGGGCATTCCTAGATGTGACCTTCGTGGTCATATACCTCGCCTATCTAGGACTTCGAATTTATGGCTGGTCTGTCAACGACACCAACCTTGGAAGGCAGGCATTAGACATCCTTGCCATTGCTGCTCCGATTCTGTTCCCGCGGCTGGCTTTTAATCTCATGCCTGAAAACATGCTGTTTATCGCGCTTCGCGCCATGGTTAGGGAGTTCACGGCTCTGAGTTTGATTGCGGTGTGGTGCTTTGGAGGGTTTTTGCTGTCACTCAAATGGCTGAGCATGGGCAGCGCAAAAGACAATTTTGGGGATTCTCCCGGCCCCATTACCATTTCCAAGTGGATGCTCTGGATATGGTTTGGTCTAGATGGTACAGGCATCACCGAATCACCAAACTTCCACGAGATCCTCGGCCCCGTGCTCATGGTGGTCTACGCCTTTCTCGGAAACACACTCTTCCTGACTGTACTCGTCTCTATCCTCTCCAACACCTTCTCCAAGATTGCGGCAGACGCAACCGCAGAAATTCAATATCGCCGTGCAGTCTCCACATTCGAGGGCGTAAAGTCTGATTCTCTGTTCTCTTACTTTCCGCCTACGAATCTCCTTGCCATCGTGTTCTTACTTCCACTAAAGTTCATTGCTTCTCCACGGTGGTTTCATAAAATCAATGTTACCACTGTGCGTGTCCTGAACGCCCCCTTGCTCCTTGGCATCGCCTGGTACGAGCGCCACCACCTTTGGAAGCCGAAGCGCAAGCCTACTGCAGGTGGGCCATCGAAACGCGGGAAGTGGGTTTTTTGGAATACGTTCAACGTCCACGCTGAGATTCAAGAGGTGTTTGACGAGGAGCCACCCCAGGAGGTGCTGCTACGCATCGAGGAAGAGGACGACCTCGAGGATGCGATTCTGGAGAATAGCTTTGCGGGGATGGCGGGGGTTAGAAGTCGGAGTATGAGTCCGGGAAGCGCAAATGCGCCGAGGAGGAGGAGGTTGAGTAGTGTTTTCCAGGGAGACACGTGATGCTATTTGCTTCAGTCGTCTTGCTGATGGCGATATAAGCTGCTGTAACACGACATGTACAGTATACAGATTGGCCGCGCGTATATTTGCTCCGAGGCTTCGGTATACACCAAATCAGGCGTATCAATTTATTTCTAGTGCGGCTGCTGTTAGGTATCAGTGAAGTAAGCTAGTGTTACAACTCTTCATGGTATCTTGCCAGCTCACATTTGGATTGAGTAAGAATACACTTACGTCCGAAGGTCTCCACCTAATGAAGCTCGTAACCGCGGAGATAGACTAGGGAACATCAATACTTACGTATGTAGGAGCCTTCAAAGCCTTCAAAGCCTCCAATCACTTCAAGGACATGATTATGCAAAACCACAATTTGAAAAAGATTAAGACCTTTGCTCAAAGCTCCTGCGGCAATCACATATCTTCTCGATTGAACATTTACCCGGTTCTTGAACAACCCACTTAGACTAAAAGTATTATAGTATTAAGAGAACAGAAATTATCATAGGTCATACAGGATCTAATACAATCAAAAGGCGGAACACATCACACATCAACTTCTACCGCCATTCTTCGACGGTTGCATACCTCACCTCCCTCTTCCTCTTCCAGCCATCTACAATAGTATGGCTATTCCAGTCATAGCACTTCCTAGTCACCTTCTCACTACACAGCGGCCACGTCTGCTTCAACGCCATGTCACAGAACAGACTCTCCTCGAAAGAAACGAAATCCGGGCCATACGACGTCTCACTAGAGCAGAGCTCCTCGCTGCTATGCTCCGCGTGATGGCTGGCAATGATGCGACTCTTGAACAGCACCTCCGGCCCATCGCTCTCCGTCCACGTTGAGAACTGCTTGGTGCTAGCTCCTGCCGTGTTGGTGATGAGGCTGAATATGCCGAGCGCATTGAGGAACATGGCCTTGAAGGGCAAAGGCCGGAGACTGGGTGCAGGGGAAATGAACCTGTAGTCCTTGTACCATTCGAGCTTTGGGTGCTTGCATAGCGACTTGGGGTTGTCTGGGACTTGGAAGTCGTTTGTGGCGCCGACGGGGCCGAAGTCGGTCATGTGCACCTTGAAGCCCGAGTAGGTGTATAGGTTGTCTGCGGATGACGTCTCGCAGCTCGGCGTGGAGGTTTGGTTGGAGCCTGCGCCCGTCTGGCGTCGGCGGTTGCTGTAGTATGAGCAGCCTGTCGGTCGTGGGCCGCCTATCCAGGTGCAGTAAGGCTGGTATGGGCAGTTAGCGATAGGTTTCCTTGGTCAATGACAAAGTATAAGCTGCTCACCTTGTACGTCCCATTTTTTGTGCTGACAAAAAGATTCGAGTAGTACCACTGTGTTCCGCAGTACCTTCCCATATCTCCCAGCCACCCAAGCTGCGTCCTGTCCGACCAGGTTTGAGCAATGTACGCGATACATATAGCGTCAGTGCCACCCGCCACCTCGACGTATGTCGGTTGCTGGAAAGTATAGCTATCGTTGTGGTGCACTACGACCGTCTTGAAGGTCCCAGGTTGGATGTTGTTCAGCGATGAGCCGAGAGCGCTGCCGATCATGACGCCTTCTTCGTTCCATACCTTTACTGATGGTACAGTGCCGCCGAGACTCTCTGCCACACTGGAGTTCAGCCCGATCCCGAAGCGGAAAAGGGAGTGTCCTTGGTCGAGAGGATTCACGGGAATCTCGGGCTGCGGAAGGAGGATGTCAACAAGACCGAGGATGCCCCCAGCGATGATGCCAAAGACTGATAGTGGTATCTCGGCTGCGGCGGCGGCCATGGTCGGCGGGAGGTTGCAAAAATCTTACGCAAGCCTGAATTAGGATAACGGGGACGGAAAGCCAGCTCTTGCTGTGGAGCACTGAAGTGGACGGAATGAAAGATGTGTGATTTTGGACATTGCACCATATATCACTGCTGAAAGAGGCGTATAGGGACGACGTGTGGCGTTATCACAGCCTTCACCACCCGAATACGAGGCGGATAGTAAGAAAAGTATTCCAGCTCGCTAAACACTGTCGACTGCGAGGCGTATCAGACTGAAGGCAGTCGTCCCAAGGACGTCAGGCAAAGACTAGATTTGCAGGGTAGGTCTAATATCAGTTTAGGACTTGAAAAATGAGAATATTTTTTTAAAAAAAAAGGCCCTGGGTAGCTGGTCGACACAGGCACGGTACTGCCGTGGAACTCCGCATGTTGACAACTGACCAGATTCACTGTATCAAGGTCCCTGCAAAACTCCAAGTTGAACAAATATTCGTGTAGCCCAGTGGGGCTGTGTTTGGTCGAGTAGCGGAAAACGTGGGTTGGAAAGGCAGCCGTCGCAAGGCTGATGCTGCATTATTGTGATTGGTTCAGAGATGAGCTTAAATCGGACCATTTTCAATACTCAATCAAGCCACCTAGGGCGTTTGACAAATGAGGCTGGCTGTCAGCTTGCGCCCCTTCGCATAGCATTTCTACTTTTCGAATGCAGCGTGAGGCGTCCGAAGGCGAGAAGGTATGTGAAGGGCTCTGTCGTCGCTGTAGCCTGCTGTCCGTGGAAGAATATCAATCGCAGCCAATTCAGAGCGAGCAGTCTCGCGACGGATGGTACAGGTTTCCCGCGCTACATGAGACGAGAGATGGAGTTGAAAGGGAACTGCACGCGAAGGTTGTGGCGTGCCCTTGCAGTATGGCAGGGGGCCGAGTACGATTATCTAGCCAGATTCGGACCAATAGTCGATGACATCATCATGTCTCTCGAGGATGCTCTCCATCGCAATGTCTGTCATTCAGCTGTTGGGCTTAAGCGCAGTGACATCATTTCAGCTCCGATACTTTCACCATCTACGCACTTTCTCTCACTATTATTATTCGTAAATCAGTAGCCAATCCAACCTACGCGCATCCTCCCGCCTTTGGGTCTAAGAATGTATGCGGAACGCTACCTTGAACTACAGGTCATCCGTATATGATGAAACAAGTGAAAAGTTTCCCCAAAAAAGGTTACAAATCAAAGGTTTAAATATCTCCGCCAACCCTTGAGTAAAACTAACAGTCAGGCCTTAGTGTGACTCAGCCTAAAATTCGCTCTGAATTGTGCTTAGATCCGCGCATGACTACTAATGAATAATGGCTCTCTCTGTGCCTCTCTCTATGTTCTGCTTGTATTGAGAGACATCCACAATGAGGCGAGGTGTGAGTCGCAAGTAATTGTCCAAACCATGGATCGTTCTGGGTGCGCTACCATGGGACTTTAGTTGCTCAACCACGCAGCTCTACTGTAATCAGGCAAGCACCAATGACTCATCCGACTTTGACATGATATAAAAGCAGCCGTGCCCCCGTGTCCCTCTACAGTCGTACTTGCTAAACCCGACAACATCAAATCCGCTATTCCATGTAACCATGACCGAGAGCTGCGACCCTCTCTGGGACGAGGTGTGAATCACCAAACTCGTACCACTCCTCCTTTACTTTGCTTATGACTTATACTCAGGTCGAGCGCATGGCGCAAGCGACCGCGGCCGCCGATGTCCAGATTGCGGACGAATATCCTTCGCGTGAGACAATCGAGCGATGGGAACGTTTGTTCGGATACTCAAGCATTGAGGCTGCGAAGCTGATCAGCGCGCAGCGTGAGGACGGTACGCTAGCTCTATCACTTGATATGTCTGTTTCTACTTGAAACTATGTGAAACGCTGACTCTTTGTTAGTCACCCGGGAACGTACCACCAATGAGCACTGGGCCCTCGTCAAGGATGCTGAGGAGGCCGCGGGGTACGACCGCGAGGCATATGAGCACCGAAAACAACTCCCCAGTATATTCAAGAACAACAGCGCCACAATTCCGATCGGCGGCCAGGAGGGCGGGGTGATGTTTGGCTTTCGACTGGGTGGCTTGCTTAACAGCATGGAAAAGGTCAAAGAGGTTGCGAAGTTGGAAGAGCTGCCGAAGGTGAAGAACGGCTGGAGTGATGCAGGGCCAGTCCAGTTCTGTGTGGTAGACTTGGAGACGAAGGAGAAGCTGGTAGCGTGGTTGACGCAGCAGACCGTGTTAACACAATGAGCTGTCAGTATCATGTATACAGGATCCTAGCAGAAGACACCGATTGGTTTTTCTACATCAATTGAGTATTGAAAAGTGTCTAATCTAATCTGACTGGTTGCATTTTTTAAGAAGCTCGTGGTTTCACAAAATACTTAGCATGGCATACGAGCCGCTGCTTGTCTACCGACATCCGTTTGCCCTAGCAACACTACACTTAAAGAACATATTCTTAATCAGTAAGTCATCGCAAGACCCATTGATTCAAACCCAGGCCCCAATTTCTGATTCTACTTCTACTCCGAAGTCCCAATCTCCGGCCGAAACGCGCTTGTTAATCTTGCAGCATAGACAGCAATCCTTGGTATGTTTGCATTCGCCTTTGCCCATGTCGTTCTTCTCTTTACCGTTTACATCCTTAGTCTCCCCGGTCTCGACGTCCTTGCTCTCGAAATATTTCTCAGCGTAATCGAAGAAAACATTCGTGTTCGGGCAAGAGCATAATGGCTCACAATCAAAGACTTCGACTTTCTTAGTCACCACAGCGAGAGCCAAGTCCTGCAGAAATTCTCGTGGAGCATTTTTCATCGCATCGAGAAAGTCGTTCGTATCTGAGTGTGGACAATGGTAGGCGTATACAGCGCTGTCGACGAACAACTGGCGCAATCCGCAAGGTCCAGGCGTGTTATCATAGATGATCTGAGCTGCCCGTCCAGCGGTAATACACGCCTCCCAGAGATCATCTCGCATATGGAAGAATTCCTTGATGACGATGTTCTTAGTGCCGATATCCATGAGCTTCTCGGCCAAGACGAAGACTTGTGCCCATACTACCATGGAGTAGTGATTGTCCCAGTTGTCGATAACAATATGGCCATTCTTGAACTTCTAGTAAGCATGAGGGAATACACGTGAATAACATACGTACATAGACAGCTTGTAGATAGACGCCGAATATTTCGGGATCGTCTTCTCTCAGCGAAATCACGCGGTCTTCACTCTCCTTCCAACTGCCGCTCATGGCTTTGCGGAAGAACTCGGAGGACTCGCAGATTAGCTCTTCATGGACGACAAAATCGTGCTTCTTTTCGCTTTCGCCGACCGCGACGGTCAACACTTTGCCGCTAAGTTGCCTGTCGCAACGTCAAATGGCTGTAGACTAGACTTGGACTGAAGCAGCGAAGAACATACTTGCTAATTTTCTTGTTGGATGACATCGTGCGATGGCCGAAGGTGCCGGCGATAGATGAAAGGTGTTAGATACTTAGTAAAGGGTCTCTATAGGGGTATAGAAGTAGCAGTGAGGTTGAAAGGTCGCCAGTGGGTCTTCTTGTACCGTTAGAATGTACTGGCTTGCTAGCCCGCGAGTCACTACGTGAGAGAGTTGTGAAGCACAAGTAAAAGGTAAGGTAAGGTAAGCGATAGATGCAGGCTTGTGCAATTCAATTGCTAGGAGTGATGAAATAATGGGATATAGGTAGATCTGCCCTGTAGTGTGGCCTTATCAGGGTAGAATTGATGTATTACATTTCCTTGATACTAATGCAGCTATTTAATATTGCGAGATGCGATCGAAATGCAAGTAGTTCAACGCATTCCCGCGTAGGAAAGGGAAAATCAGTTTCTATTCATAGTGGTAAAATTGCTATTACGGCAAATAACTTTTTATCACATCGTATACAATGTCGTATCATTGTTTTCGATTGTTCGCATAGCGCCTAGTCCGAGGCAATGTGATATCGTCATTTGAGATGCTGCGGCAAAGTTGATATTTCTACCCGATACAATCAATACACCATAAACACGCTGTTATTTTACGGAAAAGATATCAAGATATCTGGTCAATACATCGATCTCGCTCTCAAGCACTGGTCGATTGTCTAAGCGCCGATACTCCTATCGGAATGAGCTTACTAGTCTTCAAGAGCATACGCATTAACAAGCTATCAAAACACAAAGTTTGTGGAACCAGTCTCCTACTAATACTTGAGGCACTTCTATAACTACCAATAATCTCGGCCCGTAACTGCCGTCATCTGCTCCCGGAGTTCCTTTGTCATGGCTTCTTCCAGGTTGTTCTCAAGCCCAGAGCCCGCTATAAGTACAACAGGGTGAAGGCTAGGCGTGTTAGGCCCAAGAAACCCAGCGAGTCTCTTGATGTTCATTGAATCCTCTGCCCAAGCTGACACTTTCTGTTCATCACCGCGGAATGCTAACCAAAGTTGTATGAGATTTTTAAACAAGACTTTAGGACCGGGTTCTAGACGTAAAGAATCCCAGCTGGCGTTGACTGAGATCCTTATACATTCTATCTTCCTACAGTGCTTGCCGAGAGAACGAAGTACGTCAAAACTTGGAGATGAGGTGTCATCCACAAGCCAGAAGAAGTCTTCCAATTTGCAGCAACGCTGGGCAAATCGTTTCATTACCTCGTCCGTAATGCCGTGAATGACTGGGTGTGATTCTTGGCCGACGACACGAAGACATGCCAGCTTTGGGCATCTCTCTGCGAGAAGCACGAGATCTTCACCATTTATGCCGTCGTGTTGCGAGCCCTCAAGGGCGTCCAGGTTCACTTCAAACCACACAAGTTTTTGATAGAGGGAAGCTGCCTTGAAAAGACGGCTTGATGATGTAGTATTCTTGAGATGGTTTAAAGTTAAGTATCTTAGAGTAGGAGCGATTGCATGAAATTTCTCCACAGCATCGACCGACATCGTGGCATGGAGGCTGCAGAGGCTGGGGAAACCATTGAAGACTGAGTTCATCCATTGTGCTTCGATGTTCGGACAATCCAGTGTTCTTAATTCTTGTAGCTGGCTGGCAAGCTTGAATGTGTCCAATGACCATCCAGCACTTGTGGTATGGATTTGCAGCGTTTGAAGCTGTGGACTTCTCTCTAGATATCCTTCCAGTTTCTTGAAGTTGACTTTCTCGCAGTGTAATCCGAGCTCCTTGAGATCAGGGCACCTGTCGTGTAGGACGTCCAAAAAGGTATCGAATGTACCGACAAAAGCGCCGTTCATTGTAAAATTTTCCACACTTGGTTGCAAAAACGCAATTAAGGCGGTTTCATCTACTTCTATCACAGTTCTCGTATGGAGATACACAACAGTGTTTTTCGGATAGTTTAATCGAGAGAGTATTTCCACGTTGTGTCCGTCGGGAACGTTTCCGCCGCAAAAATCTCGACATTCTAGCCAATGGACTTCGTTCGCATATATTTGTGCGCGTTCAATGCTCTGCTTTGCAATACTAGCGAGGTCTTCTGCTCTTGCTTCACCACAGTATCCGATATAGTGCCAAAGGCGCTTGATACCTTCTTCGAAAAAATGACTGTTGATACGGAGGCAGTTGTATATGAAGCGATTAGAGCCGCGGTAATCGTAATCAGCGTACCAGTCAAAGAGTACATTGACAAACTCTCGGCTCATCTGTGGCTGGCGCGTAGTCATTTTGAAGAATATGTCGCATAGATTGACTCCTGCTTGAAACTATGTCCACGTAGTCGGGGTAGGAAGTTTCATAAATGAGGATCAAAGAGTAGTCGATGGAGAAGGGTGCGTGAGACGTTGTCTGGAAATATTGCACATGTGTCCTCAGAAGTTATTGTCGGTGCGAATTTACATAAAAGCGTTAATTCGAACTGTGGGTATAAATAGTAACTGTCAAGACGAAACGAACTGCAACGACAAAAATTGAGTATGAAGGAGTTGAGAAGGCTTGAAGCCGAAAAGAGATAGTCCGGTGCAAGCGTTGAAATACCGAGGCTGTGCTCGCCTAAATTCCAGGATGTCAGTCAGCTCTTTCGCACGATACTAGTATAAAAATCATTCTTGGGAGCCTGGCACAAATCTCCAAAATTTTATGAGATTCAACTTCCTGTAGAGGCCGTGAGTTTGTATTGTACAGTTCACTGCGAAGTTACTTCAAAAAGAGGTGTATAGAGCCGCTCTATGTAGACTAAGGAGAGGGCGACACGATCAAGTGGTATGACCGGAAGCTCGCAGGTTCCTGCAGAGATGACCGAAGTCGTACAGATATAGCATTGTTTTCATAGTGATCTATGATGTTTTGTTCGTTGAGAAAAAGTTTCAGCGCACTGTATCAGTATCATGCTATAGATATCACTCGCGAATTTCTCTAAGTTGCTATGCAACGATAACCATGACGAAAGCACTTTCAACTATGCTGTGCCCTTTATTGGGTGTCTAGGAACATGCCCATACCACAACAACCCTGATGCATATGAAGGCCTCTCTTTCCATCTTTGCCCTAGCGTGTTGATTTCGTCAGAGCATACAGTGTGGCACAGTGACAAATAACGAACAGCAAGCACAGTGCTTAGTGCAACGCATCTGCAACCTACGTTCAGCAATGTATTTATGACCTATTTTATCTAACGACCACCAGTAACGACCTCAAATGCACAGGTTGATCAACTACCAATTAAGAGATAGCATGATGAAACGGTGACACGTCTTCATATTCTACGATCCATTATCCACACGGCCGAATCGGACCAGATTGCAAGCGCTAAGCGCCACAAGAACGCGTCTACAATACATTTCCGTGGGGCCGCTCTGACGGTTACGTTCTTGCATACATGCATAAGTAGTCGTGGGCGGCGTCGTGGGCGGCTAACATGATGCATGCATAGACACGATATATTGTACTACTCTGTTGATTGGCATAGACAGCCATCGATTCTTCGATAACTGTTAGAGTTCATTGATGTGGCTGCATGAACAATTCGGAAGTATTTTTAGGTTCGGACACCAGCCACAGGTGAGGCGGTGCAACACCCTGTTTTGATTGGTTGCTGCCTACTCGCGCGAAGGCATCCACGCCGAAGCACGGATGCTTGTGTTACTATAATATGTCCTTAGATTCCAGCAAGAATTATGTAGCTCAGCTTCACTTTTTGTCGTGATTCGGCTGCCCTGCGAATTGTGCTGTCTGTTCATCCAGAACCATGGTGAAGTCTAATCGGTACCCCTCACGCATTCCGGAATGGACCAAGTTAGAACAATATAAGGAGCAATCCGCCAAGTTCAACGAAGTAAACGATGTAGAGATGGAAGGCATTGAGATAGCTCTGGAGGAGAAATTGGTGCTACCAAGAGGACTACGACGGAAACGGTCTCGTACCGATGTGAGCATTGCAACCCAGTCTGCAACTCCTTCTTACTAAGCCTATTTCTAGTCGATGTTCGGAACGATTGAAGAGTCACCTATCAAACGTATTAGAGCACCCGAGAGCCGAAAAGTCGACTCTGAGGCAATACCGTATGTGCTCTACTCTGCGTTAAGAGAGCATTGCTAAAATTTACAGTGCTTTTAGAGACAAGTTAACAATATTGGTGAAAGACGACCAGGGTGAGGGTGAGGTAGTACCGCTACAAGTGGATAGAGAAAAGGCATTGAGTGGAAACTCCGAGTATATTTCAGCAACTCTCATGTCAGAGTTCATATCCGACTGGAAAAGCGCGTTGCCGAAACCGATCGATCTGACCGATGAAGATCCTTCGCTCATCAAGCATTATCTGAAGTGGATGAAGATCCGCAAGATCGATACGCAAGACAGGCCTCGATGGGCTTCAGCGGAGGAAAAGAGCCGCTCAGACTACAAGGAAGAGATGACTTTAGACACAGAGCACCTAGCCCACTGTTACGGCCTCGGAGAACGACTGGAGGACGCCAAATATCGGAATGCGATTCTACATGTTATTCGAGACTATGCTTTGAAGGAAAAACTTTTCCCAAGCGATTTCTCCGTGGCCGCGATATATAAAGGCACGAAGAAAGGTTCGCCAGCTAGGAAGATGATGGTAGACTTTTGGGCGTATACTGGGAGTGCGACATGGTTGGAAAGTGATAGCATTCGAGATTCTATATGTTCAGAGTTTCTTGAAGATCTTGTACCTGCGCTACTGCGAGTGCGTGCGAGGCCAGAAGAAAATGAACGACCGTGGGTAAAGAACATTGACGCTTACTGTGTCGAAGAGAACGAAACTCAGCCTGAAGATATCGTTGTCCCAGAGCAAGAATCCATGGAGATGCAGGAGTGAAACGGGACGAGAACGATTTACCTACCCTAATTATTGATTCTATAATTCAAAGCCTTTTAGCTCCTCAGATAGATGAAGATCTATATTGTTATCTTCTTCTGAACATATATCTGCGAACTTCTTAGTGTTCCACATAACACATGCTGTCGACCGGGTCAAGGCTTTCAAAGGTTTCCATCTCGCTATCATGTCCAACATTGTCGGCTTTGCATTGGGTCTTCTGATGTGAACTGAGGCGCTTTCCGAGAAACATATATGCAGGAATCAATGTCGCCCGCATTGACGCTCTCAGACCAGTGAAAGATGAATGGCGCGTTTGTCCCAATCAGGGCTAGGGTACCTCGGGGCAGCCCAGGGGCGTTGTGGACCACGCTCAGCTTCACTCATGTGATACCCTAACTTTCATTTCAACTTTCTAACCAAGTGCTTTCGATATCTAGTCCCTCCCCAATGACTACTTGCACTCTAGCGCTTATCGACCGTACGCGATATTGAGAATGAGGATATATGGGCTGGAAGGATATGTTTTTCTAGATGTAAGATGTCACTTGCATGATTTTCCAGATGGAATATGTAAAACGTCTTGGCTAGAGGCGGGGATGCTACTACATCGCTGTTATACATCAAAAAAAGCATAGCCACTGATAGGAACAGTTTTCTTCAATATTCTCCTGTATTATGTCTAACAGTTCATCTAACTATCCGTGAACAATGACATTTACGCATTGATATCTACCACTTCTTCAAACGGGTGGTTCGGATCGTACGGATATTTTCTGACCACGACGTCACCAATGTACTCCCAAAGACCTTGATTAACGTCAACAATCTCGTTGTTCAACGGACAGGTGTCAGACTTCTGGCCGAACGTTTTGACCTCGGACACCTTGCCAGCGTCGTAGTTAATGCGGACCTGGTTGACCGTCTGGCGGCTCGCATCTCCAAGCAGATAGTTCAACGGCATGAATTGGACACCAGAATGTGCGGTAGTGAACACGGTGTTGGGCAAGTCTCCAGTGTGCGGGATGTGGTGCATGCCAAGATTGATCCAGGTGACGATGTCCTCTTGAACAAGGCTCTCGCCGTTAAAAAAGTCGTCGAAGTTGATTGGAGGATCGTTCACGTCCTGAGAATTATACGGATGCGAGCTGGCAAGCTCACAGTCGTGTTGCTTGGTGAATTGGAGATCGTAACCGGCCCAGTTCGCTGCATTCATAAGCGAAGAAGAATTTTGAACTGTTAAGTGTGCCGTTCCGGTTGATGGCAAAATGCGGTAGCCGCGCTTCTCGCCGTACTTGTTGGTTTCGTTTTGGTTGACGATGATGACTTGCGTCAAGGCGTTCTCGCCCCAGTTGATACGAGACTCATCTTCGCTTTCGATGAACTTCCTCTGAAGCTTCATAGTGTTACGCGGCTTGCCTTGCGACCACGGATATGTCTCTGTGGTGGGCACATTGCTGACGAGTTGCACGGTATTGGCTGTCCCAAGGATGTCGAAATCAGCCTTGAAGTTCAAAACATGGTCATGCATAGAGCCACTGAGGGAGTCATGTATATGCCAGCCATAGTCCTCGTTGTTAGCGTAGTAGGCTCCTTGTATATAGCCAGATGCGCGAACTTCGACGCTAACGGTGCCGTCCTGATAGAAAGAATACGTGAACATGTAGTCGTAGTTTCCAATGGTGGAAATGGATCGAAGACTAAAGTAGGTATTCTTCGTAGCCGATACGTACTTGGTAGTACTGTGACGTTGTTGGGGGTAGTCTGCATCAAATTCAAACAAGCAGATTGAATTGACGTGTGTATGCGTAGTCTCGGAGATATAGAAAGATGAGTTCAAGTAAGTCGCGTACGAAGGGCAGTCGTAGCCTTCTATGAGCTGGAAGGCATACGGTCCAAATCCGTAATACGAGTCAAGGTATGCCGTGCCGGATTGATAAGGATCAGCCCCAGCGTAGTGAGCAAGTGCTTCCTGCAATGTATGAGTTAAAGAACGCATTTCTTTGGTAGCCACTTACTTGAAGTCCAAGCTCATATATGATGCGGTCACCTTTGTACTTGATATCGTACAATGTGAGACCAGTGTCTCTCGAAAAGCCGACGTAAAAACTGAAGTCCATCCACTCAACGTACTTCTCCTCCACATCAACAGAGTAACGCGATCCAGCTGGTGCTATGGCTGTTGGGGGAGAAAGTGTATCCATTGGAAGAATAGGGCCGCTCTGGTCGGTGGTAGCCCAATCCCCATCGACATTGATCGGTAGTTTCTCGAAACCGGGAGAGTAAAAGGCTGTCCGAAAAGCTTCAGTAGAATCATACCAAATGTTGTTGTAAAACCAGCCGAGCAGCTTCCATTGTGACGGATCTCTGCCAGTCTGATCAACCAAGAAGTATAGGCCGAGAGACATGATAGAAGTGGTGTCAAAACCAGTCACACTCTTGTGAACAAACATGTACCAGCTTGTAATGCGGCCATCCTCTTGGCCCATCGGATCAATACCCCACATGGTGATCGTGTCGTTGTCTAAGCCAAGTGCAGTGCCGTTCCAGAGCTCAAGAGTGATGTCTTGGATAGATTCGCTTGTCGGGTAAAGAAGCTTTTCGTAGAGCGTGTCATCGTCAGCACCAAGATTTCGCACACGGCCTTCGGTTTTGCGAGTGTGGTAATAATCTAGCGGCTCCCACGTCGTGATATTCGCCTGGATAGGCAGGGGGCCGACCAGAATATCTGCATAGTAGGGCTCTTCAGTTGCTCGAACATCCAGAAGGACATGCGCGTAACGAAGGGGAGCTGGACCGGAATCGTCGAGATATGCAACCACATCTGACTTGTTCGGACGTTGCAATTCAACAAGCAGACTTTAAAGATTAGCATTTACAAAGGTTGAAGCATAGTTCCATATATTTACTCACACTGAATTGTCCCATTCGCCAGCCTCATCAGTTGTGGTTAGGTTCAAATCGGACTGTTCGAAAAGCCAATAAGCCACAGACGCAGCTTCCTGATCAGTGAAGCCTTCCCAAACATTCGGAACCGGAGCAGTAACGGCAGCGGCAGCATCTCCACAGACAGGCGCCTGCGGACCTGTGCTGTTCAAATATTGACGCTTAGCATGTCGCGAGTCGTGCGGTACCACTCTGTTGTAGCGACCACTTTTGACCCATTTAGCCTTTGCTTCGGGTGCTGGTGAACAAGCAACTAAGATTGAGGTGCTAGACAGAAGCACAGTCGTGAAAAAAGTGGGTAGCTTCATCTTGGTCCGGTGGCCTACTGAACAGGCTTGGATGATGTCCTGTGTTTGCCGTGAAGCAGTTGAGTCTTATACGCATGTTCGCGGGAACATACCCACGCCATGATGCCGTCGCCCACCTCAGATCAAGAAGAGATTACGAGAATGATACGCTGAAATGAACGATAAGGGAGTACGTAGCTGGAGCTCTCCACTAATGGCGGAGGCGGTACTGCCATGGTTGAGCCGGCTCAGTCTGTGCAGATGGCACATCTTGGCGCGGAGTGTTGTTGTTCGGTAGAAGGTCCTTCTCTGGGATGAGCCCGGGCGGTATGGTGAGTCTAATGCCAGAAGTGTGCGATATTCGGCCTGTTGATCGGCTCCATGGGAGGCCCTGGACCCTCTAGCTTAGTGTTGATGGCTCGGGGAGAGGGTCCGACTAACTTCACGTGCCGAAGCTTTGTCAGGAAAGCTTAATATCCTCTGGATCTAGCCGATCAATGTATAGCAATTTTGTAGGTATATCACTGCATTGAATGTGTCCGGTAAAAAGGAAACATCATGTATCGATTACCACATTATTGGGATTTCGACAAGTCCCGTATACCGTTAAGGTTCAGATGGAATTGTCACAATAATACCTAAGATTATCAAGGAAGTATGAAATCTCCGCCGTTGAGTTCTCTGTCGGTAGTTCAGATGCAGTGTGGAGTCCACGGATGCCGGAGAGAACTGACATCTGAAGCCTAGCCATATTGAGCCTAGCACATGCACGCGGACCCTTATCTCCTATAGCTTAGCCCTCGTTCCGTGCGATAAGCATACGTACGCATGGTAAAGACCTTGGTCAACGGTGAACGGAAGGCTAGATAAGCAATGAACTACTGTCTCAAAACAGCAAGTACATGCGAGAGCGCGCCGATCTCTAGCATGGTCCACACGACCCTCGGAAGCTTCAGACAAACGAGAACCTGACTGGAATATTGATTATGCGCCTCGTTCTACTAGTTGACTTCGAAGAGTGACTGTACATAAGCCACAGGTAGGTGTCACATCTGATGGTCATGGCTTTTTGTGGTGTTGGTAGATAAGATTTGGCCATAATATGTGAAATGGCTAGCTCATCTATCTCTCCTAATCTTGGACCACCAGTGTCACCTTTAAAAAGGTTTGAACAAGATGACCTATAATCTACCCACGACTCAAGACTTTACGAATCTAAGTGAGAGTTTTCCACTGGAAAGCAGTATCCCAGCGATACTTGAGACATATTGTATGGTAAGTTTGAAACCCTAAACTCGTGTTCGAACAATTACCTGTGTATTACGCTGCTTCATTTAGGGATGATTAGATTATTTCCATGTGACAGCTAGGATTTACATGTCAACACCCGTTGAGCACATGGGAATGGAGCTCTTACAACTACATTACATACCCTAATATAGCATATTTCATAAAGCAGCACACAGCCTCTGTCTTGATGTGACACCAAGTTACATAGCCATGCTCTTAGCAGTTAGCATTTCCAGCTCATATCCATGACTGTCTGGATCCTTGACGGGGAGCTTATCGTGTGGCATTGGTTTCATGGTCGACATATTCACTCTTTACACTTAGGTGACGATGCTGGAAATGCACGGCGTGCAAAAGTAAACAAACGAAAATGCTGATGATTCTACAGACCTAGCCTGGTCGAAATGCACTATTCGGATATATACAAAATATTTTACTTTCCCACTGAGCAACTACTGGTCATCGATAACGTGTAGGTACTTCTTCTCCTCCCGCTTTTCCCGTTCCGTCATCGGGGGAAGGTCGTAGTATGATGGGCTGCGGTATCCTTTCTGTTATACACGTCAGTCGCAAGCCTTGATATCAATCTAAGAAATAGGACGTACCAAGTACTCATAAAGAACACTCTTTAGGTCCACAGGTTCGATGCCGAGATCCTTGTACGTCTTGGCCTTCGGGTCGATGACCTGGTCGATGAATTCCCTCTCAACCTCATCTGCTGAGATGGTGGGCCACCAGATGTATTTGTTCAGTGCATGGGCGATGGGCTTGAGTAGTTTCTTAGGGACATTGACGTGTCGCCGTGTCTTGATGATCTCGTTGCCAACAAGCTCGTTAATTTCGGCCATGGTATAGCCTTTGGGACCGTAAAGCTCGAAGGTCTCGGCTGCTGTGGTATCATCATGCAACATCTGCTCTAAAGCCATGCCAACGTCGATGGCGTGAGTGGGATAGAGGTACTCTTGCATCCAATTCGAAGTCAAAACATTGGTGGCGCCAGCGAGTCGGTTAAGAAGTCGGTCCTCGAAGCCGAACATGGGCGCTGGGCGGACGATAGTGGTTTCGGGGTAGATGCTACGCGCCACTTGCTCGCCCTGCGCTTTGGTGCGGTAGAACTCGGAAGGGGAGTCGAGACTAGCGCTGTGCGAGGAGACGTGCACGTATCGATCAATATCGTACTTGGCGACGGCCTCGACGATGCGCTCGGTGCCCTCCACGTGTACATCTTCCAGCTCAAAGTTCCTATTGATCGTCAGTGATGCGCTTAGACAGAGTGACGGCGATAGTTACTTGGTAGGGTAATCGCGACCAATCAGGTTGTACACAATGTCAGAATGCCGAACGGATTCCTCCAACGATGCTGTGTTGCGCAAGTCCATTTCCTACCACAGTCAGTGAGCTGTCGCAATGCTCTTCGGTGGTTTGCGACGAACCAAGAAGACAACTCTTCCGAGATCACCGGCGACCTTGAGATGTCGCTTCGCCATTTCCTCACGGAAGGGCACGATCACGGTGCATCCTGAGCGAGCTGTTCCAGCCACTGTCAGCATCGTAGCCTTATCATTTCAAAGTTATTTACGCACCGAGCCGGTTCACGATGTATCGTCCCAAGAAGCCGGTAGCTCCAAAAACGGTCGCGGTATAACCTGGTCAAAGGTGAGCGGGGATTTCGTCGGTCGCGCGGCGCGTGTGCATACCTCCAAGAGAGGACCTATAGCTCCAATCAGCTCATGTTCACCATTATGGAGGTGAAGGAACGTACCTGCCGCCTGCCACGGTCAGGATAGGCTTGCCCGTCCGGGTGATTCTGACATCCTGGTTCAGGTATCGCCGGCAGATGGTGGGGAGATTCGCGGCGCGCGTGGTCGAGGGGATTTGGGCCGTGAATGCGGCTCCAGAGCGCGCACAGCGGAGAGGCGAGGCCATTGTTGGGGCGTTCAATGGCTGTCGAAGGTGCGAAGCCCAAGCTTGACGACGAGTGAGGTCGAACCGGCGCTCGGGCCCATGTCTTGGCGAGTTCCTCCAGTGTGCTAAACATCCCGCCGCTGCTACGCAGCACACACCGAACTGCTTCCACGCCTCTCCTCCCCACCGAACAGCTCCTTTGCCCTCCGGTATTCACACTGCTGTCTGCCTACGCAGGGGTTCCCGCTATAAAACCCACCGAGATGGCCATGGACACAGACACAATCCCGAACCTGCTCGGCGACCTGCGCGACCAGGCACCCGACGAGCAGCAGGAATATTACATCCATTTCGAGGACTACTGGGAGCGTAAACTATGGCACGAGCTGACGGACAAGCTGGTCGAGTACTTTGAACAGCCGGAGAGCGCAAAGCAGCGGATACCACTTTTCGAGACCTTCATCAAGAGCTTCGCAAAGAAGATCAACCAGCTCAAGCTCGTGCAGCTCGGCCTGAGCGCCGCGTCACAATACAAGGGTGGGGCAACATCATAAAAAAGCTGTGCAGGACGATTGCTGAATTATATAGATGACAAGGAGCGCCTCAACTTTGTCTCCGACATCGCTAAGCAGGTCAACAAGCCTGCTTCGCAAGACGCATACGTCTACGCCACAGTAGCTGCTGCAAGCATCCAGCTGCGGACAGGAGACTACGATGGTGCACGGAAGAAGTTGGACGAGAGCGAACAGATATTAGAGGGCTTCGACTCGGTGGAGACAGTGGTGCACGCGTCTTTCTACCGGGCAAGCGCCGAGTACTACAAGGTACTGTGCCTCCACCATATCCTGCATGGTTATGCGCTTACTTCCCTAGTCTAAGCACGAGTTTGCTGCCTACTACAAGAATGCGCTCCTGTTCCTTGCGTGTATCGATCTCGCAGATCTCGACCTGCGCGAGCGTCAATCCCGCGCCTACGACCTCAGCATCGCCGCCCTCGTTTCTGACTCCATCTACAACTTCGGCGAGCTTCTCCTCCACCCCATCCTCGATTCCCTTGTCAACACACCGCACGCATGGCTGCGCGACCTGCTCTTTGCATTCAACCGGGGCGATCTGACCGCGTACGATGTCCTTGCCGGCAACATCTCGAAAGTACCGTTGCTTAAGGAGCACCAGACTTTCCTATATCAGAAGATCTCGTTATCCGCGTTGACGGAGACCGTGTTCCGGAGACCACCTCACGACCGCGCAATGACGTTCCAGACTATTTCCGAGGAAACCAAGGTGCAGCCTAACGAGATCGAGCACTTGATCATGAAGGCGCTGAGTCTGGGATTGCTGAAGGGGACAATTGACCAGGTGGCGGAGATTGCGCGCATCAACTGGGTGCAGCCGAAGGTGCTGGATATGAAGCAGATCGAGAATATGAGGGGTCGACTGAAGGAATGGGATGCAAGCGTTAATCATCTGGGCAATTGGATCGAGGGCGTTGGCAAGGATGTGTGGGCTGCTTGAGCGAGCGAGCCTGGCAGAGTTGCGGATTAGGCGAAAACTCTACAGCAGAGTGTCTCAACGACGTCTGTTTGAAGATAAGCTCGCGTAGCATGGCATGAAGAACGCGCTTCGAGCACAAATCATCAAGATAGATGTATCATAGATCTTGGCAAGCCGACTACACCAGCGGCATATCAATGAAATCATGAAGTACCAAAATGCTTTTATGCTTGACTCCAGGTAATGCTCTATATGGTATCAGACAGGACCTTCGTGCTGTAATACATGCCGCACATGGCTCGACGCTGATATGGATCAGGTGTATGCTCAGAATAGCCCCAGCGCAACCACAACACTCCCACAAAGCCACGCCGGCCACCAGACCAGCCACATAACAACCTGCGTCCACAGCCCCCATACATGCCAACCCTCCGCCGCCTTGACTAGCACTTCCAGCAACTCCACCCCGCTCACCGCCGTCGCAGCCTGCACCATCATGATCGGATTCACCACCACCAGCGCAGCAAACATGCCTGCACTCTTCACAAAACTTTCGCTCCTCCGTATAAAGCTCAATGGTGCAGTCAGTATACCCACCATCAGGCTCTGACTGAAATTCACCGTGGCGAGCGCGGCGAGGAACATGCCGAGAAACAGCAGTGCGAAGCAGTGTATAAGCGTCGATTCTTGGGGTGTGGGGCGCTCGAATTGGCGTAGGAAGTAGGCGATAGCGAGGGGGAGAAGAGTACTTAGGTTTGCGGCGAGGAGGAAGGAGGGTTTAAGCTGCTCGACGTGGAGGATGTTGAAGGCGGCGAGGGGGATGAGCCCAAGGAAGTGGGCAGTTAGGATGAAAATGGTTGGGAGGAAGAGGGGCCGTTCGGATACTTGAAGGGCAGTGGTGGGGATGATAACGGTTGCGTCGTCATTTTGAGCGACTGTTGTAGAGGTCACATTGGATTCGGATTGTTTGGATTCGTCTTGCTGTTCCTTATTCTCCGCTGATTTTGTGGAAGATGCTTGGGATGGAGTCTTTTCGGTAGGCTTCGTAGCTGCAGGGTTTGGTATGGATTCTTGAGGCCGCCCGCTTTGTACCCAAAGTGCAATTGCCGTTATGCTGAAGTTTGCTGCGATCAACATAGCAGAGGGCAGGTATGTCCCTATGCTGACGAAGCGCTTGGCTTCTAGTAGTAGGTAGAAGAAGAAACTCTGGTGCAGGTGCTCGAGGAGATTGTTCAAGCTCCGGAACAAGCTCTCCACTGTGCGCCCTAAACTCATCTCGTCATGCCAGCCATCACCTACAGTGATCAGCGTGATAGCGTCAACATGATACGGGATGAATGCGCTGTGTGGTCCAGTGGCGTGTCCAAGGCCTTGGGAGAGCATGCCCCGCAGCATGGTTTGTAGACGCTCTTGGTACGTGTCGGCGTGTTGCCACATGCGCTGCAGAGTGCAGGCTATGCCCATCTGGCCGGATGCGATATTGACAGCCGTGTTGAAGAGATCAAGGTTGGGAAGCTGACCGTTCGTGCCATCGTATACAATGTGGAGCTTGTCGTACCTATGACCCCACGGTCCGGCAGGATATTCGACGGCCACGGCGCCCTGGAGTGCACCGCTCTTGATTGCGAGGCTCTCGATCATAGTGGGATCATGCGAGTCGTGATATGCGTCGACCCAAGCCTGCGATCCGCTTGTGCTGTCTCCGGAAATCAGGAATATGATGTCCTTGCTCCACAGACTCCACCTCTTGAAGTAACGGGCGAGCGCGAGGACGAGAGCCACACCAGAGTAATTATGTTCGCCGTCCATAGTCTTAAGTGATGCCATCAGGACAACAGCCTCTGTTGCATCAGCGCGAGGGCCCTGCAGCACGGCGTAAACATTCTCGTCGGAGATATTGCGGCCAGAGGGGAGGTATGTGTATTTTTGCGTTGCAACCTTGAGATTAGACGCCCGAAAGAGCTCACTCAGCTTCTTACTCCGCCTACACTCAATTAACATCTTTCCGCCACGCAATTGCAAGCAGGTATACGTACTGATCCACCGGTAAGTCCACCAAGCCCGCAACTTCATGCCTATAAGCTCTGAAGACGTTGTGCTCGCTGCCCGTAAAGTAAGTGTGCACCTGGCCCGGCAGCAGTGCATTCTCGGAGACGTAGGTAGAGCGCGAGTATTCGTTCAGCGGAAGGACGAGCAGCCATGCGACGCCCACGAGGATGAGCAGTGCGGAGAGGTAGGGGGGTATCTTGAGAATGCGGGCATCCTTACGGAGCGCCAGCAGCGTAGCTTCCGAAAATTAGCCCTTACTATTGTTCATGGTCTGGGACACTGGAACTCACCTAACAGCGCCATTCTGGCCACCCCTCGCAGCGGTTGGTGTGGTGTCGAAGCTCTAATGCGCCGTTGTCCATACGTTGATGATCGGCGTTAGTACATCTCCGACCCTGGACTTTGCACGCGCCCAATCTCGAGTCGCGTCGGCCACCTTTCTGTCTTACTTTTCTTCCTTTCTTCTCACATCGTGGTTTGGCATCGTCATGCCCTCTCTTCCGCAGTTCAATCCCCTACGGATCCGCTCGTACGTCTTCCGGTTACCACTCGCGACTCGGTTGCTCGTCGCGGCTATTGTAGGATTGTGGATTGCGTGTATACCGTTTCCATGGATAAGAGACGCCGGGTCTTTGAGCCCTGACAAGTTTGATCTAACGCAAAGTATGTGGAAATTCTCGCTGCGCCTGTCTTCGGAGGCCGCTGTGGCGATTTGGCAAAGTTGGACAGCTACGGATGTGACGGCTTGGAACTGCGAGGCAGCTGTCAAGAGCTGAAGCACACGCTAAAGAACTGGTGGACTTCTTGCATGCAAACTATGTATGGGGTACTGAGCTGATGTCTGATTTACAGTGCACCGACTCAACCTATTTCCTCTCCTACATCTCGGCTTCCTCCATATGCTCTTCGACGTTTTCGCGATCACGCCTCTCCTCGAGCGCTTCGAATCCGAATTTGGCACCATTGTCACATTATCCTTGTTTACCGGACGTAAGAATGCATATATGCATGGTTGGAGACATTGTAGTTGACTAGATGGTAGCTTTCGGTCTATTACCGGGCGGCTTGTACTTGATCTTGGAGAAGTTCATACTGAGGAGCAATACAGCAGTCATGGGGTCGAGGTATGCTCCAGGAATACTACTTATCAGGAATTAGATGCTGACGAGCTACCCTATAGCGTGTGGGTATTCCTGCTTCTCTCGCTTCTGAAGCCATGAAGACGCATAAGGCGAACCCAAACTTCAAGTACACTGCGCCACCTTCCTCTCTGTCTTTCACTGAGCTAACGTATTCATAGCATCGGCCCCTATAAGATCCCTACTTGGACCACCCCTCTAATCCTCGTCTTGATAACCTCCTTCATCGTCCCGAATGTCTCATTTCTAGGCCATCTCTGCGGCGCCGCAATCGGTTATATCTGGGCAACGGGCTACATTAAGTTTCTAGTTCCGCACGAAAAGATATTGCGCTGGGTGGAAACCAAATTGAATCTATTGGGTAGATTACCGCACTATGTGAGCGTTGACCAGAAGACGTATGGGCGGTACGGTGTGCTACCTACGGCGGTGCCACTGGGCAGCGTAGCAAGGGAACCGAGGAGTCCGGATGTTGGGCAGAGGTTAGGTCCGTGACCGTTGGACAAAGGGGGGGGGTTGGATAGGGGCTTGCATATCTTGGGATGTCGAGCCTCATTGTGACTGATATTCACGCATGGTAGCATGTATATTTGGCAAGGCGTTTGGGGTCACCGCATTAGGAAGTCTGGGTCCGAAACTTCCTTGTCCTTTGCAACTGTACTGTTGTGTGTATAGTTCTGTGTAATAGATACCGCGCATTCGTCTTGGACGTATTTTCTCACGTCCACATCTTTGAGCCACTGAGAAATCCCATAGCTTGTAAGCTGTTGACAAAGGCTTGCATCTTTACAGTTGTTTTAATATAACAAAGAAGGACACCGTAGAAATTTCGAGCGTGCTAGACAAAGCGCCAAACCCCCTAGCCCCTGGCCCAATCATCTTTCATGCGCCCTCCACCCCACACGCACCAACAATGCCTCCCCACCACATTATTTTGCCCCGCTGTCAACATTTTTCTCCTGGTCTGGTTCCATTCCATTTGCCCTCTGAATGCAAGGCATATATATTTGTAAACCCAAAAATTCCCCATCAATCAATCAAGCCCAACAAAGCCTCTTCGGCTTTATCGTCTCGTTGGTGTAGTTGGTTATCACGTGGGTCTCATAGCCTCATTACTATGACTGCTCTCAGCAGCAGATATCCCAAGGCCGCCAGTTCGAGTCTGGCACGGGACAGCAACATCTTTTTTTCTCTCCTTGTGTGTAAAGGTAAAGCTGAAGTTACATTGCTTGATAAGATGGAGGGTTTTTTTGTGAGCGAGATATGTAGTTAGGTTATGTAAGTATTGATTAAATGGATAGATAGATATATCTACACTGATTTCAACGGATGTTATATAGTTCATTCTATTCAGTGCATAATTGGTGGGCGCGATGATACGCTTCAACATCCAATGTGTGAGAGATTGTAATGTGACACGCGTAGCACTGCAAAAGACAACCTTGCCTTGTATGGTCCAGAAAATATTCATTGAGTGGGGTATCAAGATTATGCAAAATCTCACTTTTGCTCGCTAACTACTTTTTCAAGATATTGCCGCAGCAGCGACTCCGTACTCTTCGGATCTTTCCTCTCCTCCGCATCTGTCCAATGGCGGTAGAACTCCAGGACCACCTCAACAGCAATTAAAGCAATGATGGCCCATTCTAACCTCAATCCATGCTTCTCGCTGAGCGATTCCCGCAACACGCTCGCAATTTCCTGCGCAAAGCCAATCTTCTCGTTCAAAACTTTGATGCGTACGCCGACATCCAGCGCACGTCCCATCTGGTCGTAGTACTCCCCTAGCCCTAACTCGTGACGACTATCCCAGAAGATATCGGGCATAGAGTCCGTAAGCTCTGAGTAGAGGTTGAGCTGCGCGCGGATGTTAAGGAGCTCGCCAGTCTTGCGGAGGATGAAGGAGCGAGTAAAAGGGACATTTTTCCTGCCTAGCGTTCTATCATTGCCCTTGGCGAGCATGATGGGAATCTCGCGTGTCGAGTCTTGATATGCACTCAATAAAGTTTCGAGGATAGCAAGCTTAGTAGAGCGGGCAAGACCAGACGAGAACGCGATCTTGGCGAGGACTGTATCAATTTCATGGCGCTGCTCATTGTCTTCTGTGCCTACTTCCTTGGCCGCGTCAAGCCCCTCTTGCTCGGTTTTTGTGCCCAGCACTATAGTGTCTCCCACTACCTCACTTGATTCTCTTGTTGGGTCTTCTAAGTATTCCAGGTCCTCTGTTTCTAGCAAGTCTAAATGCGAGCCGTCTGCCGCAGCGGGCAAGACGCGGTTCACCAACTGAAGAGCTTCCCTTTCTCGTACGTTCCAGGTGACGACCGTTCCCGAGGGAAAGACGAAAATGTCGCCTTGTTGGGAGTCCTTCACTTCTGACGGTCGTTCCCGTGTTTGAACATGGATGACTTGCGGATAGAGACCGGTTTGTAAGGGGTCAAGCTCATAACCTTGGGCCTGGATCAAGCGAGCCGCTGAGGAGATATTGTACGTTTCCGCCGCACAGTACGCGGTAACCGTCTGCAGTCATTGTCAGCCATCAAATCGGCCCTTATCAATCACTAGTCCCTACCTTTGTGTCGACATGTGGGTCTACGAAGCGCTTGCTCCCCCGGCCCTTCACGAAGCCTTGTCTCGATCGTTGCGCTTCGACAGCGACCCGCCTCAGTGACGACGTCTTGCCTGCATGCTTCTTCACGCCCTTTTTATCCGCCACAGCTTCTTCTTTTATCGGTGTCTCTGTTTCTGACTCTTGCTTCTGGGCGAAGTCAACCTTCTTGTGAATAGTAGCAGTCAAGCTGAACGGTCGTGATTGGTGCCATTGGGGGCTCGCGGGCGGCAGTCTCGATGCGTGGGATGATAGAAAGCGGAGTGCGGAGACGATGCTCCGTGTTAAGTAGGTCATCACATCGCTGGGATAGATAGGAGATTGAGATGTCGAAGAAATCGAGAGCAACTTTGCCAAGCTGCCGCTTACATAATGGTTACAATCACATGTTTACTTACGACTAATGAGCAACTCAATTCGGTCCGAGTCGTCCCTTTGGTAGTCATACATAGTGTCCATTCACAACAACAACAGTCGATCACTTATCGTGAGTCAAAAGAACGTATACAGTTTGGGTAATTCCAAAGCACTCTCTAGAGATCGGTGGCTCATGGTCACTGTCACTCGGGATCACAAAAATTCGGGCACCCTCTGGTGTACCCAGACTTGACTAAAACCGACAAGAAAAGGCCAGATATCTACCTTTATGTTATAGATCTTGTAGTAACTCACTACATAATGCAGCAGGCATACATTCAAAATTTTTCAAATTAGACTACCTTTTTTCCCAGGTGGTCCAGCGTGTTTCTCTGTACACAGCGCTCACGACTTATTGCAGCAACTGGCACCATCTGAGCTTCCCTGGATGCAGTGCTATACATCCAAGCAGCGGATTATGGATGAGTTTTCATATCATTTGCCGTCTTTTGATATTGGCAACAATTCCAATAATCTCACAGATGGCCCTTGTGGTTATTCTGTTGAAAGCGGCGCACATCGGTATACGAGAAAAGGCAAACGGTTGGGAAGGCAGCAGCTCGATGACCTCACTCGAAGCTGGGTGTTTCTACCCCGCCAGTAAGCATGCAGCCCCAGAATACCAAACCGCCCCATTCAGCTCCACATGCCGTATACGAGGTGCAGTCGGCTTCGCATCGCTCGTAAAATTAATATCCCCATCCTGTCACCATTCGCAGGCTTCTTGTACTACCCATCACCGTCAGCGAATGACACACCGAGAAGTGACAAAATAATGGAGGGTAGGGTATCACAGCAGCAACAAAGCAGTTCTAGAGCATTTCTTCTCTCGTGAACAAGTAATGGGCCGGGGTAACAGACGTACGCTAAACTTCGACCATAGAGCAGGCACACATATCTCCGAGGCATACACCACCTGATCTTTCGGATCCCAAAATAGCGTGGAAATAGCCTCAATGCCTTGCAAGTCATTCCTCGCTCGCTGATCACCACCTGTAGAAATAGTCTCAGTGCCCTTCAAGTCATTCCTCGCTCTCGCTGATCACCACCGTCTTTCACGCTCCCGTACCCAAATCCTTTCCAGCGATGATTTCCTGTACCAACCTCACAACATATTATCTAGACTGATCCTGCGCACAAGCTACATAGAGCTGCAATGGAGACGCCAACACCCTCCGAGATAGAATTTATGGTAGCACATGTTGAGGACACTAAAATACCTGGTATGATTGCTTCGAGCTCCGTCTGTTTGGTCTTCGCTACATTGGCCGTCGCACTCCGTTTTATATCGCGGCTTATGAGCGGGATCAAGCTTCGCTCGAGTGACTGGGCGATACTTGTAGCCTTGGTAGTTCTACCCTTGCCTCTATAGCCACATATTCGCTTTAAGCTTACACACTTCCCCCAGTTCTTGTTCACAGTGTACGAAGCTGCTTTTCTACGTAGCAGTGCATACGGCATGGGCAGACACATTGTTGTAGCCCAAATCAAGCCCTTCGTACTTGTATGACATCGTACCAAACTCCCCATCGAGTCTGCTCGTTGACCATCTCTTAGTGGGAGATAGTGGCTGAGGCAGCATATGTTATCACCAGTCTAGCTATCAAGATCTCCTTTGCCTGCCTCTATATTCAGATCTTCCCGTATGTTTGGATGCGCGTAGCGAGTATTGGCGTTGGCTGTGCGGCCGTCTGCCACTCCATAACCTTCACCATCAGTGCATCCCTCCGGTGTGTCCCGTTGGCCGCGCTCTGGGATCCCACCATTACCGACGCAAGTTGCTTTCCTCTTGTTCCAATGATGATTGCATTAGCTGTTGCCAATATCCTCATCGACTTCGCGATCCTGACCCTGCCGCTCAAACCAATCTGGGACTTGATGATCTCGCGAAGTAGAAAGTGGCAGCTAAGCATAAGTTTAACGGTCGGATTCCTGTAAGCCTCTACATCATCGGTGTTGACCTGATATTTACTGACAACTGAAGGGCTTGCATTGTTGACATAGTCCGTATGCCTTATCTGCAAAAGATGGGGTCCGCTGATATGACATGTAGGCACTACGTATCCTTGGAACAAGATCTGGATAAAACGTCTAATGCGAGAACAGGGGACGATGTCGAAGCAGGCATCACTACAACTGTAGCACTCACCATTGCTATCATTGCCGCCTGCCTGCCCGCCTGCAAACCTATCCTCAATCGAGTGCTGATATCATTGGAGATCAAAACTCCCCGAAGCGACTCTCGTTCAGTCACCACTGTCTCCTCGAGCAAAACAAGTCAGAGGGTCGAATCTGTCGATGAAATAATCAAACCTGTCATTATAAGGAGGTCGGAGTTTGAGGTCAGCTTCATGGTACTCCACGATGAAGAAATGGCAACATCGAGCAGGACCAACATAGTTTCCGCTCAGTTGCCTTGAAATCACTGCACGGTATGATACACAGTATAGAATTCGGATAGTGAATTGAGTAAAGCGAACATGTAAGTTACCTTCAGCTTGATTAGAATCGGAGAGTCTGTCCTTGTAATGTAAGGCTAACTTATCCTAAGATCATGTATACTTTCATATATGCTTTAGCTCATGCTGCCTTCCAGGCTGCCTTTGTAGGGTAATATCTGAACCTTTGCTACAATCGCTATGGTACGAATCCTCAATGACGACCTACTCCACACTCAAGAACAACAATCGCCTCGGATGTCGAGAGGCTTGTTCGTCTCTATTATAGCCTGAAGAGCCTATTCATACGCGCTTTCTATTAGCTCAAATTCATACATTATTTGAAATGTACTGATGCATATCTTAATGGTTACGATGCTTATCAGATATCCATATACATTAATTAGCTGTGTTCTCTAACTATTGCCAACAGTAGAGTATGACCCACACACCGCCGTAACCCATGAAGAATCGTCATTGATCTTTGCTCTTTTGAAATTTGAGGTGCCATTTCAGGATTGAAAGATGTGCAACAAATCTATCATTTTTCCGGCGCAATGTGTAGGGCGAGCTGCCTGAGCAAAGCCGCAGATGTCTGAGATTTGGAAGTGTTACATCGTCACATCGAATGATAGCAACAAGGGACAGCACCGTCATTGGCTCGTAATGCTTCTCTGTTCTGCTCTACGAGCAAAGATGTCTATAAGCAAAGATGTTGAAGAATGAGCGGTTCGTCGCATGTTCAATCAAGAATCCCTGCACCTCATCTACGCTTTGTACGGAATACTCTTTCCGGTGTGCAATAGAAGCTAGAGTGAACAATAGTGGAGTATTTATCGATGCCAGTATCGTATGTATCCAAACGGTGTTTACGGTCGCCAAAACCTCATGGTGTAAGGTCCCAAGTCTCCGGGGCTCAAAGGTGGGTAATCATTTCGCACGAGTGCGAGAAAATACATGACCTCAGCTTACGGCAGCTGCATATGTAATTAGAATGGTAAATCATACACTTCCTTGAATCCAACAAGCGGCGCGTTTTGAAGCAAAGCGCTAGGAATCTAGAAGCACACAGCACGCCCAATGATACGTACGTACAAGTTCATTCAGTCGCCTGTATCAAGAAGGCTGAGCAAGCGCATGGGAACGGGGCAAAGCAGGGCGTAAGGCAAACCATATGTAGCGTTGATTCATCCTTAGTCATTCGCCATTCATAAGGCTCCAAGAAAAGTATCTGGCAATTTGCGATAAGATTTTCAACGCTAGAAACGAATTTTTATATCTCCCAACGGTCAACTAGGTGCGGCTAATACATGTCAACGCTAAGTATGACAGCTACTAGAACCAGGTTAAGATCTAGTCATTTAGTCTGCGGACCCCACTCTGCTTCTCTATTGTATAATGGTACATGTGAGCGCTATCGTTGTTACAGGCTTATAATCCCCCTTTGCCTTTAAAAAACTTCTCTTACACCTAAAGCTCCTAGCTGGTTTCTAAAGATCTTTCTAGGGTTCTATTCCGAGAAAACAACCGCATATCCTAGCATGGTTCTCAAAGTACTCATCACAGGTGCTAATGGCCTCGTGGGCTATGCATCAGCCGTACAGATGCTTCGATAAGGCTACCACGTCGTTGCCGTCGTCCGCCGCTAGGAAGCTGCCGATGGCATCGCTAGACTACCTTCAATCGAACAATACGCTGAATCATGAGCTGTGACTTTTGCCATCATCCCAGATCTCACACAAGGGAGGCATTCTTGGACCCCGCTCAAGGAGCATCAGCCACCGTTGACATTGCCTCTCCGCTGTCGGATGACGCAGGCGCTGACCATTACGGTTACACGATAAAATCGCTCAAGGCTGTCATATATGCGGCCGAAAAGATCGCCTCCGTTAAGCGAGTCGTGTGGACGGGTTCTACTGCTGGGGCCGTTGTACCTTTCCAGTATATGAGGCCTACATCAACTGATGATGAACCATCCGTAGCGGATGGTGAAACGGATCATGGCGTACCACCGGAGGTTCCAAGCAATGCTCCTGGGTTTGAAAAATATGCGCGCGGAAAAGCAGCTGGATTGGATTTCTTGAGGCCACATGCGAAAGACCATCCAACATTAACATCGTCAATCATCTCCCAGGATGGATACTGGGTTCAAGTGAGATCTTTCCTACTCAAGCGAGTGCCGCGTATAGTATCTCACTACCGAGCTTCGTCTTCGGTCCCTACTATGGGGTGGTTTTTTTTGATGGGAGTTGCGCCGCAAAATTGGAAGAACGCGCCACTGGTCAGCACGGTTGTCCATGATGATGATGTTGCCGAGGCACATACGAAGGCTATCACCGTCAACATTTCTGCTAAGCAGAAGACGTACGTTCTATCTGCTGGAGGCATCAATGGTGTTGAGCATAACGATGCTGCGGGAATCGCAAAGAAGTCCTTCCCGGAGCTTGCTGGAAAGATCGACCCGGACGCGCATTTCGGTGAGTGCAGGTCACTTCTACAGTAGTGACAATTGAAGAAGAGCTGATTGCTATATTGTAGGAACCGTTGGCGTAAGATAGATTCTAGTGCCGCTGAGAGAGAACTGCTAGGTCGCGCGTTTAAGTCATATGAGGACATGGTCGTGGACACCATTCGCTGGTATACGTTGATCCCAACACAGCGATCGTCCTAGGATCCATCTGTAAAATAACAATGCGGCTTAGTGATTTGAATGACAGGTCCGAAGGAGATTTGTTTAACGGTCTAGGTGACTCATATCATTTTCCCATGTTCGTATGCAGGATGCGGCAGTGGATCAGAAATTCCGTAATTACCATAAAAATCAATCATACTCTTTCGTTTACTTCGCATTGCTTCTTCTAAGTCTTGTGAGACGAAGATTTCCATTCCGCCGCTTTGATCAGTGCCCTTATCTTCTGACGATAATTTATAACCAACACCAGCTGACGGATTTGGCGACGTGACGGTCGACTTGTTAGTCCGTAGAATGCGCAGCCAGCGAGACTCTGCGTGTCGTTTGAAAACATCCTCAAGATCGAAAAGGTCCTGCATAGAGAGCATGTAATGTTTGCCGGAACGAAACTTCCAGAAGAAAAGAACAGACAACTCAATGTTTTCGACAGCTTCGAGTGGCGCTAGGAGCGTATCCATAGTCTTCATTAGATCCTTTGTCATCCTGACTTGATCGTCGATTCGGTCGTTCTTCGAGACGATCGTGTAGTTCCACTCTACGTAGAAACGTATATGTGTAACAAATTTCAGCATTGGGAGCTGCAGTATATGTGGTGAATATTCGAAATGGCCGTTGTTGGTACGCGAGTTGCGAAGCTCTGCATGGAGTGTGAGCTTACTGCGGCGAAAGTAGCTCTGTAAGATCTCTTTTCGTAATTGGCGATTTATGAGCTGGAAATCTGGATGTAACCTGTGCTTTTTCGGCACTCCATGGCCGTAACCGAAGATATCGTGTCGCCAGGGCTCGTGGACCATATCTGCTCCCCACAAACACGTATGGAGTTCGGGTCGGTGGCCATTGGCGGCATCTGGTAAAGCAAAGTCATATATTCGATCTCGCAATTCCTTCGGCAGAGCGAGCAAATTAGAGCTTAATTCTCTTGGGTTCAGGTCCAGTAGCATCTCGAGCTCACGATAGAGCATGCTCTGGCGCTGTACTGAAAAGTCTTCACTGCCATTGGACATGACAGAGAGTTTCTTTTCGTTCATAGTGATGAGCCGGGGATCTAGTTCGGAGCTAGATTTGGTTGATTATTCGAACAAGAGGGTCGAGGTTGAAGATGCCTGAGTTAGAGGTGATAACAACCGGTTAAGAAGGTACCATAGAAGAAGGCTGGGTACCGGCGTCGTGGGACAGCTCTTCCCACGAGAGAAGAGGGATTTTGATGGTGTCGTGGAAGCGGCATGATGCCGAGCGAGTCATTGGTGGGGCGCTTCGGCGGTTCGCTGCAGGGGGTCGATCCAACTGTTGGTTCCGGGGATCATCACGTGCAAAACGGAGAGGTCTGTGCTCGAGTTTCGGTAGGGTTTTATGCTTGGCCATGCGACAGCTTCAGCCTCGCCCTTAAAAGCAGCAACTACACCCTCAAACAGCGCGAGAGGCAGCGTTGTTTGTAGAGTGCGCAGAAGATGCCGTGCATTCGGAGGGCCCTGCGACGAGGCGCCTGCTCCACATGAGCCTTGGTAAATCCCGCAGGTCTGGATAGCAAGCTATCGGCCCCCTCCACACGCCTACATCGGGGTTCACTGGAGGGGTATTGCAGAAAAACTCTCTAGTGCTTCATATTACGAGTCCTCTCGCTCCTGTGTCCATCACGATAGAAAACTGGAAAATATGTGCAGTTGGAAGCGAAGCGTTTTTCGCCTCTGGATTATCTGGCACTATGCTCGTATCGCCGATGTTGGTAGTGGTTGAACAAGCAAAAGCAGAAACACAAAAGTACTACGGATAGTCAGCTCGTCATATCTGAGGCTAGTGGGACACGAGACTCGCGAAACCAGTCAGCGAGCAATAAAAGCATCCGCCAAGCCTAGATACGAGGGGCTGTGAGCTTCAGCCTCGTGGGCTCCAACTCACCACGGAAACGTCCATAATTTTTTAGATCTAACAATGTAGGATTCTTTCATGGGCCTTCGAAAAGAACCATCAACGTGTAATGCTCCTATGCCAGCGAATGATTGGAGGTGTCCCCAAGATACAATTGACTGTCGCATAGGCCCCCATCATGTATCTCTGCGAGATCTGCAATCAGCTTACGCTACATGATCTGGAAGATGGCTACATGCTATATTCTGATGTTGAACTGCTTATTCAAGAGACTGAGCGGGAGAACCCATGTTCTCTATGCTCCCTCGTCTGGCGATCGCTCGGATTCACCAAGTTCTTTCGCCCGGTAGTTGGGGCAGTCCACCTCTTCCTAAATCCACCACCTAGTCACACACTCGATAGACTACAATACGTTGATATCATCGTAACAACTCGCAACGTTTCGGAATTTTCTTGGGGCCTGTATGTTCCTGGCGAACCATCGCATCTTGGGCCTCCGGATTACAAGGACGGTATATATCGAGGACGTTTGACGTTGTACAGTGATCGCAGTAAGAGCCGTTCACCTCGTTTCTTAGGCAATGATCTCATTAACACTAGGTACTGTTGGGCAAACCCGTTTTAAATATCGTGTTCCCTTCTGGAATTCCGAAGAAGATGATTGCTTCTTGCTTGCAAAGGAGTGGCTCAATGATTGCTTGCGATTACATGGAAGCTCCTGCCAAGGAGAAGTCGTGGAGCTCCCCGATCGATTAGTCGATGTGGGCCCCACAGATGGTTCCGGTACCCTCAGGCTCATTGCCACAAAGGAAACAAATTTAGCGAACGCTCAGAGCCTGAGGTATGCCGCCTTGAGTTACTGTTGGGGCAAAGATACGTTTCTTACCACTCAGAGTTCGACGCTACCAAGATTTATGGCGTCGATCGTCTGGGATGCGCTCCCTAAAACTGTCCGAGATGCGATTATTGTGACTCGGAGACTGGGGGTCCGATATCTCTGGGTTGATGCTCTCTGTATCATTCAGGGCAATGACTATGTTGCGCGTTCGGACTGGAAACGCGAATCTGCAAATATGCATAACATTTATGGCGGCGCATTTGTGACGCTCTCAGCTGCCCATGCTGCCCATGCCAACGAGGGGCTGTTTCATCGACGTAATGTTGAGCCAAGATCCTTTTGTGCTCTGAAGTCGACATCGAAGTACCCTGGAACAGTTTTCTTGGGCCCCGAACCTCCTCCTTTGTTGAGCTACATGGAGGCGCTCAATACCCGGGCTTGGACATTGCAAGAGCGTATTTTGTCTAATCGTGTCCTGACCTATGGCACTAATGGGATACGTTGGATGTGCCATGGGTCACTACATCACGAGACTGCCCCCCATCTCGGTCATCAGGGGTTCAGGGTAGTGGAGACAGAGGAACGGACGAACAGTATTAACCAATCCCACCAAAAGCCGCAATGGATGCTCACCGAGTGGAAAGGAATAATCGAACAATTTAGCCAGAGGGATCTTACCGACATCACCGATAAGCTGCCTGCAATTTCTGGACTGGCGCAAGTGATCAACAAATCTTGTGGTGACAAGTATCTCGCGGGACTATGGCATAGCGACGTGCTGCAGCAATTGATGTGGGTACACTGTGGGACTAATGATAGCCGTCTTGGTACTATATACAAACGGCAAGCGCTATTCCGTGCTCCGTCATGGTCATGGGCCTCCGTTGATGGCAGAGTCAAGTTTTTCCATAACTATCGGACAATACGTGAGGCAAAAGCGACTTGCACTCTCAATATCGAATATAGCCAGCGACCCGAAGAAATGCAGAATCACTCACTTAATATACACAGCCGCACACGGAGGATGCCAAGTATTCGATGTGAGTACACCGCTAGATATTTTGGAGGCGCCGAGAGATATACTCCATGGATCGCGTATCCTACTACTCTACGCACTTACTTGGATGATTTAGATACTATTCCGGGATCTGCAATCCAAGAGGCTTCTAATGGACCCAAAATGCTACTTCATCCTGTCTTCCTGTTCTTAGGCTGGAAGCAAGATCATAGGGCAATTCTCCTTGCAGGGATCATTCTTGTGAAAACTCGGTTACGGTCTACATACAAGCGTGTTGGAGCTTTTGAAGGATTTGAGGTCCCGCAACGGGGTCTACCTGACCATCTAGAGGCTATTGAGCGAGGAAATAAACAGAAAAAGGTGAAAGTAATATGAGTGTGGTATTATATGAAAAATTCTAAAGGTCCATCATTGTCAATCAATCTTTTGCCAAAGGGTGTTGCACTCCCTGTGAAAATCCGACCATGAATTCAAAATCTAACTCGATCGTTCCTGGACTACTCAGCATTAGCCAAAAGTATGTAGTCACTCTAGCGAGTTACCTTACATTTGCTTATGTCGTATTCTGCATATGTAATGTGCTCCCGTATCCTTGCCGCCCCTCTGTCTTCGCTACGGTCTGTATCGTGTGCCGGTTTGCCCACGTTGGGTAAGGGGTAGTCTTCGAGATGCCCATGTCGTGTTGTCGTTCGGAGCAGGAGTGGTCCATCTCGAGCCGCTGTGCTCTACAGTGGCCGATGCAGGTTCCGGCGTGGTGGGTTGCTTGGAGACCGTTCATTGATGTGAGACTTGACGATTTGATTTGTACTCGGGAATTGAAGGTGATGTGATTGGTTGTTTGATGGTTGATAGTTCGAATTGTTGATGACGTCTATAGTCGAACTTTGAGGGAGGCTTTATATGTGAACACGATAATAGGAGAGACATGTTTATCGCGTTACCATCAAGCGACTATGCTCGCACGAATTTTTCACGAGATTGTGATTGTGATGTTGTATTCTTGATTTACATAAGCACGGATTGCATAGGCTAGCTAAGTTACGGTCGGAATCCGCCGCCCACGCGAAGTCACCCCACTCACATCTGGATCCGTCAAGAACACGCCACACCACAAAAAATTTCCGACAGAGCTTTATTGTCAATAATTTCCTCATGGAACACGTGCGTATGCATTCGAACATCATTTCTTCAAAGTTCCAAGGAATGCAAGGAATGCAGCGTGACACTTCTCTGGCGCGGTGACATAGATCTCATGTCCGACAGCTTCTACGATCTCAAGCCGCGCCCCGGATATCTGCGCCGCCAATTTCGTTTGTTCTTCTACACTCGTCGCTGCGCTATTACTAGGAGCTAGTATTAGCATAGGTGCCGTGATCTGATTCAAGTACGGTCTAGCATCCAATGTCGACAGGAACTCGGCGTACTGGGCCAATCCTTCACCTGAACTGATACTGATCCGATCGAGATACCATGGAAGATAGTCAGGGTCTGAGATGGGTATCGTCCCTGGAATCTTAGAGAGCGCTTCTGTCCAGCCGCGGGAACCTAGCTCGCGACAAGCTGTAGGCCAGTCCTTGCGATCGAAGGCAAAGAGGTTGAGGGCGGCTGGGGGCAAGTATGTTGGCGTTGAACAAACGGTAAGAGAGTGTAATCTTTCTGGATATCTATGAATGGTCAGCTTCCTCTCTTCAAAGCAGTGCAGGATATCTCGTACTTTGCAGCCAATATTTCGCCCAGCATGCCTCCCGTACTTTCGCCCAGGAAATGCACTTTATCCACTCCAAGCTGATCCAGGGTATCGACTATCTCCCCAAGTATGGTACTCAGGTCTAACGCGTATTCATCACCCTCTTTGGCATAACTAGACCGACCATGTCCTCTCAGATCTCGCCGGATGACATGGTAATGTCGCGAGATAACGGGGATCCAATGATACCAGAACTCGGCATGCCGACCGAAGCCGTGCTGGATAAGTATTGTTTCAGCAGGCTTCCAAGGATCGACGAATGAATCGCGAATGTAGTGAGTGAGTTGGTTATTTGGGTGGCGAATGTAGGTATGGCCCTCTTCGTCACGTTCAAGTGGCATGTTCGGTTTAGATAAAATACAAGATGCGTCGAGTCTTTTCCAATTCTGCACTGTCGTTTTCTCTTATTTCTCTGCATGCTACGTACTTTGAATACTTGCTCCAACAGTCCCCGCATTGGCCCCACATCCCATACGAAGGGACTCTAGACCAAGGAAAATATACGGATTTCTTAGTGCACAGATGATTTACATACGCATATGTCCCTTGATCATAGCAATTTTAAACATGAAGTTCACAGTTTGATCCAAATCCTCTAATTTAATGGTAAGTGTTGTGATTCTATCTCAACCTAGCCATAGATACACCTGTTCCCAAAACGGAGTGTCGCGCGAGGTAACTAACCCTTTCTTAGCTAGCGCACCTAAGGGGACCACATCGTCTCAAACCAAAACGTCTGATGATGGGTACGACCTTGAAAATTGTTGCGAGGGCGTGTCCGAATCCCAGATATGGGAGCAGTGTGTTCGCGGATCGAGCTGCTTTGGGCGTCAGTGGAGTGGGTTCGTCCCGGGGAGGTTTAGTTCCTTTCCGTTTCATGAAGCGTGCTTTCATACAGGTCAGTGAACATGCACACGAACGAGTATAAAGAGAGAGAAAATTTCTAGAGAGAACTACTTTACATCTCGATACCTTCATTCGATTTCGTTTCCGGAACCTTGACCTAGCAATGGCAACGCTTAAAACACGGTTTGGTGAGTTCAAGGGGAAGCACGGAGCCGGCGTAGTGCAGTATTTAGGCATCAAGTACGCGCATTTGAGAGATCAATTGAGCATGGCTGGGATGATAGGTAGCTATAATGGCGTCGTCGATGCTACGAATTATGGGTAAGCATATCTTCACTTCACTCTGATTTCGATTGGGTCAATTTGCAACAGTCTTAAGACACAAGCCTACACGCATAGGAAAATAAGCAATTGGCTGCACAGAAGAGTTGCGTTGATGCTTCTTCCTTACAACGTGTTGGCGTCAGACAATGAAGCATTACGAATACTATTTCTGCATACTGACTGCCTCAGTCCTCGCGCCCCTGCCATGGAAGCAAGTATCCTTGAGCAAGAGATTCTTATTCAACAGGTAATTGATAGATCCCCTTCGCCTCACATGTCTGGTACCGAATGCCTTAATCTCAACATCACTGTGCCGGCCATCGAAACACCAACAAAGCTTCCGGTCATGGTATTCGTCCATGGTGGAGGATTGCTTATGGGTGGAAACTCCCTTCCGTACTTCGATCCGAGTCGCTTTGTTAGGCTTTCGGTGGAAGTTGACATGCCCGTCATTGTAGTTAATGTTAAGTAAGTAATGCTCGAGACCAGCACCCATGCAATGCCTACATATGGCTAACACGGAACCACAGCTACCGACTCGCTGTCCTAGGAAATCTTACCTCAGAAGAATTGAGGAATGCGGGATATCCGGGAAATAATTCGCTCCGGGACCAGAAGTGTGCGCTGCAATGGATCAAGGCACATATTAGTAGCTTTGGTGGAGATCCTAACAACATTACTGCATTTGGAGAAAGCGCAGGCTCAGGTGAACCCTTCTTTCTCTTCGATTAGCTCCTTCTAACACGTCACAGCCGCTGTTCTAATGCAACTTTTCTCTATCGAACCACTCTTCAAGCGTGCTATCGCTATGAGCGGAACGCCAATCATGCTCAAACCCCTATCCCCCGCTGAGGCTGAGGATACATACAAGACCATGATGACTGCATTTGATTTAGACAAATCGAGTGTAGAAGAGCGTATTCACTATCTCACTTCAATTGAGTCAGAAAGATTAGTTGAAAAGACACCGATGACTGCTCGACTGGCCCCTTTCGTCGACGGCATTATGTTGCCCAGAATTGTCACGTTCAAGAGTCTCAATTCAGACCCAGAAAGCTCCGATGAACAAATGCCAGGACGGAAGTGGTGTAAAGAGTTAATAATCGGCGACGCTCAACACGACGTACGTCCACAGCCTATCAAGGCCGCCTAGATATGTCTCTAAACCAACTAACCCGCCGACCAGGGTAACGTCTTTCTCTACATGGGCCTCGCAAATCGAGCGGTAAATCTAGCTTCAGGCCTCTACACTTCCTTTACTTCATCCCTAGGGGACCCTCCCGCGACCGCCATCCTCGAAGCCTATGGCATCACGCCCAACATGCCCGACGATGTGGCTATGCAAGCTGCCATCGCTCTCGCAACTGACATCACGTACTACGCACCCGCGTTGTCTTTCGCGCGCTCGTGGCCAGGTAAGACTTACTACTACCACTTCAACGAGCCGAATCCTTGGGAGGGCACGTCCAAGGGGTGCTCGACGCATATGTTGGATGCTGCGTTTCTGTTCCAGAACTTCAACGAGAAAATGGGACAGAAGGAGAGGGAGATTTCGAATGCGCTAGCAAAAGGATTTATAGCGTTTGCGAACGGAATTAAGCCGTGGGATGAGTTCGATGCAGAGAAAGGAAACGTGAAGGCTTTCGGGCCAAGCGGTAAACAGATTGAGAGCATGGTGAGAAACAATGGGTGGGGTGAGGGTAGGCGAAACACGTTGTTCAGGCTTGAGAAAGAGGAAAAGGTCGATCTGGATGCAGTGAGTGTAGCTTGGGATTCATTTGTAGCTGGGAAGTAAACCTGGAAGTTGCGTAACCCTTATATAGAAATGTACAGCTCATGATTCGTACCCCGCTTTCTGTGGTACCTTCTGATACCCCAAGTCCCAGATACTCTGGCTCTCCTCTCCTATCCACCTCTGACTATCGTTCACCCATTCCACGCATTTCCTAAAGTAAATGTTCTCCTGTGAGAGCTCGATCGTCTCCGCTGTCAACGTATCATCCGCCAAAATCGCGTCGATTGCCTTCAGCGCGGTTGTCATGGGTGTGATGTGTTCTTTCGGCCAGAGTGGTAGAATTTCCGGAGGACAGAGGTTTGTGGGGATGAAGGCGGGGCAGATGGCGTTCACAGTGATGCCTTCTTTGACCATGATTGGGCCAGCCGCCCGGACGAATCCGACGATGCCGTATTTGGACGCAGTGTACTGTGGGTTTTGTGTCATGAAGCTATCCCCGTTTAGCTACCTTTTTAGCACGCCAATGTTTCGATAGAACTCACTACAAGCCTGCCGCCGAGCTTGTTGCTACGAACTTTCCCTTTCCCCCGCCGGCCTCTTTGCTCCTCCTCACGTAATATTTGAACAGCCACAGCCCCTGGATCACAGCTTCAAGGTTGACCTGCATGCTCTTCGTGTTGAGTGGCTTCACCAAGCCGTCACTGTCCACTTCTTCCTTGTCTGGGCCGTCATACAACAGCTGTCTATCATCAATTCCAGCATTTGCGTGGAAAAAGTCAAGGCGGTTGCCGCCCCATTCGTAGGCCTGCTTGAAGAGGCGCGCTTGCGAGGGATACGATGCGACGTCGACCTGGATGAAGGTCGCGTCGGCGCCGAGTTTGGAAGCTGCTTCTGCGCCGGTAGAGGGATTCAGCTCGGCGATGACGACGCGAAAGCCTTTACTCAGGAGGTGGGTTGCGACTGCGAGGCCGATGCCCGACCCAGCTCCGGTGACGACTGCGACGGGTTTGGGCATGGCGTAGCTCTAATTGATATTATGTCCTGCTAGGTAACGAAGAGGGTCAATCAGGAGGAAGAAATATTGCAAGATCAGGGCGTTGCTGAACACACGTCGAATGCACCATGGCTTCAAGGAATGGTATACCAGCACAACATAACGGTAGTTGTGGAGAAGAGAAGACCCCACACGATTGCGCGGAACCGTACCGTGCCCCGCACTAAACCCTAAATACAAGTGCGGGGTATCGGTTACATTCACCCCTGCCGTCCATCTCATCCAGCTCTACCTATCAACTCCATTGCCAAGTCTCTCCACGATGCCGACGGCCAAGGAGATTGAGCAAGCACACAAGACCCTCTTCGAAGCGGGCATCCAACTCCGCAGGGAAGTCGTCGGAGACGCTTACGTCGACGCCACGTTGAAGCGCTTCTCAACTGAACACGGAAAGCACCTACAAGCCCTTCTTACAGAAGTTGGCTGGGGCTGGATATGGAGCCGACCAGGCCTTGATCGAAAGCAGAGGAGTTTGTTGAACTTGGGGATGCTCTGTGCTTTGAATCGGAGCACAGAGCTGGCAGTGCATGTTAAAGGTGCGCTCAATAATGGGCTAAGCGAAGTTGAGATCAGGGAGGCACTCATTCAGGTCGGTTGTTACTGCGGACTTGTGAGTCGTACTGTTATACCTACTCACATACGAAACTAATGCTGAGCAATAGCCTGCCTCGTTCGAAGGGTTTAGGGTTGCAGAAAAGGTCATTGGCGAGTACAAGGAGAACGAGGGCAAAGTCAAAGCAAAACTCTGAGCACGTGCAGATATTTTAGATTTAGAACTCTGTCAAAAGTTTATACCATCTTTCTCAGCCTTTGAAAATTTGTCCCTCATTATCTTCGCATGCTTTTCAGATCTTGGTGTGATTTCGCACTCAAACGGTATCGGTACCGAAAAGAACCCTTTCACCATTTCCTGTGTTGGCTCCATCAACTTTCCATCGGGCCCTTTCTTCTTGTTGATCTTGAATCCCCACAGCACACGAGAGATATTGATGAATAGGGACCGCTCAGCCACGTGGACGCCAGGACAAACACGTCTCCCCGCTCCATATGTAAAATGATCGCGCTCATACGGATCCGTAGTGTTGATGTAGTCGGCGGCGGATAGCGGCTTGTTGAGATATCTCGAAGGATCAAAGTCGTCCGGATTCTCCCACAGGTCTGGATCTCGATGGATGGCCCTATTCGCTGCTCAATAATCTCACTTGTCAAGGAAACGAACAAACTTACCACCAATTCAACACAGCAACAGCCCCCTTCGGAATAAAATGACCCTCATACCAATCATCTTCAGATGTGGCATGCGTCATGCCAAATTTATTCACCGGCCTCCACCTCAGCACCTCTTTGATCAAGCTCCTCACATACGGCAACTCCTTCTCATCTTCCCAATCCGGCAATCTCTCAGATCCAACCACCCTATCTAGCTCTTCTTGTGCCTTCTTTTGCGCATCCTGAAAGAGCGTCATACACAGCATAAAGTTATTCAGCGTCGTCGCCGTAGTCTCAGACCCAGCTTCGATCAAGCCACCGCACGTATACGCAGCCGCCAGATCATCAATCCCGCTCTTCGCAGGATCATTTAGGTAGAACGTTTTCGTGAAACAGTCTCTAGCCTCGCCGCCATCAGTCTCGCGCTTGAGCCGATCCCAAAGGCCTATGTACACTTTGCTGTCATGCTCGAAAGCCCTTCTCCCGTGTGTTCGCCAATTCCCCAGCAACCACTCGGGTAAAAACGTGAGCGACGGAAAGCTATCGATAGCATAAGCGCCTGGTGCCGTCATCTCTGTGAAGTTTTCCAACACCGTGTATATCTTCTTGATGAGAGGATCCTCCCACGAAGGAATCCGATACCCGTACGTAACTAGCATGATAACGCTAGCGGAATATCTCCTGTTCATCATATAAAAGTCTTTCGGGCTGTCCAGGAAATCCACTAGGAGCTGCTTGCTCTCGAAATCCTGTACGGGTTGGTACTTTACGCTCGTATTCAAGTTTAACAGCGCGTGACTATGCTTCCGTACCGCCCTCCACCGCGGTCCATACGGCATGAATAGCTGGCGTCTACCTGCGCTCATCACATCTTGTGCTAGTGGAAACGGCGCCCGGGACGAATAGATGCTAGATTTTTTGTCCATAAGGTCCTTTACGACTTTAGGTGTGGAGAGCCATATGTAGTCTGTGCCGCCGAGCTTGGTGTAAAAAATGGGTCCATATTGCTTGTGCCAGGTGGTGACTTTGTCGCGCACGGCTTCGCTGTCAGCGAAGTCGAGGAGGTTGCCGATGAAGGGGAGGCCAGCGGGTCCGGGTGGGAGTTTGCGCCTTCGTGGGTCCTATGTGGCTGTTAGGTGAATGGGAGCATTACCAGATGTCTAAAATTTCAATCGGAGTAGGGTGTCCTTGGGATGGTTTACCTTGATAGAGTTGGGTACGAGGTAGAAGTAGACTGTGAGAAAAAACAACACTGGCGCTGAGACAAGCAAGATTGCTTGCAACAACAGGGAAGACATTTCCATACAAAATCGAATTCAAAATTGCTCTAGGTGAGCTGTATATCGTTCCCTAGCTTAGCTTGTCCGAGGCATCAGTCGGGGTAGTCCCCCACAGTTACCCCACAATGTCCGTTTGCCCCACAATCCATAATCATACCTAGCGCTATTGGCCTACAGTCTTTTAGACAAAGCTTCCTAAACCGGGTTCGGTGCAATAATTGCTAAATCATTCATGACCCCCTTGACCAAAGCAGTTGCAGCTAAACATCAAGATTAACTAGGATGATGGCAAGCAAAGAGTCTGCTACAAGGACAATCTCTCCTTTTGAAATTGGATGAAATGATATTCAGACACAGGCAAAGTGGATAAAACAAGTCTAACTGCTACTGTACGCAGGTTGTTGTAGCGAGCGATGTCTTTCCTCATACACAAACGCTAAGTGTTGAAGCACATGCGCCATCCTCGGTGTGACGCCCCAGACCCAGACATCATTGAGCGTAGTCGATCGAAAGTGTGCCACTGCGCTTGCTAACGAACTACCACTGTACTCGCAGTCTGTCTCTGCAAGCAGATGTTTGAAGCCTTGGAGTATCTCTTGTTCCTCAGACTTGGGAGGCTCGGCAAGTGTATTTGTCTCTATGTCATGGATCCACTTGGTAATAAGCAAGGCTAAGAATGTTAGTCTTGAGCAGTGGTGATTTCTGTAGGGTAATACATACTTCCCACCCAATCTGCAACGGCGTGTTCTAGACTCCAACTTAACGCCGCCGTTTTCCTGAGCAACGAGTGCCCTAGCTTAACTAAGATGTGGTGTCTATCAAATGCTTTCCGAATGACATTTGTTAAATTGGGGCTCCGTCGTAGGTCCGCCTCTGCGAACGAAAATGCAGCAGATGCTATCTCGTCCGGGTTATCGTTGATCAACATGAGGCGATCAAAAGTGCTCATATCGAGGAAGAGGCGAACATGAGCCATATGCACAACACCTTGGCAATTGAACATAAGCGGCCCTTCTGCTTCGGTCCATGGCATACTTTGGTCTTTTCTTTGGCGTGCAGCGGCAAGTATGTCTTCGCATGTAGATAGAGCTGAGATCGTCGGTTCCAGGAGCGTGTCGTGTAAACGCGGGGGACTCTTTTCAATCACCTGGCGCATGCACTCCGTATGGATGTTCAACGCATGTGTAATGAGCAGCATCGTGAGAACAGACACCTCATATGATGGCTTAGTCGCAGCATAGTCTTTGTCGAGCAGCATTCGAGCCAAAATATCGCGGACACTGGGACGCTCTCTACAAATTTCCATCTGTCTCATATGCTGCCATTCTTGAGCTGTCCTGGCGTTCCAAAACCTTTCTTCATCCAATACTTCGAAATCCAGATCGTCGGTGTGTGAAAATGCAGGCATGACCCCGAACGTTGTAGAAATCAGATTCGAGACGACATACATGCCGAATAGGAGTCGCTTGCTTGACTCGCGGTGAATCCACGCGTTCCAGTCCAGTTCATCTGCATTCGATCGTTTCAAGAACGTTTTTCGGAGCCGGAAATCGATAGCATGTAGCCCGAGATTTTCCACTGAACGCAGCACAACGCTGGGTTTGCCGCTAAATACCGCGGATAACGTAAGTAATACCCGTGTCTGAATTAGCCATAGCGGAGCTGGTTCGAGGGTGCCATTGATGATAGGAAGCCCATCGTGTAACGCATAGGAGCTTATAGTGCCGGCGAGCACAAAAAGGTTTTTAGCCTTCGGCCTGCAAAGACGATATTGAGCGCCTATACTACACATAGCCATGATTAGTGGGCTAGGGGTGTGATAGGGGTCGAATGACTGTAGATGTATAATCGGGAAGTGTCGATGGAAACCTTCGAGATAACCTGAGAAGAATTGTCGCAGCTCGTTAAGAGTAGGAAGAAGATTCTCTGAGAGTCCCATTGGCAGCATTCTTGACCTCACATCCGCGCATATGCTGCCATGGATCTCCTCACTAAAATGAATCTGCGGAAGATCCGCGCAAGACTCTGCATGCACTCGTAGCCTAGGCGAGTCGACTCTGGTATTGGCGTCCGTCCGACCAGACTGTTCGTGTTCCATGTCAAAGAGTGCGAGGTATTCGGCGGATAAATCAATCTGCTCTGATAGGTGTTCGTGAAATGAGGATTGTTGCTGTATTGATGCGTGCGCAAATTGCACTTCCTCCAGGGTCGGGTCAATGGCATCACTGTAGGCTCTTGGTCTAAATGGTGACACGGGCGTTCCAGCGACAGAATTGCCCACGTGAAGTGTACCTTCCATGATAAGTGGGTCTATCTCGACTCGTTGTCGTTTGAGTGGCGGCTCGTGATAAATGTCTGATGCGTCTACGTGCAGTGGAAACGTCGTGGGAGGATCTGAAATTAGCGGGCTGTAAAGCTCCATATTGATAGGAAACCCAAGGTTGACTTCATTACCATCGGAATGTCCAAGAGACGGGTGTCTCTCACCATCCGTAGGCGATGAACCAGGAGAAAATGTAAACGGGGGGTGAGAGCTATGCGACAGACTTGAAGGAGCACTAGTAATGTCGACAAGAGGCGTGTATACTACCTCGCCGGTCAACATGTACTCATCCGGTGGGGTTAAAGGTGGGTGCGGGTGCGGCGTGCGTGGTGACACAGATCCCTCTGACAGACGGCCACCTGAACCAAACTCTTCTGGATGGGCCTTTCTGTACTGATCGGCGTGGAGTGTACGCTCGTGTCGCTTGACAAGGTCTCTATACATTTCATTAGTATACGCGTGCGCCAATTGCCATGTACAAGCGTTCGATTACAAGGCACGCACTTCCTCGCATATTTCCTATCGCAATAGGCACATGCAAATGGTTTCTCCTGTGTATGTACCCTCTCATGCCTTGCGCAATGCTCGCTACGCTTGAAGACTCGTGCGCAATGACGGCAAGTGTACGTTCTCTTCATTGTTTCGCGCCTTGTTATAGACGACCTAATCGATTTTACTCCGTGCGGACGTTCCTAGGCAGTGGGCAGAACGGCAGGTTCACGATTGTCACTACAAGCGCTGTAGTCTGGCGAGCCTGCGCGTGGGGATGGATGATGCAAAGTGTTGAGGCTCGCTGAGCTACGGGTAGCAGCAGCAGCGGCCTTAGCTGCCCCCGGAACGACAAGGATCTGCTATGATGCGCAGCGTGATGGCCAGATTATGGAGTAACGGTTTGCGGGGAAGCCAATCGGCGCTGGTTCGTTTTCGGATGAATAGCTCCGGCTCAACTGCCGAGGAACGGAAGCAAACCTGCACGCTTCCGTCACCGAACACAGACCACAGGCATCTATTCATCGCACTTCAAAGATGTCAGCTCATGCTATGAGACAAGAAAAATAGAATTTCATATTATGCTATTATCTGTTGACTATTACTCCGCCTGTGAAAGCGTGCTATACTTTGATACTTCAGGACAGGATTTATGCCACAGCAACTTACGCAACCGATGCAGTTTTGAAAGTCTGGGTGCTACCATAGGTATTCACCTGGCGTGAGATCGAACGTCGCGAGTATGGGTGAGCAATAGCGACCTTGAGAGCATTGGATTACATGGTCCGCAACGTCATAGCATTGAATTTAATTCAGTATTATTCAAACAGAGGGCTTATTAGACTGCAGGCACCTCGGAAAATATATACGCAAGGGGAAGGAACCAAATCGATGTATACGAAACAGAGATGTTTAGTCTAGAACCTTCATTCAAAGCAACATTCATTCACTACAGCCCTAAAAATCAAACTAACCATCAAGACGTATCCGATAAGGCTACACCGCCAAGCAAATATACGGGGCTCATGATCACATGTGCAACTAATTAGGAGACTCTGTAGTTACCTAAATATCGGCCTTGACCCTATCACCAACGAAACAAGTCGTGGATAACATGCATTGCGAGAAATGCCAGCAATTTCAAGACGAAATTGGGGTCCTGTCACACCAGAATCGCGTCTCCAAGGAAGAAACTCTTGTGGACGCAGCCGCAACCGACGCTTCAGCCTCACTCGCCTCCTGGCCGCCACACGAAATGATTCTATTTGATAGCCTAGAAAAACTTCGTGGAGCATACAACTCTTGTTGCCCGATCTGTCACCGCGCATTTGCATGTGTCAGAAGGAAAGAATGGGTGAAATTCAGCACATATAACACTTTCATTACTGTCTTGGTTTTCGGCGAAAAGAAAGGCGATCCTACATTACAAGTCAGATTTGAAGCTCGTCCGACGTCGCGTGTGCCTTCTGAAAATATTTACAGGAGCCTTGGCGAATACACGAGGGACCTGGGGGACCAAGACCTGTTGGTACAGACGTTGAATTGCTGCTCCAGCTTGAAAAATACTTCCACTGGCTCCACGGCGAGTTTCCAAATGGCTTCTTTCTGGCTGAATGAGTGCTTGGCAAATCATTGGGACTGTGCGAGGACAACTTCTGGCTGGCTACCGAAACGAGTGATTGACGTTGGCGATGCAGATGGAGACAGCCTTCCTCGACTAGTAGAGACGGCGAGTCTAATTAGCCCAAGTGAGCGCACATTTGTAGCCCTCTCCCATTGTTGGGGCCCTAAACAAATCATCACTACAACTACTTCTACGCTTGAAGATCGAAAACAAGGCATTAAGTTCCTAGAGCTCTCACAGACCTTCCAGGATGCTGTAACGACCACGCGCAGGCTCCGACAACGTTACCTCTGGATTGACAGTCTCTGTATAATACAGGACTCTGTGGAAGATTGGATGGCTGAGAGTGTCCAAATGTGCACGGTCTACGAGCGGGCGATCTTCACCATAATGGCTGTGCATGCTAGCGGCGGCGATGAAGGTTGCTTTGTGAGGCGAGACGGGCTTGCGCGGCTTCCATTAGTGCTTCAATTTAAAGCACCGGACAACAGCAAACCGCAGGTTGCATGTTTTCAATTGCCCGGGCGATATCCATCGCTTTTTCCATGCTTCACAGCGAAACTATTCACCAGGGCCTGGGTACTACAAGAACAGTTTAACAGCCGGGCCCGCCTCATGTTCTTCGGAGAGCAAGTTTACTGGGAATGCAAAAGTATGTGCGGCTCGGAAGAGCGCCCTCTAGACGGGTTTGTATTGTGGGATTCTGTTAGTGGATCAGGAAGCCTAGCTGTGGATGAAACGAAACATGATAGTAAGACCGAAAATGATGATCTACATATGAAATGGTGCGAGCTTGTGAGGAATTACACTCGGCGTGGAATCACGAAGTCTTCTGACCGGCTCATCGCTATTGACGGCATTGCTCAGATCATCAAGAAACGTACATCCAATTCATATCTTGCTGGCTTGTGGCTAGAACAACTACCGATTGATCTTATGTGGTACATCCCTTGGGGTCTTACAAAAAGTGGGATTTGGCATGATCTTGCGGAAGAGTCAAAGACATATTTGTCAAGTCGGCATGAGCAGGGTTTGGCACCCACATGGTGAGTATAGTCTAACTTAAATTCATGGCCTTGCCTTTTTATTGACGAACATGTTTCAGGTCATGGTCTTCAGTCGCATTCCCTGTAGACTTCATGATCTTAAAGGTCAAAGATATAAAGATAGTCTGTGACATCCTCGACGCAAGCACCCAAGGCACACCCTTTGACACAAGTGGAACAGCCACCATACGGGGTATGACCCGGGACCTCTTCGTCAAACCGTATTACCAAAATCTACATTTCACCGGTACCGAATCCCTAAACCCATTGATCAAAGAATTTAGAGCAGTAAACGCAAAAGGGCAGAGCGTGTGGCCTCGTTACATCTGCTATGCCTCCAAGAGCAGGCCATCACAGTGGCAAAGATACAAACCATTCCCGATTGAATTCCTCCCGGACGAAATTTTTAACCACACACAACCCGTAACCTTCATCGCCCTTGGCTACATCCCCAGTCTCGATCTTACTGAAAAGTATTCTGTACCCCATTTTCAAGGAGCCTCCCTCATAGCGAGTCAGCGTTGCATCCTGACCCTCGCACTACAGCCCACGCCTGAAGATCCAGAAAAGTTTCGCCGCGTCGGATTCGCCACTTGGACCAACTGTTCTTGGTATGGCTATTTCTGTGTTAGTGAGACGTACAAGCGGGAGTCGTTTCATAGATTACATTCAATCCACGGCAGTCAAGGCTGGCGAGCCTTTCTGAAAGAGATCCCGGCATTGATCCTTGTATTCATATGGGGCGGTCTGCTTCGTCACCCAATTGTTCAGTTTCATGAGAATGGTCCTGTATATTTCCGAGGGTTGGTACGTGGGAATGGCGGGAAGCATGATCATGATGGGGATATCAAGACAAATATAACGTATCGCGAAGGATGGGAGGCTGAGGAAAGGACTATGAAGATAGTTTGACAATATGTGTTGCCGGTAAGTAATCGGCGTGACAGTCGCAATGATGTCTGTTTATGCTAAAAGCTAAATTGTTGAGTATGATCAATCTCTATGCTTTATTCATTGCCGTTCAAGTTGTGAATCCAAATGCTGACGATTTGCTCAAAGGGTGGTGGCTCTCTAAACAATATCATTGGTTGGCGAGAGATATCAAAAGCACTTTCGTGATTAGAGCGAAAATGGCAAATTTCGGTTATTTTGTCTTTATTCAGCGTATTCGATAGTGTATGTGCATGTCAATCGGGGACGGACCAATTTTGCGGCTGATATTTATATTTATATTCGTCTAGCCCTCTCGAGCTTTACCTTCCAATGCGATTCACAATCATCGGTTATAACTTCTAGCAGTCATAAATTGATAGTCCTTGAAGCAGCGCAATGTGCGACTCATCTTTGGGAAATCCCGGGAGCACGAATATAAAAGATCAGATGTTTTCTTACCGCACGCTTGACCCTGGTGAGATCCGACTTCTTACTGTTCGTGCTCCTCAAACGACAGACCGAGATGAACCAGTTCAGTGTATCCTTGACCACTATTCCCTCACTCGATCGCCTGAATCACAAAATGCTGCTGGGTATGAGTGGGGTGATTACATCGCGTTATCATATTGCTGGGGCTGGGACGCGCAAAATCCTTCACGTCGGATATATATCGATGGTCATAAAGTCAAAGTTACAGAAAGCTTGGAAGCTGCACTGTACTCGATACGAATCTCACAAAGTGTAATTGGGGTCGAGCAGCCGGCCAAATATTGGGTGGACGCTATCTGCATCAATCAAGCTGATCCCCAGGAAGTTAAGCGGGAAATTCTTCGCATGAAAGAGATATACAGCCAAGCCATGACTGTATACGTCCACCTGGGACCTGAAACAGAAGACAGTGATCTTGGGTTCCAAGTTCTACAACGCATCGCAGAAGATCTGTCCGACGACGTTGATGTTTATTTGGAAGTTCTCAGAAAACGACTTAGGGCCACAGAAGAAGACAAGAAAGCGTACAAGGCGGCGCTTAGAATCCTCAATCGTCCATATTGGAACAGAGTGTGGATATTACAAGAGCTCGCCATGAGCCGCGGTGATGTTGTGTTTGCTTGTGGAGCGAACGAAATACCCCTAGAAAAAATTCGTCCTGCGTCTAAGTTCTTCAGCGTCAATGGCGAGACTATACTCGTATTACTAGGGATAGGCAATCCGGAGAACTGGCAACTGTTCACAATTTCGTTGACATTACAACTTTACATCGTAACGTGGACAAACGAACGACGTAAACGCCGAACACAACAAAGCATCATTCCTCAGCAGCTGACATACCTTGATCTCCGTCAGCCACTGCTCACGCTCGCACAGAGCGCGCAAGCGACAAGATTACACGATAATGTCTACGGTCTTCTTGGTCTCGCCCCAGATCCCATCTGCAAGAGCATGGAGTCATACATTGACTATGACCTCCCAGTAGAGATAGTCTTCGTAGTCATTTTTGCAAAAAGCTATAGCCAGACCATGGACCCAAGCTGGGCTACGGACTGGAGCTTGGCATTCGACCGCGCCGGTTTCCCGCACGACTGGGAATTGTACTGCTACGACCAATTCGATGGTGCATACGACAATCTACGCGATGTCATTAATTCATCATGCACTAGTCGCGCCGATGGAGCCCGCAAGTCTGAAGTGACGTTTCCACCTAGCGACAACGCCGTGTTGCTGAAATGCTCTGGCTTCCTAGTAGGAAGGGTAGATGGAATGGCGCTTACACTGCCTGTCACTAACGCCGTATCTCTCGTTGAGCACTATCAGCCCGTTGCTACAGCCAATCCATATGGCGATGATGAAGCTACAGCCCGTGCTCTTATCCATACATTATTTGCCAATTCTAAATGGGGTGACGCCGGCGGTGCATCCCTCTTCCACATACCCTGGTTTGCGGAAGATCCGTCCACCTTTTTTGGAGCGGACGGCTCACTCAACTTGACTCCTGGCGACATCGCTTCTATATCACAGCTAAACACACACGGCTGGTCCTCTGCCTTGGGCACAAACTTCTTTCAGTTTGAATGGTTGCGGCGGCGACTAAGCCAGTTCCGCATCGGGAATAAAACATTTCAGGAATATTTCGACACTAAAATAACACAATGCGAATTCCCTGCTCAGCGGATCAAGTTAGACGTCGCGACTTGTCTTGGTGCTTATCTAAAACGACGGCTTATCACATTGGACACGGGACACTTTGGCCTAGCGCCATGTACAATTGAACGAGGGGATGCGATATATGTGCTGCTCGGATGTTCTTTGCCTATGGTACTCCGACAAGTAGGAGAGACGGGACGGTTCAAGGTTGTTGGGGAGTGCTATGTAGATGGTATTGCGAATGGCGAGGCGTTGGCTGGAGTCGAGAGCGGGTGTAATGTGATCCGAGATATTGTGCTCTGCTGAAGACAGAGATAGCAGAGTAAAGTGGCAGATGACACCGTTCTTTATCAACAATGCAATACGTACGCGCAAGCAAATACTTGAAATTCGCTAGCTGTGTGAAAAGTTGCTGCCCATAACTCAATCGAATTTAGACCATTTCTCGTTTAGCAGGGTGGGAAAGCAGGATATGAGACATGAATCCTCGCAGGCTGGATTCCTCGTAGGCTGAAGGTTGTGCAGAGAAAGGGAGTCATGGTTGGTCTGACCTAGAGGATAGTTCAGAGTGCATTTTGAGCTAGACTTGACATTGGGGAATGTACGATGAGAGATGTCGTGCCTTTTTAAGATGTGCAACAGCCGAAACCAGGGAGCAAGGTAAGCGATGCGATTGGTGAATCTTAAAGAGTGAGAATTTATTCACAGAAGCAGGAGTCCAAGACTCAGGGCAAATCAGTGAGACATAGCGGGCCGATTGGCCCTAGATGGAATTCAGAACATACGAAAATGGTATACAAATGACGGTCTGAAGGCCAGATGGGGTTCAATTAGAGAATTAATCAGTTCTCGCAGCGTCTACATGTTTTTCTAGTATCACAGTCGTCTGTTCTATTATCGAATAAACTGGGCTAAGGGCCTTCATCTATTCACCTCGACCTTACTCACCAAATCTCCTCCCAACCTTCTGATCTCATTGTACACAGCGGCCCTATTGACTTCAATATCTACATTCTTCTCTTTCTCTCCTGTCTTCTCACCGTTTCGGCTTCGAAGAGGTACACTATTCCAGCCAGCCTTGATTTTGAAGGAGCGCTGCGCAGTCACAGTAGGATTCCATAATCCCGCTATGCTCGACATTATATCAGAGTCGTAAAACCACAAGACAGCGTCCCCATATACGTTCTGAAGATCATCGGCAAAAAGACGCACAGATTGCGTTGTATCATTTGCCGCAGTGCTCAACGATTGCTGAATCTCAATGTTCTTGAACTTCATATCGTCTCTCTTTTTCTTGCTAGCCTTAGAGTGTTTCGAAGCGACGTGGATCACGAAGTCGAATTCTTGCAATTGAGGTACGAATAGCGACTCTTCTGCGGAAGCTGGCGAAGCTGTTGTCTCATCAGCGGCACGAAGAGCAGCCGTCGCAGCCTTAGCCAACGCCGTCATCCGAGCAGCTACCACTTTCTCCGGTTGCCCTCTATTAGTCCAAGTATCCCCATCTGTATCCAGATTAGTGGCCGCAAAGAGGACAACGCGATTCATCGCCGGATCGATACGTCGCCAAGCTTCGAAGCGTGTCTGGATCTTCTCAATATCCTCAGCCTTCATTCTTCCGTTGCCTGCTGTTTCCGACTCAGCAAGTCCACTTGTGGAGATGGACGAGAAGTCGACTATGAGCGGGTTGTGTCGCCAGTCCCAACGACTAATCCAGGCTAGTGTCCGTAGGAAGCCAGTCGTTGCGCATGAGGGTACTGGCCAAGGATGTGGCTGTAAGAAGGTTCGTACTACCAGAAGCTCGATCAGTTCTGTTGTGATGTGTGGTGACAGGAGATGCGACGCAAACCACCGTTTCGTCAACCGGATGGCCGGCGAAAGCGCCGTATAACGTGTACATAGGTTCTGTATAGCTTGAGTATGAGAAAGTACACGTATAAAATCCCGATTATATAGCGCAAGCGCTATAGCAGCAGATTCGCGCGACTGCGCATCTAGCGACTTGTCTTTTAATTGCCGGTCCAACAATGTAGCTTCACGATCATGATGTATCCGGAGACGGAAGACAAATCCTAGGCGAGTTGTAATGTCGAGAAATGCCTGGTTCTGAGAAGGTTGTGATGGGTTTTCTAAACCAACCATAGCCCCGTACCCTTTGTTGGCTGCCAACAACAACTCAGAAAGCTTAAGTAGGAAAGCAATCTTAGTTCTTTGTATGGCGCACAAGTCATCAGGCCATCGTGCGGATGCTTCGAACTGAAGTACAATGGACGCTGGCGTAGCCTGATGAGTTTCAACAGAGGAGTAACGTAATTGCGCATCGGCAGCCCGAATATGGCGGACAGAGAGTGGAAGTCTCTCGAGTTCACGAATGTCCTTCTCAACTTCAGTAAAAGCATTCATGATTGGTATGAATGCAAAGGTGCCTGATTGTCCTTGGAGTCGTCCAGATGAAATAACATGTGCAAAAGAGTCGTAACTAAAGGCGGCGTCTTCACGGATGCGACCGTTAATGTGCTTGCTGAGAATATAAAGAACGATCTGCTCGAGAATAGACGCAGACGTGTCTTTCGTAGACCAGACTACACTCTCAAGAATGCTGCCATCTTTAAAGCGTCTAAGCTCCGACCTTTCACCCCAAAATCTACGGAAGGATAGAGCCTCCTGTTTATTCTCAGCAGATGGACCATGATCAACCGTCCTGTTAGCGTTATCGGGGTCGGTCGCGAAGTCAATAAGGATATGCTCTTGCGCTTTGTCCTTGGATTTGGTTGCGGATATCGGCCAAGCGCTCTGTTCGCGCAGCGAGAGATTCACGGCCGTGACTCTATCGGAAAGAGCCCCCATCAATGTTGTGTAAATCTTGTGACACGTTCCTACCAACTTTTCGTCATACTCTTCCTGATTCGAATCAAGCCCGAGGGCGCTCAGAGGCACATTTAATGTCGCATCGTACCGATACTTTCTCAGATCCGTGCGCAGGATGAAGGTGGAATCGAACTGGTCGAAAAGGGCATCCCCTAACATATCAATAGTAATTTTCGCCTCGAGCTGCAATCGTGCATAAGACCACGGTGTCATCTTGAACAAGATGTTCAAGCTCCGTGGGCCATCGAAGAGTACGGGAACTACTCTAGTTTTGGGGAAGGTAACATTGTTCGCTTGGAAATTGAAAGCTGTTTTGGACAGGTCGTGACGTGCTAAGAATTGAAGCGTGGCTTTGAATAGCTGATAGCTACTGTACCCGGGAGAGAGAGGTGGTGCACCAGATCCTGGGTTAGGCTGCATTAGGAGTGCCATAAGAACTGCCCACTCGAAGTTTCCGAAACCTCCTTTGCGGAGCTGACTTCCAAATCCACGCTGTTTTAGCCAGACTCTGCCAACAATGCATGCATCTTTGAATGCATCGCAATTTGTAGCACTAGCGTGGAGTAATTTGAGATAGGAAGTGACAGTCGCATCAGACCGAAGTGTGCTGTTATATAAGGGAGTCGAAGCGAGCGATTGGTGTCCGGTCTCGCTATTGTCGCCTCTGGGCCGTACACAGTTTGCTCGTGGAAGCAGCTTTGCTTCTTGAAACACACCTTCGGGCATGGCGAGGAGGATATGAATGCAGCACTTGGAGCTCGAAAAGTCATCGCTATCACCATTACCACTTGGGTGTATGATAATTATCGGCTGAAGCTGATTGCCATTTAGATAGTCGAACGATAACTTGAAGTTGTGCTCCTTGGATTTCTTTATGCCAGCTGCAAGACAAGCCAAGTAGAATGCCCGCTTGTAGAAATATCGATAGTTGAGATAGTCCTTGTCCTGGAAGATGGACTTGGGCATTGTTACAACCAGGTCGATAGCCAGGTCCTCATCTGTTCGGGTCGCTGTTTTCAATGGATAGCTACCGGTAGCATTTATGCTCGCAGGACGATCGTATTGGAACTTGTATTTCGCATCGGTCGGCGGTTGAGGATTTGGGAAAGGTATAGTAACACCGGCAGATCTAAGTGACTTTTGCGCTTCGGCGAGCTACACTCTGTTAGACTTGCGCATCAAAGCGGTGCTGGCAGCATACAAGTAGTGGTTCTCGGCTTGGGAGTTGCTCGATGAGGCCTTTCAGAGTGCGCATAGCATTTTCGGCTGGGGCTTCCTTTTTGCCATACTTGAGCTTGACCTGATCAAGTAGCTCGTCCACTTGAAGCTTGAATACATTCGATTTGAACGTCTCCGCTGTGTAGGCGCCGCCTTGAAGTTGCGCGTCCGATTTTCTGCGCGGTTTCGACTTTTCTTCATGGTCGGATTTTGAGACTGCTTTCCGTTGCTTTGTCGCGGGACCTGCTACCTCTTCTTCCTCGTTCGCCCCGTCTGATGAATCACCGGTTGAGGCGCCATCCTCATTTGCATCGTCTGGCTCATCCATCGAAAGATCGTTTGCGTCGCAGTCGTCATCGTCACTCGAGAAATTGCCATGGGTAACATCCTCTCCAAAGCTCGCATCACTATCGCTGTTCTCGCCGTCGTGTTTCAGCTTTCTGCGCTTCGTTGCGGGCGCCATGTCTAGAGTTGTTGTGAGTGCACTTTCGCGAATTCAAAAAATTTCCTGACGATGATGTGGCGCATGAGTCGTGCCTGCAGCTGTGGCTCGTGCCCTTCCTTATCGATAAGTAAAAAGTTTGGGGGGACTGCCGGCGCCCGACGTCGGAGAAAGAGACTAGTGGCTCGGTCTAGCAAACTGACATTGCCTCATCGCCGACAACAAACTGCTGTGTATCTATACAGACATTGGTTCTCATCCTTCCACCGACCTTCTCGACTCTCACTTTCCCCCGGAAATGGCTGTTTCCAACTCGACCGAGAACGATGTTGAAGTTGGGGAGAGCATTCCCCCCATGACAGCGCACGTGAGTCACTGAATCATCAATACATATCGGCATTTTCTCACTGAAGCGCAAAGGCTGTCAGCGTTTCGCTACCGACATGGAGAGCGAATGTGGGATACGAAGAAGGCGAAGAATGGGTGCTTAGCAAAATGAAGACTGGCTATCCACGGTTTGTTGGATCGGTTTTCACCATTTGTACGAAATGAGTCCTGATATCAGAAGGTTCTTCATCCATAAGGTGATCCAGAAGTTCGCCGCCGAAATTGCCACAAAGTATGGACAACCGGATGAGCAAGCAATGCTCTTTCCGACACATGCAACTGCGGCGAGGTGTCAAGATTTTATTCTCCGACAGGCTCCGGAATTGAATGGCCAGCAAGTACGGGTTGTAGATCTCGTACCACGTTCAGAGAAAGAGCGCTCACAGGAGTTTGACATCATATCTCCCAGGATATCCGCAGTATTGTTCCCTGGAAGCCATTTCAAGCTTGCTAAAACATTCTGGCAGCATTCAGGAGAAGGCGTCTCAAGCCGTCGCGCTGAATATTGTCAGAGCTTGTTTGCCAAAGATGTGTTGATCGACTCGAAGGAAGTCTGCAATGCACCTAGAACCTGCAAAGGACCCCGACGATACAGACAGAAGACATCAATCGACCTCACCGAGTCCGAAGATCGTCCGAACGGAAATGAGAATCATGATTCTACTCGGTTTGTCGAAGAGAGATTTGGGCGCAATCTTGACATTTCCCAGACTAAAAACGCTAAGCTAGCCGTACGAAGACGCATAGCAGGATCATTGACCGCGAATGTTGGGTTGACCGAAGCATTGTCCCTGGAGAAAGATATTGACAGGACGCGCGATGTTGGCGAGTTCAGCGAGGATGATGTCTATCTCTATCCATGTGGCATGAACTCTATATTCAGCGCTCACAGAGTTATGATGTCAACTAAGACTCCACTCAAAAGTATCGTATACGGGTACGGATTAGCTAGCTTATTCTTAAAAATAAAACTAACTAGAATAGGTTTCCCTATATCGACACATTGAAGATAGTAGAGAAATTTGGTCCAGGCTGCCAGTTCTACGGTTTCGGTTCCTCGGAAGAGCTAGACGACCTAGAGAAGCGATTAGAAGGTGGTGAGCGCTTCTTGGCCCTGTTCACTGAGTTCCCTGGCAACCCTCTGCTACGTTCACCGGATCTTGAACGCATTCGCTATCTCGCCGACAAATACGGGTTCTACGTGGTCGTTGATGAAACCATTGGTAATTTCCTGAACGTCAATGTTCTACCTTTTGCAGACGTAGTCGTCAGCAGCCTGACGAAGGTGTTCAGTGGTGACAGTAATGTCATGGGAGGAAGGCAAGTGGGCTCATCTGTACACGGTTTGATACTAACCTAGTTTCAGTCTTGTGCTCAACCCGAAGTCGAAGAACTACAAGGTTCTCAAACGTGCCTGGGATGAAACCTATGAGGATAATCATTGGGCAGAGGACAGCATCTTCCTTGAGCGCAACAGCCGTGACTTTGTTTCACGTATTGAACGCATCAATGCCAATGCAGAAGCAATATGCGAAGTGCTACTTGCGCACCCTCATGGTCAGTTCACTCGATATTTGTTTTGACTCGAACTAACTCTATTGTAGTCAAGAAGGTCTACTACCCGAAGCACAGCGAGACGCGACCATTCTACGAGAAGTGCAGAAACGCAAACGGTGGCTATGGTGGACTGCTCTCAGCGACGTTCTACACAAAGCAGGACGCTACCAACTTCTTCGACAACTTGGATACTGTCAAAGGGCCTAGTCTAGGCACAAATTTCACACTCAGGTATGACTACACCCGTCTCAAATTCAACAGAGCACGGTCACTGATAGCATTGTAGTTCGCCATACGTGATATTAGCGCATTACGGCGAACTCGATTGGGCGAGTAGCCATAATTACCATACTACAAACAGCAAACTAACAGGCACAGGCTGCATCATGGGGCGTCGAAGCGGACTTGGTCCGTTTCAGCGTTGGTTTGGAAGAAACGAGCAAGCTGGTCAGCACTTTTCAGCGCGCCCTTGGAGCCATTTCCCTGTCATGAACACCGTTCACCAGCTAGCGTCCCATGTTCGAAGCGTACACTAACCCGAATACAACATCTGTTTAAACTTTGCCCTCGTCAACCCTTGTCTTACCATCTGCTTCCTTGCGTTTCGCGTTCGCATTGTGAGAGCTCAGATCTATGGCTAGCGGAGTTAATTTCCTTGGAGCCATGTGTTCCTCCACTAGGCTATGCTGCGGGGATGTCTGGCTTCCTTCGTGTGGGTGTTGTAGATCGCCATACCTTGACCGCATTATTGTTTTGATGCTAATAACCACAGAAGCCCTCGGAAAGAGCGCGTGTGAATGTTTAAATGACCCACTACATCGATAGGGCTTCAGTAATGCGTTTTGTGGAGATCCGATCCTGACGTGTCGTGTTTCAGCTAGTTTGGGGGGCGGGAACAATATGTACGTTTGCATGAATACATCGGAGCTCTGTGTATCTGTGTAATTTACAGCAACAGAACTATAGAGAACATTAGTGAATTCCCGATGGTTGCATTCACTAGCCTTTTTTTCAGTCCGTACATAACTCTCCTGCTTATGATTGAGAGTAAGTCCTCTATAAGCCTTCCATTATGGCATAAGCATCTACGAACACCGGCAATATACGTATCTGAACCCCGTTCAAATGTACAAGTACACGTTGTTCAACATTGCCTATACATCAAGATCGGCAACGTTTGTGGCCCCGCGGACGTACGGCCGTACCGGCATTTAACGACTCATTCAACCCCAACCCTCAACAACTCGCAATTTTCTTCATATCTTGTTGCCCAGAAATCGTGGCAACTAGTAGTCGGCGAAATGGGCGCAATACTTCGACCGGCTTTGCTGTACAGTACAGCCTTGCCCAACATTACAAATCGCCCCTTACTAGTGTTCACGCCTACGAGTCATGCCCCATCTCTGGTCACAACCTCGGGTGAGGCCATTCAAGCATCAAGAGAATAGTAACAAGACAAGTCCTGGGGATGGCTGCCATCGCAGGAGAGGAGCCAAGCCTAATCCTTCTCTTAGTTCTGCCGCGCAGCACCCACGCACGGCACGACAAGCATGGCTGTTGGAGCAAGCCAGCCGTGCAGCAGCGCTTCAGCACTGCATTCTTAGCCAGCTCATGACACTCTGGTAGGCTTACCCCGTGGGTAAAGTTGAACGCCGACTACATGCCCGGCCGCTGTACGGGAAGGGAGGGTGACTAACTAGGAACGCAGTAGGCAACAGGATAGTCAACGCCCGGGGCTGGGATCAAATCCTTTGGAAGTGTTCAACAAGCAGAAGGCGTTTCCCGCTTTAGACTTATCGCGGTCGTTCCAGCGTGCCGGGTGGAAGGTGAGGGAATAAGCCACCTGCATATGGGGAGCATGGTCAAGTGCCCGAGCATACAGTGCGGCCAATGGTGGCACACGGATAGATGAATTATATGTATACCATGGGTGTGTATGTATGTGATGGCCCCGTCCGAGGAGATGCAGTCCAATGTACGGCTGCCACTGGTCATCCGCTCAGTTTCCATCACCACGCTCCAGGGAACTGCCAACCCGGATGTTGGCTCTTTCAGGGTAGTGAAGTATGGTACTATGATGGTACGATTAAGCTACGGCCGTGGTACCATCTTAGCACAAAAGCCATGCCGGTTATTGCCATGTCCGTCACTAAAGCCCTTCGTTATAGACTATTGTTAGACGAGAGATTCTAGCCTTAGTGCAGAAAGACGACGCAAAGTGCCTTGGGCTCCACGGAAGGATTCAAGTGACGAGTTCTAGTGAGCATTGATTCTATTTTCTGTTCTTCCAAATCGCACCTCTCCACAGAGCGTCGAGAGATACCGGACAAGAAGCACTTTGCGATCACGTGGACAATTGCGATTATTTCCCCATTAGGGTCAGTATTGCGATTCGGACCCCTACAGATAGACACGATTTCAATCATACCCGATAGCACCGGCAAAGCAGAGGCCAATTTCGCTTGTTCTTACGCAGCATAGCTGCCGAGCACTCTTAATGTTTACAGCGGTCCTAGCCTAACGGCCACACTTCAGGCCCCCCCTGTAGCCAGGTAGGTGGTCCGCACACACATGGTTCTGGGGCCAACAGGTGGTGTAGGAAACAAACGAGCCCAGGGCATGGATGGGAGATGCAGGCGCGCAATGCGCACCGCCGCAGGGTGAAGGGGCCCCGTGCGTATCGCATGCTTGGTCCTTTCGCAAACGGACAGTGACTGCGCCTTCTGCCAATCGTGGCTCAAACAAGAGCAGGTCATGCCACGGTGCGGGGAACACGGTTCTGCAGTCTAAGAATACAATGCGTGATCGCCCAAGGATGTCGAAGCTTCGGTTGGCATCATGGGGAAGTAGTTTTCCTGGCTTTTGGAGGAAGAGGCTTCGGTCGTCGCGTGGGATGAAGCTCGACAACGTGACGGCTGCAGCATCCAGGACTGCGTCATGGTGTTGCTATTCTAGGCCGCATCAGTCCATGGCAACGACAATCTGAAGGGCGCTCAACTTGTTTTCTTAGGGGCGGTTAGTCGGCGTCCTAGCGTCCCTCCGGCATCGTTTGGGGACCGGTTAATCATACGCAGAGCACAGAGTTCACATCTAGCACACAGTGGGTCTCAGCATACCGGCGTCCATGGTTCGCCGGTAGGATTGAAGTAAGGTCCGGGAAGGCGGGTTTTGTTGGCAGCGCCGCGTGCGTGTTGAGAGTGCACTGTGCACAGAGGCACGCCGAACACGTGCTTCGGCAAACTACTGTGGCCGTCCGAAAGCGGAGGGGCAGGCCAATGAGAGGGGACCCGACCCAACGTCTGCATCATGTCAGACATCGCAATGTTCCAACATGATACACGCTCTGATGTTTCACCCTCACCGCACCGCCTGGCAACCGTCTGGAGAGGCGCCATGGCGACAGCGGATCGCAACCGTGTCCGGACGGGCAGACGGTCAGTCGGTCACGTGCAGCGCCCAAACGCCCGGCGCGCCACAGGAGCAATGCGACGCGATGCATGATGAAGCCGTTGCGCTGGAAAGCCTCCACCATGTCGTCTGCACGCCAGTCCACTGTCCCTCTCACGACCGCCCCCACGGGCTACCGCGCCGGCTCGGACTCAACATGGCATCGCGGTCGGGGCGGAAATTAGCGCGTGAGCGGACAGCACCACTCTGCACTCTCTGGCCTCACTGGCCTCACCTCAGCCATCCGCATGCGGCCTTGGGCCAGGTCGTATGACAGGGCCTCTGGAGCCCCGTGGCACTCGCAGCGCCTTCGATGCAGCTTCCAGAAGCACCCGAACGGCGGCCCTGGCAATCCAGCCGGCGGGAGGACTCGACCCTCAACGGCCGGAGGCATACGCTGGCGCAAATTTAGAAGCCATGGAATCTCCCGCATCCCTTCGCTCACAAAACTTGACATGGTCAGCGATCGCGAGGCTTAGCCAGCGTCATGCTCGACGTGCTCGCGACCGTCGGGAGGCTTGGAGATGAAGCAAGTGCACGCGCCACGACCCCATTCGCGCGACGACCTCATCTCTTGTCGACTGTTTGCGCAGTTCAGTCTAGTCGCTCGCCCGGGCCCCTGAGACGCTACAGGCCGCTATGCTGGAGATGGTGCCAGCGTCGTTCGCCTGCCGCGGCGCCCCATGCTCGCCACCAACAGCTTGACGGGAGACGCTCGACGGCCCTCCAGCGTGTGCGCATCGGCACGCGCTACAGCCGGTGGACGGCGACAGTGGACAGCCAGCACACACACACGCACACACGCACACACGCACACATACAGAATGTGCGCCAGCACCCAGGCGGCCACGCTTACTCGGGGCCTGCAGCACGTCGCCGTCCTGCCGTGCGGCACGATGAGCAGCCCGGCGGCGGCGCGCCCTCGTGCCTCCCCTCCCCCAGCAGCGGCCGTGACGCCCCTCTCATCACCGTACCCTGGAGAACTGCTGTCGTCTCGCTCGAGCATCCAGGATTCTTGCTGCGGCAGGGGCTGGTCGCTGGAGCGCTCTGACACTAAACGGTCGGAAGCTTGGCCGCACGGCCGGCTAGGATGAGAATCCGTCAAGGCACCAACCAGTGCCAGCCGCTTTGCCGGGAATGGGAGTGTTGGCCTCGCAGATGTAATGTTACTGGGTCTCAGGGCCTATACCAGTATATACTTGCCAGCAACCCCGGGCATGGCGCAGGCCACCTCCAGAGAACAAGACCAAGGTGCAAGTCTGCCTTGCGCGCTCTGGTACTTTTCATAGGGCTGCTATAAACCTCATACTTAGGCATAAGCCAATGCAGGAACACAAATGTATGTTTACCCCCACACCGTCCGACCTTTAAACACATGACGGCCTCATCCTGTTGATCATGACCCCACGGTCTCCAACACAACAACCCAAGACGACCACAATCTCACGACGACTTAGAAACCGCGCCGACCAACATCTTTCCGTCCAACCTCCCGAACTCCCACAGTTGCGGGGTCTGCGCTCTCGCCGTGCCGCAACGCTTCCTTTAAATCGCCGCACTTCTACCAACTACCCAGCACCAGAGGGCCACATCCAGTCCTGGGATCCCAATCTCGACGCCTTCCCACGTAGCAACACTTCACATCCCGCTGAACTATCCGAAATATCACAGTCGAATTTGCTTCTCCAAGAGGCTCTAGATATCGCAACCTACCACTCGCCTCGAGACCCATCCTCCGCGCTAGGTTCTATTCCGTCGGAGCCGGAGCGAGAGAGCTACCACATCCATTCGACATCACCCGCCGACCTTCTTCCCTCACCTTTGCCTTCATTGTCAGGTAGCCATACTGCTACTGAATTTGACCTGCGCCTTTCGGCGGATCCAGAACCACCTCACGATCCATCGCTTGAATTGCAAGATATGAGGTATGCGCCCGATTCGCAAAAAAATATCTCATAACTCACAATATTATTTTTTTTTAGCACTCTGGGGTTTATGATGGCGCCTGCACCGTATGGTATGGAGCACCACTACGGATCTCCTCCGTCTATGGAATCTCCCAGTAAGCAGCGGACCCCACCTAATACGACCGGATCATTGACCAAAATAGGTTACCCACCCATAAGCCAACCTTACACCGATGCTAAATCATCAGCCTCGTATGCTCCTACTTATTCTGCAAGCCCCAGCATGCATGGTCAAGGTCAATCAAGAAGATCCACTGAGCCTTCCGGAATGCCGCCTTACCAAGGATCATCTCTGCCACGAAGTCCATACCAACAGTCGATGGGTCCTATTCGCACAAGTCCGACCCCGATGAATTACCCTTCGAACTCTGGCGAGCCGTCAGCGATGCTGAGTTCCGCACCACAGGCGTATTCGTACCCTGCGATACACTCAAACCTTCCTCCTGCATCGTTGGGCAGCAACACATCCAGTTATCCACCGTAGGTAAACGCATGTACGCATTTAGAAATGCGACTGACGAGGAATAGGCCTCCCCTCTACCCCCCAAGCAGCTACGCCATGAATGAATATACACCACTCCCGACTACTTTATACCCAGCTACTACTTCACCTGCGCCTTATCCTTCATACGAGCATTCGCCTAACCTAGCGCCTCACAATGGTGGACCTCTTCCTGGGTCTGCAGCGAACCAAGTGAACCCGACAAATGGACCAATGCCGCGAATAGTGCACTCGCGACCAAAACCTCAATGTTGGGAGCATGGTTGCAACGGACGTCAGTTTTCCACATTTAGCAACCTTCTGAGACACCAGCGCGAAAAGTCTGGCACAGCGGCGAAAAGTTATTGTCCGCGCTGCGGTGCCGAGTTCACGCGTACGACCGCCAGAAACGGGCATATGGCGCACGAGAAATGCAAGCCACGAAGGACGTCAGATTCGAATAGGTAAGCGGCAAGGCTGAGCATGACACGCTCGGGCTGACCGCGAGACTGATCTCACGACGTATCGTGAGCATGACTGCTCGATGGGTTTCGATGGGGGCGTTATGGACCAAAAGGCACCAGAAGGTGGCTTGCGACAAGGAAATCCAACATGATAATATTTTGGAACTGTCGACAACCGTCAGCCGCCCATTGCGGCGCTCACCTCACGCCTGCGCAATTTCAACCACCCATCTCGCCGCCCTGGTGATGCGAGGTGTCTAAGTTGAGAAGCAACACTCGGTGGAGACGAAGAGGATGACACTAAGGACTATGCATAAGAGATCGGAGTTATTGCAGCGATATCACACAACACTTTGCGCATTTGGAATTCTATTCTTACTTCAAGCACATTTTGTATCGCTTTTATCCTTTCATCTCAGGGCTCACTATTTATACATTTGCAACACACGAAAAACGAAGATACCACTTTACGCTGCGGCAGACTCAAGTGCTGAGTTTGCCCAGGAAAAGATATTTGATCTGTCTGCACAGAAGCTTTTTCATCCTCCTGTGCTGGATCGATAAAGATGAAGATTTGTGAGGGCGCGCGGTAGCCATGGGGAGGGGCGCGTGGATCGCCCGAGAGGGCCGCAGAGGCTATCGCCCCAAGAGCTCGTGCGAAAGGGGAGAGGGTTACGGGCGAGAGCGCGGTTGCAAGCCTTGCTTACACGGGACGGATGTTACGCTATCGACCAATCGCTTCCGGCATGACCTAAGCGGCCTGGACGTTGTCCCAACGCAACACTCATCGTGCAGTCATTGAACATTCACCGCCCCGAGGGGGCGGTTCGTATGTCTCTTTGCGGCAATTTTCGGCAAGTTCCGGCACGCCGTCAAGCCTCCATGTAGCCCCTACTGCTGTAGAAACAAGCAAAATACCGAAAATGCCAACCACTGTCAGCACTTTGCGAACTTTTTTTTGGGTGACATATCTGAAATCCGCTTCTCGAATTCCGTGTGGTACCGGCGCGGTGTCACGCTAAATGTTGCGATTAGTACAGGGTTCCCGTCTTTTGCTCGAACGAGTAGCGCGTACGCAGTGACCTATCTATGTACTGGTACGTACTGGTACGTACGGAAGAATAGGGATACCTGTGTGGGGCTAGTGGGCGCGATGCAAGCGACTGTGCAATTCGGCACACACCACGCACGTACGTGCGAAGAGCCAGAGTGGATCACCAGCCAGCCAAGCGGTGAACTAAAACGCGTGTCCAATTTTGCGGAGTTTGCCGGCGATAAGTGGGAAAGGTGAGGGTGTGCATCTAATGTGTATAGAGTGAGATGATGTATAGCGGTCGTAGTTTCGCTGATGGGCGTACGAGTGAGCACAGCACAGTGATCAGATAATATGAGACTAGCGGCTTCAAGCCGGAGAAGAGCAGCGTGGGTTGCAAAACGTGTGCAGGGCGGCGCGTGGGCGTGGCGGACGAAGACTTGGGGCGGGAAGCCTCGTTTTGCCAGCAGCCCTGGGATACCCAGTACCGATCAGTCGTTTCTACATGAGACCCCGCCGTGCCTTACATGAGATGGCTAGTCCGGCGGTCTGTACGACAGGAGATTTTCCTTTGGGTCTGGGTTTCGGAGGCCTGCCCGCAATGCAATGAGTGCGTCAAAAATCTCCAACATTGCCGCTGCGCATATGATGACATTCCGAGGTTCGACGCGAGTTCGCCTTGCGCTCCGACGGCGCGCATCGGCACCGTCTCCGACTTATGTCATCGACAGTAATAGCTTCGTTGGGTTTGGGGTGCGTGGAGTCATTGTTGCGCATCTCTACCGTCGGGGGGGGCGGGACATAGTTAGGCTCCGACGCGGATGTCTTGTAAACTCCATAGAGAGAGAGATTAGCAATGATGCGATGGAACTCCACACAGAGCGATACATTTACAGGTCGGTATGCGAGCGGTCACGTGCTAGGTAAAGTGGGATGAGTCAAGGTAGCGTAAGGAACCGGACCTAACGGTGCCTTGCGGACCAATAGAGCCGGATTCCGATATGACGGGGATATCCTTTCTTCCCCACATGGCCCGGGGGCCGGCAGCCTAAATTTAACGCGGACGCTGGGGTACCCTGAATGGATTTTGCTGCGATTGCTTCGACTGCTTAGAGGCTTGGGTGGTGGGCTTGTCGCTTGAACCTTCGAGCCGGATGCAGTACCCTGTGCCATGAGAAGTCACGCTAGCGAAGGCGATGCAGTACTTAGGGTGAGACGCTTATAGAACGTTATTAAACGAGCAAGACCCGTTTACAGAAGGTGTCGGGTAATACTATGCGAAATGACACTGTATGATATAATTGTTGTCTTCTTGATCAGCGAGAAACGAAAGAAAAGCGCAAGGCCTCCTTCACAATGCGGTTAGCGTCGTACGCTGGGTCAACGCAGAACGTCAGAACGTACGAGCCGCGTGCACGGGATTTCGCGTCTTGCAGCTTGCGATTGGTCGCGGACATCCGTTCGTGGCGCAGCACTACGATTGTTGCTCGTCGCAAGTCCATTATAGTGCATGGGTATGGTGCGTTCGATGTCAAAATTTTCATATTCGTTCAGAATTGTTGCCGTGCGCCTTGTTCGTCGCAAGGAATTTGTGATCTCAATTCTGCTCTCACGTGACAAACAGGAGCCTCAAGTTCGACTTCAGCATCTGTCAGAAAGGGAAGCGAATGCGATGTGACCACCAGGACACGTCTTACACCGCCCTTTAACTGAAGACGATTTGCCCCGTCAGATCGGGGAACTGCGTTTCCAGAAGAGTGCTGCTGCGGAAGGTGTGCGATGTGAGTGGTCCACTTGCAGACCGTGCCGCCGTTACAACAGAGTTCTGACATGAACTTGACGACTTCGCTGACAAGCAGATGGCATCCCCATTCGGGCATCCCTGCCAGACGGCTGTGCGGGAAGGATGAAGTTGCATGAGTGCTAACTGTGGGCCGTCCGGTGCACGTGAACCAAAGTTCCAGAAACGCAGGATTTTGCGAGCGAATCAAGTCAGCAGCGGTCCCGCGCTCCATGCCGATCATACGAAGCAAACGATCGATATCTGATGGATGGGGACCGTCATCGAATGCCAACACCCGAGGGTAAGACTGGCTCATGTTGGGTACATAGGGCTGCGTCTCGTGTCACACGGGCTGTCCCACGAGGCCGTCTCCTGACACGCTGTCCACGAGCTTATCTGCGTGTGCCTATTTGTCTGTTGCGTCGCTTGCGCGGCCCGAACATCGAGGTCGAGTCATCGCGCATGAAGTGTGGTGTTGTCTGACCACTTGTGCAGTAGCGTTGTCTCTCCCAGCACCTGCGCTACCAGCGGTATCCACAATGTCGCTCGTGGCCCAAGCTGCAGCCAAGACGCCATTCACGGCCCTGGTTCGCTCAATTGGACCCCGTGGAATGCTGCATGGAAGGCCTGAAAAGTCGACCCGTGCGAGGGCGTTTACGTGACCGCATACGGCCAAAATAGCAGGGTCCAACATGATCGCCCTTCGAGATGATTCATTTGCCTGTTTCGAAAGCGTCTCTGGTAGGAGCCAGTTGGTATCTCAAGGGCCACGGCGACCCTTCTTTTTGCATCAGGTGAGCAACCATCATAGATATGGACATGCCAGCGTGCGAGCAATAGCCATGTTTTGTCGGACTGCGGCCGGTAATTTTTCGACTCAAATCATGTCCCTGTAGGACCGTCGCCTAGGAGCCGGCGCACGCCATCTTGGGGGCTAAACGGTCGCCTGAGGCCTCAATGTGCCGCATCCCAACCGCCGCAGTGGAACCAAGGACTCAACGGGAGGAAGAACAAGATGCGAATCTATTTGATCCTTCTGTAAACCTTTAATCGACCGCACTTTGCATGTGCACAAGCTTTCGTATTTGCGGAGACCAGCCAGCCACGCACAGTCAGCAACACCAAAGGAATTCTTGGTGAGGCTGCTTCAAGGCTTTTCCACAAGCCTCTACCTATACCTAGCTGGACCCGCGTCTGCGGCCCCTAGCACGCCAACCTCGTGAAATTCGTGGCCCGGCATATACGAGGATTCCTCACGTCGACGCTGCGACAAGGACGCAACTTCTGGTCGCCCGCAATATCTTGAAACCGTCCATATCGGACTCTTTATAGCGGGGGCGCCATGTCGGTCACCAGCATGGTGTTTGCGTGCTGGTGACAACAAGAATGGGGGCCGCCCACTCTATCGTGCCACCACCCCGGCTCTCGTCGTAGGCTACTAGCAGCCGGACATGGCATCCTAGTCTCCCTTCCAGGTACCAAAGATAAAGTCTACTCCACAGCTACTTTATCTACCTTGATGTCGTATGGGTTACTTGACGAGGTAATCATGCCATATCCGTGCGTAGGCCATGGCAGTCTAGTTCATCTCGTATGTTTCCTCTTACAGAATCGCGCTGTATGTTAGCGCGTCTAGAAAATCGATGCGTAACGAAACAGGAAACTCCGCGTAATCACTTCTGGACTGTGGCTGGCGGCAGAGTTGGCCCGAGTGTCTTTTTTTTGTAGACTTCCATTCATGATTCCATGGTTCAGAACATCGAAAGCTTGGGCTGCGTGGTTGGCTGCAGAGCAAATGATTTTAGCGTAGGAGAATGTCACCGCCAATTTTAAAACCCAAATAATAGCGCTTTGCGTCTGTTCATACTAATTTTTCGGAGGCACCGAGCTGGCTTGAAGTTTGTGTTGTGGATCCTGAGGCCATCCCGCGACCGTATGCAGTGTGACAAAGACACTAAACGCGGGGAAGAGCCCCTAGTGCGAGATGGCGCGGGAATGTCCGTTGGTTTACAGCATAGCGACGTGCGTTGACTTCGGCGATGTGCTATTGCAAACTTGGCCCCTTTGAATGCTCTGTCTTCTACGAGTGGGGCTTGTGACAGCATGTTAGGATATATTGAGACACGTCTTCATGCGTATCTCCTAGCCTGCAGCTTGCTACGCATTCCAGCAAGCGCAAGGGCGTTATGACTGGTTGAAAGGCGTAGGTAGGGCTTGGCCCTTGGATGCTTGTTCTTGAAGAGTCAGTTATCGTGTTCCCATATATCGCACCTTATTGTATGATGCAGCTGCAGCAATGACGCTCCTTTGAGTCGCAGTAGCATGATTCAACATGTGCTTTCGGCGGTGCGTTTGTGCTCCAAATGTTCACATGCCGGGGCTTGCTCACAAGAAAGAAAGAGATGAGTATAGCTAGAGGATATCCTACAACCTCGGGGCGAGACTTGATTCTGCATCAATTGCGGTTGTAGAAAAAGGGCGGCCTTTTGCATGATATCACGTGACGTGGTCCCAACCGAGAATGACTCCGACGACCGAAAGTCTTGGCAGCGACCTCACGATTCGGTGACTCTTAACCTAACTCCATTTCGATTACACTGGGGACATTACTCCATCAACCATCCCAACGACAATAATCATTACAACTCACACTGTAGCTATGCCTCTGGTCTAGCTTGCACAAGCAGATCAACTGCTGCAGCATACGTCGCCACGGAATCGTGTCCACATTGCCGCTTGACAGAGTAACAATCCGCGTTTGCGCCCAGCATCCGCCATCATGTTTCCTTTAATGGTCGTACTCTTCCAGACACACTTTTCACACACAAACTCTCGGTCGTTAAACTTGTCACAACACGCCTCTTGCGAACGGCGACGACTGCATAAGCCTTGAGGTCACAGACCTACAGTATCATCACAACCTCATTGAAAGTCCTTTCAATAGAAGAACATACCTATCATGGCCTCCATATTTACATTTGATCCGGATCCTCCGCGAGTTTCAAGCCCTTGGGCAACGGCAACGCCTCCACCGGATGAGCAAGTGAAACAGCCTCTCAATCGCAACTCTAACAGTGGCGATCCCATTGACATCGCAAAAAGGAGGAGGCAGGACCTTGACCCGACACGCTCTTCTAGGGTGGATTACAGCACTATTACTAGACTTGAGGCCGAGCCTCAAGAGGGCCCAACGGAATACAAGCTGCACTTGCTCCTCCGCCGACGGAGGTCCTTCATCAGCTCAAGTACTGGACGCCATGTTTCTGGCTCTTTGCGTCGCAGCGATAGCTATGCACCCGGTTCCGCGAATCGAAGTGTGTATAATTTATTGTCTAGTACCCCACCCCCATTAAGCGCGACCCAGTCTCGGCAGCATCGCCTAGAACAACTCACCACTCAGATGCTCTGGCGTCTTCAGCAATCATGTCCGCATCATGGCTCGTCTTCAATGGCTGGAGTTCAACTACAATTCCCGGATGAGGCAAGCCTTACTACTCCTGTCATGCCTCACCGACTGTATCCTGGGCTAGAGGAAAGCAAGGGTGCGTTGTATGAAATCGGCGTAGCCGATGACGGTGAACTAGTCGGTCTTGCGGAGGATGAAATGGAAGAATCGTTGAATAACCTGCGTGCTATGGCTGCGAGCTTAGGTTGTCAGGTTGACGTAGTACGCATGGTAACTGTTGGCAACTGCGAGTGGATGGAGAGTGGTACTACGCAGCAGCCACAAGTACGGACATCAAAGCTTCTCGTCGCCGAAGCCTATGTTCATCCGGACAACCAATTGATGAAGCATAATCATCAAGAACACGATAACAAGGGCTCGCAACACATAATTACACAAGTTTCCTCACCTCAACTTCGTGTCTCACTCACAGGTGCGACTATGTCCGGCAAATCCAGTCTACTTGGAACGCTTTCTACGAGCACTCTCGACAATGGTCGAGGAAAGAGTAGACTGAGTCTTCTAAAGCATAGGCATGAGATTGAATCTGGAGTTACTAGTTCTATCACGCAGGAACTCATTGGCTATGGAGATTTGCCGGAACCCGGAGGTAATACAGCCTTCACGCAAGTCGTGAACTACGGCTGCACAGACATATCGTCGTGGACCGACATTCATACCTCTGTTGAGTCTTCTGCAGCGGGAAGACTGGTGTTTCTCACCGACTCCGCGGGCCATCCCCGCTTCCGCCGTACTACAGTGCGTGGTCTGATTGGCTGGGATCCTCACTACACCCTGCTATGCATACCTGCCGACAACACCGAGGAAGCAACAGCAAAACAAGGTTTACACACCAGCTCTAAAGAGATTACGGCCTCGACAGCAATAGATCTGGACCTGTCGGGTGAACATCTTCGTTTATGTTTGTCTTTGGAACTTCCACTTCTGATTGTCATCACAAAGTACGACCTGGCCAAGAAAGCTGGTCTCAAAGGGGTTTTGACAAGGGTGTTGTCCGCTCTGAAAGATTCTGGCAGGACTGGACGCATCATTGCGGATCCTGCTATGACATTATCTCGGCCAAATCTTGAAATAATACCCTCCGCTGATCTTTTGGAGGCGGAGGAGATCTCACAGGCCTTTAATCAGTCACCTCTTACAACCGTGCCTATTGTCTTCACTAGTGCTCTCAAAGGTACAGGTCTGAGCAAGCTCCACGCGCTTCTCCGAACCCTTCCAGTGCCCACCGTCTTTACGCCGCCCACTGATGCTCAGGGTACCTTATTTCACATTGAAGACATATACACTACATCCTCGGTACGGTCCAGTCCCGAGGAGCCTATCATTGTCGGCGGCCATCTACGCTCCGGCCAACTAAGCATTGGAGACTATCTCGATTTGGGACCATACCCAGTGGACGCAAGCCCAGATGACAGCGACTCTGGGAGTGGAAGACGTTCATATCGCAATTCACCAGTACCAACGTCCAAATCATACCCAGGGGCCTTACAAAAAATATCTACAGTGTCTAGCCATGGACGCAAAGCCTCCACTCTGTTGATAGAGTGGCGCGCTGTTCGTGTCACGTCATTGCGCAATCTTAGATTACCAGTGTCAACCTTGCACTGCGGTCAAGTCGGTACAGTCGGTCTTGTACCTGTGCGTGTGCCCATTTCAAGCTCTGCGATCACCAGGATCAGGAAAGGAATGATACTGTCGAACAAACACACTGAAGGGCACAGGATTATAACGGTGCAATTTACGGGCCCTCAAGCAAAAAGCGCCAAGGCATTGACTATAGGAAGCGCTGTAGTAGTGTTCTTCGCCAGCGTACGTGCCCCATCCAAGGTACTTTCGGTGACTCCGATTTTATCAACAAACGAGGCTGCAACTATGCATGACGATGCGGGGCCAGAAGAGGAAGGATTTGGCTTCGACTTTGGCTTTGATGAGGATCCGGCTAGCGTTCCTTCAGAAGAGGCTAATGGGGGCGGTGCTACGGCCGTGACAGCAACCGTCCAATTTCAGTTCATCGGCTCTAGGGAGTTTGTCGAGGACGGCGCGAAGGTCCTAGTCATGCCTGGTGGTGGGCCGGGACTCTCGGGGAGCATAGAGAGGGGCGAGAAGGGAGTCGCCGGCTTAGAAGGATTTGTTGGGCAAGTGATTGAAGGGAATTCATGAAAATAGGTGAGTAGCTGTCAGTGCGCTTCATTGACGAGAATTGACGAAACAGTGCATAGGGTATGTTTCAATGTCCGTAGTAGCGGTGTAGTTCAGCTATGCTGATGCCGGACTTCATTGAGCTGCGTCTCTGTAACATTTGCGGTCACCGCCGACGCATTTTGGGAACACGAGTGAACGTCGAACTCTAAATTTCTCAAGCTGATGCATAATTTCTTCTTGTTTTCTCGATCGACATTTGGTATTTTGGCGTGGGGCGTTACCTCTTGGCATTTGGCGTCATCCTTGGTTCTTTCGGTCACGTCTTACCTCGCGTCTTACTCACCAACATCGCAAACATAGTTTTCGCCATTCTTGGCCTTACCAATGACTATTTTCAACTTCACTCGCAGTTTGCACTCTATTTTGCCTCACACTAGCCGCTATCCTTAACATGCACTAATGCCCGATGCCTCAGTGCGGCGTCAGCTGTCCCTCGTATTAGCAGCGCTGATGCGAGGTTATCTCGCTCTTCTCGTTACGCTGCACAATGAGGCGACCGAGGCAACACCGAAGTCGGCGCCCCTCCTTGTTACACCTGAACACGTTATTGAGCCATTCGTCTCTCTTAGAGTGACAGCGGAAACTCAGACACAGACGAACTCGTATCGACCCGCAGGCGTCGGCGCCCATCAGCAACGCCGTCCGTATTAACGTGACGATCATGCCCTCGCTCGTCGTTTGTGATGATAGCAGATAGACTATGCGTAGGTCTATAGGCATGGCACATACAGGTGGGCGGGTAGCGTGGGTCTGTGGTTCGGTGAGGAGTATGTGGGATGTCCCCGTGCGTGCCGTGGCCCCCTAGCGCTGTGTCAGCGTGGACGAATGGGGTTATTGGGCGGTGCAGTGCCGCCTGCTTGCGTCCAAGGCCTGCGGGAGAAGGTTCAGGCAATGGTGTGCCACTTAGTCTGCATGGTGCATTGTGCCGTTGGCGAAAGATTCAGGCCACGGGCGTTGCAAGGTCAGGTGCTTCGTTCCTCGGATAGGGCAATACTGTTGGGAGGTGAGACCATTGTGGCGCTCTTGGGTAGTACAATGTCATGGTGATCTTCGGTTTCCGACATATGAGCTGAGATGGCCGCATTCTGGCAATGCGGGAGCGGGACGGCGCGTAGGGTGGAAGTTTAGCTGATGTGGCGTTAGGGTGATTAGAAGGGGAGCATTAGCCTAAGTTCTCGTGCGAAAGCTTGTTGGAGCCATGTGTATCGTCTCGAGAGACATGCAGAAAGTAAGCTTTGAGGGTACGACTGACTAGGGTTAGTGTACGTGGTGCTAAGAGTGTTGGAGGAGGGCCTAAGTGACCACACAGTTAGCGTTTTGGCCTTAGAGGGCCTGAGTGAAATTTGAGGTAGTCAGAGCAATGTGTCGAGCGTTCGATAGTGTTGGAAGCGTGGCAGTGTATGCGATGGGACTAGCATTGGCCGATGGTGGAAGACAGATCGTGTTTGAGTCTAGTTTGGCACCCCGTGTCTTGATAACTCACTATCGAAGAACTTTGCGCAAGTAGATTGGTGCAGTAGTTAATGAACGGAGACCGTCTCGTGTACGCTTGGTAGTGAGATGAGTTGTATATATGGCTACGATATAGTTACCAGGGACCATTTTGTGATCAGAGTGATTGACATCGGATTCATAAGACGACTAGATTCATCGTAAAACAATCTTCTTTATTCTCGTTCTGGAAGAATTGTCAGATATAAAATTTGAACTGTAGGATTTCTGATTTAGATATGTCGTAATAATAGTGGTTCGTTACCCTTCCTCATTTTGAGCCTAGATAATGAGCCATAGCTTCCATTCTTGCAGCGATGCCATGCGCGCCTGAGGCCTCTTCGCCATGCAGTCGAGATTCATAGGGCCCCTTTAATACATCCGCCATGAGTCACTCTTTTTTCTGTTTTTCTACCGGCACTCACTCCGGTGGGGCATCCGTCAACGGCACATACTGGACGCCATACAACTTCTTTTTCTCAATGCTCCCATCCTTCTTCTTGTCTACCACATATATGTGTTGCATATATCCCTCCTCAACCGGGACAAACATCCTCCCTGGCGCCTTCAATTGGTCGCTCAACTCAGTATGATGCTCGGCGGCCGCAGCGCCAACATGGATCGCATCGTATGGCGCGTTCTCAGTCCACCCTTTTCTTCCGTCGCCCTTCACAAATTTGACTTGTCCTGAATCCAGCATTTGTCTACCCTCTTCTGATTTGGCCATGTTGGTCTCGGCCATGGTGACTAGCGGCTGGATGTGATCGATACCAATGACGGTGCCAGTGGGGCCAACGAGATTGGCGAGTACGGCAGTAAGGTAGCCGGAGCCAGATCCTATATCGAGAATTGTGGCGCCGGGGTGTAGGTATGAGAGGAGTGTTTCGCAAGCGGAGGCGTGCATGTGCGGGGCGGAAATGGTGGCGCGGTGGCCGATGGGTTGGGGGGAGTCTTCGTAGGCGCGCGAGGGGGCGTAGTGGGCGCGGTCGACCTTTAAATGCAGTTAGATTAGTATCTAGCAACGTCCAAAGGGGATGAATAGAGTTGTATACCTTCATCATAGCTTCCTTGACGCGATCGGACTCGATGAGCCCGTTCTTGGCCAGGTTGGCTATGAGTCCCTCATTAGTCGAGCCTGAGCTTCGCCACGCCATGCCGATGTTTCTAACTTGTCCAAGGCCGCGTACGGGGCGGAGAATAGTCTTGAGAAACGGCAGCGTGAATAGAGTGACAAGGGACGCAAAGAGAAGCTTCGATGGAGGGGTTCGCGGGAACGTTGTGACAGGAACTTAGGGTACTGAGTACTAGCAGGTTCGCTTGATAGGTATTTAATAGGTGTTTGAATGAGATAGAGGCTTACGTCCGTATATCGCGGGAGAGATGTCAGGAGTATGTATGTGTCTGTGCTAACGTCATGGTTAACAAAGCATCTCACCAGGTCCCATAGGGCTGGAATCCGGGGTAGCTTCGTCCTTGACCCACCTTTCCGCGTCTGTTCCGCGTCGGCTGAAAACAAACAACAGAGCTCCAATCTCCTCTCCACACGCCCCATCCGAAGTCTGCCATGGACAATCTCACACCGCAAGACCTCTTCTCCCCTTCGAAAGCGCGACAGCAGCGTGCACAGGCGGCAGATTGGGCGCAGATTGACTCGTGGTTATCGTACAAATATGCAGGGCGCACTATTCCGACCTTCGAGCGCAACGAAGAGACATTGAAGGTGCTCAGAGAGCTGTCGCTCGCAAACGAGAGAGCAGATGAGGAGAGGATGGTGATGGAGAGGATGGAGAGGGAGGCGTGCAAGGAATTGGAAGCGGACGAGGTATGAGAGGTCCGCCCCAGCCTACCATCGCAGTACCTTCAGACCCTGATCAAAGCAGGCAACTCGCAACCCGGACGATAAAAAGATCCTCCAAGCTATCATAGCCAATCTCACCCCCTCTGGCTCCGACGCTTTACGCGCTCTCGCCTCTACGGCCGTCACCTTGGACACAACGAGCGCGAACCCTGAAACACTTGCCCATGCCCTTATCGCCCATACTACGACCTCCCAGACTCTCGCGAACAGTATCACACATATCCAAACACTGCAGAGATACCTCGATAAACAGCAATCCCTCCTTCGCGCACAGCTCAACGAACTACAAACGAACCCAGCCTTCTCCGTCCCTCCATCGCTACAGCGCCAGACCACCGAACAAGCACGCCAGACGAAACACTTGCGAGCCAAGATCCGTGAATACGAAGACAGGCTATCTTCGCTGGAATCTTCACACACAAAGAATGCAGTTACACCTACGTCCAAAAATGCCGGCTCGGCCGATGCGATCGCAGATATGCTTGAGCAGCAGACGGCGTTAGGCGCCTTGAGAGATCATGTGGAAGCATTGGAGCGGGAGGTGGATGTCTTCGCTGGGCTACCAGCAGATCGGGAGGCTGCGAGAAAGGAGGTAGGGAAGCTGGAGGTGGAACTTGATAATGTGAGGAGGAAAAGGGACGCATTGTTCGAGGGGTTGGTGGGTTGAGTTACGAGATAGAGATCTGTGCATTCTCATGGCTTCAGGCTAGTATTGAAGATTTGAATGTGTTCTCTATCAGGTTCAAGGACATGCGATTAAGTGCTGCGATGAAGCTAAGCATGCTACGCATACATGGTTCCAACGGCATTGACTGAAGCCAATTGTATATTGCCTGTGTACTTGATAAGACAGGTTCACCTAATAAATCTTAGAAGTAGAATATGGGGGATCAAACAAATCCCACCACCAGGTATCACAATAAATTATGCACGCTCTGTTGCCCTACACTTTTGCCCCTCGCGCAGCACCAGCACCAACCAGACTACGATTCAACCTTCTTCAATCCAACCTATGCCTGCTCAACTGTCCCCTTTTATCACTACAACGTATTTGTCAATGCTTCGCTCTAATCTGTTAATCTGGCTTAATCCAAACTGTCTTAACCCCAACTGCCTAATTGCTACCAATTTGAAGTGGCTCTATTTCAATCCAATCATCACTTGGACTAACCTGAAGGAGGTTGAATCCCTCCATTGTCAATTTTTGTTGATCCAATGAAGACAAAGAGTCAACGGGGTTGAAGAAAATCAGCTTGAAGCTATGAATATACAACTATATCGCAATCGCCATTGATCAATGAGAAATCTAGGATGAAAAGGAGATTGTATCTTATATATACACACATGCTTCGTTGTTTGAACAACATCGATCGCGCCCTGTTGTTACTATCTCACGCTTTGAACTATAATTGAGATGTTCTCTTGAGCATCGTGTTGCTCATTTGGTTAAGGGTGGACTACGGATATGACGTAATTGCCATTATCGATGCGACTGAACCCTTTGCCAAAGGTGGAGTCGCTATAAGGACAGACCTATAGAACATTGAAAGCATGACCTCCTCTGCTTACTATAGGATATACTTTCCTTTGACTTCCGGGACTGTGACTGTGAGCCAGCGATAGTTGTGATGGGTATGCAAAGCCTATAGCTGTTGACTTTACACAAACATCGATACGTGCTGCTCATTAAAACCAAGTAAATACCTTTCGGGATTGAAAGTAGTATGTTTCTGGGTGATGTTACCCGCAAAGACTGTATTCTAGCATCGCGAAAGGATAGCGGAAGGGATTTGGTGCACAGTGATCCCGTATTCTGGCATCTTGGTATGATTTCCAGATGTCTGTCCAAACCAAATACCAATGCAATTTGTATCCACCGTTAGTATCCTTCCCAAGAGCCGGATGTACCGAAGGTGGCGGTCAACTTAACGGGGGCAACGAGCTGCGCGCAGTAGAGGTCGGCAGCATCACTGGCAGTGTGCCTGACATCTATAAGCTTATCTTGCTCATGGTGATGGAGTGACTATGAACCACGCTTCTCCCTGTTTTTCGGCTTCCAAATCATCTTCGCGATCTTGGAGGCTTTGGTAGCCTGGTAGGCTCCTGAAGTCTAGACTTGTGCTAGCGCAAGATCGAAAACGCCGAAGATAGCGGATTATGTATGGAAATTGGATTAGTCTATCAGAGTGTCTCTGAGCTGATGATAGATGAAGTCATAGCTCTGGATTGATAGGGTTGTTAGATAGTAGTTGCCGATGTACCAGAGAAACTTTGAGTTCTTGATCTCGCTCAATAGTGAAAGGAGCGGCCTCTGGTCTACGTTGCTTGCTGGACGAGCTGTGTTCCTACTCATTGCTTTACTTAAATTACAGCGAAGTGAATAGTGTAGCATATGCGGGCAGGCAAAGCTTCAAATGACGGAGACGGTTCTTAGCTAGGGTGCCTACCCTCACATGCCACCGATGCTACCATTCTGGTTCAATGACCTTACAGTACAGTACAGCTGCTTCCTGCATTCTGAGTATACGATTTATGAACATAAAAATCATTTCTTCTTTGTATGTTGTTGCTTCGCTCGCGCATCTTTTCCCTATGCGGAAAAGGTTCACCTCCCACTCTTGTTTTCAAAAGTGGGATACCACGTGCCATCTCCGCCGTCGCGCCTCAATTTCCATCCACACGCACCCAATTGGCTCAAACGGCTCTCCCGCCACGCAACGCTTTTCGCCGCCTACGCGCAGATCGAACGCTAACCGCCACCATTGTCTTCGAGGTGCCGGGAACTACTGGGATTAGGCCTGCAACCCCAGATTGCTCAGAGATACTGAAGATACCACAAATGGAACGGAGACCTGCGTCCCACTTTTATGATAGGAAGAATGAGGGACTTTGGAGCTTGGAGGGTCTGGGCAGGAGGGGATGGTAGATGTAGGTTGTAAGTAGAAGTAAATGAAGTTTATAAGTCGTGAGGATCCTTCCCGTTGGAAGCTTGTCGATTACCGCAACAAGAGTGGAGGGTACCTCGTAGCCTTGTTTGCTTGCACGACCAGATTCAACGTGCATATTACTGCCTTCGTGTTCATTCATCTTCCCTCGGATCGTCTCACCAGTCAAGGCTCATCATCAAGTTCGGGAGCTTCGAGACACCGGTTCGCCATGTCGACAGAAAAGATACCAGAATCCGTCGCCGACATTGAGAAGTGGCCTGGTGGCTTGGCAAACGATGAGGCCACTACGGTCGAGGAGCAGATGGGGATCTCAGAGCCTGTGAACAGGCTCGAGCGTTGGGCCAACAAACTGGATGCACTTGCGGGTGTTGAGGCTCGAGGTATCGAGAGAATACCGGAAGAAGTGAGGGAACGAACGTTGTCAATAAGGGATTATCTGCAGATGTTCATTATGTGAGTATGTCGAAAAGAGCTTCTGGTGCAAATCACTAATCATATCGTAGCTGGTTTTCGATGAATTGTACTGCAAACCAGATGACTTTGGGGGTCTTAGGCCCGGTCACGTATCATCTCAGCCTGGTCGAGTCAATTGTGTACGCAAAGATTCCACGAAGAACCCGTAATGGAAGCTAAACACTGGGATAGTATATGTATGTTCGGCACGATTTTCGGCTCCATCTGTACTGGGTACATCGCTACGTTTGGGCCTCGATCTGGTCTTCGTACCCTCAACGTAGCCAAGTACACAATGGGGTGGTGGCCTTCCAAGCTCTGTGTCATCTTGAACTTGGTTATCGAGCTAGGCTACGGGTTGATCGATTGCTTGGTCGGCGGCCTTCTTCTCTCTGCCGTGAATGGAGGAGGCATGTCTGTAATTGTCGGCATCGTCATTGTTGCCGTCATTACGTGGGTCATCGCCACCTTCGGCATCCAATGGTTCCATAAATTCGAAGCGTAAGCCTTGTATTCTTCTTAATTCACAGATCAGTTGCTGACCTCTGATGAAGGTTTGTCTGGGCTCCTACTGTTCTAGTCCTTTTCGTTTTGATAGGAGTGGCCGGCCCGCACTTTGATACCACGACACCCTCAAGAGGCTCAGGGGCAACGCTCGCCGGAAACCGTGTGTCCTACTTCTTTCTAACGGCCTCAGGTCCACTAGGCTGGTCTTCGGCATCCGCAGACTACGTCACCTACTACCCCAAGACCACAAACAGGTATATCGTATTTGCCACGACAGCGGGTGGAATCACCTGTGGAAAACTGCTCATTGAGTTCCTCGGGATCGGACTCGGGGCTGGCTTGCTCAATAACCCGTCTTGGGAGGCTGCGTTCGATGCTAAGGGTGTAGGAGCACTCGTAGTCGAGTCGTACTCCCCGTTAGGCAACTTCGGCAAATTTTGCGCAGTAGTTCTCGCCCTTTGCATCGCAGCGAATAATATCCCAGGTACATATGCAGCAGCGCTGAACTTCCAGCAGCTTGGGCGACCCTTTGCGAAAGTTCCTCGCGTCATTTGGAGCACATTCGCCTGTGTCGTGTTTACCATTATTGCTATTGCCGGTCGAGACAGGCTGTTCGATATCTTTATCAACTTCCTCAGTCTGATCGGGTACTGGACAATGATCTGGATCACCATGACCTTTGAAGATGAATTTTTGTTCCGCAAAGGGAACTTCAACTGGGAGATTTGGGACCGCAAGGATCTGTTGCCGCATGGTTGCGCCGCGTTCTTCGCGTTCTTAGTTGGCTGGGCGGGTGCTATCTTGGGTATGTACCAGACCTGGTACACTGGTCCCATTGGTGGTCTCATTGGCGACGGCGCAGATATTGGTCTGCCCATTGCTCTTGGCTGGACTGCTCTTGTATACCCACCAGCGCGGTGGTTGGAGTTGAAGGTGCTCGGCAGGTAAGTCATGTAGCAGTGTATAGTATGCGAGTTTGGGTGTTGTCATGTAATCTGTTCATCTTAGTTTAAATATGTAACTCAATAGGGCGGATTGCAAAGCACCACAGTTTCTCCAGTTTTAGAATTTTCGTGCACTCCACACGTTACGAAGTACTGACGGTGTGCGTTCAGGTGCTTCGGAAGGTCTAGATGGGAGGCTCCATTAGCTGAAGCTTTTTGATGTTTACACCCTAACTTCATATGAAGACTCTGGTTTTATTACCTATGACAGTATCGCCCTTGGCGGAATAGCTAGGAATCAAGTTAGACCTTAACCATTGGCTAGGGAGAGAACTGGCGTGACTACACTTGACTCAAATATTTGAAGCGGTATTCGAGATACAGTTTTGTTGGAAGTCATAGATATAGGCTAATTCGTAGAATATACACTGTCTATATTGGTATTCATGGACAAACCCCTCCATCATGTCTGATCTCACCGTTCATTTCTGTGCCTAGTATAAAATATTAAGTCTGAAAACTTTTCATCGTAGCTCGAACACGTGATCCGGCTTGCCTTTGTAGAACTTCTGCCGTACAGCCTCGCCATCCATCATTCCGTGTATATATGCCTCTCCAATGAACTCGTAATGTCTGAATGGATCCATGCTCTCAGCTTGCGCTTGCCTTCGTTTACGCTTCTCGAAGAATGTCGCATCGCCTTCGCTCTCAGCTTCGCTCTTTTCTTCTTCCTTTTCCGTGTCTTTGTCTGGTACCTCCTCTTCATCATCATCTTCCTCGGCGGTAGGGTTAGGTACATCTACAAATGTACCATTTTCTATGGCTTGTTCCTTTTCCTCGTCGAGTTTCTTCTTATATCCTTTAAGTTTTTCCTTAACATCCTCCATCCAGCCGCTCTTCTTCTGCATTTCTACATAACGTGCCTTACGAAATCTGCCTTTTGCAGCATTGCGCATGGAACGCGCTAACGCTTCGATACAGTCTTCATACTTTTCCCTTGCGCGCTCCTCCTTAGTCTTAAGCTTTTCGTTCTTTCGTAAGATGACAGGGACAGTGCATCCATAGATGACGCAGATCCAATCGCCTTGCCTGACATCTTCCGAAGCAAGGCCCAATTTACCCTTTTTGGTGCGTATCAGAGCTCGGTTCCAAATCACAGCCTGGACTCGTCTGCAGAACTCTGCAACAATGGAATTGCGCTCGTTGTATATCAGTGCGGAAGTGTCCACTGCATTGCTGCGAAGGCCGCCTTTCATGATAGTTTCCTTGCACGCTCGCATGTAGTAGTAAGGAGGATTCTCGTTGTGCATACCGCGGTCCGCCACCAATGTGCGCCAAAATTCATTTGGCGGATCGCCTGGGTCATCGTACGGTCCTCTACTCCTTCGTGCTTTAGACCAGTCTGCTAGATCGAGCCAGGCTGAGGGTATTGCGCCAGATTGAGAGACATGCGAAACTTTATCAACTTGATCGAAACAAAAGCCCTTGACGTATAGACTGTAGTGGCCCAAACGAGCTCGTCTGCGAAACTTTAACTCGTCGACGTTGACACCGTTCCTCAGCTGGCCTGCGCTGTAGTTTTGACGTCCATCTTGTGGCACACCTACAAGAGGATCTGCATTCTTTCTACCCATTTTTACCATGTCCATACCAGGATGGGGAAAGATGTCGAAAGGAGCTCCAGCGGTAGTTGCTACCCAGGAGGGTAGGCGCAGATCGTCGACTTCCTTGAGTTTAAAGCCCTCAGCCTCGCCGGTTCCACCAGATGAATCATTGGGATCTTTTCCGATAGTGCCAAACCAGAACCGACTAGCTGGTGTACGACGCGTACATCTCGGTGTGGCAGCATGCTCACATTCGCCTGCGAGACACTTGAACCATTTTGCTTTTGCATCATTGAAGTACTCTCTGTTAGATTCCCTTCTTTGCCATCCACCTTCATGCTTGAATATAGTCTTTGCCTGAGGGCGCTGCTCCACAGGTAAGGAACTATGCTCCTTCGGTCGCCAGTCTTTTGCCCATGGTCGACAAAGTATATCTAGCGCTTGGATTGTGCTTACTTTGCTTGCACCCTTGATGCAGAAGTGCAGGAATTCCTTGCAAACGTCGGGATATGGACTATTGTAATCGAGTGGATATGGCTTCTGTTCGAGAGCATCCGAAAATACTTCAGCAATGAGGGCCTCCTTGGTCCGTTTCGTCACTGAAGATGGAGGGTGGGGAGCTGCATCTCGCGCTATGGCAATGAGGGCATAGATGGAGTCATGCGGTCGTCCACAGTCGAATATGGACAGCGATGTTACCAGGTATTCCAAGCTAAGCAGGCTTCGACGGAATGGGCCTTCATCATTCGAGCCATCTTTCGTAATGGTCAGGGGCCCATAGCCACCACCTCGGTGACTGCGGAAAATTCTCGCAGTCGCGCTCACAAGGACGCTGGCACCAAGTTCTGATACGTGCTCGAACCAGTATGGAACCACATCATCTTTTTTCATGAGTTCCGACAATCGATGCGTTGCTGTTTCAACCTCAACGAAAAGCTCCACAGCTATTGCCAAATCACCCCAGCTGATCTGGTCTGGGCCACAATACACCTTCGCCTTTCTAGCGAGTGCAATTTCCTGCACAACCTAAACACAGTCAAAAGTGCGCAGATGAAAAATTGTTTACATTCCGTGGAACGAAGGATACATACCCATCTCCTTGAAAACCAAGCGCGTTGCATAAGCACCAAAAGCGCTTTCCACTTCGGGGAGTGCTGCTGATCAGTGCACAGCCTGTCGAAATCTTTGAGCTGGCTGATCTCATCTTTGATGAACTTGATTGCTTTAGTGCTTTCGTCGTCATCCTCGCCAATCCAGACGCATATTTCTTCCGCACCAGTGTATACAAGCGACATCAGAGATACTTGAAAACTGCGTTCTTCTAGGTTCTTCTGGTTGATGCAGATGGCATCGATCCAGATAGTACGTTCTTGGTTGAGTCGAAGATACTTCAAGGCAAGGCCCAATGTTTGCGATACGCGTTTCTTAAATAAAATGCCGTTTTTCTTGATCATGATGGTGTATGTACCGTTATCTTCATCACCCCATCGCCACGACAGAGCCTCGTATGAGATTTCTTTTCCGAGCCTGGCGCCCTTCAATACTTCTTCCAATTTCACAGCGTTGAGGACTTCTTCGGACTTGATGTGCTTCAGTTCATCGCGCTCTTTGGCTCTGAGGATCTCCTCAAGCTTCGCTATATTGACAATATCTTGAAGTGTTCTAGTCTCTAGAACATTTCTGAGCGCAGAACTATCCAAAATATCGTCGAGATGAGGGTTAGTTGCAGTATGGCCGGTGGCACTAGTGTTGTTCAAAACATCTCCGAGCTTAGCGTTATTCGGAATATTCACGAGCCCAACAGTCTCTAGGTACGAATCGATTTCTTTACGAAGCGCAATATCTGCAGGCGTTGGGTCCTGCTGATTGCCTTCGAGCGGTGGGTTCTCAGCGTTGTTCTCGGGTCTTGGATTGTTGCGAGGCCCTGCCAATCTCGCTTTACTGAGGAGATCGTCAGAAATATTTAAGAGTGTGTCCATAAGGCTAGCTTTATTTAAGATGGCCCTCAGCCTTGTGATGGTAGGACCATCGTCTCCAATATGTCTCAATTTGCCATCGCCATCGAATTCGGCCTGAAACATCTCGCAGTCAATCTGTGGATTTTCAAGGACCCCCGGGGAGAGTCGGAGTAGTCTGATGCGATTTCTGTCTGTCGGGAGGTCCGTATATTCGTACTCTTTAATGCCTGTAGACGCTTCAAACTCAAGAAGTGCTGAACGCGCCTGTCTCTTCCTTTGCTTCTCATCATCATTGCCTAGGCTGCTAGAGCCACGTTTCTGGCGCGCGGTATTCATACTAGAAACGAGACTAGTACTAGGCTGGGACGATGGTATGGTAACAAACTGGGCACAGGTTGACTCTGTAATGTGTACCGCAGGAGCAAATGTACAGAAAATTCCCCACAGGCGCCTGTGAAATTAGGTGAGCCGGGGAAAGCGTCAAACGATGTTGGACAATCCAGCACCAAGGCGAGCGAGAACAATAGCATTGTTATAAATACCTACATACTCGCGACTCTGTTCGAGACCCACCTGAGACCTGCACTTGAGTAGGTATGTTGACGAAGCCACATTAGGATACCACAGACGACGTATAACGCCATCGGGCGATATGGCCAATCAGTTCACTGGGTTATGCGCCGATCTGAAGAAGCAATATGCAAGCTGAAGTCGATCTTCCGTTCCAGGACGGAGGCTTGCGTTATGCAGGGTTTTACGCGAGGCTGAGGTTTAGCCTTGCTGCAATGTCGAGATTGTCATGCGAACTCCTGGGGGTCCTGAACGTTTGTGACGACTCAAGCTTCGCATAGTCCCCGAGGCGACTCGTTAAATTATACCTATTCGGTGAGGATTGGGAGTTCAGCTGCAAGGATGCGACAGAGCATTGAAGGCTAAGTTCCAGCCTCGCCACAATTGTATTTGAAGTCGATAGGCGTATGACGATAGTACGTGCGTGTGGTTTCAGCCTCTTCATTTCTAACAGAACGATTATCCTGCTTTGCTTCGAAAAATTAGGTCAGTGAGCGCTGGCATTGACTTCATCACAGGAAGTATGTTTTAAGTCGAAATCGACACCAATTACTAAGCGAGTGTTCAGTCATTGCATTTTGACTCCTCCAAATTCGAAAATGAGAATAAAAGCGGACGATGTGGTACGAAGTGTAGAGAAACTTAAACAGTTTAACGAGTGTCATGGGAAAGAGCTAGCGCTAGATTTTTCAGTAAGCTTAAAATAGAACGCTTCATTCACATCACCAAATAAATTCACGACGGGAAGTAATGTATGTAAGCGTGAAATGACCTTGCTACCAATTAATCATTAAAAGGGCTATAGCTAAGCTAAGCTACCATTTCATTAATGACGACCATTCAATGTCATCCCCAGAATTGTCATTGAACCGCAACAGCCCCTGAAACGTATCGTACTCCGAGTCCCTCATCATAAACTTAGACCTTACCTCAAACGTGACGACATCCAGCCAGCGAAGGTATGAAAAGACGGCTCTAGACAAGGGCTGCGATGGCTGCGTTGATGGCAATACCAGCTGCAATGAAGGATCCCATGCCAGAAAAAGCGGTTGGAAGAGGCGCGGCATTGGACGGTGATGGAGGCCCGCCAGGGTATGATGGAGCGGTGGGAGGCTCAGAGGACGACGGAGCCGCAGACGATGGTGTTGGAGTCTCGGTCTGGCCCGTGGTTGGGTTGGCACTCCCTGGAGGAGATCCCGAGGACGCAGATAGAGCTGAAGAAATAGAGCCAGATGGACCTGGAGCCGGTGCTGGTGCAGATGAACCTGGCGGAACCGGAGAAGAGTAGCTTGGGATCGGGGCCGTAGACAACCAAGAAGTCTCACCTGGCGGAGGAGCTGCTGGCGTCGTCGGACTAAGCTGGCTGCCGCACTCGGTGATGGTGATGGTGGTCGTGATTGGCGCGGCGGTTAAGCAGACATCTGGCGAGTCAGTATTTCACTCATCGCAAAGAAGCCATGGGCGAAGGTACTTGGACCATGCTCATTGAATTGACTGTCGATACCTTGAACCGCACCGGTAGCGACGACAGCGCCAGCGATTGCAGTAGCGACAACAACAAATTTGAAGCCGAGCATATTGAAATTGGAAAGCTGTTTGTGATTGAGATGAAGAGATGCTGAGTTGAATGTATGCGCTAGCGAAATGTTTCGCTGAGATGCAGCCTGGAGTAGTGTGGTGGAGTGGGGGGAAGGGCAACAGTGAGGTGGGAGGTAGTTATAAAGGACGATGGCGGCAGCTGCGGCGCTCGGATCACGCTTGCTGATCCCAAAAAGGATAGAGAAATGACGACAAGCTGCTCGAGTGAAATCGTAAGAGTGCCTGAGGGGTACGAGTTCGTTTGTCGACGGGAGCCGGGGCGCCTAAGGCCCAATCGAATCATCATGCACCCGTCTTTTGCCGCTACCCAGTATGCGTAGGATCAAAACTTTTCAGATTGCTCGGGTGTGCTTCATACGATCTGTGGCAGCCTAACTCTTGATGAATTTCCAGAGTTTCGGCCTTGGCTGATCCGCCAAGCAGTGAAGGAGCATGCACGTGAGGTCCCATCTGAAAGCTATTGCGCCACTGGCGTCATGGCTAGCTCAGAGCAATCAGTGCCTCATTTCCGGGACAGAGAACGCGGCCTGCCTATACCGTGATGGAGTGGCAACGCGCCTTCCAGCCCGGCATTGAGATAGCCTTGGCACCACCTGCCTCCCCAAGACCGAATGCGCAGCTCATTATCGTCTCTTCCTCATCCAACTACCTACACTCGTTCTCGCATGCTCTTTTCCTGCGGCCGGCCTCCAGCTAGTTGCTTTCACCTCATCGTCCACTACACTCCTTTGGCCTTTCACCCATCGCCAGCTCTCCTATCATGAGGGTTTTTAAGCTTGCTGCGCTCGTCGGTGGCGGCCTCTGTGTTGTTGTGTCTTCAAATGGTAAGCTCCAATCTCCCGCATCTCCTCAGAGAGCATAACAAGCTTGAATGCACACAAGATGTCCTTCGCTGATTTTTGACTCCAAGAACTTGTGCTCCCTGAGGACGCTCCCGCCTTCCTAGTCGGTGCCAATGTTTACTCAACCACGACTCTGTACACCACTTCTTACTTCACCGTCACCGAATGCGCCTCGGGCGTCTCCGATTGCCCGACAAATGCTGTGACAGTGGTCACGTCGGTTGCCATCGCTTTGACTACGACGACTGTATGCCTGGTGACGACCACCCCAGACCAGCCTTCCGCAACAGACCTGCCCTCAGTCTCCACTACATCGATCTGGACCTCTGGCATACCAATTGTCACGCCCTCAGCTCCAGCTGTGCCTCCATCGATCTCGATCACGACAAATTTCAATACGTCCGGTTCGGGCATAGTTCCATACCCAGGGGTGCCTTCTACTTCGAGTCCCGAACTTTCAGCCATTTTCAGTTCTGGGGTCCCAATAGGCCCAGGTCCTGTTGTCCCGTCTGTAACGTTTCCCAGCGCTCCATCTGCCTCGCACTTTCCGATGATATCCGGTCCCATACCGAATTCGAACGTGCCTTTGCCTCCAATATCTGGCAATCCTTCTTTGCCGAGCTCCGGTAAGCCATCTGTTACCAGCTCCAATGGAGAAACCGTTTCTAACTCTGTCTTTTCGTCAGCTTCGTATCCCAGCGTGTCTCTGTTCATATCAGGTTCTGTTGTATTGTCAGCTTCGTACCCAGGTATATTGCCATCTGTCCCACTCTCTGGCATCCCTCCGGCTCCAAGCTCCGGTATAACGTCATTTCCAGTGTCCGGCAATGTACCTACATCAGACACAGGTACAGCACCAACCCCAAATGCATCGAGCCCAGGCGAATCACTAGGTCCCAGCTCTGGTATCTCTCTCGTGCCGACTTCTGGAATTCCATCAGGTCCGAGCAACGGGATTCCGTCCACTACAAACTCAGGTGTCCCAGGCCCTTCACCGTCAGCCTCAGCGTCCAGCTTCGCGTCAAGCAGCAATAGTAACACAGAGGGAACTAGAACGTCATTTAGATCATCTCCCGCTGAGACTCCGTATAACCCCTGGCCAACATCGGCAGGTACCACCTCTGGGCCTGAAGAGTCAGGCACGGAGGGCACCAAATTCTCCTCGGCTACGTCAGCACCAGCACAATCCAATCCAGCCCAGACCACTGGCAGCCTGTCTACTCTGACCGAGTTCTCGAGTTATCCAGCTCCAATTCCACCGGCAACACCGAGTAATCCCGGCTCTTCAGCTACTGAAGGCACCACCACGACGCAGATTACGAATATCATCACCTTCCCACTCACGACGGTAGTGACAATGCCGACAAGCAGTCGTAACTACTCTACAGAGACTGCGGGTCTGCCTACGAGCCACGGTACTGGTGTCTCTGGATATCTCCCAACAGGGACCGGGTAAGTGGCTCTCCTCTTCCGTGTAAGCAATACAGTAGCTAACAGCCTGAGTAGCTGGTGGCCAAGTGTAATCAACAATGGCACTGTCAATCCACCAACCCCGACTGCGCCGATTCCGATCAACAATGAGGGCCAGCAGGCGTTGGGATCAGGAAAGAGCTCTATCGTAGCTATCGTCGTTGCGCTTGCATTTGCTCATTTCGCTTGATTCACTTAGTACAAGTGCCCCTCGGCTCATGTCCGCCGTACGGTAAGGGTTATGGGCGGGCTGTTGAAGTGGTGTCTCAGGTTTGTGGGCATTCTTGCGATATTATGCTTAGCATTAGCAGGGTCTGCACTAAGCGGCATACTTACACGTGTGTTAATGGAGGTTAACAGTGGATGATATTTCCTTTGTTATATGACGGATAGGACGTTTCTCGCAACATGCTACTAGTTACAAAGTCGGCCTCAGACAGACAGATGAGCAGATTATATAATGTACCTTTTATCAGGGCCGCATGTTTTCGTCTTAAAGATTTGTTTCGTGATCCAAGATCTTAGATCTGGTCAGTGGTTTGTTGAATGGACAATGCTGGGATCTCAATGATGGCTCTTTAGATGCGTCTCGCACGGTATTGATATAGCTTATATCGTATTCCACTACTAATCAGACCATGTTGACCCGACGCTGGCCATTTCTACGCATATCCTGTCCGCGACATTCATATCGATATATAATGGTCCAGTCGTGTTCTGATTGATAACCACTATTGTCCCTCCAGCCTAACAGAAGCTATTATCTCTATCCCATCGCTCTACAGAACGATGATGAGATTTATCTCTAATATATGCAACGGCCTGGTCCAGCAGCATCGCCCACCTCAGATTTCGAGTGTGAGTTTGAAGATTGGGGACGCGTTCTGGTTTGATACTTTCTTCTTGATGGTCCCGCTGGAAGAGATGCTCAGCGCACGAGCTCGCTTGGTTTGTGTGGGTGGCGTCTTGTTTCTTTGGCGCTGTCAAAGGTTAGCATGTATTCTATTTTAGGCCTGTAGTAGAACCTGTCAGTTGGGGTGGGGGGCAATGCATACCAAGTCATCATTACTCATGATACTTTCGTGACCACATTATTTCCAGGCTTATGTAAAGTATTTCGCTGCTGAACCCTGCGCGTGGAATCCTTCAACTTTTTCTTCATTATCAAACCAATGTTCCCAGGGTATTCCAGAATTTCTGCATAGCAGGAACTGATCTACGTCTCTGGTGGTCCATACGAGTAGGCAACAGCCAAGCTAGAACACGAGCTTACACTTCCACGGACAGTCAATTACCGCATCTGGATGCTGAATTGTATAAGCCCAACCGCATAACCCGTCTAGGTTTCCTATTGTTAACGGCACATAAGCTCCTGAATTCAGGGGTTTCAAGACATCCCAAGATACCTCGCAAGATGTCCATATTTCGTGAAATGCATTCAAAATAACGATGATATGGCTGAACCACGGTTGCACACGGGGCTAGAAGGTAGATCTTTATATTCAAAAGCGTGCAACGCACATGCAATATCTCGCCAGGATCAAGCAAATCCCGCAAAACTCTAATGAGCGCAGTACCACTCTGCATATGTACTCTTCTCTACAGTCCAACAGAGACGGACCAATCGTCATACACAAACGCCATACGATGAATGCAACATGTACAAGAGGATGAACCCGTGCTCCCAATGAACGAATGTGGTAATCTAGACCGCCGACCAAGACTCCAAGCATGCTCACTTCGATACCCAAACCGTGTTCACACAAGTCATACTCGCATCTTCCTAGAATGCAGCATAATCTTTGTTCGGATCCAGCGCGTACTTATCCTCGTGTAGGCGCTTGAGTGCCTCTTCTCCGTCCGGTGTGAGATCCGGTCTACCGATCGGTGTGACGGCGCCGGTGAAGAAACGTGGTTGCCATTCTTTTCCTGTCTCCTTCCGCTCAGCTGCCTTCTTTCGTTGCTTGTCTTCGATCTCTTGTTTGAGCGTCGTGGCGAGAGAATACTGCTTGTTGACGATAGCATTCGTAACGCCATCCCAAAATTTTCGCGATTCGTTGGGTAGCTGCTCTTCAAGAGGCGGGACGGTCTTAGGGATAGGAAAGAGAGGGTTGAGGTCAATGAGAAGGATTTTCTCCTGGACATAGTATTAGCAAAAGACCAGAGTGGGTAGTGTCGCAAATGGGGCATACAGAGGACTTCGCAAAGGGCTGGCTGCCAAGCGTGTAGTACACCTTATCCTGCCAGCTGCCTTCTATCCTCCCTAGAATTTCCTTGTCTGTCACGTCCTTGACCTTAGTCTTCGTGTCGTTGTTTGGGTCATATTTAAAGATGACACCAATGACTTTGTTCTGCGATCGCCCAAGCCATCCTTCCTCTTGATACTCCAATATGACCTTTATCTTGGTCTTTGCGCATGTGACGAAGCAAGAGTCGGCGACCGAGACGCTGAGGGATCCTGTTCGTGTCAACCATCTGTAAATGTTCCATGTCCAAGTGCAAGGTACCTCTCAGCAAACCACCCAAGTACGCCGCTGGATGTGTCAGCTGGTACTCCTCGTTATCTCGGCTCTGCAGCGTGATGAATATGCCCAAATTATGCGCTCCGGCAACGACGCGAATATTGGTACCCGTAAATTTGGCACTAAGCTGGTCAAACCCTCGTGCAGAGATCCCCTTCTCGGGGCAGTCGATGTAGAAGGCAGAAACTGGAGGGTGGTGGGAGGTTTGCTCGGTGAGGTAGGAGAGCTTCACGCGCTTGTCGCCGGCGACGCTGCTGGCGCTACTTGACGGCTTCGAATTGGGTGAGTGCTTGAGCTGTGGCTGCGTATCTTCTACCTCCCATGTACACTACGTGCGTCAGCCGCTTGCCTCAGTAAGTAAGGCTGGTGCATACCCTGAAGAACTCGCCGAGTGTAGAGTTGTAAGGCTTGCATGGCTTGCCCTTGACATATTTCTGCCCATGTCAGCGCTGGATTGACCTTGTTATGCCGCCCAACGTACCAAATCCTTTGTGAACCAGAACCGTAGCGTTCCTAACATGCGCCCGAGCGCCTCGTCCGAGTCGCCAATACTGGCACCATTAGCACCAGCCTTGTTGATCAGGTTTGTCTCGCTATGCGAACCTTATGAACGTCTCGGGTCGATCGAGATAGTTCCAGTACTCTGTATCCAGTCAGACCATGTTCCATACACAGCCTCGCGTTCGCCCATCCGAATGTCTATTTCGTAGGCAAGACATACCCAAATTCGGCGTCGGCTCTAAGAGTTGCGCGGGGAGAGAAAACCGCACGGCAGCGAGGTCGGAAACGCCGATGAACCTGCCGCGGACCAGTCAGTCTATAGTCCCCTTTATCGCAGCCGCCCTAAAGTATGAACCGAAAGACCGGTGGGGTACGCTACCTCCTCAGCACTCCTAGAAAGGTCTTGAGTTTGGAGCTCTCATCTGGCGGCTTCTCGACGGCTGCGTTTGTGGGTGTGGAGGCCCCAGAGGCCGGGGTAGAGGTAGTGGCCGAGCTCGGGGCGAGCAAGTCTGCGGAGGGCTCCGCCATGGTTGACAGAGGCTGAAAGCCTGTCTGCGTACAGGCACACGCTATTTAAGGGAATATACAGTGTTGGAAGGCCGGATTTCTCGTAGTGGCGGTGTAGGTGGAGCTGGTGTCGGTGCACTCGAAAGTGTTCGTGGTCGAGGCCTGCCAAGTGTGGCGCAAAGCTCTGACGTAGGCGTACCGGTATCCTTATCGTCGGCGGGGTATGCGGACAGCACTGGGAAAACGTTGAATACGCTCACAGCGCCGGAAGGTCGAATAAGTAAAAGCAGCAGAGCGCGGCTATCACAGCTATCTCGATATGTACGTCTTGAAACGCTGCAAGGATGCATGAGGGCGGTGAAACTTCACCCAATCATTCGAACCACGAATCGTCAGGGCCCTTCCTATTTGCGATCACTACCGAGGGCGCGTAGCACGGGGACTGCACACCTGGGCATCGGCCTGCAGACCATGTCATTGTCCACATGTTGTACTACTATACAAATGTCACCATCCGCGTGCGTGCGGCACCATTGCACTAGAGCCCGTGTGATTACACTCATCACGCCGCCTCCTCGCCGAAACCTTCAGTTGGGCCGAAAGACCTGTCCAAATGAAACCAACGCCGGCCTCAAAGTCGCGCAAACGCCAGCGTCGAGGTAAACATGCATGCCATTGCCGTCTAGAACGCCGCCCGATGCTTCAATGTTAGAAACGCCTCCATTACCTTCTATCCCGCCACACCCCAATGTCACAAGCATTGGGCACATCAGTATAGACTTCCACCTCGTACCACTCCTCAACAGGGCCCCCAGGGCCAGATAGCCTATCCATAACCAAGTTCAAGTTAGAGGCTAGGTACGATTCAGGATCGATGTTCACAGCTTCCGTGCGAAGAATAGCCGCGTCCGAATATTGCCCTGCCTCACTCGTGATGAGAAATTGGCGCTCCGGACCCCTTCCATACTCCACACTGAATCGTAGCGGACTGCGCGTAGCAGGTAACACACCCACAGAGCGCGAAGTGGAGGCTTGCAGAAACCGAACCACAATTGTGTATGCCGCCAGGCGTCGAGCTACCATCGGGGCCACTACCTCGTTCACATCAGGTCTGAAGCATACGGGCGCAAGCCTGTTCAGTAGGAGACCTGCACCATCTCGCGGGATTTGCTTGAGCGTGAAATCACTGGTGCCGTCTACCCGCAGCGTGAAATCGCCGGTCTGGCCGACCTCGAAAAGCGAGCAAACGATCGTATACATGCCAGGCTCTAAGTCCTGGGTCTCGGCGAAGACGCATCTTGAACGGTGGTCACCAGAGTCAGCCAGCACATCTCGGCTGTTGAGTCGATATATCCTTTTGCCGTGGCCTAACGTGAGCTTGACATGCAACGCGTTCTTTTGGCTAAGACTCGTGAGCAGTAAAGCTAGACGCCCTCGCTCTTTGACTTCTAGCGCGTACTGCGGATTCTCGAAATACCTGATGGAGCCTGTGCCACCACCAGCGGTCTGCTTTGTCCATTCGCCGGTGACGACCTTTTGCAGAGGATACTTCGGAATCGCAGGTTCTAGTTGAATCTTGGCATTGGAGAATGCCGAGAGCGAGAATGTGTATGACGATGCAGGCAGCTCGTCTTGGTCTAGCACAACCGTGTAGGTGGAATTGACATCAGCGTCCCATCGCAAGAGACATTGTGGTGTTGTTACATAATCGCTTCGTTCGAGACACGTGTCTTTGATGTATAATTGGTTTCCGTCACCAGGACAAACGAAGATGCTCATATACCCCTTAGGTACATCGACAGACGTATCTATGAGAGTATCTGCCCGTATGCTGCCGTCGTTGAAGGCATCTGACCCTTCTTTATTGCCACGAGGCGTGTCTCGGAAGTGGCGCGTCAGTAAAAACCACACGGGACTTGCATCATCCGAGTGGAAGAGGAATTGTGGATGTCCTATGATGCATCTGTTTTCTTCTTCACTAGAACCATCGACCGTCCATTCAAAATGGATATCTTGTCGGTGACAGAAAAGGCCGGGATTCCAATTCAGATACAAGCTCTCAAAGTGCCTGATTACTTGTTCTAGTCCGATCCAAAACGTGGTGGGGTGAGGCCGGTCTTTCGTAGGTACGGCATCCTGGTGGTAAACTGCTAGGCCGTCCTTCGAGCTATTGCTTGCTGTAGACGAGACGTCAAACTGCGCAACTGGAGGGCATGGACCAAGCCACCCTCTACCTTCTACCCAAGGATTTTTAACAAGAAGTAATCGGTCGTTATCGATCTCTTTCAAGTCCAAAACGACATAGCTGTGCTGGCCCTCCAAACCGAGCTCACGTTCTTGTCTGATGGACATTTGACCCGTACCTAGGGTAGCAAGAACATCACCAAACATAAAGGCTTTGTGAAGGCGGCCCCAAAGCTGATCAGGGACAATGTCGGTCCTGAAACTATTAGCAGCTAAATTCGAGCTGAACAGCTCCACACTTACTCTTGCAAGTGAATTTGTTCAGGGATCCATCCGGTGAGCGTCCACAAGTCACTACAAGAATTACTACCTGGAAAGTCATATCCACCTCGGATGGTCAGGTATGCCTTTTCGAGGAGGGCGGGCCAAAGGAGCGCTGGGTGGCGCCTATCCACGACATGAAGCGACCGCGTATCGGATACCGGAAGGCGGTCGTCGATGGTAACTTTCCTCCAGCAACCGTTGAAGTTCAGACGAACGATGTACTTGCCGTTGGAAGCAATTACCGGCTTGCCCAGGTTCTGGTCGAAGGGATATATCCTCGTAGAAAGAATCTATCAAGTCAGCAACACAGCAGTGCAATCGAAATCATGCTTGACGCACCCTTTCGTATCCGCGCTCAGCTCGAGCAATGCCTGCACAAAGGCTGGCTACCACCGAACAATCTGTTGCTGCGTCTTGGACTAAGTCGATGGAACGAGGTGAAGACATTACGGGATCTACACCAAGGCTGTTTTCCGCAACTTCGGAGCCTAGTGAGGGCATCGCATCTTTAGCTCGAGCCCAAGTTCTGAAATACTGCTGCTGTTGAGGGGACAAGCTGAGATCATGGGGTTGACTGTCATGTTAATAACAATTAAAACAATTGCAGCCATACAAATGAAACGTGCTTGATTAGAGATGAGAGGGAGTACCTACGTGAAGATTCCCGTCTCAGCGATGTCAAATTCGGCTGCAGTGGGAGGTTTATCCCATGGTGGGCACTTGACCCCATTCACGAGCGAAGCTTTGAGAAGTATTATCTCTTCCTTGGTCGTCCGTTTTCTAGAGGATATCGGCTCGCGTAGTTTGCGTACGTGAGAGACTGGATTTTTGGGATTTGCTGAGGGTGATTCCGTCTGGATGACTTTTTGGGGCCGAGCTTTCAGGCCATGCCTCATGGCTGGATCTAACTGTGGTTGGGGGGTACCCGGTACGTGGTCCCGTCTATCATTTTCACGAACATCATGTTTGTAGGTTGATTGTGCAGTGGGATGTTGGGATGAGGATGAGGTGAAAGACGTACTCTGGGCAGGAATGGACTGAGAAGCCGTTCTCAAACCTGAAGGTGCCATGCGAACTGAGCCAGCGGGCTGAGAAGCAGCGTCGTTAGTGATGGGAGTGAAAGACTGCGCTACATCTGCGGCCCATTTCCCAATCCGGTCAGCATTAGACTTTGGCCATGAAGGTGTCAGTTGCTGCTGCGACTGTGCCTGTGGCTGGGCTGTGACTATGGCCTTTGGCGGAGTCCAGTCGTTGCTCTTGACGCTTCGCGCAACATCTGCAACGGCATGGAACCGCTTGTTGAGGGCTTTTTTCTCGGTTGGGTCTGCCGTCAGCTTCACTGCATTCATGAGGTTCTCTGCAGCGGCTAGCGCTTGCTTCAGTGCCTCGTCTTTGGTTGTCGCGGCCTCGAGCTGCGACTCATGATTCTGTTCCAAATGTAGGTATGCGCTGTCGCAAAGCTGCACAATTCATCCCAGGTCGCCATGCTATTATCACATACGCTTGCGGCTGCTTTCAATGCTCCTAGTCGAGCTATTCTGTCCGCCATTGCTTTGTAGCACGGACCAAAACGAGCAAAGTCTCTGGCAAAGCGACCGGGCTGTCGGTGGATGCGTCAAGAAGTATAAGTATCGCACCGCATGGTAGTGCTGTGTTCGTTGCACTTTAGACGAGGCGCGGTAGTTGTTGCGGTGATTGGACCCTCTGATGTTGTTGCGGCTCGTTTGAGCCAAGCCGAGCAACGGCGGGGCACGCGCCTACCCGATTTGCATTGCGGCGGCAGCTTGTCCTGTTCACTGGGAAGTGCGTTCCTCTGCGTACGCTCGTTGGAAATGGGCTACACTGTACCCGAAAGCAACGCACGTAGGGTACAGTCACGTCAAAATGGGACAGCCGCCGATCTTCACGGATGCATACCCATACACGCACGGGCCGACGCATGTCATTTTGGGCCGTGGTCGTTCACGAACATTTGAACCTCGGCCCAGCTCGGATCTCGTCAGCCATGGGGAACTGCTCCTCCACGCCGACCAAGACGCATCAATACCAGAGCCTCCATTCCTCCTCTCCCAATTGTCCTACTCTTGTTCCCTTTCGTTCGATCCCCTACAATTCCTTGTCGTGGCCATGAGATAGCGAGCTCGCCGCAATATATCGACATACCCCACAACGCCGGTCGCGCCAACTGCCGCCGCTAAGTCGCCGTTGCACGTCGTCACTCCCTTCTTGCGACTCCCACAGTCGACAATATCAGAATGGCTGGCGCATCGAAGCTAGAAAAGCTGCCGCCATGGGGTAACGCGGTGGCTGGTTCCGCGGGTGCAGTACTTGCAAATGCGCTGGTGTATCCCTTGGACATGTGAGTAGTTGTTCGTCTCGGTCGCAAAGGTCCTCCCGAGCTACATCATTCGGAATACATGCTGACACTGTTTGCAGTGTTAAGACAAAATTGCAAGTCCAAGTAAAGCGTGCTCCCTCCTACGCCGACGCCGTTGCCAGTCCCGCCGACGATGTGCATTACACCTCTACAATTGACGCCATCACGAAGATCATGAAGGCGGAAGGAGTGTCGGGACTGTACGCAGGCATGCCGGGCTCTCTTATCGGCGTTGCATCCACCAACTTTGCGTACTTTTATTGGTACACCATCGTGCGCACTTTTTACCTGCAATACTCCAGTGCTCCAGGAACAGCTGCCGAGCTCTCGTTGGGAGCTGTGGCTGGTGCCGTTGCCCAACTGTTCACTATCCCCGTCGCTGTCGTTACGACGCGACAGCAGACCACAAGCAAACACGAGCGGAAAGGCTTGCTTGCGACAGGCAAGGAGGTCATTGATAGCGAGGATGGCTGGACTGGGCTGTGGAGAGGACTCAAGGCAAGCTTGGTGCTCGTGGTGAATCCCGCCATCACATACGGTGCCTATCAGCGATTGAAGGAGAGCTTGTTTCCCGGAAGGACGTCGCTTAAGCCTGCGGAAGCGTTCCGTATGTATGCCCAGGCCCTGAATACGACGACACCTACTGACCTGATGCTCAAGTCCTCGGTGCAATGTCTAAAGCGCTCGCGACCATTGCAACACAACCACTTATCGTAGCCAAGGTCGGACTACAGTCGAAACCGCCGCCAGCACGAAACGGCAAGCCCTTCAAGAGCTTTGTTGAGGTCATGCAATACATTATTGAACACGAAGGTCCCCTAGGCCTCTTCAAGGGCATCGGACCCCAGATTCTGAAGGGCCTACTTGTTCAAGGCTTCCTCATGATGACGAAGGAGCGCATCGAGCTTTCCTTCATTCTTCTCTTCAGATATCTCCGCCAAGTGCGCGCCGAGAAGCTGCAGAAACTCGCCAACATTGCAGCCGAGAAAGCTCAGCAAAGCCGGCCCGTTGTTTTGAAATAGAGTCATTAGATGAGTTATCTGGTTCCTTTTTGATTCTTTGTACATTGCATTTAGAGCTTAGAGCTCCGTGATCGCTAGGCGTTCGGGCGGCTAGATATGGGTATATACGACATAGGACATTTTGAATTGCCATGTTACTTCCACGCCTCAAGTACGTTGCACCTCTGGTATTATTGCATACTTTAATACTTCCAACAAACTTCTAGCAAACATCGATCGGCCTACCCGATAAATATACCACTATGTTCCCTAAGCAAACCCCGCAAACCCAGGAAGTTATGTCCCAAACATTTCATAGAACTCAACACACTTCCCTTCTTCCCCATGCCGTCAATATTTTTCAGACGAAATGGGGTTCCTACACATACATGCGTATAGTATCTAGCTTCGCCCTACCCGCTACCACATTTATGCTGTGTTCTACACATTTTCAATGTCTATGCGCTATAGAAAACGAATACCGCAAAGAAGAAGGAGTAGAGCGAGCCTATTGATGGGAACGTTAAGCACATCCATAAGTAATTGAATATATGTTTCAGGTCGACATTTACATGGTTTAAAGCATATACCGTATAACATTGAATGCATGTCCGAATTAAAACAAGCTTTACTATAATTACTCACATTGTATTTATAAAATATAACTACATACACTTAATCCATGACTATATCGCCCTACTTCCTTAGTTTCCTTATCTCTTATTAAGTAGTTCGCGATGGGACTATTAGCCACGAATGCTCCGTGTATCGTGATGTAATGATAATCCATAGTTGGCGATTCGTTTCCAGTCTGTTGCTGCTACGCTTTTAATCGTAGGCTGCATCACTTCCTTCTTCATAACAGGCGTTGCGGACCGTGAAGGTTGTGGTGCAGACTGTGGATAAGGGTGGAAGGAAAGAGTTATTTTCTTGTCACTGCCGTCGGTTACCGGCTTCTTATATCGGCACATATTGCCAGCCGCGAGCAATGCTCGCAACGATCGTAGAAAGAAAGCGAGATGGAAGTTTGTGGGAGTTCAAAAGTGAGAGACGCTGCGAAGGGTGACTTGGTCAGCTTATACTAGTTATGTATTTTGCTACTAGACAGGGTGAGGAAGGCACAATGGGTCACCTCGTGCACATGGGCTAGTGTGTCCGGGCTGAGGCTACAGCTACAGCTACAACTGTAGGTCTAGTGGTTTCTGCTTGAATTTTAGATGCGGGTACTCACCGCAAAGGGTATGTATCTTTTGAAACTATATTTTACCCTTCAGACTGCTGTAGAGAGTCTCCACAAGTCCGCGTCAGTAGAACATAGCCTGGAGATCAAACAGCATGCGAACTCAATTGTGAAGTACATTGTTGTTCTTCGGATTCTGCATCTTCTAGATAGTGGAAGTTGTGTTGCACAGTGAGTGGGAGCGGTGTGCGCGATTTGAGCGCATTCGGAAACGATGACCAAATAGAACATTCCGCACTTGCCCTGCAGGGAATCAAACATGATAAAGAGGTGCCTCGAACCACCTTAACAATACAAGATACTGACTAAAAGTAGATATCGCTCAGTGAAGAAATGACAGTAGGAATCGGCTCAATAGAGAAGTGACAGCGGCAATCGGTTCGGGGTTATTGAAACCAGAGAGGATAAAGAGAAGACTTTCAAGGGGACAAGGAATTAGATGAAACGATCAACGCATGAATCGTGAGACCAGGAGCAGATTTTGTAGGGGGATAGCTAGGACTCGGATGATCTTCTATAGTACAAAAGTACAAAAGTGCTTGAAAGTTTATCCTCTGAAAGTATGTTTCAGCTTATCATGCCAGCGCAAGTCAGAATGCACTGAAGATAGCTATACGGCTCTCAATCCAGTAAGGAGGTAACAGAAGGGGGAAACTCGGGAAGTATGAAAAGCTCGAGCGAAATGTTGCGTCGGTACAGATTGCAATATCTGCCCTTAGGAGGTCATCTGCCACAAACAACAGTGACCTGCGTCAACTAACCTGAGGGGACTGCTTGGCTCAATGCATCCTTATCAAACTCCAGAGTGAGCCCGTTTGACCCCCACAATGCATTTGAAGCCTTGTAAGACACGCCACAGCCCAATTTTATGTTTATAAGAACGTTGAGAGCTCTTTGTGCACGTGAAGAGCGAGGTTAGTTCAAGCACCTTACAGCGTGGGTTTGTTGAATGAGCGATTGAAGACAAATTAACATAGACGATGTTGAGGGGTTGTAACCATGGACTAGTTCCAATGCATTCATATCTATTTATAGTGCTTCGGCGCATTAACGTTCCACTGCGCTAAAATTTTTGCTCGTTTTCCCCGCTACCCCGCCCAACGTGGAACAACCGCCCCTGCAGAATTCCTTCAGACAGCTCCTTGCGGGCAGTACTTGCTCTATATATATTTTGTTAGTGAGAAATTTCGAAAAAGAATTGAAGGACATTCTGGGTAGCTTGGCCGAGCGGCACGTGACTACTTCCACTTTCAATGTCATTTGACTAACCTGTATCAGGTCTAAGGCGGTAGATTTAAGATCTCTCTTAAATCTCTACTGGGGAAACCCGCGTGAGTTCGAACCTCACAGCTACCACCATTTTTGGCGATTTATTCCTCGACACGATCAACCAATGCGGACATTTTTTGAAATTTTTTGGAGCATGTACCAGTCCCACCTTTCGCAACGTTCCTTTTCATTTATTTATTTTACGTTGAGTCATTCCATTGGTCATTGAATCAAAATGCACACTGGCCCCTACCCAGTTACCTACGTCTAGACATTCTTCTTTCCAGCGGCTCTGGAAGCAACTCGCCCCTCATATTTCCCAACCAGTCCATCATAATCTTCTGGCCCATAACTTCTGAAAGATTCCGCTATCCAATTTCTATATCCCAATATAGTGTTCTTCCTCTTTCCATCAAAACCCAGGTCCCGCATTAGCACGTCAAAGTATGGCAGCGAATCGAACACCAGATCTGGACACATGTTTCCATAACCCGCCGCATTTCGCAAAGCGCAATATTGTGTGTCGCGATACGTTTCGTATTTGAGTTGCTCACTGCTGGTGTCTGGAAGCGTCAATGTACCGTCCAGGTAGGCCGTCAACCACAAAGCTTGTAGATACGCGCAGGGTGCGCCCCCAAGGCACATAAGCGCACCTACGAAACCAATAGAGCGCTGTTTCAGATATGATGGCGGTACCAGAAAGCGAAATAGCCGGTATGGTTGCTGAGAAGGATCAGCTGTTGGCGTGTAGCGGAGTGCTGGGTCTGGGTGATGTGATCGACTTGTATCGCGAGTCTTGAGGAAAGGAAAGCGATCGTATATTTCACTTTCCACCCTTTTCATGATGGCTTCATCATCTATATCTGGATGCTGGCTCGTTGGTAATCCAAGCTCTTTCTCCAGACCTTCAGGCTTGAATTTCACGCTTCCCCCAACCTTCCAACCTGTGGCACAGACTACTGCATCAATTTCCATTCTCCCCCCGCCTTTGAGGCTCACTTCATTTTTGCTACCAAGTTGGTTTATCTCGTCAATGACAATCTTTATCTTTCCCACCCTCACGAGGTCGAACCAGTCGGTGGGATAGTTCATAATGCTTAGCGCATTCCCCGTCTCGAATGCATCTCTCCAGGGTCGAAGCTTCTTCGTCTCCGGATTGTCATTTAGCTTGTTAAGCTGAACAACATCATCACCCAAGATCTTCCAGAATGCGCCCACGAACTTTCGACCTAGCCATGTTCCGTGGAGGAAACCCCTGAGCCAACCCTCTAACCCCGTCATTTCCGCCCAAGGACAGGGTGACATGAATCCGAAGAATCGAGTGAACACGAGTTTCTCCAACCACAAGCCAAAAGGCGTCACATGAGATGGTGCCATCCATACAGGACCGTTGCCTGAAGGCCGGATGAGCATTGTTGCTGTTGAGTCAGGCTGAGTAGCGCATGCGTAAGCAATATCCCAGGCAGACTTGCCTCCTCCGACTATGAGTGTATGAGTACCCGGTTTGATGATATCGGAGAATTGAGTCGCGAACTCGTTCGAATGAATGACCAAAGGTCTGAACTCAGGTGATGTCGGATAGCGAGGCATAGACGGCTGGTTCGTCAACCCAACGGAGACGATCAACTTCTCCGTACCGATTGTAGATATCCCTTCGCCAGGATTCGCCTTACTAGAATGGCAATGTAGCATCCAGTTCCCTTCCATCTTCTCTATGATCTCCACTTTTGTGTTCAGTCGTAAGCATTCTTCGATGCCACTCTCTTGGACGAAAGCGCGTAGGTACTCCAGTATTTTTTCAGCAGGTACGTGTTCGCCTTTTCTGATCCCGAATTTGGATACATCCATTGGAAAATCTGGAATTTGATACGTTCCAAAGAGATTGTTAGTTTTCAAGCCCGAGAAAGTGCGATGAGGGGCCCATGGCCCACCGATCGATGATGCCGAGTCAACGATCAGAATCCGGGCTTCCGGATGTAGGCGATGATATGTGGCTGCCGATATGATGCCATATAGGCCTGGCCATGTCAGTATCGTGGAGTCCTCATCTAAGTGGCCTGAAACAATCAAGGGTTTTCAATTCAAGAAATGCTGGTTCGCGACTCCCATAAAGCCATTCACATCACGACCATTAGAAAAACTCTTGAAAGGCAAATTTATGAGCCAAGTTACCTCTTATCATGGATGCACACATCTAGAAATGCGGGGCCGATAGAGGGCGAGACATACCTGCTCCGATGACCACTAGATCGATCTTCTCCATGCTGCAAAGCTTCTGATTCAGTTTCTCGTATCGTTTATCGAGAGCGGAAATACCTTCAAGGAGACTAATGGAGGTGAAAGTAGAATTTTGTTATCATGCTGTGAACAAAATGTGACCTCGTACAATAAGCTCGCTTGACCTTCCTTTGTGGCGCATTCTGCTTATCCATTTGTACGACGGCATTAGCCATAAACCGTCCACCAATGCCACCCATGTCATCTCAACTTAACGTTTCAACCCCGGCACCAGAACGTCATCTTGTAACACACAGTAACAACAACTAATTCATTCATCTGACATGTCGAGTAATAGAGTCATGTACTCATTAAAAGTCAATACTTAAGCAATAGGCGAATAGCATCTGTGATGCGCTATTGGAATATAGCGTTCCTTCGGTACCTGTCACACCTAAAGTTGAACCCCGCAGTCATGCGAGGTAGCTAAATTTTAGCCACACCCCGAGTAGATTAACCGTGGAACACATCTTAGGAAAAGAGGTGACATTTTTGTATAGTACTTTATATATGAGAAAGGCTTCCAAATCCTCGAGAATAATTTGGTGGGAGTATCCATGAATGTTTGTATGGAACAGTCTGCAAGACGCATTATATCACAGAGACTCTCGGCGGGCAAAATCGACCTTGTGACGAAATGTGATAGATCAATGTATCCTTGGATAGATACACATCCCCGTGCCCCATCAGCGACTTTTCTACTTAATCTCTTGACCATCCCCATCTCAATTTTTTGGCACTGCTTGAAGGCCCGAGGTCTGTTCGTGGCTTAGAAGTTATGTATATATCGTTTTCAAGGAATATCAAGCACTAGAATTAGTTTTTTTTATGAAGGTCACTTATCATCGACCATGCTCAACTTGGGTACAATTTCAACGGTTTCAAATCTTAATTCTTGAACTATACCCAAAGATAATGATACAAAGAATGTAAAGCCAATTCGATCCATAACCCTCGTCATCCCTCATGTTACCGTCCTGTCTAGTACTCAATGCGGCCAGCAACCCGCTTCTTGACGGGCGCACCAGCGCATAGAGTCATCGTGATATCGCCCTGGTTCTGGCCCGGCAAGCAGCTCTTGGTGGACAAATCGTCGTTCCAGACGAAGTAGGCCTGAGCAGGGTCGTGCGTGCTAGGAGGAAGGTGGGCAACGGCGCACTGGCCGCCGGTGGCCTCCAGCCTGATGCCGGCCTCATAACCGGCGCAGTTGGCGCCATCAACACCGCCATTGGGACCCATGTTCACACAGTCAATGAGCGAGATGTCGTACCAGAGAGTGTCAGCGACAGAGTACTCGAATTGCGTGATTCCATGGGCCCACAAGCCGGCAGGGTCTTTGGCAATCTTGAGCGACTGGTGCCCGTTGAGGGGTTCAGTCCAAGGTGCGCCATTGGCGGGGATGACAGTCTGAGCATTAGTGGACGTGCTCCTGTTATATGATTAGTCCTACTGGAACACGTGCCTGTATCAGTGTTGATGTCTTACAAAACGGTAACATCGTAACCGCAGTGGTTGTTGATGATGGCATTGCCGGCCAGGGCGGTGGAAACGAGGGTCTGGAGCGCGACGGCGCTGAAAAGGCTGCGGGAGAACATTGTTTGAAACGAGTGTGGAGAAAGTGCAAGATGCAATGAGTGGACGACTAACCGGTAGTCAAATTGGGTATAGAGCGAAAGAAGATGAAAAAGATGCAGATGCTGATGCTAGTGGAGATTGGAAGAATGGCGTCGATCTCCCCATCTTATAATCGAACCGACCTCTTCAGGCACCCGAAGCCAAAGGAAGGTTCTTGGTTCGGACCTAGCTCAGACACATCTGACAGTATCCGGTGCCCTGAACATAGCCTGAGCTAAGGAAGGTAGGTACATCAGCCTACCGTGCGGCATGGAAACCTGCGTAAGTCCTGGGCTAGGAGATTAGACTTCCTACCACACCTATACAAAAGTCCGGCACAAAAGTTATCAGGCTTGACAATAGAAGAATAAGGGCGTAATGTGGCTCACTCACCAACGGACACGGGCGTTTCTTGTCCTGATTGGTTCGGAGTGCTGACATAAGAAGCCCGCCACCCGTGCCACACTCCGATGTCTGAGTTTCGGACTCGTTGAGTGGTTCGCTTGCAAATACGAGAGCATGCTCCGCAGGGGCGACGCACAGCGCGCTCAGTGTTGGTCCGTTGTTTGAAGCCATGATGCAAATCTCCGTATTCCGATGAGCACCAACGAGGCTCGACAGGGCGGCTTATTGGTCTTAAGCTTATAGGTTAGCAGCGTCGTGATTGGTAGAAGGGCCCGCATAGGCCAACATTGGAATATGCAATCGCACAGAAAGTAGTGCTTCTGGTGTAGTTTTACGAACCGAATGGAGTGAACATCCCGTTTTGGACTGGATTCGTTGACATGAAACGAAACTCCGGGGTAAAGTTAACTCCTGCGCAGCAAAGCCAAACGACTTGGTCTAGATTGGTTGGCATGCATGCAGCTGCGTTCTAGTAGAGATGGAGCGCCTCTGTTGGAACTTCCAGGTGCTATCGCGCAAGAGGCCAACGGCGCGAACCGTACAGTGGTCGGGAGATCTCAGTATTGGAACAGCTTCGGCGTGATAAGGCGGATATGACGCTCACAAGATTTTCTTCAGGATCTCCAGAGGAAGGGATGCTCTACATTGTTCCAGATACGATGACCCGGCGAAGGATCGAACGAAGGGATTTGCGCAAGCATTTCCTCTAGTCGAGGCGGATGCTGCCGGTGAACGCTTCTAGTTCCAAGTAGGGACGAGGGTGTTCCACAAGACGGTGATAGTTTCACCTGTTTAGGCTTGGACAGCCTGCTATTAGTGCTCCGTGCTTCTCCATATTTCCAAAAAACAAAATGCTCCTCCTAAGGCGTGCCAGGTGGTTTCGCCGTAGTTTTCAGGTCCGTCATCAGATAGGCCTTTCCAAGTTCTTCAACGCCCTGCAGTGGCCGTTGCATCTCGAGTCCAGGCTGTGTAGAGCATTATTAGGCCCAGCTCATGAACGTGGGACACTACTAATGCAATTATCGTATAGTCAAGGATCATCCATACAAACGACTGAACTAAGTGAGCTTCCGTGCTCTGTGGAATTGCAGCATGTCTCCTCGATATGCAGCTTAAAAATAAATGATACTTCTCGAAGCCTTGGTGAACAAGAAGCGAGTCTCAGGAACATGAGCTTCACAATAGATAATCAACTCCATGCTATCGTGCGATTCCTCGATTCCATGATATCGGAGTCAAGAGCGTATTTGCATCTCGGCTTATTTTGCTGCGCCGCGCTGTCGGAGTTGGCCAGGTAAGCAAATGAAAAATTCAGCCGGCGGCGCATGTCTCCAGATGCGCATACACTCCTAGCACCCCAAGGCGATGTTGAATGGCAAGGGACGGTTTGAGTGAGAAATCGCGAGAGCGCCATGAGAGAACAAGGACAAGAAAATCGCGGGTGACAGCGGGATGAAGGGTGAGCCTTAGTGCATTTGCAATTACATAAGCACACGGAAGTAGCCCCGGAGGTGAGCATTGTTTCACAACATGTAAGATTTACTTACCAGGCTAAGTTCGAAGCTAAGCACGCGGATCTTAAAGTTCCTATGCCGAAACAGTTCGTGCAATTGTGTCAGCCGTGTGCCCCCTATCAACACTATGCAATTGGCCATCGACACCAGAACCTCCACAGTCAAGATCGCTTGCAACTTCGCAAATCGCCTCCCTAGGCAGGTGCCAATTCGCGCACCAAATAGCAGCCTTGAATGCTTTATCAGCTCTCACATTCAAGCTCCAAACGACCGTTGGTAGATCTCGGGAAATGTCCTGGACAAAAGCGATTAACCAGTCATTTTGGTTCAGAGAGTGCACTAGACACTATAATTGATGTGACTAGGTGTGAGATAGCAGGTACAAGACTACGGTCGCGTAAGCGCAAGATCCCTGTAGAGACAGCCTGCAGAAGGGGACGGCTTTTATTGTTTTTACAAGATTCCCGCAGGACTCCGCTTCGGTGCGAATGGCTCCGAGGAGTTCAGCATCTCAGAACGTTTGAAAGAATGATGCAGTGATAGCATTGGAATTGAAGGTATACATGGGCTAGTGGCCTCCCAATGACTATTATGCTGATGAAACTAGGCATGCAGAAGAGCTGGTTTTGGGGGGACTTGGCTTTTCTATCGCACTCTTCCAGCCCTCGCAGTATAGTACATCTTTCACATAGAAAGACATCCCCCAACAATAGTTGTCTTCGTCAGTCTTAATTATATTATGGATACCATTATCACGGCCGACATGTTACCGAAAAGAACGCGGTCATCTATATATCATTCATTTAGCGCACTGGGTTTGGAGTCACCTCTCGTATCTACGGAATTAGATCAACACAATTGCGGCTCCCCACCTAATCCTATGCGAAGCATAGCAAGAACACGGTGCAACTATCGAAGTATTTAGCAACATGTGGATCCCGGTTTGCATGAGCGAAATGAAGCCATTCTTTTACAGCATTACAACAGTGTATATCTCATACCGGCCTAGAACCCAAAATCTAGAAAGAAGTTGAACACTAGCCGAAAGTGAGGTGGGAACGTAGGTCCAAAACTCTGTACGTTATGTTCACCCAGTCGGGTTATACCTGGTTGATCGTGTAAGCACTGAAAAGAGCTTGTGCACACAGTGGTGACTGACTTGTGGAATCCATCCACTCGCCCCTTACGATATTTCTTCATTCTTATGGAGGACAAGTATGTGCATCTCACGTATTCACGTCCAGGGGAGACTCACACTAACACGCAGTATATGTGTAGGTATGAACATTTCAAGCTTCTTGGGACGACTTGATTAATGTTCACCGGGTCTAAGCGCATGAATCAGTCGGTAGGGCAGGCATGCACCTTACAAATGATATGTATATTTCTTAAACGCTTCAATTAAACCATTTCCCAGCCCTCACTGTCCGTTTTCCCCTTGGTTGAACTCGAAAGGATGAGCACCGCATCGTTCCAATCACCTTCCTCTTGCTCGGAAGACTCTTCAAACCTCGCTTTGCCTTTGCCCCGCCATTTCTCCAACAAATTGTCTGGATTCACTAACGTCGTCGCCCCTTTACCTGCCTTTGACAAGGTACCTGCTTGTACTTCTTCCCACAACGGTCCTACATGGGCATGCTTCCTTTGGGGCCCTTCTTCCCGCAGAGCAGACCTGAGCCCATCGATGTCTTCGATCTCTTCAATCCATCCATCTCCCCTGTCCACGATCCAGTTCTATTCTCGTGCCAGATTTCCTCAATAGCTCTTTGAAAGACTTGATTGCGTTCGTTAGCCGCTCGTCCCACAAGCTTATACTTAACGACTGAAATGACGGTAGATTTGGTTGGACCCACGCCGCAAGATCCGCATAGGCCCTCGCTACATCCTCATTGTTACAGTCTTCTTCATGCGGAATGGCAATGAGCGAGAAGGCCATGATAAGCGCCCTCGCCTTCGTGGATAACCGCGCGAAAAATATATGCGTAGCATACGCCTGGTATCTCCCTCTTGGGCAAGGCCCTGTAACGAACAGGAAATTCCTTCCCCGATACAGTACCGGCAGCGACTCCTCGTACACTGTCCTACATGTACTCAAGATGTTTGCATTCGGCCTTCTACTCAACTCCTCTTTCGTCGCCGGCCGTAGAAAGTTGATCTGCCCGCTCTTCGCATAGCCTGGCGACGGCACCCACAACTCTTCTCGCCCGCCTTTGAACCGCACTTCAGGCCCGTAGCACTTGAATCGCGTATATATGTGATCTTTCGTCTTAACGTTTTTCACGCGGTGCTTTTGCCGCGGGCATCGGCAGAGGTCGATCTGCGGAATGCCGCCGAAGGTGGTGTTACTCGGATTTTCAAGCCAGTTCCATTTGAGAGTGTAGTTGATGACCGTTTCATGTTCGTCAGGCTGGGGAGTGAAGAGGTATGTGTGTAGATCCGCTGGCGAACTGGTGCTGGGAAGTCAAGGAAGGAAAGCTGGGGTGGTACGATAGAAGCCATGGATTATGTGGTACGCGAAGCAAAGTAAAGTCGCGGGACAAGGCTGTCACTGTGCGGATCGTGTATACTTAGATAACTGCGCTCACAGTGAGTCTTCAGAATTGGGTCGTAGTATTATGCTCAAGGCAGAGATGAACGTCGAGGGAGGAAAGTATTCGACGATCAAAGCAAGGGGGTACTGAGGACTCTTTGTTGATGCTATGCCTATGGCTCGAAATGGATGATCTGCGTTGTCATATGAGCCAGAACGCAAGGCGGACCCGACCGTCTCGGTAGAAATAACGACAGGCCGTACAGTCCTGCATGCTCGACCGCTCTTTCAGGCCATCAAATTCACCTTATGATTAGCCCGAACAGGACACGCGATGTTTGCCTGGCGCCTAAATATAGTGTATTGACGCTGCGCGATGCGTGTGAGATGACAGCACGCTCATGCGCATGCATGGCAGCTGGATTGTGTGGGTCTACGCCACAACCTGTGGCGGTGCGACAAAAGAGCAGGTACAATTGGCTGCTCGGTATACCCGCGAGGCTTGCATCTAAAAAGGATGCTATGGATCTTAGAGTTTCGGGTGTGTGTTCTGAGATGCCTAACGCAGGTCCGCTGAAAGTGGGCATAGGGCTGCCCTTTGATGTGATGTGTCATCCACTCACTCTGGCCCGTCTCGCGTCCGCTTTCTCACTTCGACGCAACTAAGACATGTCGTATCACGAGACATGCATATACCTAGAATAGACTCCGCGACCGGCATTCACAAAGGTACATGTATCTGAAAACCCGAGCAACAACGAACTGTGTGCAATGAACTTGCTGTCAAGATTTGTAAGCTATCGAAGTTCAACCCATCTGTTTCGCTCTTCGGTCTTTGCACAGCTTGCATAGTCCCATCTTGGTGATGATCTTACGTCTGCTTCAGCGCGAGGGAAGTTACAGCCGCAGCGATGGCGGCTAGGAAATACTCCGAGCAGATCACCCGCACTTTCTAATCTACACCCCGGCTTTCTCTTATCACCGCGAAATAGGTTGCGTAGCAGAAGGGACCAACACGACGTACCAAGCACGATTGTAGACCCGAAAATCCGATCAATACGTACTCAAATCACATCGGTGCTACCCCTCTACCCAGCATCGTATCCTCGGGACCCGTTACTACAGGACTACTCATTATGAGTGCAGTTGCGCAAGGATACACAATACGTGCAGGGGGTATTTGCCCACCCTTCTCTGCTGACTGTATAGTTTATTTTCACAAGTACATTAAAAAAAGCCACCGACTAGACAGCTTGTACACGACACCACGAGCAAAAGAGATAAGATAAAGTGCGCTCACGTACAAAGCGCGTCCTCTCACAAATTTAGAGTCAGGATCAAAGATCATCATGTAAGACATGCTTTGAGCATATTGTCTCGTATTTTCCGGACTACCATTAGCAGTATCGGTCGCCACACAAAGATCTATATATATACCGAACAACAATCGCCGACGAAGTTATATGCGCGATACGGGATGATGCATGACACATTCAATGTCTGTCCGCGAATACATGCTAGGAAACGACATACTCCTTGGAAGATCCGCGTGTGTATCATGAGTCAAGTCACCCTATGGTACGAAATGCACACCAAGCTTGATCATACGTTCATGCTGTAAACTGCATACAAGGAGGGTGCGACCACCGACTTGCAACATATTCTTAGATTGAACACCCCCTTGTAAGCGACACTTGCATAAGCACTCAGCCTCTCTCTGGCGCTCCAGCTATAGTCGACATCACACCCTCCTACCCCCGTCTTGCCACCCTTCTACCGACTTTTCCACCTCACACCGCCAACCCACTTCACCCACCTCCACGACCGCCTTCTTCTCCGCATCCCCCTCCACTCCGCCCTCCTGTATCAACTCCACCGTATAATAACTCTTCGCCAACTCCTCATTACTCGCCAATCTATGCACAAAGCTATGACAAGCCCTACACAACCACGCCACGCTATTCAGTTGATCCTCTGAATGCCACCTCCTCTTCAGGACGCGCTCGTGCGTCGATTTAGGAATCAAGTGGTGGTAGGAAAGCGGAATCCAGGACCGACCGCAGAGCTCGCATTCTGAGGTGCGTGTCGTGCTCCATATGGGCGGTGGCGCTGTAGCAGAGACGATGTAGGTGGTAAGGAGGGGGGTGAAGAAGTGGTGCAGGTCGTTAGCGTCTGACTGGAAGGGGAGCAGACCATATGATTCGAGGGAGTCTACTGCCATAGGGGGCATGGTATTGAGTAGAGTTATGGTGGTTGATGCTGAGAGGGGCGTCGAGTAGCGGTCCTGGAGCTGAGGGGAGTCTTTGAACTTGGGGTAGGTGAGGGTTCTCAGGTCGCTTGGGAGAGAAGGGAAGATGACGCCGGAGAGATACTGCCCAGTCTGTTAGTATGATGTTTGAGATTGTGAGGACTTGTATTCACATCGACAAAGTCTCCTAGATCCTCTGCAGTGGCTTGTTCTTCGTCCGCATTTACATCTTCTTTCGCCTTGGCCTCTATCTTCCCTTTCGCTAACTCAATCTTGCCTCCCCTGCTCTTCCGCGTCGCGCGCTTCGTCTTCTTCTTTGACTTATCTATTGGCGCTACCAGAGCCCTCAATACGGGTTCACTGAAGCAGTCTCTGAAAGTCTCGTAGTTTGTCTGTTCATCTGGAGGTATACATTCAGCCATTACGTCATTCGCTGCCGGAGCTCGAGAAAAAGAGGCCAAACAGTTTACTGATAATTTCAAACTTCACAGTGGATGAGGGATCTGGCATCGTCGCTGTGGCGAACTCGGCTCGATTTATATGTCAACGATGATGATCTGAGATAGTGTTACATGATTGGTCAGATTGGGTACGAAGGGCGGCGCCACACATCACGAACACGACAAGGGCTCAGACTGCAATGCATGGAAGACGTGAATGTCACGTCTTCAAAACATCTTCTAGAATCTTCAGAGGCACTAATTACGAAATGGGTATTGGACTTTTGTTCAAAGAAGACACGCAGGGTATCTATAATAAAGGCTTAATGACTCGCCTGCGGCGTGGTGTGAGAAGACTGGTAGGGCGTAGAAGAGCTCGAGGGAAAACGAATCGTATGCTCTATATGTGTCTAGACATCCGACCTGGTATTCATACCGCCATCCTCCCCCGTATCTCGTGAAATCATAATCCCATTGCTCCGTGCTAGTCAAGCAAGAAGCACCGCTCCATATGCGTCCAAAAGCAGCCAGTTCGTATAGCTGTCCGCTCTGTAGAATGCTCTTAACAAGCGCAACGACTATTTACTTCTTCCTGCCGCCCTTAGTGCCACGCTTGCTGCCTAGAGCTGCCTCCCTCCGCTTGTTCTCACGCTCGATCTGCTCGGCCTTGGCCTTCTCCTGCTCGGCGCGCTCCTCTGCCTCTGCCTTCTTGCGCGCTGCCTCGGCCTCACGACGCTCGCGCACAAGCTGTAGACGCTCGAGATCAGCACGCGCTTGGTCGGTCTTGCCCTCAGCGTGGAGCTTCTCGTAACGCTCCTTGGCCTGTTGGGCCTGGAGAGCCTCGCGCTCGCGTCGGCTGAGCTGGCTGAGATCCTGCTTGCCTTTGCCCTTGTCTTTGACCGGAGCATCGTCCGCTACCGGTGCCTTTGCAGCTTGGCTGCGAGCCTTGGCTGTATGGTTCGGGTTTGCGGGCATGTCATCGTCGTCGGACTCTTCCTCAGATTCAGAGGGAGGCAGGTCTCCAGGCTCGGCGGCCTTCTGGTTTTGCTTCGCGATCGCGGCCTGCTTGCGAGCTTTGGCGGCAGCGCGACGTTCCTCATGGGTCATCTCCTGCTGCGGCTTGGCTTCATCATCGCTGGACTCTTCTTCCGAGGACTCCTCCTCTTCTGACTCGTCTTCCTCCTTGACGGGCTCATCCTACGTTCTCGTGTTAGCTCCATGTAGTCGATAGTCTGGCGATATACGTACGCCCCACATGCCTACAACCTCGCCATCCGCGTTCAGCGGTTGCAGGTCCCTTGAGAAGTGCTTGCCACCTCCACGCTTGGCCTTGTTAAACTTGCCGCCGCGACCGCGTGCCGAGGACCCTCTTGAAGACATCACTGTTGTAGAAGCGCTTGTGTGGTAGATTCGATGTAGCTAAAAGCTTGCTTGTGGGTTTCGAGGTTCGGTCTCAACGAAGAGCTGAGTCGCAAGTTGTAGGGGAAGTCGCAGTCGTGATATGATTGCAGGAGATTTCTTCTCGGGTGCGTGCGTGCGTCGAGGGAGGGTGGTTCGAGTTCGAGGGACAAGACGAAGGGGCGCTTTATACTCGTGCAGCCTGTGAAAATTCAGCACCTTGCCCACAGCCTCAACACTGCCGTCTCAAAATGCTCACCGAATTGCCAGCCAGCGCAGAAGTGTGACTCTTCAACTGCGTGCCTTTGATGACAACAAATAACCCCGCCCAGTCGCAGGCAACCCCACCACCAAGAAATTAACCCTTTCTCTCGCGCTTTGCGCTAGGCTCCTTCGCGCAGCCCGTATCCACCCGCTGACTAACCCTGTCATCTAGGTTTTTATTCGCGAGCGCGCGTTCGTGATTTTCCTCCTCCATAAACTGAACCACCCTTCATATTCACTCTGCTTTCTCCTGTCGATGAGGCTGCTGGAGGGGAAAATGAAGGGGAGAAAGACTTTATGGACGTCGGCTTACCCCCTGAGCTTCTGTGCGCTCGCGCCGGTGGAGCAAAGGTAAATATTTTGACGGTACATCTTTTTTTATTCCGGGGCAGCGCTGCATTGCTATCATGCGAGCCTGCATCCTCGATTAGGTTGATGTTAGCTACTGTAAGGCTAGATACCCGATGAGCCCATTGTCGAAATATTTGATTGCTGTCGAAGGTTGGCTTTCCTTAAATCATCAATCCCTACTCTTTACCTCCACCAAGCTGAGCTCACCTCCCAATCAACTGCCGACGTTCCAACAAAAGAAGCAGACTTGAATTTGCTTGTTCTTAAATACTGTATCACCCGGTTCACATTATTGCTCGCACATCTTACCCGCCATATCCACCCACACCTTCCATCTTCAATCCTGGACTCTAAATAACCTCGCAATCGGTCAACCCCACCCTTATACATCCTGTTCGCTTCGCTTTGTCTGCGATAATACTCCGGACAACTACTTGCCTATCCAGTCTATACCAACGTCAGCTTTCACATCAAAATGCAAGAGAGAAGCACAAACTCTTAACGCATTCAACCCTTGCGCTCCCATAGCTATTACACGGCCAAATAGCAAATACCCGCGTTCTCCTTATACGTGCCAAAGACAGCGCTCACTTGTTCGTCATTTAGCCAGCACACAAAGTTTCCGCGACCAGCTACAGCTCGTCGGTCTGTTCACCCTATTGTTGTCAGCGAACTTCCTACCACCTCACTATCAGTCTAGCTAGTCAAAGCCTCTTCAGAAAGCTGCAAAGTTGTAACCCGTACTCAAAGCCGCCAATGTTCGTCACTCAAAATATAATAGACGAGAGTTTCTAATCATGTCTTTCCATTTGTAGTATTTCACTACCTTATGTGGTAGGAAGATCCAATACTGGAGAATAAGTGCAATCGCATGCCATGAACCCATCACCACCCCACTTCGACCATCTCCGAAGGACGCCCACAAAACCATCGCCTGTAAAAGAGATGGGTGTGGAAGAGAAAGATATCTGGAGAGTCTAATGGAGAAGCGCAATAAAAAGCAAACACTCGCATGAAACACTCAGGGTATGCAGAGATCAGGGAAATGGAATCCATGAGCCCAATGCCTGTCAACCCCGAGGCAAGTCTAGACCAGCCCAGTCAGGTATAGAGACTAGCACATATCGCCATCATTACATTTCCATCCCCGGAATCGTCACCTAATCACTGGCCTATTCGAGGACTCTAGATATACCACATGGTCTCGCGGATGCTAGAAATGTTGTTCATGGCCTGCAGAGGAGCGACCTCGACATCGCGCTTATAGGAGCCAGTGGATGACTGCACCTCAGGACCCTTCGCCTCCTTCTTGCCGGAAGATACGGGGCTGTCGCTGACATGGGCCCGGGAACGATCAGCAGCCAAGTGGGCGTAGTATACGGCAGGGTGCATTGAGACCGGCGTGGTGGAGCGGATGTACTGATACGAGTGTTCGAAGAGAAAATGCTGAATCTCCGATGCCTGCCACGCGCCACCCTCATTCAAAATACACTGGTAGTGAATGGGGCGAGCAGTGCCTTTGATGGCGACATGCGAGCAGAGGTAAAAGTCAAACTCATGCGGATGAGTGCAGCCATGTTCCACTAGGGTGCCAGGCACCGGGTTATTGTTCCGGTCACCTTCCTTGGGAAAGAAGCGAATGTGATGGCGCTTTCCGGCGATTATGACGCAAAAGTGAGGGACGTTCTTGACGCCGATCCGAGCAAAGACCTCCTTCATGTCACGCACCTCCTCGTTGAGCACAGCTGCGTACTGACCCTCGCTAACTCCATCGCGAATATAAATGACACGCTTGGGTGGTTGGCCGTTGCCCAAGCGCTGCATCCAATTCCGTGCCATGTAGCCGAAGTGCTGCTCGATGTTGCTTGTAGTGACCATTTCGACACGATGACCGTTTGTCTGAACTTCTGCCCAGTAACGAGTGAAGTGTGCGTCGGAGGACATGGTGATCGCCGCGAAAGAGGCAGCTTCACCAGAGCCAGCACCAGGCGCAGGGTGTGAAACGTCGGCTCCAACCACCATGGTTGGAGTAGATGCAGCCTTAGGGTTGATCTTTGAGATTATAGCTGATCGAGAAACGCTCGTGGCTCCACCGAGCTTGGCGTTGACCTTCATGCAGACATTGGAGATGTACTGGGGAGACGCGGTGGTGGCATGCTTCCCTTGAACGACCTGGGAGACAACACCGAAGCGAACATCGCAGGCTTTCTTGATCCTGCGGTAAACTTCGACACTACGTTGTCGTTAGGTATGTCAAGGTTGAGTATGGATGGTACTTACTTCCTGTCATTGACAATGAAGAACATGAGAGTAGGTCGACAATTGTAGCGGTTGCCGGTCGCTAAGAACGCCTTGTTGATCATTTCACCGCCATCAGCTAAGCTGCCAGGGCCTATCCAAGGCTTCTCACCCAACTTAGGATGCGAGATGATCTTGCCGCCATGGGCTTTGTAGATCTTGATGAAGGATTGGGCGAAATTCTCAGCTGCAGTCGGTGACACGGCATTACGGCCGGTGATGACACAGATTCCCCATGCCTTGAGCGGACGATCATTATTAGGGAGAGCGAAATGACGACCATCAAGACGCCAGCGACCCTGAACCAAATCCGTCACCTTGACAGTATCCTCACGACTGCCCTTGCCGAAATGGACTGTAGGTGACGGAAGCACTGCGGCTTTCACAGTGGAGGGCTTGGGGTTGATCTCCAAGCCATAGTGTTTGAGATACCTGTGACTGTTAATGCTATTACACGCAATGTATGCATGAATGTGACTCACCTGTCTGCTTTCCAGTTGAGAAGACCTACGCCGTGCATGACAGCAGCCCATCGCTCCTTCGGGAGAGTCACCGCAAACCTAATCATGCTTGAAGTCTGCTGGTCGCTCAGTTTGGTGTTGTAGCGCTGATTGGGGTCGATGCGAAGAACATCGATAGGAAGATAGACAGGCTTTCCGCGAATCTTCTTGGTCACCTTAACAAGGGGCATACCAGACATGATATTCCTGTTGTACTTCTTCTTGAAGTAATTGGAGACGGTAACCTTGCCGTTTGGTTGGTCCTTATCGTCGAAGGTGGCTTCGTTGCAGTCCATATCGACGAACTCATCGATCGTCCACTGTGTTTCGGCACCTTTGACATGTGTAGCTGTAACGCCCACGCGCTTGAAACGACGGAGGTCCTTCTTGAGTTGGGAGCGCTTCCAGTCCTTCTTAGCTTCTTTGAAGCGTGTAGTAAATTGGGCCGGAGTGCAGTTGAAGGCTTGGCTTATAGCACGACCAAGATCTTGGGCACGCCAAAAGGTGCCGTTGGCGACGTCCACATTGACCGCCAATGACTTCTTGAGCTTGTCGTTCAGGACGGGACGAAGAGAAGAAAAGACGCCCTTGAAAGCCTCGACACCCCCACCAAGATCATATCGAACCTCTCCACGCTGGAAGAAGGACTTCTTGATCTGGGTATAGTTCTGACTAGGTCCCTCACGCATGAGGTGGTCGAGAAAATTGATGGTGTCGATGCATTCGTTCGAATGGGCAGCTTTGTTGTCCAAGAATAAGTCCAAGTGAGCGAAGTCAACTTTGCGAGTGTGCTTGATGAAAAGTTGGTGCTTGTTGTCGCGCCCGCCCTTGCGAGGCTGTTTGCCTGAAGCAGCACGATCTTGGGCCTCCTCTTCATCGAGATCGACGACGATACGGGTCTCATCACGATCAAGCTTACTACCAGACCTGTTGTTGTTAACAAAAAGCTACAATAAAAGATAGGGTGCCTTACCAGGCGAGTTTGTTGCCGTCGTAGATCCAGAGGTTCTTCGGCTCGCCTAAGGCAGCCTTGACCGTCTTCGAATTCCAGATCTTCTTGATCAAGGCGCGCTTAGTAGAATCAGTGCTATTGCCCCATGAGACCTAAAAATATATTAGTAAAATAGCATAAGAGTTTTGGAGAAGATATGAGGCTTACATCATATTGATGGACAATATGGGTTGGGAACTTGTCGACATTGAACGTGTTCAGCTGGACCAGAACGGACTTGCCGGAAGCATTGAGCTTGGCAGGACGCTGAGGGAGACTCGAAGGTATCTCGAACTTGGAGAGGTTAGTGTCAAGGTTCATATTTCGGAAACCACGACGGTCGCGAAAGTCCTCATGAGGGAGGCGGGCTGGCTCCTCGTTCGCCATGGTCGACGAAGGATTAGGGTAGATGTGGCTGAAAGAAGTACAACAAAAAAGTATGAGGGATGGTGATGTGGAATACGGTTAATGATAGACAAAAAGTAGGAAGATTGTGGATATGTGGATATGTGGAAAAGTGGAAAAGTGGTGTGCAAGTGTTGATACAAGGAAGAGAGTCGCAAAGAACCCTTATATATCCTCAAACTGAAGGATTTTGCAATAGACGCTGCGATATTGGGCATGGCTGCAGCGATTGCAAGGGCGTTTGAGCATCCTGCATACCCAGCACGAGATAGAGAGCATAGGCAGGTGGTGTAGACGCGCGAAGGGATAGCGTTTGCACTTACACCACGGGCAATACACCAACCGGCGAAGCCTAAAGCCTCGGAGATGTTCTTGAGATCAGTCGGCTTAGAGTAGTCGACTGGATTGTGACCAGGGTTCTTGACAGCTGGATCACGATTGCCGTCGAGACGAGGAATGGACTTGGGGGCGGAACGCTCAGTGGCATCACGCGAGTGACCTGAAGAGTCACCAGCAGAGCTAGTACTCTTCTTCTCGACCTGAGCACGTCGCTTGGGTGGACCAGCCATGTTGTCTGATATTCACCCATGTTAGCGCATTTCCAGAAACGGCAAACGAAAGTATCCACTCATGAGGAAACACTGCGGGGTCGTTTGTTTGGGCTGGCATGGTCTGCAGCAGTGATCACCTCATGGCAAGTGGCAAGGCAACAGTCTGGAAGAGGGCGTTTGAGACCTATGGCGATAGCGCCAATAGCCGCACATACCTTGAGGTCTTGCTACGGTAGTCAAGGAGCTTACGCGTCAGCGGTGGTCGGTATTGGAAGCGATGTCGCAAATCGAGGCCTGGCAATCTGAGTGTGAGGTCAGCGGACAGCTTCAAAAGGTGAGTGAATTTCCTATGGGATTGCGGGACCAGCGAGGACCCAAAAGCAATTGGGAGACTGTATGGAGAGCGATTGCAACATACAAAGATCGTAGATGAGGGAGTTTATGTGAGAAAAGGTACCGGAAAAAGGGAAGAGAAAAGAGATATGAGGTCGTGTCAAAAAGCGAGAGGAGAGAGCGATGTGTGTAAAAGGTAAATATGGCAGGCGCATGAGATCACCGCGGTGACGGCAGGAACAAACGCCGGCTTGGCGCAATCCATGTGCGGAAAGAGCGGCGGCGAAGTGAATTGGAGCAGGATACTTACAGTGATGACGGCCGTCGTAATTGTCCGATGATGAGGCGACCCACCAGTCTTAATGAGGATTCAGGAGTATCGTGGAGCAGTGGTTTTGGGTGTAGTGGAAGAGGTATGAAAGAAGAAGGAAGTCGGTCGAAGTCTAATTTTATTGTAGAACCGAGGGCTGAAGGAGGTTGTTGTGGTGTGGAGAGGAGATGGTTGGGATTGAGCAGGGCGACTTTAAATACGCTCGCACTTTATGAGCTTCCTTTAGCGTGGGCAGAGTTGAAAACTGGGTAAGAGACTCAAAAGGGTCTTTCTGACGTATGTGGGCCCAAAGAAAGTGGTAATAGAGTTCAAGTAAGAGGTAAGTCTCTCGGTATCAGTACGCTCGATATTCCAGCCGGGAGGTAATAGATTCATACGCCTGTGTTGTTAATAGTTGACTGAAGGCAAAGGATAAGAACAAATAGGAAGTCCCAGAACAAATCGGGTGAAGATGTGTAGGATATAGCGAGAAGTCCATCCTGAACTAGTTATAGGAGAATCGAGGATACAATGTACGACCCCTGTAGACCCAGATACTACGAACATTGGTAATGCGAACTGGACGATGCAAAAAGCAAAAAGTATGAAATCGGGAAGACCGAGAAGGGAGATTGCGGTATATGAGTCCAGTGACTTCCACCGTGTTCATGACATGGGATCCACGCTACAACCCATACACCATACCTTACAGACCTTCCAATTAGTATTGCATGAGGGAGACGTTCATATGAGTAACAGAGTAGAAGATGCCAGCATCGAGAAATTCTACGCCCGGAGCTCATTCGATTTACCTTACTGTGTAACGGATAGCGCCTACTAGGCGAGACCAAGGCGGCAGAATTTGACGCACCACGAGTATAGAAAACTACCCAGCAGATAACACCTAAAATCTGGATCCGGCACGCTAAGTTGATGAGGGGAGAGACAGACTTCACCTTGACAGTTACGAGCTACACTCCGCCAAGGTGTCCCCATACGAAGACAATGAATCAGTGTTTGATCATGCTCGTATTGCTTCACACAAACATCATAACTTCACAAGAACAGGTGCTCGATATTGATCAAACATTTGACCGCTATGTAATTACAAAGTGCTCTTCCGCGTCGTCAGACGCATTGATAAGAGCCCACTCAGATGTGGATTTCACCAATGTTCTCCAGCCCAAGCACTGCTATATTCTGCCCTCATACAAAAACATGATCATACTCAATCTGAACTGGAAACATAGTAAGAAATATGTCTCGAGAGGAGAAAGAGTCGCTAAACGCCAACCTATGCAATGATTTGATTTTCCCCCTCGAGAAGCACCAGGTAAGGAACCAATCGACGCCTCTTCACTCCCAACGAAAGAAAAGATAGGACCTGAAGGTAGTCAAGTACCGCAAACACCAATTGAATTGGCGTTTCCCGCCAGACATTGGCTAGGGCAGCAGTTGGGTACCCCATTTCAGAAATTATTTTGGGTGAAATGAGCAAAGGATTAAGACCATCCATTCCCGCCGCCATAACGCGCCTGTATGTTTTGCAACTGCGCTCCAATATGGGCAGCAGGTGGTCCTGGTGCTCCAAGTGGGGCAGCGGTCGGTGGTGCGTGGTTGGGTAAGGGTATGGTGGTGTTGCGGAGCAAGTTCACCATGCCTTCCGCATTGAATCGGGTCGCCTGATAGGTATGTGCAGGAGGAATGATGCCCAGTAGGAAATTGATCTCGCGAGGAAGTGGAGTAGGTCCTGCAATAGGTGTGTTGCCACCACCGACCGCGTTGTTGCGGCGGGCAGCGTCCAAACGACGACCTGCGGCCCCTTTGAGTGGAGACTCCCCCCGTATCATTTTGCGCGGCTGGTTGAGATCATTGTCCGCATCGTCCAAAGGACGCTTCGGTGAGTTGGTGGCGGGAAGTAGATGGCCTAGACGTGGCGAGTTAACGAGCGCCGGTGATGCTAGACGCTGTTCTTGGGGAACAGGAATCTGCGGTACGGTCTGTAGTGGCTCTTCTACGGTAGGTAGGATATTCGGGGGCATGGCAGGTCGCATCTGAGTCCTGGGCGAGATGATTGGGCGCACAGCCGTAGGATCAAATGTAGACGTAGTGAAACGGGACGCAAAGCGGAGCAGCTGCGGATCTTCGGGAAAGAGGGTCGCCATCCGCTGCTCCAGCTTGTTTATCTGAGCAAGTTCGCCGAACTGCGATTCGTATTCGTGGAAGAAGACGAACAAAGGCTTCGTTCGGTGAACATTCTCTGGCTTTTGAGTGAGGCGTGTGACCACTGTTTCAAACACCGCGCGGGCATCTGGGAAGTGTTAGTATGTACAGATAGCGAAAATGGTAAAGGAATAACCCACTAGTTGCGTCATTGAGCTTGACAAGATGCTTAACGTATTCTAGCGCGAAGTTCTCGTCGTCAGGGAAGAGCCTCATGCCACGCTCAAAGATCTTGCCTGCAGCCGGGTCTTGGTAACAGTGGTGCTCAATGAGCGCACTAGCAACATAAGCGTCACTAAGAAGTTTGCCCCTCTTACGGGCTTCTCCGAACACGCCGCGGAAGCCAGGTATAGGTGTATCTTTGGCGGCTCCTTTCCCCTGCACGCGACGCATTGTCCGCATCAACGTGATCCAAGCAAACGTTAACGCTTTCTTAAGGGTATGAATATCCGCGTTTGCAGCCTTCGAAATACCGTGCAGTTGAGCATCAAGAGCGTCCTGCTTCTCCTTCTGTCTTCGTGCAGCCGCACTTCCACCATCTTCCTCGTCCTCGTCATCAGACCCTTTCTCTGAGGCTGCTCGAGCGGCTTCTTCTGCCGCCTGTTGCGCAGCAAAAGCTTCCTTGGTGCGTGCTATTGTCTGCTCCTCTCGCTTCTTTGCCTTGTTCGTGAGGTCGTACAAAGAGTTAAGGACTTGGTCCAACGGCTCACGTACAACCCTACCTTTCTCAATGACTCCGGCCTCCCCATCTTCAAAATCTGTACGAAGCTCAAGCTGATGTGACCTCTTGAATGCTAAGAGGCAGCTCTCTGGGTTTGCGTCCATACCGTTTTTTAAGAATGCGTCGCCCTCATCACTCAAGTTGCTCTGGTACGACCATTCAGCGGCGTCATACCACATCTCCGGCCAGAAGCGCAACGCCGTGAGAGCATTCTTGTAGAGATACAAGATGCGCTTGTTGTATGTGTCTCGATCATCGTCCTTAATTTCCAGCGGATCGGACTTTTCCCACTCAATCCAATTTTTCCAAGCCTGCACCTGCTTCGCGTACTCATCGGCACCGTCGAAGCCAGGTGCAGGTGGGAGTTTTGGCAGGGTCGTACGGTGAACGTTGCGCACGATGTTATCGGCGACAGTGATGGCGCTTCTCGCAGTCATGTAGGATGCTGATTTTTCTTGGAGGTGCTTGCGTCCCTATAGTGCAATTAGCATATAGAGATGAAAACACGTTGTATGTCATGGTCGACGTACCAACACTTTGTTCAAATTCATCTCGAACCTATCATACTCTCGCCAGAGCTCTAGCGTAGCATTCGTGGGGACAGCAATCGCACGCTGATAGGCTTTTCGAAGGATATCCATCTTCTGCATGTCCTGCCAACCGTTCCCACCCAAGACACCAGGGCCGGATTTAAGTATCTCAATGTACTCGGTCCAGAGCTTCCCAGCGCTGATGTCTATTCCTACATGCGGAAGTACGAATTCGTACGCTTGGATAATGACTTTCCGATTCTCGCCTTCTTCAAGAGGGTATCGTCGGCGGACATATTCGATGTACGATGAGAACAGGAGGAGAGACGGGGTGTTCTGGATAGAGCGGCCGAATATTTGCTCAACCTGGGCGAAGTTCTCGGACTCGGTCTCCATGTTCACGTATTGAACCCATATTTCAGCCTGATGATGTTAGACACGATCCATAGTAACTTACCATTCGACTTACAGCTGATGGAAAGACCTGGAAGAAGCGATCGAAAACGACGCGTGCATCCTCGATCTTATGTCGTTTGCGATGTTCGTCAATTAAGCCTAACCACGCTTCGATATCACCACGAGGGTCTTCTGCAATCCGGTCTTCAAAGATGCCAACCCTGTCCTGGGGCAGACGGGGCTTCGGTAGAGATGCGGACGCTGGTGTAATGGAAACTGGCGTCGGTGCTGTTGTAACTTTCAAGTGGTCTGCTGTACCTGTCTTAGTAGCATCTGGGACGGGTGTGCTGCCATTAGGAACAGTAGCAGTAAATGAGAAAGCAGTGTCAGGAACAGCGACTGAAGGAGACAGAACACCAGGAACAGCCTGATCTTGTGCACTAATTGACGGCATAGCTTGAGGTGCATGTGTATTGTTTGGAGACAAAGTAACGGAACGCTGTGGTGACTCTGATACTCCAGGAGCACTAAGCAAAGCTGATCCAACCTTCGTCTTTGGGATAGATAACTCATCCTCGTCGTCCTCACTCTCGTCGACAAACCCACCTTTCGTGCGCGGCTGCTTCGACGGTGTCGGTGCTGCGGAGGCCTCGGTCGACTGAGGCTTTAACGCGTTCGCGGCATCGGGCTGCGGAGTGTTCGCGGCGGACTCTGCCGTCGAGACTAACGGCACGAATTGAGAGCGCATCTCCTCGGCAGGATTGGCGAATGCGCTATCGGGATCGTACTCTTCTTCCTCTTCCTCTTCCTCTTCCTCTTCCGCTTCCTCTCCTTCGTCGAAGGGCGTCTGCTCGGGGTCAAGCCTGAAGTCGGCAGCAGGGTCGTACTCCTGCTTTTGCGCGTCGAGGAAGGCCATCTCGGCGTCGGACATGGCTGTGAGAAGCAGAGAAACCCTGCTGTTGATGGGGCGGGGAGGAGTGACAATGGGACTGGCGGCGCGTTGCGCGAAGCTTACCTTCCGCTGCTACTGTCGTGTGCGCAGGAGGGGCGGGATCGAGGCAATGCGCGCCGTGGTCAACTGTTGTCTTGGTCTGCGCAGGCAGTGCGGGGCAGCGGAGCAGAGAGTGCGCAGCCTTTGGGCCTTTTGTGGAGAGACGGCGGCCGACCTGAGGAATGCGAAAGGTGAAGTGACTAAGACGAGGCTCCGTTTTCTCCGAGCTGTCTGGCTTGGCGCGTGGCTGGTGCCTCCGCGACGCCAGACTTGAGCTATGTCACCGAGGAACAAATAACCACTCACTGGACCCGATCCCCATGAGGCCGTGACATTGACCGAGCCCAAGGTCCCGCGATTCCGTACCGAAAGTTTAGGCTCATACAAAGAAGCGCCTCACCCATCGACCGAGGCGCAACCCGCGCAACCACCGAGCGCTAAGGCCGCGAACTCATAGAGCGTCACGACGATGAACCCGCACATCTCCCTCCCCAGGCCGACGGGCGGACCTTCAAACTTCGGCGGAACAACGCCCTCACGAAGAAATGAGATCCGAATGCCGCGCTTCTTCAAGCGCCTGTTCAAGTTCCCCCAGATGGACTTTGAAATGGCTATATGGGAGATGATGAGCCTGATGATTGCACCAAAGAAAGTCTTCAGGTCAATCTACTACCACGTAACGCCTCCTCCCTCCCCCTCTGCATACCTCTCCTAACATTGGCGTAACAGAAACAAACATCCAAAACCTACCACCGTCCCGACCCCTCCTTCACCTACCTCCTCTCCGCCTTTCAGCTCCTCACCTCCCTCGCCTGGGGCTTCGCATACGCTTCCTCCTTCCCGAGTATACTCAAGATAACCCTCGTATTCATCTTCGTACATTTTCTACTCTCCTCCCTCGTCATCTCCACCATCAACTTCTTTCTAATCAAGTACTTCCTCGGCCCGAACAGCAAGATAATACCAGGGCGAAGAAGGGGCCTGTATGACCTTGGAGGAGGGGACGGGGAAGGCAAAGAGGAGCTGGAGTTTGGATATTGCTGGGATGTCGCGATACGGGCGTTTGTACCCGTTTGGGTGTTTTTGTACGTGGTACAGTTTTTGTGTATGCCGCTTGTTGGAACGGATCATTGGTAAGTAATTAAGAGGCACATCAGAGCGAGGCGACGCCTCCAGTCGCTGCGCAGCGATTCGGCAGAAGAGCTAATGCGACCCAGGATCTCCCTCGCCCTCTCTAACACCCTCTACCTCGCCGCCCTCATCTACTACTTCATAATCACCTTCCTCGGCTACAACGCCCTCCCCTTCCTTCACCACACCGAGCTTCTTCTCGCACCTATCGCCGTCACCATAATACTTTGGTTCGTCAGTCTCTTTGGCCTGAATCTGAGCAAGCATCTTGCGCCTATCTTTCTCTCGGGCGTAGCGTTGCGGAAGGGCGGTTGACGGCCCAGGTCGAAGGGGTCGATATACGCATTTAAGAATGATCTGGGGAGAAGAGCATGTTGTATGATTAAAAGTGTAAATATGGGCTCGAACGGCGCATACTAGTATTTTAGGAGCATATTTTTGGGCTATAAACATGTCAGCGAGCTTACCCCCGCGACCCAGCGTTCAGCATCATTAATGAAGCCTTCTTATTACACGAATGGATATCTGCTCAATTCGTACCCCAGCTAGCAAAGCCAGAACATATGTGCCTAGAATGCAATGCGTATATTACAAGTATTTCTATGTTTAGGACCATTCCCAATCTCGAAAATGCACGTAGAGGAAAGTGGAGATGGAGATCTGCCAGCATATGTCCTCTCCTCGGCCATCCGTACCTACTCTTACAGCAACCATCTAGTCTATCCATAGCTATGCACACCATCCCAATACAATATCTTACAAAGTCCTCTTGACCTTCTCCTCCTCGTAGCACTGAATCTTGTCTCCAGCCTTGAACTCCTCCCACCCATCCTCGAACCCGATACCGCATTCGGTATCCTTGCGCATCTCGGCAACGTCTTTCTTCTGGTTCTTGAGCGAGCCAATGACACCTGTTGTATGAATGAGCAGAAGCCTCAGGGAAAAAAATGACAAGGGAGACATACCATCGAAAATGACCGCATCCTTCCTCAACACCCTCGCTTTCGATCCCTTCTCCACGACACCGTTTCGTACCTTGGATCCTGCGACCATCATCTTCTTCCGTCCCCCGATTCCGATTTCGAACAACATCGCAACCTCCGCTTCACCCGTGACCTTCTGCACGATTTTCGGCGGCAGCCTCTCTTCTAGCAGGGACTTGACGTTCTCCACGACGCGGTAGATGATATTTGAGTCCAGGATCTTGACACCTTCCTTCTCCGCCATAGCCGAGATGTTGTTCGGGATTGGTGTGTTGAAGTTGACAATATGGCCCTTCGCATCTGCCGCATGCTGCACGTCGAACTCAGATGGCGAACCAACGCCATGGCGGAGGATGCGCGTGCCGACCTCGCCGTTGCCGAGAGCGGAAATAGAATCGATGACCGCTTCGACAGAACCTGAGACGTCACCCTTGACGATGAAGGAAATGATATCAGGCCCCATCTCCGTCTTGACAGCTTCCTCTACGGTCTCCCCTTCCGCGGCGGCTGCGGTGGCAGCTTCTTCGGCCTCACGGCGTTCAGCTTCCAGACGTCTCGATTCGTTGATGGCCTCCATGTCTTTAGCCATTTGCGCGCGCTCGATCTTTTCTACGCGCAGTTGAGAGACTGTTTGCGCCTGTTGCTCATCGGCGGCTTGAAGGACCTCATCACCAGCGATGGGTTGTTCGCGCCAGCCATCCACTTCAACAGGCATTCCGGGGCCCACTTCTTTGACCATGACACCAGCTTCGTTGCGCAGACTGCGGACGCGAGTCCAGGTATTACCAGCAACGAGGATGTCACCTCGGCGCAAGGTACCAGTACGGACAAGGACCGTAGCCACCTTGCCTGACTTCTTCGTAGTACCCTCAAGCACCCAGCCCTCCACATTGGCCGTCGGATCGGCACGGTGGTCGAGCATTTCAGAAAGCGTGGTGATAGCCTCTTCGAGGTCGGGAATACCCTGTCCAGTCTTGCCACTCACGGAAATAGCTTGAACTTCGCCGCCAAAGTCTTCCACTTCGATTCCATGGCGGCCAAGGTCAAGCTTGACAGCATCCGGATTGGCCTGCGACTTATCGATTTTGTTGATGGCAACAATCATCGGAACTTTCGCTGCCTGAGCATGCTTGATCGCTTCAACGGTCTGAGGCATAACAGAATCGTCAGCTGCCACGACTAGCACAACGATATCCGTGACATTAGCTCCTCGGGCGCGCATCGTTTCAAAAGCCGCGTGGCCGGGCGTATCAAGGAATGTAATCTTCTTGCCCGAAGCCAAAGGTACGCTGAAAGCGCCAATGTGCTGCGTGATCCCACCAAACTCACCGGCAGCTACACTTGTTGATCGCATATAATCAAGAATGGTAGTCTTTCCGTGATCAACGTGACCCATGATAGTAACAACCGGAGGGCGAGCAGGAAGTTTTGCATAATCTTCGGGCGATAGAGCGGAAGCTGGATGGAGATCTCCGTCATCTTGCTCTGTCTGCAATACAGGCTCAAAATTGTACTCTTGAGCAATCAATCCCGCGTGTTCCGCGTTAAGAATGTGGTCGTGCTGCACTTCTTCAAACCCAAGCTCTTCTAGCTTTCCAACGAACTCTTCCAAGCGTACTTTCAAGATGGAAGCGAGGTTGTTGACACTGATGTACTCTGGAAGATAGACAGGTATAGGCCCCTTTGCCGCTTGCATCTTCTTCTTGGCTTCCTTGCGTTGCCGTTTGCGCTCCGCCTTGTTAACGTATCTATCGTCTTCCTCGTCCTCCTCTCGCATTACACGGTTACGGCTGGCTCTTTCATAATCCCCTCTTCTGCGAGACTCTGGTTCTTCGTATCGGTTGCGCGTCTCCATCGAACTTATTTCCTCCATCTGGAAACGACGACTCCGCCGCTCGTTTTCCACGTCATTACGACGCCTCTCTTCAACGACCCCGAAGCTACTCTGGTCGCTTTCCACATTCGATCTACGGTTTCGAGCCCATGCTTCTGCAGCATCGGTCAGGTTTCCTCGCTGTCTTGAAAAGTCTGTCTGGGGGGCAGGGGCCGGGGCCGGCCGCTGGCGTAGAACTGGCTTGCTCGGACAGTCAAGACTGCTGTGATCTTGACGACCACAATGCATGCATGTCCTCGGAACGTTCTTCTCGCGTGATAATGGAGCAAACGATCGTGGTGGCTCTCTTGGTCCGAGCTTCGAATTGTTGCCCAAGAGACGTTCAATTTCTGATTGATCCAATTTTGGAGGCTGTGACCTCAGCCTCGGAGTTGGTGACGGCCTTGACACAGAATTATTATCGGCCGTTCGAGCTTGAGGTTCATTCCTCCGACGCAATTGACCGGTGCCAAACGCTTGGGTTTCCACGGCGGGAGCAGCCCGCGAGTCCATAGTCACGTTATATCTATTGTACCGATTGCCTGACCCATGTGGGCTATGAGCATTCGCTCTGGCATTGCCCATAGGTGCAAATCTATTGTCGCCCTGAATGCGCCCAGGACGCTCAGATAACGAGCTTCGATTTGGACGCCTCTCCGATATTTGTTGCCTTTGCGGCTGATAATGTGATCGCGGCGAAGATGCTTGCGATTGGAATGGAGCTCTCGCGCTCTCCGGATGCGTCGTATATCCTAGTCTCGATCGCGACTGCTGAGGATGTGGTGGCGGCGTCGACGGCGACGGGGTGGGCGCTCTTGCTCTCAGCAACTGTTGCATTCTCTCTGCTTGTGTCAATGGCCGTGGCGGAGCCGGTGCTTCCGCCTCCTTATATATAAGCCCTTCCGAAGCATATTGAGGAGCCTTGCTCGATGAATTGAGATATCGTCGCTGAGACAGAGTCGGTAGTTCAACAGGAGCATTCGCTACGGCGAGTTGACGAGCCGCGCAAAAGATGCAGATGTCGCGAGTGGACGAGACCTAGCATGTTATTAGTAAGTACATAATGACAATTGACAAGATTGAATGCATACCCGAGGCGCACGCGACCTCCTCATACTTGTCGGCGTGCTGCGTTGATGGATATCCTGAGCTTTAAAAAGTCCACAAGCAGATGGGAGATGTCCCGAATCGGCCCGTCTAGCGCCGTTCCGCCACAGAGGATCTACTGCGTAAGCATTCTACACGCATTCCAGACGTCGCGATTGGTCCTTCACATTTCCCATCCCTCATCAACATCTCATCATACAATCGCAGGACACAATCATATACGCAGTCGCACTTGTATATCTCGAGCTATGGCGCGCATTCAGGCCTTTGACTAGGCCAATGCAGAAAACTGTGATCGGATTTTGCAGGGGTTCAAGTGGCTCTTGAATATGTATTGTAGTCAATTCTGCGAATGGACAGCTATATCTAATTCCTGCATCCGTAGCATGATTTCGGCATGGAACTCTTCGTGTTGCCGCCACGAGATGTAATCCTTGTGAAGCCCTTCACTGCCTTCAGATCCACACAGCATGCAGAGGAATCTCTGATGTAAGATCCGGGACATTGCGCCTTCCATGATAGACACATCCTCATCGCATGTGGAACTTGGGATGGTCCGGATCGACCGGATCAGGGTCTGACAAGTGCTTCGTATGGAAAAAGTACTTCTCATACCAGCGCTGTTGCTCCACACCTTGTCGCCAAAGGGTATACCGCTTGTAAAGCAGGCGTTTCCTCATGGCCCACGAGATGTACCAGCAGAGAACGGTCAACATGAAGATGAAGATGAAAGCAAGTCCCACCAGGACGGTCGACATGAGTACCAGAGACCTTCTCCTGATGCTTGCTTCGTCTTTCGAGTTCGAGTATTCCTGAACGGCCATGAGATGTGGGAAGCCGGCGGTTGCGATGAGAGCTTGGCTTACAGGGTCGTCTTCTTCTAGGGCTCTCTGAATGATTCCGAGGACGTGTTTGCGGGTAGCTGCATCGAGGGGAGCCATACTGGCGTCTTGGTCAGTATCTGACATCATAAGTAGAGCATGCAGAAACATACCTGGGTCTCAGAGCCAAAGACGGATAGGTCAACCACACACTATGGATGGCCTACGGTATCCGTAGCTTATGTCGCTGTGTACGCTACCGAACGCGGGTCGTTGATGCAGAAGAAGTAGCTGGACACACTTGTAGCGGTACAGTGGGAAAAGACTTCGATGGAGATGAGCCGTCAACTATCACGGCGCACTACGCCGGGCGGGATGCTGGTAGCGAAGCTGATAGTAGTGCAATATGCAAAGCGTAGTGGTTCAAGCGCGGATGCATATCATGGGAGATCAGGCAATTGCAGTGCGGGTAATCACCAGGCTAGCTCCTACTCTGTACCTTCTGTGGCGATGGAAAGAGCGGTCACTTCAGGAGGAAGGACCTCACCATACGCTTCATCTTGATGGGTCGCACCAGGGATATCCTTATCTGCCTACTCATGTTGTTGTTGTAGAAACTCTGTTACCTTCTTGACCACCTCATCCAAGCCCTCCACAATTACCGTCGGCTGCCCAGACCCCCACCCACCAGTCCATCCACCCACCCCTTCCCACTACGATCCACCCAACATGTCCTTAACCCCACCGAATTTGCTCCCACGACGTCGAACGGATTACCACTTACCAGCCACACATCTTTCTCCTGTCCTTTTCCCGTCCTCCCCAGTTCCATCAAAAGATGACTGTACACGCCTGGATACGGTTTGAAACGCTTAACCGACTCGACGACGACCGTTTTACGGAAAAGCTTTGAATAAGGCGACAGATCGGGCGATTGTGTAAGCGAGGCATTAATCATTGATGATGTGCCATTTGAGAAGACGGCTGCATGAATGTTTGGGTTATCCTGGAGATGTTGGAAGACGGGCGGCACATCGGGAAAGACGTTGAGGGTATTGTAGGCGTCCATGAGGTTTTCGATGCTGCCACTATCGAGAGATACGCCGGCTTCGGCGAGGGCGTGTTTGAGAGAGTTCCGGGTTACATCGGAGAAGGGCATATATTGTTCTGTTGGTGGATGTAAGTAGAGTTACATTTTTTACGAGTGATTCAATCACGTGGAACTTACCCATGCTGTTCAGACGCCATGTGTATTCAAGCTGGTATTTGCGCCACTCACTCGCGATGGTTGCGGCTTTTTCTTGACCGAAGTGCTCCGCGAGTTGTCTAGCGATGCTTTCCGTTGACAACAACGTACCGTAGACATCAAACGCGAGAAAGATCTCTTGGTTAGACGCCATGCTGAGCTGTTGGATTGATTTGTAAGATTTGAAAATCAAGCAATCTATCTCGACATTCGCAGTCACTTAGGGTCACCTCTTGAGAATAGAGGTGAGGAGCATCCGAGGCCGGTGCATCTACCCCACCTACAGTAGCGTCAGCATCGCCTCTGCCTATCAACAGGTAGCGCAACAAATCGCCGGGCCTCATATAGTTCAGCCTGATTTGCTGTATGTACATGAAACAAGAATGCTGATATTTATTCACTACCTGTAGTTGTGGGCATGATCGTTTTAGATGGAGTTTGAAATCTTTGGAAGCTTCATGACTGCACCGCCCCGTGTCGAGAAGCGTCGTGCACCATGTCCTTGATGATTCACACAATGGTGCACCTCGTGGATGTAGGGTTCAAATCGATGACTTGAGGCGTTAGCTAGGACTGTTTCATTTCGGCGGTAGCACTCGTCTCACAGCCATACTGTGCAAGTATGCACCCACTGACACTTGGTCACGACTGTAATTTCAGCAAAGCGGAACATGTTGCTATCGACTAGGTTGAATCTAACGGACCAAGTCCTTCGAGGATACGTAATGTGCATGAGACTTGGGTGCCGCAACGCAGCACCCTCTCATCGGTCTGTGGGGCGTTCGCACAACCGCTGGTTGCCAACTGGGGAAGCTTTGACGTATCGTTCGCCTGGGTACTGCACCCCAAGCCGCTGATTCGCCCAGAGGCTGAGCTGAGGTTCGCAACCATGCCAGTGTAAAGCGTACTCCTGAGGCGGGAAGGTTTCAAGATCTCGCGTATCGGGTCGCCCAAAGTCAATGTCCCTCTTAACACCTTCTCTTATGAGTCTACGTCTGGGTTGTATTTGGAGTATGGACGGACCAATGAGGGCTATCGGTTTGAAGTCAAGCCCGTCACCAATGTCAGGATCCGTATGGACAAGGCCGGCTTGATTCCGAGGATGGCTTACGAAAGCGAGTCGATACAACACTTGTCGTCGCATATCGATCCATGCGTGCAACGGCGTGAAGACTAGAACCCATCAGAGTGATCGGGACTAGTTTACTTTGGTAAAGATTCAGGACAGCAATCTAGTGATGATGATTACAAAACGCAAACAGGAGACTCGGTGAATTAATGGGATCGACATGCGGTAAGCATGCAATGGAAATCACCATTGTCCGAACGTCGTGTAACCCGACGATTGTGATGTACCGCCTGCATGAGCCTTCGCAAGAATGGATACTGAGACTGCACGCCGCCCCGAGTAAGAATACGCCTGGGTAGATGAAGACGTCTCACTCATGTGTTGGTATGCTGAGCGATGACATGCATGCAGCCAGAGCACCTGCAGAAACACAGAGGGCTCCACACGGCGCAGCCCCAGATATGCAGAGCGGCTGCAAGTGACGAGCGCCGTCGCTTCGAAACGCCATCCTTCGGCAGCGCATGCCACAACGGTCAGCGTCGCCGGGCGAGCATGATGGCCTGGCAGGTCTGCTGTAGGAGGAACTTGTGTCTACGTCCCCCGGCAGCGAATGGAGTCGCTTTTCGCCTCTCGCCCTGGCCTATCACTCATTTCCACCGGGACGTGGCTCGCACCAGTTCGCGGTGCAGCCGAAGCTTTGGTGTAGCGCCCGGTTAGGCAATTCGATAGCGTGGCCTTCGGTCCCTGAACTTAACCCTCTGGGGATCCCGGCTTGGATCCGCGTGAAAGGTGAACCGCGCCAGGGGGTAGTTTGGTGCTGCACAAGCGGAGGCGTGAGTTTCAGCGTGCTGCACGACTTGCTCAGGCGTGTGAGGCCTCTCGCAGCACTGCAGCAGCAGCAGCAGCAGCAGCAGCAGCAGCCAGCGCGCGTTGGTCCTCGTCGCGAGATGAGGTGAGCAGCGGTACCTGGTGGCCTCGACGACGCCAGAGTCCGTTACGTTGTCTCTGCTGCCCCTGGCTCTTGAGTCGTGCCTGTCACCACGTGTATCCAGTTGCAGTAAAGGGCCCCTCCCCCGGCTGTTGGCGACCGAAAGGCCCTGATCGCGGCTATAGCATGGCAGCATCATAGCTAGCACACCAGCGCATGCCAGACTTCAACGGCGCTACCACCGTTCTATAGTAGAGTCGACGCGCCAGCCCGGCGCCGCGTCCGCAAATGTGACAAACCTGCGCCCCCGTCTCTGCAATCTGCATCTGCGTCTGCATTTGCTCTGCAGCAAGCGGCGAGGTTCGCTGCGTCTCTTTTCCACATTCCCACCTCCCCCGCGTCCGTGCCATAGCGAACCCCTGAAAGGCACGCCAAACAGCCGCGACGACGCTACCTGCACAGGAGCGACCCGCCAATCTTGCGTCTTGTGGGCACCTGTGCTCTTGGACTCTGCATCGTCGTGCCATGCCCCGCGGCTTGCTCGCTGCTACATCTCACCTCCAGAGCCCAGCAGCGCTGGCCTGCCGCCTTCGAACCAGTCCGCACCGCGAGCGTGCGCCCACCACGACGCAGCTACCCGCCATTGGACCTGCACCCGTCCGCTGCGCACCGAGCAATCGATAATACAGCCTGCCCCAGCCCTTTTTGGGATACCTTGGACGTCAATTGCCTTTTTGGAGCCTTTGTTCTCCGTACGCGCCGGGGCGGAGAATGCAAAGAGGGCGGACGCGCCCATCACCGAGACTCTACAACTCCGAACGCAGAGCTAGGGCCCAGCCGCGATGGCGCACTTCAGCAACAGAGACAAGGCGCGGGACGGTTCGCGGCCTTCCACGCCCACGGGTCCGTCGAGGGCATATGGGACAAGCGCCAGCATGCGCGCGCTCGACACCCGCCTCAAGCAGCCGGAGACCTTCTTCGACGACGCGACCCCGGTCGACAGCGCGCGCAGCGGGGAACGCCCGCATGATGCCCTGAGGGACTCGCATGACCTGTCCTTTGCCGATGGTACACGGGACTCCGTCGTGGATAACATGCTGCTTTCGCTCGACCAACTCCCTGCCCTGTCCTCCTACCCGGCCGCACTGTACTCGAATTTCGACGACGATAACTTCTTCTTAGCAGACAACGCTTATCCCCCACAGAAAGCCCCACGCCATCGAGGCCACACGTACGCCTCGTCCCATTCTTCCGACTACGACCTGCATGCCGATGATTCAACGTCTCGCTTCCCGACACACCCAGCCCGCGGACGGAGGAGTAATAGCAGTAATAACATTCCTAGTAATATGAGCCGGAGAGAGAGCCTCAGGGGAGTGTGGCCGGGCACGCGGCAGCCAAGTGACGAGTTTCAGCAGGCGGGACACATGCGGGGTGGGAAAAAGGGCAGCAAGAGCAGCGCCGCTTCGAGCGTTGACTTTGGCAAGGGAGCTATGGGTGCTCAACGTGTGGGTCTCGGGCGACGCTCCATCAGCTTCGATCATGGAAACATGACTTCGAAGGCATTGTCGGTAAAGACAGAGTCCATTTTGGAAAGAAATAGACCGGCGTACACCGGTTTTCATGCCGATTATGAGGCAGCGCCCCAACCGACTGTTCCTGCTGGACCTAGGAGGACCCAGGAACCACAATCGCCTGCAGCCTATCCACCGAAACCGTCCTATGCCCCACCGCAGGCCCCTGCGCCGCGGCGAAAGAATAGTGTTCGGTCGACCACAAGCTACAAGACGCTACGCAAGAACAAGAGTCATCAGGAGCCAAACATGCGGCAGCAAGCTCAGGAATTCGTCAACGCCTCCAATCTGAGAGATCTCCCCCAATTCCCACCTACCAGGACCCGCCCGCCCCTCGCCGACCGTGGCTACGCGGAAGCATACGCTCGTGCCCCTGGCTCCGGTTCCGACCCCCAAGGAGAAGCCAGGCTTCTTCCGTCGAGTCTTTGGCGGTGGTTTACCAAAGTCGATGCCGCAATTGTCCAACTCGTCCACCAACTCCAACAACTCACGCATAGCGCCATCACCTGCCTCGTCTACGAATCGTCCAGCAGACGTAGATTCCATGTATTCCCACGGTCGGCCTCGGACCACGCCCCACGGATCAAGCCATATTGCATCGCAACTGAAATCGCCTCCTCCCAGGCCTCCGCAAACTGCAAATTCGGCACAGGCAAAGCCGCAGCAGACCACGCAACCCACCCTTGCAAAGAAGCATTCGTCTTTCTTCAGGCGACGGAAGAAGTCCGTCACCGAACCCCCGCAGCAACCTGTCATGCCGCTTCAGTTTCAGAACGCGCAGAAGCTCGAAGACCTCCAACCACAGCAAAGCCCAGGCGTCAGTAGTCTACGCAAGGTTATGAACCCGTATCTGGGAGACGTTGGGAGCCCGGAGAAGACGTACCGCGATGTTCGGGAGCTCACATCAGAGGCAACTGACAAGACGGACGGCGAGCGCCAAAACGGTTTCTCGCCAGGTTACAAGCCGCATAAGGATGCGACTGTGCGCAGTGTGAAGCCTGGCTCTCGTGAAACAAATGATACACCACCACCATCCTCACGACAAGAGCAACTGATGGCCGAGCATGCGGCCAGTACAAACAGTCCGAAACTCAAGTTGAAAATGAAACCTCGTAAGACAAACGTCACCAACACGCAGGAGGATACGTTCCTGGCAGATAGCAGTAGTTGCAACGAGGATCGCAGCGGTCGTGCAACGCCATCCGACGAGCTTGGCGCGTTTGGTGATGCGGATGAAACGCCGAGGGCTACGAGCAGCCCCACTGCAGCCGGATTTCCGCTTCCGCCGAATGCAAAGGAAAACAGAAGCGACCGCAGTGGAAAGACTCGTAATAAGTCGCTCAGGCCAGCGGCGGATAATGGCAAGGTGGCAACCACGTCACCGTCTCAGCTCACGTCCGAGGGCAAGATGGAGGAAGATGGCTGGGTCGTGACAACAGCCAGCAAACAAGACAAGGTCCCCACTGCTAAAGGAAACACAAGCAGGTCCAAGCGCGTGTGGCTGGAGCCCACGTCGTCCGAAGAGAGGTTAGCTGGCGATGAAGCCGAAGACCTCACGCTTCCGCTGGAAGGCGCGCGTTCGGCACCGAAACCGTTGGAGAAGGAGCAACCCGCCGCGCCGCCAGAACGTGAGCCGTCGTCGGCGAATGACCTCGCCCGGTCGACTGGAAGCCTTCCCACCGTGCAGGTGGAGACGCAGAACTCCGAAGTGATGCCCGCCATCGTCGAGCATCGCGTGCGTGACAACGAGCCCACCGACGCAGACCGCGCGCGCGCCTTCCGCATCTTCAGTGGCGATGACCCGTCCGTTCAGAAGGGACAGGCAGCTGCCGACTTGGGCGACGTTACGGCATCCAGCACGCGAACGCGGAAGGCGTTCATGGAGCTGTTCGACTGGACCGGCTTCAACGTACTCGGCGCCATGCGCGATCTTTGTGGCAGGCTTGTGTTGAAAGCAGAGACCCAGCAGGTCGACCGGATCCTCATGAGCCTGTCTGAGCGTTGGTGTGAATGCAACCCCAACCATGGCTTCAAGGCAATTGGTGAGCGTCGCGCCCCTTTTGGGTTATCAGTACTGACAGTGACACAGACGTTGTTCACACCATATGCTACTCGATCCTGCTGCTCAACACCGATCTGCACGTCGCTGACATCGAATCGCGGATGACCCGTAGCCAGTTTGTGAAGAATACGCTTCCGACCGTCGTCCGTGTCTGCAAAGATGCGTTGAAGGACGCAGCCGAGGAGACTCTACGGCCTCAGTCGACTCAGTTCAGGAGGGGGTCTCTACCGTGGAACAATCCTTGGAATAACGACAGGTCAGAACCAAGCTCGCCGGCTGCTGAGCATGCAGCATTCCCTGCAGATGCCGTAGAGGAACCTGTCGATAATAGGAGAGCTCGAAGCCGTCTTTCGCTTCGACCTTCTCCAATGCGTAGCGGCTCGGAAGGCGTATTGCACGATTCCGCCGTGTCCGAGTCAAATCTTCTGGTTGGATCCCCTTACAACGGCCCCTATGAAAGGATGGGAGTTCCATGTCGAGACTGTGCTAAAAGAGTTCTACGACTCTATTCGGAAGCAACGCTTGCCTTTGCATGGGGCTTCGACGCTGCAGGTACACGACCAACCATCCACTAACAATCTTTCTGTCAGTGGTATGCTCCGACGCACTCCGAGCGTTCTAAGTAAAGCGCCCTCTGAGAACATGAGCTTCCGCGGGCGATCCCAGACGGATTTCCGCAGCATGGGCAAGAGCTGGAATTCCAAGACGCGCTCGCGCCCTCGTCTGTATCCAACCTCGACTGTTGCCTCCAGCCGTACAAGTCTGGACGACCAGTCTGTTTGGAGCCCGGCAGGCTCAAGCACATGGAGCAGATATTCTTACGGGAAGACTCAGACTTCCATGTCAATGGAATCGCTCGGCTCTCATTTTGCTCACGGCGACTATCAACAAGCCATTGGTTTCGCCAATGCTCTTTCACAGGGCCATCATTCGCGAAGAAGGGATGACCATCGCCAGCGACGAAGAGTTCACTCGTGTTGCGCCGCTTCTCGAAGACGAGACATTGGAACTGACTGGCGCGCCGTGGGCAAAAGAAGGCATACTGAAGCACAAGCATCACCTAGAAGCTTTAGACAAGAAGGCGAAAGACCGGACATGGAACGAGTGCTTCGCCGTCATCGAAAAGGGTTACATGCGCCTCTTTTCATTTAACATGAATGCCAAGTCCATGCGGCAGAAGAAGTCCCGCCCCTCTGCGGGAGGCGTTGTTGGAGGTGGCAACTGGATGGATAATGCTGAGGCGCTAGACAGCTTCCTCTTGCGACAAACCATTGCCAGCGCCCTTCCGCCACCTGGCTACTCGAAGTCTCGACCGCATGTCTGGGCTTTGTCTCTCCCCACAGGAGCCGTCCATTTATTCCAAGTCGGTACGCCTGATATTGTTCGAGAGTTCGTGTCCACGGCCAATTACTGGTCCGCCAGGCTGTCAAAGGAACCGTTGATGGGAGGCGTTAGTAATATCGAGTACGGCTGGGGTGAGAATGTTATCAACACAGCTCTGATACGCCCGGAAAGTAACCCATCGACTCATGGCCACGTACCTCGTCCTAGCATGGCGAGTTCAATGCGCAGCTCCATGGACCATGCAACTGGGACAGTCAAAGCGCGCCTACCAGGTGATAAGGTCACTCTCAATGACTGGAGCCCACCAACATCAAGCATGATGGCTAGCAACCTTATGGAAGTGGATCAGCTCCGCGCCTTGACCGACTACGTGAAGAATATTGAAGACGAGCTAGCTCGACATAACGAAATGAGGGCACCCATGCTCATTGCAGTAAGTTCTACTCCGAAAGTCATTGAATCGTTGCTGATGTTGTCAGTTCTCTCCACGCCACCCCAACGCCGGAAAGGCTATGGCGAACTGGGAACGCAAGTCCTCTTACTTATTGCGGGAAATTGTCAAATTCCGCACGTACATCGACTCTCTCACTGCTGCGCAAACACTCAAGAACAAAATCTACGCAGAGCGCGAAGCAACTGAGGAGACACTTGATGTTTTGAATAACGTGGATGGGCCGTCGCCGGCCAAAGAAAATGACGGTGCGAGTGAAGCCCTCAAGGCTTCTAAGCCCATCACAACCTAATATCCTTTTCTTTCGTCACTTTCAACTTTCGCATTTACTGACGGTTGCTCTTTGATTTGGGTAGGACTCACACCTCTTCGGCGTACCATGTGGCGGTTGAGGAAACTTCATTCATCCAAGCTGAGATTGAGGGAACAGGAACGACCTCATTCGATTTCTTGATAATACCCTTTTGTAATTCCTACGTTCATCTCTGATTTCGGCATGTCTATGGCTACCACGTTGTTTCATTTTTACAGCATAGCGGATCGCGCGTTACATTTCTAGACGACGAAACGTGTTGTACGACAGCGTCGCGAGCAGAGGAATATTTACGCAGAATTTTTTTTTTTTTCATTTTTTGGAGGATAGGGATGCATTTGGCAAGCAATCTGTCATCGCCGAGGCGTGCAGACAGGATCGGGCTAGTAGAGAGGAGAAGACAGCGTTATGATATACCCATCCTCTCATGGAGGATTGATTCTTTAGTGAACCCTTTACTTGTGACGTACGATGCTTATGTTACACTGTTGTGTAGCGAAGGCTAAGAGTGATGCGCGAGATCCTCCACAGGCCCACTCCCACGTGGAGTGGAGACAAGGAAGATTCTTCGTCTGATGTGAGATGAGATGATGCAGGTACGAAGCTTGGTCTCGTTGATCAATTCGGCGGTCAAAGAAACGGTCGCTGCTTACAGCCAAGCAGGTGAGGCTGAGTTACATGGGATGATTGCACATACGCGGTGTGCATTACGCAAATCGATTTCTGAAGACACGAGGATAGTAGGATGATAGGCATCTATAAGCATGCCAAGCATAGGTCACACACATAACGGATGTATACTAAAATGACGCAACCGTGTGCGCAAAGGATATGTCTGAGGGTAGTAGGACTGCCGATATGTATAGTTGCGGGTAACACATTCGATACGATAGTGATGAGCGCTCACGCGATAGCCCAATGTGGTGAAAATAAACATAGCGTCAATGTACAGCCTGCTATATCTTGTAGTCTTTAATTATATCATGCCTTCTTGACTAGGCATGCTGAAAGTTTACCATCAGAAATTACCTAAAACCCGAGGAACAGCTGCAAAGTGGTCTCCAAATAGACTCCCCCGCGCCCATAGAATGAACATCAGCGCGCACAAACTGACGTGCATGGAGGCTTAGACGAACTTCCCCGGGCTCTGCTCGAGACGATACATGCGATAGCATCATAACAGGGCTGTATATGCGATGCCACGGTGACTACCCAGCTGCAAACCTGCTCAATTTCCCATTGGTCCATTGCACAGCCTTGTAGACGAATTCGCAGCTCGTTGCAACGTGCTGTACAACAGCATCCGAGACTCGGGCCTATCAAAGCACTTGTCGCTCAACCGTCTGCATCACACGCGCAGCAAACGAAGTGTTTTTCGCTCGGTCTTCACCGTTCGCTTAGGGGCGCGACGCAAGCCACAGAAACCCACTGCAGCGGGTCTGGAACCTTTAGCCCTCTTTGCTTGCAGTCCCATCGTGCAGACTGGCGGGAAGGGTGTCCAAAATGGCATGCGCAAGGGTCTGAAAGAGGAAAGCTGTCGAGGAGTGTGCGAATAGGGAGGGCGGCACGAAATCATTGGATCGCGAAACAAGCTGGATGGAGACACTGGCATAGCAGCTGGGTCTGAGCCTGCAGGGCATGTCGAGTTGTTTACCGCAAGTCCATCTAACATAGTAGGGAAGCCAGGCGTGGATTTCGTCACGCAGACACAGGCAAAGAGGAAAGAAAGTCGTTGCCGTGGCTGGGCAACCGTCGAGTTGGGCAATGCACCGACATGAGGTCGCTCACCGTGCCACACTCGGACTGCCCGCAAGTACGAGCGTGGCATACCCGCGGGTGCCAGACGAGGCTTGCCTTCCCCGACGACGCTTATGCACTGTCGTGCAGACAGTCTGCTTCTATGCCTGATTCGTCGGTCTGCAAGGCTTCGAAGCGGTAAGAAGATTGCATTGGGCATGGATTGGACCGGGCTGGATCGGACCGTCCACGTATCTATGGGTTGAAATGAGCGTGGACTGATGTTTTGGGTAATGGCTCTGCAAAATGCGATGAGAATGGCAGGGTAGAGCAGTAAATGCCTGTGGGAGACGGCGACTTGAAGTGTCGTGGCTCGAATAGAGGCACGGGTTTCGCGTGTTTTCGAGATAGGCGGAGAGTCAATGCGTGCATCGTTTGTAGGTTGTCACCGAGAAGAAACTGCCGCGACTGCATCAAGGGTCTGGGACGAGTCGAGATGGTGTTCTGGGACGGGGAAGGGCGACGATGAATGCCATGTCCACCATGCACGCCTCCAGAGAGACTAAGCAACGGACGCGTACCGCGCCCACGACGGCACCAACCTAGGTCAACCCCACGCGAACCTACCCCTTAAAGTCCCATTTCTTCCCACCGTCGTGCCCTTCGTTCGGAGATCTACATTCACACTTCCCCTCTCGAGTTCAGATCGTCCCGAGCTCGTGGCAGCTCGCTCTTCGCGCCGCGCTTGGACCCGCCGTGCCCTGTCACTCCTCAGCCTTGTAGCCAATCCTACGCCGACCCCGCCGTCTTATCCGCCTACAACAAAACCTTGAGCCACTCCGCCCGTCAGCCGCACTCTTATACAACAACGTCTTACTCTCTCGTGCACACCTCCAGCCCTCATACACCTACGCCATTCTCCGCCGAAGGAGCCCTGAGGCCTGACGCGCTATATTCTGTGCATCTCGCCTGCTCGAGGCCTGTCTCCCCCGACCTCGGCTTCCCCCATTTCCCCTCCGGTTCTGATCGACGCGCCGGGCACCAGCCACAAGTAGCAACAAGAACCCAGTAACACAACATCATTACCGCGACCATGTCCTACTATCCAGGCCAGCAGTACCACAACGGTGCCCCAAACTACGGCACGCCGCCTCCACAGCAGGGTTACGGGCAGCCCCAGGGCTATCCCGCTCCAGCCTACGGTGCTCCGTGAGTCGTGCCGCATTGGGCCTCACTCAGAGTTATGCTGACGCTCCTTGGGCAGACCTCCACAGCAGTATGGCGGATACCAACCCTCGCCCTCGCCACAACCGCCGTATAATGGTGGATACCAGCAAGGTCCGCCACCGCCGCAGCAGTTTGGATACCAGCAGGTGCGTTCGGATCTGGAATCATGCTTTGGAGGGATGATTGAAGCTGATGGGTGAACAGAGCCCACCACCTCAGCAGTACGGAGGAGGCTACGGAGCACCACCGCCCCAACAGCCACCTCCACAACAGTACCAACAACCGGCCGTGGATACACGTATGGTTGCCCTTTGATCTTGACGAGCTTGGGCTGACAAGCATAGGCATGAACCAGTTCGGTGGCCACGGAGGTGTTCACGGCGGCCCGCCGCCTCCACCAACAGCACCACAGAACTTCGGCCATGGTGCTCCCAACGGCTACTCATTCCAATACTCGGCCTGCAACGGACGTCGGAAAGCGCTGCTTATCGGTATCAACTACTTTGGCCAGCGCGGCCAGCTCCGAGGTTGCATCAACGACGTGAAGAACATGAGCACATATCTGAACAGTCATTTTGGATACAAGCGAGAGGACATGGTGCTTTTGACAGACGACCAGCAGAACCCTATGAGCCAGCCGACCAAGGCCAACATACTGAGGGCGATGCATTGGTTAGTCAAGGACGCGCGCCCGAACGACTCGTTGTTCTTCCACTACTCAGGTACGACTTCTGAAGCATGTGCCTGAGCCCAGCTAACAGTGACAGGACACGGCGGTCAGACTAAGGATCTCGATGGCGACGAGGACGACGGGTACGACGAAGTCGTGTATCCCGTTGACTTCCGAACCGCGGGACACATTGTCGATGATGAGATGCATCGCATAATGGTATCGCCTTTACAACCTGGTGTACGGCTAACAGCCATCTTCGACTCCTGCCACTCCGGATCCGCCCTCGACCTCCCATACATTTATTCTACCTCTGGTGTCGTCAAGCAGCCAAACTTGGCGAAGGAAGCTGGTCAAGGCTTGCTGGGCATTGTATCATCTTACGCTCGCAACGATATCAGCGGTATGATGTCAACCGCCAGCAGCTTGTTCAAAAAGGTCACACGGGGCGATGACGTGTACCAGAAGAACTTGAGAACAAAGACGAGCCCGGCGGATGTGATTATGTGGAGTGGCTCCAAAGATACGCAGACGTCGTAAGTTACAATGGGCAAGTGCCAAATGCGCTATTACTGACCGAATTCCAGAGCCGACGCCTCTATTTCGGGCCAGGCTACCGGTGCCATGTCCTGGGCCTTCATCACTTCGCTCAAGAAGAACCCGAACCAGAGCTATGTGCAATTGCTGAACAGCATTCGTGATGAGCTCGCGGGCAAGTACGACCAGAAGCCGCAATTAAGTTGCAGTCATCCTTTGGGTAAGTTGCAACCGTCCATGTGCATTTCATAGAATCAAGACTTACGATAGATACAGATACTGACCTTCTTTACAAAATGTAAAACATCCAACCTGAGTGGCGGAGGCTTTCGCGCACTGGGTTTTGCTTTGTTGCTAATGGTAGGACATGACGGCTGGAAAAGGAAAAGGCATTGGGTTTCACGGATGATGAATGAGTTTCGGTCACGCTTCGACTGTAAATATTGCAATGAGCGATCGGTTTTTGAATCACCATGGGCGGCGTTTTGCGTATTAGGGATCGCGAGTTTGGATACCAACAATAATTCGATCCTTATGTGGAATGGTTCCCGTCTTGTAATGCGCAGTTGAAAACTATGAAGCCATACCCAAACGAACTCGAGGACAACGTCACAGAATTTTTGTTCGCTTGTCCTTTCCGACACAAGTTTTAGTGTAAGGCTACACAACGTTTGGGGTGTGTTTGAACTTCAAGTGGCACGGGCCATAGATCGACACTGGGGTTGCGCCGAAGAGGTCCGTCGTCTGATCCGTTGTTCCTAAATGTGACCGCCATGATCTCGCACCCGTCTCCGCAAAGCCGCTAGGGAGCCATTAACGTATTGTCCTAGTCAGCTGTGAGCACACCTAGACCCTGCACAATATCAGCAACCTTCCGATCTTCTGTTGCGCGAATAATTCGAGATCGTCGGAACGGCGCGGAAGGCTTCCGGTCACACTACATCTCGAGGGCCAACAACCACACCCCGAGATGTCGACGTAGACAGCGAAGCTTTCGAGCTACCTCCTCCCACTTGACGTAATAGTCAGCCCTCGTCGGACACGCCATGACGCTCGTCGAGTTCGCGCCCGACGGCGACGATGCCTCGACAACGACGATAAACGGCGTGCGTTTTAGCATCGACGCGCTCAATAACTTCCACTATGCGCTCTACAGCAATAAGACCATATCGAACAACTCGAACTGCTACCTCGTATTTGACCGATTCCAACCCAACATGCTCGACAATGGGACGTGGATACACGCGACGACATGTTACATACCGTTCTTTGGCATAAGTACGCGGGGCAAGACCAGCATTGTGTTTGGCGTGTTGTTTGGTCTGAGCATAATGTTCACGCTCATGAACCTGAAGAAGCACGGGGCGCAATTCCTACGCGAGGACAAGAGGTTCAGACTGGTGGGGAGAAGATGGCAGTGGTACTGGATGCTGTTCGTGGCGGCTTGCGCGATGATCAGCCTTTTCACGGGCGTGGACGTCGACCGGTATTATCTGCAGCAGATGCCGATTGTGCTACAGAGTTTCTTCTTCACGTTGATGGTTCCGGCCAGCTTGGCCATGGTGTGGGAGGGCACGAGGCATTGGGGCTCGTGGCAGGAACGCCAGGTGGTCGACGGCGATCCGTACGGCATGCCGCAGGATGACCGCCGCACAAAAGTCGAGTTTTGGTCGCCGCTCGTGTTTTACCTCTTCGCTTGGTTGAATTTCTTCATGGTCATCCCGAGGTCGTGGACGCCGATCCAGAAACAAAACACGCCTGAACAGTCGAAATACATAGCTCAGCCCGCTGCGACGAACAATAGAGGAAAAGCAGGCGCCGTCCTCGCAGTCTGCGCGTGGTTCGTCATCGTGTTCTCCCTTCAGCACTCCCTGCGCGTTTACAAGCAAGGCAAGATCCGCGACTGTCCTAAAAGACTTGTCACAAATATCGTACTCCTCGGCGTCCGTCTCGGCTACGGCGTTGCCTCTGCTTGGGACTGGGACCTCTCCATCTACCGACAGGATGTCATGATCGGGTGGCCGTTTGGCCTGGGCTACGCACCGCTCCTCCTGATCATCATCGTGTACAACGTCGCCGGTTTGATGGAGCAGAACGAGGATAAGCAGCTCATCGCTCAACGCGTTGCCCGCGGCCGCGTCCAAGACGCCGAGCTCAACATCGTCAAGAAGCCCAGCTGGTGGTCGCGCAGCCTCGCGGCCAGATTCGCCAACGACGATCAGAGACTGCGAAACATGGCGGCAGAAGTGGGAGGTGGGCGGCCGACGGCGAGGAATCTCGGGAGGGCGGTTGAGATGGGGAACATGAATGTCAGACAGAGGAGTGCGAGTCGGCCTGCGGAGGACCCGTTCAGGGACGAGAGTCCGGAAGGTGGGAGGGGCACGGGGACTGGGTCTGGGAATGGATCGCATTTGCAGGCAGCGAGGTCGGGGGCAGCGAGGGGCGCAAGCGATCAGGCGAGTGTGAGGACGGAGTCGACGGGGCAGACGTTGACGCCGCAGACTGCGGGGACCGTGGGGCAGCAGAGAATAATAAGTATGTTGGATGTTTGATTGATTGCATGCATGTATGAAAAGAGACCGGTAGACATTGGGTGTGTGTTTTACAGGATACGAAAGCTGGTTCAAGGGAGCCGCATTTACCATGAAAGGATACCATTAGATGAGCTCCACTACGCATTTGGTCGGACTGTCGTATAGGCAGGCTTGTCATGACGGCTCATGAAGACAAATGTAAACTATAGAGATGCCCGGGCTTCAATATCAAAATCCTATGATTTCTGGCACAAGCAACGGTCAATCCTATATCTTTCGCTGTCAGACTCCTACGACTACAACGCTACATTATAGACGGTTTATCGTTATGCTGCACAAGCGCCAACATTTTAGAGGGTTCCTTCAGTTGCCATGTCTAGTCCATATCTTTACCTGCTGCCTACTGTGAAACCTCGTACGTGACTGTAGTCAGAAGCCTATTTAGAAGCGATTGGCTGCTCGTCCTACCACGCCAGCAACGATGATGTCAACCATACACGAGACGTGTTTGACAGCCGCTAGCGTTGACACGTGAATGTCTTGCCCGGGCGAATTGCATGCAACATACAATTGCCCTCACTTATGGTTAATCTACCTTTTGCCTTGGTAGGGATAAGCTACTGGAGATCATGGCGGTGTTATCTGGGACAGCCAAGCGGCCTATCAGCCAAAGCGCGTATTCTGTTTGCTGGCCGCCGGGGTGTGATTATTCGTGACCACTCGGCGCAGATGGTGGGATGTCTGGTAACGTGAATGGAGCTTCTCAACTACTTCGTGCAGTGTGTGCTACCCTAGGGTGGATATTCAATTGTCTAGGCTCCCTTGTCGTTGCTGCCGAGTGGGCTATGAATGGGAATTATTGCAGGGGGCTAGTGCGGGAGGGACGAGGAAGTCGACGCAGAAGCTGTCCTCCACATCGACCCACAGTCTGCTTGTACCCGTAATCCCAGCCTCGCCTCCTGCAAACACATACTCCTACCTCAGCGCAGCTCACACTACATCAATCGAACATACACTTGTCCTCGACCGCCCGCACAAGCCGTCTGCGTCGCTCCAACTCACGCTTCGTCACCCCGCGCGCCCCGCATCCTACCTCTTCCCACACGCTGTCCCACCGCCGCCATGGCGGACCACGCGGACCCAAGCGCCGCAAAGAAGGACGCTCCGCTGCGCTCGCTCGCCAATGCGTCTTCGCCGAGGTCGCCGCCCGCGCCACTCAATATGAGCTCGAGCAGCCCGCATACGGGCCATCGTTCGAGCTTCGCGGAGAACATGCGCGGACTGCCGCACTCGCCGCGCGCCACCCGCCAACCGTCCCTCTCGCAGCAGGCGTTGCAAGATTTGCTGAATAACCCGCCGACCAAGGGCGGGGATCCAAGATTCGTAGGAAGGGACTGGAAGACAGTGAAGATCGGTGAGGTGGTGGACGAGAAGCAGGTGCGGTTCGTGGAGCTAGATACCAGTGTCGAAGAGGCGACGAATGTGAGTACGCTGCTAGAACGAAATTCCGGGCGCTGTATTGTGGATTGAGTCACCTCAGGATACACAGTACAGTTTCCAGACCTTTGACTTGGGGCTTAGGAATAGAGGGAAAAAGAGGCTGACTGTTTGACAGTTGCTTGTGCAATCCGGTGCCCCAAACGTTGTCCTGCTCCGCGAGGATAAGAGCTCGTCCACCGCGGTTGGAACCTTCGATTACAGCGACCTCAACAGCTACCTTCTCCTCGTTGTCGGCCTGGCGCACCCCGACGAAGGGGACGTGAAATCTTTCGATGAGCTCGCAAAGAAGGGCCGATCGGGGAAACCCATCCCGCTTAAGGATGTCAAAGACCTGGGCAAGAAGGAGCCGCTGATCACGCTATCTGCATCGGCAGACTTGACCAAGGCTATGGAGGTGTTCGGAAGCGGTATACATCGTGTATTGGTCGTGCAAGAGGGGACCACGGATGTGGTAGGCATCCTAACGCAGCTAAGGCTGTTGCAGTTCTTCTGGGACAACAGACAGAGCTTTCCGGCTGTGGATCAGTTATATCCGTCGGTGATCAAAGATCTGAACCTGGGGACTCAGGCAGTGATCGCTATCAAGTAAGTGGCCTCTATAGAGAAACCATGGGGTTGGTGCTAATGGCTTGCAGTGGCGACAAGCCCTTGGCTCATGCTCTCGAGTTGATGAACAATGAGGGGGTCACCTCTCTACCAGTTCTGGATGCCCAAAACAACGTCATTGGCAACATCTCACACGTGGACGTTCGAGTAAGTCTTCATTCGATGAGACTCATCCTTCTTTAGCTAATTGACGTAGCTTCTTAGCAAGTCCACATCACTCCCGCTCCTTCGCTCCTCTTGCATTCACTTCATAGGTGTCATTCTGTCCGAGCGCGGCGTCAACGACGGAAAGGATTCATTCCCTGTGTTCCACATCACCCCTTACTCAACTCTCGCTCACACCGTTGCTAAACTTGTCGCTACCCGTTCTCACCGCATGTGGATCGTCGATACTCCATCCCCCGCATCATCCGGTCCGCCAACTCCGTCAGTTACCCCCGCTGTGTTGAGCCTTCCGTCTCCCGTTGCACCTCTTCCGACCGCCGCCCCGGCGCCAGTATCTGCTCCCTCTCCCCTTCTATCCGGCGCGGCTGCGCCTGCCATCTCCGCATCTGCGATCCCGGGTGCCAGCCTCTCGGGTCGCCTTAGCGGCGTTGTCAGTCTGACAGATATCCTCAATCTCTTCGCCCGAGCGAGTGGATTGCATCCTCACGATCCAGATGAAGCTCGCCGAGCAAGACGGCGAAGCAGCAGTTCTAGTATGCGGCGCAGCATGGACAGTTCCCGGAGCGAGAGCATGAGCCGGTCTTTTGGCCCTTCTGGACGTAGGAGTAGCGTTAGCGAGAGAGATCCTCCAGCTCGGGGCTTGGGAATTGTAAGGGGAAGGCCGACTGGCAATTAGTACGCTGGCAGGACGGATGGAGAGGGCGGATCGAGCGCCGATGAACTGATGTTCAGAATGAGTCTGGATGAGGGCCGGCTTGAGAATGAAAACGAGGTTTGGGTTTAGGACATGAAAGAGCAGGGTTGGTATTGTCGATTGCTTTGAGGCATAATTTTTACGACCGGTTCAGTATTGGGCTAGTCAGCGAGTTCTGCATGGCGCTTTGGGGCGTTGATTGCACGCTATGGTGGTTTTTAAAGCCAAGCTTATGAAGTTTCGATTAGCATTACGAACGCTTGAGAGATATGACATCGGCTTTATGTCGTTTGCTTGATTAAACTCGATCTTTCTTTCTGTAGTTACAGGAAACAGTGAACCGCTATGACCTATCATGTACATGATCGACTTTCGTACTTCTCGTCCTTCCCGCAGGTGAGTATTACGCTAAGGCAACAGGTAGGATCTATAAAGGCTTGTGGCGATGTCATAAGTGGTAGGGTTAGAACTTGTAGCTGAACCTTATATTGAAAGGTTCTGCTAGGCGCAAGTTAGGGCGTATACTATCCAGCGAAGGAATTGACATTCGTAGGTTACCTGAAGTACGTGAATGCTCAATCGTCCGGACTTATAAGAATGTGATTTTATACATGTATATCAGGTGTAGAGAGCGAATGTGGTGTCGCCTAACAGACAAATTCTGAAGTTCCTCTTCTTAAAAAACGTTTCGACCAACGATATCCATCACATCGCTTGCTCATTCAAGTTCCTCTTCGACTAGGTCGACTAGGACGGCTACTCAATAAGTTAGAATTGCTGCCAAATCAATCTAAAGAAGACTTACACATCCTTCAGGTACAGGCTCTATGTCCTGCCCTCCAATAGAACAAATCGTGTAGTCCTACACAAGCCATTAGTCCCACGAGTCTCTGCCGAACCGATTCCGCGGATGAAACTATTCCCATGTAAAAGTACTCACGTCACTGCCACAGAAGACAGAGCAGCCCTTGCTACACGTCTGCTCCACTGATCCTCCGAGGTCGGTGCAGCCTCCCAGCGGGCCGTCCTTGCACCTCGCAATGCATTCAGGGCCGCAGTCTACGCAGCCCTCTGCTTCACCGCAGCAGACGAGGAGCGCGCCCGTAGGCGCTCGGATGGGAATGCAGGAATCAGGGCACTTTCCTGTCCCGGGGATTGGGGGCCTGATCTGGGACAATGCTGGAGAGGCGAAGGCGATCGCGAGAAGGGCTAGGATGGACTGCTTCATTGTGATGAGAGATCAGGGTTTGACCGTCGTATGTGAGTTGGGTGCAGCTATATGAGTATGTCGTTGAAATATATGGAGGCCTTCAACTTGAATGACTCGGCATACATCATCAATGTACGCGCGTATGCAGATGCTATAAGGATTTGTGAGGCCTCCATGGTAAGTTTCTGCGTAGAGGTGCTTACTCAAAACCCAACGAATTGTTTGTAGGACCCGATTCGGGCGAAACATGAAGTCGCAGTATGTTACTGTGGAGCTCCTTCTTCTCGAGGTAGAGATCCGCTTCTGCTCTACATTCTACGGCCGTGAACATTTCTCGATCACAGTCTCGTCGGCGGTAATCCGGACGAAAATCATCGCCGAGTAGCAATTGCTTTCATTCGATTGGGCCCAAGTCAGACGCCGGCTTTCTACGGAAAAGCTATGTGTCGGAGCCTTGGGTAGGGCGAGGTCTGAGTCGAGGGGATCTTCACGTCGACTAAGCACCATGGTCACTTCTCACTACAACGTCATTCATTCCAACATTAGTTTAGCTCTGCCAATATACAACATACTCCCTTCGGCCGACTTTGATGCCTATGTTATTGATAGGAACTCATAGTCATGTCACGGTGTGTCATGTCTCGGTTGACGAGCCTGTCTTTCCTTCTGCTTGTATTGACAGTGTTGTTTTCACCACAGCACAATCAGAATCGTCTTACTCTATACCTGCATAACACGCACCGTTATCTGCAACTGTATCTTTTCCAAAACCCACGCAATGAGTTCCCTAGTCCAGAAAACGAGACCGCAGTTTATCAAGTTCAGCTCTTCTCACGAGATCCTCTCATATTGTACATCAAAAATTTCCTAACCTCGTTCGAGATCGAGCATTTACTGCATCTCAGGTACGCCAGCAAAGAAATCAGAACCACCCTTATGCCTAGTGCTAATCAGGTCTTCCCTTCAGCGAGGGACAATACGAAGTCTCCAAAGTGCATCCAGGAGAAGATCACTTCGTTGACACGAACAGCCGCGTATCAGACCTGGCCTTTTTCCAACGAGATGAGATCTACGATCGAATCACGCGTAGAGCCATGGATATCCAAGGTTGGCGAGGCCCGCTAGCTTTCTTCCAGCCTCCGTATGTACAGAGGTACGAAGTTGGTGGCTTCTACAGAGAGCATTATGATTGGGATCCGGAGTTTTCCCAAGGCAACCGCATCACCACATTCCTGGTGTACCTTTCCGACAATTGTACTGGAGGGGGCACGAACTTTCCGCGTTTGGTAAAGCCCAGGGATAGAAGGTGGTGCAGCATCGTCGAGTGTTCGTCCGAGAATGGTGGTAGTGATGAAGGTGTTACGTTCAAGCCGAAGCTCGGAGCGGCCATTTTTTGGGAGAATATGCATCCAAACGGAAGTTTCAACGAGGATGTTCTTCACTCATCTCTGCCTGTTCTATCGGGAGTGAAGTATGGTTTGAACATGTTTACATGGGATCTGGGATGGAGAGCACCTGCAACACAGGAGACTTTGAACCTTTAAGCTCGTTCTCATATTACCATGTCACTTCTCCCCCAGCAAATCTCAGAGGACTCAATCTTCAATTCATGCCTCTGATTATACTGCAAGAACGGAAAGTCCCTTGTTGTAGTTGACTCTCTTCAAGTTGTCCTGATCGGTGCGTATGTGCAAAGAGATTCCTAATCACATTGGACCAATAATCAAGATTTATTGAACTACCTTTCTTTAGGTATTATGCATCAATTCTGTAGCTCCGTCAGTACGAGGATAAAATGTTGTATGTATTCATCAAGTATTCGGAAGAAATAAAGCCATGAAATCATCTAATCGTCTCAATCTGATGTGATGGATGGCATCAGCCCAGCCGACCACACCAGAAGGTCACTTAATTCGGTCCACCATTTAATAGCTTAGACGACCAAGGTAAATCATAAGCCATGAAGAGGGACACAGCTCGGCCCACCATATATTTAGGTCAGCTTACCCAAGTCCCAAGCTTTTTCCCTTAGTGATCGGTAGGTTGACCTTAATCTTAGCCTTCCACATCATATGTTGGTGGTAACAGCTATTATGAATGGAAAACCACAATATTTGAAGATAAAGTAAGCTGAAAATTTGATCGATCCCCAACTTTTATTCACTTCTTTCTTGATATTCTTAATATATATTTAGTGTCTTTGCTGCATATTCTTCTCAATAGGCGGTCACAAGGCTTATGTCATGAACAGACCCGACACACCGCAAGATCAGTTACACGATGTAAAATTGCCATTATTCATTCATCAAACATGTATCTGGCCAGCCACCATCAAGCCGCATTCGCAGTTCCCACCAACGGCCTCACATTCGTGACGTGCTCGTTCGCCCTTACAACAACCTGCCCCATTTTATCCTTCACATACGTCCTCTCCTCCTTCCAAACTTCCACCTCCTGTCCACCCCTCAGCACTCCCACCCTCATCGTACTCAACAGATTGTGTGCCGCATTACTATGCATATAAACTCCACCATTGAAAATAGCAGTCGCATCCTTGCCGATCGCTGATTTAATTAGCGCCTTGCCGCCCGGGTGCTCAGCAATGAAGTCTGTGACGTCGTGAATGATGCCGGCGATGACGACGAGCGCAGTGGAGGGGTTGGCGCAGCGCGATTGGAAATCGTCCCAGCTGATGACGGGAAGGTCAGCAAGCGGTATACCCCAGTCTAGGGTGGCGCGGCGCGCATCGAGAGCTTTTTGTTGTTGTTGGAGGCGTCCTTTTTCGATTTCATTGTGGCGGAAGCGTTTGAGGTCATAAGCGAGTGTGGTTTTGCTCAGGAGGTAGATGAGCCATTTGGTTGGGTCGTATTGATACCATGAGATGGCATTACCTGCGGAATTAGTAGACGAAAGGATAGTGGAGGAGTCAGGGATGGTGAAGACATACGATAGTCGCTGGGGAACTCGTGGTGGAAATTATGGTAGCCTTCGCCGAGTGTGACTACGGCTGTGATGAAGTGATCACGAGGTGTCCGACGGTCATCGAATGGTTGCTCGCCTATCCAATGCGCCAGAGAATTCACACAAAATGTCGCTTGTTGGACAAAGCACGCACGGATGATACCGGCATAGACCAAGCCACCCCACCAATCACCCCATAAGAAACCAGCGACACACATTGGGAAGACCCAAGCTGCGACTAGAAGAGTCTCGCCGTCTGCGTGAAGTTAGTATACGAAGTGATTTATAACTTCGAGCTTTCACGCTTACAATGCTTGTGCTGCCACACTACTATGGGATCTTCATCCAAATCCGAGATATCGGTTCTTCCGATCTTCTTCGGGTTCTGCTGGAACAACATCCACCCTAGATGCGAGTAGAAAAAGCCGCGTAACGCGTCGTATGGGTCTTTCGCTGTGTCCGTCCATCTGTGATGAGCTCTGTGTTTACTGCTCCAGAATCGAATGGAACCTTGAATTGCGCCGGCACCCACAAAAGCGAGGAACAGACGAAGGGGCAAGCGCGCCTCGTAGCAGCGGTGGGACCAGAGCCTATGATAGCCGCCAGTGATACCGAAACCCGTAAAGAAGTAGTATATGACGGCCCAGATCGCGGTGGCGCGCTTGAGAGGGGTATATTGAGCAGCATAGAGGCCGTATGCTGGAACAAGGATAACGAGTGTCGTGCTGAACCAATTGATGTGTTTGTACCAGTTCTGTAGAGTCACAGGTTGGTCACTGATGTGTACCCTGCACATGCTCGTATGAGTTGTTTCTTGATGCGATAGAGGCTGTCTGCTTACTCACCTTGGCTGAAGCCGCTTTTCGTCCATTGCGAAGATAGTGGCGCCTGGAAAATGCGGATAAGTTTCAAGAAGTGTGGCATGATGAGCGACTATATATCAACTGGAAACAACACATCGCTAGTTCTTTCAACGAAAAAGGCTCGTGCCGAGGGTTCAGCAGTAGTGGCATGATACTAGAGCAAATGTGCCCCAAATTGTGAGACTGCTAACAATATACTGTTACATCTTCTTTCATATGAGTGGTTAGAAAAAGAGCGGTGGGTGCAATGGAAGGCGAGGCGTAAGAAGGAGCGGTTGCACTAGTCCTCTCTGGGTAAGACTTGCGAAGGCCCTTGTCAACGGTGATCGTACGAACAACGCGCGACACTCACGAGTTGGCCAAATGTGGATTCTGGTCGCGCGAGTCAACTGCTCGATTCTCCAATAGGGCTTTACAGATAGAGCGGTGGAACGGAGCCAATGCTTCGTTCGCTTACCTAAACAGTACACTTCCGTTCCACCTGCCGCGCGCAAGATCTACACGGCAATAGAAGAAATCTCAAGCGAGGAGTCAACGTCCACACATTCACGACATGGAGTCAAGGGACGGAAAAATTCCAAGGCACAGATTCTGGAACGAGCATCAATTCGTTGCAATCATTTCCATTTGGACTATTGCTTGACCACGTATTCGTTCCACCCCCTCCACACTCCATATCCTCTTACTCATGCATACAATTATGCCGCGATGGTGACCTCAACCTCAACACCAGCCTCGATGTTGATGATGATCTGCTTGACGACCTCGGTAGGGGCGTTGAGGTCGATGAGGCGTTTGTGGATGCGCATCTCATAGGTGTCCCAGGTCTTAGAACCCTCACCGTTGGGGGTCTTGCGGGTGGTGACCTTTAGGTTCTTGGTGGGCAGACGGACGGGACCCTTAACGCGGAGGTCCTTGCCCTTGGCACGGTCGATGAGCTCGGTGCAGACCTTCTCGAGGCTCTGTGAATTGTCAGACGCCGTACTATGTACCAGAGCTTGTTGTTTTGACGTACCTTGACGTTGCGGCTGGTGAGGGTGATGCGGATCTTGTGGATCTTGGGACCCTCGAAGTCACCCTTCTCTGGCTTGTCTGCGCGCTGTCAGTACTGTGGGCTGTGGGATTTCAACCGAGGTGCTCGTACTGTAAGACATGGCGGTTGTCGGTGTGGATGGTTTTGGAGGCTGGTAGTTGTGAATAATTTCCAGTCACGACCCGGATCTTTGATCACTGTAATGTGATGACTGGCGTGGTGTTGCGTGCGACGGCGAGATTGTCGATGGTTCCTCCCCACCCACCAAAAAAGATTCGATATGTGTGGGGGCCCGTGCACATCGCCAAGATTTTGGTGAGCTAGTCCACTAAGCGTATAGCGCTGGAACCATCCCGCTTTCCAGATTGCTCACTATGACTGCGAGCGACGAATAACAGGCTGGTCACCCGTGGGATTGTATATAAGGAGTCCTTGCAAGAAAGAGCAAGGAAATACTGAACACGAGTCAGCCCGAACGCGGGCCGCCACAGAATGTCTCTGCCACAGTTTGCGGCCTTTCCTGACGTCAAGGTCCGCCAAAACATCCCACCCCCAGAATGGACAGCGTACCTGGATACTTGGGCATCTTTGGCAGAGCTTCATCTACGCCTTAGCGATTCAAAATTCCAAGACACTATTTCAGAAGACGGTTCTTCCATACCAAATTTCCTAATATCTTTTTTCCACGAGTTGGGCAATGACGACAGTATAGCTTCGCAGACTCCTCTGCTACGAAAGAAGTGCTTCTTCCTCTTGCATAGGATATACTCTGGAAATAATGTCCCTGTATCACTCCTCAACTGGTCTGTCTTGTCAGATGCAAGTCGAGTGTACTCCAAGAGTGCACAGTTCCGAACTTTATTCGACAGTTTGTGGAAGCGGAAAGCAACGACAATTGAGAAGAGTATACAAGCTGCGAAGAACTCCCTGATCAAAAATTTAGACTCCAAACGTCCGGAAGAGGCAGAGAGCACCTTGAACAGGATCGTTCCTCTACTGAGAACCTCAACAGATGTTGGCACATATATGCTTACTGGCTCTGATTTTCTGGACTCGTTATGTAATGCATATTCGAAGGCCTCCTCTTCATTGAGAGCGAAACTTGCTACGACAGCGTACTTGGGGCTCATCGCTTTACTTGAAGGTGCAAAGCCTAAATTCTCTTTACTGTCGGATCATTTGTACAGCCTGAAAGCGAATGGGGAACAGGGAACAAGGGCGGGTGTAGCTCAAATATCACTCATCGCAGACCTTGTCACCAACACACCCCTTCTACAGAGAATAAGAGACAAGGCTACGTCCTCGGAAGCTACAAGGGTGCGGAACTTCGCTGCCTCGCTCAGCTCCTTCCAGCAGGCGTCGGTGGCTCGACCAAAGAAACTAGTCAAAAGAAAGATTGACAAGGGCAAGGGCAAGGCTACTCAGGATGAGTTTGGCCACCTGGCATTCGGAGACATATATGTCCATAAGATGAGCATGATCAGCCAGATACAAGACCTCTTCCCAGACCTGGGCTCCGGTTTCATAGCCAAGCTACTCCAAGAGTACAACGACGACATCGAAGTCGTCACTGCGCACCTCCTAGAAGACTCCTTACCTCCACATCTCTCTAACGCAGACAGGAGCCAACAACTGTAAGCTATCTCCCTTCTTTCAATTATACCACACACTAACCTGCCCAGTCCATCCCCCTCCGCAACGAAACCGCATTTCACCCCACGGCCCACACCACCCACATCGCCTCCAATCGAACGCCGCAACATTTTCGATAATGATGAATTTGATCGCCTCGCCGTCGATACTTCCCGCATCCACATCGGCCGTAAAAACCAAGATTCCACTGCTGACACCATACTCTCCGATCGTGTCGCCGCCCCCAGCAAATCAGCTATTCTCTCTGCCCTCGCAGCCTTCGACTCAGACGACGATGAGCGTGACGACACCTATGACATCGAAGACGTCGGTGGCACAGTAGATTCAGCCGCGCCTGGGCCTGACGAAGCCGATGCCGATCTGCGAGACAAGAACGAGGAGACGCTGTTCAGAGCGTACACGTCCACACCCGAGCTATTTGCGCGAGATGCAGAAACCCGACGAGGCAAAGCGAGGACAGCATTGAAGAGCGAGACGGGCATGACGGATGAAGCCATCGAGGGCTGGGGTCTCATGATCGGCCGCGATCCAAAGCGGCTTCGACGGCTGGAAGCGAAGTTCTCGGCTTTCTCGGGCCAGCAGACACAGCTGGCTCCAACGTCCTGGCGGAACACATCTGCAGGGTCTGATGCTGAGGGAGGCGAGGCGAGTGGAGAAGGACAACGCGGTGGACGAGGGGGTGGCAGAGGGCGTGATCGGGGTAGAGGACGGGGAGGTGGTAGTCGAGGAGGGAGTGTTGTGGGGCCTACGGATGATAAGGGGACGCAGGTTTCGCGGCAACGGAAAGAGGCGAGTAAGGGATCAAGAGCGAACCATAATCGTCGAGATCAGCGTGCGAGGAAAATGGCGAGGGGAGGTTTGCCGGGATGATTGCCACCCATGCATTAAGCCTGGTAAGGGAGTCGTAGGCCAATGTGTATACAAGATAGACTCGGATAGTATCATATCTTTGCGAGTTCATTATTGACTTCTCTACAACATGTTTGTGATGTCTTTCGATCGATCGTCTATCTTCAGTGCACGCTGTCGTCAACCTGTTTTATGGTCGTCCTCGAGAACTGTCGGCTAACCTTACCCAACCTACTTCCTAATCCCCAAACATCCCCCAAGCGGAACCACTTTCCCCTTCCCCTCCATCTCCTCAAGCAATGTCTTCACCTCGTCGTTCCCGAATGGAAACCCTCCCTGAACCATCATCCGCATCATCATCAGAATCCTCACAATCGATAGATTCCCCTGGTTCGTCAACATACCCGTGATAAAGCTCATATACACATCCTTCTTCTCTTCCAGTAGATCAGCCTGCGACTTAACAGTCGTAGTCTGCGCAGCTTGTACCTCAGCAATTTCCTGCGCCGCAGCCGCAGCATCGGAGTCTTTGGTTGAGAAGTCGAGGCGCTCGATAACGGCGTATGTGTTGGGGGATGTCTCTCGTAGGACGCTCTTACCGACCCAGAAAGCGAGCGCTTGGTGAACGAGTGATTCGTCCATTTCTAACATTTCTTCGAGCTGCTCCACATTGCGCGCGATGCCTTCGCTCTTTGCTTTTCCTTTTCCTTTGCCGACCCACTCCTCGCCTGGTTGCGGCTGGAAGGCATACACTACGCTGACCTGCCAAGGTGTGAGGTGCTCGAATTCTTCTGTTCTATCATCGAAGTCGAGCGTGATGCGACTATCGCCCAAGGCATTCATCCAGCGCAGCTTACGCATACCCTTGATGCGCTCGAACCGTGACTCATATTCTTGTTGTAAGGATTCGATCTGCGCGGGGACACGAAAGGTTTCGTCGCGGAGAATTGGCCAGAAGAAGGACGAGAGGATTTGAGCGTTGAGTGCTGGGCCTGCTGAAGGTTGAAGACCTGGCGTTGAGGCAACTGGACGCCGCGGTCGGGATGTCCTTGGACCTAGACCCTCAGGTGTCTGCGGCATTTGGGCTTGGGATTTGTTGCTAGCAGCCCGTATAGTGTCATTAATGCGTCTGGATTCCAGGACATCGCGCAGCATGACCTCACATGCCTGTAACTTGTCCTCGCCGAGTCGAATTTTGATAAGCTCTAACAGACGAATCTCCTTCTGGAATTCGGGGTCCTGACACTTCAGCAGATGATCACCTAATATGTTCTTCAGCTCGTTGATGAAATCGTCGCGGTCCCAGAGTGTCAAGAGAAAGTATATCACGTCTTCCACCTTTGATTTCTTATATTCCGGAGATGCGTCGTATGGTGGCGGTTGCCAGTTCATGTCATTCCAGCTAGCCTCATCATCAGCGTCCTCCGCATGTGCGAAGGGTTTCGCCATTTCACTGGCAATTTCGAAGGACAACTCCACACTAGACGCGTGCTTGACACTATTTTCATCTTTCAGGTCGATAAGGAGGCTTGATATTATGATACGTGCAGTATCTTCCCGATCCTTGAGATATCGCCGTATCGGTCGTGCTACGCTCTGCAGGAGTACGCCTTTGGGTTCCAACCTGAGAAATGTACGAATTACGAAGATGTAGACATTGAGAATGTACGTTGTGGTTGCGCCTGGGTGCAAAAGTCGCCTTGAGACCTGGCGAGAGAAGCTCGCTTTGAGATGTTCCTTGGAGCCGTCAAGTCTTAGGTATTCCTGAAGCAGATGAGTCGATACACACAGCTAGCATAGAAGTGTACTCACCTTGAGATCCAGAACGGCACCTAAGCTTTGATCCCAATTGGTGACGAAATCAAAGAGGTTCTCGACCCTTGCCCGACCTAGCCTTGCTAGCGCCATCTCTTGCCACTGCTTCAGCTGTAGCGGTTGGATGGTGGTAGGATTGCACCTGAGACACTCCATAACGAGCTCCACGAAGGGGCAGAAAGCGCATTCAATCCATGATCGCAACTCGGCTGTGACGGGTTTCTTGGAGTACCAATCCACCTTTAGGAAATGACTTGCAATGAAAGAGTCTAGTATCTTGTTCATCGCATGCGCCAATGCGCGTTGGGCGATATCTTGACCTAATCCGACGCTTTCTACGCCCCTCAACAAGTTTATCATACGCGTCTGAGCCTCGTTCGTGTTCTCGGGTGCTGTGCGATCATGCTCGCTGCCGTCATGGCGCATTCGAAGGCGAAATATTTTACATCCCGCATCGTAGAGCATATAGCTCAGTGTCTTCGCAAAGCGGTTGGAGGGCAGGCTGTGCGCAAAAGTAGCATGCACTTCCCTCTGAAACTTGCGACTCGCAGCTTCCACAACTTCGGTGTCGAGTGTCTCGGAAGACCTGCTAGCGCGTATCGTGATGTTGCTGGCGGCTTGGTGTATGAAAGGTATGATGTGATCGTTGAAAGGCTGGAGGTAGAGATTCTGGACTTGATCGAGCACCCGTTGAGTTTCCTCGAGGACGTCCCAGGCATTCGATAACTTGATTTCCTAGATATCCTGTGTAAGCTTGAGTCCTTTCCCTCCAAGGTAGATGCATACCGTATCCCACAATTCTATGAGGCCCGGCCTCACATAATTTGCGAAGTGCAGCCGGGCTTCATTAGCATACCAGTCCACAATTGTTTCCTCCCCATCCTGACTTGTGCCTTCCCCGACCAGAAGATAACTTAGAGCCTCCTCAACATCAGGTAACCTTTGTAGCCTCCTTTTAATATCGTCTGTATTCTTCGGCAAGCTTAAGAAGCGCGTCGCTGTGCTCCATGCAAGATTGCGCTTTACAGCGCGATGTTGCGTCCCGCTCGCGTTCACAGCGTGCGGGCTACCGAAGGATGCGCCGGGTCCTGTGTAGCTGAGGTCAGGCGTCGCGATGGGCGTGGGAGTCGTGTGCGAAAGCGAAGGAACGGGGAAGACAGAGGCGAAGACGAGAGTTGCGCGGTCCATGGTTGCAGGCTGTCAGCCCCACCACGCAGTTGTTGACGTTTTGATTAAAAGTGAGCGAGCAGGTCATGGCATCATGAGAGGCATCATTTGGTTCGATCGGTTGACAACACAAGGATTAGAGGCGAATTGAGCGTGTGGGAAATGGCAGACCAACTGCCCGCGAACGGTGATGTCGTGGTGAATGCAGAAAGTCACATCCAACGCGCACGGTCCTTGCCGCGTATTCACGTGCCTCGAGTTCGCGCTTGGAACAGCACCGCATCTGACTCTTTCACTACAATAGCCTGATTGAAATGTGGGCAGATTGGGCAAGGATGCTCTCAGAGATGCTCTCAAAGAAGCTTTATCTGGACGTGGTTACTGTTGATCTGATGCTTAGAAGATGTGTGGTGGATCGAGGATAGTTGCATTTCAGGCCCTGTGCGGACAACTTCCTTATTCACAACTCATTACTGCAAGCAGCGGATTTGATCCATATGTCGCAATCACCTCCTCATCCTATAGGCCCAGTGTCATCTCACTTGCGTACACAGCCACATCGATCTGCGTATCCCAAGCTTAGCGCGGGCAACGTGCCTTGCAGCTCAGCTACCCCGCCAGCCCCTCCACACCCCCTCCACCGTACCTTTTTATCACTCATCTCGCCCCTCCATCTCATGTCCTCCCTCATTAAAAACCTTCAACGCGCCTCATCCAATCCTAACCTCGCTCGTACACTCCAACCGCTCAAATCAAATACTTCTCTCTTCCACTCGACCGCTGTCAACATGGGCGTCACTAAAACCACCATCAGTGAGGGCAACGGCCCGAGCCCAAAGAAGGGTGACACCGTCACGATGCTGTACACAGGGTGGTTGAAGCAAGCTGATGGATCCAAGGGCAAGGTCTTCGATACCACGGAGAAGCCTGGTCGTGGACCTTTCCAGACACCGATTGGTGTTGGTCGTGTCATCAAGGGTGAGTACTAGTCCACCACTACCTAGTCATAACGGTCGCGGGTAGCTGCGGATGCAACGCTTGTGAGTTGCTTTGTGAGGCGAACGCTGACAACAGCAGGCTGGGATGAGGGCGTCCCGCAGATGAAGCTCGGCGAGAAGGCGACATTAGACATCTCGAGTGATTTTGCGTATGGCTCGCAGGAATTCCCCGGTCTCATCCCACCGAACTCGGATCTGATCTTGTAAGTTGATTATGCTCCCATTGGAATAATCTAGATCGTATGCTAACCCTTCCACAGCGAGGTTGAGCTCAAGAAGATCAACTAAGCGGTCCTCGAACTCTCCTTAACACGACGATCATATAGAAAGTATGTATGGCCAAGTGTTGGCATCATCAAGGCTTGTACACAGGTCACCTAGCAGCTTGGGCTAAAAACAAAATCATTAAGTCTATGAATCACACAACGTAGCCTTCGCAATTTGCAGCTTGAACGCTCACAGCCCTTCGCGCGTGTACTGTAAACCTGAATGATGCTGTGATGGCCAGGGATTCTTCATGATCGCATGTCTAGCATCACGAATTACTACATCAACATGATCATTCTCACCCAACGCTGGAAATCTCCCTCTCTGCGGCCGTGCTCTCACCATTTTGGCTCTACTAGCTTTTCCGGAACAGCTTTACTCAACCCAGCATGTATACTCAATTATGCTCTTCCTCTATTTGCTACGACATAGTTCTACTAAGTTAATGTCGACGATGGGGTCAACATAGCATGAGTCTCGCATGAATCTCACTTTAATAGGGCAGTTAGTGCTGACCACATAGCTGCCATTAACATTTGGCTTCCACAAAGCAGATGAATTCACAATCAGGCCGTTATTGCCTAGACGTCTAATGGAGTGATACTGAGACCGGTGTGTATTTGACATTCAGCAACTTATTTTGGACAAACCGAAGACAGATGATGAGCAAATGCGTCACATGCATTACCCAGGTTGATATCACCCAACGACGACTTATGCCGACTTCGTCTACTTACCATATATGTAGCTGGACTACTCCATTTACCTTCTTATCCGTTCGGTGACGTACCCTTCCTACCCTCTATTGATTCTCCGGCTTCTCGCTCTTTCCTCCTCTGTGCCACGTCCCAATTATACACTCGCGCGAAGGCGACCTCTAACGTCTATCTTACGTTAGCCTAACGTCGTTTGAGTGTTTATGAAACCTACCGTGATCTGTTCGCGCAAGAACTCCATGTCTTCCTCGCAAGTCTCTAAGCTTTTCTTCGCCGTGTCGAGCTTAGACTTAAGGAGTGCTTCTGCCTCTGGTATAGGGTATGCTAGCATGACGTTTGCCTGTGCTGCATCAGTATTCCTACATAGATGCATGCTATTTACGCAAAGCTTACTCCTAACCACAAGTATACCTCATCGGTGTGTGGAACCTCTGCCTTGGCGTACAAGGTATCATTGAGCTCGAAGGTCGTTTCGATAGGATTTGCGTCTGCCTACGCACACGTTTAGCTGTTTGCTTTATTCGCTTGCAAGAACGCAGCATACCTTCCTAGCCTTCAGGAAGCGCACTGTCTCCAAGGTCTTCCGGATATCCGGAATTTTATCCTTAAGCCCCGTAGCTCTCCGTTGTGTGTTCACTTCCATGAATTGGTACTTCCTGGCATGGAATATAAGCTTGGTCATTGCAGAAGCCCGAGACCAGCCATTGCTTACGATATCATCTCTTTGAAGCTGTTGATCGTGTTTTCGACCTCAGAGCGATCGGTAACGTAGTCTTCAACGCGGTCGACGAAGGGTGCGACGGGGATGCCGCGGGGGTTTGTGGGTGCATCTTTGCTGGGAGCTGCATTAGAGGGAGTCATATTCTCGAGGAGAAAATAATTACCTGCCCGGCTTCAATACGGCAGCCATTCTGAGCTTGTGACGCTGCGCGGCAACCTGTAGTCGTTACGAAGTTGTTTGCTGCGAGTTTGATATGTTTGCACAAACATCACGTGTGCGGGGACTCAGACTGCGAGTTTGCTAGCTCAGATTAGGTTAGCTCGTATGGGACTCATAAGCCCGCACATGGCTGGTCCTAACCTTTAACCAAACAATACAGTCCATCTCATTCTGTGACCACACCTACTACTCATCTATGATTACCGTGACATAGACATTCGATGCCCAGTACCCCTCATGTAAAATTCATCTCGAACGGGAAGAAGATATATATAATCGTAGATTACGATCCTCCACGCGGTAGATGTTAGAAGTCAGTGGGCGATACGCACGAGGAGGGTAATAATGATCGTAGAGTATAGGATGCGAACTTCTGACAGCACGGTGTCTACTAATGGAGTCCCATCACACGAGGGTGCATATCTACAGCACCTTTAGCATGCTCTCTGCGACAGACCATTCTCCATTGTCTCATGATACATGTGGAACACGTCGAGTTCAGCATTATCTCCTCGTATCTTGTTTGTAGGTGAATTCAAAAGTAAGGCACCTCTTACTCGATCGACGCTGCATCTGCTATCCGCCATGCCTTTCTCTGATCTCTCCACTTCCAAACCTAGCCAACCAGCCTGTTTCCTCTACAAAAGCCCACAAACCATCGCCTTCCTTCTGAAGACGTGCCGCTCCCTCGCTGCCCTATATACTCTATATCGCGCCGTTGTAGTCGCTGCTGCCACATATAATAGCACCTAGTACTTTCTTACTCTGCGACTTTTTGCCCAAGGGCCTGTGCACTTCAATCCCTCCAGCACAGTTGAGTGCAGACTTTGATGCTGACCTAGCTCGCCTTGGGACAGATAGTTCCTTTAGATGCACAATGGAAGGCCTCGTTACTTTCCTTAGATTAATTACTAAAGATTAGCAAAGCCAATCGACATGGAAGAAATTTCCGCCATGTGAGCAAGATGACCAAAGAAGCTCCAGCAATCCAGACGAGAGGCTTGCGTTGTGAATTATCGACGAAGCGCATAGTTCTACTAATGCTGCCGGCATTGCATATGATTCTAAGCCCTACATGAGGGTCGACACCGGCGCTCTCCACTATCAGTAGGTCTTACCCTTTCACTTTCAATTTCCACGAACTACAAATGAGCACTCCGATCGGTATGGTGTCAGGGTGGGCACATTCTCTCAGCGAAACATGTACAAACATTCGGATCAATATGCTGACAACAAGCAGGACTTTAGAAGACCCCACTCTCTTCTGGATGGCATTTATTATCTAGAAGTCGTCTTGATGGAGATTTATCTAGGTCGAGAAGTGATGGAGTTGCACCGCGCTATTCCTATGACCATTGTACAAACCTTAGAGGAGTAGAGAAGACGCCAGCTCTGTGGCGAGATGAGAAGGAGCCCACAGCTGCGCAAGTCCGCGACGGGCAAACATGTTTGCAGCAGCTATATTTCAGCCGGAGCGAACGGGTAACAAGTATGCTTCCATCGTAGTGACTTATCCACAGGGGCTTGTCGAGGAGCGAAGAGGCATGGGTGAGGAGGCGAGTGTACGGCTTGCTTCAGATCAGTGGGTGGTAGATGAACTAGAGAAACTTACAACACGGGTCTAACATAGTATAACTTAGTGGATGTGAAATAGTCTAGGGCTTGCCACATGTGTAAATGCCTAGATGGGAAAAAGGGGAGTCTTAGCATATGTTAGCCCCGCTCCATTCCGCCCCGCCCCGCGCATAGGCTCCCACTCTCAGCTTCCTCCCTTCAAGCTCCCGAACGCCGCGGGCAAGCAAATCAATACCTCATCGATATTCGACCGCCCAACCTTAATCTTAGCAGTGTTCACCGTCTGCCCAACACTTCCCAACACACTTCAATCGTCATACCTCATTCGATGGAGCTCAAATCCGACAGCCGGACGTTTGCAGACTGCCCGCAACAAGCTGCCGACAACTTGAGCAAGTCGAGTGAAGTGCCAGGAGTACGTCAGCGGTTCTAGGAAGCGAGCGACACTTAGAGCTGCTTGCAGCTGCAACAAATAAGGCCTAGACAAGGGCTGCTCGCGTGACCGGCCCTGCATATACGAAAGCGTCTCCATGCAATCTAAGGTCTGCTTTATTGGAGATCTTCAAGTTGCATCACCCGTCTGCTACGATAACCCAGTTGGATCAGCTCTACTGTATCCTATCGTCGAGTTTGGCCTACATCCTTTTGTTACGGCACCCTTTTGTTACGAAAGAAACTTTACTCATCCGAAATATATCTGCAGCCGGAAAGGGTTAGCCCTAGCGTCCCCAGGATAGCTTGACTTGCGCCTCAGTGTCTTTGCCAACAGCCGGGACTCCACCCGTGCCCGGTAATGCATACATACCTCGCCGACGTGAAGCTTCTTATCAATGTGAAGCGAAGAAAAACAAAATCAAATCAACTAATTCTCTCGTTTGCCCTATGTCTCAGGCTGCTGTCATTCACCGCGAATAGTTACCCACAGTGAAACTATCTACGATATTCCCGCCGATCTGACCAGAGCTCAATACGTACAGCTAAGGAATGACTTACATATGATTGGCGCTTGCACTTGCGTCGTCTGCCTTAACAAAATCTCTATCCATGATCGCCTCATTCGTCCTGTGACTTGTAAAGCTCCGCGTCATTAATTCTCAGATGGCAGTCTATGCAAAGTTGCAGCCTCTTCTCGAACGTCTCCTAGTAAGGATGGACGCACCAGACGATCCTCGTAATAAAATGCCTGTCTCGGTCGAGATGGCAGACTTGAATCAAATTGATTTTCAAAACGCTAAAGCTCATCAATCTCAACCATGGTTCTTGCCGTCATCTATCCCCACGCCCGTTGAAAGGGCCCACACAAGTGTGGCTGTCACTGCACGCCTTAGCCCCGCCCTAACAACAACTCTGATTACACCTCTTGCCATATGCCAGTGTGCTGTGGCTGGAGTATAGACCTGCCACCCCTGCAAAGATCATGAGCGAATGTCTCCGCCTCTTCGGTTTTTTGCCGCGGGATCCTGCGGCCTCAAGCTTCGCCGCCAAAATTAATGCAAATCGCAATAGCTTCACTGACGTGGCTTTCACACCGCGTAGATAAGATCAAACATTCAATCTTACTTGCCGTATCCCAAGACGTGAAGCGAGATGCCAGCCGAACGAGGGAGTGATCGGCGCTAATGTGGCTACCTGAGCTATATGTTGTCACCTCACTCATGGCAGGATCGTCACACTAATGTTCATTACTCATGGCAATCCGAAAAGCCGCTGGTATGCCTTTGTTTTTTCAACAAGATGCGTATTGTAGGCGTAGTTGATCGGCGCTTCTATCCAATATTCGGGGTGCACTCCGCAATGCCACGATTGACTGCTAGGTAGCTTGTCTAGGACAAAAGAAGCGACAGAACGTACTGTCGGATATCTCAACAAAGCCGGAGCGAACATGGAATTGCAATCATCGACATTTAGTTCTTCGATGCCGGTTTTGCCGAGCACGACGAGGAAGGGGCCGGAAGTGCAGAAATTGGGAAGTGGCGGGCTGGATGAGGCTGGGCTGCTACTGCAAGGTCCACCGCTGTCACATGTGACTGGCACCTGGAGACCTTGTGAAAGTTGGACGTTGGGATTGCTGCTCAACATGTGACTCTATCGCGTCAACGCTAGAGTAAGGAAAGAGAAACTCATACAAGCACAGGTCATACAGTTTGAAGACCGTTCTGGCGCGAGTTGTGTACCCTGAAGTTATAAAGAGTCAATAGCACACATGAATAAAGGTGAGGAGTATTTTGAATCAGTCTCTTGGTGTGTTTAGTTCGTCTAAATACAAAGAAAAGGTCATCATAAACATCAATCGTTATGACACGCAACGCCAGACAGGCGTTCGTGGTAACAAGCAAGAAATGCACTAAGCTGAAGTAAAACGCTGTAAAAAAGAAAGAAAAATAAACGAGACATCGATCTGCCGTTATACAAATTCCCTCATCAGCATAAGAATTGATGCATATAAGATACATAGACCCAAACGCCCACATTCCGAGGTTCAACGCTTGAACAAGTGAAATGTATGCAATCTATCAACTATGTCAAGCACTAAGACTATAGCTTTAATCCTTTCTGAATGAGCTTGCCCAATGTAGCACCCTGCGCATTGTTAGCGATATGTCTAAAGATATAATGGAAGCAAGGGTGACTCACATGATCACCCTTCATCATCGTGAAATGATTTCCACCCATGACAGCATACTCGAAATTATCCTTTGGCAGCAGTTGTGCCCAACCGTTATCGTCGAAGACAGTGCGGTTGTTGAGAAGCCACTTCATGGGCGCTGGGTCCTCGCCCTCGCCGGGGGGTGGGCGAGGATCATCAGGGTTGGGGCACACACCGTCAGTGCACCAGATGGCAAGAACAGGTGGCGCAATCTTTGGATTCATCGGGATTGGATCATAATCTTTCAAGTTCTTGATGGCGGATGCGAAGTGAGGCAGGAGCCAACCTGGAGTCCCGCCAGGCTTGCCAGTCCCTAGAAGACCGATTTGGTCGAAGAAGATGTGGAGACGAGCAGGAAGAGGATCAAGAGCGACCGGGCAAGGCGCGTCGATGAGGACGAGGCTTTCAACCTTCTCGCCGGCTTCAACAATCATGCGGGCCACTTCGTAGGCCATGACACCTCCGGCGGACCAACCGCCGATGATGTAGGGACCTTCAGGTTGGCGGCGCTTGATTTCTGCCAAGTAGAGAGCAGAGACACCCTCAACACCACACGTCCACTTTTCTGGGCACTTCATGAACGGGCAATTGAGTCCGAAAACAGCCATGTCTGGAGAGATGTTTGGGATGGAGACGTAGGAGGTGGCACTTCCGGACCCATCGGGTACGAGAAAGAATTTCTTCGTGGCGACCTTGGCATTGCCCTGAAGCAGGACTGAATTGGCAGGAGGAAGCTTCGAGACATCGACAACCTTCTCTAACTTCTTGTTAACCTCGGCGAGTTGAGGCTTGGAAGGCTTTGATGTCTTGAAGGTAACCTTGGCAGTAGCTTCGACCTTGGGCTTAGGGCGCATGCCTAACTCATTCTCAATGTCTTCAATCGTGACGTTGGTGGTCAGGAACTCGGAGGGAAGATCGATGCCAGTCTGCTCACGGAGAGCGCCAAGGATGGTCAGACTCATCAGAGAGTCCATCCCCATTTCGGAGAGATCGAGCTTGTCTGTGATCTCGGAGACGTCAACACCCATCTCCTGAGCGACAATCTTGCGCGCAAGACTTGGTTCACCATCAACAACCTCGTAGCTTTCGGTGACCTTGACGTCACCGGACTCACTTGGGGCTGAGCTAGCGGGAGTGCTTGCTACACCCGCCTCGTAGGGAGTGGACATATCCGAAGCACCCTCAGTTGTGTCAGATTCAGCGTCGTCCTCGGCGATTGGAGCACCACCATCGAACTGAAGAAAGAACTTCTTCATCTCGCCGACAGTAGGGTAGTCAGTAAAGAGTGTGGAGCTAATCTCGATGTCGAGATCCTCGCGGAACTTGGCCGAAATGGTGAGGGACATGAGTGAGTCGACACCAAGGTTCTCAAAGGCAGCTTCTTCGACAAGCTCCGACATATCAACATCAGTCTCCTCGGCGATGATCTTCATGACCCGAGAAGAGATGCTGTTGGCGGAAGGTTTGGGAGCTTTGACGACCTTAGACTTTGCGTTGGGCTTGGCCGCCGACTTGATAGGGGCACTCTGGACTTTTGCTGGTGCTGGAACTGAAGTAGCAGCTTTGATAGGGGTAGCCTTTGCTGCTGGAGTAGAAATAGCCTTTGCGGTACCGGGAGGTGGCATCATGATGTTGAGAGCGCGGCGCGGAATGTTCTGAAATTTTAGGCCAGTAACCATTCCGATGACTTCTCCGTCCTCCAGTATGTACACGTCACCAACGGAAACGTTGCCTGGAGCGGATTGCATCCGCACATAGGAGCGGTACTTCTTCTCCGGCGACAAAGTCTTGGAGATCCTGATGGATCCCCAACCGTGGGAAATGTAGACGGAGTTGTCTGAATCGAGATGATCTGAGGCGTTCACAATGAAGCCCGACAAGTGAGCAAGACTGTCAATCCAGTACGGAGAGCAGAGAAACTCGCCATCTGCAGCAGTTGTTTGAAAATGAACAGCTGCAGTAGCCTCGGTCGTTTTGCCGTCCAAAATGACTTCCTCCATGCCACGATAGTTGTCGGCATAGTTGACTAGAGCCTTAAAGAGCTTGTAAGCCATGCCACGGAGAACCTTGTGCGCAGCACCGGTTTGAAGCTTCTGCATGAGGATGTCGATCTGGGTCTGCACCATAAACTGAGTGCGGGCCCATTCCTCCTTCCACGCGTTCGCGTCTTCGTACTTTACAGTACCAAAGGCGTGCTCAGCAAGAATTTTGGAACCATCGGCAGGAACTGTGCGATACTTGATTTCAACCTGCTTCGTTTCGAGATCAGCCGTAGCTTCGATCTGAAGATGCTGACCGGCGGGGGGAGGAGGATATTGCGGGACCAGTCCCTTGGTTACCTCCATATGACACACGTTTAAGCCAGGAGTGGGCAGATTGGGCCGCAATTGCTTGTATAGGTAATCCGCAACCGTCATAGCCTGATCTGCATACAACGATGAGGGACAGAAAGGATTGCCATTGACCTGGTGACCGCTGATCGTAGCTTTAAGCTTAGGATCGGAAAGGTCAGATTGAATGACAACAGTCCCGGAGTTGGCATGGAGCTCTTCGCGAACGATGCGATGGCAAGAAGTAGTCGAAAGCTTGGATACGATAGGCACAGGTGCTTCAGTGACCTTGGGTTCAACCGTACGGGGAGCTTCGCCCTTAGTCAATGTCCAGTTGTTGTGGTAATCGAGCCAGTACTTCTTGTCATCGAAGGAGTACGTGGGAAGCTCTAGAAGCTCCTGAGCGTCGTTGAACTGCCTATGGTACTCATTCCAATCAAATGCTACACCGCATAGATAGAGCTTCGAGATGCTATTTGTGAGAGTCTTCCATGGATCTTCATTACGCCGCAATGAACCGACGGTTGTTGGCGATCCCCCGAGGGATAACTTGACCATTCCGCTGCAGACTGGATGAGCACCAATCTCGACCCAAGCTGTTTTCTCGTCAAAGGCCTTCTCGTCTTTACCGGTGCTAAGGGCACTCCAAAAGTTGACAGCCTCGCGCGCATGGCGAACAAGGTATTCTGGACCAATGATGCCAGCCTCACGAATGACCTCGCCAGTCAGAGGGGAAAGTATAGGAACCTCGGGCTTGTTGAAGATAACAGAAGCTGCAGCAGTTTTGAACTTCTCGAGGATGGGGTCAACCTGAGCAGAATGAAAAGCGAAGGGAACGTTCAATCTCGTAGCTTTGAAGCCTTTCGAATTGAGAAGGTTGTTGATGGACTCAACAACTTCCACAGTGCCGCACAAGACGATTTCTTCAGGGCCATTTACACAAGCAATCTCAGTCATGTCGCTGCCAAGTGCTTCCCTGATGGCTTCCACGCTGCCCTTCACAGCAAGCATACCGTGGGTGTGAGCAGTGCACTCTTGTTCAAGAAGCTGAGCACGGCGACCAACGAGCATGACCATATCACTGGCGGAGAGTACACCAGCGACATGGAGAGCAGCATATTCGCCAAGGCTATGACCAATCACTGCGATTGGCTCGACTCCCCAGGATGCCCATATGCGGGAGAGGGCAACCTGAATGCAAGCCATGCCAAGCTGTACTACCACTGGAGATAAGGTGGCAACGTCGGTGCCGTCCAACAGTGGAATGAAGGAAGGTAGCTGGTGTAGACGAGCAAGGGCTTCAAGTTGCTCAATATCTGCCTTGAAACTATCCAACTCGTCGTAAAGCTTCTTCCCGAGAGCGGTGTACTGAGAACCCTGACCCGTGAAAGTGAAAGCAGTCTTAGTTGGTACCATCGCGATGGGACTATAGCTGTCCTTAAGTTGAGCTTGCAGGGCAGTCTTGACCATCGTAATGTCATCCACGCAGACAGCGATACGATAATTATGTTGAATGCGACGGGCGGTAGTAGTATAAGCCAAGCTGGAGAGCGTGGTTTCTGGGTGCTTATCAAGGTATTGGATGAGGTTGTTGATGTTTCTCTTGAGCGAGGCGATTGACCTAGCAGTGACTGTGATAGTTTGCAGCCCCCTGGGATCAACGGCCTTTGGAGGTTCACGCAAAGGACCATCCTCCATCACGATAGCAGTGTTACCACCTGCAGCAGAGAAATTGTTCAAAAACAGTTTGCGCTTCTCAACCCCCTTGCGTGGCCAAGCAACTTGCTTGGTTTCGATATGAACGTTGCGCTGAAGCAGGTCCTTAGGAAATGTCTTGTTCATGACACCCTTAATGCCCACGTTGGCGGGGATGGCATTCTTCTTCATCATCATCAAAGTCTTGATAAGGGAATTGATCCCAGAAGCTGCTTCACCATGTCCAATATTTGCCTTGATAGCGCCAAGGTGGAGAGTTTCCTCGGGCTTGCGTTGGCGGTGGCGGGGTGCGAAGGCATTGGTGACCGAAGTCATTTCAATGCCGTCACCTGCTTGTGTACCAGTCCCGTGCATTTCGACGTAGCTGATCTCATGAGCATCGACACCAGCATTTGCAAGCACCTTTTTGTAGAGGTACTCTTGTGCACCGGCGTGAGGATGCGTAATTGAGACAGCCTCGGCGCTGTGATTGGTCGCAGCACCAAGAATACATCCGAGTATGTTATCCTTGTCCGCAATGGCATCTTCGTAGCGTTTGAGAATGACCGTGCCGCATCCGTCACCACGGCAATAGCCGTCGGCATCATTGTCGTACGTCTTGCAGCTACCAGTCTTGGACAAGAATTGGCCCTTACTCAGACCAGAGAAAATGTCAGGGTTCGTCAAGACGTTCAGGCCGCCAGCGCAAGCAGTGTCGCAGTCGCCAGCCCAGAGAGAAGTACAGGCAAGCTGAATGGCGGCAAGAGATGATGAACAGGCTGTGTCAATGCTGTACGATGGACCGGAGAACTTGAAGTAGTAGTTGATTCTTCCAGGTGCGAAAGCGCGGACGCCACCAGTGATAAAGTAGGTGTCAACATTTTCGGCAGCATTGATCTCGCGCCAGTCGTCCGAAGTTTGCCCGTAAAAGGTTCCGATGCGGTGCAGCTTACTAGAAGGAGTTCGATTGGGGACATAACCGGACATCTCTAAAGCTTCATACGCAGTCACCAGAGCAAGTCGGCCCATTGGATCAGTCTGAGCAGCCTCACGTGGTGACATGTTGAAAAATCGAGGATCAAAAAGCCCCGGTTCGTCAATGAAACAGCCATAGGGAGTGTGGCTCTTGTTCTTCCCCTTACCGGAAGGGTCACAGTGGGCTTGGGCGTCGAAACGATCGGAAGGCACTTCTCGGTGTACATCCAAGCCCTTCTCAAGCAACTCCCAAAGCTTTTCATGCGAACTAGCACTTGGGAATCGACCAGACATACCGACGATGGCGATCTTATCGTTTTGCGTGCGACCTTTGGAGTGTTCGCTCTTCGCAATCCAGGCAGTGTGATCACGAATGACAACAGAAGATTGTCCACCAGCCTTGAGCGCAGAAGCAAGACTATTGACAACGCTCGTCACACCGATGGCAGAGACGGATGCTTCAGACGTGCTAACAGCCGTGACCTGACCGACAGCCTCTTCCAGAAGACTGTCCCATCGGACAGGCTCACGCAGAATCTCTCTCAGGGCACTCTGGAGAAGCTCAAAGGTATTGGTGGCAGCGTGGCATTTGCCATCTGCCGCGGAGTGGATCAGCGCCTGGGGTCGAGAGCTCTTGAGAAGCTGAGCAGACTGGCCATTCAGAATGCGATCGATGTCGGCATCGGTATAGAGATGGGGTGCGTGGTAAGGCGCATACACGGGAATTGACACGCGGGTGTTGTTCTTGAACGCCTCTACCTCTTCGAAGAGGCGTTTCGTAGTAGAGGGCGGGCCACTGACGGTAATGGCCATCACGCTAACGGCGCTAACGTATGCCTGCGCAGACACAGGTATGTTGCGCTCGTTATGGAATTCTGTGATAGCACTCTTTGCGAATTTCTCTGATATGCCGGCGACAATGGTAGACCAGCTTTCTTTTGCGCTGTCAATCGCATCCGCTGCCGCTCCGACGCAGGTGCCGGTACGGAAAGCGATTCGCACAGCCTCTACGGCAAGCGGCAACAAGTCTGCTACACTCTTGGCGGACGCAACAACAGAACCCGCAATCAAACCGGTACACAAGCCCAATACTCTTGTGTTCGTAGGGTTTGGCAGCTCTGTAAGATTTTCGCTGTAGTAGCTTGAGATATCAGCTTGGTTAACATTAGCATGCATGATTGTGAAGCTCACCCAATATAGTGCGCCAATTGCGCTATCGTTACCATGCAGCTTTCCAACTGGGTGACTTTGAAGCCTTTGGCATGATATCCTTCCACCAAGTCTTGCACGGTGAGAAAATCTGGAATCTGCTCTCGCTGCGACCGTGGCAGCCGCTGTGTCTCTTCTCGTAGTGCAACACTCGTGCGCTCTAGAAATGTCTTGAGCAGTGCATTGTCCTTCCATGTGCACGCTTTGCGCAGAAGCATATACTGATCCGCAGTCTGGTCACCAAAGATGAGGGTATTCATTATGGTGGTTGGTCGAATAGGGTATATAAAGATAGAGGAGAAATTATCTAGGGATCTGAGAATATTGGTAAGACCCAATATAATTAGAAGTAGATCTTGGTTTGACCGAGATGAGAAGGCACGGTCGAGGTTGGAGAGGTGTGAACGAGGGTGTCTAGCGAAGTACTTCTCGAACGAAGGAGGACCTCTGCAGTGTGGGACCCAAGAAAAAAGGGTGCTTAATACGTAAAGAAGGGCACCAAGAGACTGTGTCAAGGACGAACTGATTGAGTGACGGAGGGATATGCGAGTACTTTGTATTTGTAGGCCTGTCAATGACCAGGGCTGTGGCCTAGGCTGAGACCGTGCGATTGGAAGCCCACTCTTCGGTACCGGGTCTGTAAGAGCACAGATACGGGGCTCATGCACTGCCGGACGATATAGAGCAGCAGCATGTTGACGTGAGGATCATAGTGGAGCAGTGGTTAATCCTTCCCTAGTCGGAACGCCCATGAATCCAAGGATTGCTGGTGCGCATAGCTGGGACTGGTCCGTCTGAGCATCCACGGCTATTGTTAGACGGGCTGGGCTAGACGGGCTATCCAGCCGCTCAGATAATGAGCCCATGCGTCAGGGATGATAGCAACTAGAGAGATGAGACGTGGGAATATCGTGTTGCCAAAGCGCTGTCTCGAAGTTCGGGTGAACTAATCGGATCCCCATAAGCCGGGGTGGCTGTGGAGTTCGACCATGATGTCGAGCTGTCAGTTATGTCAGCTAACATCATGTTTTAAACGCAATGCAGATTAGAGCAACACAAATAAGTGATAGCAAGGGTATTGAGCCATGGAATTGATGAGGCTTTGTCAATAATAGTCGGTTCTCAGACTTGGATGCGGCCACCCATAGCTCAGGTTGGACAGTGCGTTACATGTGTCTGACCCGCAACACTTCGGCGTACTGAATATGCAGCATTGTTCATATAGACTTACCCATACTAAATTTTCATATCCAGCCTTCGAGTCTAGCCACGCAAGCGAGACATGAATTTCCAACATAGTCTACACAAAGAGTAAAGGATGACTGCCTGGATAGAACACATTTAGGGTAGGAACACGTTGGCCGTGGTGAGCAATTCTCCACGGAGATTCGCTTGATGAGCACGAGTGCTAGGAAGTGCTCGCTTGAAGCATGGCCAGATGCTAGAGCAAATCGCTCAGAACGTTAAGTCGCCGGGATGTTTCGAAGCCGCGGAACAGACTTGATGCAGTTAGCGCATCTCCGGTGGGCCCAGGTATGGTGCGATAGCCGCCCGTTTTCGGATATGTAGATACGAGATCGGTCAAGCCGAAGGTCGCGAGAATCCCATGTTTGAACAATGCAAGGGTTAGCAGAACCATGACCCTCACCACCAAGTTAATGTGTCAAGCAATCATCGCCAGTATCTTTGGGCATCAATAACTTGTAGAGATAGTGTAGAGATTGAGTGACGAGAAGGTCTCTACAGCAATAAATTGGCTGATATGCCAATACTCGAGCGATCGTCGTTAGCCTCCGTAATCTCGCACTTCCCCACACGGGTATACAGCCACGTCCGGGCACATCAGTGCTATGAGGAGGCTATAAAGCGGGTGGAGTTGGCTGGCGTCCAGTTCTGTCACCCACATGAATGTGCTCGACAGGACCCTGACAGATGATAGAGCCATGGGAACGTGTTGTATCGCGATTTGATGTCGCGCCTTTTCGCTTCTTGCGGAGATGGAGGAAGACGCATCAATTTCTCTCACGGTGGGAATACCAAGCTCTTTTAGGAAAGCGTCTTGTCAGATCAACAAGCAGGCGTCTATCGGACCCCGGAACGAGGATTCGGCTGTGGCGTAGGATGAGTGACCGGCGGAGTGCAGGGTGGAGGGTGGAGCGGACCCCGAGCCATAGAGCACTGTCAATCAGTCTGCTATTTCGCTTGTCCTGGTCGCCACAGACGTAGTACTCACAAGCATGGTGGTGGAGAAGGCGATGATGTTGCAAGCGTGGTCGGAAGGGGCTGGACAACGTTGCTCCTACACACGCGGTTTGGGCTCGTGGCGCCAAGTCGGCACGCCCCACCGGGATATCGTCCTGCCTCACCACAACACCAACACGCATCTGCAGTACATATTCGCCTCCAGCGGGTGCCAAAGCATCATCTCGGGCCAGCATCGGCGATGAGTCTAGCTGACATGCTTTCGGAGACGTTCAGCCTAAGCTGTTCAGCCGTGTATACTAGCTACGAGCGCGACAAAGCCTAGATTAACGACTTTCCGCAGCGACCGCACATGTGGCGCTTTGTTCCAATGCTTCCACTTGTTAAGGACGCGAGCTCACCTAGGATGACATCATCTTTTAGCACGACAGTCTCCGGATTGTTCGCCATGGCAATGTTCACATTCGATTCTTTGCCGGACCGACAATCAAGATCTTTAACTTCATCGTACAGTACTCTACTTAAAGGCTTCTTGAATACATAGTCAGTTTTCAACTGTGAGCTTACTGTATGATAGATTACTGGCGCCTTTCGTCGGCCTTGCTCACGTTGCTTCAATCTCCTCTGGGCTTTTTTATGCTTCCTTCGATAACAACCAACGGCTGGCCTATCATAACTCGATACCACATTTAGTACGATATGCTGCTGGTCCTCAGACAATCACTTCGGCTGGCCATCTTACTTAAAGTTCACTTCGCATCAAGCCTATAGTTAAAGCCGTTCGCTATAGGCACGAAAGGTTGGTTGAGGCAAACTGGGCGCGTGTCCGCACAATCACAGTAAGGGAGTCGCAGAGTCCAAGCGTCTGCGCTCACTTGGATAATTGGTGCATTTTTGGAAGTCGGATGCAGCCGAAAGGGTACATAGCTAACAGTGAATTACAGGTGGTCAGTTCGTTATGCAAAAGGTCCGTTCATTGTTGTATCTGATCAGCACACTAAAGTCGCATTTTCCATTCTCTTGATGATCTCTCACTTTAGAATCCTGTACAATGCAGGGATCTGCAATAATCCTTATCTTCGCAGTATTTGTTCAATTTACTTTTTGTAACGTGTGCTTGGTTACCTCTTTGCGTCAAAACCCCCTACTAGGATCATCACAGTATAGCCGCATCAGAGGTCGACATCCTTCCTAGCCTTGATGTGTTCCCCCTTCGCAGAGCACGTCAACACACGGTACTAGGACGATCAAACCTCACTAGCGAACCGTTCTCCCCCTGTGTCTGAATGTACCCATCTCATCTACATCGATGTCTCACTCAAGCACCCGAAACATTAGTATCAACGGTTCAAACAGATCTATCGAAAAGTTCTCCCTGCAGATCGATCTTCCTGCTAAAATAGGAGAGTCAAGATCTGAATACTGACTGTTGATCCCGATCGCTGCCGCTAAGAACTCCGATAGATCTCAAGAAACAAGTGCCCGCCCGAGACAATAGATCGCGTAGACAAGGGTCTCTCATTCAAAGTTTAGCTAGCAACTATCGCGGCATTGAGCGGGCCGTATCACCTTGGTAGACTGCTCGCGAGCACCATTCCATCTTAGGCTAACTAAAATCTCTAGTGAGATTCGTGCCGAACCGTCTGCTCGCTCGAGCATTAAACATGGATGGCTTTGGCTTTGGCTTTACTGTGTGTAGACTTTGACTGAGTCGTGTGCTTCACCGGAAAGTATTTTTCCCATGAAAGCATAATGAAAATGGCGGACAAAACCACGGACACCGCCTCATAATCCATAACAACAAGTATTAAAACAGTAGAAATATGTTTAAGGGTTTTATTATTAAGTAATAGGACGCACGCGACTCTTGGTCTTGATTTGTACTAGGCGTCTCCCAAACGATACAGGGTTACATCTACAGTTTAGCGCAATTGCAAGATATTGTTGAACTGTGCGAAAGCAATCTCATTGTCGACTATAGGTTCCGCAGTTCGTTACTTCTGATAGATGACTCTCGGTACAGTTTACACCTCCGTGAGAAATAATGGAGAACATCTCTTGGTTATGGCTTACAGCTTGGAGCACCATGTGACAAGGGCTTTTAGCTACTGTCATATAGAGCCCTCGATTGAGCTGCTCTGGGATGACTTTGCTCCAACGCGATAATCGGCGCTGCTTTCGTCGTAGGTTACAACTAAAAAATCATCAGATAAAGATGTCTTACGATCCGACAGCAGCCGTGGGAAAGGTTGAGGCGGAACCATCGGCGCGGGTGGAGGGGTAAAAGATGACGTTATTCCCACCCACACTGATTACAATTCGATGCCTCTTCGACGCGTTCTTATGTGCTTAGATAGTTTTACCCTACACAGTGGCTTATTAAAACAAACATGTGGGTTGGGCAATAGCCAGGGTCGAGATTGTTGTACCTGAGGCGGTGTTCTCCGTTAAGGTACTAGATCGCAGGGAGAGTTTGGTACGGGTCAACGACTGCCAGGCCTAGATTCCAAAGGTGGTGGGATTCTCCACGGGCTTGCTCGTGTTCGCCTCGACGGCACACTGCGACCTCAACGTCGACGTGATATTCTACAGCTGCATTGGATGTATACCCAAGGATCCGACAGCTCGCACCATTTCAGGCCAACCTAGTCCGTCGCACAAAGCGCACGCCTCCGCATCATTCATGTTGCTTCCGCGGCGAGCAACTTGGGTACGCTATGCACGTCAGCTCGGGCAACCCACTTTTTCCCCAATCAGATTCAGACGTGCACGCTCGACTGCGAGATTGTATGCAAGATTGTATGCAAGATGAATATGCACCGTGGTGCTTTGAATGGTGGATCTACGGGGCAGACCAGCGTGGCGTAGAATAGGATGAAATGAGCAATGAGCGCAGAAGCGAACATAGACGGAGGATAACCTCGGGCATTTCCTCCGCGTCAATCACGCTGTAGCACTACTATGCACTGTCTTCCCGTAGGTATCAGTGCATTACGCGAGCTGAAGTCGGAATCGGCATTTGAAGTGTCAGTGCTTTTCTTCTCCGACGTCGGTTCGGTGGTGGGTGTGGATTGTCCGATTCCGATGCTCGTGATGAACGACCCTGCAGGTATCCACGATCGTGTGCGTCCACGAGCCCTTTTGCGCGACGGAAAGGCTGCAAAGGGGGTAACACGACGGGTACGCTCTTCGGTTGTGGTACCTTCAGAAGATTTGCAGGGTTTTATGACACCTGTGGGTCTGGAAGATGTGGAATCGGCTATTGTGTTGCACGGCAAGCATAGTGGTTGAACTTGTCGTACACGCATAAGCTCGTGGTGACAACCGATGATGGTCGACATGCCGACGAGCAAAAGGCGTGGCTCTGTGTTACGCGTCGTTGCCGGAGAGCCGGAAATATCAAGGCTAGGTATTTGCCTTCGTTCATAGTACATTGGGAAGCATAGAACTAGACATCGTGTTGATTAGTGCCAGTCAAGTGGACCTCACTTTCTCTCATCAGTGGACGTAGTGCGACTCCCTGCGCAGAATGAAGCTGACGAACGCGCTGCATCGCAGAACCCAGCTGGCTTATGGATAAGGATTCCAATCGCTCTCAGAGCACTGTGCATCTATCATTATCGTGTGCGTTGTGGTACCACTTTGAATTTCATTACACGACATGTAATACGAAAACAGCCCTGTCAATAGTTGGCCACATATGTAGTCTTACATACTGAAGCGAGTCGTCGTCGACGTCAGGACTATACTTGCTCCGATGTTCCTCACACCAAAGTCTCGCACTTTTCGTAGCGCGTTCTTTGTGATCCGAAGTAGAATCACAAAGTGACAGCAATGCGGAAGGAAATATCGATCGTAATAAAACATCAGTAACAAAACAGGGATATTAATTACCATCCGTGCGATTACCCTGGATATCCTCCCGCTCATCCTCGATGATTTACCCGCTTGGCCATTGCTTTCTTTAGGCAAATGGCATGCTATCGCGCACAGGGGCTCTCTCATGTTCACTCGGTATCTAGAATGTAGCTGTATTACCTATCTTGCCACATTGCCGTGCAAGGGGGCCATGCTGTTGTTGCGTGGGCTTGCCTTACGGTAGAGCACCCTGTAAGACGACAGGCAGTGCATGATGCGGGAAGGGGATGGCGTTCGCGGACCGGTATTGTGGTTGTGGTTCCCGTCGACGCAGTCAGCTCTACGTTTCAACATGTCCCAGTTGACATCGGCCCGTGTTTCCATAGTGTACATTCACTTTCCCAGTATGGATAAATATATGCCGCCAAACGAACAAAAGCACGTAATGCCAAAATGGGAAAATGAAATCCAAAACATGCTGACTTGCTGACCGTTAGCAAGTTTCACTTTGCATCGCATCAGAGATTGCGGATACAACCGGATACGACTTGTTCTCATCCCATGTCTTGAGAATTGAAACACTCCTTGAACACGGAACCCTCGCATTCAAGTTGTGTGAACTATTGGACACTCGCAGAAGTGCGAATCCTATAGTTCAGCAACATATAAGCCGTACGTACATACGATCCCGCGTCTTCTTTACTAGTTGTCTATATGATGACGACTAGTATAGTGCCCGTTGTCTAGTGCTCGCTCTAGACAACGGGCATTTTGTAACCCAAGTTCTTCATGTCGATTTTGAAGTAAGCTGATGGTTATGCTTGAGATGGGCTTAGTGCTGATGATTTGAGTATGTGCGAACACATGTTTGCTAGGAAGCACTAGACTAACGAGCTGATAACAAAAGTTTGGTACCGTAGTGGAAATATGGGTTTTCCGGGGCCCCAGATCACTCTACCGGTAGCGGCCGGTATGCGGTATGCACGCAGCGCACCGGCTTAGGAACGTGCAGTGTGTCCTCACCAATTATGAATCGACTCTGGGAACAACTCGTATTTTGGTCACCATTTATTGCGAAAATGGTCCAATGCTGTTATCATCCTTTGATTGCTCTATACACAATCATGCTTTATATACCCTTCAGCCCATGTCGAGTACCCAGCTTGAGAGCGTTTGCCGTTTTGGTCGCAATAGCATAGCCAGCCCGAGATCGTATCCAACGAATACGAAAGCAAATTTCTGCCTGTTATCGGTATTGGTGAGGAGAAGGCATACGCGTGGGAACTCTGGCAACTTTCAGCTTCTCTTACTCTTGCTGCAAACTCTCTTCCCCAGCCACCAATATTCTCTTACAGGAGCCCTGCATGATCTGCGGTCCGGTTTCGTCAATCTATCAGAGGAATGTAACCATTATGCAATCACAGGCTAGTCCTGTAGCGGTTCGGAGGGCCATTCATCCCACGCTGATTCCCCCACCGCGCTGCACCCAGGTCGGTGAGACAAGCAAGGTTTACTGCGAGTAGCCGAGTCAGCCGTGCTGCCGGGAGGAGATCCGAGCGAGAGGGCTTCTTGGAAACCCTGGGATAGGACAACGAAGAGTGTCGCGCAGCTATCAGAACCGATGATACCCCGCCTGAGGCCATTGCGCCTAGATGCGCATTCCCCACTTGGCACCGCTCTTGCCCAATCACACACAGTGGAGCACCTCACCCTATCGTCTGCCTTATGACGTCACAACATACATTGAGACGCGACTGCTTGTTGATTCTACAGACGATCGAGAAGCTTGTCTCGACATCAACATACCTTTTCCTCCTCACTACATGTGTCCATGATCTATGTCGCCACTCGAATTCAAGAATCTGATTTCAAATATCGCTCAGCTTCGCTGCAGGCAAGCGAAACGTCTCCAAGCAAGGCGCGATAATGCAGCCGTTGCTGGGCTGCAGCCACGCAATATCTTACTACTATCCAGCAGAGTGCAGGCAGAAGAGTGAGTCTTTCGACAGATTGTCTTGACCTACCGCAACTCGTATTTCGCTGCGCTCCGTACAGGTTAGGGCAACTCTTTCCTGCAAGACAAGTTGCTGTTGGGCAATCCACCCAAGCTGGCGCTTACCGCTACGGCTGAAAGCCCTCGCGTTTGGCAACATCATCATTGGGTATCACGATAGGCAGGCCATCGAATGTCATCATACAACGGCAAAGTGCGCTCTCGCCTACCCATCCAACGAGATCCGCATTTTAGAGCGACACCTTTACAGCTTCTCATGGAGACCGCGTATCGCAGACACGGAGTTACTTCGCCCGCTCGCCTCCCGACGAAGAGCTTGCGGGGTCCTGGATCCTGGATCCACCGAGGCAATACGTGCTGGGTGTGTGGATGCTGTGGCGACTGTCGTAGCGTTCGTGGACCCGACTCCTGTGCGTGGGCATGACACTGCTCGCTTGAGGCAGGCGCTCCACGAGAGCGGGCGTGCGGCATATCCGAGGAGCAACAAATATGCAAAACCTCCGGAGTCAAACAGGCAGAAGCTTCGATCATCGTCGTCACTGTTTCAATACCTTTGAGGTGGCCGCTCGTTTGCCTGGCGGCGATTTAACCCATGAAACGATAGTTTCTTAGTTTCGTTAGATTTGCAGGCCGAGTCAATGTTTCAGAAGCGCTGGGGATTCGTAAACAACGTCAGTGGAAACTATACGTTAGACGAGACCGGAGACTAAGTCTAAAGTTTCGGTCCATAGCATGCGTTCTATCAGCCGCTTGTCCTATTTTCGGATTTGCGAGACTCGTGCGCGGAATTTCATGAAGCATGCACACCTAGGGTCTGAGAGACCCTGAGGTACTCATACACGTACACACCGCGGATGCTAAGGCCAAGCAATCTACTCGGCGCTTTGGTTCCCCCATCGTACGCTTCCGTTTTGGGGTTGCAGTGGGCGGATCGACAGCCGGGGCTTCCGTAAGCGAGCAGCGATCTCTCCATGCTTTTCCAGAAGTCCAAGAAGCGTTCAACTTCGTAGCCGCGGTGCATACGAAAGCCTGGTGAGTCGATGATCACTTTGGCTCGTGTCAATCAGCAATTGGTGAGGAGCTTCCGTATCTGCCCAAGGAGCCGAGTCGGCTTCTCTTAGGAGCGTTCGGCAGCAGTTTCAGGCAGCCTCCGCACGATCTGCCGACTTACCTCAGTACAGGTCCTGCGGAGTTGATAACGCAACTGGATAATGCAGATGATGATGCCAACGATGAGAGCCTGAGTACATCATCATACCAGTCAGCCCATGTACCCTGCTGCATGTTGGCGCTGTTCTGCGTGTAAGCGCATAAACAACCATCACCGGTGACCTTCTAGCGAGTCTAGCTACATCAGGCCGTCCCGTGCGAAGTCTAATAGTAAAGTATTCATTGCCAGCATTCGCTCATGCGAGTCTTGTTGAGGCTCGCAATGCAGATGAAGAGCTGTGGCGAGGACGGCTCCGGAGAAAGACGCCAATGATTATCTTCCGGAACATCCTAAGGGACGCAGGTCTGACTGACATGGCCCTGAGTTTAGTCTTTGTGGCAGCGTGCGAAGCCAGCCATATATCGAGGGACCTGCGGGGGAGATCGAGGCGTCGGATTTCTCAACGCGGGCGGCATTGCGTATCTTCATCTCAGCGCGAATCGCTCGTGGAGTCGCGCTGGCAGCAACCGTACCTATCTAACGCAGAGCTATCGTGGAGCTGGAGGAGACAGTAAGGTGCGTGGGTTAATGAGCTGCATGATGGCTACCTGTGCAAAATTTCCCGAGCCAAAGACAAACACACCATGGGCGGGCCGAGGGAGGGTTCCCTTGTTGGCGCAGCCGAACCCTACCAGCACACCCTATCAGTGATGTGTATATCATGGCGTCTATCTATAGCCCACTCTTCAAAGAGGTTTGCCAAGCGCTGCTACGAAATTACCTGCTGCTCACTGCTTGATGGGGCTCGGCGTCGCAAGATATTGTGGACACGCTCGAGAACACGACGAAGCAGTGAAGACGAAAGTGTCCAAAGACCGCCGAACTATTCGAATTGAGCTGGAGGGTAGCCGTTCACATGTAATCCACAAAAGTGGAGCCGCGGGGACTCGACCTAAAATCCAATAAACACCATGACGACTACGCAGCAAGTCCTACGACGCCTCAGTACTCGAGGGTGAAGGCCTCTCAAGCAACACCTACGACAGTGGCTTGCTATCTTGGGTCGCGCGCTACAGCACGCTCCGATGGGTCTCACAGGCATGATACTATAGCGACCAGGTATCCGAGTCGACATGCTCTTGCAGCGAGCACTACTGGCACTTCTCGATCATGTAGCTAGGCGTGCAGCGCAGCAGTGTCTTGTAGGCGGCCCCGAGCCGGGTACCGGCAGAGTCGCCAGTCAACCCGCATGGCGACCTCGATCGGCCAGCAGCGGCGTCAGAGTCGCTGTCTGCACCGCTTGTCTCTCTGGAATACAGTCCGTAGTCCTGAAGAGTCGGAGACTGTTGCTGTGGACGTCGTCTTGCAGGCATCAGTCCCGACCGTGTCCATGGGCCGTAAATAAGGGCGTTGCAGCGTCGATAAGCTAGCTCATGACCCCAAACGGGCAAGGCGTGTACCACGCCTGTACGCCAGTACCGGTAAGTCTTGACCGCATGCAGGCGCACAATACGCAAATACATTACCGTCAGATAACAGGCGGGCTTAGTCGTGGGTCCGTGCTCTTCGCGAGCTGCTTCCGTGCCACAGCTAGCTCCCTCACCTTACATCGCACATGCCAACACCCCCACAGCTCTAGTCCGCCGCCGATCGTCCAGAAGCTCCCCTCCATCCTGGCTCGATGGCGCCCGTGCTAAGACGAGCCCCTGGCGCCCCATGTAACGGAAACCCAGGCACTAGTCGGGCGTTGTTTTCGGGGAGCTGGAGCCAGCAATCGATGACCATTGTTGCTGCGCTTCCATTCTTGATTATGCAACGATACGCCGCGTTAGGAATGGCAGACCCAGCAGGACAGTACAAGCTCATCTGTCCCGGCATATCCACCATTCCGTCTGATGTGGCCAGGGACTGTTTTCCTGCCTGTATCGACTTCTCATGCCTTTGCTCTGCCGGTTTTTTTTTTGGTCCAAACATCACACTCTCTGTCCTCAGCACGGCCACCAGCTAGGATCACAGCCCACCTGACCAAGACTGGACGCTGACTCTGTTTCCCACTAACCATCATTTGAAACTTCCAAAACCAAAGCCTAATCTGAGGTTGCTCTTGTCGTTTGGCTCCTGGTCATCCGCGCTCACGCCAACTGCGCCTTACCGGTCTATATCAGCAGCTATTCCAGGCAAAGTACGAATCCTTATACATTATCGGCCAAATTCTTGGTCAAGTGCCGTCTGTCGTCGTCTCCGCGGTACGCAGAACCATATGCTCGTCGAGTCCCGCCACTGCTACTTCCGGCTCACATGTTTGTGGTGTACCCTCAACATTAAGCACTCTTCATACGCACGCTTTTGTTTCCAATCACAACTTCGAATCTTGAATTCTTCGCTCTTCGCTGTTATCCCCGCGGATCCGGTTTCCCAGCATGGTTTATTGCACCTACTGTGGGCAATCCTTCACCCGGGATGAGCATCTTGAAAGACATATCCTCACCCGTAGGTCCGACTCTTGCTCTATCATCCCCTAACTTGCTAACCGTCTCTTTCTAGATACGAACGTTAAGCCCTATAAGTGCTTTACATGTCATATGAGCTTTGCTCGTCGGTGAGTCCCGCTCCAATCTTCACACAACGAAGGACTAGATACTAATTAATATCAAAGGGATCTACTCCAAAGACATTACACAGTCCACGGCCGTGATGCGAACAATCAAGAAGGGCTTCCCCCTAGCGCCGGTATCATACCTAAGTCGGCAGGTCGAACTCCCATTGCCTGCAGCAACTGCGCAAAGACGAAGACAAAGTGCGACAAGAAATTCCCATGCAGTCGATGCGCACAGCGCAACCTCAAGTGCACTTTGCGTCCCACACGTCGAGCGTCCAAGAACATGAACAGAGTAGTGCCACCAGGCGAGAACGGTGGCAGTGGATCGAGTGAATCTGGGACTACCAATGAATCTCACGATAATTCTGGCGGTAATTCGCCAAGCCGAGATGGTCAGGTACCTGTGCAATCTCAGTCACGGGCAGCGAACCCACAAGTACCATCTCCTCAGCAATTCAACGAACAAACACAGACCGGACAGTCATCGCAACCACCCTCGGCAATACACTCGCGGAATCCTTCGATATCTCATCCAGTGCAGCAGCTTCAAAACCCTACACCAGAAGATAAACCACTGCACGTTCCCATCGCCACGACCACGCCACCCTTTTTTGAGCAGTCGCCCCCGAACGGGAATCCTATAACGATGTCAGGAGTCTTGTCTCCACTGCCAACACCTGCCAATGGCTTTGTCTCGCAGACACCCATGTCAGGCTACGAAGACTTCGTACGGACCGTACAAGATCACTCAGATGATGCCAGCCCACGATTCATCATGGATCCTTGGAGCACCATGTCAATGGGCCAGGACTTCGAACCAATGAGAATCGACCCATCACTGCTAATATCCATGAATATGGATATGAGTATGGGCCCCCCAAGTGATGGCATACTTGGAATGATTCCTGACATGTCGCCTTCTCAAACATTCGGGCCGGTCCAAACACCTATTCAAACGCCAAGAATGGACGAGTCCTTCTCCGACCTGCAGATCGGCAGCTCAGCTTCTATGTTCTACCCCACCAACAGGCAGAGCTCCATTGTAGACGTCGGTGCTCCTGATCTCGGTGCTATCATTGCTGCACAGGATGGCTGGACCGTATTCCGCTGTACGCCGGCTATTCCGTCCAGCTCTTGTCCACGCACTGCGAGGCTCAATTTAGAGCGTCTTGAGCAAAGTCTCAAGAACCACGAGGTTTGGAGCAATTGGCGGCCTTCGTGGGACGAAAGCGACTTCCAGCAGAGTGGGCGGGTCGACGTGGCCAGAATATACGAGGCAACCCGAGATAAGCTCCTTGCCATAACACAGAGCTTCCTGCACAAGGCTCTAGACATCCACAAGGACGGTATGAGCAGTTCTAGCAGTGATTCGCCAGGTTCAACCGCATCCAACTTCATCCTTTTACCGCCTGCTCCGGTGCTAGACTTGTTTCTCCGCTCTTACGCCAACTCTTTTGAACGATTTTACCCCACCACTTCTCGCGGGACGCTAGATGCGAATGAATTGATGCAGAACTATAATGATAAAGCATCGAGTCTTCTCATCTTGATGATGATTGCGCAAGGCGCTATGACAATTCCATCCTTGGAGGCGAGATGGTTGACTGGCGGCATAACTGAAGCATGTCGCATCTCGTTATTCGACCTAGTCGAAAAGAACATCATCATGGCTGGTGACCCAATCGTGCTACGTGCAGCCCTCCTCTTTACTGTTCAAGCAGCATGGAGTGGTGATAAGTGGCAGATGGACATTGCCATGGGCCAGCGTGGTATGTACTTTGCCATGCTGCGGCATTCGGGCATTCTCGAGCCTCGGCAGGTTTCGACACCCCAAGTCAATGGAAATAGAGTGGATACTCTATGGAAAGACTGGATTCAGCAGGAAGGTCGAAGTCGGTAAGTGAACATGCTACCAACCACGGGCCGCGTGCGGATCCGATACACGTGATACAACTTACTAATCTCCACTCTAGACTCATCTATTCGTGGGTGATGGTCGATCAGGATCTCTCCTTGTTCCATGACACAGCTCCTTTATTTTCCGTGACAGAATTTGGTGCGCCTATGCCAGATGCCGATGGGCTCTGGCAAGCGACGAACGCTTCAGAATGGTCTGAGATGTTCAATCAGGTACACGAATTCTCGAATGATCATTCATCCATAGGTTCTGGCGCCCGGCCATTCAGTTTGAGGGACTTATTCCGTCACTTTCTTGACGACGAAATCATCGCTCTTAATATCCAACTAACTCCACTACACCTTCGTCTGTTGCTGCACCCTCTACAGACCTTGGTATGCCAATACTGTCAACTGCTGAGCTGCTTCTCCGATACAATGGCTTCGAGACAGCGTTCGCGAGCCTTGACTGCCGCATCTACTCGAGTGCGGCTGGAGGAAGTGCAATCGCTCTTACAGAGATGGTTCGAGTTGGCGGAGCGCTACATGTCGATGAACCCCATGTGCCCCTTGATGCAAGCCAACCTTGTCATGTTCCATCTCATCAGCATGAACGCCGTGACTAATTTTCCGGAGATTGAACGACTCGCGCGGAGGGAAGGTGTTGATGGCTCGTACCAGCAGATGCTCTGGATCCACAAGAAGTGTATTTCGGACGTCCACGAAGCCATCTTTCATTCTGGGCAGATCATGCGTATCGTCAGAGAGATGCCAAAGGGTATTCGTCCTCCGTGGTGGCCTGGTGCAATCTACCGCGCCTCACTGGTACTCTGGACTGATGCTTTGACTCACACCGAGTCGACAAGTCCAGCGCAACAAGGCCAGTACACACCTCCGGGTACGTCGGTGCCTGTAGATCGCCTGCAAGCGAACGACCCCACCATCGTCCGTTATGTTACGCGGAGAGAGGGTATCCCTACCCTGACCAAGAGAGACGGGTCGCCAATCGGTATCAATAACGGTTTCAAGGTGCTCTCACACTGTGTCGACGTCATTGACGAGGGCATTGCGACGAGGTTCTCCGATGGCATCCGCGGGAAGCTTGAAAAATTAGCCAGAGGCTAAATCGTTCATGGCCTTATTTCTTCCCCTTCTTGCTCATAGACATCTTGACATGAACGATCCAGAAGTGCTCATGGATCTTTCGTTCGGGCGCCATCCATCAGGCGATAGGCATATAGAACGCGATACATATCGAACGTTGTATCGGCGTCTTCACATTTTTTTTATTCGCGTCGTTTGGGGATGGAATCTTGGGTGTGGGCTTTTTCATAATTCAGCAACCCGGAGAATAAGCTCGTTGGTAATGTATAGTACATGTTAATAATCACACATTTTCATCAATTACATACCTCTTTATCCCCAAAATTTCAGACAGTGTTATCTCATCGGATGCTCATCCATCGCAGCGTGCCCCCACTGGCCAGTGGCCCTGGTCTCTCATCCTGCCTGCCATCAAGATTTCCAACACACCCACCCCACCGTACCATCAAGCTTTTCATCCTTTTTGATCGACAGCAATGTCTCGCGATGCCACCTCGTGCAGCCGACGCTTATCATGGTCCTTCTCCTGTCATGTTACTCCTGATGAACATCCGGACTCCATGCTTATATACGTCCTTGAGTGATTTCTTTTTAGGTGGGTGCGCTTGTGTTTCAGGTGCGATAGCGAGGGTGGTGTGGTAGGATGGGTGATTGGTCTCGACGTAGGCATGGGCCGATGGCGGGGTCGGGTGCTCGATAGCGAGACAAAACCGCGAATCCGCTATGGGTTGGCAACAGGTGATTGATCGAGATAGTGAACGTTTAGAGAGACGGTATGTCGAGATTGGACACGCTCGGAACAGGTGCACTACAACGTCTTTCCATCGATCTGGGCGACGGTCAGGGCGGGTAACTCAAAACCGAGGCATCGGATATTGGACACGGGAGGCAGACGCGGTATTAGTAGGGATCTGGCAGCGGTTACTGTCTGGGCGGGGTACCTAGTTTTGCGTACAGCGCCCGCGAGCCTCCTGCGAGCCTAGCCAACGTACCCGGATGTACATTCACTGTCAACGGCGATGATATGTGTACGACCGTTAGAAGAGCGGTTGTCGCACGTATGCAAGTTTATGTAGAAGCGTGGATTGTCCGGCGCTTGGGCGGGAGTAGGGATGTGCGGTCTGACTCCTTGAGGAACGATGGGAGTGGGGGTAGGGACTAAATTGGTAAATGGTCTTGCTGTGGAGATATGAGGGTGGGGATAGAAGGTTAGAAATGCAAATCAGTCTAAGTGATCCATATACCCGTACTCTACAAGCTCTCTACTATATAGCGTCGAAGTGATGTATGTGACATGCCCGGGAAGACCGTCAGGAGGAGGTACATTCCGAATACTGCTTTTGGTCGCACGGCAAGGCCCCTGTCCGTACCAAAACGATCAGATGCAGTATAGACTCAGGCTAGCTTACGCGTCCAGCGTTGTTACCTGGGTACCGGTATGCCTATGGACAGTGTAGGATCAGCATTCGTGTACGCTGGCTGTGAACTTGTATTTTGAGAGATATCTGAAGCACGACTCGTTTCACTTCCGCTTTCGGGTCGAATATCTCGATGACATTTTATACAGGCAGTTCCTTTTCTTCTGTCTTGTGAAATGTTTGTTGTTCGGTGGCGCTCGTGAAAAAGTTGCTACACTACGATATGGACGAGCGCACCGGGCATGCAGAACGGGTGCCCGCACTACAGCACAAAAATCGAGGGACGTGATCCTCCCGAGCGGAGAACAGAATACGACCTTCAGAGTTCATACGAGCTTTGACGTAAGAAGGATGGAAATCCTGTCTGCAGGACGGAAAGTCGGAGCTTATGAGTCCCGGTGATACTTGATGCGGTACTACAAGGATAATTCTATGGGATTCTAAGGCTGAAATTGGCGTAAGAGGGACAGTTCTGCAGCTGCGTGGTGGGTGGAGCGTGTTTCAGAAACGAGGCTAGGTGAGACGAGAACAAAGCGAGGAATGTTGGTGAATAGCCGTGACTTCAGTGATTTGTTGTCAACTCGCATCATTTCCTGGTATTTTTTGATACCAACAAGCGAAATTGATTTAGTTCCGGCTCTCCACAATCATCGAGGTTGATCCTCCAGCATGGCCGGGTTTCCGCCCCTAACCGTAAACCTCTCTTACCAAAATTTAAAGGCTCCTTTCTTCGGACACAAACCTCTGTTATCCTGAAATCCTACTAATCTAAATGCAGCGGGTTTTGGGATCGTGTGCCCACAATTCTGTGACTACACTGCTTGATTCCAACTACAAGTCGCAGATCTGCGTTTAGCTTCGGCTACAGAGAATGAGGAGAAGAGGTCCGCATGAAAGATAATATACCAGTTACGCTTAGGAGTACAATTTTTTCGAGCCACTCCTGACCTAAGTTGGTAGTTTTGCGCGATGGTTCATGATATGAGGGAGGGACCGGAGTATACAAAGGGCAATCGTCACGCGAATCTTACTGAAGGGAGGAGACACTGACATGCTATATGGTCAGAGACAGGTCCCGAACAAGACTATTAGGTATTTCATGCCCTCCAACTAGAGATTGAGCAAGGTAAGCGGTAAATAGTGACCCGCGTCGTTTTGCGCTGTCTGGTTGTATAACAGTCAGATCGTGAGTGCTCCATCTCTGTTCGAAAGGCGGGCCGAATCCCTACTTTCTCCATCTGATGGATTGCTCTCCTTGTTCTTATATCTATTATGCATCTAGAAGGACACGACAATCAACTTTCCCTCTAATCACGTTGTGAAAATGCCTCGAATCGTAGCATGAAGCCACCCATAAGCACTGAGAGTGGGAGGACGCATACGGACCGCTGAATGAGTCGCAATCCGAAGCTCTCCATGTCATCTACCTCCTAAGTTGTGATCATTCATTCAGGATCTCCAGCGAGAGCCGAAAGATGGTCCGATTACGCGTCGTGGCACCAGATCGCCATGTGTGAGCTAGGCCAACGCCGAACAAACACGAATGCGCCGTGCAGACGGTATATGAAGGCATTGCCGCCTTCTGTTTAGAATAGCATACTGATCTTAACTTGAATTACCGATGTTTGCCATCTTACATCGAGGTTTATACGATGCTGGGACAGATGATTTTGAAAAGAAAAAGGTAAGTCTCAGACTCAATCTACAATATCTCCTAACACTCGACTCATCAAGACTACTCTCTTTTCAAAAGGCTGACTGTTGTGCTTCTCTCTAATTTTTCTAACCTGGGCACAATCCTTGGGGTTGAGATCCGATGCGCACGTGCCATCTCCGACGTAGAGTCTGTGGAAGTGCGGAGCCGAAGCGATACGGGCGATCACGACCGCGACACCTCCTTTTGCCGAGCTCTCAAACATCCGTGTGTCACTGCTATTCGGACTTGCGCTGTTGTGCTCTCACTGGAGAAAAGTATGGGGAGCCATCGAATGCTGGCAGGTAGTAGCAGGATTAGCCGGTGAATAGTAGGGCAAAATGCGCGGCGAGTCGAAGTAGCGCTCCGGAATACGTCACATGATGAACACCACGTCATTAGACAACCGCGTCCTTCCGCACGAAACAGATGCCATCGTTTTCGATCAGATCAGAGTTCGTCACTTTTCAGTTGCAATCATTTGCGAACAAAGAGGCAGGATGTTGGGGGTTGGTAATCCGCAAAGGGCTAGTTCTATCCCAGCCGCATTCCCTAGCAAAGATCCGCTATCCCGACCGCTCTCCCCAATCCAGTCAGAACACAGCATTCAAGCGATCATCTCACCTTAACAATCGAGACAACTAATTCTGATACAGTACCGCTATCATTGAGACAGCTGTCTCTTTTGCAGGTATGGTACTTGCAAACAGCGTTCCTGCTCAAAATGGAGGCATCAAGGATCTTCGGCCCCGCACATCTCCGAAAACATCTTCCAACGCCTCACGAGAGTAGCTACCTAACACAAAAATGTCTGGCTCTCCTACGGGAGCTAACCACTCCGAATCGGGGATATGTAGCACAATGCTCATTCAGGGCTTAGCATGCTCGGAAGAGCAGCTTGCCCCGACCCTGTTCCCGTAGCGGAGAATGTCAATGGAATGTTTGTGAAGAGGATTGTGTGGTCGAAGGCAGCGGGTGCTGAAAGCGCAGTCGGACAAGCTATCGACTGACTCCAGTTGTCCGCTGCAGTTATCAAAGCTCAAAGGACTATTTATCTAGACCTCTTCAGAACCGATTTCATTCATCATCCCATCAGTCATCACATCTTCACTCAAACCTCCTACCTCATTATCAACGACTACCTACCTTCTAATCTCAATATACACAGCACAAGTCAACATGTCCAACACTCAGGTTCCCAGCTGGAGCCTCCAGGGCAAGATCGCCGTTGTCACCGGCTCTGGTAAACTGCCCTCTGGGATTATGAGATCGCACAACAACTGACAATTACCATAGGCCGTGGCATCGGGAAGGAGATGGCTCTTGAGCTCGCTCGTCGTGGTGCCAGCGTCGCCGTCAACTACGCTAACAGCTCCGAAGCCGCTGAGGATGTCGTTAAGCAGATCAAGGCCATGAAGACTGGCGCAGATGCCGTTGCCATCAAGGCAAACGTCGCCAACGTCAAGGAGACCCAGAAGCTCATGGATGAGGTGGTCAAGCACTTCGGAAAGCTTGACATCTGCTGCTCCAATTCCGGTGTTGTTTCTTTCGGTCACTTCAAGGATGTCACTGAGGAAGAGTATGACCGCGTCATGCAGATTAACACCCGAGGTCAATTCTTTGTCGCTAAGGAGGCATACAAGAGAATGTCGACCGGCGGCAGGATCATCCTTATGGGATCCATCACTGGTCAGGCCAAGGGTGTGCCTAAACACGCTGTTTACTCCGGATCCAAGGGTGCCATTGAGACCTTCACTAGGTGCATGGCGATCGGTACGTTACTATATCACTGCATTACTAGGTACATTCACTAATGATTACACAGATGCTGGCGAGAAGAAGATCACAGTCAACTGTGTCGCTCCCGGTGGTATCAAGACCGACATGTACCATGCTGTGTGCCGTGAATATATCCCCGGAGGTGACGCTCTTAGCGATGATCAGGTCGACGAATACGCCGCTACCTGGTCACCATGCGGTCGTGTTGGACAGCCCCTCGATATTGCCCGTGTGGTCTGCTTCCTTGCATCCGAGGACGGTGACTGGGTGAATGGCAAGGTCATTGGTATTGACGGTGCTGCTTGCATGTGAGAGAACTTTAACGGGTTGACATGCTGTCCTATCTTCAGTGTGAATTTGTGCGACCTGGGCATAATACGGCGTTCAAGATCTATGTAAAGGAATATCATCTCAAATTGACCATCACCTGAATATCTTTAAATGTGATTATTTACTTTTCTTGTCTGTCTCCGTGTGTCAGCGATGCGATCTTTACCTCAAGTATCCCTTCACAACCAGGTCTGGAAGACATCGGGTGTTTAATCCAAAACCCAGGGGTCAGATTGCGTAAGCAGATGGCAGCTACATCCTTGTGCAGGTATACCACTAACACTCAAATCCGCCTTGGGCTATGTAACGCCCATGAAATTTGTCACTTGAATAGGTGCCCAACATTTGCACCATTCTCGATGTATCACAGTTATCAACGGCATTCCTTTCAGCACACTATCGCTGCTGTCCGAAGGATATCTTGCACTCTTGAAGAGACAACACTCAGTCCTTAAAGGCATGCCTGTCGGTTTCCCATCTCGCTGCATTTGATAACATTCCTATCTCAGGATGTCCCATTGAGCTTGATGCTTTTTTGGGAAACGCGTACTAACCATTTTAGGTCTAGCCAACGCATGGGCTTCCGCGGTCGATCTTTCGAAACATCTCCCAGACGTTCGCGTTTGACGACTCTACCATCTCGCGAATCATACATCTTGACCGTCAACAGAGGAAGGTCTTCTCTACATGTTTTCGAGGACCCGCGTGATGAGATGTGCGTTGATGGAGCAATGTGCCTGGGGGCCTCCGAGGGCTCTCTCCTATCAATCTCATAGAACTATGCACTACGTCGCCTCAGGAATCGGCTCAGTCGCGAACTACGTGCGTACCTTGTTCTTTTTGAGGTATTCGATACGGCATGAATTAGTCTCAACATTCAGTAAGGCCACTTTTGGAGTACTTGTCGCCAACTGCTTCACAATGCCCTTTCCGTCAAAACGTTCAGATCGAGACCATTGCCCCGTCATATGGGGAACTTGACCACTCATGGTGTGCGCGGAGGTTTCACCAACACTACAAACGTCTCGTGATGGATCTCCAGCTAAGCTTTGCGCCTCAGATGTGCTAAACCAAACAACCCAGGTCCTGCTTGAAACGGTTGCCATGCACATTGGATACCTTGCCAAGTCGGACTGTTAGCAACCGACATGGAAAGCTTCACAGTGACAGTGACCATCGATGGTTTGCCACAGAACCCTACTGATCCAGCTAGGCTTTTGACAGAACTTTCAGGTATCGCATGCCTGGCTCGACCGGATCGAGAAGTTCGTGTCTCCCGCGTCGAACATGACACCGGAACCCTATCGACGGAAGTAGTCTACGCCGGCGGTTGTATATGCAACAGGTCGCCCTCATATTTAAACCTTCCGCATACTATATCAGCGTTACTGCTCAGCCAGCCTGATCAGCAGCTCGTCGTTCCTTCCTAATTGTTTATATTAGAACCTAACTCTTTCTTTCTTGTAGTAATTTTCACAAAACCCAGGTGGTTTCCCTATTTTCAACATGACGTCTGGTACTGTCTCTTCGCTTTTTCTTCTTCTGCTGAGCTGCTCGCCGTCGCTAGCGCAGCAGCAGGCACAATTCAACCAAGTACTTAATATCAATGGTGATGTAAGTTGACCTACTTCTTCGAGTCAGTATCCCGCTTACAAACCCAGATGACACTTAACTCCTTTCAATTCCAGGATGGGTCGAAGGTGGAGACGTTTTCTCAGAAGCAACAGCAACTAATTGTTAATCAACAAACGCCCTCCATCGCCGCCAACCAGGTCACAGGTACGACTGGCAACCCGTTCGTGGCCTTGACGCAAAATTCCATGGTTATCAGCACAAATGGTGCAACAGACCTTGTCGGCGGACAGATTGAGATGGCTATGTCGCAGCAAGCGCTCCAGCAAGCTCAGATCAACCCAGACAACACATATGTTGCAATGCTCTCGCCTGACAGGCAAACCTGGATGATCCAGGAGACAGTGAGGAGCATCAACGCGTAAGCCATGCACATATTTTGTTCAAAATATGCCGCTCACACGTTCTAGCACGGACATGACGGTGCGTATGGTCAAACGCCAGAATATTGATGGTAACTCAGCTCATCTCACTTCTGATTCATGATTTACTAATTTTTTGCAGGTGAATATATGGCCTTGGGACGTCAGACCATCGAGACCGAAACCGTCCTATCGCCCTTTGGCAATGTAAGCAAGCTTGGGGTACAGACACCAAATCATGAGCTAACCACAAGTCTACGTATAGGATCAAGCGTCTCAAGTCACCATTACAGGATCGGGGCTGCAGGAAAACGAGTTTCAGGACGGTTTCCGTATGTCAGTGAAGGCAACGCAGCCCATGACCATGAACGTCAATGTCAAGAAAGGTATCGACACGAGCATGTTGACAGCTCTGCAAGGTCAACAGTCAGTCAGTGAGTCTAGCTCGATTACTCCAACAGGAAATCATCGTAATGACTGACTCGACAGATGACTACCGCTACTCGGTTACCACCAATCTTGCTGGTGTACAGCCTAACCTCAACCAGCAGGTTACCGTCATTCAGATGCCCCGTAAGTCTTTTCTCTACCGCCATAATACCCATATCAGCTGACATTTTCGCAGTCAACGCTCAACGTATCCAGAAAATGATGCAAGCCGCGGGCGTCCAGCCCGGTGGCCAGGTTACCCTCGGTGTCGCACAACGTAGTGTGCTCTCAAACCCTGGTGGTGCTACTGCACAACTCGGAGGTGTTGGTACGCAACCCCAAAAACGCGGCCGCGATGCGTTCAGGGCTTCTCTTGCTCGGCGCCAGGATCAAACCCAGGCTCAGCAGGGCCAAACCGACCCGACCCAACAAGGACAAACCGGACAGACCACACAGGGCCAAACTGGGCAGACTACGCAAGGCCAAACTGGGCAGACTGGGCAGACTCCACAGGGTCAGACGACTCCTACTCAAGGTCAGACCGGACAACAGCAGCAAGGTACCGGCCAGCAACAGGGCACCCCCACCAACGGCAACAACCCCGTCGCCACCCAACTCCTTCTTGCGCCCACCTTTACTCCTGTCCAAGCCAACCTCGTGCTCGATACCGTCAATATGCGCGTAGCCTTCCCCGTCTCCCAAGTTGACGGCGAATACATCATTACTATGCAAACCGGTGCCGCCCAGCCCCAAGCCGCTACTCCCCAGGGCGAACAACAGCCCGCCGCACCCCGACCCTCCGAAGGAGCTCAAACACCTGCTGCTGGAGCTGAACCGCCCAGGCCCGAGGGCTCTGCCACTCCTGCTGGTGAAGCTCCTAAGCCTGAAGGTGCCGCTAACAACGGCACTGCCCCCGCTGAGCCCAAGTTCAAACGCCAGGAAGCTGACAAGGAAACCAACCCGGCGAAGGGCCAGGTGTTCATTACTATGCGCGAGATAAACAGGATGGTGGAGTCGCAGACTTGGGGTGGCCAGGCGCCGATCACGAAGATGATGAGCGAGTACGTCAAGGCTAACAATGGAACGCAAAAGGCTTAAGGGCAACTTCAAAGCTTAGGTGTATGTATATGAACTGTTTGGTGGAGGATCAAAGTCAACTTGCAGGGCTGTGAAGGCTTGGTTTGATTCTAGATGAGGGTGGAAGGGGCAGTCAGACTGATTGGTGGGGACGTAGGAATTGTACACAGATAGAAAGAGTGTTTGGTTCACAAAATTGTTTGCTCTCTCTGTGCTCACTCATATTCAAACTACGCGACTAGTTTGATTATGCTTTGTTCTTCCCCAAGAGATACGATTCGAAGACCGGACTCCATGAGAAATTCCTAGTCTGTACCAAAAGTAGTGCAAAGACAAATCATTCCCTCTAGACCCCGCGATCACTAAGGGGGCAGGCCTCGTTACATGTCTTGTTTCTTCCTGCTGCGTCACCCCACAAACGCATATCGTCTGGAAACATCCGCCTTGAAACGCGGATCTACGAAAATCCGAGGTTTCGAATCCGGCCAATGTTGTTTTACTATAGGATACATGGGTTGTGAGGGAAACTTCGCCTTGAAACATGAGCTTATAGGCAGCCGAGGCTGAGGGGTCGACAGTGACATCGCCCTGTTTTGAACCTTTTGTTCACGGAGGAGTAGAAGTTTTGAAAGCGATGAAGTGATACACGTGTAGCTGGGATTCTATTTGGACAAGTCGAGGTGATAGGTTTCCATTTCGGTGTGTGACGATTTTTTCCATCCAAGTCAGAGCGTTGACACGTACGTAATAATGATACTAACGAGTAGAAGATGATCAAAAATTGAAAATCATGTATCTGACTTCTTCAACAAATGAGAAAAGATGCTAGCCGGAGCCAAAGTATTGCTTGACCGACTCTGCTGATTCAATTGTAGCAAGCGTTTAAGATGGGTGACCCGTTGGCTACTATGAGCACGTTCAATAAGGTGAGTAGTAGGAAGATAATTGATGAGTCGTTATAGATCAAGCACTGTGCATGCGCACCAAAAATCAGTGTACATCTCTGGGCAATTTGCGTTCGAAAGAGTACATTGTGAGGTGCTTCTGGTAAATGCCATACATTAGATACAGACTATGAAATAGTCACTTCTATGAGTCTACAGTGTGATCTGCAAAGGTGCAAATAGTTGAAGTATTCAATCTCGGAGTAAGACAAAGATGGCGTGTAATCTCTCTTTTCTTAGCTACCAAAGTATGACTACCTATCCTAGGTCTACAAAATACACGTCGATCTTGAAAATGCTGCCCAAGCCTTTCCGAGCATGCCTCATGCTGGCAGCCCAATGACGCCAGTGAACCATGCATATGTGGGACCGTGTCTGCAATTACGGGCCTGTGACCATGTCCTACGCCGCCACATCATCTCCATCCGCGTCTCCGCATCCCCACAAGCGGCCATGATCCGCATCCGATGCTATCAAGCAAAGATCAAACTATTATTTTGCTCACTTCGCTACTGCCGCACTCAGAACCTGTGTCCTGAAGAAACCGCCCTTCGTCCGCTCGATGACCTGTTGGTAGACTGATTGCGGCGGATGGTTCATGACTACTGTGCCGGCTTGATAATCGATCTTCGCGTCTACGCGCGTGTCCCGGATGAGATTGACGATCCACTTCTCTCCCTCGTCTTGCGAGAGGCCGAGGCGTGTTGAGAGATCCCTACTTCGTGTCAGAAAGGTACTTTCCTAGATCAATGTAATAAACGTACTTGATATCGATTCTTTGGTGAATCTTGCAGTAGCTCTCGGAGATAAGATGCCTTGCGGCATCTACAAAGGGACCAGCAGACTGCAGCAGGAAGAAATCATTCTCTAAGATGTTTTCCGACTCGCTGAGCTTCTTCTGGGCCTCCTCGAAGTCGAAATCAATGTATAGCGCCTTGATGAAGTCCGTCACCGGGTCACTATACTCGTACCCCTCTTGCCTCACTATCCGAATAAGATCTTTCAGCTGCTTCTGGTAGGCGCCCTGGTTGCGGCCGGCATTTCGCGCGGTGATGACGGAGGTAGCGAGGTATCGTAGGATCCAAGGGCAGTTTGTCTGGATGGTATTTATGTAGGCGGGTTGGAAGAAGGTATCGGTGATCTTTTCTCGGGCCGCCTCGTCGTTGAAAAGCGGGAAGAGTGACCAGTGGATGAGCCAAGTGCGCTGCTGCAGCTGGGCCAGCGGGTTAGTGATGAGACGGCCATCGATGAGCTCCTTGATCTTCTCGATCTCGGCAATAGCGGACTCCCACTCGGTAGAGAGAATTTCGCAGGCAAGTTTTCCCCAGGTAGCCTCGCGTTCTTTATCGCTGTCGGTGGTCTAGTAGCAAATCAGCCTGTGTGCAGAACCCATGTATAATCGCAGACGTACCAGGATACGGTACCGCGTCAGCAGATCAGCAGCATCTCCGTATAGACCGCAGCCGTACTTGAACTGGGCTTCTTCATATAGCTGCTCCACCATCTGCACGGTTACGTTGTGCTCCTTCTCCAAGAAGGCCAAGTTCTGTTGCTTGTCGCTGCGCAGGCTGCCTAGCACAGTCTCATCGGTCAGGAGCTCCATGAGCCTGCTTGTGGACTCCTCCAATTGGGCCAGGCGCTGCTTCTCCTGCTCCATCTTCTGCAGATACTCGTCGGGGATGTCGTCGAGGCCATTGATGTCGCGAGCGAGGGTGCCCACGTAGTTGGTCATGTAGGTGGGCTTGAGGAGCTCGAACAGGATCTTCTGCTTCTCAATGGGCTGATCCTCATTCTCGGGAGGCGACGGAAAGTTGAGCAACGGGTATAGCAGGTGGCGGTCGAAGTGCGGCATCATTTGCGGTAGGAGGTTGTACTTGTCGGCGGCAGACTCGCCGTTGGTCGCTGCGGACGCCATGATGGGCTGTTCTTCGCAGAGAGGTGTCGCGAGGACCGTGTGCGAAGAGGCGCGCGGCGGGTGCGTGTGCGGGTGTATTGGGAGTGTCGCTAAGGAAATTCACAGTCGGTGGTGGGGTGGTTGCGCGTGGGAGGAAAAATGACTGTGCGTAGCGAGCACCCCTGCAACGCTAAACTTTTGGTGTTGACGGCCAGAGACGCTCTTCACAGGGCCTGCATCATTGCACACGGGCGCGCCATTGCATTCCATTCTCGGTACCTTGTATTATATTCCACATTACCAGCGTCACGATGCCGCGGATACAACCTCTGCTACCCTTGCTGAGGCCATTGGTCGCTCCCAGGCAGGCGCCATGCGAGCAGCTCTTCCGCTTCTCAACCGCAACGAGACTACGCATGGAGCGTATGTAACCACATGTCCTGGAAGCCATCCGAGATTAACAAAGCCCTCTAGAAGCATCTGCAACCGCTTCAAGCATTGCGCCTGCCGCGCAAAAGCTCAACAAGACACTGCCCGCAGATGATGTCCAGCCCTCCTCCGGCGCTACCCCAGACCCGACCACCAACCTCCAAGCCGTCAGACCAAAGACCTTCAGAACACCCTCAAAAGCGCGCATATCATCCAGAACAAACCCACGCGCAGCCAACAAACCCACGCTCGATCTCCCACCGCCGAAGTACCACGTAGCGCGCTCGTCAAACAAGAACCTGCCCATATACACAGACTACAAGCGCGGAGGCAATCTGCACCTGACGACGATACGAAAGATCACTGGCGATCTATCGGCCTTGCGAGACGAATTAAGGGTCTTTCTAAATAAGAAGAATGAGGATGTTAAGATTAATAGTCTGACGCAGCATGTTATCATCAAGGGGCACCATGTTCCCGAGATCACGGAGTTTCTTAGGGCTAGGGGGATGTAAGATACCATATAGGCTGGAATGTACATAATTGTATCATATGTAAGAAAGCACGTCATGGAGTTGTCTCGGTTTATGTGCTTCGTTGTGATATAGGTGTTCACCATACGCGGTGTACTAGACGATCATAGATATCAAATTTTTGAATTTAGTTCCTCTCCTAAAGCCTACTCGATTCACTCATCGCAGAGACTTAAATATGACTCGTAACAGTATCGTCTCGGCCATCCGCACTAATGCACGATGCCACCTCCTCAATTGTATTTGTAGAAAAGGCAAATGCTCACATTGGCGAAGGTCAATCTTTGTGTTTACAAAAGATGCAATCGGAACACTATAAGTCATTAGCCCATTCTTCAAGGGATGTGAAGAGCTGGGAAAGTTCTTACTTGCTCTGTCTTGCAAGTCTGAAAGACCTCAGAAGGGTCTGCAGAACGACATTTTGCAACGCAACGGAAAGATCGAGTGGTGATATCTACTTGGTTGGATTGATCATCGTTTTTCCCGGTTTCAGCTCGAAGGATACTATGTTTGTAGAAGACGCGGCTGGTACACTATGACTGGTTAGTCGCATTGATGAATTAACTCAACTTCCTTGTAAGTTCTTGCCTTATCTGCCTTGCAACCCGCAACACACCGAAAGGATTCGCCAGCATCGCCCTATCTAGATCGAACGGCTTCTTTTCTAGCAGGTGCCTCGTTCTGTGGGAACTCATTATTCTTGCAGAAATAGCAGTCGGAACACTGTCCAAAGTCAGTGCAGTCCTTTCGATGTACCATTGGCTGACTTACCCAGGGTTTTCTGCAATTACTGGAGATTTGCACAGGAGACCCGACAGTGCAGACTGCAGCACATCTGAATGGCTTACTGTTGACTTCCCGGAGATCGGACTGACTATCGCCCTGCCCAGCCGTATCTCCGTCTTCAGCAGTGTTGTCGTGAGCATCCAGTGCGGTAGCATTTGCTTGGCGAGAATGAGCGTCTTTGAAAGTTGACGTCTCATCGTGCAGAGATGAGTTGTCCCTGCAAAAGAAGCAGTCGGAACACTATCAAAAATCAGCCAGTTTCATCCTTGCGCCACGATCATAGCTGCCAAAGCGTGCTCCTACCCAGGCTTTAATGCAATTGCTAATGGTCTGAGTGGGATCCACAGTGGCACAACCCGGAGCACGCTTGAGAAAATGGTCTGGAAATTTCCCCCCTTTACAATCTGAGTCTTGCCTATGCTTATATCGGGCGCTGGGCCAGCAAGATCTTCTTGGGGCAGAGCCACGGCGGCGGCAAGCGCGACGAAGGCAAGGAGCGAAATCAGAAATTTCATCTTGTAAATGCAAGTGTTGTTGAGTGTAGTTATCAACGAAGGGTGAGGTTCGGGGTTTAATAATCGGTGAGAATGGACATTGGTGGAGCGGATTCGTGACACAGTAAACGCAGTGATGGAAGGAGGGACTTCCCCTGGCCAGCGCTTATGGTTGGTACACGAACCTCGATTTCTTCCCGAACGTATGTGTGTAATGCTGAATGAAAGGTGCCGGTACGGTCTGCGCTTGCGTAATATATTCAATATTCATTTGCAGCATAAAGATGAAGTTGAGGAAATGAGGTGACTGCATGAAGTGGACCCTTCAGCTTGTTAGAGTAAGGTAAGTGGAATGTTATACAAAGGTCGATGACCTCACATAATTTTTTTAACCTTGTCACCAGTCTCTTCAGCCATGGTAAAGCAGCTATTTTCACGTATGCATTGTCTCCGAATATTTATGGCATAGAAAAGTACTGCGCGAGTAAGCAGATTAGCTACCCTAGCGTGTTACATGCTCACGCAGTGTGCTTTCGCGTGATATAAACATCCGGACGCAAAGTGTCCTATCAAATCTCGTTCATGCCTGTAAGTGCTCACAGTTCAACGTAGCAATTAGATCCGACTATCTGGTTCAACTGTACTCCCAAAGCAGTCGAACCTGGATGATGAAATCCGTTTTGCTTTTCTAAGATGGTATTGACTGCAAACTGAGATGTTTTCTCTATGATGCCCATAACACAAGGACAAGCTCTCGACCTTCCGTCAAGCAGAGTACATCCAGGACATCCAGCGGGTAGTATCCTGAACATAATAAAAATAACTCCATTATGATGCCATTCGCTTTCTTCGCCTTCGCTAATGTACCCACTCAATGCGACAAGTAATTGTTCTCAGGTATCGTGGTAATAACTCAAAAACCGCTCGAAATCACTCAATGCCCTTTCTGGAAACACCACCAGGACTCCAATGCGCCAGTTCCATCTAACACTGATGAATGATACACGCGCAAAGCAAAGTATAATGCACGATTTTCGCGCATCTCACGCCTATGTCGGCCTCCTGAAAGGATGCGCCTCTGTATTGAAAACCCACTCATCCAGGCTGATGACACCGGGCTCACTGTACAGCAGATAAAAGTACTTCAGCGTTTCGGCAAGCCAGAAGCTCTCCATCGAGTCATTCAGGTTAGGCGAAGTCTTGGTTACGTCGTCGATAGCAGAGTTTCCATGCGCCGTCTTGGTGTGCTCATTGATGGCTTCGAACATGCGCCAGCCAGCTTCGCGCCAGTAGTCGTCGCCCGTTATGCGATACATATACCATACGGACTCGATAGCTTCGGGCCTGCATCATGCGTTAGCGAATAACTCTCCATCAAGACCTTGAATATGAGAGTCTTACCGGAGGATGTATTCCTTAGCTTTCATCCTAGCGACACCTAGCGGCAGACGCTCTTCTTCTAAGCGTGTTTTGACAAACTCCTCGTGATTGAGTGGTACGCGGGGCGAATAGATGGATGGGAAGGTGGGGAGTGTTTTACTAGGCGATGGTTCTTCCGGCTCGGTCTGAGCTTTCGTTGGAGGGTCATCGATATCCCTAGGTCCACTGCCTACAGTGATACTTTGATTTTGAGCTGGATTTACATCGTCCAGATCTGACAGTTGTCGTTTGTCTAGCACACTATCAGGGGTGTCCGTTGCCACTGCCTTAGACGCAGCTACCCCAGTCTCAATGGGGGTAGGGGCAGCCGTTGCCATAGCCTTGATCTGCTCCTCGTACCACAGGCTTGCACTCTTCAATTGTATTTCGTAGTTGACCATAGCCTCATCGTATTGTTTAATCCTGTTCTCGAAGTTGGGGTCGAGGATCTCGTAGTAACGCGTCTGATTCCACTTGCAATCCCTCCGGCTCTCACAAGGCACCCCCTCAAAAGCCTCCGGCATAATCCCCGTTGCGGTCATGTTGTACGACCAGACACATCCTTCCGTGAGTTTCACGGCGATCTCGAGGTCCTTAGGTCGGTCGAAGATCCTGGCACCCATGCCGAACATACCACCCGCGAAGCAAGTCAGATGCGCATATTCGGGTTCGAGCTCGCTCTGGAAAGCCTCGCCTGGTTCTTGCACGGGGACAAACAACTTCCCAGAAAAGAGGATATCGTCGTTATTAGGGACCATAGGGCGGAACAAAAGATGTTTCTTGACGATATCCATAGAAGTTTCGTACATAGTGCGATATTTCTCGATTTGACCTCCAAGGAGCAGATATTGTTTCGGCAGGTATTCATATGTAGAATCTGACATGCCACCGAGTGTATACTCTTCTCTTCCAGCATCAGATGATGGTCCAAAGCCAGTATTATCGCAGGTAGGTCCAATGGGAGGCGTTGCTTCAGCATCTGATGTATTTGCATCATCTAGTTGACGTTTTCTGTTACGAACTACAGCGTCACCCGGCCAGGCAAATGGCTCCTCTACCGGTGGTTTCCAAGTAGGATTTGGACCATTGGGGATAACCTTCAACGGTTCTGGTTTTTCCAGCGTGATATATCTATTGCCTCCAGGCGAGAGTTTTTCTCCAGCACTAGGTGCTGAACCTTCCTCGGCAGGTTTAACTAGAGGTTGGCTGGGGTCAGCTTTTAGATAGGCCCCATTCTTGAGCGCTGCTTCCCACCCAGGGTCACCTTCCGATATGGGCTTCTGGGCAGGCTTTTTGGTATGTTTGGTGTAGTCGTATTTTGTGCATCCTGAGGCGTCGAAGAACGTAGGCCACATGCCAGGGAGCCTTGTATGGTTCTGATATCCTTCAAAATTGTCTGTGATACGAGCAATGGCATCGTAGTATTTGTCTTCGCCAGTGAGTTGCGCAAGATAGGTGAATTCCATGGACAAGGATCCAATCTCGGCAAGGACCACGTGATTACTCGCTGGAGTGGGGTTGGAGGAGAAGTCGCTGAACATGTCAATCTTCAACTATCAAAGGAGGGAATTGGATACTCACGGCCGCCAGTAGTAGTATGTCTGTGGCATCCTGTTAGGCGTATCGAACGCACTAATCAGAATCTCAGCAAGCTCTTTCGCCTTGGTGAGTAAGATCTCGTGCTTCTTTCCGGCAATGTCATACGCTGCGAGAAAGCCCCCTAGGTAACGAATAGTCGTCTCGAATAGAGGAATATCAGCGCGTGAGGTGGTTGTGAAGTCAATTTTGTTGACAGCTTTCACAGCCTCTTCAAACTCTTCCTTCAGGCCCATTATCCAGAGAGTGTCGAGAGAGTCCACAAGCGTAGCACCCCAACCTGCGAAAGGATCTTTTGACGTCCCCGTGACTGGCCTCACTTCGTCATGCAACCAAGCAAATTCCTTGTACCCAGACCACGAGCGCTTGAACACATCCTTTATGGTCTCTAGTTTCGCCTCTCTTTCTGTCTTCTGAGCGGCCGACTCTTTTTTGAATTCGCCCTGTATCTTCGGTATAGATTTCGGCTTCGCGGTCGGGAGCGCAATGAGCGATTCGGAGAGAATAGGAAAATGTTCCTTCGTCTTTGTCCAGTGGATGATTTCTTCGCTCGACGAGAGCGGTTCTCCTAGCACAGCTTGTTCCTCATCAATGCGCGGCGTAGGCGTTGAGTCTGGTCGCGCAACGTGGCCAACGCCTATCGGTATCGACTTCTCTCCCTGCCCAGTCGTGGGCTTCTTATCGACTGGTCGATCCGCCGGCGCAACAGGCGGCGGGGTCTGCTTCGCCTGAGGGTTTTTCGCAGCGGGTACCTCGACCTCGAACTTCTTCGTTTCCTTCGCAACCTGGGGCTTCGGCTCCCAGTTCATTTGCGGCCCTGCATCTTCGCGTTGTCCACGGTGAAACCCACTCGCAGCCTGTTCCCTCCACGACACATCCGAATTGCCGAATCTATATAGCGCAAGCACAACGATGATAGCGAAAGCGAGGAAGACTCGATATCTTCGGAAGCGGAACATTGTGGTGGGCGCTTGGTTCGGTGGACCGTGTCGCGTGCGGCGGGCGGTGAACCGACCGCTAGAGTGAATGAGCCGATCGACAGGAGGAGCACTACGTCGTTGCTGCCATTGGGAAAGTGGGCAAAGGAGAGAAGCGAAAAGAAACCAACTACGAACAAAGGAGGAGAACCTAACAGGAGGAATTACAATTGCAGGTGAACACCTTCCACGGGCTTGGCTCGGAATCTTGAATGCCAAATGCAGTCTAGTTAATGCCTGGGTGCCCGGCTCAAACGGAGCCCCCTTGTCACACATCCACCCCTTCCCCTGGACCCAAAACACAGGAATGCGGCTTGTAGCGCTCGAACTTGCCTCTATTCTGTCTGTCTTGACCGTCATATTTTGCTGGCGCCAGCGCCATACAGAACAAGTCAAATGTTCACGATTTTCACACTTTCAGGGTCTTTCCTGATGGAGTCTAGACGATCCCCCTCCACAATTAAGCTTAAATATGACCCTTGCTGATAGGGGCTAGACGCATGTTGGGGTAAATGCTACCCATGTAATTATATTAATCACAAGGGCCTATTCTACATTGAGAGCGTCACGATGCCGACAGACCCCACCTAGCGGATCTGGCCACAGTTTCGTTTGTACAGTCGTCGTTTTAGTACGATTACTTGCTACGTAGACTTCGTGATCTCATTACTCCTCTTGGCCCGGGCCTGGTTGTCGTCCCTGAAAATGTAGAGTTAGGACATGAACTCTAGTCCGTCATTGTAAGCACTTACCATTTGCCGTGCCTTGAGCATCTCATCGCACAGGAGCAAGTTGGAAGCAATCCCAGTACTCGATGCGATTGCATTGCGGAGTACTCGGAACGAATCATAGACTCCCTCTTGCATGGGGTCCATGGCCTCCCCGGTAGCCAGGTTCAAACCGACGACATTGCCCTCGGCATATTCGTCCTGCAACGCAGCAACTATATCACAGTCAGTCCAAGAACCATCATGCAATATGGGGTAAGGTCATACGGGAATCTTGGATGTCGTGCCCTGAGTTCGCCGCAAGGGTCTTGGGAATGACAAGCAATGCATCAGCAAATGCAGCCACGCCCCATTTTGCCTTTCCTTTGACCGTCTTGCGAAAGCTTTCGCTCAGCAGATGTGATGCGCAGGCGACTTGGAACGCTCCTCCCCCCGGAACGACGCTCTTGTCCACGATCATGTTGTACACGCTCCTCAGTCCATCTCGGACCGCATCCTTGATTTGTGTGATGGTGTGCGAGTTGGGTCCTTTGATCAACAGTGTGACAGATTTAGGCTCCTTCACATCCTCCTACATGGGGTAAGCTAGACCCGTATTCTAAGTTAGGTTCACTTACAACGAATGTGTACTTCTCCTCGCCTAATTGATGCTCATATACTGAGCCTGCCCAGCCAAGCACATCTGGGGTTAGGTCATCAACGCTGTTTTGTGCGATGCCTCCACAGACAAGCTGCAAGCGCTCCATGTTCCGTCTCTTGGCTCTCCGTAGTGCGAATATGCCGTTTTTGACCAGCACATCCAAACTAAGCGGATCGATACCCTTTTGATTTATTATCACAAAGCCCTTCTTGGGGTCGTCCCCGCAAACTTCCTTTTTCAGCTCAACAATCTTCCTGAGCTTCTCGTCTACGAATCGTCGCTCACTTTCCACAAGCTTCTCCCTCTGCTCGGCGCTTGAATAGTAGAACCCAGAATTTATTTCCGACTTCTCGTATTCCAAACTGACATTGAGAGTGAGAATGTGGGCGTTCTCAACGCGTTTAGGCATGTCTGGGTGTCTTGCACCATGATCCAGCGCAAGGCCACGTATGAGCTGTGTATCTGCCGCAGTGCGATGTTGCATCGTCATGATCTCAACCATGTGCAGATCAGGTTTCTCTGGCGCTTGGTAAATGGCAAGAACGGCGTCAACGATGTCGGGAGTCAGTTGTTCGGCGAGCGTAGTGTCTAGCTTTGTAGCTAACGATGTTCGAGCAACAGAGAGAAGCAGTTCTCGGTCAACCTCCTTGTTCAACTTGAACTCGTCAAGAAACTAAATGCTATTAACATCTTCACGTTGTTCGCGCATGTCCAACGCACCTTGAGTGCTTCGGTTTTCGCGATCTCATATCCGTCCGTGATTACGCGTGGATGAAGACCTTCTGCGATATATCGATCCGCCTGCTTTAATAGTTCGCCAACTAAAAGTACGACTGATGTGGTTCCGTCTCCAGTGATTTCGTCTTGAGCGGTCGCTGCTCGCGCAATCATGACCTGAGCTTATGAGCATCGAAATGGGGTTAATCGAAGGGTCTCGTCAGAGGCACGTACAGCTGTGGGGTTTTGAATTTGCTGTATCAACGTTAGCCGCCTGCCGACTTGGACTGCCTGATTCAACACACCATTTCCTTGAGTAAGACGCTGCCATCTTTCGTGAGCTTGATCTGCAAAGTGTTTAGCTCTAGGACTGCTGGACTATATCATGTTGACATACAGCACCTGCACCATCTACAAGCCTAAACAATGTCAGCGTCTTTCATCGTCAAAATAGAGGGGCAAAGTCACATCTTCAGAGTACCGCGAGGCCCAAGATTGGACGCTAAGACCTACTCTGCAGTAAGTCAAACCGTAAATCTGAGTAATTTGCATACTGTCGCACCTTCTGCAAGCCCTCACCAGCAGATATGTTCACTTGAAGAGCTTCCCCGCGCCGCTGTCCAAAAGTTAATTTCGTCGCAAAGCTTGACTGAGGGGTGACTGACCCTTGACTCGGCCTTGGGATTGAGAAGCTGCGCAGCCGACATGATTACGACGATGCTATCGGGAAGATCTGAAAGAAAGCAACAAAGTCTTGTTCTGCTACAGCGGAAGCCTGGCTGTTTTCGCGTATGTCGCGTTCCATAATTTACTGCCAAGACACTAGGCTTTACGTTGTTCCGCTCGCAGCTCCGCAAATTCTCGAGCTTCGACGATTTTTCGCGGAGCTACCCATTGCGATAATTCACAACGATTGTTCACCACCGCCAACTGTCCTGTAGGCCTACGCTTTAAGCAAGGCACCTACATCCTAAGATGTCGTCCGTGGATTATCTGCTTCACGAAAATTCAGTGGGCTTTGCGGTCCGTACACAGGCTCTCCATCACAATGCGCCACTGACAAGGGCAGGTCTTCAAAGTCGTCAATTCCCCCGATACGATTGGCAACCGCTTGAAAGAAGTTCAAGACGCTGTAAATGACCTCGCCAAATTCGGAAAGACGGTGGAGCTCGTGGGCTTGACACCGTTTACTGGAACGCAGCAGGCACTGCAAGAGATCAACGACGTGTCGGAAGGGATTTTGAGCGACTTCCTCCGTGCTACGCTTGAATCGAATCTTCCCAAGGCATCAAAGAAGAAATCCATAACCTTAGGAGTATGGGAGAAGGTACGAGAATTGCGCGCGTGGGAGATGATGCGCTAATTCATGTACAGAATCTTGCCGGTAGCATTAAGGCTGCCTTCCCCAACTTATCATGCGAGACCGGCGATACGAACCCAGTCTGCGCAGACTTGCTGCGTGGGCTTCGTCAGCATGGACAGAAGTTGATCAAGCAACTTCAACCTGGCGATATTGAGAGATCCGTTCTTGGTCTTGGTCACGCATACTCGAGAGCAAAGGTCAAGTTCTCAGTAGCCAAGCATGATGTACGCAAAGCCCGGGTAGAGAATAAATGTGTTTCCCAAGCGTCAAAGAATCTTCTTTCCGCTCCACAGAGATACACAAGGTACCTATCCCCTCTTGTTAGCTTACACTAACTTGTGCTCGCTTTTCCAGAACCATATCATTCAAGCGATTGCTACGCTAGATCAGGTTGATAAAGATCTCAACACTTTCGTTATGCGGTACGTAAAGCCCTGGTCCAAAGTAGATGTATATCTTGGCCGCAAAGAATTATTTTCGTTGGTCAGACATTCACAAGGTACCTGGACCTCGTTTGTTGTCTATTACTGACGTTGTACTCCAATAGGCTGCGAGAAAATTATTCATGGCATTTCCCAGAGCTCTCCAAGATCGTATCCAGCCAGGACCAATATGCCAAGGTTGTGTTGCACATCCGTGACAAGTCACGTCTAAGCGAGGATGACATACACGACCTTGCAGCCGTGGTTGATGACGATGAAGGTGTTGCGCAAGCCATCATCAAGGCTGCTCGCACCTCCATGGGGCGTGACCTGTCTGAGGCGGATATGCAAATTTCCCTACAGTTTGCGGAGCGAACAGCGTCTTTGGCGGCTTACCGCCGGCAACTCAGTAATTACCTTTCCAGCAGGATGAGCTCCGTTGCCCCTAATCTAGCGGCTCTTATTGGTGACACTGTGGGCGCACGCCTCATCTCCAAGGCTGGTTCATTGACCAACTTATCGAAATACCCTGCTTCTACGGTACAAATCCTCGGTGCTGAAAAGGCACTCTTCCGGTACGTAGTTTCTTTCATCGAGAGCATATGACTAAAATCAGACTGACGTCGCATTAGAGCGCTCAAAACAAAGGGGAATACGCCCAAGTACGGTCTAATCTATCATTCCTCCTTCATCGGTAAGACCGGCGCCAAGTCCAAGGGTAGGATTTCCCGCTTTCTTGCCAACAAGTGCTCGATTGCTTCCAGAATTGACAATTTCTCGGAGACGCCTACTTCAAAATTTGGAGAAGCACTCAAGCGACAAGTTGAGGAAAGGATAGAGTTTTACGCTTCTGGCGCTACTCCTGCGAAGAATGCTACTGTGATGCAAGCAGCCATGGACTCTGTCCTGGCGGACATTGGCATCGAGGACCCCACCGCCCATGCTACTGAAGACGTAGTGATGGCCGCTGGCATCACTGGAAAGGCCACTGAGCAAGCTATTCGCGAAAAGAAAAAGAAGGAGAAGAAGGAGAAAAAGTCCAAGCATGCGGACGAGGACGAAGTGACTGAGAAGAAATCCAAGAAGGACAAGAAGAGAAAGCATGCCGACGAGGAGGACGGTGAGGGCAAGAAAAAGAAGAAGAAGAGCAAAGCGTAGGGCTGTGACGGTGCGCAGACCGCGCTCTCTCTTTTTTTCTTAGGCGGCATGATATACCTCTCTTTGGCGTTCCGGCTATGTACGACAGGATTTTCTGCAGCCAGGCGTTTTACGCGGGGCTTTGTCTTGTATCATCGTGGGTGTGTTCGTGTGCAATAAAACGTTGGATGAGGCACTATGCATGCGCTTGTGGAGCACGAGTGATACGAACGGGCTCTTGATGTCTGTATTGCCAGGGCTGCTCAATCCACAACTTGATCCCAAATCGTGTCCTAGTGTTATGTAGTTCAGCGGGTCGACGAGTGCATTCTAGTTTGTGGGCTTGCCGATCGTGTGTGCCAGCATGTGCGCCGTCCTGCGGCAGTCGCTTCTTCCGCGAACGTTGTTTCACTTTGGTGCACCACTGTTCACGCGCCTGCTCCGCCTGTTCCAGAGAGATGGTGCAGACCCCGAGCGAATCGTGTCTACACACATGGTCGACTCGGAGAGCCTGGCAGACGAGGGTTTGCGGCAAATTGGTGCCCGGGGCTGCTAAGGCTGGCACGAGGCAAAATATAGAAGAACAGACGCGGTTCGGAGAATTGACGATTGTCGTGCAGCCGCATGCAGCCCGTTTCGGTTAGCAAGATTCAGCGTAGCGCACTGGCCAATCAGCCCTCTACGCGACATGCGTGCCAGATCAACACCACGGTGGCTCTGGCTAAAGACGAGATGCATGCGGTGCCACTGGGGGGCTGCACACAATCTAGCGCCCTGCTGCAAGCCGGGCGGGCCTGGCTAAGCCAGCGAGCGTGCGAATCACACCGCGTGGCCATGGGGGGACATCAGGCGCCGTAACGCTCTCCTCGGCTGTCCGAGATGCATGGGTGGCAGCGGCTGTGGCTGGAGAGCAATCTCAATGTCGGATTCTCGAAGCCCATCTCTGCTTCGTTTTCCGATACGTGTGACCCGGCCATGGTCAGCAGCTTCACGGAGCGTTGGTCGACCAGGTGTGCCAGTTTGACGATTCGACCCGTGGCCTCGAGGGCGCTGGAGTCTCGGGTCTGATATGCGGCCGGACGGTTGAGAATGGGCAGCATCGGACGTGTCTTCCAGGCAGGCTCACACCCGGCACCATGTGGCAGTCTCCTACCTATGTGAAAGCCCCAGCTCGGTTGCTCCCTTCTGGCGTATGCTCGCTCCATTTTCTTCGTAACCGTTGCCCGTGCTTTTGACTGGCCCGCCCAATGTCTCCAAGTCTGCGCTGCCCTTTATACTGGAAGCCCCCTCGACACGTCCACAAACTTCTCTCTTCCTCTTCTTTCCTGTGCGTTTTCCTTGTCTGCCGCCCTTGATTCCATCACTCCGACGCCGTCCAACGGTGCCGCCATCAAACTAATTGCCGGTGAAGCAGCGTCGTGTTCGTCTCCGTGCCTAGGTCACTCGTTTAGCCCCTTGCCGCCTGGCACCTGGCCCGCACGCCGGTTTTCGTGTTCTCGCCAGCGTTCGTGGTGCATCTCCGTACAACCGCCTTGGTGTTGAGTGTGCCAACCCGCCCAGACAGCCGCTCTCCGCCCGTTGAATCGAGCCGCCTGCGCGCCTGAGTCTTCGACCGCAGGCCCATATTCATTCCAGAACATCTTCCTTCAACACAGTTATAGACGTGTAGCGCGCGTTTCGGTGGGATTTTGGGTGCTGCAGAGTTTTGGTTTTCCACAGCCATGGACGCAGCAGAGGTCGCATCGTCGCCCGGGAGTCTGAGCTCGCCTCCCCATTCGCCTGAGCAGGGCACGCCAAACAATTCCACGATGCGAGGTGCGAGCGGAAGTTATGGTGTTGCAAATGCTAGCACCCCCACCCCTGCATCCGCAACGTCAACCCCCAGACTCACTGCTGCTGGCACCGTCCGTAAGAAGCCCGGCCCCAAGCCAAAGCCAAAGGATCCGAATGCAGAGGAGAAAAAGCCCAGGAAGTCCCGCAAGGCTGCTGAGCCGAAAGACCCCAATGCAGCACCTGCACCCCGCAAGCGGAGAGCAAAGGCGTCTTTGGAGGCACAGGCTGCACCACCTCCGCCACCTTCATCAGCGCCCGTTGAAGAGAAGCCAGCCGTAGGTCTGCTGCAGCAGCAGCAGCAGCAGCAGCAGCAGCAAACTGCACCGCAGCCAAGACCCGCAGAGGTGGTCCCGGTGCCCCAACCAGAGCAACCACCGCCTGTTACGCAAGTTCCACGCGCCCCCAGTAGTGCAGCAGAGCCGCTTCACGGTAATCCCAACCTTTCACACATCACCCCGGCGCCGTCGACTCCCCGGCCTGCCAGTTCAGGGCAGCGCTATGATCCCATTCGCGGTGGTGTTTTTGAGTCAAAACCACACATTGCAGCCAGCGTGCCGCCGCCTCCCATCTCACCGCCCCTCAACAGAGCAAGCGCGTCACCTTCCATCACGTCTCTAATCGATCCGCCTACTGCCGCCAATTCAGCGTACACGCAACCTGCTAGACTGCAGCAACAGGCATCCGTGACTTCGAATCCGCTGTCACCTGCCGCCATGTCAAACCGTCAGGTGCCGCTCCTTCCTTCTCAGGACAATCAACAACCACCCCGTCCAACTGTACCTCTGGGCCCCACTCCCATGGAGATCGACTCCGACCCCAATACCAGAACTTCGGTGCCCATGAAGAAGACAGACTCTGCAAGCGCGGGCACGCCCTCCAATTCGAATGCGCCCACGCCGCCCGTAAAGGCCCGCCAAAAAGAGGCCCCGCCGCCCTTGCCGACAGGGAGCGGTCTGCTCTCGGGCACTCCGTTCGGTCCCGTCGTCAATACAAACGGCTCTACCGAACCCACAGGCGTCAACATCTGGCTCACCTTCCCTCTAAAAGGTCGCCAGAACGTCACCATCAACTTCGCGCAGGAGGTGGAGAAGAAGTATGGATTCGCCGCCCTACATCCTCGGATTGCAGCTCGCCAAGAGCGTCAGCGACAGATCACTGCAGCTGGTGCGGCCCTCGAGAAGGCTGCCGGTGTCGGATCAGCCGACGACATGTCGCTTGACCTGTCAGATGCCGAGAGCAATGGTGGCCATACGGGCGTCGACGACGAGGGCTCCGCTGCTGGCAACGGTACCAAGAAGAGGAAGAAGAGGAAACAAGAAGACTACGACAAGGAGGACGATTTCATCGACGACACTGAGTTAGCCTGGGAGCAACAAGCTCTCATGGCCAAGGATGGCTTCTTCGTGTACAGCGGTCCTCTTATAACTGAAGAAAAGCCTGCGGTCGAGAGGTATGTGCTTTCTCGTGATATTTTATCTATTTCACTAATAGCAACCAGAGTCGATGGTGCCCCTCGACGCGGTCGCGGACGCGGTCGCGGCGGTACGGTCCGAGGAGAGACGACAGGACGAGGACGCGGACGCGGAGGAGGTCCCGGCTCACGCGGCGGTACAACCGTCCGCAAGCCTCGAGTGACCAAAGCTGACCGTGCAGCGATGGAGCAGGAAAAGCAGGCTCGTGAGAAACTAGGTCTGCAGCTCGTCGATGCGAACAAGCAGCCAGTCATTTCGCATGGAAGCGCTCTCGCCGTCCCGACGCTATAATTGTATTTTGCGCTCTCCGCCATGAGCAACACTTTTCTTACCCTTTCCTATTAGATGCATGGACTTGTACGATAAGAACCCTCCAGCAGTTGTCATAGTGGTGTATCCGGTACGGGTGGATGTCTGCGTGTTCATGGCGTTGTATCAAACGGATGGCGGCACGGTGTTTTTGGGCGGAGCATGGCACGAGTGATGTTGTTCACTGTTTTCATCATGCGTCATGGACTTTGCATCTCTAGCTTTCACAAAATCCGTAGATGTAATACTGGAACATGTCTCTATTACTTGCCCTACGCAGATCCACGATTTTGTCGTGTCTGTCTGTTGCCTACTCTCTGGAATCTGCTCTCCGCATATCATTTGCTGATACTCACTTCGCGTTTCGCTTCTGGGTCTGTTCTTTTCCAGTGTGCTAGTGGGCGTTTTGCTGTCGCCTTTGCTTTTCGGAGTCTAGTTTCTAGGCACACCTCGAATCGCTTTTGGTATTTCACTTTTGGCATTCGGATTCTGGATTTCTGCTTTACGGTGTGCAGAGAAAGAGATTGGACGCTCCAGGCATTAGGAAAATGTGCAGCCCTAGGATAATAGACAAATGCAGGGTATGTAAGAGTGCGTGACGTGTAGGTATGTCTATGCAATCTCATCATATATTATTTTGCCCACCAAATTTGCTACATTTGTACTTTCCAGAACGGCGTGTTCTTATTCCTGAAGCTCTAATTGTGTTTCCAGCTTCCCCTGTTCTGTCAACTGTTGTCAAACTACGGTAACAGCGGCTACTAGTCTCTATATCTTTCACTCTGTCGCTCTTTCCTTCACTCGTTGCGCCCATAGCAACGACGCACAAACAGCAACATTGTGATCACGGCCGCCGCCGTGCCGCTTAGCAGCTCTGCATTTGTCTCTTCCAGTATCCTCAACCTAATACTTATCCTCCTGATATTGCACCTCGATTCTGGAGCTTCTCGCATTTCGACATGGCTGAGGCTGGCAACAACGACGACGGCGACGGAAGGCGCAAGCTTCCCGCCCAGTGGGACAGCTTGCTCGAAGACAGGTCGAAGCTGTTCTATGACGGGACATACGAATGGAACGGCTCTAGTGGATTCTGGGATGATACTGGGAGTGAGTCTGCTTAAGGGATATGGAGCCATAAGGAATGTGCTGACGATCAAAGTCTACCATGAGTTCAACGATCCTAACGATCCGGAGGCACATCCACCCACTCCAGGCCCTGTAGGACCTTTCTACGAGAGCGAATATAATGAACCGGAGCTAGACACAGAATCCATGGACGAGCTTGCTGCCCAAGAGAGTCCAGCTAACACTTCACCTTGCAAGGGCAAGCAGAACTTGATAGATCCTGACCTGGAGACGTCACTCGCTAAGTTCTTGCGGGAAGCCATGGCTACGCTTTTGGTGAAAGGCGACATCCATGATGAGGCGATACTCGAGGACGAAGACGACTTGTTTGCCGGATATCCAAACCGAGAGCGGCTATTGGGACAGCTTGAGGGCATCTTGGTTGGAAAGTGGATGTCGCAGAATAAGCTCACGTTCGGGGACTGCTACAAGCTATGTGGTATAAAGATTCCGGATGCTTTACGTGCCAATTTAGATATTCGTCTTGCGGATACGCGATCAAGTACGACTCCGGGTAGATTTACAGAGTCGAGAGCCATGGGTGCTTCTGAAGGGGATTCATTAGTGGAATGTGGGATTGGGGGTTCGAGTCCGCTTGCAGATGAGAATTCGGATGGTATTGAGAAGGTCGCGAAGGACAAGGATAAGGCAAATGGACCGAATCCACAAGAAGGTAATGTTACACGATGATGACTGTTTTTTCCCGTATTCTTACTTGGATAATGAGCAGGGATCAAGAACGTAGACTTGAAAGATGGTCCCTCGTTCAACTCCAGCCCTCTCTCGGATTGTCCGTCTGACTTGTCCGACTGGCAGGTGGCTGAGCAAGACAAGGGCCCCAATCGCCGAAAGCATAGTGTGGATTCTGGCATTGGTGAGCTGCATCAGGATAATTCACGAGAGATTATGCTGACGGAACACAGGCACTCCGACTAAGAGGCGGTCTGTTCGCCTATCCAAAAAGGGGCGGTGAGCGACCCCTAAGATTGGGCTAAGACATTGGGCTGGCTATTGCCGCTATCATGGCCTGGAGTGCGACAGTGGATAACATCTACACTCATATTGTATGAGTTCAAAAGATTCTGTGGGGAACGTATCTGGATCAAAACAGGTTGTTTCGGTAGGGTTCGAGTTGGGATTGTAAAGATATTATTTTGTGGCGCAACAAAGCGGGTTTGTATCATGTATTGCGGAGTGACACTATCCTGTTCTCTGACAACAGATACCGCGAATTTTCCCTTGATTGCCTTGGGATTCTATGACTGCATTATGTCCCCTCGGGTGTACCTAATCTAACATTTCTGTGTGGGTTTTGAGTAGGCAATTTGAAATTTGTTATTTTTGCTTTGAAGCATGGTATTTATATTATGTATCTTAAGGTCGATTTGCTAGCAGGTAAGTGGAACAAGCCTTACAAATACCTTACACCACTCTTTTTGCCACCTACGTCCCATACCTGCCCAACCTGCTCCATATTCTACAGTGTAGATGATCTTTTCCTACCAAAATGCACCTGTTCCCTATTGATATACAAGAAGTCTTACAACATATTATCTTATCATACAAGTCTCTTTACCCTTCTATTGCCATCTGATCTTCATCTTCCACTCGTCCATCTTCGCCTGCAGCCAGCTCTTCTTCGGGGCGCGCTCAATCTCCTGCATCAATCGAACGTAATGCTCCGGGTTCGACACGGGCTTCAACACAGCGGGCGAAATTGGGTATCTCTTGCTGTAACGGTTTTCTAGGAGCGAGTACAGGGCATTGATCTTTGGCAGCTCGGCTTGAGGATTTGATGATGTAGTTGGTACATCCTTTGCGGTTGTATCGGACTTCTTACCCTCGGGTGGTGGTGATATGGGCTTTACGCCATAAGGTGTTGCGCGGCGCTCGATGGTGCGCGCGAAAGGAAGATTCGGGCGGAGGGCGTCTTTGGGCCACAGGGATAGGATGCGCGTGTAGTGCTTTGCGATTGTCTGTTTATCACCAAATCAGTTCTTAATACCACGACAGGGCGCCGCTTTACAATAACTCACAGGTTGCGACATGATCAATGGTCACGGAGGTGCGTAATTCTTCGTCCGTAATGGGAGCTTGCATCAATTATCTATGACATTCGATGAGTTTGTAGTGGCGTAGCTCCTGTGACAAACCAGTGGCTGAGCCTTCCCAATTCGGCCGCAAGCGCCAGGGCTGCGGCAGCCACGGACTTGCGAGACGCCTATGGACTGACACCAGCGCCTGACACATCCCGACTTCACTCCTCTTACCGTCTCCTTCACTCGCTCGCTTTGACTCCTTTTCATTCTTCTCTTCGCAGCCTTTTCTCGCACGCTGCGCAGCCGTTAGGTACCGCGCAATAATGCCTAGCCAACGATACGAGCGGGTACGTGTACCACAGCCCCAGGCCACGACTCCACGCAGCGCTTCCGACCGCCAGGGGCAATCACACTGGCAGAACTTGATGAGACTGACGATGCGATACACACAGATAGCAGAGCACGACGACGAGGACACCTCGCCCTCAGATCCTCAAGCGCCCTACCCTATCCCCGCCTCGCCACCCCCATCTTTCCACAGCCGTGCCTCCTCACCCGCTGGCGCTTCGCGCCGTCTTCTTTCCGACGACCCTCTCGCCAACGATGCAGACGGCACACTTGCAGATACTTTCGACGCCGACTCGGACGAGGAAGAGGACGAGAGCGATGACAGGCAACGACTAATGCGGGGGACTCCTGAAGAGCAGAGGGACAGCAACGATGGCGCGAACGTGAGGGAGGGTATGCAGAGAAGGGTGACACAGTTACCTGTCTTCAACACACAAGCGCCAAGCGGGGGAAGAATATATGGAGGAGGGCAGAACGATGGCGTGTGGGCGAATCTGAGCGCGAAGCCGACAAGAGGAGAAGAAGTGGAGGAGAAGCCACCGGTACGTATACCGTCACAGTCAACTCTGATTTTGGTATGGTTCTAACAGCTATCTAGACCTACGAACAAGCCGCTGCAGATGCAACGCCGCCTTACTGGGAAACGACTATCCTTGCTCCTGGCACATTCGGAGACGAAGTCTTTGTCGAAGGTCTCCCCGTCGGCTCCGTCTTCTCTTTCGTCTGGAACGCCATGATCTCTATGTCATTCCAACTCGTTGGCTTCCTCCTTACGTACCTCCTTCACACAACCCATGCTGCTAAGAATGGATCCCGTGCTGGTCTCGGGATAACACTCGTACAGTACGGTTTTACCATGAAAAGCGCGGCGAACCTCTCACCCGGAAATGATACGCCAGGTGGCGGCTTCGACGGTGGTGTACCGAGTGATCCGAATAGCCACGATTTCGATCCCAATGCGCTAGGCTCAAGCGGCAACGCAGGAGAAGCTACACCCGCAAGCTCAGGCATATCAAGTAGCGACTGGCTCGCCTACGGTCTTATGATCGTGGGCTGGTTTATCTTGATTAAGAGCATTTCAGATTTCGTTCGCGCAAGGAGACACGAGCAGCTCGTCCTACAATCACCTGACCGAGGTCTGGGCGTTGCCGTCGTAGCCGAAGGCGAGAGCCCAGAAAGGAGCGTGTAACGGAGTTTCTACCTATACTATACTTTTCTATTTTGTAGCAAGCGCTTTGTCGTTTTGATGATAGGGCTTGGAGTAAGCGTGGAGTTCACCTGCCTAGCATGAAGGCGCCTTTTGTATGTGCACATTGATATTGAATTGGATAGGGATTTGATCAGGAAGAGGAGGAGGGCTAAAGACCCGTATGCTTATACACGACCTTTTCTTTGCAATGTTATTTAGCTTTTTGGGATAGGCTGGCAGGGTCATTGGAAATAAGATATCCATTGCATGGCATTCAATTTCTACTCAATCTACTTTGCTGGACTCTTGACTGCGATCAAGTAATAAGCTAGGATTTTGTAAACACATCGTGAACTAAGTTAACCCAGTACATGTGATGCGTGCGACGGATGGCCGGTGAATCATCATACCCTGGGGTTGTGTGATATCTACGCATGTCTCCTGTGACAACACAATGTGATGTGGGTCGACCGGTGCCAGAATAACCGTTTCCTTCAGCGTGTCATTATCTGCTTTAGGCAACGTCTATGTTCGACCAATCGTCATATAGACCCAGGTCTTCTCGCACATAGATCCAACACTGAATATGAGCGTAGGGATAACGGTTGTCGGCTCGAGGGTCTTTCTGAGCCTGCGAGGGCATATCCAGTTTCTGCGGTTCTGCAACTCTCCTTCCCGACCAACGTCTCACCCGTCGACGTCCACATCCATCTTTTCCTCGTGCCGCTCTCCATCCATCCTCTTCCCCAAGTCTTCCAGAACCTTCTTCACCCTCTCCAACACCTCGTCCCCACCCCTCTGCCGCACCCCGCCCTCGCATTCAAAACACCGACATCGAATTCCCTAGGCCCCATTCGTAACGCTTGCCTCGCTATCCTTCTGCTGCGTCTGCGAATGCCCGTGCTGCCCCGCTGCACCCATCGCATCTCCCTCCTGCTGCACCGGTGCGCGGAAGCGCACCTCCTCAGCTGGAATTACGCCGTGGTCTTCCAGATCGCCGACTTGTTCGTGCAGGGCGCGGGCGAGCTCGAATACGGCGGTGAAGTATTCGCTTGCGGAGGTGGAGAGGGCGGCCTGGCGTGCGGCGGGGGTGTCGGGGTGGTGGGGTTGATGGGCGCGTTGGTGAGCTGGGAGATTGTGGTCGCGGAGGCGGTGAGGATGGGAGGCAGGCGCATGGAGAGGGCCGAGAGAGCGCGGATATGCGTGGTGGCCGTTTCGCGGTAGGTGCGAGATTGTTCGTCTGCTGCCATTGTGGGTGGGATGGCGTGTGGTAGTAGTTTTCACAGGCTTTTTAATGTCGGCAACTCGCAGGGGAGAGGAAGCGCTTGTGGGGATCACGAAAGTGGAGGTGGATTCGGGTTATGCGGTGCAGGAATGTCGCGCGCGGTGGGAGCAAGAGCCTCGCGTTTTAGGCGGGTTGCGGGGGTGCTCAAGTGGGACAATGGACGCAAGAGTGAACGAACCTTGCTTGTTGAGACTGGCCAAAGGCAGAGAGAGACAAGGCCTGCCAGACGACTGCTAGGAAAGGCAGGATATAATAGACTTGGTCAAGCAGTGTTTTATGAAAGTAACGAGAGAGCTCCGAGCTGTCGAGCTCCCCGCCACCATCTTGGCGGGCACGAGCCACAATGTGCCGGCCTAGTACAACCGTCGTGACATCCTCTTCGCCAAAACGTACAGATCGCACCGCAGAGAACAGCTAACAGCCTGAACATACGTCTTTCTTTGTCGCAATACGCCAGAACATCTGTAAATCCATCGCTCGACTACGATACACGCTCCATGTCCTACGCGACCGCAACCGACTCCGCATCGAGGTGAATGCGACCGTTCAGCGCAAAGTAGAAGAGCAGGGAAACAGCTACCATGTCCGGGCCCCCTCCAGGGCCTGGGACAGGACGCGCAATGAGCGTAGGCAGCGGGCCACCCAGTGCGGGTCTGCCACCGCATGGTGGAATGCCGCCGCAACAGAACGGGGTGCCTCCGCCGAGCTCAGCAGGGCCGCAGTCCCAGCAAAACTTAAACCAAATTGTAAGTAAGAACTCTTTATGCTGCCCGATTCTATCACTCTCGGTTCGCTTGTTTTTCAACTGTATGGTGGCTGGACAACTTGCTGGAGCAACGACAAGTTGGTGAAAGCCGCGTGTGCCCCGGTCGTTTGCCTTGTATGCTGGTGCACCGCTTTCTCTATCCTGCAAACATAAATCCACCTCACATTTTATTTGTTCGATATGGTTGGATATGGACAAATCGATAGAACGAGGGATGCGGCCCGGGGAGCCTTGGGAGCTGCAGCTTCTAGAGGACGACAACCTGGTCCGCCTCTTCCCAACGATTCAAATGTGCCTATTTACGGCCATCGCACGCCCTATATGCGACCCCAACTGCCCCAAGAACTTCACAAACGGACATATATCAGCCTGCCCAGTCCTACAAAGCCAGTCATCCATGAACCCAATGACGATAATCCAACTGTCAGCCAGAACCCCAATCAGCTCTTGTTTTCGTCTTCTTTCTTTGTGTGTCGTGCTGACAACACCAGGTGCTAGAATATCTCAGCAAGAAAGGCTATGTCCGCACCGAAGCTATGCTGCGCAAGGAGTCTGAGCCGTCTGTCACGAACGGCACATCACTCACCGCACAAAATTCGGATCAGGGTGGCGTCAAGGCCACAAAAGCATTCGATCTGTTGCGGAAGTATATGGATGATATCCTGGACGTATATAAGCCTGAGCTGCGCAAGTTGCTATGGCCAGTGTTCGTCTATTCGTTCCTGGACCTCGTGCGCGAGTATTTTACCAAGGATGCCGAGAACTTCTTCAAGAACTATCGCAACATGTTCGAGCGCGACCACGCGGACGACATTCACACTCTCAGCGCCATCCGGTTACCAGCACACTTGACGGACAGCCGCGTTGCAAAGCTATATCTGGAGAATAAGTATCGGGTGACTATGACCCTGATGCCGTTCTACAATTTGATTCAATTTTTGGAATCCAAAATCTTTGAGGGAGGGCAAGCACTCATAGACGTCATTCGTGATCACCTGAACATCGTCACAGTGGATCGCACAGCAACCACAGAAAGAAGTATTGCTGCGATTCTGGCGAGCGGACAGGATGAGGACGAGCTCCCGGCCGAGGATGAAGGCATTCCTGGTCACAATCCTGGACACCCTCTGACGTCGCGCCACGATCCCGAAGCCGACGCAGCCCGGATACGGCTTACTCTCGGTCCATACCCTCAGGACCCCGATTTGCAAGATGATGTGCGGGCAGCGCTTCAAGACGAAGATGCCAAGAACGTGCCAAGACCAGGACAGCCTTCACTTGTAGACGAGTTCGACCAGCGTATCAAACGCGAGCCAACTGATGATGTTCCTTCTCGTGACATAGTACCCCTTCCGCCCTCGCTCGCCCGAGACGTATCAATGGAGGTGCAAAAAGTAGTTGAACACCGGGATAGGTACAGACTGGACGGCACCAGGACTGGCGGTGTCGGGCCAGGAGTGAGCGTAACAATGTATACCTTTCATAACACATACGATAGGTGAGTGAAAAGGCGAAGAATATGGATCGCTAAGCTAACCTTGCACCTAGCATAAATTGCATCGACTTCTCCGGAGACAACAAGCTCGTTGCTGCAGGCATGGCGGAGTCTTATATTCGAGTGTGGTCGATGGATGGCAGTGCACTCACATCTACTATTCCCGAGAACTCTCAACCCGCTTCATCACGTAGGCTTGTTGGCCATTCTGGTCCAATCTATGCTGTCGCCTTTTCTCCCGCAACCATCAATCCTGATCCAAATGGACCTTCAACTTCTTCGCAATACCTCCTCTCCGCATCTGAAGATAAGTCTGTTCGACTCTGGTCATTAGACATGTGGCAGTGCTTGGTTGCTTATCGCGGCCACGATAACCCGATCTGGGACCTCCAATGGGGACCCTACGGCCACTACTTCCTGACCGGATCAAACGACCGCACTGCTCGCCTATGGGCAACGGACCACATTGAGCCGCTAAGAATATATGTTGGCCACGAGAACGACGTCGATTGCGTGGCCTTCCACCCGAATAACCTGTATGTGTTCACTGGCTCCTGCGACAAGACGGTGCGAATGTGGCACATATCGGGGGGCAATTGTCTCCGCTTGTTCACCGGACATACGGGAAACGTTACGGCTATCGCTTGCTCCCCCGATGGCAGGACGCTTGCAAGCGCAGACGACATTGGTAACATCATCCTTTGGACACTTGAGACCGGTCGTCGGAAAAAGCGCATGCGCGGTCACGGCAAAGGCGGGATCTGGTCCCTCTCGTGGAGCGTCGAGTCAACCATCCTCGTTTCTTGCGGCGCTGACCAGACGGTACGCGTCTGGGATGTCGTGCAGGAGACCAACGAGTCAGCATCCAAGGCTGCTGACGGTGTCGCTGCTGCCAAAGCCGACGGAGCGATGACTACGAAGGGCGCCTCCGGGGCTCCCGTCACCGGTTCGAAGAAGTCAGCCAAAGAGTCGGGTGTGACGGCAGACCAGATCTCAGCGTTCCAGACCAAGGAGAGCCCGGTGTATAAAGTGCAGTTCACCAGGATGAACTTGGTGCTTGCGGGTGGAGCTTACCTGCCGCGGCCGTCAAGATGAGCGGCGGTCGCTTGGTGGCTCGTCGTAGGAGGTGAATGGCGCGATAGGGCATCTTGTTCTTTGGGCTGGGAAAATTGGCCGATTGCTCCTCACGTTTTGGGGTGCTTGATGGGTGCTTCATATTCGGGTGCACATTACCTATACCAACGATGGAGTTTTGTTTAATTCGGATAATATTCGTCTTCTCAGAGATAGTGAAATGCAGACTAAACTTCGATCAACATCTACTTTCGGTCACTGTGTGCGATGGTGAAACAGGCGTGCATGAGTTCTTTTGGCTATGCTGGATGACGTGATTTCTAAGCTTCTATGCCATGTCCTGCTCTAGGAGAAACAATATACACAGAATATTCTAGGACTGTGGGCATCGCCTCTCATAGTCACTCCCAACACCTACTTTCCACCCTGTAACTCCTCCAACGTCTCAGCAATGGCCCGAATGTCCTCGGGCCCCGTCCTACAACACCCCCAACCACCCTCGCGCCGACGTCCCAGAACTCCCTCGTCCTCCGCTTCAACTCCCCCACCGGCCCTCGCGCCCTCCCAATCCCTCCTCTGCGCATTCCATTCCTCGCCCGAGTTCGGATACACAATCAGCGGCTTCGCCGTTGCCCTGCGCATCTCCTTGAGCCCCGCAAGCGCCAGGTCCGAGGGCAGACAGTTGGCGCCGAGGGCGACGACGTTGCTGCAGGCGTCGAGCAGGCGCACGACGTCGGCGATGGGCGTGCCGTCGGCGATGTGCGTGGGCGAGGCGAGCGTGAAGGAGAACCAGGCTTCCGTGGCGGGGAACTCGGCGGACAGCAGGGAGACGAGGGCCTGGGTCTCTGCGAACGAGGGGATGGTTTCGACGGCCAGGACGTCGACGCCGGCGGCGACCAGCGCGGCGATGCGGCCTCTGTGGAAGGATTGCAAGGCCGAGGGAGTCAGCGCGTAGGAGCCTGTGTACTCGCTTCCGTCGGCGAGGAAGGCGCCGTAGGGGCCGACGCTGCCTGCTATGAGCAGAGGCAAGTTGGCGTTGGCGTCTTCATTCTTCTGTTGCTGTTGGGGAGAGGCGAGGAAGTCTGAGCGTGCTTGCTGGGCGAGCGTGACGCTCTTTTGGACAATGGCTGTGGCTTCTTCGTCGCTGATGTGCAGGTGTGTGGTTAGGCCTGGGAAGGAGGCTTGGTAGGAGGCTGTGATCGCGATGTGGGCGCCGTGCTGGAAGTAAGTGAGATGGGTTTTGTGGATGAGGGATGGGTTGGTAGAGAGGAGGGATGCGGACCAGAGGGCGGTGGATATGTCTGTGGCAAACTTGGGTCAGTATGAGTGCAGTTGATTAAGGGGAGATCAGACTGATTTGGGAAAGATGGGTAGGAGGGAGACGGGGGTGCATTATTACCTGCGCCGAGGGTTTCGAGATGTGTTGCCAGAGCTCCATCTAGGACTACTCCTTTCCCTTCGTCGAGAAGCGTCGATAACTTGGTTTCTTTTGATGGTGAGGTGTCCGTCACTTGGGCACCTGCCGTCTCCCTGTTCGCTTCCCCCATGTCGTCAGCCTCACAATACTCTGACAAACAGATTTCCCGCGCTTCAATCACGCCCTACTCCTTCGCGCGGTCTCAAGCCTCCAAGAAAGTCCTCTATCTATTAGCCGCGTTTCGCCAATCTCTCGATCCCCGCACCCTTGCAGAGCAGTCGGCAGGCGCAGCTGCCGGACCGGAAACTGTCTACTCTGGAGCAACTTTCCGGACGAATCAGAAAAAGTATTGCGAGGGTAACGAGATGCAGCGTGAGATCAGACGTTCGTGGCAAATATGAAGTAATAAACGGTGGGGACGTATTCCCCACCTTTAGGAGACGGGACGAAAGCGACGGAATGGGATGGCGCATGGTCCGTGCGTGAGCAATGTGCCGACGTCTGAAAGAAAGTTACAGCCTGGGTCAGGATTGGTGGAAAGCGATAAAATGATAAGTCGGAGGAGTATCGAGAGGCTATGGAAAAGAGTCGAGCTGTTTGAGTAGAATCCCAAGGCGCAGGCATGGGAAAGCCCACTTCTATCCTTGTACCTTGGGCATTGGGAGGAACGATCGGTCCTTCTGCACTAGCTACCAAGCAGGCGTGTATAGGCTCATAACGTTCAATATAGACACGTCGGAACGTAGGTTATTGCTTCAGAACATCCGCTCACCTAGCAGCGAAGGGGCCCTAGACGTAGCGATCCCAGCATACCTACTCCCTCGCTCATCCAAAGAGGACCAACGATATGTTCAATGATCGAGAATCGGGTCGGCGAACACAAAGACGAAACAAGAGAAGGTTTACGACGTCGTCGTGCAAATGTGATATCGATAAAACCGAGTTTGGGGACCCACGTACAGAAGTGTATATAGGCACAACAGGCACATGTTCAAGAGGTGCCATCACAGTCGCATAGAAGCTAGCTACATTGATTGCGACGGGACGATTAGGTCTCCGGAGGTAGACGGTACAACGCCCAGAAACGGCCTGTCGTACTTGAGTAACATAGCGCCCGTGTGCCTAACCCCCCGGTACGAAACGAGCTATGAAGTCGGGAAGATATTGGCTATTTAGCACCCAATGACTATGTGATTCTTCGAGTCCAGGTGTGATGAATGTCAATTGGTCTCTGAACTAGGTCCGGTATACGAACAGCCACTGGGGTACGGGTGTTACTGTGTCCAATCACCGAGCACAACAGATAGCGCTCGAAACGTGGCATATGGAAAAAGGAGTGGCCGCACGAGCAAGTCGCCGTAATTTTCAGTCCAGTGTATTAGGTGATTCCCCGGAAGTGGCTTTTGCACCAACTTCGGTGAGGTGATATGAAGCGCATGTTTCACTCCAAATCTGGACGATGAGACGTCTTTCATCAAGGCACCAAAACAATAGTCGAATGACACTTGTACTTGAAGTGGCCCCGGTCACTTGATATCATGTACGAATGTATGGTTGAGAGCTCAGTTCGATAGTAGGTCGGGGAGTGATCAGAATCCTCGGGCTCATGATGCCTTGGCTAGTCTCCGGAAGCACATGCAGGCACCGTCAAGCCCTGGACGTAGAAACGATCTGTTGAGACGCCAGATAAAACGAGGATGAATCCAGTGTGATAACCTGCGCGCAATTGCTGTTAGGCGACTGAACCAGGCTGATTGGCACCTGAAGACTGCCGGAAGTTACTGGAAGGCGATTGCGCAAGCTTATGCCGAAGGCCATCGAGGCCGAGTGGCTTCCAAATTTCTAGGGCATTCATTTGCTCTCCATTCCGCGAACCACGAGTATGGGGATGAGATGTGAGGTACAGTCCAACGCTGCTGCATTGGATCACAGAGCGAGATGAAACCAACCGTAGCCTTGTCAGGAATAGTCACGGTCAGTACCAAAGGCCACAGCCCCATAAGCCCCCATATTGAGACAAAGGCAAAGGGTAGCCCGCCTGAACATTGCCTGCCTGATAATTCCAACGCGAAGGATAAATCGCAGCGGTTCGGATCCTGCGGCGGTTAATCCGATCATGGGCGACTTGGTTTGAATAGGCAACGAGGTCCAGACTAATAGCTTACCGACGGTAGGCGAACCATGGGCCATGGCTGAGCGGGACGGTCAACCGCCAACCACCATGCAGCTATTGGCCACGCCTGGCAACACGGCCATGGGATCCAGCCGGTAATTTCCAGGATGTCCTATGGGACTGCTGGGGTTCTTCCTCTTCTGCGAGACTGGAGAAGGCCATTGGATGGATGCTTTTTTGGTTCGAGCGTTGGAGAGCGTTCGCTGCCTGATCCGATTTCCTTTGGAGGTGGGGGCCGGTGTCGGGAGGAGGGGGGAGTTGCGTTGAGAGAAGGAAGGTGCGCATGGCTACGACGGTTTCTAAGCAGAAGCTAGAATGAGTGACGTAGCTGCACGGACAGAGGCGAGAGCTCTGCGGTGACATAAGCGGCACTTCTGGAAATGCAAATCATGCAATGTTGTTCCTGGGCGCATCTACGCGATGCGTCATAACGTGGCAAGCGGCGCCGTGTCGTTTTTTTCAAAAGAAAGCGACCAGACGGACCCTAACGACAGCGCATTGCCAGATCGGCAATATGGGGCGGGCAGATTGTCCTGGCCAATGGGAACTGTTGCTCTGCAAGAAGCTGAAGCTTCCAGAAAGGAGAACAGGCATGAGGCTTGAGAACCCGGCAAGCGCGTGGGGCGAAGCGCGATCTCAGATCTCTCAGATCGCGCCTAAACTCGATCTGACCAGAAACTGCCCCCTGTACGGCCGACCGACAGGGGAGGTGTGCGATACGCGAGGGCCCGGCACGACGCTTGAAGGTTTCGGATTCGGATCTCATCAGTCGTGCTGTTGCAGCGTTGCGCCGACGGCAGGTGAACATTGCCCCTGTCCACTCCCTCGGGAGCGCACGCATGATGGGGTAGGAACAAAGCGACGGTGAGGGCAGTGCAGGCCTCCATCGTCTGCGGGCTGCGTGGGTGGGTTCTGGGCGCAATCGTGAGCTTTGGGAAAGCTGCTGCGCATTATCCAAGTTTCCTGCCCACCGCGAACACGGTCGATCGAGATCGAAGCCATGGTCATCGGAGGGGGGCGCGGCTGCGGTGGGGAAGGTAGGAGCTTGGGCTCTTTGGAAACCTATGCAGGCTAAACACTCGGAAACCTACGCTACCTAGGTTCGTCGTGAGCTCTTCTCGGCACGGGCTGGCTTCCATCTGTCACGGCAGCAGAAAGGGAGGCGGGCGGCTACGTAGGTCTGGCGTGGCGCTCTGCAGGAGACGCTGGTTCGGTCGACTCGCGAACCCCAGGGACGACGATGCCCGTCCTCCGCGGACCTGGTCTCTCTCCAGCATCGACAGTTTGGCGTAGTGTTTTAGTCAGGACTCGGGCAAAGTCGCGGGCGCTCTGGCCGGGCAACGGCTGTGGACACACAAAAGCTCTCTGACGCAGGCGCCTCGTTGATCGGGGATTGGCGTGGCACAAGATGCTAGCGCAGTGTGATGATCGAGCAGTATGCGTCGTTTCGTCGAGGCTACTCGACAGCAACGCCAGCCGAGGCATGCCACAGGCTTTGAAGGCGTCGAGGGCTAGCCCTTTCTGTCCGGCATCAAAGCTCCTCCCCCTCCCAGCTTGTCGCCGACCCGCGCGACAACGCTGGGACGGCTTTGCGGAGCAGCAAGAGAGGCCGCTGAATGGACGCGAGCGGCGCCCTCCCGCTGCAAGGTCCTTTTATCAATGGCCTGCCCACGGCCCCCGAATTTCCATTCTCTCTGCCACCAGACTCCATCGTCCAGTGTCCCAACCAGCCTCGCTGCCCCGTCAGCCCTTATTTTTTTTTTTTTTTGCTTCTTCTCTTGTTATTAGACAAGACAGCTGCGGGTAGTTCGACGCCCCAGCTCGCCTCCGAAGCCGAAGCAGCAACCCCGAAGCCAGGGCACAGCAACAACGCAGCCAAATCACCACCTACTTTGGTTCTGCTCCAGCATCCAGGCGCTGAAAAGCATTTGCTGCCTTGTCGCGTGTACCCCCGTTTCGATCCGCATTCTTCAGCTCGGGCCACCGTCAGGCAACGCCCACGGCTTTGTCATTCGCAACCCGCCTCCAAGACGCCCCCTCCCCGATCGCTTGCCCGCGATCGCCAGCCCCCAGTAGCCGCCGCGATCCGCATCGCGCTCGACTGCGGCATCACCAGCGCGCCGACGTCCGATTGCCAGGCGTGTGCTGCTGCTGTCTCAATCGGGGCTCGTTGCGCCTGTGCCCTGGCTTCGGAAGCAGTGAGCGTCTTAGCTCTTAGCCCGTAGCTCCAGCGCTCCAGCCATTCGGCCCATTGTTAGCCAGCTCCGCCCAGCACACCCGCCCCAGGCCCCGTTGCCACTTTTCCCCGCGCACGGCATTGCTGCCCTCTTTCGCACCCTTCGTCGCGTTGCGCGCTCTCGTCGTCGCCGCTTGCTGCACTTTACTGTTGCTGCTGCTACTGCTGCTGCTGTTGTCGTCGCCGTCGATTGAGCGTCGTGTTGGTCGGCATCTCACCTGTGCGCGCCCAAGCTCCCAGCTTTGCCCCACCCCACGCATTCGCCACTGCCGCCGAAGCCCCACGCCTCCCGAATCATGCCAGCTGACCGCCGAGCAACCTTTCCTACGGTGAAGCCTGTCAAGACAGAGCGCACCCACGAGGAGAACCAGGAACGGTATGTTGAATGCCTTGTCCTCCACACGTCCATCCATTGATCCATTCCATTCCATCCCATCCATCGTGCCCTACCACCGTGCCCTGCTGTTGCCGACTGTGTGTGCTGACTTGCCTGCAGTGCCTACATTGCTGCGTCGCGTCGAAGTGACCGCAGCCTCGAGGCACGCATAGAGTCTGCCCGTCGCGCTTCTGAGATCCACAAGAAGCGGACAGGCCGTGCCCTGCGTGTCACCGAGCAAGATGTCGTCAACGAGGAAATGTACGAAGAGGAGGACGATGACCTGCCCACCCAGTACCAGCGCCTCAACGCGCACCTGCAGACCTCGTCGTGGCTCTTCAACCGGAAGCTTCACGACTACATTGCGACCCAGCACGGCGTCAGGAACATGTTCCTCCAGCAGCAGTTTCCTGGTCATCAGATGCAGCCCTATGCTCCTCCGTTCCAGTCGACGCCTGGCCAGGTACCCATGATGAACCCGTCCATGCTTCCGCCCCAAGCCTTCAGTTCCGCTGCGCATGACTTCACCCAGCCCTCGCAGCCCTTCAGCCCGTCAGCTTTCCCAAACCAACACCAAGGTTACCGGCATGCCCCGTACAACATCCCGCAACGCCCACAACCGCACCAGCGCTCGGCTTCCATCTCCACCACGCTTGGCATGACCGACTTCGCGCCTGTACATCAGTCCACCTCGAATGTCACCACTCCGCAAGGGGAAGCCAACAGACGGCTGTCGTTGCCGCCACACGGTGTCGAAGCCGCTGCTGCCCAGTACACCGCCGACGGCCAAATCCGTCCACCGCTATCACGAACCTCGACGGCTCAAAGTATTCAGCAGCAGCCTGCATCGCCTCAGCATGCGCCTGCCCGCACACCATCGACCTCGTCATCAGGCCATGCGACCCCTCGCTCCAAGTCCGAACACACGTCTCCGACGTCTTTTCAGTTTGCCACGTTTCCGTTCAATACAAGTTCACAAGTTCTTGACATGAATCCTTTGTCCATGTCTCTACCTCCCGAGTCTCAGCAGCTGGTTGGTTCTGCCCTCGACCCGAGTGATCCGCGCACCTCTCTCTTCATGTCTGGCAGCGAAAATTTGCCGCAGCCCTTCACGGGTACCTACACCTACAATCCTAATCTGTCACCAAAGTCTTCTCGCACAGGTCCTTCAACGTTTTCGCCCATGGCATCTGGCATATCCTCCCACGGCATCACGCAAACCCTTGCACCGGAACAATCAATCAAGCTTGAAGCCACGGTCGACAACGCTACATCTACAACCCCATCGTCAGGCATGTCGGATAGTCTCTACACACCACAGTCGCTCTTTACGCCCAGCTTTGAATACGCTAATTTCTTCGATAATTATCCGGCCCCCGACGGGAATCGCAATACCAGCGATGCTGCTCTTGCAGAGCCCTTCGAAGACAATTCTTTTGTAAACTGGGATCAATAACTGATCGTGTACTTTCTTGATCCTTGGCGCATCCCCGGAAAGCATTGCGTTTTTGGGTCATGATACCAAGGTGGCGTTCGGCGTTCAGGCATTTGTCTTGTACGTCGGTTCAGGAGGCTGTCACGCAAAAAAGGGTGGCCCGTTGGACATCAGCGCAGTGATGCCGCACATCTCAACCTAGGAGATTAGCTAGGCAAGTTTAGTTCTATCAATCATTGCGCAAGCAAAATGCCTGTGCTACAGCTCCCGTGAATAGGATTACGGAGTAACGAACTTTGGGAGGATACATCATGTGGAATCGTACGGCGCAACACTAAAAGTAACAAGGCTTTTTCGAAAGTGGCGTTTGATTTGGCCTTCGTGGCCTCTCTCCCCCCAACCGCGCATGTAAGTTAAGGTCAGACATGTAATGAATCATCAAGAAATTCGTACCAGCAATATAATTTTTCCGGCAATCTATTCTCCGGATATCGCATAGTATTTTTGTTGTATGTGCGGTGCCTGGTTGAGAAGGATCCTTTCCTTGTGCCTGCCTCATGGCTTCGTCACGGTGAATCACTTCCTGGTGCTTCAGTCACTACTCGGAGATTACAGACGGACGGATGTGATAGGCTTCCCTGTACCGTGACGCCCGGCTTCACGGACGGACCATGAAATCAGTGCGACGTTACTTTAGGGGCTTGGAACGATTCACGCGGACGATGTCTAACTACGTCCGATCCCAGTTTCCAGACCCGTGCACATATGCATGTTGAAATCATCGCGGTAAGGTGCCGAGTCGGGCGTGTCACAAACGTGGTCGTCGCTGCTGAACATAGATTAGAACCCTGGTCTTGTCTTCCCACCCTCGGATTCTCGTCCTCTTCCTCTAGGCCACCAACATCTTTCCATAGCAACGCAGACCGCTCCAGCCTTTATCGCCCGTCTACAATGAGTGCTCGTACGACTATCATGTTATGCACCCTCTCATTTCGCTGTTCGGAAAAAAGAAGCTCCAGGAGGCGGGACCTCCCACAAATCATCAACCGCTGAGAACCTCTTCTAGGGCATCCTTCACAGGTGCCGAGCAGGATAGCCTTTTGAAGTCTCGTCAGGCGCTTTCAAAAATTCAAGATTTCAAGAATGACAGCGCGGATGGCAATGTCTCCCACTTGCTGTAGCCTAGCCGAGTTCTTCGGTCCTCGTCGTTGCATGTGCGGTCGGGTGACACCAGGTGGAGCTCTTTGTAACAAGTATCATTGCAACACCCCATCGCACAACCAGCCGATCTCTTGAAACACCGGTCCTTGTCTGCCGGTCGTCATTTTGACAGACGATAGCCACACTCCGCCCTGACTGTCCCAGACACTACTGGGCAGACAATGATCATGCTTTGTAGTCATAGACGCACCCAGCGCCAGTCATACCGTCATTTTTTCCCATGGGCAGCTTTTCGCGCCTTATGGAGCACCTGTCAGAGGCGTCTGTCAGTCTGTCGTTGTCAGTCGACTTTGGATACTTCGTGCCACGGCGACCAAATGACTGGGAACCAAACCCATCTAGATGCGACATGTTGCGGGAATCTACATACAACTCGAGCCACCTCCATTGAGTTGAATTACAACAATACTTTGCCCGGACGATCGAGTTTATGGATCCCGCCAATCCAAAACGCGAACAAGCCTGGCCATTTCAATAGTTTACATCGACATCGCACCGGTTTGATGTTGCCCCCGCTGAGCTGCGTTACAGGTGGCTGAATGAGGTGATTTAATGCTACGTCTGCTCGATAGCTGTTTGGTTTCCACCATGCTTTTCACGTCCGAAGTCGGGAAGAACCGTCTTCGTTGCACTGTCAGTCCAGCAGGATATGCGCGCTGGAAACCTAGATGCGGCTCCGATGCGAGATTGACTGCACGTTTACCTGTCTGTTGCCGTTGCAATCAAGTCTCTCCGCTTGGCTAAGCATACGCAAGTTCCCGGCCGACTGCGCCCAACCGACTTCGGGCTCGATATGAATGGCCAGATGCACAGCTTGATATGCAACATGGTCGGGTAAGTCGATGAAGGGTAGTACCCTCCCGATGCGTTGTTCTTGTGTATATTGCTGTGGACAGTACCAACATTGCAGTGTGATCCTCATCAATCCCCTGGATCATCCGACATGGTGCTACGCAAATGATAATCATATAAACACTAAGACGCACACCATACAAAGCCTGCCTTCGTATTCCAAGTGCGTCTCGTTCGAGACATCCTTTCGTTTACATCTCGTTCTTTTCGTAGTTGTAGGATTAGAAGGCGAACCTCCTCAGCCGCTCATCATGAAAATCGCTTGTATTTTCTCGCTGACTGCGGCATTGGCAATTGCCTCTGCAGACACTTTGCCATGTAAGTTTTCAGTATAAATCTTATACTAGTTATTCTCCTTCAGCATTACAGACAACTTAACCACCTCGTTATAGCCTGAGTATGGGCGACCACCACTAACTTGATATGAATCCGTCTAGATCACATTCCGAAAAATCTCTACCGAAAAGGAAATCATGCGACGACTTTCTCTTCGCTTCCAACACCATCTTACAGCACTAGCGCTTCCGAGCCATGTGAAGAGACTTCGAAGCTGACGAGCGGCACACTCTCTACTGGTCCATCTACTTTGACGACATCGAGCTTGTCGCTCAGCACGGGTACTTCTGTGTCTCCCACCACCTTTTTCAATACCACGTCCACGCTGTCATCGTCTTCGTTGTCAACACTCACCAATAACACTACGCCGTCAACTACTGCCAGCTTTTCCTCCCAGACCGGACCAATCACATGCTTCCGCGACGCTTTTAGCCGCTACACTTGCATTCCGAAGACTTCTACAGCAGGGTCGTCCGTAACTAGCGCTAATTCAACTACCAGAGGAACAGGAACCGGAATCAGCAGCACATCCTTCACGGGAACAGCACCCGTGACATCCTATACCTCCGAGACAGGACCTCCATGGACAAACACTAGCACACCTTGCACCGAGGAATCTACGACCAGCACCAGCATCACTTCGGGCACCGGCGTCTCTTCAACTTCAACCTCGTTGTCTAGTAGCAGCGCCTTTAACACAACATCGTCTTCTGCTACGTCTGCCAACTTTACCGTAAGCTCGACCACCACTCTGACTAGCGCCAGCAGCACATTAACATGGAGCTCGAAGACCAGCTGGTCCAACTCGTCAACAATCGTCCCTCCCACTTCCTTCTCATCTGCCAACTCATCGTTACCCTACTCGACGAACGCTCCAACGACGAACATCACGTCGTCGACTGAAACTTTTGCAACTACCACGACCTGGAGTAACACAACGACGTTTGCATCAACGGTGAGTACGACCGCTAGGACCACGAGCTGGAGAAATACGACATCGCCGGTTTCCACATCAAGCACTCAGACTCCGTGCAACTCCACAGTTACACCCAGTCCAGTGACAACGTCGAAATGCAACTCGACGTCTACATGTAAGTCTTTCCTCAGCATTCTTGTGTATCTTCGCACGTTGAAAATGCAGTCTTTGCTGACCACCATCCGTTTTACAGCTACTTACTTCGACACCTTTGAAGCTGAAGCCACCACCTTCTCGAGCCTGCCCTCTCTCCCTCCCTATGGCTATGGAACGACGTCTAGCTCATCTACAGACTCATCCGTTTCCTCAACTTCGAGCACGGACGCATCGTCTGCTTCAATAAACAGCACTACGGCGTCCTCTTCCACCTTCTACCCATCATCTTCATCCACACCATCCTCGTTCTCCACATCTACAGATACGCTTACTACCACGGAGACAATCACCTCAGTGACTCCATCTCCTGCTTCGTCTTCATCGCTGACGACGACTCTGTCGAATTTTACCACGGCTTCGTCAACGTCAAGCTCTGAGAGCGCTTCGTCGTCATCAACGGTCACTTCAGAGTCTTCATCTAGCACGACTGCTGCTTCAAGCTCGAGCGCTTCGAGCGCTTCGAGCATCAGTAGCACGAGTGAGACTACAATCCCTCCGCCGTTCACCACGGAGTCCTCGTCATCGATCTCAAGTGTCACGACAGAATCGTCAAGCTCTAGTCCCACGGTATCATCCACCTCAGCTAGTTCAGCAACAGAGTCGTCTTCGTCAAGCCTTAGCTCGAGCACGACGGAGATACCCACCACCTTCTCTTCCACATCAGACAGCTTGACAACGGAATCATCTTCATCCACAAGTTCAGATTCAAGTTCGGCGCCCTTACCGTCCACATCGGTCACTACCACTACCGACTCTACATCGTCTTTGTCCAGCGAAACGTCGATCAGCTACACAACTCCCACATCATCTTCCTCATCTAGCTTGAGCTTTAACACCACGGAGATACCCACGACATTCTCCTCGACATCGGCTAGCTCGACCACGCAAATCTTGTCCTCGTCTTCATCTTCTAGCCTGACCTCGAGCTCAAGCATAACGGAAATCTCATCTTCATCAACCTCAAGCCTCACTTCCACGACAGAGTCCACATCCACCGAAACCACTACACTCTCAAGCACTACTGAGAGTAGCGCTATCTCCTCGAGCTCCAGTGCCACGACCCTCACCATCCCAACCCTAACGTCCACATCCGGCACCATAACAACAGAAGCCACCACCTTCTCGTCTCTGCCCTCGTCTAGTGCCACAATAACCACAGAGGGTACCTTCATCTCTTCGGATAGGCCCGCCGAGGCGAGCAGCGAGTACGCCCCGACCTCGGGCTACGTCACGTACAGTGTCGAGTCGAGCTCCGGAGCGACGGACGGCACTACGTTCTCCAGCGCTTCGTCCACCTTTACGCCATCGACGTTCGAGACGAGCACGACCAAGGGTGGCGGTTACTCGTATGCGCCGGCGCAGTCGACGTATACTTTCGATGCGGGGGAGGCGAGGAAGGGTATGGTGAGTTTGATACCTTGAGTTCACATCGATGGTTTAGATGGCTGACTGTGACAGATGGGGTTGCGGTCCGGTTAGGCTAATTAGGACATGATGTCGTTGGCACGATGATGCAGATGTTGGATGCCAGCGATGGCAGAGGGGTGGTGGAGATGGTGGCGGCGACGCAATGCATAACGGCGTCTTACAAAACATTGGCGTGTTGTTTCAGTATATCTTCTACTTCGCTTCTCTTCGGTCTTTGCTCAGCGACGCCTTTCCTTTCCTGTCCTTTGTAATGCTTCGCTTCGTTGCTGTCTTGCTCGTCATGACGGCCCCCTTTGATCTTTTTGGTTGCTCTTCCGAAAAGTAGTCGACAAATGGTATCATATTTTGTATCAACCATCCTTCATTCCTCACTCCAAGTGAATTACACACTACGTCATACTCTCCGCCATGAAGAGCGCGCATCTCACTTCATCGCCTCGACCGCCCTCTCGACCGCCCTCCACGCCTGCGGCCTCATGATCCCTCCAACCCACCAATTGCCCTGCCCATCCGCCCCGTACAACTCCCGAGTTCCTCAGCGGGATCCCATTCGCCGTCGCATTAGGCATGACATAGCTGGGCTTCGCGACCTTGCCCTCTGCGCGCCCATCACCACCTCCCACCACGGCCCCGGTGAAGTCCACGTCGAACATGCGCGCCTTGTGCCAGTTCGAGAAGGCACTGATCTGCATGTCGCCCTGGCCGTAGACGGGCGAGTACCCGGACTTTGCCTCCCCGGCGCGCTGCAGGGCGAACTTGGCCTCGATCTGCGGGCGCGTGGCCTGGCGCACGAGGTCGGAGCGCAGACGGGCGGCGAGCACGCCGAGCGGCAGGCTCAGCATCTCGCGCAGCGTGAAGAAGGTGTGGATGGCCGAGACGCAGTTGCCAATATACGCTTTGCCCCTCGGGAGCAGCGTCGGCGCCGTGGACGTGAAGAGCGGCCGCATGTTGAAGACGTTGAGGATTTGGATGGTGTGGGTGGGGCTCGCGGAGGGGGTCGTGGGCAGGCACGAGGTCATGAGCCGGTTCCACCATGCGCAGAGGATGTCGCCATCGGAGAGGAAAGGTTTGGGATGCTTGGGGTCCGACGTGTCCATTACGATTGTGCCGGGGGGCATCGAGGCCAGGTCTGCGAGGGCGGAGGCGCGGAGCTTCGCGAAGAAGGCCGGTGGGAGGATCACGTAGTGGGCTTCTTCGGTGCGGTGCATGATGACTTCCCACATCATGTTGAAGACGAACTTGAAGAAGGACCAGCCCGTCACTTCTTGGCCTTTGAGCACGTATTCCTCTTCTGCGACGTCGGCGTTGAGCTTGGAGTCTGTCCCGAGCGTGGCCAGGGGGTCGGAGAGTTCGCCGTGGAAGTCGGGGACGTCTTGCTCGCGGCCTTCGAGCGTGGCTGTCCATGCTGCGAAGAGCATTTGGCGGCTCGTTGCGTCTAGCAGAGTGTGCACCCAGGTCAGCGAGACGAGCGTTGCGTCAACAAAGGACACGACGTGTAGGCATAGCTGCGCGCGATCTGTGTATAGCCATTCCTTTATGTTTGTGGGGCTGTCCTTGGGCATGAAGAGCGAGCGAAACTCCTTTGTATTGGGAGAGACTACTATGGAGCCATCTGCGCGTGGTAGTCTGGAGCCGATCGGGTGCTCGGAGAGGGATATATCGTGCTTCGCGTGCGAGAAGTTGATAGCCCGTCGTTCTTTGGTGTATGTGGAAGGTATATGGTATTCGTATTTGCCGGCTTCCTGGTGTGTGTCAACTCGTCGTCGTGTAGTTGAAACGATCTTGTTCGCGTACATTAATGCGTATCCTCGCTCCTAGTTTTCTCCACCCCGGCTTCTCTAATAACTTTTCCAGCGCACCCACAAGCTTCTCAACGTCTAGTACATGGTCGAATTGCATAGAGAAATCCATTACAATCCCGGCATTGGTTTTCGTGCCCTATCATGTGGGTACAGAGTCAGTGTAAGCCAAGAAATGGGGACTGGTACATTGTCAATTTCTCGTCTCAGCGAAGAAAGATACTCTCTTTTCTTTTCGAAAAGGCGTATCCACTTTGTATCTGGGCTTTTGCTTACGTCCAAGTAATGTAGTGGGACTATTGTGTCTGTAGGCACGCGCTGGGGCGTGACCGTACTGTTCTTCAGCCAGTTAAACAGGAAGGCCATTGTCGTAGTTGTAGACCGAGCGAATGAAGGAGTCTATATGTCAAGTAAAACTTAAGGGAGGGGGAAGGGCGATAGAAGTCTTCACCCCACTGTGATTGTACGACTCGTATTGAAGTGTGGCACGGTCCTAAGCCAAGCCAACCGCGTTGCGAAGTGCTGACAGCGATCCATATCAGGCTACGTCAGGAGCGCGAGAGTAAGATTGCTTTTGCGGTTTCCAACCTTGTCGCAGGACCAACGCTTACGCGGAAGTGGTGGTAGCTAATCGCGCCTGGATCACGCATTGCTATGCCATGGTATAATGAGTCGCCTTAAGCTATGTCTGTGAGTGAAATAGCTTGTAGGATGTATGGAATACGAGTTGAGACATATCTGTTAGTTGCTTTCTCTCAGCAAATTGTGCCGATTTTGGCAAATGGGGTGTGGCAGAGGGAGGTCATCGATCAAAGTCACCATGCTAGAGCTGGACTAGCTTGAACAGGGTACCATGTCTCTAAGCGTAACGCGCCATCAACACCAAAATCTCGCGCAGCTTTGAGGCTGTAAAACTTATGATAATAGCTACTATCATAGAACTTTTTAGTAGAGAGCTCTATAAGGCTTAAGATTTGATTCTAGTTATAAAAACTGTAGGAAGTTTGTTATATTTTATAATTAAAAGATCCTCTAAGATTTTATAATCCAATAAATACAATTATGGTCTTGATAGGGTCTATACTAGCTGAGAAAGTTAGTATCAAAAAAGGTAACGCGTTGTATTGAGATGGCGCGTTACGACGTGGGGCGCGTTACGCCAAGAGACACTGTAGCCATCCGAGTCGCTTGAGGCATGTCACCCCTGCCAGCACGTAAAGTCGTACGAAGGCATTTCTAAACATTATGATGCAAGATACTACTGACGATGAACTCCTCATCCAATGCTCATCCCAGCATTTATAGTGTCCTGTCGCTCCAGTGCTGCCCAGGCATGACCCACACAGCCTCTTCCTTTGAGGCAGTGAAGCTCAAGTGCAAGGCACTGCCTTGATACGAATGGAGGCATTGCCTCACCGACCACAATCGCTCCCGAATTTATTCAACCGAGATACCTCTTGAGACAGATTCTTCTATCCGTCCATCTAGACTAACTACGAAGTTACGATGCCTGATTTCACCGCATATTCGTTTCTTAAAGAGAGCATCATCGGTACGGTACCAGGACTCCCTACCGTCTCACCATAACTCATACGTTTCAGCCAATGCTCAAGTTCTCTACGGTCCTCAAAACACGTATGACGTTGTCGGCTCCTACCTCACCAAAGCCATCCTAGTTGCCTATAGCACCGGGCCCGATGGCAGCATTGAGGGCGTGATTAAGCAGATAATGAATACAGTCACGAACAAAGGATATAACTCAGAGTTAGCACTCAAGGCACTGCATGATGATATTGCTCACCAAGTCGGTGTGAAGTTGAGTAAGTAGTACTAGCTCTCTTTCATTACAGTCGAGTGTAGAACTGATCATGTCTTTAGGAGATATGCAGAATGGCGATGTATTCATAAGAATAGATCCCGGGAAGACCACAACAGGATCGAAAACTGAGACCAACAGCATCAAGTCGGATGTCGACTGGGATGCACAAACAATCCGAGCCGCATAGATGCTTTTGCATAGAATATAGATGATAATGATTACAACACCAATGATGTTCAGAAAAAAAATACAATCGGATACACACCTAGGAATAAGACATGAACATACGTAAAGCAACACCGAAAAGCAATACTGGTATCCTAATCCATCAATCCTGCCCGTCTCCTACTTCCAAGTCAAACCTTGTTTCTACTGTCGGCATGAAAAGCCTTGAAGATGTCATGGCACTACATAGTAGTAAATTCTCGTATCCTACTATAGGCTTGTAACTATAGCAGCTTCATAACGCCCAGTCACGCGTTCTTGTCTCATTGTATCACGGAATGAACTCACACGCCCTTATATTAGAGCGGCTCTTGCTTATAGGCGCAAATTTTATTCTCGTTTCTCGGATTCAACTTGTACCTTCGACGGTTCTTTCTTAGGGGTTAGCTGAGCTATCTTGGAACACGCGTTTTTAGGACATACTTGTAAGGGGCTTGGCCACTGAGAGCGGATTTGCCATGTAGAATACAAATTAATTTGATGAGGAACTTTCGGGGCTCCCGTACTAATCACCCAATATATCTCCTGAGCTTTGACCCTCGGGTACTTCGAGCACTTCTGTCGAGGGTTCCTTAGGGGTTACCCCCGCACAATACTCATCATCTCCACTGTTGCGAGGGGTCTACGTCAGCGTATTTTCCGTGAATACATGGAGGCTGGCTTTACCTATCTGATTCAAAATCTATCTTGGGTTTCTTGACCTTGGCCTTATCACGCGCATCAGTCTTGTCCTCCGCAGAGGCCTTTTTCTTCTTCTTTTTCTTCTTCTCCAAAGGCGAAGATGACTTGACTTTCTCTTTCGGAGTCGATTTACCCACACGCCCAGATTGGACCTTCTTATCATCGGTCTTGGGGGAAGTCTTTTTGCGGCCACTGTTCGCAGTAGCAGCAGGTGCTTCAGCTTTGTTGGACTTGTCCTTAGCAGCAGCAGTCTCCTCAGAATTCTTAACTTCACGCTTGCCGTTTCGTGTTGCAGATTCTTGATCTGCAGAAGGTTTCTTTTGTGGAGACTTTTTTTTAGTAGATTCCTTGGGAGGGTGGCCTTCATCAATACTGCAATGAAAGCCTTGCGTTAGCACGTTCTTGTTCATGGAGACATGAACTCACTCAGTGTCATCTTTAGGCGGATGTTCATCCTTAAACACAGGCTTCTTCTTCTTCATCTTCTTTTTCTTCTTTTCGTTCTTCTTCGGCGTCTCCCCTTTCCTCTCCGTCGACCTTTTCTTCTTTACCACACCACCCTTCTTAACCTTAGTCGTCTTCTTCACAACTTTAGTAGGCCGAGGAGCACGAGGAGTGCGAGGAGCAACATCGATCTGCGCATATGTGGCAGCCGTCTCCCATGCAACACGTTCTAGTGCATTCTCATTGTATGAGGGAGGCGGCATTATGCTCTCCCGTAATGACCTCATCTCTGCTAGGTGTTGATTAAGATGGAGTGGTCTTCAATAGATGTGTGCTTGCAGGGCGCTTGTAGGCAGAACAAAAGACGCTCGTGGATTAAGAATCTGTCACAGGAGTCTGATCTGTGTTGGCAATGTGATGGATCAACTCTGCTCTTCTGCCATGGTAGGCCGTGTTAAATACTCTTATTGTCGTGCTCCGGATGCGGAAGTATGGAGCCAAACAAAGGAAGTCACAGAAAGTGAGCAATGTAGTGAGTTTTGCGCCAAAGAACTCGAGTCGCCTTTGTTCGTTCGACTGTGACAGAGCAAGGCAATATGTGCCGCGAGGCAGCATGCTCTTTGTGCATGCTAGTGAGCCACACGTAGCCTTTGAAGTGTTCGGAATTGTGGTACAGGGTTTTGCTGGGTCCCCGGAAGTTTATGGTCATGAGTTCAATCTTCATCAAATCTGCATTATAACTGAACGATGATTGAGGAGACCATCAATTGGTATGGGTATATAACTACGTAGAGGAACGCTGAACGCCAGAACGTCAAGTATATGCCGTTACGCATACTAGAAGACCGATGCCTAGAGACCTACTGATGAATATGTGACTTGCTGGAAGAACCATCATGTATAACCAATTCAGAAGACTGAATTCATCGCTGTTTCATAAGCGTGGGTATAAATAATCGTATCAAATAGTGTGGGAAATTCATGCGCCGAATGCGAATCTTCCAAGATTTAGTAACGGTTTGCGCGGTGAGCAGATGCTTTCTACATCGCTCGACTCCGGCACGAGTAGATCTTCGCTACCTTTGACCTCCAGCTCTCTGCAGGCTGTAGAGGGTTTAGCGGGAAGTTCCTCGCTGTCGCTGGCAGCAACCTCGACTTCAGCTTCAGTGACGGTCCAAGCGGAGGGCTCGATCAAGATATCGTCATCGTGGTCTGGCGAGACGTCCATAGTAGTTGATACGTTGTTCTTTTCGATAGAGGCAGGCTTGGCGAATGTGGCAAGTGTGGATGGCTCCGATCTTCGAGCAGGCAATGGTCTTTCTCTTCCCGCTGTAGTCAAGTGTGACGACTTAGCTACTTCGTACGAGAATCTTGAGCGAAGATCCTTTAATTGTTTAGAGAGTGGTGCGCTAAAAATTGAATCCGGCTCAGGACTACCAAAAGATGTTGTAGGTGTAGCTACCCTAGAGTCTTGTGTTTCTTGTGACGCCCCCATTGTAGATTTAGACAGAATGGTCTCTTGGGAGTCGCTAGCTACACTAGAAACGAAGCTGTCCTTGAACACCTTCAACTTCTTCCTAGGAGAAGGAGCAGCTCTCTCCATGTCAACCAGTTCGGCCATAGCTTCCTGGATGGAATCATCGGAGTAGAGCTCGAAGTCTCTGCTTGATTTGTTTCTCTGATTTTTGTTCGAGCGGAGCGAAGGGCTTGGTTCGGCTATGGATGATGCGAAAAAGTGGCTGCGCGTGATTTCGCCGGCTTTGGTCTCTGGAGTAGCAGCCTCTGAATCAGAGCACAGCCGCGGTCGCTTGGAAGAATTCGGTACCGTTCGTCTTGATATAATCGAGTTGGAACTGACACGTCTGGTCGGCTGAGGCGCGGTATGAGCTCTTGAAATCTGCTGAGTTTGACCAGACTGAGCGTGAACTGCTTCCCATCCGGTATTGTTTCGTTGCTGTTCTAAGAGTGCTTGCTGACTAGGAGATGGAGTGAACAAATTGACGTCTAATTCGGCAAGGGGAGTTCGCTTCGCCTTGAAGAAAGAGTCGATTGGTCGTCCTTGCTTGCTAATGGGTGTCTGAGCAGCCGAGGAAATGGCTCGGTTGGGCTGGAGAGGCTTGCCACTTGGCTTAGTCTGTGATCGTAGGACAATAGGCTGTTTCGTGCGCGGGTGTAATTCGCCGCGTGCCACACCGTAAGCTAAATGGGATAGTACCTCTTCCCCAAGGAATGGCATTTGCGAGATGTCCACCTCGGAGCCGGGAGCCGTTAAATTGACCAATTGCTTTGAGATCGGACAGAAGACCCATGGGTAGAGGAACGTGTTTTCTGCTTGGTAGAAATCTGCCAGATAGCCGCTAGGGAACCTTGAACTTACCATCGAACTGGACAGCTTTCAAAAGTCGTTCGACGTTCTTGTGCTTTCGTAACATTCGATACGCAGTCTTCAAACCCATGCCACCGATTCCAGGGAGGTAGTCACAGCCGCTTAAAATAGCCATGCGCCTGAAGTCGGCGTCGCTCCAACCTACTAGGCTGATCTCTCTACACGCCGTAAAATGATTCCGGTTCACTTCGACGCATTCTCCGTATTTGTCGAGCTTCGTAATCAGACACCTGGCGCCAAAGACCAGAAGATCCGAGTCCTCGGACAGGATACCGTTGATAATACCCTTCCGTTCCAGGTAAGCCAGTTGTGAATCTGCTTCGTACGGAGCGACGACATATTGGATGTTGTGATGCTTCAGCTCCTCGATCAACATGCGAGCCATTTCCGGCGTAACATCCACCGACTTTTGAAGCTCCAAATGAGCCTGCGATGTCTTTCCAACTTTGAGCAGTTCCAAACCTAATCTTCTGCTCTCTTTCCGTTTCTCCCTTCTTTCCTTCTCTGTACCGGATTTGCTGGGCAGATTGTCGCCATCGAACACGAGATACGGGATGATGCCGAAGTGTATTAGCATGCGGACGCGGTTCATTGCAAAATCGACGAATCTACACCTGTAAGCTATTGACTGAATGACAAGTCTCAGTAGCTTACTTGCTTGTCGGCTTGTCCTGGGCCAATTCAATAGCACAGGCAGCTGTGCCGCGATGGAGCCAACCGTAGGCATCGACGCCAATGGTCTGTCCAGCGAACTTCTTGAGACTGCATGGTTTCTGAATTGACTTCAACAGGGGCAGGAGGCCTGCAGAAGGTCAGTAGGCAGATAGCACGGCCCTGTAGCTGTGTACCCACCGGAGATGCCCATTGTGTCCTGTGTCGGTGGCGCGTCGAAGCCCAAGTGGTGGTGGGGCTGTAGCTATCACAGCAACATGATCGGTCGCGCAGTCTCGGGTGGAAGGAGAGGAGTCGCTGCCGTTATTTTGCGTTCGGGTGGGAGGATGAGGGGACTGGAGACTCGACCGTGGAGGGTGACGCGTGAAGCTGGCTGGTACGCGCCTGCGCTAACGGCCCGATAGGGCTAGTGCCCTGTAGTCGACCATTGACGAAATTTTGAGCAAAGCCGGCAAATCTAGTCTGTGACCAACCACCAGAAAACACAAGACAATATGCCGAGCAACCGTCTAAGCAAGGTGCAGAAGCACATTAATAAGAAGAAGGGAAAGAATGTCGCTCTTCATGAAAATAGTCGGGACACACGCCGCCTGCAGAGTGCTGCTCAACGTGATGACAAACTCAACCGCTTGGCCGCAGTGAGAGAGAAACAGAATCGGCCTTATTGTATGTATTTCTATCAAATTGTAAAATGAATGGGCTAATTTATACAAAGTGCTTCGCATCAAGTCTTTCCAATCATATACTATGGAGCATGCATCTGCGCTGTCCATTTCCGACATCCAGGCCATGATTGAAGATTTCCTGGGTCGGGATGACGAAGAGCTAGCGAACCTGAAGTCGAGTCGTCGCGCTGGTAGACCGCCTTCTACGCGTGAGACGCTGCTGAAGCAAAACCAAGCCATGGAGCAAGGCGAATATGCTTCTGGATTTTGGGTCCCTGATCTCGAGAACGCCGACAATCTGCAGAAGCTCAAGGACTGGAGCGGCCAATGGTCAGGCCTCGCCACGCTCCAATTCGCTAGGATCTCGAAAGATGGAATCAAAAGAGAGTCGAGTTTCCCACCAAAAGGACTCTCGTGAATGCTCCTAGCGGGGCTATCGACCCATGCAGCAGTCTCGTATGACTCTATGCTTTCATTTCAACACTAGTGGTTACGAAGTTGGCTGAGCATTCTGCGAACTATGGCCTACCAGGAGGAATGAATTGCTGAGTCTTGCGCAAACTCCACGTGCAAGTTCCGGCTCTATCGTTCATCATTGGGTTTTGATATTTATTCAACGCGGTGCAACACACATATATGTGAAAGAGCATGGAGCTGGCGAACGACCATCCCGAACCTCACAGTCATTCGCACACAAGCTTCATAAGCTTCGTGTCCGCTTTGGCTATGTTGTCGGTAAATCGGGTTGAACTTGCAAGCGTGGTCTTGAAGGCATGCTCTATTGTGGGTATACATGATCGACCACACATGTCCCAGGGGTTGGAAGTATCGATTGTGTCATGTTACTTGGTACAGCCCAGAAATTTCAACGATTCTCGACATCTAATTCACTTCAGGCTCGCTCAGAGAAGCCGTAGAGAGGTTCGGGCATCTTTTCAACTAGGTGAACCTATATTTTGTTGGATTTTTTGTGCAACACGGCACTAGCAAAGAAAGCTCATGGAGATAGAGGTTGCGTCCTTAATTGATTTATCTTGAAAGAGCTCCAGAATCGTATGGGAATGCTCTCATAAATTATCCCCCCTCTTTCTTGAATCGGTCTTAGCCATTGTTTTGCGTTTAAAAAGGAAGCTGGCGATGTCTCATACACATGACTTAGTTCTTAGGGTGACGTCTTTCCATGAATCTCAGAAGCAATGGCGATACCAGGACTGGTGGCCCCCGAACATCTCCCAGGCGCCGATGTATATCTATACGAGGTGGAGAGCAGCCACCAAATTTTAGAGAGGATGTCTATGCTTTCAAGGTGAGCGCAAGGTCCAGTAATTCGTGGATTCATAAAGGAGCTATCTCAGACAAATGCATGTTCCACGTAGGGAAATTGCTATACGGGACTATCAATGTAGGTATGGGGCGTGCCTAGTAAATGACATCGCTGCTATAGATCGAGTGGGCTGCGGAGCTGTGGTGGATGGCTTATACCTAAACAGGTTAGCGCGCATACCACATGGCAGTTCCTTTTCGTGCCCATCCTTCCACCAAAGCCCCGCGCCTAATTCTCACACACTTCGATCAATCAACATGGATGCCGACCCAAAAAAAAGAAAAGCCGACCCAGATCAGCGGGACCAAGGCAGCAATAAGAAATTCAGAGTAAGCTCATATTGCTTTTGCGAGCCTAGGGCATCGGAGAGTTTCGCCTTAGCTTCAGCATACCTTTCTCGCCTTGCATCCCAAATGTTCCGTATACTAATTAAATCCGTAGGGCAAACCAAAATGGAACCATCCTCGAAATCAAGCTGCCGAGGCTAAGGGGATTCAGCCCGGCGATGTAGGCATATGGGTAACATGCGCCATGAATAAAGAAGCTGCATCGGTCGCAGACCTACGTCATCTATTCGAGAAGGTGGGTTACATGCTGCACCAATATGCGATCATTTTGTTTATTTGATTGAAATATTACTAAGAGATCCTCAGTATGCATCGCAGCTATACGAAGACAATCCAGCAACCCAAGCAGCTGAGGGAGAACAGTCTGGAGCAAGCGATGGCGACATTGAGAGTGAGATCCAGAGAGAAATTGAAGGAATTCGAAAGCCTAGTATTGAGCCTCTTTTCAAGAACGTCAGGCTGTCTGGAAATTGCTGTAAGCTCGCAGTCATAATCAGACCGAATAACAAAGTTGCTGAATGTACCGAGTGCTATTCTTCAAGACTCGCTCACCCGTCGAGCCTGTCTCATTCATCCACAAGATTTGTCAGGACGCCGCGGAAGGTGTTGAGCATCAGCGTTGCCGCTTCGTGAAAAGGCTGACGCCACTATCGGCGATCGGGAAAGCCACAGCAAAAGGTCTGGAGGATGTTGCTGCGGAAGTTCTCGCCCCACACTTTCACGCACCTGATCAGGCTGGGAAAAAAGTAAGTCTTCCGCTGTTCGATATGCAAGCCTAAAAGAAAGATGCGTGTTTGCGTGTTCCTTGACGCAGCTGGTTTCAGGGTTTATTGATCAACTGCGCAGTTTGCAATTCGAGTATCAATCCGAAATAATAAACAAATTACACGAGATGAGGTCATCCAGAAGGTCGCATCTGTCGTGGGCAAGGGTCATAGGGTCGATCTATCGGGATACGATCTCCTCATCCTTGTGGATATCTACCAGGTATGAACCATCACACGTGCTTTAAACGCGTTCTCCTTCGTCCTATTATTCGTAGGCACTGACGGACGATAGAGTATTGTAGGCATGAGCGTGGTTGGCTCAGACTATGATAAGCTCAAGAAATACAATCTAGCGGAATTACGCGACACTACTATCTCCAAAGACTAGAAAGGGGAGGTCTCAGAGCCCTAGACTGAAATGAAATATCAGCTAAGTCTTCAGTTGTTGCACGGTGGAAGTCCCCGGGGCTTACAATCCGTTTCCGCCTGAGTGACCTGAAAGCAGAAAAGCCGCGGTAGGAGGTATTGCAGGCTGTGGGGGCGGTCGTACATAGAGATCTAGACCTATACGATACGACACGACAAAACCACAAACGATTCCAGGGAGTTGGCCCTACGTATTCACCGATTTCGTCTCCAGATGGGCGGGTTCTGCTAAGGCTTCCGTGGCGTCAAGGTATGTTATGAACACCGCTTGTTGCGTGCGTGACCAAGCGACGTGATCCGTGTTTTATCGGCTCAGCTCGAGGTGAAGTTGCGGTGAACAAGCCCCCGTTCGTCTACCCTGAATGTAAGCCTAGTTGTCAGCCTGGATGTTAGGCCGGGAGCTGATCTTTCGAACCCTCTGCGTTCGTGAATGAGCTTCAAATCCATCACTTCGAAGGTCATCTTGCCCTATATCGTCAGCAATATCTGTCAAGCGAGAGTTTTCTGCTCCTAGTAACATGGCTAACGGTTCCACCAATCAGTGTGCGCATTAACCGACAGCACAGGCGGCACGCTTATCCCTAAACAGGCGATCTTAGACGAACATGGATGCAGCCGCGCCATCACCTAGGGACGCCTCCTGCGTTCCTGTTCGAGATCCGTTTGCCTGGACCGCCGATCCGAATAGCGGTGCTTCTCGTCAAAGCCTGCCCAGCTGCATTACTTTTCAATTCGGTTTAGCCAGATCCCGACCTATTTCATACGCTAAGGTGTCGTGCGCAGTGTGGCTCTAATCAAGCATGCAGGCGCATGACGGAGTCCACAGAGCTGTCAACGCCAGAGACGTCGGCGATAGGCCCATGCCCATGTACTTTCATATACTCAATGCCTTCGGTTTTGCTCGGACTGTGAGATTCGATCCGCCCGTCTGACGCCTCTGACACCCTGAATGTTCTCTTGATCGCCGAATCGACTGGTTATGGGAATGAAGTTTCACCTAGAGCAGCTTCAACGCAGGTTGTATATCATTCGAATTTAACAGCGCGGCCTCAGCATGCACTCCTGACCAGCCACCCACTATTCAAACCCTTGCTCGTTTTCTTACATTGACCCTCGCTTCTATCACGTCTTTCGCTTCTTGTTCTCCAAGAATTTCCCAAAATGCATCTCCCTCCTCTAGACGTTGCTGTCTATCCTGTGATCTCTATGAATCACGGCAGACATGCCAGCAGATCGGCTCGGGCTTCATCAACAATCTCCAGCGCTTCCTCGTCGTCAGCAGCGTCATCTCCTACGTGTGCTCCAACGGCAGACTTTTCTGGTATCCAAAGAGCCATTCAAGGAGTCTTCCGTTCCACCAAGATTACTGTTCAACAAGCAGAACGCCTCCACGGACGACTCCACCAAGTCTATCTTGCGAAACTGGCCGACGGTAGCATATTTGTATTGAAGTGTCCGCCGCATGTGTCCACACGAGCTTTGCGGCACGAGAGGCATGGCTTGGAAACAGAGCGCAAGATACTGGAAACACTTCGCGAATATCGACAAGTACCAGTACCGGAGGTTTACAAGTACAAAGAGAATGGAGGAGTCCTTGGCTCGCCTTTTCTCCTCATGAGCTATATGCCTGGGAGGAAACTCTCAGATGTCCTCCCGTACCTCTCCACAAACGAACGAAATACGATCGACCGTACTTTGGGTACTTACGTTCGTGCTATCACGACGCTTGACTGTACGGCATTTGGTCTGACGCACAAGGTGTTCGCAAACAAGGGTACCAAGTCATGGCGAGAGGCATTCCGTACTCTTCTGGAGTCGGCACTACGCGATGCTGAGGACATGCTCGTGACCCTGCCATACGATAGTATTCGGTCTTGGATTGAACAACATATCCGCTGCCTGGACGATGTCCGGATTCCGTACATGGTCGCGATGAATGTTTGCGACCCACAGCAGGTTCTCGTGCATGAACAGACAAAGCAAGTCACTGGTTTAGTAGGCTTCTCGAACGTGATATGGGGAGATCCGCTCATGCTTGAGTGCATTGCAAATGGTAGCGATGCTTTCTTCGAGGGCTATGGAGAGCGGCCTCCACGTGCAGGAGCGCCCTATGCCAGACAATTAATGTAAGTCTCACAATTATGAGCAACGGACCAGATCTAACATTTTTAGATATGGCGTATACCGCGCGATCGTGCAGATAGCTTCGATTCATCACCGACCCCAAGTTGGCATCAATGACAATGATGCCCGTCGCTCATTGACATATGCACTCAACAGCCTCGCGGCACTGTAAGGCCCACTCAAACTATAGCCCTCACCTTTTCGATGGTCTAACAAAACTAAACAGGCAATACTAGACGAACATGGCCCCATACCATGGACAGCCTGGTGTTGTGTCATGTTGTCTTACCATCCTCACGCTTGCTAGAAATGTCGTTAGACCCTTTCTAGTTTCAATAAGCGAGTCTACTTCATATGTCCATATCACAAGGCAATGCTCGACCTTGCCTGCATACTCAGCTCACACAGCCGCTGAGAGCCATGTAATTGCTACGTTGGCGCCGCGGGGCTGTATCCTAGTTTGTGCGAACAAGAGTCTGCACATGCTCGAGCTTGTGTCATTCTTCCCGTCATCTTTGCATTTTTCTGCCTTCTTTATTATTCGCCTCTTTCTTTATCTGGGTTATTGTCCCTTCAATGAGCCATGTGTTTGTTTCCCCGGGATTTTCTTGGTGGTCAGGGTGTCATTCCTTTGGCGGTTCCGTACGTTGGGAGTATCACGGCACAAATCATTTCGGGAAATGTCTAGCGAGGCGCACGGGTAATGGATCTGAGATTTCAAATTCCAGGTAGCGAGTTACGGAAAGGAGTTACGGATCACGGTATACTGTCGCCAACAATGTACCAATTGCTCCATAACTTCATGCTACTGGCTCAGTAGCATGCATCTAACAATATGCAACTGATTGCGTCCATAGTATAAGCTCATGCAGTTCGGAACGTCCGATCACACTCATGATGCATGCACCATAGAACATACTTAAGGGGCGCTTATACAAAGCCTAGTGGTGACAGATGACAAGGTACCCTGAACGGCATTCAGCTCCGGAAACAAGACACCAATCTACATCCAGCACCGACCGTTTGCAAATCCCCAGTTTCTTGGTAAAGAATTGGTCAATTTATCTTCTGATGTTAGGTGCGATTCTGCAAGAGCAACGGCCGTTCGACTTCCTAGATGAAGTCACGTTGACACCTAGGTTCACGAGGTCTGCTCTTCCATAGCAGCCCTAAGCATCGCAACTAAAGCTCACTTTCGAAGCTACACGGTGTTAAGCGATTTACACGTCATCAACACCCACCTAACATTAATGCGACCCAAAATCCTCCACCTACTATGGTCATGCCGCAACAACATCCATACCACCCATACACTCCAATATCAAATTCACCTCTACCCATGCTGCATCGAATCCTTCTCGAACCCCTTCCTTCGCCTACCCCGACCTGTTCCCATCCTTTCCCGTCTCCAACATTCATCTTGCCACCCCCATCTAGCTAGCGTGGTTAACCTAAATGCTCCTTCGCTTACCCCTGCTTCTCATCCCACCAATCGCATGAAGCACAATCTTACCTCTTCGCCTACCCTTGTAATGATGCTTCCAGCATCGGGAATAGTGTGCGATGAGTGTTGACCGAAGCGAACGACATGTGGTTGTGCGCGCGGTAAACGGTTCTGTGACAAGTCATGGCGAGGTTACATGGGCGAGCGAGTAGGCGACGTTGAGGTAGGATCGTGTGAAGCTGATAGATCTGCGACGGTACGGCCGACATCCAATGCAGGCAGTAGTGCGGTTTAGAGGGTTCTGTAGGCGAGTAGGAGGGTTAGTGTAGGCGAGCAAAGAGGGCTGCATACAGGTCCAGATGCAGGCTGTCCACTGGCGGTGTGTTGGGAAATTGTTCGACGCCGCACACATCATGTTTCTTTAGGCGATGGAGTAGGCGATGGATGCGGCTGCATGCTTCCATCAGCTGAACTCCTGCTTATTAGACGACGGAGGGCAATTCCATATCTTGGGGGGCAGCTCCACGTAATCGCCGACTTCTGGGCCAGTATCATTCATTCTTCAGGGAACAACACGATCTTCAAGGTTGCCTTTCTCATATGGAAGGTAAGCAGGCAGCTTCAATTAGGATTTCCGCGATGATGCTGACAAGATCCACCTGTTGAACGAGCCGGACATCAAGCTGAGGCGATCGCCGACCACAATAGCTACGTGAATGACCCTAGCTCCTCCCCCTGCACTGCGCTCAGCGTACTACAGTCGAACATGTCCAAATCCAAAGAGCATCTACTTTCAAACCCCAAATAAGCAGCTGCAAAATCAATACCGTCGTAGCTTCGATCTACATTCTGACGCACACGAACAACGGAAGATCAGTGACCTCAGCTTACGATCGGCAGCAGAAGGTGTAAATAGCCTAATGGATGCTAGGCCTAAAACTTAGTTGCGGTTCCACTCCCGCTCCAAATAACTTAAATGCCATGTGGCACGGTTGCCCATATTATTGTCGGTTAGCTCCTATTGCTACTAGCTTACTAAAGTCTGCTTTTGACTAGCGACCATGTGATATTCTGTCTTTCCCATCCTGGACATGGGAGTCCCCGTGGACCTCAGGTCGAGACAATTTGATCATCGCTGGTCAAAGCTTTCCGTTCCTCGTAAACAATGATATTAGCAACTATCCAGCTCTCAGAAGTTTACGAAAGTGGACTGCAAGACTGAATTTCGAACTCTTTTCCTGCTCGCCCCAGGAGGTGTACCGGAGGAGATGGGGAGTAAAATGCATGATACGTCTGCTCGTAGTAAATGATGGCAGTATACATCTTTACTATTTTGGTGAGCAAATTATACGGATGACCAGAGCTGCTTTTATGTTAGTACGAAGAGCATGTTTAGGAAAAAAAGTCTCGCACATCACTACGATTGTCACATTTCAAGGTGATCAATACTTGATGAGCGCTATCAGGCGCTACTAGGCGCTGATAGGACCTATCATGTGACGCGGGGTTATATTATAGGGGAGCAGGCTGGTTTTGTCCAGCAGCGATTCGTCTACCCTACAATCTACTATTGATTCCCCGATGTCGATGCTACACTGCTATATTTGGTGACGTGACAACGATCGAATGCATATCTGATCGTTAATTATCCATGCTGGCCAATATAACACCATGCCCTTCTGAATGAACGATTTCACATTGAACTTTTGGGGTCCGCTATCAGTTTTGCGCGATCCTGAGATCAAAATCATATAGATCAATATTACACATCGATTCGAGCTTCATCTGTGAGCTCGAGCACACATGATCAGAGTGCAACACGTGAGCCTAGACCACAACGAAACATACGACAGTATTAATTTTCGCTCAATGTTATTAGTCAATCCTTTTTGAAACTCATTAGATCCGTCACCATCTCCATCCTCCCTCTATGGTACTACCACAGACATTATAGTATGATGCACATGACACCAGTAGCTAGCCCTAATGCAATCAACCACGTTCCCAAAGGACCAAGTAAAGCAGAGGTAGCTCGGCCTTGGCCATTGGCACCGCCACTGAATTCGGCAATACTGGATGAAGCCGTGGCCGAGGCTACGGTAGAAGCCTCACCTGTAGACTCCGTGGTCGATGGTCGCTGTCTGGTGCTTGTTGAGCTCTCCTCCTCGGATGATGAAGTCTGAGAGGGTAACGGGGGAAGCTCTGTCGCTGACTCAGGTGTGGGCAATGATGCGGTCACTGTGATAGCATCGAAAGATGACTGCGCATCGGCGCTGTTAGAGGCATAAACAGTGACGGTTGTGGTAGTAGTGACCTCGCTCGAGGTAGCTGTGCTTTGGGTGAGCGTTGGGACGTATATGTAATAGAATCGGTAATAATAGCTATAACAGCTGTCAGAAGATGACCTGAATAACAAGAATGCAGTGGCTTACTAGGTGATCGTGAAGGTGTAGTAAGCGTAAGAAACCCGAGAAACTGTTGTTGTAACAACTGGAGGAGGTGTGGTCTCTGGTGTTGAGCTTGTCTGTGAGGATGCAGCATCGGCAGTGGTTCCGGGGCTTCCTTCATCCGGAGTGCAAGCAAAACATGTCTCTCCAACTGGGCATGATCCTCCTCCCGAACAACAGTAGTATCCAGGTCGAGCGTAAGTTCCTAGGTCGCAACAGGTAGCGTCTTCGGGCGCAGAGTAAAGAAGTGAACAGCACTTGTTGCCCGCGGCCGCACAGTATGAGAGGGAGCCCACAGTTCCACAGAGCGTCTCTCCTGGATCGCCTAGAATGGACGGTCAATTGATGTTTCCAAACGGTAGCGTATCAACTTACAGGAGCCCTGTCGCTTATCCAGCGGAGAGGTATCACTACGCTTCACAAGTGCATCACCACGAGCAGCGCTTCCAAACAGAGCGAGCGCGCACACCAACTTAACGATCTTATAAGCCATTGCGAAATATCTAGTGTGATGAGAGTCGAAACACAACTCGCAAAACCTCATCAATCAGAGCAGCATCCTCATATTTAAGTTGAGCTTTCACTCTTTGCCCAGGCACGGCACACCAATACGAGATTGCAGCTAAAGGCATCGTGGTAAACCTTCTCAGCCCCCACCCAATCAGGCAGACTCCTCCAACCTCTAGCTTCTTAAAATTCCGCATTCTTCGTGTTCGCTGCCATTAGCGGTCACGTACCTCGTGTTAATTGTTTTGTTGTCTGCTCCGCCACCAGCGATGATAAGCCACATGGCGCTCAGTGACCAATTGCCTACCAACAGATGTGTGCATGATGATGTGCAGCCTCGTATCGCAACGCGCGCTGTGCCTGTTCCGTTTTAGCAGAACGATATTTCTCTATGATTAGAATTTACTTCCGATGTCATCGGAGATATTCCTGTTCCTGAAAGCATACGAGAGTGGAAAATTTATCCTCGGATTCGGAATGCGATATGCAAGACTTTTCCATGTACAGACCAGTTGCGCATGAGACCACTAGGCAATAATGAAGCCATATTTGGTATTCAATAAGCTGTCAAGTAGATCAGTTTTGTCGTGGCAGGCCAGGCAACGGAGGGCAGGCAAGATGGTGGTCTTGGTATTGGGCAGCGACGGCTGTGCACCGGTGAGTGCTTGCGGGGTTAGTTCTAGACCCCACAAGCTGCACTAAGTAACGTCGGACCCACAAGGACGTTGTAGGTGGCAGCGTGCCAAGGTATATACTTCTCTCCCGCTCCCAATCTCCTCGATTTCTTTCGCAATCTGTGACCGATCCTGAGAGCCTTGCATCTTTTCCGATCAAGAGTACTTCCGCAGCGGTTCTCAAGTACTCGTCATATCTTTCAACACCTTGCACAATGAACAGAACTTGAAAGTAATTCAAGGTGTAGATAAAATTATCTTAGGCTCGTCTTGTACCGACCACTGGGTTTCGTTGCTGCATTAAGTCTATTGATCTTCGTGTTACGCCCTCAGGTCTGTCCTTGGCTAATCTTCACAAGTTCATTGTTTTGTTACTCTCAATCGAAATTTGATTGTTCTGTCAGCTGATTTACCCCACAATTAATATAAGCATATAGTATGCGATGGCGCTTTCAAGATCGCGATGGAAAGATTGTTGATCATGTAGAGCTCGATCCTTCAGTTGAATAGTTGAGATAGACTAAAATTTGATGGAGGAACTGTACGATTATGCTATCTCTTTCGTTATTATTGTTATTAGGTCAACACCTTGCGTCAGCGATATCCTACGGCTCTCAGCGTCAAGAAGATTCTCAAAGTCTACGGGGCGTAACTTGCGTGCGTTGGACTTTAGTTTGTAACATAATCCATATTACCTAGGTACTCACATCCGACGGAATGATGGGTCCGCCACTTACACGCGATAACATTTATTTCACTACATGTCTGCGTAAAGTTGACTGAAGAGGGCATCGAGCCCATCTTTGTACAACATATTTGAATCAACCTTCCAATGCTCTCAGCTCTTCATTATCCAAGTATTTTCTGCCTACGATGATGCTCAATCTATCCTTATGGTTACCATTCCTGGTTAACATCATTTTCGCGCAGTACATTGGTACATACGAGGCGGAGATCCATCCACGATTGCTCATTAAGTCCTGTCCCCCAGGAGCACCATGCATAACTCTTAACACCTCCCTCGTCATGGACGAGCAATGGCGTTGGATCCACGAAAAAGACAATTACAGGAACTGTTATCAAGATAGCTACTGGAACACAACTCTTTGCCCTGACGGTGCTACCTGTGCAGAGAATTGCGCAATCGATGGTGCGACATACAAGCGCGTCTACGGCGTCACCACTTCGGGCTCGAATCTAAATTTGTCTTGGGTCACGAAGTTCGACTTTTCACAAAGTGTGGCGAGTAGGGTTTTTGTGCTAGACGAAGGGAGTGATGACAGATATAAGATGTGGAAGCTGTTGAACAGGGAGATCGCCTTTGATGTCGATGTTAGTCAGTTGCCATGTGGACTAAGTGGAAGTCTATATCTAGTGGGTATGGATGAAGATGGTGGTTTGGCAAGGTATAAGACCAATAAGGCGGGCGCAAGATATGGAACAGGATATTGTGATGCAAAATGTCCAAGAAACTTGAGGTTCGTTTCTGGAGAAGTATGTGTTGCGCTAATTATTTCCGTAACAATGCGGTCTCGTCAAGGTTATATTGACTGAGCATGCTCTAGGCGAACGTCGAAGAATGGGTACCAAATCCCATCAACGCCATTTTTCCCGGCACCGGAAAGTATGGCTCTTGCTGCCCTGAGATCGACATCTGGGAAGCAAACAGTATTTCTAACGCGCTGACCGCACACCCGTGCTCCGTGGAAAATCAAACGGGTTGCTCAGGTACATCGTGCACCTCTATTTGCGACAACAACGGCTGTGACTTCAACAGCTACCGCTTAGGCAATACATCTTTCTACGGTCCAAACAAAATCATCGATACTGCAAAGAAATTCACGGTGATAACACAGTTCCTAACGCACGACAACACTGATACGGGTACACTTATCGCAATCCGCAGGAAGTACATACAAAACGGTGCTCTAATTTCTAACAGCATGAGCGCCATCCCTTCGATTTCTCCCTCTTCTGACATTACTGAGTCTTTCTGTCGCCAGCAGAAAATCGCATTCGGCGAAAGAGATACTTTCAACGAGAATGGCGGCATGGACTCTGTGAGCAAAGCGATGGGTCGCGGAATGGTCCTTGTTTTCACTATCACGGAAGATCAGGATAGGCAAATGCTATGGTTAGATTCGAGCTATCCATTGTCTGCGAGTCCCACCACACCGGGTGTGGCTAGGGGATCGTGCGCAACGGATTCGGGACATCCACAAGACTTGCTTTGGGGACAACCCAAGGCGCTGGCTAGTTTCGGGGACGTTAGAGTCGGATTCATCGGGGCAGTTGAAGAGGACCTTGAGGGTGTCAATTGAGTATTGATGACGAAGTCTAGATACGTCGTTGCGAGGCAAGGCTTTCGAAATGTTGCAGCCGACGTGCTTAAAGACCTATTCCTGAATCGAAAAAACAAGTATGGGTGCAATGATTTGTTCGAATAATCGCATGCCTTGACGCTCTTCGTCATGTTTCTTCTAGACAGCCGTCAATCCATTGCATATGGAGTATCGTCTTGAGCATTTATTTGTTCAAAGTTCCAGTTTGGTGGCGATTGTCAACACCTAGACGATCTATCCTCGGACAATTCTCGGACATTATGTACGACTGTATGGGCCAATTCGGGGAGATCGTATTTAGTAACGGGTCAGATTTGGTGTAACATTGCCGGATATCAGACTAAGTATTTCATGTCCGGTCCTGCGATCCAACGGATTTAGAAGTATGACCAATAACACAAAGCTGGGAGGTGAGAGTTTTTTGTTCGGACTCCGGGATCGATAGTTGTTCCTTATGATTGTTGAGCATAGTGCGAACTTTTCTACACGTACAGGATTGATGGTCACACATAATGTAAGTTTTCATGTCTTCGAAGCAAGTGCAAGATTAGAACAATAAAAGTCCGCTTGAAGTAAAACATGAAATGACTAATTGTGGAAAGAACGCCAGCCTCTTCAATCAACCAGGGTACCTATACAGTAACAACCTTTGATATCAACATTAATTATGCTCTTTCTTTCTCTCTTTCCTAATAATCGGGGGAATAAAGCAGAGACATCCTTAAGCAAATTTTTCAAACTTCTTCGCTTGCTCCTCGTCCTGTGCCGACCACTCAACAGTCCACTTCCACAAGTCATCCTGCTTCGCCTCCTCATAGCTCTCTTTACTTGATTCCCTCTGCTTTAGACCCTCATAATACTTGCCCTTAACGCTAGCCACATCATCTGACGTCGCCAGCCTCGCAAGTGCAGCGCCCGACTCGGCAGGCGTATGCACATTACCACCCATAAAGATGCGCAATAGCGGCACGAGCTTCGGTAAGATCGAGTTCCAGACAAATTTCATAAAGGAACCGTACTCGCGGGCCAGCCCCGACCCTGGCATGAGACCTGGGTCGAGTGCGTTCACAATGATTCCGCGGTCTGCGGCGCGCTGGTCCAGACGCTTCTGAAGAGCGTAAGTCCATAGAATATTGGCGAGTTTGCTGTTGACGTAATGCGTTCGGCCGTCTCCATTTGCAATAGCGGGTGGAGGATGAGCGAGTTCTTCGGCTGATGTGTATACTGGTTTTGGCATGCCGGTCCTGAGAGCTGGGTCGTGGACTCCGCTGGCTGTCACAATGACGCGTGCTTTTGGTGCGAGATAAGGACAAAGGAGATGAAATAGAAGGGCATGGCCGACATGTGTGATGGCGAATGTCGATTCGATGCCTTCAGAGGTGAGGTTGAGAGCGCCTGGGAACTGCAAGGCGGCATTCAACAGAAGGGCTTGGATTGGAGGATAGTCATTGGAGGCCCATTCCTTTGCGTAGGCACGGACCTTCTGTGAATCCGATAAGTCAAGGGGGATGTATATAGTGTTTTTCTGGTCGAGAGTCTTGTTGATGCTGTCGGCGGAACGATTGGGGTCAGATCGAGAGGATATGACTATCAGCCAATCAGGGTTTTGGCGGGCGAGTATGAGCGCTGCTTGGTAGCCCATGTTGATGGTCCCACCCGTGACGATGACGGAACGTTTGTAGGCCATTTTGATGACTTTGATCTTGGATGACTATGTCCCTATGCCTTGCGATTCAAAGCGAATATATACTTGACGTGGAGAACTGCCTTGTCCCGATCGATAAGAGATTCATTGCCTGATACGGCATAGCGTCATCTTTCCCCGAACGCAGCCACTGTAGAGTCGGGGATAGCGGGTGGACTTTGTACCGGCCGGATTGCAACATATCTGATCATATAATTGGTAGATAGTTGCGGTCTTTTGACGTACCGCATCTGGCTGCACCAATGAGAGATTTGTAACCCGATGTAGATTAGCGCAACGTCGTGTAACAGGACGAATTGTGGATGATGTAAATCAACGGAAGTCCGGCCATATCGCCGCAGCTCTCCACTTGATCAAGCTGCAGCCGCTACGAAGACCTGATTACTTTGAATAGGCCTTATATAATCACAACTGTAGCTTCATAACCTTGAATAGTCTTTTTCTTGTAAACGTCCTATTGGCACGTAGCTTTATGTTATGTGTACTTACTACTGCGACAAAGTTCCGCATTCTGACTTGGCTCGATACGGTGTCTAGGGATCTTCTTTGCGTGATGTAGAAGATAACGATGCTTGTAAGAGTCACAAAGGTCTGTGTATTGGCCTTGTAGTAGCAGCCGTAGGTTGTAGACGGATATTGCTTGCAGAAAGCGCTCAAAGCCGCCTCAACTGCTCTCTACTATACTGCCACAGCTGCTCCAAGCTCTTCAACCTCGTCTCCTAACTTACCGTCTCTAGCGCAACCTTGAAGCAAGCATTCACCCTGGGCAACGCTTCAAGCTCTTCGTCCTGCAGTCCACTGCTAATTACGATGCGTCCCGCAATAGCTAAAGCATCGTAATTGAATGGTTCGCGGATTTCTCTGATCGCTTAGCGGAGAAACTGAGTTGCGGCGCCCTCATTTTTGCTTGTGAGATTGCACAAGAAGACTTTAAGTTCTATGAAAGCTTTTCTGTGATGCGTGCGCATTGAGGACGTGATTCGAGCATGTTATATCAATGTCCGTGAACGTCCATTGAGAATCGGTAGTTGTGATGTCATTCGGCTGATGTTATCTCCCTAATGGTTTACCGATCAATTTCTCGCATGAAGCCGCTGTCGCGCTGAGAAGACATGGGGCCCGTCTTCAAAGAAGCGAAGATTTCCTCTCCATGTGGTTGATGCTATCAGGAGCATCATCGGCTTCTTCTTCTTCGCCATTTCAGCCTCGGTTGCATCGACAACCGCATTCTTACCTTCCTCTGACATCTCACTCCTTCTTCTCCACCTCCCTCTTCTCTAATACCTGATCCACGATCCCAAAGTCTAGCGCCTCCTTAGCATCCATGAAATAATCTCTCTCCATCAGCCTCTCAATATCTTCCAAGCTCCTCTCCTTTGTTAAATGCCTTTGATAAATCCTGTTCAACTGATCCCTCACCCTCAATATCTCCTTCGCATGATCCGCGATATCGCTCGCCTTGCCTGAGTACCCTCCACTCGGTTGATGAATCATGACTCTACTATGTGGCAAAATGAACCTATTGCCCGGGGACCCTCCTGCGAGGAGGAGGCTGCCCATGGACGCAGCTTGCCCCATGCAGATGGTGGTGACGGGGCACCGGATGTAGTTCATGGTATCGTAGATGGCCATGCCCGCGGTGACGGAGCCGCCCGGCGAGTTAATGTAGAGCGAGATCGGCTTTTCGGGGTTGTCGGCTTCGAGGAAGAGGAGTTGCGCAGTTACGGTGGCGGACATGGGGTCGTCAACTTGACCATTGAGACAGATGATGCGCTCCGAGAGGAGGCGGGAGAAGATGTCAGAGGTTTTCCAACCTCCAGCCTAGCTTGTTAGCTTAAGCATCTCCATGTTTAATAGGAAGCTTCATACGACTGTCTCTGTCACATAGGGTACTGGCATCCATGATGTCGGTTGTGATGACTGCGCTTGCTGCTGTGGCGGAGGGATGGATATTGAGGAGAAAGCACGCGCATTTTGCTGCCGTGAAGCTGCGACAAGGGCTGGTCTCGCGATCCGCCGTAATCTTGAAGCCATGGCGCTACTTTGTGAGGGACAATTGATGCGCGGCGACATCAGAGCTTCACCAATGCCAAGACGCTTCCTCCAGGCTCGGAATTCGGAACGAGACAACATCATCCTCTTTTCTTACATGCGACGCTCGACTTCCCCCTGATGCCGGGAAGATCGATTCCTCGCGTCAGATCATGCCTGCGACCACCGAGCAGCTTCACGCGTTCAAAATGCCGCGCTTACTCGGTCAAAGTCCTCCGCGGTGACGACCTCGGACCCATCGAACAAGATGACTACCAAAGCTACCGCCTCCGCGAAGGCGGCAAGAGGCTTCCCCTTCCGCCCATTCTCGACCCCTTAGTTGTCGCTCAAAGATCACGCTGGCAACAAAAGAAGGCCAAACCTGACGTCAACAAGTTCACACCCTTTCAGAAAAAGCTATGGGAGAACCCATACGGTACACTGCTCGCTCTTCTCAATCTACAGGATAGACTACTAACAACCCACAGCTCACTCCCTTGCATCTCCCATCCGCCTTGACCGCTCCACCTCCACCCTCCTCCCAACTACGCAGCTCGTCGCCCTCCACCCCACCCACACCCAAGCAACCCCGACCTCTGGCTCCTCCCACTCTCCCTGACAACGAACAAAAAACATCTCGGTGTGCCCTACCGCTTCCTAGCGCACAAAGCGGTTGCCGCGCACCTTACGCATAAGCGGCATTGGGAAAAATCGCTCTACCAGCGCTTCATCGAGAAGTACAGTAGAAAGCAGAGAGAGGGCATGGTCTGGCGCGAGGACATGCCCGAGCTGATTCAAACCCTGCTGCAAAAACGTGTTGTGGATAAATTGGCATGGTGGTTCAAGTGGAGGGGAAGGCTGGTGGCGGTGCGGAGCCCGCTGCCTCAAGATCTCGAGGAGATAGAGGACGTTTCGTGCGTTATTCTCCTCGGCTCGTTGAAGACAAGTGCGGATAAGCTTCTCCAAGAAGTCGACGACATCGTTGCCGATGTCGACAAATGGTCCGTCTACTTCGCGAAAGGCTTCGCGAAGGATTTAGATCCGCATAAGAAAGACGGAGTAACACACCCAGCACCATCATGGTACGAACCAATGGCTCCGCGCCTGCAGGCCCGTGCGAGATACCCACCGCTAGAGTTCCCAACAACTACGTGGAGGGGGAGAAAGATTGATGTGTACAGCTTGACAGATTTACTAGGTGAAGAGAAAGCCAAAACATTGGTTGCTGGCACACACCTTGAGGGAGAGAGATGTTTCGTTATGCGAAGGGGAAGACACAACGTGCCTACGGAATTATTGCTTATGCAGTTGCAGAGCTATTTGGCAAGACCAGGACCCTGTTGGAGTTCGTAGAAAAGATACCCGTGAAGCTATTTCGTTCGTCAAGCATGCCCTCTTAGGCCATGAATCTTCATATTCCACAGAAGAATGCATATATGCAAAGAGCCCAATCAGTAGGCCAACAAACAAGCCCGGATGCACACTGCATGAGCACCACAATAATGATCCTCCATATGAATAAGACCATCCTGATTTCTCTCATTCAACGACCCCTGGAAACTCCAATGCGATAATGTAAATGCCTGTCCACCGTACTCTATCTCGTAAGCATCCTAGAAGACCAAAGGCAACCCGCTAGCAGCCAGCTAGGCCGCCTGTTTGTACTTCTCTCTCAATTCGTCAATCTCCCTCTGGAACCTTTCCATGTCATCCAGTATATTGCTTGCGTTCGAACCCCCACTTCGTTGGAACTCCTCAAGCTTATCCGCGTCTGGTTCTTCGACTTCTTCTCTCGGTGAGTATAACGGTTGCTCGCTGTCTGCTGCAATGGGTGTATATTCATGTTTAAGGGAGCTCACGCTTGCTATGCTTCCTGGCCTTCTGCCGTCGATGGAGCTGCGTTTATGTTCGGTACTAGTGTGGCGGGAGCCGCTGGGCGATGATGAAGAGAGATTCGGGCGTTCTCGATCCAGACTCGAACGGCCGGATTGGCGGCGTCGCGGTGGAGGCGGAGGTGGTGGCGGCATGTTTGCGCTCTCGTTAGACACAGAGCGGTGATTGTTGCGTGCCGAATGCATTGACGATGTGCGAGTCAACCCTGGCACGGGTGACGAGGGCTCAGAGGTTAATGTCGCTCGCCGTGATGATGGGGGATTGGGCGAGGAGACTGCGGGCGGCTGAGGCGCTCCAGATATGGACAACTCTGTTGAAGATGAATTTGCGCTTGATGTGTTTAATGTTGAAAGTGCTGCGCGGTGTCTTCTTGAAGGTGGAGGTGGGGGGGCTGCTTTATGAGAGGCGGGTTGTGAAGTTGGCTCCTGCGCATAGCTTATGGGGGGAAGCTCAATAGAGTGTTGAGATGACATTGTCAACGATGAGTTGCTGCGTGATCTATTGCCCGTAGTCGAAGTACGCAGCTGACTCTGTCGGCGAGCTAGTGGGACTGGTGGTGGCACCTTTTTTTGCGTTGGTGTGGCATCTGAGATGCTCACAGTTTCGCTATCTTTGGTGTCTGATATTGATGCAACTTCATGAGTGGTGTCTTGTGAAACGATATGAGCCGTGGGTAAGATTGTGGGAGGGTGGGGGAGCGGCTTGTTCAGGTCCGAATTCGTCCTCTTATGTGCGGAAGGAGATGGTGTTGCTTCTGCTGCGGAGAAATCCGAGAAAGATACAGTCTGCGGTGTCCTCGAGCTCATAAGCTTCCCATGTCGATGCCTCGGTGTAGGTGGTGGCTTCTTCTTCTTCTCCTTCTTCACCTCTCCCACAAGACCAACATGTTCATCATCCGAGGCAGCCATGTCGTATGATGTACGCGGTGATTCGGGATTAGGCTCTTGTAACGGGTCGAATATTGATTGTCGTGAAATGGACGAGGTGTCTGTACTGCTGCTACTTTCAAAGACGGCAGGACTGAGCGCATGGGAGGCAGGAGCACTCTGCGGAGGGGCGGAACTTCGCGGACTAGTGATGCCCTGCATCAAAAGGTTTTTGAAGCCCTCGACATTCAGCGATTGCCTCGCAGCCCCAGACGTTGGCTTATCCGTGGGGGTCCGCTCTGTTGCTAATCGCGTCAGCATGGGCACTTGGGATCTCTTGCAGCTCAAACGCAGCCAAACGACGTGATTATTTGGCTATAACCGCAATTCCAGTATCAAATCTAAAGAAAGAATAGATTTGCGAACCTTTGGGTTGCCCCGCCGTCTCCCCGCCTTTCTCCTGCGGCTCGATGCTAGCCAGCGTCCGCGAAAATGGGTTCGCAGGAGCCCCGCTAGGCGAGTGTACAGATCCAGAGACTCCTGTGCTCTTCCATGTATTGTCTGTTACTCCGCGTTCAACTGCCTGTCTTCTCGTGGAATCATGCACACCCGAATCCTCGAGATCGTTGGCGAAGGTACTTTGGGGCTCTGGTGGCGGCGATCCAGCATAGCGATTACGGCTTATGCCATAAGATAGATTGTCATCTTCGTCGTCAAAAGCCGGATGCGGGGGTATAGTCTCGGTGGGCGACTCTATGCGGACGGATTTCTTTGTCCTTTGGGGAAGCGCGGACGAGGCATCGAGCACTGTGCAACTATTATTCCTGCGTCTTTGGCTTTGAGGCGCATAGTATGCTTCGCGGAGTTTATACCGGAGTCATCCTGGCGCTCATCGCGAGCATCTTTGCTTCTGTTGCTGCTATCGGCCTGCGGAAAGCTCGTCGGGGGTGCGGCGGAGGGGTGGTTTTGGATGATGGAGGCGCGGAAAGGGTTTCCGGACATGTTTGAGGCTTAGAAACAATGCATTGTTCTATATACATGAAAAGGTGCCTATACGAAGGAGAGATAGGCTGGCTAGACTGCAGGTGCAGCGTTGTGGTGCTGATGGCCAGCTGGGAAAGATTACCAGGGTTGACAGCGAAGAGGCCCGTCCCCCACATCCATCCCACCGGAACTTTGGCTCAGAGCTGCTCCGATCTCAACGAACACCTCCAGGTACAGAAACACGTCAGAACCACTGGCATGCCTTGACGTGTCTAATCACGGTTCTACCTGTTACATTAACATGCGGCACCTAGACGCCTGCTGCCAGCCTTGACCGGATTTGTACCACTTAAGCTACCCTATCGCCGCACTCGATGCAAGCACGGATGAACGCTGTAATATCAAACAACCACTTTAATCGATATACACCAGCCAACCTGCCTCTCCACCGAACCATTTCCTGGCCAATAGTCCTCCGCTCTCTGTAGGCTGACTGAAGGCCATCTTTGCCTTGTCGATAGTCATGGCATACAAGAAATTAGACCTGGCCGATTCCAGCAGCGTCGTCGCGATGCCATTTTTCCGATGAGAATTTGAAGTCCATATCCTCGAGATACCTAGGATAGCTCGTTCTCGCGTGTCGCTGATGCAAATGGACGAGCTGCGGATGTCAGCAGGGAGCTGACCGGCAGCCTCGGACGCGTCATCCTGGTCCAGTACTGGAAATGCCTCCTGGATCCTTTCCGCCAGGCAAGCTCCTACGCACTTTTGGCCATGTATGTATAGGTACGCCTTGTATCTGTCGCTAGCGGAATATTGTGCGTTTCCTTTTCTGGAGTGCTGCGCCTTTTCCTCCTGCGTTGGCGCGTTTGTAGCTATTGAATTGCGTCTCTGGCTCCACAGCGCTTCGTCTGAAATGGGAACAGCTCCTAGCTCAGTATTGACGACTTTCAGCACTTCGCTAGCCTTGTTGCGCAATGCAAGCGCATCCCTTCTACTGACTACTGCGATGAAGCTTCTTTCTCCTCCAGACCAAACTTGATTCCGTCTAAGCCTTTCGGATAATGCCTTGGAAATATCGACACCGCCAACGTTCATCGCGTGAAACTTCCGATGCAGCGCAGCGTCTTCAGCGTGTGATGGGACATATTCCATGCCGCAGATCTTGCATTTCTTGTTTGGATCAGCGACCAGGTCAAGCTGCATCTGCACTAATTTCTTATTCTTCTTCGAGGCGTGTTGAGGCGGATTCGATATATTGTGACTTTTCTCGGATAGTGGCTTCTTCGCAAGGAGGTCGGATTTGGACCTTCGTTTCACAAAAGAAAACATCGGCCTCCTCTTTCGCGCCGGAGGACTACAGCTCTGGGGTATTGGTGAGGACGGCGGACTGGATCGAGGCGCTTCGTCTGAGAACAGTGCTGCAGTTTCTGTTGGGCTGGCGGGTAACGCAGAGCTATCACGCTCTGGTGAGCAGCTCATCAGCTTCGTTATGAATACTGTATCGTCGGATTGGTCCTTTTCGTCCGGTCCGTCCTTCTTTGTTGACGCGACGCGTCTGCGCTTCGTCGGTGGCTCTTCTGGCTCTGCATCGTATAATGAGGGTTTTCGCTGGCGGGAATAAGTCCTAATAACTTTTCTGCATAATTGTTAGCTACAGATTATTGCCTAGATGTTTCAAACGTGCCTTGCACCCAGAGAAGACATGTTAGCGTGGTAGTGATAGGTAATCGAGGAAGTTGAAGCCAACGAAGCTCTGAGATCTCGACGCGTCTCGCGTATCTTCTAAAACTAATCGATAAGCGCACGGGCCTGTAACGCGCGATGTCATTCCTCTACTCTGCGAATCATCTCTATACGTCAATTTATCAGAAAGTGTTAACCTGTAATGTATTGCGAAACTGTTCGTTCATGCTCAAAGTTCGCAGCATGCTCCACGTCTATGTATAATCAGTATTTTCTTTGCATCACACTATGTAGTTACCCAAAAATTCGCGAATCGACCCTACAGGCGGTGGCTTTTAACAACCGGATTCATACTCATCCAGAAATAACATATGTGAAGGCAAGGCCGTTCTCATGTAGAATAGAACAGGAGGAGTAAGCCGGACGGTCACTTGTACATCGTAACAGCCTTGCTTAGACCGATGAGGAAGGTGGGATACATCTGACAGCGAGGGTTTTATAGGTCAATACTTCTGCTTGCTGTATTCGTCGCATTCACATTGACTCATCACCCAGAGCTCGAGCACAACAGTCGTTACATGACTCAACGCAGTGCGGAACTGAATACATACACTGCTCGTCTCACCTTCACCACTTTGAAGGAATCTTGATCTTCATCCTCTCACAGCAGCCTACACATTCGCAACCATGACCGCGCAACCTCCCCCGGCGCACCCTTCTCTCATGATCGCAGAGACCAAGACCGCACCCCAAGATGCAGCCGATGTGCCTCTGCCAGAACCTCTATTCCGTACCAAAAGACTGCTCGCTCGTCCCATGCACCCGCAAGATGCAACGAGCGTGCAACGCGCCTGCGAACCAGCATCCATCACAAAATACATGTACGAAGGAGATCTTTAATGCAGCTTTCCCAAAACAAATCCACTAACCGCCTCATCCGCATCCAGGACCCTTGCTTTCGCACACCCCTACACCATGGAACAAGCCGTCAAATGGATAGAATTGAACCGCGACGCCCCAAAAAGTACTTGCCTGACACATGCAACACTTGGCTACTCCTCATCATACTTACATCCCGCCCAGACCACCTCTACCTCACAACCCATGAAGATCCCTACACAGTGATCGGCGGCATCGGCCTCAAACCGGGCGGAGACATAGAATCCCACACCGGCGAAGTCGGCTACTGGCTTGCCGAAACTCACTGGGGCTCTGGTCTCATCACAGAAGCCCTTGAGGGCTTCGTATCTTACACCTTTCTCGAGCGCGACGGCGACGGTTCCGCCCCGGTCGAAGGCAAGCCCGCGGAGGTCAAGAAGACGAGGATCTTTGCGACTGTGGTCAACGGGAACACGGCAAGTATGCGCATCTTAGAGAAGTGTGGGTTCAAGAAGGAGGGCGTGCAAAAGGAGCATGTTAGGATCAGGAACGGGACGTTGTGTGATGTGCATATGTATGGGTTGACGAAGGGTGATTGGGATGAGTGGAGGAGGGAAAGGGGGTCGTAACCAAAGATGCTGTAACAAGAGAACGCAAGTGAGCTCGTCAGATCTTTGATGTCTGTTCAATACATGTACATTTCCGTATTCTTCGCATACGTCTATCTAGAGGTGTCACCGGGCAGCAACTTCAGCCTTTCCATTGTGCTGACATGCGCCAAATCATGCATCCCCAACTTCACCAGCTCTCTCTTAGCCAGCAATATCAGATCCCCTCTGCGGGACCAGAAAAATCGATGGACGTACCTCGCGACATGCTCGCCTTCCACCTGGGCCACCAGTCGACACACCCACAATGCCTTCTTTTGGGGCACGAAGCGGTCTTCTGACAAAGGTCGCGTGATGCACACATCGACGGCTGCCTGAGTGAACAGCGGCCTAATTGGAAGCTCATTGGTAACAAGGTATCTGTAGAGATATTTGATTGATCGGAAGTTTTGTTGGCAGCTTCTGGTCCGGTCCATGGCGTACTGGTGCGCGAACTGGTGAATGAGATCGGCTTGCACCTCTTTGGGAATATCTGCGGTCACCTTTCGGTAGGCGAGTGGAACGATACGAGCGGCGTTGGCTCGATCCAAAATGTGTTCAAAAGAACGGCGAGCCTTTGCTTGTTCCACACGTGTATCCTGGACTGCAGTGTTCACACCCAGAGCGTGTTGAGCGTGTAGTAGCCGTTCGAACGCGTTCAGATTGTATCCGAGGCGTGTAGAGTCGGTGTCCTCCTTTATTTCTTCTAGTACCCGTTGCGAATACTGATTCAGAAATGCAGTGTTGGAGATCATCGAGCGGCATTTGTGAACTCGTTCCAGCAGATTCGAAACCGAATGGAAGCTCTTGTGCTCGCTTATGTAGGGGATCATGAGCTCGAGTACGCCATGGTTAGGCATTGACCTCTTTCCTAGATCAGAAACCAACCTCGCAAGCATTCCGTTGAGAGAAGTTCCCGTGTCATGTTGTGCTATTAGGGTCTGTGAGTAGGATTTGATAAAATCACATAGCCTGTCATCGCCAGCGAAAGAGGCATGCCCAACTAAAGCATACATCAATGCAGTGACCAGGGTGTGTGGGGGATAACGATGATTAAACCACGCGTTCGCGAAGCTCTTGAAAGCATATTGGAAAAGTGGCATCTCGAAGGATGTTCTGGTGTCATTGCGCATGTCCAGTCGCCAGAGAAGTTCGAACCATTTTCGGAAATGAAGAGTCTGATGGCCAAGTTTGAGGTCAGTCAGCGACTTCTCAGATCGTAGGAGCATGGCGGGCATTGAAAGAGACCAGGAACGAAGCAATGGAGCTGGGATACACTCCAGGACGTCCAAAACAACCGATGTTGAAGTATGCTCCTGAACGCAGGCGACTACCAAATTACATAGTCGGACAGGCTCCATGGTTGGCGCTTTCCAAAATTTGCGCAAAAGCCGCGAGAGACGGGGGTCCGACAGTTGATGGGCGACCCCACGGAGAAGTTCGACAACAGGCTCCGCAAGCGTTTCGTCTTCTGAGCGGGAAGAATGCCAAAGACCACGAATCAGTAAACGCAAGCTTGTATCGTGATCATGAGTGCCGCGAATCGACAGTCCTGGGCTAGCGGGTAGGCCATCAGAGAGCTGCTCGGCAAGTCGCTTGTAAATAAGATGTGTTCCGGGACATCCATAATCAGGAGTGATGAGATGCTTCTCTTCCAGAAACTGCATAAAACGAAGGCCATGACGATCGTAAACGTGAGGTAGACGCACATTTGGGTGAGAGAGACAGCCAAGTATAGATGTTACAGGCCAGTCGTCCTCGCGGAGATGTTGAAAGGCCAGAAGACAGAAGCTCCCCGCATCAAAAGTATCAGGGCAACATTCTTTGTACGCTTCGTGCAGGAATGTGCCCGGTTGCTCTTTGACATCGGTGGGTACAGCGTTGACTAGTTCGCGAAATTTGTCGAGACAAGCGTCGAGATCAATCGGAGGAGACTCGGCAGCCTTTAGAACGGATCCCTTTGTGGCATGTGTTATTGGTTCCGAAGGTACTGGAGGCGAATCAATGCCGACCGTCGACCCTTTGGCTGCTACAGCATCTAGGCCTTTTTCGCCTGAACTTGTATCTGCGTTAGGAGAGCGCCGACCACCATGACCTTGTTCCAGATCCAGTGCTCCGTCCGGTAGTTGGACAATTGTGTGAGATGGGGGGAACGATGGATCTGATACCGTATCAGGCGGGTGAAAGGTGTACGCTGACACTGGGGGAGAGTCGTTTGGCGACCGGCCCAAGGACGTAAAGTCGAAAGCTAGGACGGTCAGTCTATCTTGCGGTAGATGTCGCCGAGCGTGCGCTCACACATACCGAAATCTGAGAGCTCCGCTTTCCTTAAGGACGGCGGTTCATATTTCCAACGCGGCTCCCCCGTCTGGCGAAACCCAAATAGCGCGGCTAAGTTGAACGACGGCGGCGGTATGCCACCGGAAGGGTCCATGTTCGCCTGCAGAGTCATTCTTCTCTTCGCTGCTCGCCTCCTGGCCTCCAATGGCCCCGGGACATTGCTGCCATGTCTTCTCTGATGCGGGCAGGTCGCGCGGAAAAATCGCGATACGGCGGCCGAGAGAAGGTCGTCGGAAATCCAGATGTGATCGAGAGAAGCCTTATTCGGCGACGGCGCTGCTCGACGGCAGGCAATGGACGGGCGTCGCATCAAGCGTGATGGGCATCGGGGAGACCTTCATACAGTAGACTTCACCATAGTCGAAGCTGTCTCAATTGGGTTTCGTGGTCCGTGCACACTAGATCACGTGCGTCTGTGAAGGCTCGGCGACTCGGCCGAATCATGTTGAGAGAGAGGTGTGAAAATGGCGTCCCACGAGTCGAGGACGGCGTCGACGGCCACCAAGCCTTCGCAGCGGCGCCTTCGACGGGCTCGGTACCAGCCAGCTGCGTGTTGCCCACCGGTGGCTTTTTCGCTTTTCGTACTGTTGCAGCTACGAATCCCAACGGCGTACACGGGTGCGAATGCGATGTACGTCTCACGTGCAACAAGCGACTGTCCCGCGCCTGAAATCTCCACTGCCGGTTCGCGCTGACCGGCCCTCCGCCGGGTCGAGCTCCTTTCCTCGTTATTGTACACGCACAACAGGCAGCGCAGCAGGCACAATGCAACGGACGGCGGATGGCGGCGGTGGACTCGGCCCACCCCAAGAAGTGTCCAGACAACCCACGGCGGCGAGCGTTGAGCAGCCGGTGACGTGGGCAGACCGCGTGTGAAGCGTCCAAGGCTCGAGGCCAAGCAGCTGGGAGCGACCTGGCGTGAAACGACGGCACGCAACGCCACTGGACCGGGTTAGCCTGGCGCCAATGCCAGGCACGGCGCGCTGCTCATTCGCCGGCGGCCTGTTTACTGTGTGCGTAACACGTCGGCGCTGCTTCGGGAGGATGGTTCGACAGCGCTTCATGCGACCTCCTCCTCCCACCACACCAGCAGCTTCAGCACAGCGCTCGCATGCATACGCTCGCGAGGCCTCCAGGCTGCGCGCACATGGCTGCAGTGCCGCTCGCCGGACTTGCAGGCTCTCCCAGCGCTATCGAGGATAGCGATTCGCAATTTAGATAGATAGCCGTGCCAACTGCGGCACCCCGGCGCGCGGACTTTGCTAGCCCCATGTCTGTTGGGCTCTGTGCGCCGCCCTCATTTCACCGCGACAGGGGCCTGCTCTTCACTGCTTCGCCCTGACCGTGACCCACTGTCGCTGCCCTCGTCAGCAAGTCTTCATCATCACCACCATCACACTCCTTGTCTCTACGACTTCACACTCATTGCTGCCGCTGCTGCCTCCCGCCTGCGACACTCGTTTTCGCCAGCAGCCTGTGCAAACACATTCCTTGGGTCTCGCTACTACGAAGAAAGGGGTCGATCCATTCCAGGGCACCGCCAAAACCCCAACGCGCAGCGTTTCACACCCGCAGTGGAGGCCATCGTTGAGCGAGTCCTCTTCTGAGCCTGCGTCGAAACTTTCGCTCGGCTGCCCGTCTTCCATTTGACGCCGACACCACAAACCTCTCCCCCCAACCGCCCATCCGCCCAACCCTATCGTGACAACACACGCCGGAGCCGCCCGCCCGCTTACACACCTCCTCCACCTCCTCGCCTCTGAACGGCTCCCGAGTCCTCGCGTGCGTCGACCGGAGAGCACTGGATGCATCTGCGTGCTACTGTTTAGACCAAGGGTACAGACGCCTTCACCCGACCAAACGCGCCACGGAAATACTGACCTTTGCACAGTCCACCGCCGGTCTCGACAACGCACCTCAACACCATCACCCATCCACTTCCACTAACCCACACATCATGTTCAGCATCAGACTAGTGTCTGCCCTTGCGGCGGCCGCGCTGCTGTCCATGGCATCGGCCGATGACACCTCCTCGTCGTCAAAGATCGTTTCGATTCCCACGCCGACCAAGACCGTTGCCGCGAGTGCCATGCAGACCATTGGGTGCTTTGAGACTGGTGTTCCTCTTGAGGACCATGGCAAAGGCAACTTTGTCACTGCCGGCTCGTGTCAGCAGATCTGCCTGGGCCTGGAAAAGAATGTGCTGGGTCTTTCGGAGGGCGACCACTGCTGGTGTGGTGATGAATACCCACCCAAAAACTCACAGGTCGACAACTCAACGTGCAGTACGACCTGTTCCGGCGATGACAGAACAACGTGTAAGCTGTGCTTCAAACAGGTCAATCGCATGGGCTAACAGCGGTGCAGGTGGTGGCCATAACTTGCTGTGGGTCATGTCAACAGGAAACTCGCGCAACGAGATCCAATATTACAAACCTGAGTCGTCTTCCTCCTCCTCATCGTCTACAACTTCCTCCAAGACAGCCGCGGCGACAAGTTCGACCGCTGCGGAAACTGGCTCCGTTAGCAACCCCACGCCCGAACCCGAGAAGAAAGGTCCCAATACCGTAGGCATCGCTGTGGGTGTCGTGGTGGGTGTCTTGGTGCTCGCTGCTATCATTGGCGGTGTCTTCCTCTACCTGCGACGACAGAGGAGGCAGGCAGTTGAGGATGAGTACCGTCGTCAAGCGGCTGTCAACTCGTTTGTGTCGGGAGGAAAACTGCACACCAGCAACTCGTCCATGACGGACTCGCGCCTGGATCCAGAGTTCATGGCCAGGAGGCAAAGCAATGGTAGCATTGCTGACAATGAGGACTACTCGAGGCGGATATTGAAGGTACGTTGAGGGCGAAAATCGGGAAGCGTGACATCAAAGAGACTAACAGGGTGCTAGGTTACCAATGCATGAGCATCCTAACGATGGCCACTACGAACGACCGAATCCCCATCCTTGCCACACTCTCACGCTGGCCTTCGACGAGATACCCAACTACTTAACCTGACATCCACCTCGCCTAATCCTCCACCCTCTTGTTACGTCCTGCGCACCGTGCGCACCATATGCCTGACGAGAGTAAGAACCGCATTTTGCATCCGCGTACTCAGCCGGCGTTGCGAGTACGTCTCTGACCGTAGTGTTGATTTTGAAGGCGCCGACGACTGAAGTTCGGTGACTCTCAAGACCCTTCTCCTGTGTTATATATTCTGAATACATTCTGGCGTTCTCAAACGGAATAAACGGGTAACTATTGATCATCTCCAACTGGCGCTCGGGCATCACGGGTTCTGAACACTCTTTTGTTTTCCCTTTCTTCATCACGGGGCGGATGGCGATGCTGCTTGCTCCTCCGCCCTTGCCGGTCCTTCTCTTGTACTCCTAGTGCTCTGCCCAGCGACCCGCTCTTCCCTCTTACCAACTTATCCTCTGTCCTAATCTCCTCCTGTTATCTACCTCTGGTGTGGTGGCCTTGGTCGTGCAAAAGCGGACTTATACTTGATTGTCACATAGCTTTTTACTAGCGAATCATGAGCATCGGTACTATCTACACATTCCCTCTGGCTCCTCACACACGTCGATTCCCTCATCTACCCATGTCCCAATACGTGATCTTGAACAGCCAAACTTTGTGCTCTCCCAACATGAAGATGCCGCTTTACCGACTCCCACCATCTCTGCATGGAGCATGAAACACAGGCACCCCAGACTCCAAACCACATGTTTGATGGCCACGTTGTGGTGACCCTGATTGGCGCCTGCGGACTTTTCGGGAAACGATCTGACAGAAGTTCCGGGTAAGGCTGGCTGAAATACTCCGGGGCGTGAAACAGTGCGCTGCGCTGCGCTTATGCACTGCGTTAGCGAGGCTGTCTTGGGGGTGGGCAGGAATGCGAGGGCCGACGATGGAGGACGGTTTTCATGAGGGATGCGATCAAGCTAGAAGAAGAGAGTGAAAGCATTGGATCATCTTGCCAGTAGTGTGCGTTCCGTGTATGACATCCAGTGAGAAAGAAGTCGGGTCACGTCAAAGCAACTTTGACGGTCGCGTTCACAAGAGCTTAGTTGATCACACGATCAACACATGCATCGCCGACATCTCTCCACCGAGGCTTTGATTCTTGAATATCGGAGTTTCATTCCACGTGTTTGAGGCTGCATACGTGCTGCTTTGGGAGCGTGCATGGGGCCGACGCTTCTTCTTACGGACTTGCATGTCCCAGCTCCTTCCTCCTTCGGGCATCGTATTTTTGTCCTATCACGCCTACGTCGGGGTTTAACTTCGTAGAATTATTTTCGGATTTGTTGTAGGCGTTTTTTTTTCTACGTGCATGTTGGTTGACATAGCATAGGCCAGCAGGATATCGCTACTCGACTAGCTGGCGAAGCTTCTGCGGTTCGGGGCGACCGTGTTTGACAGTGGCAAGACGGTAAATCCTCATCTCGCTTTTCGTCTAGCAGGTCCACTACAAGTTTAGAACTGCTGATCACGATCCACGATCACGAGGCTGCCGAGAAGGTAAGCGTGCGCCTGTATTTGCCTATTTTCGCATGACGGTCCGAATCAAAGGGTTTAGGCGCCCGCGGTGAGTTTCTGCGGCCTAGGACATCTTCATGAGGCATAAGGGATGGAAATGAGACATCAAGACCGTAGAAGCAGGCGCCAAAGGGTTGGTGAGGATCGTAAGGTTTCGATGGCAGGTGTGGGGGTAGCGATTGGCGAGATCGTCAGGGACAACTGCCGGTTGTAGCTGGAGGGCACCAGGATCGATATCATCAATAGACGGCAGTCAATTCTTCCTAGCCTTCGAATATGTAGACCTTGCTATACTATATGTTTGCTAACCATGAACACGCGTCGTGAACGCATATGGAGCATGCTTGGATATGACGTTATTCCGCATCAATCTAATTATATCTTCCTTCATCGCCTCCGTGATTCTCTATCATCTCTGGGCCTAGCTGCCTTGCTTCAAGGTTCCCTATTACGCGTCCCTCAACCGGCTGCTCCATCTCATCAAGCTTGTAATTCCGCAAGACGAACGTCAATGGGACAATAGGCGCAGCTGCGACCAGCGCGCCTATGAGCAGCAGACGCATCGTCTCCTGGTACGCGCGATTGATGGCGATGCGTACGGGCGAGCCAACAGGATAGGCAATGTAGTCCGAAGATGCGGTGATGTCTCCAAAGATGAGTGTATAGTCTACATCCGCGGGTAGGTATTGCTGAAGCTTGCGGGGAATGTAAGTGCTCCAGATTGCGCCTGAAATGGCCGATCCCACGGCGCCCCCGACTTCGAGAAGAGTGAGCCAAACGGTCGTGGCTGCGGCCACTTGTTGATGGTTTGCGCTTGCTTGAACGCCAAGTTGGACGGGCACGTTGAGAAAACCGCCGCCAATGCCGATTACTATCTGTGTGCCGACCAGCGTGGCGGTCGATGCGTCCTCGCTCCGGTACCGAAGCATGATCCCCATACCCATCAGGTATATAACGGACCCGACGGTGACGTTGTACTTGTAGTGTCCTGTGTATTTGATAATAATTGAGACAACAATGGATGATACGGTAGAACTCAATGAGAACACACGGGTGATATTCCCTGCCGTCGTGACGGATTTATTTTGTACGATCAGAAGGTAGGAGTAGAAGTACGGAAAGACCGACATGTAGAACGCCACTGTGTCCAAGTCAGTCTGCATCATATGAGAGACTTGATGGGAAACTCACTAAAGTAGAAGAATGCGATCAGAGTACCCGCAATAACTGTCCTCTTCTTGAAAAGGTTCGGCGGGAAAAATGCTCTGGGCGCCAACCTCTTGCTCGTCTCCCAAAAGGGAAACACGATCAAAGTAAGAATACCAATGACGAGCATAGCAATCATGCTTCCATTTCCCCACTTGCCGTCTGCATTAGGAGCTAACTGGACGTATGTGAGTGATCGTGTTGCATTGAAGCTTATGGTCGTGCTTACAGTGAGTGGCAACAGTATCAGCGAAACGGCAGCAGCAAGTAAAATCAGGCCGAAGACGTCCAAATCAATCCACAGATTCTCCAGGATTTGAAATGCGGTGCGGCCTCTGAAAGGTTTAGGGAATGCATGTCCGCGTCTCCTTGCTCTCCTTTGGTTCGTCCAAAGACTTACGGCCAGTGGAATAAAACAGACCGGCAAGACGATAGCCCAGATGCCATAACCCCAGCGCCATGTTGTATCTTTAAGGATTCTCGCGCTTACTTCTGGGCCAGCCCATACAGCCCAGAGGAATGGCACGTCGAACAGAGTAGAGAACAAGGCGCGGTTGGATAAGTTTGTCGTGTCTGCCACGAAGATCTGTTGCAGTATCTGAAGTCCGTTGAAACCAGCAGCCCAGAAGATTTGCGCTGCAGCAAAGGTTTTGACGTTGTTTGAGGCTGCTTGCTGAATGTAGCCGATGGTATACAGGAAGATGGTGATCGCAAAGGATTCCAGACGACCGAAAACATCCGCAATCTTGCCCATAGGTGGCTTAATCACAGCGCTAACAACACCTTGAATGACAGTGACGGTGGAAACCAGAGAGTGCTCCTGGAAGGCGCTGGTAGCGTACGGTGTCAAAAGAGTGGTGACTTGTATTTCAAGAGCGGTAACCTAAAGTGAGACAGATTAGTAACAAAATAAGGACTGGGTTCGAGCTTTCATTAAGTGATTGTAGACCGTGTGCAGAATGCTACTAACATTGGCGATCAAGAACAATCTGTCGATGCATTTAGTATCGGTTTCTGTACAGAACGGGAGGTGATATGACGCACGTGGTATATGCGAAGATGAGAGAGATTTTGGTCCAACTTTTGCTCACAGCCTCGATTCGCTGGACACCAGCTTGGACTTCGCTGTCTTCGTCAACAAAATGGCCGTCTCTATCATCCCCTTGGTGGTCGTGGTCGGATCTCTCGTTCATCTGAATGTTGTGATCTTTTCCCTTCGAAAATAGAAACTGGGATTATTCTACGCAGAACGTTGGGGGTGCAAGGGGGTATTAGAAGCAAAGGCTGAGACCGCAGCCGGTGCAATCGCTGGAGCCTCCAGTAAACACGAGGACAGTCCCATCTGGTGGAGGCACAAGCATTTCAGGCAAATAATCCCTCAGCCTTGTGGTCTCCAGCGCTTAAGATGCATGCTAGAGCTACCTCAGCCAAATCGAGCGAGCGACAGAGTACCACAGCATATACAAGCGAGCTTGGCTCCGATATTCGATACTGCGATGGCGTTGGATGGTGTGCTTATTCGTGGGGTGAGGAATCAAGAGGGTCCAAATGAGGTGAGGGCGTGGGGCTGAGCCATGCAAACCGTTTAGGTTCAGCCAACGATGAGTTTAAGGTTCAGCCACCTCGCAAGCTCGCTGCCTGGCCGCTTCGTATAGCTAGATGACCATGATTCAATGCAAGTGAACTGAAGGCCAGCCAGCCGTCAGCCTCATTGTCACTCTTTCCCTCCTTCCTCCTCGAGGCATGGCGATCAAATGCACCTACCATGGAAACTCCAGCATTGGCCATATCTCGCGACGATCGGCGCAAGAGGAACGAAACCTCACTGAGCCACTTTATACCTCACAAGCCATTCCAAGAGACTATCGGTAAGCACGTCGATGAGACTCGCTTCCTGGAGATTGGGAAACGGCTGCGCATCCGCGAAACCTATCTAGAAAAGTCGTTTTCAAAGCACTGGAGCAACAACGTGCGGCTCTTCACCCTGCTACGCATGCTAGGATACCACGATGGGGACCAGGTCTTCAAGAAATTTGAGCGCGAAGAGATCGGAGACTTTTGGCTACCGTTGACTGACAACGTGCTGGAAAAGTTCACATCGATTGTCGCATTTGATTTGGATGCCTTTTTAGAAGGACAGCTTTACGTCTTATCTGATTCAAAGCTAATGGATGACCAAAATTTGCTCGCTCCCTTCTTCAAACGACAATACAAACCAGGTCCCCGAGCGCGGACACACCGATACCTGGAATATGTCGACTCTCATTTCACAGACTTGGACCATATAGCTAAGGGTGGCTCTGCGCAGGTGCTTCGAGTACAACATACATTATCGAGCAAGGAATTCGCATGCAAGCGAATATCTCGAAAAGTGCCCGTCGCATTTCAACGAAATCGGCTAAAGCTGTTCGAGCAAGAAGTCAAGGTACTCGAGCGCATTAGACATGACCATATTGTCGGCCTAGTTGCGAGCTTTACAGATCTCGAAAACTTTTCTCTCATCCTCGATCCTATCGCCGATGGTGTGCTTTTGGGCCTGTTGGAAGTGCAACCGCTTTCGGGAGAAGATATTGCTACCCTCCTATGTTCCTTCAACTGCCTTGCCACAGCCTTGGAGTTTCTTCATACGAATTCCGTCCGGCACAAAGACATAAAGCCGAGCAACATCCTGCTAAGCAACGGACGTATCTTGCTTTGCGACTTCGGTATCTCACTCGAATGGACAGAAAGCGAAAATGGCACTACCGAAGGAGTTCACTTAAGCGGTACGCGCCGCTACGCTGCTCCTGAGGTCTTTCGTTCAGATGCCAGTCGAAATTCTAAAACAGACATCTGGTCCCTTGGGTGCGTATTTATGGAGATAATCAGCGCGATAAAGGGATTCCAGACCGAGAAAATCGATGTGGGCGAATCAGAAGAGGGAGGCTTATCCTCAAAGGAAATGGCAGAGTGGTTGGGGATATTAAAAGACGAGCAACATGACGGTGCAATAAACAATCTGCCTATATACTGGACACTTGCAATGGTCAGTTGCGTCATGATATACCGGCAACCATGCTTACAGCTTACAGATAAAAGACAATCCTCAAGAGCGTATAGAAGCGAATGTCCTCGTCAGCAATATTCACAATGATACAGCAGGACATAGTCTGACGGGTTCCTTCCTTGCATCCTGTTGTCGTAAAGAGAGCTATGATTCGCCTATAAGAACTTCTATCACCTCCATACAAAGCCATGTTCCTTGTCCCAGTAATTTCGTCCACGACGATTTTGCGTCTTCGGCATGGAACAATACCAATGCTCAACCACGCCGTCTTGGATCATCTTTCAGTCATAGGAGTGAGAGGTCATCGGAATCAGCACGTAACCCTAGCGTTGCATCGACACCCGAAGCACCGCCAATATCTCGAACTCGTCAGGGTCGCGTCGAACTCCACAGCGCTATAATCAGTGGTATCATCCCCTCGACACATACACCCACTACCACACCAGGCTCATCGGTGCGGTCCAACTCAGCATGCTATGAGGCCCCTTTCATATCGGGACCTGTAGTCGAAGAACGTTCAGATGTGACATTCCATGCATATCGGGAACCACGGCCAATATTTCATACGTTCCCCCGGTTGTGCGACATTCGAGATGAAGAGGAGCAGCTCTTCTTTGCATCTTTCACAACCTTTACTATCAAGGATTCTACAACAGTTGAAAGATTCGCGCAGTGCTGCAACAAACCTGAGAATACAGTTCGAATCTTCGAAACACCTCATTCATTCACGAATGGCGATCAAACGTTCGTACCGCTCGTCTGGAGGATCACGCGCAGACTAGTCTTAAGTGACGTTGCATCTCCTAGTGCCAGAAGTTGTTACTCTTTGTGGCTCCCCCTTGCCGATATATCTTTTTCTTTGTGTGAAGCCACAGTGACCCTGCGATGGTCAGACTGCAATCAATTGCGACAAACACGCAGTATCGATCAACTTGAGAGCTGGAGTTGGGTTTACGACCCCTCGCGAGCTAACAACGAGGTTGTCATCCAATTCCGCGAAAAGGAAACCGCAAACAACTTTCTGAGATGCGTACGATTTCCACAGGGAGGCGATCCCATAATTCAAATCTCAAATTCGCAGGAGATGCGAACTTGGAGTAGTAGAGAAGCTAAAGATAAAGAGGGAATCATCATCTTAACGCGTCACGAAGCAAGCATCTCTGACTCTAAAATGTACACCATTGGGCGGTACATTGATTTACACATGGAGGTATTACGACACCCTCATGAGTTAACAGTCCAGCTGCGTAACATCTCACGACCGACATATTTTTCCGACCTCACAAATAAGATAACTCCGGGAGTAAGCAGAGTTGCTCGATTCCGGGGGGCACGATTAGTTCCAGCTTCAGTTATGGTAGCAGCTCCACTTACGCCTAATAACACTTTGCCAGAACCGCCGGCTTGTACGAAATTGAAGACTCTTAAACTCGAGATTAATGCTGACTTATGATAGCGATCACCACCATATTCCAAAGTCTCGTGGGCTGGAAGCTACAGTATTTCTCCTCGGTCGAACAAGTGAATTTAGAAAGGGTTTTTATGCCTAACAAGGGTTATGGCAAAGCAAACGTTATGCTCTGGAGAAAGGATGCTGGAAACGTAGTTTCAACCAGTATCACGTTTCGCTTCCCTGGAGAAGATGGTAATTTTTGGATGAGTGGAAGAAGTAAGCTAGCGAACCCACTGCATTCCGATCGTATTGAAACTAATGAATGCAATCATAGTTGGTGCATCGACAACTATCTCTTCAACCTCGAAGAATACTGCTTGTTCATTCGACATGTTTGGCAAGCAGCAAGGGCGTCTGCTCGATACGTCAAATATGACCGCTGTTGCCGACGTTGTGTTGACTGACCCCTCCGCAGCTGATACTGCCTGGGGTCCCCAACATGAGTCGCATCGCATGGAATTACGAATACAGGATCTTAAGCATCGCCAAGTGTTTACAGGACTCGTCGAAGAGCTCGCCAAAGCAGTCTATGACAATCCGCCGACGTCAAAGACGAACGCATCGCTTGTCATCCGGTCAAGACATATCATGCCCACCCCAATGGGCCGTTAGCTCAGTCTTTGAGCACACCTGCTCAAAAACCAATGACCAAAATTTACTTGTCAAATACTTCCGGTAGTAGGGATGACGAAGTCTTATTGCATTGGCACGACATTGCTATCCACGGCTTAGGGTCGCAACATGACAAGCGTCGCCCCTCATGTGTGACTTCCAGCTGAGCAAAACTCAAGTTCAGCTAGCGAAAATCTTCCACAGAATTCAAAATACCCATCGCAGCTTTCTGGTTCAAGTCATGCCTCGTTAAGCACAGCCACAGCTCCTAGGCAGCCACTTTCAGGCCCCCTCCCCTGCTCAGGTTTACCGTGGCATTTGGGATATCTGTCCTATGTGACGAAACACCGAAACTTGTACGAAATAAAAAAAAGGATGCCATCTCGAGAACAGTACCAAGCACTTTGATCTACCTTCCGCACCAAACGAAAATACAATGACTACAACAACCACCACAGATTTGGTTCGACCCAACGATCTATACTTTCGTCTCATAGAATGGCTCAAAACCGTCCTTTTCAGCACCACGGTCTTCATTGCAGTGTGTCCTTTCGCTCTACTGATTATCCGCCACAAGCTCTATCCACCTCCCTCGGCTCCCTCGACGAACAACCCAAGGCCATTCAAAACCAACATTCTACACTTGGCTTCGACATCGCTCCTGTTTACTTGGTCCCTGGCTACCATCATCTGCTGGTTCCGAACGCATTCATATCTGGATCCATTGTCGGGAGTCCAAGACGTCCCTTACGAATTCGTATCAGCAGAAATACAGATGTGCTCAATCGGGATCGTCGTATTCGAGTTCGAAGCCAATTTTTTCATGCTCCTGGCAGGATGTCTTGGAGTCGTTGCCGCGGTGTTGGAGGCACAGTCTATCCAGACTGCCAATGAGGCTGATGTAAGCGCTACCGTCGCATTTTGTCTGAAGTGAGCAAAATTGCTAATTTGAGAAGAAGAAGAATTCAGAGTATACAAGGCTGTGGTACAAGAGCCCGCTTATTCTTGCATTTAGCATCGCACTTTGGGCGACCACCAAAACTTGGTGGGATGTTCGAAATGTCGCTAGGGGGTCTGGGTGGAGCGTGTCTCATATATGGTATAGGGGAGACAAGACACAGGTGAAGCGCTGCACGGCGGAAGCAGGCGCATGTCATGTGCTTAGGTGGCACGGACTGGAAAACGATGATACGGATCTAGCTTGTGGAGAGGCAGTAAGTTACTCACTGGAACCATGACGGTCGGACACTGATAGCCTTTCTTCTAGAGAAGGATGCGGTGGTGCGCTTCAGCTGGCTTGATATGCTTGTCTACACTTGTACTTCTCCATGCATGGCACGCAGTCAAGGGATGGTGGTCGAGGGGTCATGATCGTGACGTGGCAACAAAAGCAGAATGGGTGGACGAGAGCTCGCTTGCGAAAGAGGAGTGAACATCGGTGGAACATATCCAACTTATGGATCAACAAAGCACCTATAAAGAATTCCGTCTTAACAAGCAAGGAAAATATAATTTTCACGGATTCAGGGACCAAGACTGAAAGTAGCGTGTAATTGGATAATCGAAACCTATATTAAGCAAGGGCAGTGCGAAAAGGCATAACGGCGAGAACCCCCCTCTTGAAGACCACTTTTCTCTGATAGTAATTTCTAATACCTCTCGATCAACCATACCTTCCTCGCCTCATCTGACATCTCTGCTAGCATCTTCTGCTCACTCTCTTTCATGAGCAGATAGTCCCTCACAAATCCCTCCGCCAATGCCTCCCCAAGCACACTGTCCGCTTTAAGTGCTCGAGCTGCCTCCTCAAAGCCAGCCGGCATTTTCTGCAGGATGCCATACGCCACTCTGCCAGCTTCATCTAACTGCGACGGGTTGTATGGAACGTCCCTTTGCGGAAGATCGACAACGTTACTTTTCAGGCCGAGTATACCAGCTGCAAGGATTGCGCCAAGAGCAAAGTACATGTTGGCGAACCCATCCAGGCATCGGATTTCCCAACGGCCGCCCTTCACCCGTCGAAGTGGGACTTCCCGGTTTTGCGTTCCCCACGCTACCCAGGTGCCACCAGTCCAGGAATCATCGACCACGCGACCATAGCTAACTTCTTCTGGCAACGTGAACGCACAGATGGCAGGCAAGTGATTAAGTACACCGCCCACGAAGAATTGCAGGTCCCGGTCCGGTGGATCCAAAGATATGTGGGCATGCGCAGCAGTTCCAATTCCTGGGAATGGTTTGGGATGTAGTGTAGCTCGTAACCCATGTAGAGCTGCTATCTGCGCAACGACTTGCCGGGCTTGGATCAGAGAATCGACAGCGAGTAATGGTGATTCAGGGGCAAGAACGAATTCGTATTGTCCTTGGCCGGATTCAGAGTGGAATTGCTGCACTTCGATTCCGATTTTTGACAGAGAAGTAGCTATCTCTGCAAGGAAGGGCATTTGAAGCCATTGCTCGGGCGTCAAAGTTCCCCACGCGTGCGTTCGAGTAAGTGGGGTGTATGCTTCTCCTTGCTGAGCTTCAATTCGCCGTAGGAACGTGACCTCGATCTCGAAGCCACAAAGTAATTTGGCTACACGTCCATCATAAGCATGTCCTGGATTCAATGTATCGGGGGAATACTCACTCCCGTGACTATATTGCAAGTCGTTAATGAGCAATTCTAGGTTTGCTCGTGGGCATTCGCGAATAGGGTGACCTCTCTCATCGCGCCAGAAAGACATGACTGTCGCAGATGGCAGTGGATCCCTCTCGTGAGTCCTGCGAAGCGACCGTAGGTCTGGTTCAATGTAAATTTGTCCAACAGGATTCATGACAGGTGTTGAGCTATCATTTTGGAGAGTTCCTGTGTTGCCCTGCGATATACCGATTCTAACCCCAGAATGTATCATACGCTCGAACTCCTTGATTGGGACAACCCTCGCTCGAATAGTGGCCATGTAATCGAGCCATTGAACGTAGACAAATTTGACCTCTGGATTCTGTTGCATGAAATCATCATAGAGATGAACATCATATACCTGTGGCTCTTTAGGCGGAGGAGGAAATGGAGGAGGCTGAGGAGGTTGGTAGCCTTCGGATGGGCTTCGGGGAATTGCTGACAAAGGTGCAAGTGTAGATGCAGGGCTACGAATGTCTGGGACAGACGGAAAGGGCACAATGGTTGGTGTTTGTGACTGTTCAGTATCTGGCTTGGTATTGAATGTGAGAGCCTTTGGCACTACCACGAGATCTTCGAAGACTGCCTGGTAGCGCAGATTGTAGAGGACGTTGGTATTGTTGAACAGGATATCTTTCGTCATTGCTATGGCTTGGTGAGGTGTTATATCGGTTTCCTCGACATATTCTATCATGAGCTGTAGAGGTCAGTGCGATGTACGCTATTCATCAACGAAAAAGGATATTACTTACGTCTAGCCACACCTCACGAAATTGTAGGTTTGCCAACCAATATGTTTCCGGAAAGTAGTGGCCATCACTAGAGTAGAGTAGCTTACTGCCAGGAACAATCTCGAGTGATTGTCGCAATATGGCCTTTTGACCATCTCTGCTGACCATCGGAAACACTTCTCCAACATCGAGATAGACGTGTTTGTAGACTGTGGCGAGGTATCCAGCCTCCCGGGTATATGGATATGCAGAATGGAGCAATACAAAAGGAGTATTTGTGTAATTCTCGACCACAGGTTGCAAATATGCCGGGTTTGATTTGAGAAGATCAATATCTTTATCCCCGAGGCCAGTATGCAGCTGTAAAGGCTTGGACATTGCATCGAGATATGGAAGTCGTTCTGAAAGGATTTCGAGGGTCCGCAGAACCAAATAATCGTTCAAAGGTTTTCGTTCAATCCGGTATTTCTTCTTTCTAACGCACCGCTCCACGTACCGTTCGAATGGGAGCCCGACTTCGCGTGCAGCTCGCTCGTAGTCTGACTCGATATCTAGTCCAGTTCGATAGCAAATGACCGTTTTGAACCCAGCGACTTCGGGATCCTGGATAGCTTCTTGAATTTCTCTTTCGAATTCTTCGGTAAAGGTAACCCATGTATCAGTGAAGAAGCTCGCAACGTCGAGATCTTCATCGACGACGCCATTTAATACACTCTCCATCAACCGCTCAGCTACGGTTTCTATCCGCACGATGCGTTTGCTGGGCGCCTTGGTATATCGGTCATGCCAATGATATGGAAATACCTTCTCTGGTCTAGATAGTCCATCATCGATCAATAAAGCGTGTATCCCTTGGAAACACTGCTTGTTCAACCGATCTGGATCCGATCTTAGCCATTCCGTTCGTTGTTCAAGAAGCTCGTCCCAATTTGCTTCGTCGGGGCACTGGTAAAGTTGACGTAATTGTCGTGCCGCTCTCAGATGAGGGAGAGATTTGAACGCATCTCTCAATGCTCGACCCTGCGCTTCAGAGGTCAGGGACTCAAAGGGTATCGTGTCTGCAAAGGTGGGCTGAATGATATTATGTGCATGGTTGTCAATAATTGGGAAATTGTTTACTACATGGCGTAGATTATCGATCGTAGGTTTGGGAGGAACATCCATCCTGGAGTTAGGCGTGAAGGTGCGCGAAGATGTCTACGCGATGGGATTAGGCTGACGTTGAGTGTAAACAGCGATGGTGCTATCTCGTTCCGAGTTTCGCCTCGTGGCACAAATGCTAAAAGTAGTTGTGAATCTTTTTCGGGTTCGTTGAAGGCTACAAGGAGAGTTGCATCTGTGCTCGTCAACTGTCGCGTTCGTTAGCGCAGCTAACTTGATCACCAGACCAGGTCACAATATGACCGACTGAACGACCACCCAGGCGGATCTCGCCAAGCTTACTTAGGCATACATACAGAAGAAGTGGGGACCTTTTCAACACATCCGCTTGCGCCTTGAGTAGGTTGAGCGAGGACTTTGTGTTTGTTACCCGGCCACGTAGGGCCAGTGACGTCGACATGCACGGGAGCACCGGTGGTGAGGAAACGCGTGATCGGATCTCAACGGTTCAGCGAGCGCTAACCTCTAGAGCTTGGGATGTAGTGAAGATTTTTCCTTGCAAAATTTGCAACAATTTCTGCCTTGAGAGACCATAGCCGTTCGATGTAAGAGAGGCTGTAAGGCGGGCTGTATGGCGCTAATCCCATCGGTCTTAGCATGGAGGGGATGACAGCGGAAAGCTCACTCGTAGCTGTTCAATAATTTTTCGTTCTATGGTCAAATTTGACTCCCAAAATGAAACACCTTGTTTACAGCATGGTTTGCTGCATTTCGAGATCCCATTACAGTATCCCGTCATCCTCCCCAGCCCGCCACTTGGTACTCCACTTCGTCAATTCCTCGTAGTTCCTACAGACCCTTTTCTCCCCCCACCCCTTCGCCTCTCCAGTCTCATCAACATCTTCCAAATTACTATCCGCAGCACAAATCAATGCCTGTCTCAAGTACTCGAAGCAATGGTCGACATGATGAGCGTGCGCATCCGCCCCGAGTTCTTCGAGAAAGCGGTTTCCTAGCAATGGGTTCTGCAACTTGTGCAGCTCGTTGATACGAGTATAGTATGCGATGCGAATGCCGTGCAGGCAATGGATCTGGTGATAAGCAGCGATGGCCTTTTGGACGGGTGCAAGTCGCGGGTGTATGACGAAGCCCCTGCCTAGCGGAATGAGCTCTTCCCAGGCTTTCTCGGTATGAGCCGAAGGGCTACCGGTGAATGTGTCATTTTGGTACCAGGCCTGATATGTGTTTCCAGATGGGTCTGCGGATGCGACTGATTAGCATATCTTCTGATGATGCGACTGTAAAGAGGGTTTTCGTACGGGGGTATCCATCATTGACTAGGCCGCCGATATTCCATTGACTTAATGCCACACCGAAGGCAATCCCGAAGAATGCAACTAAGGTATACGAAATTGCTTTCCAAATGGTCGGTTTCACGAACTGCTGTTGCTTCGTGGGTGTGTTTGCCTCGATTTCCTTGGTTGGTAGTGTTGAGTACTCGCGCTTGAGTCGCTTGAAGAACATTGCGGTCGAATTGTAATGGGAAAATTGTAGTCTGTAAAGATTGTGTAGGACAAAGGTATACCGTTTGGAGTATTATATGTTCGCTTTCAAACGCGGCGCGGTTTGACAAAGCGCGCTCATTGAACTCTATTCACTTCCTATTCAGGCATCGCCACCGGAAAGGCCTGGGGGTAGACTTTTTCCAGAGTGAACAAACAAGTTCTACAAACAGTATATCTATCGACTCGTCATCTGTTGTACGTGCCATCGTTTGGAAAAAATTTGTATATGTACCAGGTATTTATGATAAGACAACTATATTATGGTCAACACGTGTTGGATCCAGAATACCCTGGACCGAAGATGAATGTCTATTAACGTTCATCGCAAAGTCACAACGATCTGCTATCCTGCGGCGCGGGGAGAATATGTTCGCTATTTAATAATCTGCCAGGTTGTATTTGGTATGAGCTACCCTTCTTAGGGCATGCCATCTATAGAGGATGATCTTTGTAATATAAGTCTACACATTGGTAGAATAGCCTGTACAACATCCTGTAAACTGTACTGTGTAAAACTAGTCTCCATGCTATTATTGCACACAGAAACAACTTTCGCAAATAAGCTTTCAGTAAACGGGATCGAGAATGAAGATGCGTTCTAGAAGACGCTTCTAAAGAGAATGTCAAGAAGACGGGTTCTTAAACTTGATATCTGGTCAAAACTGTTCGACATCTGACAAGAGAAAGCTGGATCAATGATGCCCCGCCATTCAAACTCAAAGGCACGTCGATCGTGAACAGCTCTGTGTCATGCTCTCTTACCTTGGCCTTGATCCCACGTGCAACCTAGCGTACCCCAGACGCACCCCTCATATTGCTATCTTTATACTCCACAATTTACAACCCCGAGTGACGAGAGCGACAAACGCCTCATGGAAGGTAATCGCCGAGCGTTCCCTGCAAATTGTAAGCAGGGGAGGATTGCTGCGCCCCCAAACAATGCAGTGCAATCGCAGCACACACAAGACTGCAAAGCAGTTCTCTTCATCACAAGAAACAAAGCAGTTCATGAGGTCATGTTCAACAAAAAAAGGAACGAGCAATTTTCATTTCAATGTACAGGTGAAAAATGCACAGTGAACAACAATTATCTTCAGAACATGATATAAAGCTTCCGTTGGCGCGCAGGATTAATGATCTCGCAACAATATACACACTGCCCACACGCTATGCAAAAGACCAGACATAGATCGCTCCCATCCCCAACAAAATGCTTACAACAGGATCATCGCAGCGCCCGATGCCACGGCACCGAAAATATAGAGACCGATGCCGAGGAAGCCGACCTGGACGTGTGAGACAGAGAGACCACCGGCAGCGGCACCCTTGCTGCCAGACGCGGAGGTGCCAGTAGCAGCCTGTGCGCCGCCACTGAGTGTGCCGGTGCCTTCAACACCGGCCTGCTCGAGGAGAGTGTTGCAGCTGGCGGCGGTGGTCGCAGCAGCAGCCTTGAGCGTGGCAGAGCCCTTGAAGTCGCATGCATCCTTTGCCTTGTTCTGGCCCTTGTAGTAGGCGTTGAGGGCGAAGGCGAGCTGCTCCTTGGGAGTGCACATGCCGTAGGCGCCGTACGGGCCGACGGTGTGGTTACGGTTGATACCAGCGCAGTACTTGCCTTCCTTCATGCCGCAGACGGTACCGAAGAGCTTGCCGAGATCCTCTTCATCAACGGAGTCATCAACCGTGCAGGAAACGGTGTCCATCATGCAGCTGCAGAGGTTACCGTTGACGGCAGGAGGGAGGGTATCAGACGCCGCACCCCAGTCGCTGTTGACCTTGGGGCAGGTAGCAGCAGCTGTGTTGGTCGGGCTGTACTCGGACATCTTAACGCCGGTGGGTGTGGCCTTGGCAATTTCTTTGGACAGGTTGTCGAAGTCGTCGTTAGGAGTGACCTTGTTGCCGCTGACGGTGACGAGACCAAACTTGTTCGCTTCCTCATGGTACATGTAGACGATGCCACCAGACCAGACATCAGTCATCTGCTTGCCGTAGAGAGCGCCGACTTCTGTGAACAGACGAGGACGGACTTCGTTGCAACCATACTCGGCGAAGAAGACGGGGACGTTGTAGGTCTCGAACTCCTTGGTGCGAACATCAAAGCCAGACTTCTCAAAAGACGATTTGCCGCACCACGAGTAGATGTTGTAACCCCAGAAGTCGATGGCATCCGACCGGTTGCCACAGTCGAAATAGCTGGCAAGGTTCTCACGGATGTCAGCGTCGTCATTGGTGGCATAGCCGACACCAATCGAGCGGTAGTTCTTGGACTTGATGTATGACTTGGAGTCGCGAACAGCCGCCTTGACAAACGCACTAGCGAAGGTGTTGTTCTTCTGGTTGGAGACCTCGTTACCGGCGAAGAAGCCCAAAGTGTTAGTGTACTTCTGCATCTCATCAATGACCGAGGTGTAACGTTCGAAGAGAGGTGTGTTCCACTCGGGGTCGTCTCGATTGATAGACGTCTTAGGTTCAGACAGATCGGCGACAACGTAGATACCGGCATCGGCGAGAGCAGACATGCACTCCTGGTGGTCCTTGGTGGGGTCAATGGCGTACACTCGGATGGTGTTGGTCCTCAGCTTCTTGAGGTATTCGACATCGCGCTTGCACGATGTGGTGTCGGCCAACGGATCCGTGTACTGGGCGCTTGCATTCACTGAGCCGGCTGCGCCAACACCCTGTTGGTAGGCAACACCACGCATGAAACTGGGGTAGATTAGAAGGAGCTTGAGTAGCGACATGGTGAATGTGCTCACAATTGTGTGCCATTGGTCTTGTAGAAGAACTTGTTGCCCTTGATAACGATAGGGTCGACGTCCGCGAGAGCGGTCGCTGCGAACAGCGCGGAGGCTGCGAGGGCGAACTTCATGTTGAGCTGAGTTCAAAGATAGTTTGACGTTGAACAGCGCGGGAGCGCAATATCTCGCTTGGCAGTTCACGAAGCGGTTGAGAAATACGGAAGGAGCGTTTGTGAGTTGTTTGCAGGGCGCGTATCGCAAGGAAAGAGCGGGCGCGGGAAAGAGCGTTAGATTTGGATTAAAACAAGTATATGCAGAGAGTGACGTGGATAAACAATAAGGAACGAAGAAACACGCGTGAAGCAGCTCGAGTGAAGGAGTGTATGGAGTGCTGAAGTCGTCCAGCGGAGCGAAGTCAAGCTCACACAACTCGGGGTTCAACCCCTGAGCTCCCGAATCGGCTAGCACGCACCGCCCACCCATGCTTATCCACAATTGTCCGTCGCAATCTTCTGCCAATGCAACCTTTACCACAGCTTTCCAGCGGCTGATTTTCGAACGGAACGAGCTGCAAGCGTGCCACCGCGTTGGACACTTTGTCTTTTAAGAAAAAATGCGTTCGCCAGCGTACCGTAAAAATTATGCTACGAAGGACGGCATCGTGCATACAGGTACGGGTCCATTCGTGTGGATGCAACACTTAGTGCCCCACCGGTGCCTGCGTCAAAAACTAAATTAAGGCTTCTGGAACTCCACCTCGGAGTGACGAGACATTGCGCTTTGGCCTTTGTGCTGGCTGGTCTTCCGTGCGACTTCACGTCAAACGTCAGAAGGCCGCGGGCTGCGTGGGGCGTTTGGAATCAGATCCTGTCGAGTCACAAGCAACGCCTGGCAGGTACAGAGCTGCCGACTGGTGACGGCGCGAGTCCGCCGCACGATCGATCTACGGTACTGGGACAGTTACCCTGGTGTGGAGAACAGAACAACAGAGGACTCTGCCCACAGGTTCTTGGCATCGTACCTGTCACGAATGCTTCGAGCGAGCTGTTTCTCGGAACACAGCAGAGATACTTCTCGGTGTGCGCAGGCAGAAGTGCGCAGCACTCGTGCATGCCGCAACGGGCAGGTTGTTGAAAAGGCCGAACGGCAGGCTCTACTTATGGAGACGGCTTCGGAGTTTGCAGAGGGTGATGAAGGCGCCAAATGCCCTGATGGGTAAGCAGGCTTGCGTAAGGCTCCAGCTCCTACCGAACAGGTCGGCTTCCTACGCAGCTACGCAGCGAAGTTAGTTCTTCTGGGCGGCCAGTTCGGACCAGCATCGAGGGCCGCGGGCGCTTGAAGACTAGTCCTGTGGCTGGGTCAGCAATCTCGATTTGGCCCGGGCAGGCTACTTTCCCTATCCTGCCACGCGGCGTGCTCGGAGGCTAGTTGTATCCAGAACCAAGGCAATTTTGATAATTATTCGACGAGCCAGGGGTCGATGCAGCCTGTGTTGGCAGCGGGCGGCCATTTCGTCATAGCGATAACGCTAGAGGCAACCCTCATCAATCGATATGCATATTCCAGGAGGCCAATCTGAAGCGTGAAGCGTGGGCAGCCGATTGTTCGCGCTCGAGAGTCGAGAGGCGAGAGAGCGGCTTTGACAGACGCTCCACCCGCAGCTGGCCGTGCGACACGCCGTCGCGCAAAGTGTTGAGGGTGGTGAGCAAAAGCGTCCAGCCCCCCGTTGCGGTGCGACAGAAGAGGAGCCGTTTGGCAAGGATGGGCAGCGCCACTGCCTCGAAGACGAGCCATCGACGATAAGCCTATCGCTATCGATGGCCCAGGGGCTTTGCAAGTTGGCACGGCCAATCTCACGCCGGCCAGGCGGGCTTCCGGGAGGGGCCCATGCCTGCTTGCGCGCTGCTGTATCGTTTGATCGCCCGACGGGCCTTTCTGCCCGTAAATCGTCCATCTGCCAGTGAGCGCGGGCGCGGCGGGCTGTTGTGACGTGCTGCAGGAGCGCGCGGTTGGTCGACGGCGGGAAGAGCCAGCAGACGGCGGGAGACGAACCAGAGTACCAGAGCACCAGTGCACCAGTGCACCAGCGTCTCGCCCGCTGCTGCGTTAAGAGGAGTGTACTTGTTCGATGCTGCAGCGACAAAGGGCCATGAATAGACAGACAGACAGACCACATCCAGGCGGGGATCGGGAGACTGGCGGTATATTTTTACAATGCCGATCACGTCGCTCTATACGGCGATCCCGCCACACTCGCGTAGAAAGCTGGTCGAGGAATGCAGCGCTCTGCAGCACGCGGAACACGCCTGCTGGCAGCGCTGGAGGCGAATTCAGGCCTAGGACGGGGAGGATGGGCAGTCGAATCTCCCGCAAACCTGCCAGACGAGCGCAAAGAGTGGCGACGCAGGCAGCTCACGCCGTCAAGGAAATCCTGGTCGGCTCGCTAGCGCCGTCGTTGAGGCGGGCAAGCGGCGGCGAGCTCAGGATGCGCTGCCAAGCCTGCTCACTCCAGCCCCTGAGTGAATACCCATTGCCATAAACCTGCCGCTCCCTGCCCGCTCGCATTTCTTCTCACGTCGCTCTCTTCCCCAGGCCGCCGACCCCCACACCCGTGTTTTTCTTTTCGTCTGTCGTTTGCCCACCAGCGTGCGAGCAGACTCTGCGTTGTGCTTTCCCCCCCCTTCCTCCTCCCAGCGCGGAGATCCGTTGCGGTTGAGCTAAGCTGCACCTGCCGCGCGTTGTGGCAGTTGTCGAAGCAACAGCGCCAGCACCCACCTCACCGGACCGTCACTCGCTCTGCTAGCTCTGTGCCTTTTTTTTTCGCCCTCCAACACGAGCAGCGCAGCCCGAGTATCGCCAGCCCTCGTTGCCGGAAAAAAACAGCGGGCTCCGTCTCACGCTCGCTCCAAATTCCTCACGTCAACACCTGGACGCTCGTTCCCCCCCAACACGCTCGCTCCCTCGAATCCACCTCGAATCCGCAGCCCCCTTTCTACCCTCTTAATCTGGACGCTGTACAAGTACAATTAATCTCACTCCGGTTGCTCCTAATGCCCATTGTTTGAGGTACGCACCCTCTGACCGCACGTGTTTCAGGGCGGCCCGCGCCGCGCCACACAAAGGCACTTGTGTTGACATCTGCACCCAGCTTTTTACATCGCACCTTAATCGACCGCCACGATGTCTGCACATCCGCAAGGCGGCCACTATGATGATGGCTACGGCCATCAGGGCCAAGACGCGTACTATCATGACGATCAGTACGGCCAGTACCACGACGACCAGCGTGGTGGCTACCAAGACCAGCAACAAGGTCACGGCGATGCTTACTATGATGAATCGTGCGTCTTCCCCTACAAGTGCCAAGGCATTGAACTAATTGAGCCGCAGAGCCTACTACGACGGCCAGCAAGGCGGCCACTATCAACAGAACGGCTATTATGACGACCGCGGTCAACAGGGCTATCAAGACGAGTATTACAACGATCAGTATTACGACCAGGGAGGGCACGGTCAGGAAGGCTATGGGTTCGTTTCATCCAGAGCATGCGATTTGCCATCGACTAACGCCTGAACAGCGCGAGACCCCGCCGCCAGCACGATTCCGAGGAGGACTCCGAGACCTTCAGCGACTTCACGATGCGCTCCGACATGGCTCGCGCCACGGACATGGACTACTACGGCCGTGGCGACGAAAGGTACAACAGCTATGGCGAAGGCATGGGCCGTGGCTACCGCCCACCCTCGTCTCAAATCTCGTACGGCGGTAACCGCTCGTCTGGAGCTTCAACACCCATCTACGGCATGGACTACACCAACGCGCTTCCCGCCGGACAACGCTCAAGGGAACCCTACCCGGCATGGACTGCCGAAGCACAGATCCCTTGCTCCAAGGAAGAAATCGAGGATATCTTCCTGGAGTTGACATCCAAGTTTGGTTTCCAACGAGACAGCATGAGGAACATGTACGATCACTTCATGACCCTGCTCGACTCGCGAGCATCCCGCATGTCGCCTAACCAGGCACTGCTCTCGCTGCACGCTGACTACATTGGCGGTGAGAACGCCAACTACCGCCGGTGGTACTTTGCTGCCCATCTTGATCTCGATGATGCTGTCGGTTTCTCCAACATGAAGCTCGGCAAGGCGAGTCGGCGAACGCGGAAAGCCCCGGAAAGCAGCCAAGAAGGCAGCTTCTGAAAACCCTGGCAACGAGCAGGAGGTTCTGGACGCGTACGAAGGCGACAACAGCTTGGAAGCCGCAGAATATCGGTGGAAGACCCGGATGAACCGCATGTCGCAGCAAGACCGTGTACGACAGGTGGCTCTTTATCTGCTTTGCTGGGGCGAAGCCAACCAGGTCCGTTACATGCCTGAATGCTTGTGCTTCATCTTCAAGTGTGCCGACGACTGGCTCAACTCGCCTGCCGGCCAAGCGCAGACCGAGCCCGTGGAGGAATTCACTTACCTGAACAATGTCATTACTCCCCTCTACCAATTCTGCAGGGACCAAGGCTACGAGATTCAGGATGGCAAGTATGTCCGCCGGGAGCGCGATCACGCTGCCATCATCGGATACGACGACATCAATCAGTTATTCTGGTACCCAGAAGGGCTGGAGCGTATCGTGATGGAAGACAAATCCCGCCTCGTCGATCTACCACCGGCTGAGCGGTTTGCCAAGTTGAAGGATGTCCTTTGGAAAAAGGTCTTCTTCAAGACATACTACGAACGGCGATCGTGGTTTCACATGATTGTGAACTTCAATCGTATTTGGGTCATCCACGTCGCGGCATTTTGGTTTTATACCGCCTACAACTCTAAACCTGTGTATACGAAAAAAATACGAACAGCAGCTGGATAACCAACCTGAAGCGGCTGCAACGCTCTCTGCCGTGGGTCTTGGTGGTACTGTCGCCGCTCTCATCCAGGTCATCGCTACTCTTTGCGAATGGGCTTATGTTCCTCGAAAGTGGGCAGGTGCTCAGCACTTGACCAAACGGCTGCTCTTCCTCATCCTCGTCCTGGTCATAAACGCCGCACCTGCCGTCTACATCTTTGTCATGGACAAGCAAACTGGTACGATTCCCAAGATTCTCGGAATCGTACAGTTCATCATCGCTCTGGTTACCTTCTTCTTCTTCTCCGTAATGCCTCTGGGTGGCCTTTTCGGCAGCTACATGAAGCGCAACTCCCGCCAGTACGTTGCTAGCCAGACATTCACTGCCAGCTATCCTCGACTCAAGGGAAACGACATGTGGATGTCTTACGGATTGTGGGTGATGGTCTTCGCGGCAAAGTTCTCTGAGTCCTACTTCTTCCTGACGCTCTCGCTCAAGGACCCCATTCGCATCTTGTCTCACATGAAGAAACCCTCCTGCATTGGAGACGCAATCATTGGTGACATGCTGTGCAAGTACCAGCCCAGGATTCTTCTTGGTCTCATGTACTTCACCAGCTTGGTGTTGTTCTTCTTGGATACCTACCTGTGGTATATCATTCTGAACATGATCTTCTCGGTATCTCGCTCCTTCTATCTAGGTATCTCCATCTGGACGCCCTGGAGAAACATCTTCTCCCGCCTTCCCGAAGCGTATCTACTCCAAGGTTTTGGCCACCACAGATATGGAGATCAAGTACAAGCCCAAGGTCCTCATCTCCCAGATCTGGAACGCTATCGTCATCTCCATGTATCGCGAGCATCTTTTAGCCATCGACCATGTCCAGAAACTGCTCTACCATCAAGTTCCTTCAGAGCAAGAGGGCAAGCGAACTCTCCGAGCCCCTACCTTCTTCGTTTCGCAAGAAGATCACTCTTTCAAGACGGAATTCTTCCCTGCCCAGAGTGAGGCCGAGCGCCGTATCTCGTTTTTCGCGCAGTCGTTGTCGACTCCCATTCCCGAGCCGTTGCCCGTCGACAACATGCCCACTTTCACCGTTATGATTCCTCACTACAGCGAGAAGATTCTTCTGTCCCTTCGTGAGATCATTCGCGAGGACGAGCCTTACTCCCGGGTCACTCTCTTGGAATATCTCAAGCAACTCCACCCTCATGAGTGGGACTGCTTTGTTAAGGACACCAAGATTCTTGCCGACGAGACCTCGCAGTATAACGGAGAGAATGAGAAATCAGAGAAGGATACCGCCAAGAGCAAGATTGATGATCTTCCCTTCTACTGCATCGGTTTCAAATCTGCTGCGCCTGAATACACCCTGCGAACTCGTATCTGGGCTTCTCTCCGATCTCAAACTCTGTACCGTACCATCTCTGGATTCATGAACTACAGCCGTGCGATTAAGCTTCTGTATCGTGTCGAGAATCCTGAAGTTGTGCAGATGTTCGGCGGCAACTCCGACAAGCTGGAAAGGGAATTGGAACGCATGGCTAGGCGCAAGTACAAGATCTGTGTTTCCATGCAGCGTTACGCCAAGTTCTCCAAGGAGGAACGCGAAAACACCGAATTCTTGCTGCGAGCCTATCCTGATCTTCAGATTGCCTACCTAGACGAGGAGCCCCCGGCCAATGAAGGAGACGAACCTCGCATCTACTCTGCTCTTATCGATGGCCACTCCGAGATCATGGATAACGGCATGCGCCGACCCAAGTTCCGCGTTCAGCTCTCCGGTAACCCCATCCTCGGTGACGGAAAGTCCGACAACCAGAATCACTGCATTATCTTTTACCGTGGCGAGTACATCCAGTTGATTGATGCCAATCAGGACAACTATCTGGAAGAATGCCTCAAAATCCGTAGCGTACTTGCTGAGTTCGAAGAGATGACCACCGACAACGTATCCCCATACACCCCCGGCATTCCCAACCCCAACTTCAACCCTGTTGCCATTCTCGGAGCCCGTGAATACATTTTCTCTGAGAACATTGGTATTCTTGGTGATGTCGCTGCTGGCAAGGAACAGACATTCGGTACTATGTTTGCTCGTACTCTGGCTCAGATCGGTGGAAAACTGCATTACGGACATCCGGATTTCCTGAACGGTATCTTCATGACAACTCGTGGTGGTGTCTCCAAGGCTCAAAAGGGTCTCCATCTGAACGAGGATATCTACGCTGGTATGAATGCCCTCCTCCGTGGTGGAAGAATAAAGCACTGCGAGTACTACCAGTGTGGTAAGGGTCGTGATCTTGGTTTCGGATCTATCCTCAACTTCACAACCAAGATTGGAACTGGTATGGGCGAGCAGATGCTGTCTCGTGAGTACTACTACCTTGGTACCCAACTGCCTCTCGACCGCTTCCTGTCCTTCTACTACGCTCATCCGGGTTTCCACATCAACAACTTGTTCATCATGTTGTCTGTCCAGTGCTTCATGTTTGTCCTGCTCCACCTTGGCGCTCTAAAGCACGAGACAATCATCTGCCGTTACAACAAGGACACTCCCATCACCGATCCTCAGTGGCCGAATGGTTGCGCGAACCTGGTTCCTGTCTACGACTGGGTAGCTCGTTGCATTCTTTCCATCTTCATCGTCTTCTTCATCGCTTTCGTGCCTCTCGTCGTTCAAGAGCTGACAGAGCGTGGTTTCTGGCGAGCTGCTACCCGTCTGGGCAAGCACTTTTCCTCCATGTCTCCGCTCTTTGAGGTCTTCGTGTGCCAGATCTACGCAAACGCCCTCACAACCGATCTTTCTTTCGGTGGAGCTCGATACATTGGTACTGGCCGTGGCTTTGCGACTGCGCGCATCCCCTTTGGTATCCTCTACTCTAGATTTGCTGGTCCGTCGATGTACCTGGGCGCACGATCTTTGATGATGCTCCTCTTCGGCACGCTTACGGTCTGGGGCCCTTGGTTGATCTACTTCTGGGCATCCCTGTTGGCGATGTGTATCTGTCCTTTCGTCTTCAACCCTCATCAATTCTCTTGGGACGACTTCTTCATCGACTACCGCGAATACCTCCGCTGGCTCTCTCGAGGAAACACGCGGTCCCACAGTGCTTCCTGGATCGGTTTCTGCCGTCTGTCTCGTACACGTATCACTGGTTACAAGCGCAAGGCTCTCGGCGACCCATCTTCGAAGCTCTCTGGTGATGTTCCGCGCGCCCGGTTCGCTAACATCTTCATGGGTGAAATTGTCGGACCCCTGGTTTTAGTCGCCATCACTCTGATCCCTTACTTGTTCATCAATGCGCAGACTGGTGTTTCATCAGATAACAACGATGGTGCCACTATCAAGAAGACAAGCTCTTTGATCCGCGTTGCTCTCGTCGCCTTCGGTCCCATCGCTGTCAATGCTGGTGTCCTAGCTGGGCTCTTTGCCATGGCTTGCTGTGCTGGTCCTCTATTGAGCATGTGCTGTAAGAAGTTTGGTGCCGTCCTGGCTGCCATTGCGCACGCTGTCTCCGTCATCATGCTCTTCGCTTTCTTCGTAGTGATGATGTTCCTTGAGGGCTTCAACTTCACCAAGGCTTTGTTGGGTATGATCGCAGTCGTTGCTATTCAGCGATTCTTCTTCAAGCTTATCATCTCTCTTGCGCTCACGCGTGAGTTTAAGGCCGACACTGCCAACATCGCTTGGTGGACTGGAAAATGGTACACTATGGGTTGGCACACGATCTCTCAACCCGGTCGTGAGTTCCTTTGCAAGATCACTGAGCTCGGCATGTTTGCTGCCGATTTCATCTTGGGCCACTTCATCCTCTTCATCATGCTCCCGCCCCTGCTGATCCCAATGGCCGACAAGGTCCACTCCGTTATGTTGTTCTGGCTACGCCCAAGGTATGTCTTACTCCTAATACGCTGCATGACGTAAAGCTTACATTTCTAGTCGCCAAATTCGTCCTCCGATCTACTCATTGAAACAGACTAAGCTTCGAAGGAGAAGAGTGATCCGTTACGCCATCCTCTACTTCGTTCTGCTTGTCATCTTCATCGCGCTACTCGTTGGGCCAGTAGTCGCCGGCAAGTTCTTGAAATTTAACTTCGACATTCCTATGGATCTTCTCCAACCCACAGGGCTGAACAACAACGACACCACGACAGAGGTTACGGGCACGTGTGTGAATGGCGCGTGCCCCGGCCCCGGTAGTGATGCCGAAGAGACGGGAAGCAGTAACAAGTTCCGTCGGTTCATGGCCTACTAAAAAGTTTGGAAGTTGATTTGGTTTCGTTCCTGACCTTGCATTGTACAACATGGCGCAAGCATGACCGCATGGAGACGGGTGTCTCATAATGATTGTAATATTCGGGCTGTTGATCGGTGCAAGCATCTCTTTTGTTTTCTGGGTGTCGGAATGGTTTTAGATGCTCTGCTGGCCCGTCTCTTTTTACTTCGTCCGCCTATGGAGCGGCTGCACATACACTACGACACAATGGTTAGGTTGATGGATTTGGTCGGCGAACATGTTAGATAAGCGTTTGCATTGAATTAAATACACGGATCTTAGTGTAAAATCGGTTCCCCGTTCGTCTTGTGATTGCATTGGCCTTCGCATGGTAAGGGATTGGAGCTGAAGCACAACCCAAATTCCGTGCAGCTCAGTATAATCGTTCACCACGAGATGACACCTAGGGAGATATGTAAGCTGACAATGATATACGTGCGTGTGATGCGGTGTCAATCGAGGTTGGTATCGAGTGACCTCCGATTAAGCCCTGGAGGCGAGCCATGAGGTGTTAGATTGCTGAGGCACGTGCGTCCGCGGTCGCGTTCCTTCTCTTCCGACGCACTCCGCAACCGCGACCCCCAGGACCACTATTTTCTGTAGACACCTTCTTAACAACCACTTGCTGTCGCCCCCAATCATGGACCTCCAAGAAACACAGAACACGCTGGTGCGTGTCTTCAACGACGCAAACGCCCAGTTTCACAAAATGCCCGGCTCGGCCATTATATTGCGGTACATCAAGTCGAGTTACCAGGACGACCCTGTGCGCAGCGCAATTGAGCTGTTCCTGTTCCTATTCGCCGTGCGGTATATGTTGAGTCCGAGCTACAGTACTCAGAAGAAGGTCAAGCTGACCGAGGAGGTGCGTTTGCCATTTCAGGAATGGAAACTTGGAAAGGGGCGCTGACGACGAAGCAGGAAATCGATGAATTGGTAGACGAATGGACACCTGAGCCGTTGGTGGCTGCGACAATGCCGGCTGACGAGTTGGAAAACGAGAAACGCCCGATTCTCGTCGGGTAGGGAATCTGAGAAGTAGAGATTGGAACGGTGATGCTGATGCGCGCGCAGTCCTACCGGACCCAAATCGAAACTCTCGAACGGCCGTACCGTGACAAACCTCGCTTCCTACAACTTCTACAACTTCGTCGGCAATGAGACACTGAAAGAGAAGGCCATCCAGACCCTGCGTACATACGGCGTAGGCCCATGCGGTCCGCCTGGCTTTTACGGCACGCAAGATGTGCACATGAAGACAGAGGCGGACGTTGCAGCACACCTAGGCGTACCTGCCTGTATTATATACGCGCAATCCTTCTCGACAATCTCTAGCGTCATTCCATCGTTTTGCAAGCGCGGGGATATCATTGTTGCAGACAAGGCGGTCAACTTCTCAGTACGCAAGGGCATCCAGATCAGCAGGAGCACGGTACGGTGGTATGAGCATAACGACATGGAGGATTTAGAAAGGGTACTGCAGAAGGTCACCAAAGAGCAGGCAAAGAAGCCACTCACAAGAAGGTTCATTATTACGGAGGGCATGTTTGAGAACATTGGCGATGTGTCGGATCTTCCCAAGCTTGTTAGTCTTACACAACTGGTACTTCGCGGGCGAACTCTAACAGTAAATGCAGGTTGAGCTCAAGCATCGCTATAAATTCCGACTGATCTTGGACGAGACCTGGTCCTACGGCGTTCTCGGTAGAAGTGGCCGCGGTCTCACGGAAGCACAAAACGTGGACGCCAGAGAGATTGACATGATCATCGGCAATCTCTCAGGACCCTTATGTGCAGCGGGAGGGTTCTGCGCTGGAACCGAAGAGGTGGTGGAGCACCAGCGCATCTCGTCCGCATCCTATACGTACTCCGCTGCCCTTCCTGCCCTCCTCTCGACGACTGCCAGTGAGACGATAGCTATGCTCCAGGAACAACCAGAGATACTCTCTGGCCTGCGGGACAACATCAAGGCTATGCGAGCACAACTAGATCCCAGAAGCGACTGGGTCAAATGCACCAGTGCCGTGGACAATCCAATCTTGATACTAGTGCTTAAGCCTGAGGTTGTTGCTTCTAAGAACTGGACCACGCAGGATCAGACTCAATTGTTGCAGGACGCGGTAGATGAGGTATGTTACACTGGGTCTATCCTATTCTATCGAGCGACACGTTGACGAAAAACAGTGTCTTGCCAATGGCGTCCTCGTCACCAGACTGAAAGCCTACCCTCTCGGTCTAGGAGTGAACCCGCGAGATGAGGGATGGCAACCTACGCCCGCTATCAAGGTCTGTGTCACCTCTGGTTTGACGAAGAAAGAGACAGAAAAGGCGGGCATTACCATCCGTCATGCGATCACAAAGATTGTGAAGAGCAGGAAATAAAAAGTGCTTGGATTGCTGTCATGGCGTACGAACTGTAAAGGAATTGCATGGGCGGCGTTCACTCTGTAGCGGAATCACCGGAAGTGTGGCAAGGTGTCCATCCTATCTATTTAATGCTCCTTCTGTATAGAAGCGTGAGTGCGTGTACCCGTTGTAGAGGCTCCCCGGGGTAATAATGCGTAATTCGATCATCACAAACCAGTTGTTGCGGCCCAAATGTTTTCAATTCGAATAGGCGAGCACGTGTTGCGACCGTAATTGCATCGTCATGTTCATTGCAGGGGGCCCTGTTCTTAGGGTTGATGTGGTTGTCCCAGCCCCTTCCCAGCCATCGCCACGGTATCCCTCGGCCGGGCGCAGAACACCCGCCAACCCAACACCAGGAGCCGCGTTTCCTTACGACTTCCACGACGCCTACGACTGGCCATCCTCTTATTCCTCCTCTTCAATCGCGTGCGATCCGTCCTACGACTGCCCCGCGACAGCATCCCGCACACGTCACTTCCATTCGTTTAGACCTCGAGTTACACCGGCCTACCCGCATTGCGACCCGCCTTGGAAGCCACCAGCTTCACGCACGCTTTCTCTTGCAAGAATCATTCACGGCAAGGGCATAAAGGGCATATTGTAGATAGCTCGCGCAGCAAAGAGTAGGAAATTCGAGTAGTGTCACCCCGCATCGCGCGCGAAGCAGACGAAGGCCACCGCAAAAGCTCCGGGAGCTGTGATCCACCTGCCCACTCCCGGTACACCTACTCGAAGGACAAGTCGAGTCGCAAAAGCCGCAATGGCGCGCACAGTCGTAGGGTCCGCAGTCGTGGTACGCGAAAAGTACTTCTGGCCCGATGCACAGCTCAACTTCTGGACAATCGTCATGCTCGCAACGGCAGGCACCATACTCGGCGTCTTCGCAGAGTTCCTCGTCATACAGAATCGTATGCGGCAGAATGTTCCCTGGTATGCTCTACCCCCATCCTACCTCGATTCTCCCTTGTCTCCCGCCGCATCTTGCTAACAGATTGGGTGTTTAACAGGATCATCCCATACGGCGTAACCGTCGGCGCGCTCACCGTGTTCTGGATCCTCGTCATGTTGATATTGATTGCGCAGCGGCGGCTGCTGCCCGGCGTAGTGATGCTGTTCAGCTTCATCCTGCTTGTCCTCTTCATCGCCGGCATAATCGGGACGGCGCTGAATCTCTTCGCGGGCCCGAACATCAGCGGACAGTGCAACACGTACGTCAACAACGTATCACAGTACGGGTCCAGCATAGAAACGCTCGCGTGGCTGCAGCAGAACAATATTTGTGAGTCCTCTCTCTCCACAACATCGACAAGAAAAAAACGCCTAGGATTGGGCTAACCATGTGTACAGGTCAGTGCTGGAATGCGGCATTCGCTTTCTGGATCATCGGAACGGTGTTCCTCGTCTGGATTATGGTCATCGCTGGCCAAGTCAACCAGAACCAGTACGGTTAGACGCTGTATAGGTCCTTCTACGGCCGGGCGGAACGGGAGTGTAGTTTATTCTTTGAATGTAAGTTTTGATGCCAACACGAGGAAAAGGGCGAAGTGGGTTGGCCACGCAGCACTATGGGCGTTTCACGCGGCGTTTTGTGGGATTTACGAGATACCGATGCATGTATGGGTGTTTGTTTGTTTTTTTGGTGCTATATAGGGATGAGATGGAAGCATCAAGATATCATGTAGGGAGATTTCGGGCAGGTCTGGATGCGACAGGATGGAGCGATGTCATGGGAATAGCGGGAAAAGGGGATGCCACGCATGTTGGAGTGTCGTCCAAGCAACATGCACCGTGAAAATGGCCCGTCCAAGTTTATAGCCATAGCTGGTTCACATCACAGCAATAAAATGTTAATAGTTACTTCACCGTTCCAACGGGGTTATCTTGATCTACCATTTCTACAATACCAACACAAATGCTGATGAAAGCTAGACACTTTGGATCAACGAACGTGCACGAGATGGACCTGACATGTGAATCACGTTACTTTATCAAACGCAGCCTTCCCGTCACAATTACCCGCCTTCTCTGCGGTCCTATGCCCCCGAGCCAACCCCAGCCCCATTTAATCTCCGCTATCAAAACATTCGATGGCCGAGGGACGCGCATGCGATTTTCGCCCGCTGCCATGGCAATGCACACGCAAAGCAAGTTTCTCGATTTGCCAGCGGGGACAGGGGCGCCACCGCAAGACGGCCGCGGCGTTTTCTCTCTCCCAAGCGAAGTGAGACTTTCATGCGCGAGCAAGCGCGGGATGTTTCTCGTTTCTGCGCTGGACGGATGCGTATCCTGGGTGATATTGACGAGAAACAACTATTCCAGGTCGAATGAGGACACACTTTTCGAACATGTCCCTGAAGGCGTGCACTGCTCGCACGACACTCGATCCCGTGTTTGCCAACCATCTCGATCCGCCCCCAAAGCTCCGCACCGCCACAGCAAGCGTGCCAAGCTTTCCAGATACGATACGCTTACCAACCAGCTAATATTTCGCCCCAATGCAGCTAAGCGCCGTGCCGGGATCCCCACTCACGAACCTGACACGCTCCCTCGCGTCAAGCGCGTCGCCGGCCGAGGACGCAAAAAAAGAGGGGTCTACGGCGCACATCCATTCGCTGCGTGTCGTCATGCAAGGCCCATCTCAGCCCAGCCACCTCGTGCCTTATGACTCCTACTTGCGTCGGGGGGACAATCTATTTATTTTGTATGGAGATGGGAAGCCGACTGGCCGTCGAATAGCTCGAAGGGGGACAAAGGAGGAGTAAGCGTACGGGAGGCGGGGACGGTCCGAAGCGGGAAAGCACCTCCGCTCCTTCAGAGATGAAAGAATGCATGCTGCGATGTGAATATAGTAATTCCACCCCACGAGCTCGTGTGCCTTGCCGTGGAGATCGTGTTCGCATTTTGCGTGCGCATCGCATGCTGCGTGCGTGCTTGCAGGTTCGCATTCTATTCCAAGTCCACCAGTAGGCAACACCGAGCCTGCATAGGCGATCTCCTGTCGTGGCGGCGACACAACGATTCGCTCTCAGCGCTTCCCTCGTAGACAAGCCCTGCGCGCCTATCCACATTCCAGTTCACTGCATAGAACAGGGTTTTCCCAGTCGTAATCGAAGATAAGGTCAAGCTAATGATATTCAAACTGCCTGCTCTCGCATGGCGCTTTAACGCAACCGCAGCCCACAAACGGCCATGTGTAGAAACGCTAATTGACCGGTGACTACACCAACTCTAGCCGTCCATGGCTGTGGAAGCACGGTACCGGATGGACAAACAAAAGGAACATGGTAGAGTACACTGGATGAACTGATACATAAGACGAGGGGTATGCAAGGAACAAGGTAGTACAGAGCGCTTGCTGTGTCGCTAGCTCGGTTGTGCCGCCGGGTTAAGACATCGCTGAAAGTGTAGGAAAGGAGCGGATTTACCGCCCATGATATCTGTCCGACCGCTATTGTAATTCTCGGACTGCTGTGTAATGTTGTGTGACGTCTCTGCCGTCGAGACTGTGGCGACTTGAGGGGCTACCGGTGCGGAAACCTTCTCTTACGTCGCTGCGTATGAACAAAACAGATTCCGTAAAAACGCCTTGCTTTTGGTAAGGACAGTATGTAAGCTAGATCCGTCGGCATTTGCATATCCAACAACACTTTTGTGTGTATACATGGATGTGTATCCAGTGTCGTTGCGCGGTCATTAATCGTTCCCTCAAAGTAATGAGAGGGAGTAGTCGTAGTTAGTATTCTGGTGAAGATCATCTTCATGAGACGAGCTCTCCACCCAGCTCCATACCGAGGCCCTCGACCTTTGGCATTCGACTGTCGCTAGTGGGCGGTAGAAGGGTATCGAAGTTGAGCCGACGTCGAGCCTCCCGGGCAGCAATGGGGGTTTTAGCAGCGATCGGTGTGCGGTTCCATGACTGGTTGACTTGTGCAGGGCTTGGGGACATGTTGAGGAAGTCAGCAAAGTTGATGTTGGCTGATGGTGTCTGCAGACCAAAGCCAGGATAGGCCGCTCCCCCTCCTGGTGTGGACATCATAGACGACGGAAGGGGTGTAGATTTTGGTGGTGGTGTGGATGGAGCGAGCATGCGAGGCTTCGAGTCGCTTCGGCGAGCTGGTGACGGCGACGTAGCTAGATACATGAGAAGGCCAGCATCCTCCTCTCCCTTCTTCCCCTCTCGTGCCGCGCCAGCAGCCGTGAAGCCATTCTGACGAAGTCGGGCCGAGCGAGCCATACCAGGAGGCGGTGTGCGTGGGGCTTTCGGTGGAGAAGATCGAATGAACGACTTGTTGATTTGGAACGAGGATACGACTAAGTCTTCGTCGTCATCTTCGGAAAGCAGGGGCGAGCGAGGGTCGGGGATAGTCGATGTCTCGGAGACGAAGGAGAGGCTGGGGGCGTGTGCGTTGCGGCCGAAGCGAGCATGCCTACGATGATATACGGGTGACGACTCGGGCAATTGGAAGCTATTTTTCCACGATGTAGATGCGGTAGTCGAGGTCCTCACTTTGGTACGATTGTGATTGCTGGTGCCGGGGTATTTGTTGAAGGATTGGGTATAGCGTGGCCTCTTGCTCTGGCTGTGGTTGCTGGATCGGCTGCCAGACCGCTGAATCTCCTCTGAGAATATGGGCGCAGCGAGCGGGGACGAATCGAGCACGCCGTCTTGATAGAAGCGTTCGGAGACAGACGACGCCGTCGACATGGTCTCGTTGCTGGAACCTGGGCGTTTCCGCTTGAGCTCAATGTCCACCCGCGGCTCCAGGTGGTCGAGCGAGAGATCCTGCCATCCGTGCTTGATCTTGACGTTGGCCAAAGCGAGGCGGTTCTGCAGCGTGCGGGTCATCTACAACGACATGATTAGCATCCAATGCCCCAGGGGCCTGCGGCAGAAGCTACCTTTGAGACTTGGGCTCTCCGCAGCACCTTGCTCGCAACCTCGGCGGGCTGATCAGTGCGGTCGGTAGACGCCATGGTGGAGAGGTTACGGGGAGCGAGCGTGCGGTGCGGAGGAGAGGTTGATGTTCGCTCGCAAGCGTTTCGACGGCGGTTGCAGGTCGCACCAGTATGAGCTGAATCGGCAAAAGAATGTGGACAGTGCTCCGGAAGGGATGAGGAATAGCTTCGTCGAAGCACAGGCCGCAGTACCGGGCAATCCAGGCGGCCCAGTTGTCAGCGCCCCACTAGAGCAGTGAGTAGGAGCTGCAGAAATAATAATTATTACAGAGCCATGTCGCCGACGAACGCTGGCCTGGCAATTGGGAGCCTGGCGAGATTGCCTTTGGGGGGTTTGGCGAGGGGACAGGGGATCGAGCTAACCTGCGTATCGAATGCTGACGTTTCCATTTGATACCGTTCGTAACGACCTCGGGCGTATTCACCAACAGCGAGCGAGGCTTGTGCGCTAGTGCGGTTCCGGAGTGATCCGCCTTGTTTCCAGCCACAGGCTCCACTTGGACCTGAGCCCCACTGCCTACTATAGTACGCCTCGCAAGAACAACGGGAGATTGCCATTGAACTGCACGCAGCGAGTCACGCATATCGCAGGTTTGTACACCATGCCTGCGGGTTCAGATGTCCCAACCCGCAGCCGCTCCGCAACGAGCGTCCACGGTCGGCTCCATCAGGAACAAAGCAGGTCCCTGCAGCTGCTGATCCGTTGTATCCGCAGCCCGAGAAACACGCCGCGATTGGGCCATCGTCCCTGAGATATGGGGCACGGGCGTGCATGGCCGTCACCCACGAGGAGCTCCGAGCGCATTGCTCGTCGGCGGGAGAATCGGCCCAGCGCCGTCAAGGGCAAGTCTTTGGTGAAGCTCGAAACCTTGGAAGAGGGCCAAGGAGAGCGAGCCTCTTGCGGCGGAAGCGGCGCATCTGGTCGGCGCGCTTGGACTCCAGGCGACGTCATTGGTCTCTCGCTCGATAATGATAATGGAAGCTACGACGAGGACACTGTACCACCAGAACAAAACTCATACCGTAGCACGATTCCCATGTCGCTCTTTGCCCGCCTGTACAAATGTGCGCCTGCTAACCCGTGACTGCGCAGTCGCTGCTGACTTGTCAATTGTTGTCGTCCGTCCTGCACCCTGCCTGCTTTTCCAAGCGACTACGGCCTGCAGCACGCATACACGCTAAGAGGTAGATACTGATAGATCTACCTCCGCCCTTCCTCCCGCCGTCGTCTTGCGCCCGCGTCCTCAACCATTAGAGCTTCCGGCGACACGCTCGTCTTCGCCTTTCCACCCTCGTTTCCGTCAGTCGCTTCTGCCTTCGCTCGTCCGTCCTCAGCGCGTCCCGCCACCGCCGACCCGCCGCCATTGCACGCCGTATACCTACCGCATTCATTAGCACGGTGCATTACGCGTCCCTCGCCAGCTTGTGCCAGCCGTACGCTCGCCGCTCGTTCCCATGAGGTTTTGGACAGCGTAGTATCCTATAATTGCAGCAACCTCGGCGATGCCTTCCTTCCTCAGCAGCTTGCGGAGAAAGAGTAGGGTGAACATCAAACAGGAAGACAAGCATGATCAAGGCCATGCGTTTGGCAACGGCCACGCGAACGGCCAGAATGGCAATGGCGTGTCCCGGCGCAAGTCGTCTTCGACATTAAACTCTTCCGCCCTAGGCTCATCGTCCACGTCGACTACCCCCGCGACGTCCACTTCCGGAGAGGCCAGCGGACACCTTAACGGTCTCAAAGAAGACGTTCCCCCTCTACCTACGCCTCGGCCCCAACGACCGGGCGTGAACCCTACCAAGCGCTATAGTCTGAACGTGAGAGCACCCAGACAACAAAATCCAGCATCCGCTAACCTGATCCAGGGTATGTCGACCTCGAGTGGCTCACTGCTTTCTGCCAATCCTTCCTCGCTACTCGCACCACGCGTGCTTTCCGTTTCCGATGGCTCATGGGTACGTTCGCTGCACTCTTACGACAGATTTGCTTCTGACCGCACCAGGTTCACCAACAGGTTCTACTGATCTTCGGGCAAATTGGTGACTCGGCTCACAGACCGCTGGACGGAACTGTCACTGTGAATCACCACCAAGGCCGCTTTCCTCCCACCGCTTGGCCAGCATGCGACTCGTACTTCAAGGCCTTGGTGCACCTAGAGCCTGGCTGGAACCGTCTTCGGTTGGACTTTACCTCTCCGAAAGTGTCTTCAAGCAACACTTCGGTTTCTCCACACGCTTCCTTCATTAATGTTAATTACCTTCCTCTCACCGACTCTCCACCGCTTCAACTCGCCATTATCCTTGGGAGCGATTCGCCGGGGACCTACGACGCTACGCCAGAACGCATACAGCGTGAAGGCAATGGTCTGGATCTTGCAGTCAAGAAATTTCGTATGGCTGCATACCTCTGGCAAGCGTTCACTGGCGAACAGATGAATCGGCACGGCTTTGGAAGACGATGTTTCCGCTTTGAAGATGCTTGGGAACCTGGAACGCTGAGCTATCAAGACTGGGCAACCGGTCAATTTAGAAATCAAGCGAGGATCCATATCGTTCGATCAAGCAAAACTGTTGCAGAGATCAGGGACTTAGATCGAGCACAACAAAACCCGAATGGCACGAACAAAGGAGATTTGTTCAGTATTGCAGCAGACGCTGTGAAGACTTATTTTCAGATGAAGCCGGGACAGACGCAATACGTCTCTTGCTTGTTTTTGGACACACATTGGGATCCCAAGCACCAATTAATCCGGGGTCACGCCGCTTTAGGTGGAGGCGACGGCGACCTCCAGCTCGGCATCTTTGGGTCACATGCTTTACAGAGCTATCCTTCAAGTATTGAGGAAGTATGGCAAGCTTTTGGCGACTGCACCAGGACTGATACCGCATTCCTTGCCAATGATTGCAACGAGGCGGGCAGCAACTGGGAGGCAGCAAACATCGGCATTGGAGCTCATCTTCATGAGACCGGTCATCTTTTCGGTTGTCCTCACCAGGAGTCCGGCATCATGTTGCGCGACTATGTGACTTTCAACCGTACTTTTACAGTCCGTGAACCATATTCGACGCGGACTAAATCACCTGGCCAGCGGTTGGTGTTACCCGCTGAAGAGTGCTCCTGGCATATTCTTGATGCGCTACGCTTCCGCTTCCATCCATGTTTTCGGATACCACTTGATTATGGGAATGGTGACGGCAGTGTACAAGTGTGGACGGTTGACAACGGTCAGGGCGGTGTAATTGCGACTTCAAAATCCGGTATCGCTTGGGTGGAACTGTATGCAGAAGGTGACGATGTCTGCCGCTACTGGAAACGATGGCCCGAGATCGACAATCAATACCCTCGACAGGTCGCACTGGTTGAATCCGAACTACGCGACCTTTTACCGAAAGAGAAGCAGAAGTCCCGTCTCAAATTGGAGATTTTTTCGGCTGGTGGCGGCAAGCATGTAGTCGAAGACCTTTCTCAATTAGCAAATCAGAAGCTTGCTCGCGTTCGACTACCTGATGGACGATGGGGTTACCGTGGTGGTAAACTAGGCTATTCCCAGATGGAGGGTTCACAGCCACAAGAGATCATTCTCGAAAGCGCACATATCCAAACAAAGCTTCTCGTATCGATCCGAGTATATCACGGACTGGCTGTCGACGGCCTTGAATTCATTTACGAAGATTCGACGAGCCAGCTGTTCGGTAAGCGGGGAGGGAAGCCAGGTGGCACGGAGTTTGCGTTGGATACAAGGAAGGGTGAACTACTACTTGGATTTGCACTACGGGCTGGGTTATGGATCGATGGAATCCAAATTCTGACTAGTCTGGGTCGCAAGAGTGAGTGGTTTGGAAACGCTCACGGCGGTAGCGGGTAAGTTTCCCTTCTTCTCGATGGAAGACACGAGGCTCATGTTTACAGACACACCCTCATTCCTCCTCGCGGCTATACTATCGGTGGCATATCAGGTTCAAGCGCTGCATGGCTCGACGGCTTCTCTTTGATCATCACCAGATGAACAGCCAAGGAAAACTATCATTCCCGAAGGCATAAAGGGCACTCACCCTTTACACGCCCACCATAGTGTCACCCGGCGGGTTGCTCATCGCACAACAGCACGCCCTTCTAGTCCAGCATAGTATCAATTCCACGTCATGATACACGCTAGTATCATTCATTCCGGGTACCAAACACTATGTTGTCGGGATCGAAAACGGTTCTTGTGGGAGTCCTGGATAGCGTTGGCATCACGTTTTGCAGTAGGGCACCCGGATTTGGCACAATATACTAATTGCCGGACCGGAGGTTTGAGTACATACACGTAGGGAAACGAGTAGGACGAACCATTGTACGTTGGGAGGATAATGCGAGGTCGCTAGGCCTGTCGGAGGATGTGTCTTCTATGTAACAGCAACAATTCAACAGTAAATTAATAACAAGTAAATCAATCAGGACATGGCAACGAACATGTTGTTATAGTCGCTGTCCTCTTCTACTTTTCATATAAATTGAGTGGTCGAAGAGGTTTGCGAATCGTCATCATCTTAATCACGTTTTCTTTGGAAGTGCACTCAAATCAGCATTAGTTTAATCCATTAAATCATGACACAGCTCTCCCTGAATAGTCCACGTGCCACATACAATCCTCGTATGTGCTATAGACCCTAGGTCAGTTCGTTCTCCATGTCCGCTATATTTCCTTTTAACACCATGTCTTGGATACACTTCGCGATTCGGCGGTTCGTCTGCAGAGTTGAATGTAAGAAAAACATGAGTACTCTAGACCCCACATATCTTATGCATTGTACGCGCTCTGGTGAAGCCCATTTTCATTGTTTGTGCGGATATCTAATTGCTGTGTACGCATACTCATTGAACCGTCGAAATATGTTGCCAAATACACGATGCCCTCTTGTTCTCCAATATTCGAGGACGGCTTGCAACTCTAAAGATAGCCATAGCTCCGCCCTCCCATGCACCTTTCAGCCCCCCGAGTCGTGACCCCTCCACAGTCCTTCCCTACTCTACGGCTTCGGTATATGAATAGTTTTACTGACCATCAAACACCCGTGCAGCACAAACGCAAAAGCAATAGGATGCACCTCGCTCCAGGTCCCTTGACCCCAGACCCCGAGCGGCAACTCTGCATGTGTCCAGCCGTTGTACGCCCAGAACGCCATTACGCAGGCGAGCCCGATAGATGTTGGGATGGGGGTTCCTTCGAAGTACTTTGATTTTCCGGTCGCGTCTTTGGGCAGCATAGCGACGGTGACGTTGAAGCGCGCTAGGCGGGTCAGGCCGCAGAGGACAAAGAAGGTGAGGAAGAGATGATCGAGCGGAGTGCGGAGGCCGAGGGCGAAGGCTGCACTGGCAGGGGCAACGCCGAAGGAGACCTATGTTGTCCTATCGTTAGAACTGCTTTTGCATATACTTCTATTCAGGACAACAGGAGTCGGGGAAGAGAGTGGAGAGGCGTGAAGTCACATACCAAATCAGCTAGCGAGTCCAGCTCCTGGCCCATCAAACTGGCCTTCTTGCGCCAACGCGCGACCTTGCCGTCCATGAGGTCGAAGAACATGCCGAGCGGGATGAGGCCAAGAGCGAGGTAGGCGTTCGTGTAGTTCGTGTGGTCGTCTTGGATGCAGTAGCGGAGCGAAGAGAAGATGGACATGACGCCGCAGAAGCCTATGCACTACATTAGCACACCCGTCCTGATACTTCAAGTTATGGAGGGTGGTTAAGTACCGTTCATCTCGGTGATAAAGTCCGCCAGATGCAGCGCACGGAAGAGGGAGAAATGGCCTGCCTCTGAGGAGAGAAGGCGGGCTTGCTTGTCTTGCGCTGGGTGGATTTTAGCATGTTGTCTTGTCTATCAGGTCGCGAATGAGTATCGTACTTTGGTCCTTTGGCGGAGGAACCTCATCCTTGGGCCCTGCGGGCGCGCCATTTCTTCTCGACATTTTGTTGCAGCGGTGAGGTTTTGGTGTGCAGAGCAGTGTATCAAGCGAACAGAGCGTGAAAAATGTCGAGAGAAGCAGAGAGGGGCGTATATAGGCGTGTTTATGTCAAGTGCGTCAGTGCTCGCCCTGTGATCTGCGCGTCGTTGGTGATGCGCAGGCCTGCGGAAACTATTCAAGGTTCTGAAGGCGATGCAGCCCACGTCATAAGCCGCAGGCAACGTCAAGGCGCTGTGCCAAGATTTCCCGACTCTTCGCGCTTTGGCCCGGCAGTTCTTTTTCGGTGCCGGCATTCTGTCCGTGCTTAGCTGCGTCTTATGAATTGGAGAGCATGTCTTTTGCACGTCTCTGAGCGCTTGGACATTTCAAAAGAATACAATCACACGACGAAGAATGACATTGCAAGCAGGCAAATGATTCAGATGTGCCATCATTGGTCTCATACATTCCATCACTACCGTTTGCAAAGTTTGTGACTGAGACTTGAATATACATGCAAGCAATCTTCCTGAGGGCCTCAAGGCTCTCCTATGATTGCATCCTCAGGCAGCCTGAGATGTCTTCGAAACCAGGTCCCCTAAACACCAAACGCCGTGAATGACTAGGTATCGATGACAGCTCGTGACGCGCCAGTACCGCAGATGAACATGAATGACCTGGGGTTTCGTGACTGGATCGGCTTGTTCAAGGCAACACGCTCAATAACTTCCTCTTCCTCGACTAAAGCCACCACGTCCTCCACCGCGTGAGAAACCTCCGCTACCGCCACGACCACCGCCACGACTACCTCCAAAACCGCCTCGTGAGCCGCCTCGTCCACCAGCGCCGCCTCTTGAGAAACCTCCACCACGGGGCGCTCCGCGGCCACGACCACCTCGAGCACCGCCACGGCCTCCACGACCGGCTCCAGCCGGTTTCTTGACTTTAGGTGCACCTGGCGGACCCTTGGGTGCCGGTGTGAATCTACGATAGCTATGTGTTAGATTTTTGTCAAGCTGGAAGAGATCAAAGAACTTACTTCTCCAACGGCAACAGCTTGTCGCCGCCAATGTAAAACTTGTCTCCTTTCTTGAATGACTTGGCTTGTATGCCCTCTTGCGGTTTTATCGTGAAGTAGACTTGGTTGAGCGGACCGAGGATTTCATCGACCTTGCCGACCGGCGTCTGTCCTCCATCAGCTTCACATATCTTCAAGTATGCATACTGGAAATTGTGTGGTGGGGACAGAGTAACGATGTAATAAAGGCAATTTTTACCTTGTTCTCGAGATATATAGGCGCATTGAAGTACGGAATCTTGACGTTGATCGACTTGCACATCATCTCGCCCTCCACGTCGTGGACGAACTGGCCCATCTCTGTAATGGTTTAGCGGACATTCTGCTGAAAGATTCGTATAAGATCGTACCGAGCACCGTATCAGGGGGTCCGTAAGAGGGTGTAAACCCTCCGCGACCTGCAAGCTGTTAGCTCCTGCGCACTGGAGAGCTCTAGGGCTACATATGAACGCACCGCCTCGAGGCGCAAATCCACCGCGCCCGCCGCCGAATCCGCCTCCTCGTCCGCCTCGGGGTGTTCCACGAAACGACATGGTGTCTGTTGGTATACTGGGTGTGCAAGCGTCGTTGGCGTCGTGAGCTGTTGCGCCTACAAGCCGAAAGAAAATCGAAAATGGTAGGCCCAATCGGCATCATGTTATTCCGCCCGGAGCCAGGGCAGTGGTTGCCCCACTACCACAGCGACACGCCAAGAGGTGGGTTGCGAGCTCCAAATGTTCTCAATCGGCTTCAATTGCTCATTCGACATTTTCGAGTAGCCGACACATTTTCCTGTGCTCAGGTAACGTTCAAAGCCAGGGTATGTACCATCTTGACTCATGCCATCCTTCCAGTCATTCTGCTTGGCGCAACATTGACTCAGACCCAGCCTCTATATTCTCTTGCACGCGCGGGGCTCTAAGCCCAACAATCATACAACGCAATCATGGCTGAAGCTGTGAAAGAAATCGTCGAGAACGTCAAGAACCTTGCCGTCTCAGGCGAGGCCAAACCCAAAAAAGAGAAAAAGAAGAAGGCTGCCGAGGGCGCGGATGGTCGTCCGCTAGAACTGAGCCCGCCTGCCGCATATATCGACCACAGGGTTCAGATATTCGAAAAACTCAAGGCAAAATACGACGAGGAAGTTGCCCAGAAACCGCGTGAGAAAATTGAAGTCACTCTTGGTGATGGAAAGGTTCACGTAGGAGAATCGTGGGTTACAAGCCCAGCAGACATTGCGCGAGGGATTAGCAAGAGCTTGTTCGAGCGCACTGTCATTGCTCGTCTGGATCATGGCACGGAAAACGAGACACTATGGGATCTGGAACGGCCTCTCGAGAAGAGCTGCAAGCTGGAGCTACTAGATTTTGATCACCCTGAAGGCAAGAAGGTCTTCTGGCATTCGAGTGCGCATATCCTTGGAGAAGCATCGGAGCGGAGATTTGGTTGCGACCTTTGTATCGGTCCGCCAGTTGAGGATGGTTTTTACTATGAGGTGCGTATTAACAAGGTCAATAGTGACATTGCTAACCCACTCAAAGATGGCGTTACCTGAAAAAGCTGCCGTCGAAAGCACAGATTATAAGCCCCTAGAGACCATTGTCAGCAGTATTGTCAAGGAGAAGCAGGTCTTCCAACGATTGACTCTTTCAAAAGAGGATCTGTGAGTCACCACCGTTAGTGAGCCAACAAACAAGCTCTAATCAGCGTTTAGACTCGAGATGTTCAAATCGAACCCATACAAGCAACACATCATCAAGGACAAAATCCCTGATGGCACATCCACCACGGTCTACCGGAACGGTCCACTCATTGATCTTTGTCGAGGACCTCACGTGCCACACACGGGCAGAATAAAGCAGTTTAAGGTCATGAAGAATTCAGCATCATACTTCCTCGGTGATGCGAACAACGACAGTCTACAGCGCATCTATGGTGTTTCGTTCCCAGATAAGGATCGCATGCAAGAGCATCTCAAATACTTGGAAGAGGCTGCTAAGCGGGACCATCGGAAGATCGGCAGAGAGCAAGAGCTTTTCATGTTCCACGAATACAGTCCTGGTTCTGCTTTCTTACTACCGCATGGAACGATTATTTTCAATGCGCTGCAGTCCTATCTTCGAGAACAATACTGGAAACGCGACTATCAGGAAGTACAATCTCCAAACATGTATAACTCGGCGCTGTGGAAGACATCAGGTCACTGGCAGCATTATTCGGACGACGTGTTCAAGCTCGACGTCGAAAAAGAGAAGTGGGCTCTGAAGCCCATGAATTGTCCTGGTCATTGTCTGATTTTCAAGCACCGTGAGCGAAGTTATCGTGAGCTTCCGATCAGAATGGCAGATTTTGGCATTCTTCACCGAAACGAAGCATCTGGCGCGCTTTCCGGTCTGACTCGTGTTCGTCGCTTCCAACAAGACGATACGCATATCTTCTGTACAGAAGACCAGATCACAGAGGAAATATCGGGACTGTTCGACTTCTTGAGGGAAATCTACGGTAAATTTGGCTTCACGTTCAAGTTGAAGCTAAGCACGCGCCCGGAGGGATTCCTGGGCGAGATTGAGACCTGGGACAAGGCCGAGGCGCGGTTAACAGAGGCACTGAATCAGTTCACTGCCGAAGGAAACAGTGCATGGGAATTGAATCCTGGTGATGGCGCTTTCTACGGACCGAAGATCGACATTACCATCCAGGACGCTTTGAGGCGAGACTTCCAGTGCGCCACCATTCAGCTTGACTTCCAGCTACCTCAGCGTTTCGAGCTGGAGTATATGACGTCCGAGGCGAGACCGAAGGTAGAGAAGAAGGAGGAAGCAGAAAAGCCCAAGGAAGAGAAGCATGACAGGCCGAAGGAGCTAGCCAGCGCTGAGCAAGAGACTCTGAAGAAGACGCCTGTACCACAGCCAGGGTATGCTCGACCTGTAATGATTCACCGTGCTATCTACGGTTCATTCGAGCGCTTCTTGGGGTAAGAGCGATCCCATTTTTTGCATCTTGAAAATCACTAACCAAATTACAGCATCCTCATCGAGCACTTTGCAGGTCGCTGGCCCTTCTGGATCTCCCCCCGGCAGGTCATGGTTATCCCCGTCATGCCCGCCGTAAATGATTACGTCAAGGAAGTACAATTACGACTCCGGGCTGAGGGTCTGCACGCCGACATCGACATCAGCGGCAACACGATGCAGAAAAAGATCCGTACGGCGCAACTCGCTCTGTACAATTTTATCTTCGTTGTTGGTGCCGAGGAGCGTGACAACAAAGCTGCGAATGTGCGCAACCGTGATGATCAGGCCACGCAACAACGTGGTGAAGTCATTCCGCTGGACGAAGTTGTCAAGAAGTTGGTGGAATTGAGGAACGAGCGACGGTTGGAGAACAAAATTTAGGCGGCTACCCCAACACGCGGGGATCTATCTGTCGGCTGGTGGGCGTTATGTGGTGGAGAGGTTACGGATGGGTTGATGGGCATGAGGTGGTGAGCATGTTAGCTTTCAGCAATGATGCGTTCTTGGGAGCAGCGTTCGACTGTCAGCGTGACCAAAACAAAGTATATCCTCCTTTACCTTCGAGTGTGTTTACAATCAGAAAGACTATGTGTCTACTTGAATCCAACAATAGAATCGAACAAATGCTCAATGAGCCCTCCACGTTTCATAGCTTCGCTTTCGCCGACCCAACACCAGCCTTGACCTGCACCTTGCCAGAGGAGTCTGAATCTACCATGATTACAACGCCTTCCTCTGCCGTTCTACTTGGCTCCAAAACAATCTCCTGACAGTCCTCGATACCGACTCCATTTGCAAACTGCACAACTACAAAATCAATCGGCCGTGCGCCAATCACCACCATTGGCGCATGCCATGTCCCCGCACCATACGTCACAGCTTGATTCCCCGTCGCAATAAAAGCCCTAATATTCTTCAGATCAGGCAGGCCAGGCCCTTTGGGTCTCGCAGACGGGTGCAAACGCGTGAACTGGCTCGGCGGCGGCGCATTCTCATTCGTGAACGGACTTGGTCTCGCTCGCGCGAAGATGTCCTTGATACCGTTCTGCTTTTCTACTTTTGGCGTTGGGTATGGCGGTGGTCGCCCGGTGCGTAACCGCGACGCACTCGCTGGTAACGTGGGCGCTACGATGACTAGGTATTGTGTGTGCCTCTCATGCCCGTTCAGCCCTATGGGAATGAATGTCTGCGTCGTAAATGGATGTCTTTCCAATATATGCACATCGAATAGCTCTCTATCTGAGTTTCCGTAATCGTCCTCGTCGAAGTCTAGATCGCCCCAGCTGCTCGGCATGCTCTGGCTCGGCTCGTGTGGTCGCAGGTCCCGCGGGGCGCAGACAAACATGTTCATTACTGCTTTTGCAGGCTTTTTGCTAGGCGCGAAACTGTAAAGATTGGACATGTGCGTTACATCGAGTATCTTAAGGGCGGAGCCTTGGTTTGCTGATATGGCAGGCGGGAGTGGACCACGCTGTGAGGGTGGAAGAGGAGAGTGCGCGGGGTTCTCGATTACGGTGCCGAATTGGGAGAAGGAGGTCTGAGTGAGGAGTTCGATGGGGATTCGTATTGACGGCGCGGGCATTGAGGTAGGCATTTTGGCGGTGGGAAATGCAATTGCTGCCCGGAGGTTGTGTTGATTACGGTCGCGATGCGGGGAATGGAGCTCAAGCTTCACATGAAAGTCGGCTAGCGGAGCGCTATGGTAGCGATAGACCCTTGCCGTTGCCAAGCTAGGCTGACCAACGACCACACTTTGAGCACCACCGAGTTGACCAAAGCTTCAACATGTCGGACAGCGAGCCGTCATACATCGACTATGAGGAATTTCTCGACCCTGATTTCTCGGCGACGTCGTTCGCAAATACGCTAGTCCTCTCAACAAACAACCCATCCGACACACCGCTAGACCTATCCACACCCCTCTCGCGTGTGCTGTTCGATGTTCAGGATATCGACACCCAGATCGACACCCCTTACAACAAAGACCGCACTCCCACTGTTAGAATATACGAAAGATCATGCGGCATCTAGCGGAAGGATATTGGAGGAAGTGGAGGGGCAGGTCGCGAGTTTGACCTCTGCGTACAAGACGCTGGAGAAGGAAGTCATTGAGCGATATGAGGTGGCAGAGCAGGTCCGATTGACAGCTGAGCGCTTGGTACAAACAGTCAAGATGGGAAGGGCAGTCGCGCGATGCCTCATGCTGGGGAGACAGCTAGAAGTCCGCATGAGTGAGATTGGCGGGGTTGGAAGCGCGAAAAAGGAAGATCACAGGGCAATGGTCCGGTCGGCGGATACGCTGCTGTCACTGCGCCAAATTTTCGCGGCGACGAAGCTGGGAGAAGAAGGGGAGGGACTGGACAAAGTGAACGTTGTCAACGCGCTGAAGAATGAGCTGGTCAACCCGGGCGCGAGGAGTATCACCTCGAGAGCGCAGCAGGTGGTCAAAGAGTTCTCAATGTCCTCATTGCTCACCTCCGCAGGCCAGTCATCAGCATCGACATTTGCACAGACTGAAGACACGAAGTCGAGGACAACATCCGCTTTGCTCACGCTTTATTTGCTTTCGCCGACGCCTAGTAGTGCTACATTTGCGGACTTCCAGCCGACTTTGCTACTAAATGCTCTCCAGGAATACCTGCAGACACAACTAAAGTCCTCACTGGCATCTCTCGGCCGGTCACTAGCAACCCTACCGACCCTCGACCGAACGCTGCTTGAGATCTCGGCCCGATGTCAAAATATTGTGGCACTCGAAACGTTACTTTCTACCACGAAACCTCCGGCGCACCCTCTGCTGCACGAAATCAGTCCCACGGATAAGACTGCACCGAACAACTTCTTGCAGCCGCTTCTGCATGCGCTCGACACTTCGTCGCTGCCATCGTACTTTTGGCGGTCTCTAGCATCCAATCTGGCGCCAAGGGTGCAGGATATCATGCACCGCGGCGGGGTATCCGCAAGGACACTGCGCTCGAACAAGGACAGGGTTAGAGATGCGATTCGCGAATGTGTTAATCGGGGATCGCAGCTGCCAGGCGCGCTGTCGAACAAGGGTAAGACGGCCACGACGGGAAGCTGGGAGCGCGAGGCGGCCGTCATGGTCTCGTCGATCTTGGGCCAGATACGATGAGGTGCCATGGTTCTCCGAGCTAGACGAGCAGCCAAGGTTGGTCGTTGGGGCTATGCTCCCGTGGATCTTGTGGCGAACTAGGTGAGCGGTTGTGGAGTTTACGCGGGAACGAGCACCCTAAGACGGTCCATCAAATGTAGCACACCAGCTCATATTCATTGGCAAGTTCTCGAAAATGCCGGGTTGAAAATGCTGGCAACAGGCCCGCTGTAACGCGGACTTCTGTCGATGTTCCTTTAATAGAACAAAACATTGCAATGCGGGGAGCATGCGAAAGTCAAACGACGGAGAAACAGAAAAATAATTATCCTGGGGCACGGTTCATGCACTGCATGTTCGGCGTAGGCAGCATCCCGCGTCCCGAAGTCGTCTCTCAGCATCAATGTGCAACAGAAGCGGCGTGATGTTCCTCTCAGTGGGGGTCGTGCCTGATTTTGACGGCAATAATGTAAATGTGAGCGGAGCGACAGATAAGTAGCTCCCTGGCGCTGCGTCGAGGACGCCGGCTCGCGAAACTCGAAACAAGGCCAGTGTCATTCTGGGTCAAGATCCGGTTGCAGTGGGCTTCGTGGCCTTCCTACGCCGCTGCGGGGATCTGAGCGTTGCCTTCTTATGCCTTCGCGGACGGCGTTTGGCTCGTTTGAACCGTGTCTGTCAGAGCTGAACACGGGCGGCAACAGGGCTCTAGGGCTGGATGCGCCATTCACTGGACCAGGGTCTGTGAAGGGCTAGCGCATCCATTGGCCAGCCGAGGAGCACCAACGATCTTTCGACCCTGCACGTCTCTCGCCCTCCACTCAACCCACTCCACCTCGAACGCGGGTTTGCGCTCTCGCCCTCTTCCTCCTCTTCACCCTCTCTTCGTTTCCTTCGCTGTACTTGGGTATTTTTCCATCCTCTCTTCTTACCGCCGTCTATGCTTGTGCGTTTCCGCTAGCTCTCGCACTCTCGCATATATCGCCTGCATCTGCCTGCGCGCCAACTCGTCCCCTGATCCCCTCGCAATCGAGCTCCTTTGAGGCCAGCGGGACTGCAGGAGACTCGATCGCAGCTACATACAGACAAGAAGATCGTTCGATCGACCCATTTACTGTGCGTCGGGCCCGGCCCTTCCGCCCTCGACCATCCTGAGACACTGGCCACTGACTACCTTCTCAGAATCTAAATTTCGGCCACGCAAGCCTAACAAGAGAGTTTCCACACCGAAACCATGTCCAACATCGCCGGCAACAGGAACAGCACCCCCGAGGGCTCCAGCTCGCTGCGCCCACCCAACTCGCGCAACACCATCGGCTCCACTCACCATCTGCGCGCTTCCGCCGACATGGGCGGCTTCTCCTCCCCGCTCGCCAACCGTGGCATTCGCCCGGCTTCTGAGGTCTACTTTGGCCGCCAGAACACCAACTCGGGCAATCCAGACGAAATGGAGCGCGCCGCTCAGCAGTGGCTCGCAGACATCGACCAGTACGAAACGACGCTGGAGGAAATGGCTACCGCTACGCTTGACCAGGACTTCAAGGACGAGCTCAGCGCTATCGAGCAGTGGTTCCGCGTCCTGAGCGAGGCAGAGCGGACCGCAGCTCTTTACGCATTGCTCCAGCAAACCACCCAGGTGCAGATTAGGTTCTTCATTCAGGTGCTGCAGCAAATGTCCAAGAGCCTCCCCATGTCCAGCGTGTTGTCTCCCGCCAACTTTGGAGAGAAGGGTGAGTAAAATCAAAGCTTCACTGCATCTCAAAGCCTAACGTTCGCTAGATCCCATGACACAGAAGCTTAGCGACGCCATGAGCAAGCTGAGCGCCAACGAGAACCGCAACTCGATCGGCCTCGGCCGCCCCCCGCCATCCCCCGGTGCGAAGCGTAACTCTGGCCTGGACCAAACCACCATCAGCCGCATGTTCCCTGATGCTGCTGCTGCCATTGCGAAGCAAAAGGCAGAGTTCACCGATATCACTGGCATGGCCCCCGCTTCGAACCGCAATAGCACCGTAGGTGGCTCTCTAGGGGCCCCAACTATATCCGCTCCCGAAGAGAAAAAGGAAAATACAGTGCCACCGTCGCCATGGGGTGATGGTCAGCGCCCCAAGTCTTCGGGGCAGCTGCAGCAGCACCAGGCGATGGGCCAGTTCACAGCGCCACCTCCATCGGCAGGCCTACGATCTCCCCGCCTCCCACTCTCCGGTGACGGTGGAAATGTACAAACTACTACACTTAACGCACCAAGCCAAGATGGGGGTGCTATGCCTATGCTTTCGCCATCTTATGCAGCCGGTGGAAGCTGGGCATCGCAGCTGAGCACCCCTATGGTGGGCAACTTTGGACAGTCTCAGACCCAGGCTGATATGGTCGCCAATGCGACTGCCATGAAGCTTGCTGCCCTGTCCACTGTTAATAACCGTATTCAACTCGACGACGTCCGCAAGTACCGCCGTGCCCGATCCACCGAGGGTCAAGGATCTGGAAATGGTCCCTTGTCTCCCGGTCTTCCTGGTGGGAACAGTTTTGTTATGACAAATGAGCTCGGTCAGCTCCTGACGCCGCAACAAGCGGCCGCTTTGCAGGCTCAACAGCTCGCTGCAATGCAAGGTCGTCGCTCTCGTCCTACCTCTCCAGGTATTGCTATGCAGGGTGCGGGTATGGGTGCTGCGAACTTCCTCTCCCCACAAGCTAATGGTTTTCTTACTGCTGATTATGGAAGCTCGCCCCTCGGCAATAACGGTATGGGTGCACTGAACCTAGGTCAATTCGGCATTGGTCTAGGCGACGGCCACGGCGGCTATATCTCCGACCATTCCGAAATGAATCGTGGCAGATCCCCACGAGGACGCCGCGGCAGCTCGAAGCCTCCAGAGGACCCTACTGACCCGAGTCTTCTTCAAGACATCCCAAGCTGGCTTAGGAGTCTTCGTCTCCACAAGTACACCGACAATCTCAAGGATCTGAAGTGGCAAGAGCTCGTTGAGCTTGATGATGAGGGTTTGGAAAAGCGTGGAGTCAATGCGCTAGGTGCTCGCAGGAAGATGTTGAAGGTAAGAGCATATCCAGTCTTTCAGCACATGTGTATCTAACATATGTCAGGTCTTCGAACAGGTCAAAGAGGCGAAGGATCAGGGCAGGCTCCGCTAAACGTGCATCAACCGACCAACCATCTCGTACATTGTCTTTAGGCTCGCAGGAGGGCAAAAATTGTTCGCGTGCAAACATAGATTTACGACCTACGGATGACTACGGCTGCTAGCCAGCTCACAGACCATCCACCACATATTTCCCAGCCTGTTATACAATACTGAATGAGTCTGGGTGCGCATGTGAACGCTGTAGTTCGCTTTATGCATATACGGCCCATTTGGATGTGCTGCATGGATGGGGTGTTTCAATCAAATATATACCTTTGGCATCTTGGGTCGTTCTGTTGTTTCTCCTTTTTGTGGGGAGTCTGTACGTAGATTGGAGGTCGATGAGAATAATGATGAGACTTTTACATTTCATCCTGTCCTTTTCCAATGTCTCGATTGAAGTATAAATCATCAAGTTTAACATGAGGTTATTTATGCTGATATTGTATGGAGGACAGAAGAAGGCGAGCCCACGTGAAGGTGTAGGGGCACTAAACCCGAAGCGATTCTGTTGTGTAGTACGAGGAGCTGCTGTTGCGTTGCGCTGCGCTCTGTTCCTCCTACAACTTCTTAGCGATCGTTATTAAACCAGTTCCACGAGCAGTTGAATTTCTAGTGCTGTCCTTCATCATGACTGGGTTGTTAAATCTATCAAATGAGCTTGTTGATGAGATAGCGCTGCAGCTGCTTCCTGGAACGATTGAAGCTTTCGCACTCTCGTGCAAGACGATTTATGCTGTACGTAAAGCGAAAGGGGCATTACATACTGCTATTTATTCTATCCATACTCCAGAGCCTAGGCTATCCCAATGAGATGTACTGACTAGAGCGTAACACAGAAATGCAAGCATGCAATCAACAAGCACAACGATTATCGCGCAAAGTGCAGCACCTGGAAAAACCACGGTCCGCGAAGAGATGACGTCTTCTACTTCTTGTATGAGATCGCAAGGGACCCGCTAGTCGTCCAGTACGTGGACACTCTGAGCTTCTGGGACCGGCGGCCATTTCAGGAAATCAAGAAAGCCAGAAGTGAGCTCGGAACTCCATACGAGGAATGGATAGAAGACAATAAGATATCCAAAGTCAGGCGGATGATAGAGGAGATCCTAGGCGCATACTTGGAAGCGTTGGATATCAGCACGCAAGAATGGCTTGACCAAATCGAAACTCGATTCTTACAAATTAGTAGATTAGGGTGGAAAATTATGGGGTATATCAGGCCATACATCTTTGTAGCAAGACTTCCTTGAATTTTTGGCGCTTGATTCGTGTGGCCTGGGGTAACTCGCTGGAGTATACAGAGACCAATAATTCAGTGCTGTTTCCATTGTCGGGACCTGCCCGCTGTATTGCTAGGCTCGCCGTGCAAATGTATCGTTCTACCATACGAGCTGGGTTTCCTTGCTATGGGACAGTCCCATGGGGGCAGCGACGTGATGTTCAGTAGCCAAAGCTTAACAAAATTCGACACGCCTGTTACTCTGTGCGCGCACGAGATACTGCGTTCTCTTTATCAATGTCTACGGCGAATGAGCCAAAACAAGGACCAGAACGTTTTAGTGCGATGCAGGTACGTGGTCGCCAATGTGGTGAAAGCGCGCGCTAACGGTGAACGCCATCCAATCATCCCGTTCCCCACCCCAACTTCGAAACAAGCAGCTAGCCCATAGAGCCTCACTACCACACGAATTCACCACGCTATTACATCCCATACTCTCATCCTAGTTGTCTACTTGTCACTATTGAGGTTCTTGGCTTCTCAACCCCGTTTCACCGTTTCATCATTACCGCCCGTTGCTTCACGCGCAGAACATGGTGGCGCGCGAAGAAACGCGTCCCCACAATGTTTCAATAGTCCAAGTCACAATGGAATAAATCACTCGTCTACCCCTTCACAATGGAAGGGAGCCCACACTCTTTATTTATTCTTGTCAGTTACAATGTGCATAGTTTTGTGAAGCTGTCGCTCTCTATTCACTTTTAAAATCTTTCTCTTCTTTTCCTGAGCAGGCTCTTCTTCTTGCAGAACAATCCTTTTAAATTTCAACGAACATATACCACGATATCAAGCATGCGCCACTCACCACTCTTTATCCCGGCGCTGGCCGCTGCCACTCTAACGTCTACTGCTACCGCGCAAGGTAACGGTGCTTACACGCTTAAAGACGACCTCTCGTATAAGAACTTTTTTCAGAACTTCAACTTCTTTTCTGGGCCAGACCCTACACAAGGATTCGTGCAATATCAGACTCAGGAGGCAGCGATTCAAAACGAGTACGTCGGGTACTTTGATGATACGCAGAGTGTATATCTAGGCGTAGATTATAAAGAGAAGGATCCGAATGGGAGGAAATCTGTGCGGGTGGAGAGCACGAAGAGTTGGAACCAAGGGCTGCTGGTCGCTGATATTCGACACATGCCGGATAGTACCTGCGGTTCCTGGCCGGCCTATTGGCTGCTTGGTCAACAACAAGTGGGCACAGACGACTGGCCTAAGGGTGGCGAGATCGATTTGCTTGAGGGCGTCAACCTTGACTCAGCTGCCGCTGTCACACTGCATACCTCTGAAGGTTGTGCGGTTGACAATGCCACCTCAAGTATCCAAGGCCGGTCCGAAAATTCAATGGCTTATTTGGGCAGTATGGCCACAGACAACTGCGACGTTGCTGCCGCCGATCAAGACAAAAATGTAGGCTGCTCGATCAAAGCTCCGCAACCTACCTCCAAAAATGGCATGGCTACCTACGGCACCGACTTCAATAACGCTGGAGGCGGCGTCTACGCCATGGAATGGACTTCCGAGTTCATCTCAGTCTGGTTCTTCCCCCGTAACAGCAGCACCTTCACTTCCCAATCCTCCACGTTCTCTGCCGCTGCCTCCAAGAGCGCGAACTCTTCGACTACACAGACCCTCGATCCTTCTACATGGGGCACCCCCCTCGCCAAATTCCAGGGCCAGGGCTGCGACTTCACTGAGCGATTCAAGAACATGCGTATCATTTTCGACACCACGTTCTGCGGCGAGTGGGCCGGAAAGGTCTGGGACGACAAGTGTGCGGCCAAGACGGGTACGAGCACTTGCCAGGAGTATGTCCAGAATAACCCAGAAGTGTTTGCGGATGCGTACTGGGAGATTGCGGGGTTGAAGTGGTTTGAGAAGGAAGGTGCTGCGGGTACGCAGAAGCGGGCTTTTGGGAATGTCAAACAGCCGGGCCGAGCTTTCCGCTGGTAGGAGAGTTGGTCGGTGGGTTGAAGTTGTGGGAAGAAGGGTTGGAAACTTCGTATCTCCTTTTTGTGTTCTAATATTATACCCCGTAAGCGTAGTCTAGCGTCCAGCATTTTGAGTCGTTCTATTACATTAAATATACGTACATTTTGAATATTGAGCATTATATGGGACATATGAAGAGTCATGTGATGGAATACCGTACTTGTAAACGACCTAATATGAAGTTCCGCTCTAATAGCAAAGTTGTTATAGGGTGATTGCATCGTAGCCTGCGGAAGCTACCTTGGAATGAAGAGGCCGTTTTACCGTGATCACATATCCTAATCTACTCATCTGGATCTTGAAAAGCGTCTGTAGATGTGGAAAAAAGAACGATCCTAGTAAGTGTGAAGAAGGAGAAGGGCGAAAGGCAATACCTGATTGGTGCGAGCATTGCATCAAGTCACCGCGTTTCTACATAAATCAAGTTAGGGTTAAGGAATTCACTCGATAAGGCTCTATCCTACGACTAGACCTGTGTGGACGGGACCAACACCTTATCACATTAACACTGCCTTGAAGGGCCAAGCCGCATGATACGTTCTTGGGGGCAGACTATGACACATATCTGCGTGGTCTTATGGCTTGCACCTTCGAATTACCATAATAGCAGATACTATTACGTGTAGTTTCCACCATACGTTCATCAAAACTTGCGTAATTTTCTTCGTTAGTGCGCACAGCCAACAACGGAACCCATACCCTCTCCCAATCCGAACCCTGAATTGCCTTCTTATACTCCATCATGACACCCTCCGTCATATCATCGTCTAGTGCCACCTTGATCTCTCTCAATCTTCTTTCGAGCGGTAGAATAGACCCGTTTAATTCATCGAAGCCTGGTAACACATCCAATGGAAGCTCGTTTGATTTTTCATCGTGAAACAAGCCCTTATCCTCGATCTCCATCACCTTCCTCATGATCCTACTCGCGATCCTACAGTCCCAAATTCCCTCCCTATGCAACGTGCTCTCGAGCAACCTCACAGCATGCAGTCGTATTCTCCGTACCCTACACTTTATGGCGGTATAATACAACGGTGGGATCCACCCCGAAGTCTATTGTTGAGTGCGACATGTCCAAGCGTGTATTAATGCTGACTTTGGGAGGCGGTCGCGACTTCCAGAGATGGATGGAGTTGGACAGAATGGTGAGGAAGCGCGCCGTGTGGGCGTCATAAGCGAGTTCGGTGGAAAGTGCCGTGGAGGAAAGTATGCTGGCAAGGGTGTGGAAGTTCATGAGCATGGCGTTGATGAACAGTGTGGGCTCTTGAGGATCGAGATGGAGTTTTGAGGATTTATAGGTTGTGAGCCAGTGGGCGAGGGAGGTCTGGATATGCTGTTGGAGCGGAATAAGAGGGATATCATAACATGTAGGGTTTAGGGGGTTTGAAGAGTCTGAAGATCTCGGATAGCGGGCTTTCCCTGTAAGGGCCAATATCTTGTATAGGATGCGTTCCAGTTCGGTCCAAGCTTCTTTAAGAGTGCGAAAGCTCGTCGGAGGGACCAACGGCGCACATGGCTGTAAAATTAGGATTGGATGGCGATGCGTTCGGTGGAAAAGCTCAGCCTGGACGTGGAGGCGTTGAAACGTCTCCAGTATCCATTGGTCGGTCGCATCTGCGGCTGTTCTCAGAAGGACAACGCCCTCGTATGCTACTCCATACGACTCTTGCAGGACTAGCAATCCATTCTTTAGATGTATCTGTGCGGTCTTGAAATTCCCCCTCAGGAACTCCAAGCATGTAAAGATTACACATGCAATGAGGGCTACGCGAGTGGATGCCAGATCTTTGGTAGCAAGATGCGGTTGGAGATGGTGGATGGCTTTGCTGTAATTTCGAAGCATGAACTTCTCTTGATCATGTGAGCGTTGCAAGCTGTTTTCACTGTTTTCACTGTCTTCGCCCGCTTGGGATGTCTTATGGGCAGAGCTCAAGGTGAGAGTCGCGTGGAAGACAGCTGGTTCAGTCACGCTTACTTGTTGCAACAGCGTGTTCCAGAAATTCTGTGCAAACAGTCCTGGAATCTTCGGGACTGTTCTCATGTGGAACCAGTTCATGTAGCTCTCCTCGTCGGGAGTGTAACATGGTGTAGGGATGCGAACCTGCAAACTTGGCTGCGATTGGGGAGGCGATACTGAGTCGCTCTTCCCGTTTCGTTCGGTATATCCATTGCCGCCACCTCCCCAGATTCCATAGCCATCGCATACTCTGCCGGTAGAGACACATCTATGACATGCAGGCTTGCCTTCGTCACATTTCACCTTCCTTACTCTACATTGGGTGAGTCTCGCTTATGCGCGTCCGCCTGCAGGAGAACTTACTTGCAGGTTAAGCACCCAGTCTTGCATGTGGTCCTCCGCCGCTTGAGAGTATTGGGATTGCCTGCCATAGTAGTCGCATCATTGCAATGTCCATTGGGATCGGTATCTGAGCGCCTGATTAGAATCGAGGAGGCTGGAGGATGCGGGAAGGATTGCGGGGTTAACAACGTTAAGACCGAGGTTCACTGCCCAATGGTTCCGTCTTCGCGGCGCGCGGCTTGCGGTACAAACATATACCTTTCGTCCGACCCTCCGCTCCTTTTTATCACATTTTATTACAAAAAAACCAAGGTGGATATGCTCGGAAAATCTGGCTGTTCATTGGTCTGTTCGGAAAGCGCGTTACTTGCCTCGACGCCTCAGGGCTTGTCCTCAACAGGGTTCATCGTAGCTAGAGATTGTGTTGTTCTTCTACCAATATCATAGAATAGGAAGTTCAGCCCAAGAACAACTGCACCGACTCTTCTCCGGTGTCATGTTACCTGTATCCATTGGCCTGCTCGGATTATACATCGTCTTTATGGACGCCTCCAGCACACCAGCTTCGGGTCTATCGAGGGGGTCTTTTTCTGCTATCCGCTTACGATCTTACGTTGCGACCTCAGACCTATCTTGGTGGACCAATTGATTATGATGCTATGAGGGACCACATAACCAACAGACACAGTCGGTGTAGCCACAGACGTAGAGTATGCTATAAGAGGGCGTTTCCTGGCTATTTTCCCTCCGCAACCTCTTTCTTCACATCGCAGAGAGCATATTGAGAGAATACTAAGTCCTCAGCTTGTTTTTCCCCGTCTATACAGCTTCGTAAACCACCCTTAGATCTTCAACATGTCTTCTATCAAAGCACTCCCCCTCCGCCAACTAGGCAATAACGGGCCCGAGGTTCCAGCCATCGGCTTTGGACTTATGGGTCTGTGTGGAGCATACGGTCAAGCTCCCTCTGAGGAAGAGAGCTTCGAAATCCTGGACCGTGCCTTCGAGCTTGGAGAAACTTTCTGGGACACTGCTGAGTAAGACCCTCATGTTGTTAATATGCTACAGGTAGTCGTGCTAAATTCTGCCAGTATGTATCATGGTAATGAGGATTTAATTGGCAAGTGGTTCAAGCGAACTGGAAAGCGCCATGAGATCTTCTTGGCCAGCAAAGGTGCTATCCAAATGGATGGTATGCAGTTTAAGGGCATCGACAGCTCAGGAGCGTATCTTAAGAGTGCGTGTGAAAAAAATCTTGCAAGATTAGGTGTGGAGCAAATTGATCTCTGTAAGTCGTGCACCACCAACACTCTATCGCAGCAAAGCGCAGTGACTTATTCAGAATAGATTACGCTCATCGTCTCAACCCGGACACACCTGTAGAGGAGACCGTTCGTGCTCTAGCAGAGCTACAGGCGTGAGTATCTTGCTTATGGTTTTGCTCTTATACTAATGTTGGTATCCAGTGAAGGGAAGATTAAGCATATCGGACTGTGTGAAGTATCTTCCATCGCACTCCGACGCGCTGTCAAGATCGCCCCTGTGGCAGCCGTCCAAGTCGAGTACTCGCCTTTCGTCCGCGAAGTAGAAACCGAAGCATCTAAAAATCTCGCAGCGACTTGCCGCGAACTTGGCGTTGCCCTCGTATGCTACAGTCCTTTAGGGCGAGGTCTTTTAACGGGTTCGCTCAGCAACCGCTCGGATGTATCTCAGGGTACTGATATAAGAGGCACCAACTTTCCTTGGTTCGAAGAGGGAAATCTGAATACTAACTCAAAGGTCGTAGCGCATTTCAAAGATTTAGCAAGCAAGAAGGGCGGTTCTCCCAGTCAACTGGCGCTGGCCTGGCTCTTGGCTCAAGGTAACAATGTCTTTCCTATACCTGGCACGAGGAAGATCAAATACCTAGAGGATAACCTGAAGAGCCTGGATCTGAAGTTGACCAGTGAGGATGTCGCTGAGGTGAGGAAGTTCGTGGAGGAGAATGAACTGCAGGGATACCGCTCGATCGAACAGGCGAAGCATTTCGCATACATTGATACGAAGGAGGAACCTTAACGGTCTCTAGTAGTGAATATCGTACTACCATTGGCCTAAGAAAGCTCTCACGGCAAAGGATAGGAACTGGCAGTTCAGGATACGTAAACCTTTAGCATATCGAGAATACTGTCCTTTTGAACGGCTTCGGGGAAAACCTTGTGTGTCGCTTCACATTTCTCGTTTCGAAAATTTTGCCATTTACCGCTGTTTATCGCGAAAGCCCGTTCACCTACGTCGTTATTAGGCTTTCACCGCGCAATTGCACAACAGTTAGCGTATTTTCTTCTTGAACAACACCAGCGGAGCTCACCAGGCAACCTTGAGTGAAATAGTAAGCTTAGCTCTAGCACATAAAACCCACAACTATCTCGCGTTCTTCCGCTACGCAGACAGCGCAACGACTCAACCAGCAAAATGTCAACAGCAAAGCTCATATCGAGCACCACTGACCTTGGCCAGATGCTTGCAAAGCTTAACACGAGCCCTACTGTCCCGCCACACTTGTACATTGACCTCGAAGGTGTTAGCCTCAGCCGCCATGGCTCGGTATCCATACTCACACTCTATGACCGCTCAACACCCACAAACGTGTATCTCATCGATGTACATACCTTAGGTGCCCTCGCTTTCACGACTCCTGCCGCAGCAGGAGAGTGTCCTAAATCGAACGACAAGACTTGCGAATATGACATGGCGAATTTGGATGTGGAGATGGAGGACGTGGACAATCCGCCCGTGGTCACACTACATTCTATTCTTGAGTCTGACAGCATCCCCAAAGTCTTCTTTGACGTACGAAACGACTCGGATGCACTCTTCGCCCATTTTGGGATCAAACTCCAGGGTATAATTGACCTCCAGTTGATGGAACTAGCCAGTAAGTATCAATACGCTAAATACATGTGAGCCATTCCTTTACCCAGATGCTAACATTGGCCAGCGCGTGGAGGCAGCGGTCGATTTTCGGACCCACTGCATCGCCGAGACCACGTGAACGGACTAGCAAAATGTATCCAATATGGTGCAGGTCTGTCATTCGAAAATCGCAAGCAGGTCCAAGTTATCAAAGACCGCGGCACGAATCTCTTCGCCCCGGAACGAGGTGGCTCATACATAGTCTTCAACCTGCGACCGCTTCATCCTGACCTCGTGCGATACTGCGTGCAGGACGTCGTGCACATGCCCGCTCTGTGGAATACATACAACAACAAGATGAAGAAGATTCAGTTTTGGGGTTGGGTGGTCAGCATGGAAACTATGAAGCGGATTGAGGAGAGCTGGAGCGCGAACTACGTGCCGCAGGGCAAGCACAAGTCGATCGGCTGGTCTTGGGAGTATCTTCTTAGGCTAGAGAGCCTATGGAATGGTGCCCGATCTTGAAAGGAATGAGATGTATATCAGGGAAAATTCCTCCTTGATTACTTGATATTTCCGAATTTGTAGCGTAAAGATTAGGGTCCAAGCACGATCATGCTAGGGATCGTCTATGTTGTAGACCTCGGAATTGAATCCTGCAACACGCATTGGGTGCCACTCAGTGCTTCAATTCAAACTTTGAGATCGGATGTGGGTGAGAGGGGATGGTTTCTGAATATGAAATAGCATTTGCATTAGCATCTCCGGAGCGCTCCGTTGCCGTCCATGGGTCGCGGCTTCCCCACAGCAAGTGACGTCAAAGCACTAGGGACTAAATGAGTATAAATCCGACATCTTCAAGTCCTGCCCATCTCTCTAGTAGAATCTTGTAGACACCAAAGTAAGAGCAAGCCTCATCTCGTCGCACACCATGGTCCTCACAATCCATCACATGGAAATCTCGCAAAGCGAGCGTATCGTCTTTCTCTGCGAAGAGCTCGGCATCGACTACAAGCTTGTGCGTCACATTCGTGAGCCGCTCACCTCTCCAAAATCCCTACAATCTGTCCCCGGAAACCTCACCGGCAAATCGCCCTTCCTAGAAGATCCGGAGATCGGCGTCGCTCTCTCTGAAAGTGGCGCCATTGTCGAGTACATCCTCGCCAAAACGGGCGACACCACGCTATGTAAAAAGTACGGCGACAAAAATTACACGGACTACATATACTGGTTTCATTATGCCAACGCTAGCCTGCAACCCGCGATGGTCGGTGCCATGTTCCTCATCCACTCTGCGCTTCCCGATAACGATCCGACAAAGGGATGGGCGCACCAGCGTTTGCAGTCAACGTTGAAGCATATCGACGATCGTTTGAAGGACAACAAGTGGCTTGCCGGAGAAGATTTCACGGCTGCTGATATCATGGTCGTGTACTCGCTGACAACGCAGCGGTACTTTGGCCCGAATATCAGTTACAAAGACTACCCGCATATTGTAAGATTTCTAAAGGATATTTCGGAGCGGCCAGGGTACAAGAAGGCGATGGAAAAAGGCGATCCTCATTTGAAGTTGCTGGTGGGTGCGGAGGCGCCGGAAACGACGTTGATCAGGGAGAAAGGAATTGACTCAGGCATCTGGAAAAAATAATCGAGAGTGACATCAAACGAGGCTCACCTTATGTGGTAGGGTTCCTATCAGGTTAGATATATACTTCGACAAGCTTGAACTTTTATGCCCCTAAAAGTCTAGGGTAGCTCCGGCTAAATAATTTGTGACCATGTTATCCACAATACATGTCTAGCTAGCGAAAAAGACATCGATTCTATTTTTCAAGTATATGTTGAATGCGGCTAATGAAAGGTGACATGGCTCAATCCTACTAAAATTTTACGTACTCTGAAAGAGTGGGCTCAATCGGTCCCAGCCAACCTTTCGCCCTGTGAATGGCTACTGAGAGAGAAACAACTTCCTCGACCTAAGAAATTTGCAGAACATTGCGACAGCATGATGAACATCTAAAAGCGGTACACATGAATCCGTCTGACATCGAAATTGTACCTTATACAAACACTCCCCATCACCAGTACCCAAAATAACTTCAAAGAACCATCATGAAACCTTAGAAAAAACAGTACTTGGTATCACACGGAACGCTCGGAAGGCCATCAGAACACTCGCCGTCTCATCCCTTATGCAATAGCACCCCTCCTCTTTCACTGCAGGAGGCAAGACTGACCCCATTTCACAGCGAAAACCCTACAATTCAATCACTTCCATCTGACTGCCCTGATCATGATATTGCTCATGGGTCGACTTCCACGGCCGACTCATCGAGTCACTCCTACCGTCTCCCCTCTTCAACCTCAACAGCTCCCTCATAACCGCGACTAGGAACTCTCTCGGCAAAACATCGTCGTCCCCCTCAAGCCAATCGTGCCTCCCTCTACACACCCAAACATCCACCAGGAACTTCCGAATCGGACTCTCGGGCCCCGTCCCCTCATACAACGTCCTAACGTCGTCGTTGGTCGGATAATGCGAGCGCGCACCGTCAATGCCGCGCGCGTTCATGACGTACACGTCCGCGATGGCGTTCTTGAAGGCAATGTCTAGGAGCCGTTCGCCGAGCACGTACGCGTAAGCCAGCGTGGAGTAGTGGGCGTCGCGCTCCTGGGAGGTCTCTGGAGAGAACGGCAACTCCGGGCGGATAGCGAGTTTACCGGTGTAGGCCCACGTGCGGTAGAGGGCGAAGGCATCGGGGTCGTCTTCAGGCAGGCTGATGACGCGGGGATCGTCCCGCATGGACGACCATTCGTCCTTCATGCTATTGCGGAAGAACTCCGAGGCGTCGCAAATGACGTATTCGTGGACTTGGAAGGTCCGGCTGAACTCGTCTTTGCCAACGTTGATAGAAATGAAGTCGCAGTCCAGTCTGGAGGAGCATTATTGACCGTCCGTTGCATGCTATCGTGTGATGCCCTGCTTATTATACGCAGACTCACCTCAAAGTCTGGGTAGCTACCACCCTCCTATCTTCGATCTTACTCGGCTCCCGCACAAAGAATTCATCGAACGCTGCCCCAGCCGTTCTCTTCCTTTTCCGAAACGATCCTAGCGCGGAAGATCCTAGCGCGGAAGCTACGTAGCTGGACCCAATATTGAACGTGAAATCATCCATGGCTAACTCTTCTTATAATCCCCAGCTTCTTCTTTGATTGATCTCCCTTGCTGTGGCCGCTGGTCTTCTCGGGCGATAACTACCCGACCGCCCCGCTACCTGCTGACGTCTCGGCGTTTATTGAGTGTGTGTGTGTGTGTGCGCGCGCGCGAAAACGATCGTCTTGTGCCCAGTTTGGGCAGTGAGGAATCCAAAAGTGCCAAAGACCAAAATCCGCTTGCTGAAATAGGATCGTCGCCCTTGAGTTGGAAAGGGTTAGAACTGATAGTGAAGACGTGCGGGTTGTGGTTTCCCGAGACGTGGCGCACCTGCGGGATTTAGCCGGTTGCGGACTAGCCCCATTGATCACATTAGATGTAGCGTGCAAGGCTGAGCCTGTAGGCACTCTGGCCCATAAAACATCAAGGATGGTTAGCGATGTACCTCACCAGAGAGCGAGATAATGAGCGGACTTTGCAACGATATCCTTATTAAAAAATTCCCAATCTCCAAAGACGCTACAAATGCTAAACTATCAGGCGCCAAGCCCAGAGCAGCCTCACGGATACGCACTTTGCGCAGGCTCACCACGGCCCCCTCTACCCTTCTCCTCCGACTGCCTGTGCCGCATCATGTGTAAGCTACTCCTTCCCTTTTTGCCACCGTCTTGATTATCTTCTCTCTCACTCTCGCTTTCCTTCTCCTTTTTCTTCTCTATGTGCTGCATGGCCTCTTCCGTTAACTCCTGTCTATTCATACGTTCTAGGACATCCTTCTTCCTGGTTCGATGATCCCCAATTGTAATGAGAAGGCCAGCTGTGGCGTTGCAAGTAATCGAGCAGCAAAGAATCACAGTTGTCACGGCGAAAGGCCGATCCTTGTAATACCAACCCCAGGTGACGGCGCCGAGCGATATCTGCAAGAGAGAGTGGCAATCCAAAAGCACAACGATGGCAACGAGTAAGCGCAGCGGAAAGGCGTAGTGTGTGTCTGTCTCGTGCGGCTTGTAGAAGGAATGTGATTTGCAAAACTTGTCTTGGTGGTGTTCTAACTTTGCCTGCTGCTTAGGCGTCAGCACCGTGAATTCCCACTGCTTCTCGGGATCCTCGGGATCAGTGTTGTTTCGGCCAGACATGGGAGCGTTGGTCGAGGGTAGATCATTATGATCGTGAAGCTCTGGAAGCATGTCCTTCTTTCGGCGTGACCATGTATAGTGGTGATAATGTGCGATGAAGATCATGTGGTACGTATCAACGGCTCGGAAAGGCGCTAGGCCATCGCCGACAATGGCGAAGAGGGCGACTAAAACGCTGTCGATGATGTGGACAACGTAGATTTGCCGACCGCCAACATTGATCCAACCGATCAAGAAGAGAACCCAGGCAAGACCGAACAGCGTGATTAAGGTTGCGTATAGAGTGACTAAGAAGCCGAGTGCTACGAGAGTTAGCTAGCGTAGTCGAGGTTATAAACGGAGTGCTTACGTCGTTTCACATACTGCCCAAAGCCCCTCATGGAGCGCTTAAATCGTGATCTTCGCGAGTGCAACATATGCCTGACATGGTCATTCAACTCCTTCTTGTCTTCCCTCGACCACCCTTCAAGCGATGTGCCATGGGGGAGCACTGCATAGCGAGAGTCGCTCATGCGCGAGTCAATCGTCGCCAATGTAGCCATTGTGCCCCCGGTCTGAGTGCGCGTCAAGCGAGGAGCATATTCCCCCTGCCCCTGCCCCTGCCGCGCAGGTTCCAGAATCCGATTGATGTCCTCTAAGCTGTTTGTCTCGCTAGGTGCGCGCTGGAAGCTGTATGTTGGACGTCGATTCACGAATCTGCCCAGGTTAGGTACAAAAAGCGAGTTCTGGATGTTCGTCAAGGATGTGAGGGTGGCCACCTCGGGATCTGTTCCGGTCAGTATAACTATAGCGGCCGGCTGTATGCCAACATACCGACTGTGTCCAATACGTCGACCATGTTTGAAGTATAATTCATAGGTAGCTCCGCCGGCATAGCCGATGTCTGACCGCCGGTCGCCTCGACGTCCTTCCCTTTGTTCGACCTCCAGAAGCGCAACTTGGTCGAAACTGCGCTGGTCGCCCTCGACAGCCGGTTCTGCTCGGTCTGTCCGCTCGACGACTCGGTTGAGCTTGACGGGCCCGTGGCTACCGGCTCAAGTTGCACGCCTTCCTCGAGGGCAGGCAGCCGTGTAGGTGTCTGCTGTAGGGCATTCGTGGATGCATTCTGGGTGGTGTAGGCTTGCTGCAGGGTCCCTGACGAAGGCACGCGGCGGATCCCTATGCTGGATTGTCGAAGACCCGGTACGGGCCGGCGCTGTGGTGCAGAGTTGCTCCTTGCCCGCCCGTTCGTCTGCGCGCTGGTGGAGTTGTCAGTAGCTGCGCTATACACAGCGCGGTTGGCAAATGCCGTACCTGTTCGTTGCCTGGGCGCGCCTGCCATTGTTGCTGCGCGGTGCTGGCACAGGTGTGCCTGCATCGACCGAAGACTGTAGGGACGTCGGGGGCTCTACGACGGGTTGCCGCGTGGGCTGGTTGGGAGTTGCAAAGTCGCGCGCAGAGGTTTGACCTGGTCCGATGAAGCCTTCGTTCACAGCAGTCGTGCTGGCGTTGTCGTCGGGGGGTAGTGTTTGGTGCGGTACTTGGAGCGAGCCTGTGCCGTCTCCTCGCGACGCGCTCTCGGCGACTCTGTTGCGCGCAGACCGCGCCTTCACCTTCAGCTTGTCCATGTTATGGCGAGCCCTCGGTGCTCAATTGACAGTCAAGGGATCAGTAACATGTCCAACTTATTCGGGGGCGGCGCCGCCGGCTGCCAGGCTAGAGGTGCCTCCGTCCTTGTTCTCGCCCTGGTACCACCAATTAGCGAAGGCTGGGCGATGACTTCAGAGGCTAATGCGATGACCAAGATGGCCTAAGCAGTCTTTGACACACTCCTCCTGGCGTCTGGGGTACAGCAGTCGTTGTAAGCAATTGACAGCTGCGGTGGATGCTATAAAGGGCAAGAGGTCGGATACTTGTGCGTCTGGGTCTCCCAGAGTCTGAAAATACAGGAAGACGAATGCAAAGTCCAGAAGCAGACCCCCTGCTGCGATCTTTCGCCTAGGCGCTCGGACTCCCGGTTATCTTCTGATGCTCCCTGGTCTCCTACCCCTTTCCGTTTGACGCTCCCGGGCTACAGATTCCACGCATACGGATATACGGATGCGTTGCCCCCACAGATGCATTCCAAGATATTACACTTATCTGCTGATGCAGGGTTTGAGAAGCGGTTTTGGTAGGGATATATACAGACACATTACATCATTTGCGATATACGCGAGCACCGCCATCACCAGCCACCAATACCCGCCCTGCAGCCTCTAGCCCTTCAGCAAACAGGGTTTGACCGTGTTATCTGCCGATCTTTCGTCCCCAGATCCACTTGCCTACGCGGCTGTCGCATTGCTACGAGCATCCTGTAAGAGGATGTCTGCAGCCTTCGTGCCCACTAGGAAAGTCGGCAAGATTGGAAACCCACCCGGAGTCCGCGGAAACACGCTCGCGTCAACGACCCTCAAGCCGTCTACGCCATGGACGCGGAATCTCGAGTCGACGCAAGAATCCGTGTCGTTCAGCCCAATCCGACAGGTGCCACAAGCATGATGTGAGAATGCCTGGTCCATGATGGCCTGCCCCATGTCCAATTTCGGATCCGGCAGGAGAACCTTGTAAGGACCATATGGCGGCGGCGTGTTATCCAAAACATCGAGCACAAACTGTATACCTTCGCTAAGCGCCTGCAAATCGTGGTCGCGCCCCTCAGAGAAGTAGTTGAAGTTGATGATAGGGGTATCCTGCGGATCGGCCGAGCGAAGTGTAACTGTGCCGGCATGGTTTTGGTATTGCATTTTCACGACAGACCAGAAGGATGTATTCAAGGGGGCTCGAACACTCGAAAACCCTGGGAAATAGCCGTCGAAGAGTGCGGCAGCGGCCCCGAACAAGAATAGGTCTGTGTCTGCATTCTCGCTCACGCTTGAACGGTAGAGCATCCCCGCAGGAGCTGCGCCCAGGCCATATGGTCCAGTGCCGTGCTCTTGCCATTCCCTTAAGCAGGGGTCGCCGGGCGCTAGGGAGGTGCAGTTGGCAAATGGTGAGCCATGGGGCGTAGAAGCTTCGACTTGGATACCCGCCTCATAGTTGTCTATGAGGTTGGTGCCTACGGCAGGAAGTTCTTTCACGATCGGTATGTCGAAGCTTTCAAGCTCATCCCTGGGTCCGATACCACTTAGCTTGAGTATCTGCGGAGTGTTGAATGTACCTCCAGAGACGATGACCTCTCTTGTAGCCGAAACGTTGAAAGCCTCGCCAGTTTGAAGACCGTTATTGCGTCGGTCGGCGCGGTAGAGGGCTTGTCCGCGAAGGAAGGACACACCGGTAGCACGTGGTGTTTCACCCGAGGTGTCAAAGAGCACACGTGTGGCCAGTGAGTTCGTACTAACAGTCAGAGGATACCTCGAGCTACCATCCGCGTTGAGCTCATTGACCGTATCTCTAATATATGTCTGTGAGCTGCTTCTTCGCCGCATTTCGTCCACATGGAGAGGGAGTTGGTATAGAGAGTCTTGCTCGTAGCGGTCTCGGTCGATTCGATTCAAGTCTCGTTGCAGTAGCGCGTACGTTGCTTCAGTGCTGTTGGGGCAGTCATTTCCAGTAGTGCAGAAGAGTCTTTGCAAGTGCTCAACGAAACCCGGCTGGTCATCGAAGAGGTCAATTTCATTACGGTTAGACTGATTGGTTAGACGGGTTCGACTTCGATCTTTGCGCTAGAACTCACTGCAAGCCAGCCACTAAAGCCATGTCCCTCAGTTCCTGTTCCGTTGCTCGTAATGTATTGGTTGTTCTCAATTGTCTTATAATATCTTCTCATCGTTTCAGCGCTCCATGTCGAGTCGCCACTTAAGTTGGCAATATGGTCCCAGTCGTTGTCTGGCGGTAGGCTAAGTGTAAGGGTAAAAGTTAGCAAGATTAAAAAACCCAGTCACAGTAGGAATGGTGATATTCTCAAGCTATATTCGTTGCATATCAATATGGCGTGCACTTCAGGGTACTTACGCAAGATTGAGTGCATTGTGGTTCCCGCAGCCGCCCAGTGTTCCAGCTCGAGGGTAAAGTATGCCAAGCGGTTCAGCGCCTTCGGGTGGATCTGTACCAACATATAATGTATGGTCGGCATTACGCCATGTATATTTAGAGTCTCTGTACGCTTGCTCTTCGTTTTCGTAATGATTAACGTAGAATTCCCATGACATCGTCGGATCCTCTGCTGACGGATCAGCGCTAAGGTCAAGGTCAGTTTGTGTTGCATCAATTTCTCGCGAAAGGACGTACAAGCTCGGAATGCGTTGCAGAAGACTGTCCCCGTGATCTTCCCCAGCTTCGATTAGGAAGACGGAATGCCCTGCACGAGCAAGAGTCGCAGCGACAGTACCTCCTCCCGGCCCTGATCCGATGACAACGTATTCGTACTCAGCATTCTGTGCAATCACTTGCGCAAAAACGAAGCTGAAACAAATAATTGTGGATTTCATGACAGAAGCACCTAATAAAGAAATTGTACAAGATAGTCTAAAGCTTCCCTTGTCCGGCACAGCTTTCACTTATCTTCGCTGATATGGCCGTTGTCTTATAGTTGTGTGCTTCTTGGCTCATCTCAACAACGTTGTGTTAGACTGCTGACGCGGAAGCCAAGGACGGATTTAAATGTTCGGATTTGAGGTCACACCTTAAGGCCGGCAACGTTCTAGAAAGGGAATTGCCAAGGTAATAAGTAGGGTGTACGAAGATTCAGTCAAGAGCTGGTGCAGGCTGTCTGGGGGCTGTGTAGGTTAGATTAATTGCTGTTGCGCTCGGGATCATATATCGTGTTAAATCGTATTGAGCTCGATGAGTCAGGCCTGTACTGTGAATAAGTTCTTCCTGACTAGGAGTAAAACATAGCATGAACTATCAAACAGAAAGAGTTTCGAAAACAATCGCTTTCGCTTTGGCTGTCGCATTTGAGCAGAATTCAATGGTGTAATCCCGCTCCTCCCTCAACCCAACCATGCGGGATCATTGCGTATAGCGGACAGAACCATGGATCCTTTGATGGCATTCCGAACTTTTCGCAGAGATGTTCAAGTAGCGTGCAGGCTAATTGTTAGTAGTAAGGCGTTGACGTCGTCCTCAAAAGATCTGACGCCCAGAAGCACTCTCACCGCCAAGCAAGACTAGTCTTCTCTACCTTGCACGTCATATAGTAATATAAAATACTGTTCACCAATCTATATGGGGAATAAGGTAATGTAAGTCATAATCATACATGTCCCAAGTCACTATTATCCAATTCTGTCCTCGGATGGTCTACATCCTCTGGAGTTTCGACCATAACACATGACGACGAACGAAAGTTTCACAAGCTACTATGGATATAGACAGATTATCTTTCACAGAGCTGGTAAGTAGCTGTCAATCAGCCTTCACGATGCCCTGCATTTCTCGTCACCTATGGTGGATGGAAGGGTCCTGGGTTTGCCGGCGAATTGGTCTATTGCTCCTATGGGAGAGTGGGCTCTCGCAACTATGAGCCCCTATTTGCAATGTAATGCGTTCAAGTTATCATAAAGACGTTGAAGATTGATACAACAGAACTTAGTGATGGAAATGGAGTCGAGAGGGGGAAGTGGCTGGCCGTTAGCCTTGGCGTGAGTGCGCCTGTTACTGGCCCCGTAAGCGAGCTGTTCACGCAAAGATTCCGGGCAGCCGTTCTGAGAACATCCCCCAGAATCACGGCTTCAGTAGTTGTGGTCCCGCGAGCGAGTAAGTCCATCTATTCCCCATATTTGCATCTGCATTGTCGAGATCATATCTTGCATGTTGCACAATATAGAACGCCTGGAGCAAGGGCGTTGAGGGTGCTGCCCCGCGCGGCCTTCTGCGGCCTCCCCCGCGCGGTATGCTGGCCTGTATTGCTCAACACTAACCCGCCGTCAAGGTACCTGGACACTCGAAGACCATCCAGCGTAGCTTTAGCCATGCCTGCGATGCTAGAAGATCCGACCGCCCCTGTCATCTTCCGGACGACGGGTGATGCGCCTTACCCGCCGCCCGGCGGCCCTCTGCCCCATGGCATCGCGCCGCGTCAAGTGACGCTGCGGGATCGTGTAACTGTTGCGACTATCATCCCCTTCTCTGCGCCAAATCAGGTCCCTATAACCCTACTTGCGTACCTTTGTGATCAGCTGGGACGTGAAATCGAGAAAGGTGACACTTATCCTATGGTCGATCCACTTCCCTTGGAAAACTTTGGTCCGTATTGGTTCGGTGTATTTGGGGCGATCATGCTGCTAGGCGACGTCCACGACGGGCGACAAATACACGAGATGGCGCGGAATGGCTGCGACTGGGAGAGGGAATGCCTAGGGAGTTTCTACATCAAGCCAAACTACCCAGGCCGGTCGAGCCATGTTTGCAATGGCGGGTTCTTAGTCACAGATGCCTCGCGAAATCGCGGTGTCGGTCGATTAATGGGTGAGATATACCTAGACTGGGCGCCCAAACTGGTAAGTGTACAATCAACTATCTTAGATCAACGTCCACCTAACTTTGGTAGGGTTACACGTACTCTGTCTTCAACCTCGTCTATGAAACTAATGTTGCTTCTTGCCGCATATGGGATGCTTTAGGTTTTAAGCGACTTGGCCGCGTCAAAGGATGCGGTAATCTCAAGTCATACCCGGGCGAGCTCATTGATGCTATCATTTATGGTAGGGACCTTGGCCAAGAAGATGACTTCGTCTCCGAAGAACGTTTTGATAAAATTCGCTTTTATCTCAAGAATGGAAAATACCCACACGGTGCCGACAGGGCAGAGAAGAGTCGCCTTCGTAGTGCTGCAACTCATTATAAGCTATATCCAGCCTCTTCCGCAGGCCCAGAACGACTCATGCTCAAGGGAAAGGAGGTAATATCTGATCCTCAGCGGCAATATGAGATCGCTCGTGACGTACATCACAAAGCCCACGGGGGTATCAACAAAACAACAGCCACGATAGCAGAGTCTTTCCACTGGGTACGCATCAAAGAGACAGTCAGCCAAGTCATCCGAAACTGTCCTGAGTGCAGTGAGATGAACAAGGGTTTGGCTTCAATGCGTGCCAACATGCAGGCACGCTGGATGCCACCCCCGGGCTCGCAGACTTCTGTTGGTTCGAAGGTGGACTCCACACCTCCTCTACCTCAGCAATTCATACCTCCTCCCCAGCCTCGATCACTGGAGCGAGCCGACTCTCCCAGCAATCAGCTCCAGATGGAAGCAGCACAACAACACCCAACCTTTTACGACTTCGATTCTCAGCACAACAACTTCGAGCTGCCTGTTGACCCAGCACTCATGGATGGTGTGAACCCCTCACTCAACCTGGAGAACCTACCACCCTCGCCGTTTCTCGCCGCCAGCCAAAATCTGCCTATATCGCAGGTTCCTAATCTAGATTTACCGACGCAAGATCTACCTGATCCGAAGCCTGGAACGGTCGAAGATGTGCCTATGAGTGGGGCTGGCGAGCGAGCGCCAACTGCCCGTGAGGAGCTCCGTCGTAGATTGACGCGGGCTGGATACCCCAAGCAGTGAATGCGCTTCGACGTCGTGACAACACACACGTAGGCAAGTAATCTTATCAATAGTTTTTGTTATGCATATTAGCGACTAGGTAGGAATGGAAATCGATACTAGATCGCACTAGAGAAATTTACTCTGACAGCCCTTGCCCTAGGTATGTGAACATACCACAGATTTGTTCGTCCACAACACATTCGCATCGTTATCCTAGATTAGACCGACGCAGTCAACCAGCAACCACAAACCTTCAAGATGTTGTTCTGCTAGCATCACAGTTGGGAATTTAAATACGCTAGATGTGATCCTACTATGATTATGCATAGCGCATCGGATGCTTACAATTATTTTATAACACTGAGGGTATAGATAATAGTCGTGGAATCACTCTAGAGGTCTATCCGCTAGCGGGTGATGGTGAGGTCGAATGGCGTGATACTACCGTCAGCCTTGCAATGAGAATCTATCACTCACTCGAGTTTCCGATCAATTGAAATTTATAGACTGTCTATTCTAGCTGGCACTTGAACCGCCGTGAAGAATATGATATCTTAGTCCGTGTAAGCCCGACACGTGCATGTCTAAGACCCACGAAAAGAGCAACTTCCGAATAGAGACGTCAGGCAACTTGAAGGAGGCCCTAATCTCGTCTGTTGTAAGCATTGAATATTAAAGGGTAACTTAAATTAATATGTATTTCCAGACTTTGTCCTAGTCATGTGGAGATCCCTTGGTATTCTAAAGACTATAATGACGTTGTTAATCGATGAATGTCCGTTAGTAGGTGATGTTAGTATCTGTTGAAAATTTTTTTTGAAGGTCTCGTGCGATCTATCAGAATATATGGTCATTTCAAGATCACAACGTGATAGTGCCATTGCGACGTTCACTGATTCAATTTCAGTACATGTGTCAAATAAGGGATCGTGCCTTCCCTGATGATTGGGTAGCAGCGTAAACAAACCCAATCACTCCAGTCTACTTCGCTACTGTCTTGAATTCTCTTTCTCCACCACACATCTTCTTAAACACTGATATCAACCCCAATTTCGCAATGGCAAGTGCGCAAGATATACGTATATCACAGATCAAGAGCGAGAGGTAAGGAGATGACATGCCTCACTCTATTGTGTCACCGCTTACCGAACACAGTGCTTGGTCTGGCCTTGTCCATCTCAAATTTTAACGACGACCAGCGAGATGTCCAAGTTGAGCCGAAAGTCTTCAAGGCCTATCTTCACTGGCTCAAACACGCGACTATTCCCCGCCCATCAAACGGACCCGATCAGAACGATTATCCGTTCCTAGCAAAGCTCTATGTGCTTGGGGAGAGAGTTGGAGATGTTCGGTTCAAGAATGCTATGATCGACACTATCATTGCGGTCTCAGTCAAGGCGAGGTGGTGCCCAGTTGGTGAACCGGTTAGTATCATCTACGATGGGACGAAGGCTAGTTCTCCAGCCAGGCGCCTCATGACAGACTTCTGTGCGCACAATGCCGGAAGTATTCCTAGTGGGACGGACGAGTTCAGAAAGTGCCTTCAAGAGTTCCTCGTGGATGCAATGAAAACAATGGTTGCAGTCAGAGTGGCTCCCAACCAACCGTTTCCGCACGTCCAGCCCCATAAATCGTACCACGAGTAGGCTCATACCAAGCGCCTCGTTCTCTTTCGATACGCCATCGCAGCTCTGTACCATACCTTTGTGCGGTTTCTACCTCCTCATGAGTCTTTCAGTGGTAATTTGAAACAGCTACGCGAGGGATGAAATAATCTATGAGGCAAAAGATGTCTAAACGGGAGGGACAATTGGTCAAAAACCTCGTCATAGCAGCTTATAAGAGGTGTCTATCACTTAAAGTAAGATAATCGGAGTTTCTGGAGTGTAATGTGCGATTTGTGTCCTACATCGATTGATTGCAATTGTTGACTGAATGGTTGTATACGTCGAGCGATCATTTTCCTAGTCATCGATTTAGATGTGGTCCGTGAAGTCGAGTTGCAGCAACGCTAGGATTCCACATGGTGTGAGATGGTGCATGCATGTGCTGCGGGAGCTAATACGAACATGACTAGCTTCTGCCGCCCGAGCGCGCCTTCGCAAGTCGCGATGCTAACACTTTCCCTCGATATTCCACGACGACCGTCTCCAGCGCGCATGCCCGCCAACCTCATACTGTGGCGCACGCGGCCGTCGCCCCTGAAATTGCCAATACCGTGTCTAGGAAGTCGACTGCCAAAAGCCTTCGCGTCCACGCGGTCACGCAACCGAGACGTATGGAGCTCACAGCGCCTTCGACCCTCAGACAAATACCCGCTCTCGCTCGCGCTTAGCAAACATGGTCTTCAGCCAGATCCGCTACATAGCTCCCTCGGACACGCTCGGATGCGAACACAGATTGTAAGTCCAGACCTATGCGGTATGTCGAGTCCTGGCGCTGGCGGGAAACTTGCAAATGCATCAAATGCTGATTCCTTTGCACAGACGACGTCCTCAACTACATAGGGCCGACGCTTGAAAAACACAAGGGCTGCGATCTTCTCGACCTGAATCCCGGCGTGGGCTTGTGGTCGCAGAAGATCCACAATTTCCTCCAGCCGCGGAGCCATGTCCTTCTCGAATCAACACCCAGTCTCTACCAAGAGTACTTGCAGCCTCTGCTAGATGAGCCGGGGTCAACATACAAGCTTGTCGAGGGCGACATCGGCTACAAAAAGACGTTCACGACGTTGTTCAACAATGACCTCTTCCCCCATCAGAAACACGTCGAGCCTGAGAGCCTGGAGGCACAGCAACCGAATGATACCCTTCTAGTCATCGGCCAGCTCATGTGGAACCCCAAGGCTCCTGGGTGGAGCTTTGATTCTCTTGCTAGGCAGTTATTGATGCTGTTTTCTCAGAGTGCTTGGTCCAATGAAGGCTTCCACAAACACGGGCTGGTGCGCTCACTCCTCTGGATGACCGATGATGAGTCCAAGCCGTGTTTACCTCGATCGCACTATATGTTCAACAAGTACACCGTGTATATGAACTTCCTGACTAGAAATGTACAGGTAGTGACGCCTCCACATCAACCGAGATTAGCTGGACACGGCACCATTGCCCGAGATGCACAATACGAGATACAGAGCGTGATGCGAGCTATGCGCCGTGGCCGAGATAGGGGCATAGAGTTCCCTTCACACCGCCGAGGAGCTATCCACGATTTTGCCGAGGATATAGAGCAACGAAAAGGACTAGATGGCAGACTCTCCACGCCCGAGATGCAAAAGTACCTGGAAGAGCAGCAGCGGGCCGGGAAGTCTACTGTGGGACTCGCGTTCGAATCCATCATCGACATAATCAACCAAACCATAGCTCTAGAGAAGGATCCCACAATGTATGATATTCCCAAGGATCAACGCACGGGCAAATTTCCTCAAAAGAGAACAGAAGCAGGTCAAAAATTTTCGTCACGTAAGGCTTCAACTGCTCAAGCTATGCGGGGAAAGGTCGCGATGGGAGAATCCGCAGAGGTCGTTGAGGCTGTCTACGATCAAGAATGCAAGGTTCTCTCGATGGAAGAAGGTCCGGATAAGGAGGCTGCCCTTCAGGACCTAGAAGCCCTGAACGACAAACTTGAGGCCAGCTTGAGCAAGCTAGCGCCTTTTAGACGCAGCGGTGCGATATCAGAGGGGAACGAGCGTATCAGTCTCAAATCACCCGTCCCCCGTCTCGAATGGGATAATCGCCCATACGAACCTTTAATCATGCAAGAAGATGAAGTTTGGCCCTCTCAGCGCGTTTCGCTCATTGACACGGAGCCACGCCCTCTTCCTCCTGGTGAGAAGCACGTATATTTCGAATGGATTATGGACTTCGTCTATGCCCTGTATCAGCTGCCCACACAGTCGGTGAAGAAGACACTAGAGACTATGCAACCTGGGGCATCTGAAATTATAGAACAGGCGCCAAGTTTGAAGGACCCAAAGAAAGGCGGGCGATTGAACATGGACCTTTTGAGGGTCAACATGTTGACCACAGAGATGGTGGCTGAGCTTTGCGTGGCATATAAGAATTGGCCTTTTAGGAATCAGGCAGCATCACATACCAGGTATTTTCAAATGAAGGTGAAGGGCCCATAGAGTTACCAAGAATAAACCGCTGTCATATCATACGGTTCCTATAGATAGTTGTTTGTACAAATAGTGTAACATGGTATTTAATATGATGTACAAGACGCCTAATATGAGTGTCTGACGTCGCTATTATAGTTCCCATCTCCACGCCCATTCTCCTACTTCTTCGCACCTTTCGCATGCGTTGCCTTAGCCTCTGCCGCTTTTGGATCTGGTTTCGCTGCCTCAGAGCCTTTCCCGTTTCCACTAATCAGGTCCATGAAATGATCCACCTTCGCGGCTCCTTTGCCCTGTCGTCCCGTTAGCATCGTCCCGAATTCTCACACCCAATCCATTCCAGTCTTGAACTTACCTGCTCAGCATCCCAACCCCTCCCAAATTTGGCCCTAAACGCTGCTAACTTGCCTGCCTCATCCTCCTCAACATTCAACAATTTCTGGCTGCTAGGCTGCCACAGCGGCGAGTTGCGGGTATCTTTTGTCGCTTTGTAAACGGGGACCGGGGACGTGGTGCGCTGTACGAAGGTGCTGCCGTCGGAGAGGGTGACGAGTTGCGTGAAGGTGTAGGGGCGCTTGGGTCGGCGGAGCAGCGTGGCGTGGCGCACTTGGGTGTTATAGGTGGTCGTGCTGGAGAAGAGGGTGCGCCGTAGGGCGCGGAGGGCGCTCATTGAGGGAATGGGGGAGGCCATTGAGTTAGATCAGGCGTAGTGGTGGTAGTGATGGTGAGGATGCCTGAGGGAGTTGCGGCCGGGGTATCTTCGGCAGGACTATTTTTCGACCGGGGGTCCGCCATGAAGGTAGACGACGTCAGTCTTCGAGAAGTATTGCGAACACTACTATTCTTGATGGTGTTCGAACCATTTGTATGTGAATTCATTATGTCGCGGTAACTTAGTCGGTTCATTCCATCCAATGGCGCTCACTCAGCGCCCGGCGGGCCGCTTCTTCGCCGCCTTCTATCGATTGAACTGCACTGCGCGTAAGGCTTTGTTCTCCCATCGATATATATGCAGCACTAATTGGGACAATAGAGCGGCCGGGACATTGCCATCACCTTGCGCGCCATCATCGGCCTTGTTTGAAGATCCCCCATGGCCTGAGAAGCTATTCGCTCACCAAGGCGCGCCTTCAAGATCCTAGTAGCTTGAGCCCTTTGGAAGGACTTGCGGCGAGACACGCGGAAGAAAGAGGTTCGGAAGAAAAGGAACAACTTGTGGCACAAGATGCCACGCAAGAAAATCCGGAAGGGCAGGGACAACTCGCTTCAAGTTTTCCGGTTTATCAAGAGCCCATCGTAGGAGAAGACGCGGCGCTAAAAGAGGACGAGGGAGAGTCCTTGCGGGAGCACATAGTTCAGCTGGAGTCTGGATCGATGAAGACGGCAATTCGCGGTTTCATGAGTCATGTGCCCAGTTCCGTCACCATACTAACAGTCCACTCGGTCGATCCAGAGACGTCGCAGCCTGTGCCGCTCGGCAGCGCCATATCCTCACTCAGTACCGTAACGCTTGATCCGCCCCACATATGCTTCAATATCAAAACGCCCTCAAGAACGCTCGATGCAATTCACAATGAACACGGACTATTTCGTGTACACTTTTTAAGAAATACTTCGGCTGGCGCCCGGATAGCTGAGAGCTTTACGCGAGGGAATTCGCCTCAGGTATTGAGATGGCGAAAAGGAAACATACCATTGTTTTTACCTACACATGCCGGTCTTCCAGGGGCAAAGGAGTCTGTCGCTCCACAAATCAAACACAGCAGTGTGGTTGCTACTATGGAATGCGAGCTGGTCCAAGAGGCCAGAGTAGCCGATCACGTCGTCGCCATAGCAAAAGTCAAAGAATTTGAAGCTAGACAGCCCCTAACGCCAACTCTACTTTATCATGAAAGTACATACAAAGCATATGATGGGACAGTCTTGCATCGTCATACCTCCAAACCGAACTCGGTCGGTGATGCAAAGAAGCTCACGGCGGATGACGTGTATTTCGACTATTCACTGTTCCCGGGAGAAGCAGAAAAGGAGGATTTCATTTCTCGTTTAAAGGAATTCATAAAAGAGGATGAAGAGGTTCTAAGCGGAAGTTCTAGAGACGGCGCATTAGCCCTACAGCGCAACTGGAGAGTCGTTTTCGGTGCATTCGGTATATCAACTGAGCACCTTGTAGACCAGGTCAAGGTGGAGCTCGGACTGCCATCCAGTTTGGATTCGATGACCAAAGACTTATCCGTCACACGGCGCTTTTACGGGCGCCTTAGCTCAGCCAATATTGCAACCATCATAGACCGAGCCAAAAAGCTAGTTCATGCTAATCCCATGGTTTTGAGCATGGATTTCAAGGCCTTCCAAGCGCTCTTGGACATTCATCCTACGAGCACGGGCCTGCTCGTCAGCGATATCTTAGATCCACTGCGAAAGGATGGCCTCGTCGCACCCTTTGATCCTCAAAGTATCAATCTCAACGTAAAGAACACCGAAGAGGCTAACGGTATTATGGCGGAGACCTTCGAACTGATCGAATACCGATTGCGCGAATATTTTAAGACCATTCCGTACAGCCAGGCCTACAAGATGAAGAGCGAAGATTTACAGAAGATCATTGGAGAAACAAAGTTCGTGGACACCTACATTAGGCGAGTGCGCGAACGCATCATGACTGAGGTTTATCCTGAGCTCTTTTCTCCGTCAAATTTCGACATTAAGGGTCGTGTAACGTCGCAAGAAATTTCTGTCATTGTAAATCGTCTCATCAGACAACTTGACATCAGCAACCCCCACCGCTTCGTTGTGAGGACGCACATACCTAAGATCGAGCTACTGCGCCAAATACGTGTGCACCCCATGGTCTCAGGCATTGATCTAGATTTCTTATTTGGAAAGCTGCAACACAAGATTAAACAAGCGACGTCCGTGCGCAAAATCCGCGGCACCGTGGAGATCATATTGGCACAGTATTTCGAGAAGGGATCATGGGATTGGTCGGAGTTACAGTCGCGCCTGAGAGTTCTAGTCGCATCGCATACTCTACAAGTTATGAAGTGGGCGCACGAAGACCTTGTAGCAGCGATGGGGTTCTACTTCAACTTGAAATTCGAATATCCCGTAGCAAAGGCCTCGCCCCTAGTCCAACAAGATCTGCTGGGCGTGCTCATGGCCAAAGAGCTCAAAGCACGGTACGAATCCAGTGCTGCCACGCCTGAAGAACAAGACGCCATCGCTGCGTTCCTCAAAACGAAATACGACCACGACGTGAGTGCGTCCTCGGACACAAACCCTGACAATATGGGAACACAGCGCAGTTCAGACGCGGATTTTTCGCAGAAATCTACGAAAGAAAGCGAGTTTCTAGACGCATTGGACAAGATCGAGACATGGACCCCAGTGAACCGAAGTGGTATCGATGAGCCGATAGGGCAGATTCAACCCGGTATTCCGTGGAAGAAAAAGATGCAAAGACATCCGGACTCCCTAGTGAGAAAGACTACGAGTGTCGCTACATTTGAAAGAGAGAAGGGTCAACTTAATTGGCTTTTGAGGAAGGGTGGCAGGGACTCAATGCGAGCAAACAGAGAGAAAAATAATGGAACAACAGGGTCGCTCCAGGTGAAGTCCCACTAGAGTGAAAGGGTGAAGCGCCGAAAGTTAGCTCTTTGTATACATACGTTAGCGGAGGCGGATTTGTACATAGAAGCTTATGAATGTAATTGTATCGCGGAAAACGGATGATGCATTGAGGTCAGAGTCTTTGCATTCGCCATACTAGGTACACTTGCAGTGCGACGTCGTAGGATGTATGAGGAACAAATTATGGTGATAACAGATTTCTGGAAACCCGTACTCGAAGACACAAATGGGGGCGAGAAGCTTTCTATCAAGAGATCTCGGGGATGGAAGTGGATGAATGATCTCCTTATGAACGCCGTCAAGAGATGGCGGCGCTCAATGCTGACGGGATTGAACTGCCTCTTGAAGAGACGGCCGTGGAGACTAATGCCTGATGTGCCCCTATATTTCCCATTGGCTATTACCATCATGATGTAGTAAGTGAACTGCAAACACTAGCCATTTTCATATCTTGCTCCCGGAGATTTAGTATTATGAAGGGTTCTCCTCAATTCTCCACCGCTCCAACGTGCGTCACCTCCACCAATTCTACCATAACAGCGTTCTCAGGTTTCTCTGGTTTGGCGTCGTGAAACCACCATACACCAACCGCCGCGATATAACTCAATCCGCCAGCCGTCGTATAATTCCACACCAAATACGGGTCCTCACTCAGCGGTAGTAATGCCTGAGCAAACGCACTTCCCCATGCCCCTGTAAAGTAAAACAAAGCCATCACTACACTCCGCATGTTCGTTGGAGCATGTGAATAAGCGTATTCGATGCCGGTGACAACGGCCAGAATCTCGCTGTTGGCGAGCAGCAGATACACTGGAAGCTGGACCCAAACGGAAAGCTTGGATGCAGATACGGAACACTGGGCAGTGGAGGAGCCACAAGTGCTTTCCCTGTAGATAGCGTACTGGATGATTGCGGTTATGGCCATGCCCGTGGCAGCGGAGGCAAAGCCAGCGCAGATTCGACGTGTAGGTGAAAAGTTGATGTTGAAGCGCGAGAGCGTGGGGTAGATGATGTGGATGTAAATTGGCACGAGGATTGTGCAGAAGAAGGGGTTGAGATTGATGAGGAGGTCGTTCGGGAGGCGACCGAGATCCAGTGTGGCTGCTTGCGAGATCATGTTCGAGTTCATTTGCCGTAGTGCGGGCCCTGGTAAGAGCGTCAGTGGGGTGCGCTGCATCGTCGCGGCGATTTGCTCAGTACAGTATAGTGGGTACCAGCAGAAACAACGGCAAGCTCGTAGACCACGGCTTACTTCGTCAACCCAGGAGTCTTCGAATGTCATCCAACTCGGACGGCTTGTAGTAATGCATGAGGGCTTGACCCGGTTCCAGAAATCGGGATGGCGAATATTACGGCATCTATCAGTCAGATGAGGAAAGTTTGATCTGAGCGAGGACGTAGGCACTCACATGACGATGGGATTCCACGACCATTGTCCTTTCATCGCCAATGCGCAGAGCTTAAGGGTATTGGTGATGGCCGGATCGGCTGGTATGATACGAGAACAAGATCGACGTACGCTCCAAAGAACAAGTGGACAGAGCACGTATACTGCAGCAGGGGCCATGAAGGAGAGCCAAAAGCCAACGTACTTCTCCTATAGGAGGCATCAGACAGATTCATATGTGTGATGAGCGTATTATAACGACTGTGCTGCATCTTGCTGGACATCTAGAGCAGTTCGTGACTCACCGCATAAGTCATTGAAAGCATCCCAGAAATGGATCCGATGTTAACGAAGCTGTAGAGGTATAAGAGCACTCGCGATCGGGTGAGTTCCGGGTCAATGATCACTTGCTGACCTTTTTTATCGATAGCTATTCGAAGCTTGGTGTCAGGGATCTGTTCAAGGATGAGAGCAGTAATATTTGGTCTGAAACTCATTAGTAACGGACACAGCAAATGAGGTAAGGTGACACTCACTTCATGCCCCCAAACCCGATACCCAGAAGAATCAAGCCGAACACGAAGGGCGCTAAGACTGGCTGGGGATGAACGATGACCCATGGCAACGCGGCAACAATAAGCACAAGGTGGCCCATGAATTCGAACATGCTTGACCATTGTATTGTTCGATAGCGCCCTAGATACTGATCAGCCACATATGCCCCCAAAAGAGGGGTGGACAACATCCACAGGCTGTTTGCTGCTCGATGTGAGTGAAGTACTCTCAAAGATCGTGAAGTGACACTGACAGACTGTGATGGAAGTCGAAGTCCGTTGCCCCAAATTCAAGGCACCCGATTGTCCTCCATATCCTGCACCAGTCTTCGAATTAGGCGGCAGAGGTTGCTGGAGGAAGTTTATGACTGTGACACAACGTTAACGTACAGGTTGGTTAAGGGATAGTCTATACAGACCAACAACGAGAGTTCCATTGAAAGAGAGGCGCTCAAGCACCTCTACAGCGGTTATTGAAAGAGCTGACCATGGGATCCTGCCAGAAACGCGACGCAATCGGAGCAGATCATCCTGGCTTGGTTGCAAACCAAGATCGGTGGGGCCAATTTGGCACACACTTGCTGCCTTTGTTTTCTTTCCTTGTTTCTTACCCGAGATGAGGCTGCTTGTGCGCGACTGAATCCAGGCGTAAGAGGCTCGCCAAATCGCGTTGCCAGTGACAGCAGAAGTCATGGCCCCCTTGAGGCATTGAATACAAGAATCTGCTAACTATGGCAATGTCGCAAGCTTGCCCATTGTAAAAGTTGCGCTCTATTATAGGCTGGCGTCAATCAGATGAGAACCATTATAAGAGGTGGGGCGTACGTTGGATAAGGATGTGGTTGGACCCACCCTTTAGCTATTCAACGAACCATAGAGCAAAGACTGTATCAGATGAGATCAAATAAGATCTATGACTCGGATACCCGCTGTCGGTATTTTATTGGCTACGTTGCAAAGCGCAAAGGGCGAACAAGTGCCGTGGAAGCCCTCCAAGGTTAAAAAGATCTGAATCAATGTTGACTGCACTTGTAAGGTATGAAAGCTTTGTATTGAGGACGGGGTATGGTAACAGAGTAGCTTGCAAGTCAAACCCCCAACTCGATGTGACGCAAGTATTTACATTCCCCCTGGAACTCATCATTACCCTTGAATCATTACAACTCGTTGGAAGTATCCACACCAGCTGCAGGGATAGTGTTGTGGCAGGCATGCCATTATAAAGATTCTTTCTAAATGAGCCGAGGCCTCGTATTGAGTAGGGCGATACCTACTTAATGAAACGAACGCATCAATGTCTCCCAGAAGACCCCCATAGGAACGAGTCTTTGCCCAGCCAGTCCTTACAAGGCTTCTCCCAAGGCATCCGATTCTTCTCGCACTCCGAGAGGTTATAGAAATTCCATGCCATGAAACAAATGGCACTAAACGCCAAGGTGATCAGCAGGATGAGAAGGGGGACTAGCAAGGCTCGGGAACACGATCCGCGCGGGCCGCGGGTGCGAACTGTATGGTGGTGATGGTGGTGGACTTCGATTGCGCCATAGCCACTCGGATACCCAGGCGGCGAAGTGTCGATCACTACAGTCTCTCGCGGCTACTGCTATTAGTTATGGACCTCACGCATGGCTAACTTACTTACCGACATGGAGATATTTAGTCCGTGGTTCGCCGAAGGTAGTGTTGCGGGTCGCAAGTGTTATCGTTATCGGGGGATAGACGCTAAGTTCGACGCGGGAAGGAGCACACGTGATGGTAGAACATGCATCTACTCTGGCGCAACCTCTGTTATATTGAGGATAATGGTTCGAATAGCAGAAATTACTCTCAGCATTTTGATTTTGCATTCAGCAAAGTATCCACGACAAGAAGAAAAAGGGAATGCGCTCCAACAAATCTGACTACTTACCGCTACAAGCAAGCATTGGGCGACTCGCGCACTGATGAGCGCATAGTTCATGACACAGCTACATACGAAGTTGAGGATATGAGAAACAACAGTCGCTAATTCCGTTGATGTGTCGCAGTCAGCGTTCGGTCAGTGGGCGTTTTTAAGCTCCTACATGAGCCGATTTTAAATGTGTACAATATTCTGTCTCAAGACAGCCAAGGCAGAAGCCGACTTCGAAGAGCCAACATGCGTCACTAAGCGATATCGTTTTTATTTTAGCAGCGACAACATAGCAAATTGTACGGTCAGGTGAGCATCATCGAACCTGGACCCGATGTCCAGGAACTGAAGAACCCACCATCACGGACATCGCCCACGAGGCATCGTGGTGCCACCGCTTTGGTGGGACTCGCGTGGCATTAAGCCGCTGTCCGACCGAAGCAAGATCCTGGTTTACAATATACCCGAACTGTCAAGTACACCTAAGCACATCCACTTTCTGACTCGGATATCAACCTCTTGAGATTCCAGAGCGTAGAAGTGGAGCATGACAAGACGACTTTACTCTCGACCGTCCACCAAGCCCGTCACGAGGTTGGAAAACTCACCCTCTTCCAATATGGTGGTTTCAGCTGGACGGAGCTCTAACGGGTACGCTATGTAAGGTGACTGACTCTCTTGAACAAAGTTTTCTCACCATCGAATCTCGACTCCTCGTCCGTGAGTGTCATTGCTCTCCGACCACGGTACCGTCTCCTTACAGGGGTGCCGACACGCAATCCGTCCCGATCCATCGTTTGGGACAGGGTCTTTTAGGGTCAGCAGAACTTTTGCTGTGGAGCGCTGTGGAGCCTCAAGAGAGACCTAGAATGGATTGCGAGTGTCCAGATCCCAGGCAAGCTCATTCACCCATGCCGGAAGGATCTCCACGACGGGTTTCGCAGACGCCGAGGCAAGGGCCCTCCGCAACGGGGTCCCTTCCAGTTCTGGCCTAACGCAAAATTGACGAAACTAACGGCTTCCCCATGGAGGTGGAGCTCCCTCAAATCCAAATCTCCAGCTCCAACCTCGCTCGTATTCGCGTACTTTCACAAGTCTCTAATGAGGCGCCGGTGGCGAGCGCATGCGGAACGCAACGCTCTCCCGTCGCCCAGCTGTTATGTATGCCATCCCACCACGCGTGTGGCGCGCATACGGTAACATCGCAGTTTGCACGGTTGTTAGCCGCCGCACAAAGGAGGGTGGGCTAATCGCAGCATCAAACCGCTTTTGTCGACCGAGGCGCTGCTGACGCGATTTCATTGGGCTTTTTGGTCATTGCTAAACAGGTCAACCCCGCGGAGTGTTTGCAAGTGCTCTTGTTTTGAATGTCGTCGCGGCTCGGTCGTTGTTGGCCACTGCCGCGGGACTGATGCACCAGACAACAACACATACATACAACCGTGGAAGGTCGGACCAGCAATTTGCAAGAGAGGAAAGCCCAAGGCCAACGAAAACCCGCTGGATCGAAGTGCATGTGAAAGGGGCCACCAAAGCAACCCACCCCTCCAAGGTTCTCCAGATGTTGCGACGGCTGTGGCTATGGCAAAGGGGCATGGTGGGAGCGCCAAAAACGCCACTAGTGCTGAACAAACCATCGTACTCACCGGCGCTTGCTTCAAATGTGCCTTTTCCAGGCCACTACTGGTGCAACGACACAAAAGGCGACTTTCAGCTCGAGGCGGCCGACGAATGGCGCGGCCGACAAGAGAGGCATGTGGGATGCGGACTTGCATCGTGCGACCGCAACTATTGGGACACAGTCACCGCGAGTTCCAAACACCTGGCACGCGGACAGACAAGCCAATCAGCGGCCGCGTCAATATTGAGATGCCCATCAGGCAGGCGGTTATGCACGCGAGTATCAATGTTGGGTACCGCCTGGCGCTGTCGGGACTGATCTGACAGTTGTACAGGCAGATTCGAGAGCTAGGTCGGTCCATGCCCTTGAAGTTTTATGTTTGCGAGATGTCCGACATATTTGTGTTTCTTTTACATTATTGATCGTCTTGCGTCGCCAAAAGTTCGGCACGCCTGAAAGAAACATGGCGTTCCTTTCTCATCGCTACATGCGGCCGTCTCCACGCGGTCAGTCGAACCCAAGCAGGAATATGGCCGAGCAACGCCGTCGCGGCGTGGCGTCTCTTCACTAAGCTTCGTACAAGCTAGCTGAAGTGCGCGGTCAGGTGTTCATCCCGAATGTTTTTGATGCGCAACGTGATGTGCACGGGAGGAACTGTGTAGCGGCTCGGACTCGGGGTAACGGCCCAGTGAGCGCAGGGCAACGCGAGGCGTAATCTCCCTACAAATCGTCCAAGATTGCCTCCTCGGCCCACGCCAGGGATGTCAAGCAAAAATTCCTGCACCGGGCGCGAGCTAAGGCCTCCTGACGGCGATGCTTGTCACGCTTGGCCCGCCCCAGCTTCGACGCACGCTTCCCCCAGGTGCCCCATTCTTACCCGGACCACCTGTTGGATCCAGATCCCTCTTTGAGTGACATTGCCGGAGTACGTGGGCTACAAACTTTGTAATCGTCTGGTTATGCCACACGTTGTCGCAAGAACAACTTGTTGACACACGCTTCTCGAGATCTGCCTCTGCAGAAATACATCGCGATCCAATCCCTGCGCGCCGGCGGTCCAACCGCCGGGGAAGAGTGTGGAGGAACCCTTATGGAGGGGCATCTGAATCCTTCTAGAAAGACGGGACACGGAGCTCCAGCCTAATTAGGCTAGCACAGTAGGCACAATGTTACTGTACCCATGAGCAAGAAGCCACCGAGCTGCCGTATCACGGCCCTGGGGTCCTCATATTAAAAGCTACAGGCCCTGCACTTGCTGGCTGCTCGTCGAACGCCTCCCAAGCTCCCTCAGTTCAGTTCTCGCGGCGTGGGTCTGCTTCGTGCCTAGTCATCTTCCCTTTCTTTCGTCAACCTTCAACGAAACAGCACACAGCTGCAATCATGCCAGGTGGAGGAGTTGTTGCCGTTACCGGCACGACCGATGTCAATCGCGTCGAAGCCCCCGTCACCATCAGGGCCTACCTGATTGTCGCTTTCGCGGCCTTCGGTGGTATCTTTTTCGGTTACGACACTGGATGGATGGGTGGTGTCCTCGCCATGCCCTACTTCATCAAGCAGTACACCGGTCTCGAGTACCCGGAGGTCAAATTTCCCAGCCAATCTGGCGCCGACTACGATGCTTACAAGAAGGGTTTTGTTGTTCCTCCGTCGCAAGTGTCCCTGACCACATCTATTCTCTCCGCTGGTACCTTTTTCGGCGCGATCGTCGCTGGTGATGTTGCCGATTTCATTGGCCGTCGTCTGACTATCATCATCGGCTGCTTGGTCTTCTGCGTTGGCGGTATCCTTGAGACTGCTTCTACAGGCCTTAATGTCATGGTTGGTGGTCGTCTTGTCGCTGGCTTCGGTGTCGGTTTCATCTCGTCCATTGTCATTCTGTAAGTTCTTCGCAATGCTATCGTCTACTTCCTATTCTAATCTATGTAGCTACATGTCTGAGATTGCTCCCCGCAAGGTCCGTGGTGCTGTCGTTGCTGGTTACCAGTTCTGCATTACCATCGGTATCTTGTTGGCCAGCTGTGTCGTCTATGCCACTCAGGAGCGCAAGGACACTGGTTCCTACCGTATCCCGATTGCTGTCCAATTTCTGTGGGCCATCATCCTCGCTGGTGGTCTTATGTTGCTCCCCGACTCGCCCCGTTTCTTCGTCAAGAAGGGCAAGCTTGACAAGGCTGCTGCCGCTCTCGCCCGTGTCCGTGGACAGCCTGTCGACTCAGAGTACATCCAGGACGAACTCGCCGAGATCATCGCCAACCACGAGTACGAAATGTCCATCATTCCCCAGACCAGCTACCTCGGTTCCTGGAAATCCTGCTTCGAGGGCAAGATCAGCTCGCCATCTTCTAACGCTCGCCGTACCACTCTCGGCATTTTCATGCAGATGATGCAGCAGCTTACCGGAATCAACTTCATCTTCTACTTCGGTCCCATTTTCTTCAAGCAGCTTGGCACGATCAGCAACCCTTTCTTGATCTCACTTGTTACTACTCTCGTCAACGTGCTGTCCACCCCCTTCTCATTCGTCATGGTTGAGAAGATTGGTCGCCGTAACTTGCTTATCTGGGGTGCTGCTCTCATGGTCACCTTCCAGTTCATCGTTGCCATTATTGGAATCACGGCTGGCAAGCCCGAAAAGAACAACGCGAATGCCACCAAGGCTATGATTGCCTTCATCTGCTTGAACATTTCTGCCTTCGCCACCACCTGGGGTCCTTGCGCCTGGATTGTCATTGGCGAGATCTTCCCCCTTACCATCCGTTCCCGTGGTGTTGGTCTCTCCACCGCCTCCAACTGGTTCTGGAACTGCATTATCGGCGTCATTACTCCCTACCTCGTTGCCGACCAGGCCCACTCTGCTAAGATGGGTTCCAACGTGTTCTTCATGTGGGGTGGTCTCTGCCTCATTTCCTGTAGGTTCATTCAAAAATTTCACACTATGCGCATCGACTAATGAGCTTGCAGTCTTTTTCGCCTTCTTCTTCGTCCCTGAGACCAAGGGTCTTACCCTCGAGCAGGTCGACAAGATGTTGGAGGAAAGCACCCCGCGCACCTCCCGCAAGTGGAAGCCGCACTCGACTTTCGCCGCCGAGATGCACCTGGCCGAGAAGCACATCGAGGTGCCCGTGGCCACCACTGTCCAGCCCAAGTCTGAGGCATCTCAGGTTTAGACTCGACCTCGTCGAGTGTAATGCGTTACGGTTGGGTTTACGTTGGGATGGTGGGATGATATCCGGAGTGCATATGGTGATGATGGTGCGTACGTAATAGTGGGACGCCATATTGAGTGTGGTGGATCGCGCATACCAATAGTCTATTATACCATGGAGTGGGCTTCAGCTTGTCTCCTCTATTAACTTTCTCGTTCTTTAGTTCCCCACATGCTTGAATACTGCGTTTTCTTGAGTTCGAAACTCTCCACTAACCAAGCGCCCAGATGCGACAAGTCATCTGTGTCAATCTTACAGCCCTGCCTTTGATTCCAATTGTCTGAGGGGTTTGGGTCTTGCTGACACCAATATAAGATTGAACGACCTAAGCGACTTATCAAGGTGCATACCACTCCCGTCTCGACCTCCAGGATGATACCTCCTTCCATCGACAACCCACGGCTTTGGGCCACGCTACGCTAGATAAATCGTCCAACGCCCACGTGTGACGGGTGCAACACCAACCCGGGTCAGCCCCTACGCGTGCGACCTATAAGTGTAGCTGTTGTGCTCTTTACACAACATGTTATCGCGGCCGCGTCGCACAGGGAAGAGCACCAAACAGCAGACAGGAGGTGATTTGAGCTTCTGCCTCGCACAAAGGGAGAGAGTGTGAACGGCGTCTCATCTGCGCCGAAGCTCAGGCAGTCATACGAGTCTGGCTGTGGTGTTCCATGTTCCATTAGGCCCCCAAGACGCTGCGCGACGTGATATCGCATTGCACAGCACATAAGTCTTGCCCTTAGCTGCAGAGACCATTGCAAGTGCCTTCGATATCTCAGCATCTAGACTATCCCAATAAAGTATCTCACGCCGTACCACGGTCCAACAAAAGCGGTCTACATCGAGGGACGTTGGCATGGCGCATTACCCCAGGAATATCGCTTGTATCCAAATATTCGCATTCGATATCTCGGACCGACATGAACCTTCAACCTTAACCTAGGTATCGGGATACCAATCAATACCCCCATGTGCATTGTAGACATGTATATTTAAGGTTCACGTCGCCTATATCCTCGTATCTCTTAGTCTACGCCTCAGCCTTCTCGGCCCGACACTAGACCTATCGCCTAGGCAGTGATTGTATGTACATTCTAGGCTGTCGGCAACGCAAGCGACATAAGCGATACGTGCCTCGCAAGCCACATTCACTCCTCCGAATCATCATCTACACCCTTGTCCCTCATCAATCACTCCTTCAGACTCTCGGCCCGACATTACTATAGTGAATTCATGTCTAGGGACTTTTGACCCCCTTGTTTCAGAATTTTTCTGTTGCCTCTTCTGGAGTCACTTGCACATAAGTGCAGAGTCCAAACCCTGCAATCCTGTCAGCTTTTATTACCTAGCCCGCCCTATGCTATCTTGCTCCATGCTTCTTATGTCACGTAATGGTCGGAAATCAATCTATATAGGCAATCAGAGTTGACTGTTCACGTGTCGACCGTAGTTGGAACTACTCTATGTATGGTGGAGAAAGGTACTGTAACGCGCTAGCCGTTACATGCTGGCATCATGTGATTCGATACATGGTTGTTACGCTCCGTAGCTTCTGTATATAGATCCGAACATGGGCACCTGAGCAGACTCTCCAGCAAACTCACTTTTACCAAGTAGTCTTTTCAGTCATCCGCGTGCGGTCAGCTGGACGGCATCACGGGTCTGTTCCGTTACAAGGAGGCTGCTCTAGGGACGTTGAGCTTTCTAGCACCCAACTTGGGCATTGTAGAACTGGGGCGCCTAGGCCAAAGGGGGCTATGTTTTATCTATTGGTCGATGTTGGTTGTTGTTGTGTTTTGACTTCTTTCGAAATTGGGGTTTTGGTAGAGGACACTTGCACCGAGCAAGAGCGCTCAGGCAAGAACAAGTATCAATTGAAGGAGAAACATGTTATTCATAACGGCCGTAGCGCGGGATCCGGTGTCATTATCCAAGCTCATGTGTAGGACGCTTGAGTGCACAGCCCCATAACCCCCTACCACCGCCCCCAAATCTCGTAACAAAGAATGTGACATAAGAGCCATTAAAGAGAAGAAATCAGCATTTACCTGAAACTCCTGCTATAAAGTACCTGTAAAGCGACAGACTTAACCTACTTGCGTTGTTGAGTATATAGAGCTTCACCAGAATCAGTACAGTTACTAAGGTACTATCAAAAGATACTTACCTAGACTTTACACACTCTTACTATTCCTACCATCGCATCTTTTCGACTTCCGAGTCCCTCCTCTCTTAGCCTTCGTCCGCGACCCATAGCCGTGCGCCCGCCTCCGATGTCCGGCAAGATTTCTCCGTCTATTCTGTCCTGTGAATACCCTCTCGCAGTGCTGGCATTTCATAGGAGGAAAAGCAGCCTCCAAGACTGGAGCTCGACTTGATACGGATACCTTACCTCCACGGAAATAGTGGGGCTGTTGCTCGTTCCAACGCAAGGCGTAGCGCATCTGCTGAAGTTGGCGGACCGATTCCAGAAACGAGGGGTTTTCGAGGGAAGTTGATCTGATTAAACCAGAGAACGGGACATTTCCAGGCAGTGGAGTCTTTATGATCATAGTGGGAGAGCGCGTGGGGATACCAGTGTCGTTAGGGGTGGCATGACTAGTGTTGCTGCGTACACAAACTGTTAGACCGTGCCGTATGTTCCAACTATTCGTTCTCTGGCAAACATTGCCGTCGTCTGGATCCCATATGATGGGCCCTCCTCTAGAAGCGTAGAAGAGTGACACTTGATCATGTTGAAGAAATGTATTCAAGAATGGGCTCTCAGGGAGAACAGGTGTGGCAGATGCATACGGCGTGGATATTGAGCGTTGAATTAGATCTGTAAAGAGGTCGGCATCTCTCTCCAAGGGCTGTGTCGTGGAGGGCAAAGAAATCGATCGTTTAACCTGATCCTGAGCAGCTCCTATTGCATCTTGTGAGCATTCGGGTGTCAATCTTTGATACATCAGCTGTTCTCTAGGGAAAGGCGCTGTTAGCTCCCAGGCTACACCAGCGCTGACTCCTGTCGTACTAGTATCATAGATGCTATTGACAAAAGACTTGATAGAGATGCTACTCCCACGTTCCATTTCTTTGACCTCCTCATCTTCAAGAGTATCAGTGACGTCTTGAATACGTGAAATTAGGGTAAAGTCAGGATGCCCAACAACAAGACCTTTGTGAGCATGTTGATTGATCAGCTCTCTTCTGCTCGGCTGCTGATCCGTTTTTGTCAATGGGTGTTGCCTCATTTCATGTTTTCTTAGAGCATCCACTCGATTATAAGCTGCATCGCAAGTTCCACAGGCATGCACCCTAGTCCATCCCACAGCTGAACTCTTCAATTTGCCAACGTCTCCCGAGTGTCTGAACTTGATATGTAATTTTCGATTTTCTCTTTGAAGTCTTCCCGAGAATTTCTCATCACAGAAACCGCAATGGATCGGGGTACTGGAAGACTTCTCCCATTTCAGGCCGAATGTGTAATCAGGAGTGATAGACAAGACGCTGCAAACGTCTCCGAAACACGAGTTTTCAGGAGGGCTTGGATACGAGTGAGGATAGAGGCTGGTTCTAGGCGATGGCTGAGTGGACGACGAAGGCTTGATCTCGGCAACGGATCGAAGCGGTGAAGTGAGTAGCGTAGGCGTATGGGTTCTCTTCTCGATCCTCTTCTGGGGCTTTGCATCTGAATACCGATGCATCCTCCACTCATGCTTTTTTCGGGCGTCTGTTCGGGTGTATTCACTTGAGCATACTCTGCACTTGTGTTTAGTGGATAACCCGGAAAAGACTGGATGTTTTGTTTTGATATGTCTAGACAGATTTCCTCTTTGGTAATTTCCAGTGAAAACCTCATCACAATACTCACATGGCAGTGGTTGAGCCAAAGCGCTGCATTGTGAGGCTGAGATAATATCCGTTGGTTGAATTCTCTTCCATACAGACGATCGTGTCGCATACGGGGTTGTAGAGTCTTCAATGAATGTCAGGGGCTTCCACTGGGAGTATGATCCAATTGTGCAAGCGTTGCTTGAGTACAGAAAAGGTTCTGAGATCGGTGAGATTGGCGACACAATTGAGAACTTATCAGAGGAATCTTGGCACGAAGGGTCGAAATGATAAGAACTCGTAGTGTATAGGCTTGTACACAATTGGGGACTGCAATCAGGTGTTTCAACCAGGCTGAAGGGCCGAAGGGAAGGTTGAGACAATATAAGAGACTTTGGCTCTGCAATTCGTCGAAGTGTACGATCAGTCTCTAACGGTCGACAACCTGAAAAGGTTACTGAAGCAGTTCTAGCAGACTTAAGATTCCAAGTTCCAGGCGAGAGCGTATATGGAACTTCATTCTGTATACAGTTTGCGTAGAAGAATGGGTCAGACCAAAGGTTGGTGTAACGCGAGGAGGAAGAAGTATTAGGTGCAACAGTGGATGAAGGGGCGGAAGGTGTTGAGGAAGAACGCCGAGCATCCTCCGTTTTAGGGATCACCTCTGTACTATCGAGCTCGAAGTATGTAGGGGAGCCCTCAAGTTCAGTAGGTAGATGTTGATGTACTGGTAGCTCGGAAAGCTGATCTTGTGTCGACGGACAATGAATTCGCTTGCTGACACTGGGCTCTGTTCGAGTGGTTTTGATAACCTGCTCAATTCTTTTGCGGATGCTGCGGATATGAGACTTTCTTCTATCAGGTGGAATGCAAGTGTCAGGAGGGTGCGAAAAACATAATGGCTGTACGCTCGGCTTCAAGCTTGCGGTTGGTGTTGGCTTGTCGTTTGAAGTATATTCAAAGCTCCAACTCGATCCCTTGATGTACAAGCGCATGTTGTGGGAACGGCTAAAGCTGCCCTGCCGGCCATCAAAAGCTGCGAAGAGTGATGGAGGTTGAGTAGCGGGGCTGTCTCAATCGCAAATATTTTTAAGTCTCTCACCTCGCTTGCTAATGTGGGAAAAGCAATTACAATGCAACATAATTTCATACCTTGCAGCCTGATGTGTTATTTCAAGACGTAGTAGATTGTGAATGGTGCAATTTTCTCGCCCTTCGTATCGACTTGTTTGCCCTGGGGCACAGCCCCCTTCCGGTCAAGCGTCCAGATTCGGTTGCCTGATTCTCCACCCCAACTGTACGCCCGGTCGTCCCATGCTTGAGCACGACGGTAACCAATATGGATTTCTGCTATTCATGCAGGCAATTGGATATATCTCTTTCGGGTTTCATTTTCCACCCAGGAACAGACGATAACCCGCATCTCAAAGCTCCGATATACTCCTTGGGCACCCTCGAACAAATCAGCGCCCGCATCACTGGATGTCATCTTTGTCGTCTAATGTTCGCAGCCTTTCGGGATGGTCCATTGGGGAATGTTACTAATTTATCGGATCTCTGTCGAATTGTAATATTTGGAACCTGGATTAATGCTCTTGGGCCAAGCAGAGAGCAGCGTCTGAAGAGCTCAGCCTTGTCGATCCTTGTCTGGCCGGAATCGCCACGGATACCGCAAGCGACATACAAGCTCGTGATTCGCGCTGTGTCTCGACTGCTTCCAGACCAACCACATTTTGGTCGGCTTTCGTCAGTAAAGTCGGATTTCTTAGACTTCGAGCTTGTCAAGCGCTGGCTTAAACATTGCGAGAAAAACCATGCAACTTGCCATGGGAGCAACGACGTCTTTTTGGTCAAGCCAACAGAGACATTTATAGTGATTGACGTCAAACAGGAGTGCATTTTACATGCACCAGATAGCTGCCGGTACATCGCGCTTAGGTGCGTTTTTCGGGTTGCAGGTACCGATCTAAGACCTTTGCTGACTAGAGCCCCTATTGCAGCTATGTCTGGGGAGACACTATCCAGATCACCTTGAATGGCGACAAATTAAAACAGTTCTCTCGAAAATATAGCTTGAGAAACGTTCAGCTATCACGTACCATCTATGATGCAATGGGATTGGTTGAGAAGCTAGGCGAACGATATTTATGGGTCGATGCTCTATGTATCGTGCAAGACTCGGATGCTATTCGAAGACAATGTATAGAGGACATGGATAGAATATACGCCCACTCTTTGCTGACCATCGTTGCTGGAACGGCCGAGAATTCCAACTCTCCTCTTCCTGGAGTAACAGAGAAGCGGACATGGCGCCAATGGGGCTCGCAAATCTCGCCGAATCTTGCTCTTTCCCTTCATTTTGATTTTAAAGACTTCCTGGAATGCTCGACGTACAATCTGCGAGCGTGGACATTTCAAGAGTACCAGCTAGCAAGACGACTGTTGGTTTTTGCTTCGAATGGTCAAGTGTATTACTCATGTAAAGAAGCGGTATATTCCGAAGAGGTCATTCCCGGAAAGGCGCTAGAGTCAGATGCGGCTATGCAAGATGGAGCAGAATTGATCAAACTGCGCCCAGATAATTCTTACCTGTGGAGCACTTATTGTCGAGGGGTCCAGACGTTCTCTTCTCGCAGCATGACGCATGAGCGAGATATATTGAATGCTTTCAGAGGGATACTGAGAATGATTTGCCCTGGACGGACACTGGAAGGGTTGCCGGTCTCGATTTTTGACATGGCGTTATTGTGGCAGCCACGGGACCGCCTTAAACGTCGAGTTGGATTTTCAACCTGGTCGTGGGCTGGTTGGCTTGGCAAATTTCACTGGTTCGATGACGGGTCTCTCAAAGATTCAAGTGGAAGCTCCGAGGATCAAAAGATAGAGGCGTGGTTGAAGGAGAAATGTTGGATTGTATGGTACAGCTCCTTCGGGACAAACACTAAATCGGCGTTATACCTCATGGAAGGTCCACCATGGCTGCGAGGCTTCTCCCCAAGTGCGACCGATCATAGCAGACGATTTGGATTCCAGCCCCGTAACTTCGCACCAACTCCAGACATGCTTCCCCGTCGTCTTGACAAGCTGGAGCCCCAGCGCAAGCATATCCGCTACCTTCAGTTCTGGACAATCTCTGCGTACTTCAAAATCGAGCTCGATACATCTGCGGTGCTCAAGTTTTCTAGCTTCGATCCGGAGAACACGGGAAATGGCTTACGCCTCTTCCTTCTTCGTGACGTAAACGGAAAGACTTGCGGATGGGTCTTGCTAGATGAAGGATGGACTGAGAGGGCGACTAGAGAGGACGTTTCGCTGCAAGAGTTTATTCTATTATCTGAAGGACAAAATCCCACCACAGAGCGTTCACCGTATATCGTTCACCCACCAAACGGTGGGGAGCCAGTAAAAGATTTCCAAGAGTTCAATGCAATGATGATATCTTGGACGGGAGGCATAGCTGAGCGAGCAGGATTGGGAAGGATTGTCAAAAGCGCTGTGTGGCACACCTATAAAAGAGGGATGGAGTGGAAAGAAATACTTTTAGGGTGAGGGTAAAACAAGAACTATATAGTAACACTAAAATTTAGTGTGACTTACGTGTTTGATAGCATATGTGGCTAATATAATTTCAACTTTTCCTCGCTTGATAGCGTTTGTTCTTGCACATTTGGGTGTGTTATTACCTCCAGGGAAGCTGTTCCAAGTATACCAATAAAACGTTTGCCGAATTCCGCCGTTTTCATATTCTATATACATTTCTTAGATGCTTCTATAGCCGATATCACGTGTTAATCCAGCCTGTTTAAGTATCACTTAGTCGTTGCTATCATTGTACTGTAGATATGAGAGCTGCTTTACCATCTTAACGCATTGAAGAGTACATGTACACAGAACGGAGCTGACTTGATTCTCTTGTTACTCTGCCCTATAGGACTCCTCAAGCGTCGTTAGGTGTTCGAAAATCTTAGAGCTAAACCCAACTCCGATATCAAAGTATTTCTTGCTTTTTGGTGTTCGTGATGATGACTAGGCGTGTGTGGGGGCAGGGTGCTTCCCATATGACATTGTCTCATGGACGAACACCAGTCGGTGAATTCCGCCTCGGATGTCCAGTCCGTGTCCATGACAGATTAAGAGGGCATATTCATTGTACATATAGCGTGTTTGAGAGAGTGGCATGGCACCCAAACCATTGTTCTCCAGCTATTGGCTGTGTTCTACACAAACAGAATCTTCTTCTCCCTCAGCGGAAACAGATTCCATGCTGAATATGGAGTCGGTGGTGAGTCCTTTGGATATAATAGACTCGATCGGTCACTGCCTGTTCAATTGTGCTCAGTAAAGTCTGAGTTGTATGTGTGATATAAATGCAATGGAGCATTACAGCAACAAAACAGGGACACCGGAAGCGGTGTATTATGTCACCTTGAATCGATGTCAAATTGACAAAGACTGTCTGTCACTTGGCCCGGATGTGGCCCTACTTAGCCTCGAGCAGGCCGCATAGATTTTCTAAATACAAGGATTAAAGCAGTCTAAATACAACCTAACTGAAGCTAGCAGATTGTTAGGTCCATACGGAAGTCCCATAATAGCATTATAGCGTCCCGTCGTAAAATGACTTATAAAGCGGAAATTAAGAGAGTCGGTAGCATGTTGGCTGGTTAAGGAGCGAGTTTTTAATTGGTGGTTGGAGATGGGATGAGGGGCAGCAGGGCGAGGCATAGAAAAGCATAGACCGATTGGCAGCAAAGGTTCCGGAGTAGGGTTAGAGAATTCAGGGAAAGAGATGAGAAAAAAACCTAGTAACCGGAGAGCGAGTTTTTTTATAGAGGTCAAAGCGGTGGGTTGATAGTGCGAGTTCCTAGACTACGATTACGACTATTAAACATTGACATGGGCATTTCATCAAAATTGCACGGGGGGGGGCCTCCCCGCTCGATTCACCACGAATTTCTGCGCTATGCAAGAGAAAAGAGAGAGTGATTTACCTCCCAAAAGCGTTCTCCGCTTTTCCATGTGCGTGAATGAATGTACTTTACCCGCATAGGCCCTGCAGGAGTTTCTTCGCTCCCTCGAAGTTAAGGTGCGCTCGCATATCCACCGCGCCAGCGACTGATCATTCAACTGTCCACGTACCCTTGTAAGCTTTGCCAGCGCAAGGCAGCTCTCTCACTATCTGTTGCGGGATCCTTTTCTGGACTTAGCACAGTGTTAAGCGAAAGAACGGAACACTTCCTTTATCCTTTATTTGTAAGACTAGACTTCTTTCCTTAGGGTATACAATACGGGCATGAATTATCTAGAAAATTTGCTGCAATTTCGTACGGGTTCATACTTTATTCTAGCCTCGTTTGTTCCCCGTATTGTCATGGTCGAGCAAGAACGACCAGGAGATGGTTTTGTATGCTAACAGGCCAAGACAAACCCACAGCGCATCCAATACTACAAAGAGGATGCCAGAACCGAACCAAAAGCAACATTTCTTGATGCAATATGCAATCACACTCTCAGCCAGACCGAACCCGATACTCTACTCCAAACCGGTATTATCTATAGTCCAGTAACATCACTATTCTACCAAACAATCACTTCAACGGGTCCGTCGTCTGCTTCTCCCTGAGGAAGCCTTCTACAGCAGGTTCCTCCTTCCCGTCAATCTCTCTATCCAACCTCTGCTCCTCTTCGCTCTTCTCCGGCTTCGCCTCCCCAACTTTGTCCTCCGCCTTCTCCGCATTTCCTCCGACGAGCCCCGTCACCGCACCGGCGGCTGAACCCACCGTTGACGTGACCGCCGCAGTCGCAGACGCAGCGACAGCCTTTGCCTGGTCGAGATATCCTGGTGCTGGTGGCTCCTCAGGCTTGATAGCTACATCTTTGGGCGCCTGGCCTACAGTGCCGGGCTCCATGGTGACAGTCTTGTCGCCGTGGCCGTGATCGTTGACAGCAGCGTGAGGTGTGCCGTCTGCGAGTTGGCCAGAGGCATGCGTGTGCGTTTGTTGTTCGTAACGCGTGTCTGACGTACCCTCACGGATAGGTAGATCTGACGAACCTGCCTGCGGACCGAGTTTGGGCGTTGAGGCGGGAGTAGGGCTTTCGGAGGGCGGGCTTAGAGTGTCAGGGTTCGGCACATCTGCGTCTGCGGGCTGCGTATAGACCCCAGATGTTGTAAGGCGGAGCTCTTCTTCTGCTATGGGAGTGTTGACTACGGGGTGGCTCGGGGTGGAGTTATGGTTGATAGGGTTGGGAATGGTGAAGACTGTTCTGTAGCGCGGCTGTCCGCTCTCCTGGCCTACGGCTACGGCTTTCAACGCGCCGTTCTCGCCGTCTTCCCACTTGATTGGGCCGATGGGAAATGTGTTCTTGCCGTTTTGCGTAGCGGGGTTCTCCCACTTGATTGCGGCGTCTATTCCGGGCTCGAGGTTCGGCATCTGACCCCATTCGAAGTCCAAATTTCCACCATACTTCTTAGGGATGTTGTCTATGTCGATGTACTGAGTCAGGGTAGGTAGGACGTTCGCGGGCGAGAGAATGAAGATCTTGGACACGGTGATGGGGTCGAACCAGCGCTTGATCCAGCCCCATACCGTCGGAAAGAAGGCTGGCGCGCCAATGATGAATATCCTATCCAGCGTCTCCGGGTAGTGTGCTGTCGCGAGCGTAGACGCATCCTGCATGTGCCCCTTGAGGTTCCAGAACTGCTTCAACCCGACCCCGCTGATATCCACAATGTTGTTACTCTGCGATATAGGCGTCTCGGGGTGATTTCGTTGGACATTTGAGCATAATGGGAGGACGAATCTCGTCAGCGACTCGTACAGCGCGAAGAGGCGGAGGTTCTTGGTCGCGACCTTGGGCGACGTCGTGCGCGCATTCTTAAGGTCTTTCTCGTAGGCGGAGATATTCTTGGAATTGAGGGGGGCAACTTCGAATAGGTAGACTGGAATGCCGCGCTTGTCGCGTCGTCCCAGCCATTGCGGATACTGTCATGAACCATCGTCAGCTGTAGCCTTGTGCCGAGGGCCATGGATCGGCGTACCAAGCGGCGCGTCTGCTCGAACTCATCCACTTCGATGTTCAAAAACAACTCGTTGATGCCATGTTCCTTGCGCCAGTCTTCGGTATCTTTGAACTGCTTGAATGCCTCTGGGGCGACGAAACGACGCGCGCGGAGGAAGCGCCTGAATACAGTCAGTACCCCGCGCCTTTCCCCGGCCCAGAAGCTCACAATAACGTCTCATCGTCATGGCTCGCCTGAGTCGCGCCGTCAACACTAGCAGGCGTATAATACCCCTGCTCCTGGGATATTTTCTTGAACTCGTCGAGCTGGGTCTGCTGGTTGTCTGAAAGATGCGCGTAATGGCCGGACGGGTACTGGAACGACTCGATGCGGGTAAGGTCTGCCATGGCAACCTTTGTCTAAGGATGTAGAGAAGCACCCAGGCAGAATGCGTATATTCTACGAGTGAAGTGAGAGGATATGAAGTTGAATTAGAATGTCATGTTGATCTAAGATTGTGACTTGCGGCGGGTAGCGGCAGCAGAGTGATGCAATAAGTTTAGTTCTAGCGCCTCCCAGCTATGCGGCATCGGTTTCTGCTTACGCCGAGCGTATCGAGGAAATGATTCAGCACGACCAACGGAAGAACCGTACATCCGTACATCGTACAGCACGGCGTCCGAGATCGCCGACGAGACGGTCACCTGCCTTGCGATGAAAGGCCAGCGCTTTGAATGTATGAGGCCAAGCAGTATAATTCTCTATCTCTGAGCGCAAACGATATTATTTAGTGGCGTTCTCATGATGCAGGAGGATCGATACAGTCAGCCAGAGTGAGAACTAATCCTTCCAATTTCGCAGATTGTTATGAATGCGCGCGAACAAGCGTGCACGTGCACCGCGTATATTCATTGATGGATGAGTAAGGTTTCTCATCGATGTAAACTTCGTTGCAAGGAGAAGGTAATGTTTTTCATCTTGCTGCTGGGCAGTGTGATAAAAAGATAAACTAAGTCCCCACTCGTGTGGGACCTGAGACCATGTATACATTATTTTAGACCATGTGATTGGGTCAGGTGATCTGCCAACAAACGCTCAAAATGTAAGAGAGCCACTTTCGTACCTTAGACCACGCTAAGCATACAGATTAAAAGTTCAATTACAAGTACCTAGCATCTTTTCTATCCTCTACGCAAGTTCAACGCCATCCACAAAACTATCCTTGAAGCTCTCAATCGTCGTATGCGACCTCACCCAACTCTTTATCTTCTCGAAGTCCCGACACTTCTTACGTATCGAAAAATCGACTTTCAAATCGTCGGCGGGTCTTCCTGGCGGTGCATCGAGGATGAAGTATGGCGTTACGTCCGCTTGACATACCAAGTCCTGCCGCATGAGCTCGATGCAGTGATCTTTTTCATTTTAGTCTCGAACAAGCATGGTGAAAGGAGGGAATGTCTTACCCACATGATCCCTCCTGTAGCTCTCTGATTGCCGCAAAATCTGAGGCAGGCGCCCTTGCGCCCTATATTCCTCTTTATAACTGATCTGCCTAAGGACATTCTACAGTGCCCACTTCGTCAGTGCATATCCTTAAAATCCCTAGAAATACTCACAAGGCAATGTATCTGATGGAAACCTAGATGAGCAGGTATCAAGTCAGTGTAAGTCAAGAGAGGTAGGGTGGAGAAAGAAGTCTTTCTCTCTCAACGAAGGAACATCTACTTTGTACTCAGGTCTTACGTACCCCACCCTGACGCTGCTATGCCGCCACCGAACTTAGCCTCTGTATGATGCCACCTAGGGATTTTCCCCTCCGTTATATTCAACAAATGTAATTTGTCGTTGGGAAGGTTGAACGCGCTCCCCTCAATCATCTCTTCCCATTGCCAATCTAGTTCTGGTGTAGGTGTGCCGCGGTAGGGGGAGGGTGCATCGAAAGTGCCTTGGAAGGTGGTGTCATAATATGTTACAGCTTCGAGAGCCGGTGCTGGGGACGATTAGCCCAGAAACGCGTTCTTCTTTCGGGTTGATTGAGGATTTGACAAACAATAGGTGGAGAGTTTCCGTGTACAAGCAGCATCCGAGGGCTCCGTGTATCGTGAGAGGATGAATAGCGTCAAAGAACAGAGGAAGATGGCAAACTGAAGTACCCAGCTCCACCAGCGGTATCGTTTTCTACTTTGGGGAAAGTTTGAGTCGTTGGCTTTGGGGAGGAAGAATTCGTCTTCTTTCTCATTCTCTAGAAGGCCCTCTTCCACATCATCTCGCTCGTTTGCCTGATGGGGATACCCCATCTCGAGAGATATCTATGACAATCTTGCGGAGACCACGGCCACTTTCAGGACAGACATACTTCTTTATAGGATCGCGCTAGCTTGAACAATTACCCCAGGTTCAGATTCGATAGCAGAATCTACTGTCATGTGGGGACCACGTCCCGCCGCTGAGAATGGACCAGGAGCGACGCGCGTAGTTGATTACAGGATTGCGGCAATCGGAAATTCATCTGTAGGATTATGGTTATGTTCAGATAACCGAGGTGTATAGTAGCAGTAAGTCTGCATATGCAAGCTTACCAATTCGTAATCCTGGAAGCGAGTCACCCCCACCTCTTCGATGGAGGCCCAGCATGCAGCCTCCTGAAATATTTCAATCTCGGCAAGATAATAGATCGGCTGAGAAAGTCGCGACGAGTTTCTAGCCTAGTGGCAGAGAAGGATCTTAGTGGCAGCATCGACTACATGAGCTTTCTGGCCCCGACTCTGGGCGCAGACATCACATAGGCGAGCTTGAGCTTTTGCAATCATGTACATTAACACATTTGCGTGTATAAGCATTTTGCATGCTACAATAGTTGATGGTCTTGATAAGGATGCGAGGAGTGGCATTGCTTTATACGACTATGGAAGCGGCGAACGAATGTACGAGGAGAAGGCTTGACATCGCCACCTTTTCCATCCGGCAAGCCATCATCTTTTCACCACCTGGACTTGAATACGAGAACCGATACTATCTGCATCCCCTCCAAAGGACCGCCTCTCAATAACGACGTCTGCCCACCCCTACTTCCAGAACCCAGCGTTGAATATTCTAAGTTCCTCACAGACCCAATGCGACAAGTCTCATAAGAGAGCCAAATGCCACAACATTAGTCGTTTAATAGATCTCACTCTCGGGAGTAGGGGCGTCAGCTGCATCATCTCCATCCTCGCCATACCAGATGGATATAAATTGGCCGATAGGTGTACGAGCCTGTGTTAACCATCATGTCAGCTACCGAATCTTTGATATCAAAATCTTACTCATACCGTCATATCTGGAGCTCTCTTCTTAACGGGAATAGATCTCTTCTCAACGTCCGCCTCACCATCCTCGCCATCCTCGCCGTACCAGATCGAGATGAATTGGCCAATAGGAGTGCGAGTCTACATACTATCAACCACGAATTTAGGCTCAGTATCGTGGGAATTTCTTACATGAACATCTGGCGCTCGCCTCTTGATACCCACGGATCGTTTCTTTTCATTTGAAATTGCTGCATCATCACCATCTTCGCCGTACCAGATAGAGATGAACTGGCCAATTGGAGCACGGGCTTCGACATCCCTCTTGCGCTTTTCGTCACCTGCAACAGGGGTATCGTCCCCGTCTTCACCGTACCAGATGGAGATAAACTGGCCAATCGGAGTGCGGGCCTCGATATTTCTCTTTCTCTTCTCATCACTCGCAGCAGGTGTGTCATCTCCATCCTCTCCGTACCAGATGGAAATGAATTGACCAATTGGAGTGCGTGCCTGTAGGTATTCGTTAGAGAACTAGGCTGTTCCTGTAAAGAGATAGGATATAATGGCTTGCTGTGATGTCTGCGTTTCTTTTCTCGGTCACTGGAATAGCGATAGCTGAGGTAGCTAGGCCTAGAGCCGTAAGAACATAGGACGAGAATCTCATGGCTACTTAGAGATGGCCCTTTCTTCCGGATTAGTATGGTGTGAGAGTGGGAGCAACGTATACCTTGAGCCACCAAATGGGCTGATTTCTTAGTCTTATACATGATATCTGCAACTCAGGTAATATCTGCAGGGTCATTACGGCCAAGAGAAGGATTACCGAACTTTTGGCAGGCCCTACAGCGGCAAGCGCTCCAAATCTTGATCAATGCTCGATAACCAGCTTGCATCCATAATCAGACCCCACCATGCATGATTACTGTGGGGTATAGTCATGGGGGTCAAAAGTAAGAGGTAAGAGAACTTCAAGGGAGCTTGCCCACTGGCTATTCACGATGCTACTTTTGCTATAGATTCATATCTGACAGGTTCGGGTCAATATTGCCGCACGTCTAGCCAGAAATCTTCTTTGACTACCTCAGGATCATCTTTGCTTCTTCTATCTTACACTTTTCACACAATTTTCTCTCTTTTACCTCTCTTCTTCCATCACTTCTTCGCCTGCAGTCAGCATGTTCAACTTCGGCAAAAAGCGCTGGTCCGACTTCGTCTACGAGAAGGTCTCCCGGTCTTCCTCCGATGATGGGTCCGCTAGCGAAGAAGCCGAAGGCTTTCTCACGCAGGATCGACGTCAATTTCCGCCCTCTGAGTCACGCAGATTCAAGCTCCTAGCCGTATCTCTCATTTTCTCGGGCCTCTTGAATATCTCGCTCTTGGGCCTCATTACGTACGAATACAGGCACCGAGGGCCATCCAGCCCTCTTTTCCCCGAGCTCGTATACTGCAAGTCCCCCGCCATCTACTGTCTAATTTATCAAGACAAATTGCTTACTTCAAACAACAGCCCCCGCCCAAGACATTATCCGCTACGAAGCCAAGGTCTTCAGCAGTGGTTTTGGTGACCAAAAAACGAAATATATGGGCGACAGCTACGAGGCCGACGCCGAGTGGATGAAGCTGTACCCGAAAACCGTCGTGCGGATCCCGAAATCACAAGCAGATAAGCTCGTTAACAAAAGCATTCCGATCGCCGGCGACGAGGACCACTTCCCCGTGCTTATCAGCGCATTTCACAGCATGCATTGCCTAGACTCCATCAGACATTTGTACTGGGGCCATGACAAGAACATGGATCCTGATCCAGAGGTTAACGATCGTGTCTTGAAGCGGCATCATATTGATCACTGCTTTGACTCGCTGAGGCAGAGCATCATGTGCGCGGCAGATGTGAGTCCCGTGCCATACAACTGGGTCCCGTCGAAGGGGCTAGCGCTGGGATCGTTGGGTGTGCCGCACACATGCCGAAGTAAGTCTTGGTTTTAGATGATATGGGACCCTGGAATAAATTGCTAACAAAACTTCAGATTATGAGGCGCTGGTGGATTGGGCGATGGCGCCTGAACGGGATATCAGTGGCTGGGATTGGTCAATAAAACCAAGCAACATTCTGTAAAGTCAACGTAAGAGCTATAGATTTGTGCATATAAAATTGAAACAATGTTTGTAATTAGGAGTTATGATTAAAGTCCATCGTTGGATCGTAAATTCAATCTCGCGATTTGTCACGATACTTGTGTGGTTGCCTGTACAGCTTCGCCGCACGAAGCAACTTGGAGCTCCACACTGCGCAGTCGATGTACCCAATTACTCAGTTTACCTGGGTTGCTCTATGTTACGGCGCGGTAGTTCGACGCCCCCAGCATACGCAAGTGCAGTGCCTGTCCCGCCAACCAAGTCCATCACGTTCTTCGCTTGTTGCTTACTATCCGGTAGCGACTAAAGAACGAGTAATCATGCACACGGAATACAAGCGTGGGATGGATTACTTCCTTTTGAGGAAAGTCAAGAGGGCAGGGATTGAAGTTGACCTGACATGTTCGCTTATGCTCGCTTTCGAAGAGGAAGCGGGGCGGGGTTGCACTGTTGGAGGGTGGTCACCAATGAGAAACGAGTTGGGAAGAATAACATAAGACGCAGTGATCGATTATTGTTATTGAGTTTTTCCTATTTTGAATTTTGGGACTAAGGCAATCGGGAAGTTTGTAAGTCACTAGGCCGCCGATTATCAGGGTTTTTCTGGACCCCCTCACTTATTCAACAAGAGAAGCACCATCACTTCGAATTTGCTCTTTCGTTACTGTATTAAATCATGTGGCCTTCAAAGTCAAGTAGTTACTCCCCGATACATTCTAGCGATGAGTCTCAAGAGACTCTCACTTTGGAGAAAGAGAACGATGGCGCTCTGCCCGAGAGAAGCTGCTGGAGATCTATTCGACAAGCTAAAGCTTTTAAAATAAGCTTCGCACTATCGATATTCATCATCCTCCTCCTGTTCATATTCTCCATTTTCAGATTCAAGGCTAAAATCCATGACTGCGGTCACTCTCCCGCCGAAGCAGTCTCTAAAAACTGCCACTTCGATCTGCTTGCTTTCGCATGGGTACCGATCCCATGCTTCGACGTCGAGTATGTAGTTCACTCCACTACACTACTTCTGACCATTGGACAATTAAAATATGGCTCTCCATCTTCACTCCACACCAAGACTCAGAGCATTAAATTACTCCCCTGATTGCTTGGAATATTTCCAGGTAACTCCGAGTATCATCGCGCAGGCCTTACTAACTCGTCGAAATTTCCAGGCTCAGCGGCACCTACGACCCCTACCACGACTTTGACTTCTTCTACGACCGGAACCGGACTCGTCAAATACCGGTTGAAGAATTAAAGAAGGGGATTAATTCAAGGGTCTATACATCGGGGGCGTATCATCGGACGCATTGCACGTATGCGTGGCAGACGCTGCAGAGGGCTGTTTTGAAGGGCTATGGGTTGAGTGATAACAAGACGCTGAATGCGGGACGTAAGTGAAAGTCCTGCACGGCCTGCAGCTCCCTTTCACAACCATGTTGATTCAGACAATGCTAATTTGCCTTGTCTTGTAGATTATGACCACTGCTCGTATTATCTGATAAATGTCGATCATGAATACCGGGCCAGGTTTTACATGGACTTTTTGCACTGCGAGAGGATAGGGAGGGATTGGTTCTAGGCAGACGCGTTTAGATGGGGGTGTGTGAATCCTAGCATAGTTTAATCACTAAATTCAATTTCTGATTGGCCCAGCGTGAAACTAGCCGATTCTTTTGTGGGGCGGTTGATTCATGAAGCAAACAAAGACAAACCCGCTCCGAAACCCGTCTCCCGCATAAACAAAACCTGCGTTGTTTACCATTTCACGACTCACTCAGGCAGAATCCACCAAACCTTTTCTTTTCGAGACTTTCAACCCTTCACAACCCATGATCATCTGGTTCATTGCATCCTAGATTCTTTGTGTAATTTGCACTCTATTTTAGTTGATACAAGCAGCGAAATTGCCAGCAGATACCATTCAAGAGTGCGTGAAGTCTAGCGCTGGGGCTTACTTCTCCATACTAATTATCTGATTAGATCCTTCCAAGAAGCTTTAGCCTACCAGTTCAGACCTGAAATACTCAAGCTCTTAGACTCAGTCTTTTCCTAGCAAAATGGAGCAATTCTACCTCAACAACGTCGCGAAATATCACTCGCTCATCAATGCGCTTGATCCTACGCCAAAGCCACGAGTGTCAACAGGACAGGCTGGCCCAAACATGGTTGTCGGTGCTAGGATCAGGCCTCTATCGAAGGACGAAGGCTTCCCCTCTGCTATTTTTCCTCGACCTATTCAAAAAAATGTAGTGGATATTCATGATCTCTACAATCATCCGAGGGGAGTTCCTATACTCAAGGTATGAAGCCTGAGACCGGTGAGGCTTAAGTTTGCTGACCTTGAACATTTGCAGTCCTTTGACTACCAGGTAGATCGACTCTTCGATTCAGAATCAACTACGGAAGAGATCTACGAAGATCTTGTCGCCGGCCTAGTCCCCTTTGCTTGGAATGGCGGTATCGGAACTCTCTTCGCGTACGGCCAGACAGCTTCGGGCAAAACATTCACGGTTAGCAGACTTGAGCAACTAGTGGCTGGAACATTGATGGACGGAAGTCTCGAAGGTGACAGGGAGGTCTACATGACCATCATTGATCTTACGGGAAAGGCCGCCTTCGACCTTCTGAAGGAGCGTACGCCCATATCACTGCTTGAGGACTCCTTTGGAGTCACACAGATGGTAGGAGCAGATGAGCACCAAGTATACAACAAGGAAGAGATGGGGAATCTGATTGAGCACGCGACCTCGTTCAGACGGACGGCGCCAACTTTCAAGAATGATGCATCATCACGATCACATGCTATATGTCGCATCCGAATCAGGAATCCAGCTACTGACTCCAACGGGTTTTTGTATTTGATCGATCTAGCCGGATCAGAAAGTGCTCGCGATGTTGCTGAGCATGGAGCAGACCGCATGCGTGAGGCGAGGGAGATCAACATCAGCCTCTCAGTGCTAAAGGACTGCATACGTGGCAAGGCCGAAGCAGACGCTCTCATTTCCTTTGAAGATCAGAAGTCGGGCCCGAAAATGCCACACATACCGTTCCGACGAAGTGCCCTCACAAAGGTCTTGAAGCATATTTTTGATCCGACTAGTACGCGCGCGTGCAAGACAGTCGTCATAGCTTGTGTCAATCCAAGTCTCGCAGATGTTGGAGCGAGCAAGAATACACTGCGGTTTGCGGAAATGCTCCGTGTGCTTATTCCAGCGGCCAATATAGATCCTGATCTCATGGATCCTATGAACTGGACGAATACGCAGTTGAAGGAGTGGATTGAAGAAAACGTAAGTCTCCTATACATCCTTCCATTTTTAGTTCTATAGACATTAACGTATGTATGCATCTAGGCTGGCACTCCTCCAATCTTACCAACCGTTGTGGCTCCTCGCGAATCAGGCGCACAACTGCTCAACCTCTCAAACACAGAGATCGAGTACCGATGTCAAAAATGCCCTGGTGTCAAATACAAGCAAGCAAAGGCCTTTCGCACGAAATTTTGGCAGATGCACATCGATTCACAGCATACTAGCGAGCCATCCAAGAAGACAATCGCTTCAAAACTGGCCGCGTCAGCAGAGCCTAATCCCACACTTTAGCTAAGAAACAAGTGTACTTCTGACGATAGATAGGATGTTTGAAGGCTACACGCAGAATTGATAGAGGCAATTTGAGACTGATGTTGATTCTATGATGTGGCTATACGCCATTATATTTGGCATTGAGGCTTAGAATACGCACTCTCAGGAGTTGGGATTCGAGCACGTGGTAGAATCTGGACAACCCTAAGATTGTATAGTATTGACCTACCATCAGATAGAACTTGCAGGGTTTTCTTCGAATTCTGCGCCGAACTTGAACTTAGTCCATGCTTTAGGTAAATCGCATTTGTAACAGTTCATTGAGTTCTCTAAAATTGTAGTTCTGCCACATGCAAAACTTCACATCATCCATCCCACGGAGTCGCTGATATCAGAGTCCCATCATAATCATAGATTTTCCTCATATCTCTATATTCATACAGCTTCGCAGCAGATCTACAAGATCGCATGTCCTGATATCCGCTGATGATCGTCCAATGCGATTGATCTGGATGATGATGCTCAAGCGTGCCATCTGCAGTACACAAAACCGCCTTTCGAGATCAGGTCAGCAGAGCGTCTTGAATATATCAAACCGTTGATTTCCCTTACCTCTCTCAAAAATTGCAAGCAATGCGGCCAGTGTGTATTATCTTTCTCATCGATCCCAATATCCTGTCCATCCCTAGCGTTTTGAAGCGCTTTACGAATAGAAGATAGGCAGTGCAATTGATGAAACATGGTTATCTGCACGACATTCTTCTCGTCGTCATAAACGAGAGCCGATTGGCCTGTTTCATTCCACAAGCCATCATAAGCATGGTCTAGTGACATGTAACTCGTATTGCGATACCATCTTTTCTCAATCAAGTCTTCATCTCGTGGAGTGGAAATGAAGCAACTTTGTTTCGCCGACCACATCCGTATGATGAAGAGTGACTGCAATATCAGAAGAAGGAACGTAAAAACCTGTGTGTAGGGAACGTTTCGTTGCCTACGAGCTGGAGTAAAGCTCCAGCCATCGTCTTGCCTTTCTTTGTCCGAGGTATCTTGGGGATTTGCCATATTTCAAGAAGAGTTCCATAAAAGCCTGCTCGAAATTTCTGGAAGATTTTCGTAAGCTTTTAATCGACCTGTCGAGGAAATTGTCTCAATGGTTAGGGTGTGGGAGGGGCGTAACAGAATCAATTCTATGATAATACCAATCCGCAATTCCCAGGTATGATTACACGAGACAACCATCCGAGACGTTAAGGTTTACTTCATAAAGGTCTTTTTGTTTTCCTGTTATGCCCGATTTGGGCTTCTCCGAAGATACTACCAACATATGTCTGACATGCATGGGGCGTAATGGTGGGGTTGGCATTGAGCGGGGGAGGGGCTCCTCGGAGTCCCCTCATCAGCATCACATATCTTGAAGTTGGTTCTTCGCTTAAGCTAAGCTGCAGTTCACAACCGAGCTATCTCCGCACTCAAGTTCAGGTTCAGAGATCCTGTCGCTCAACATTGTGAAGTAATCCGTTCAAGGTTGCAGCGCTGCTGCAAGATTACCACCGCTGACTCTATCTCACCTAACCATTTACAGCCCGCGTAAGAAAACCAAGTCCACATGTTGATATACCCTGTAAGCTTGCATGTAGAGCTGAATCGCGGAATCCGGTAATGTTCTTCCCCGAGTAATCAATAGACCAAATATTGCACGTCAGTCTTGAGTGATTGTGCCTCGGATCCAACGCTGAATAAGCAGTTTACCATGGCCGCTGAAAACTGGCTTACCCGGAGCTTTTACTTGCGCACCAGATTTGAGACCACTGTCCGGATGTAAACTGGTCATATGCAACAGCGTTGTTCGGCTTTTGGTGTAGTTGCTTCAACCGAAGCTGTACCAAGGAAAAGTGAGTTATATTCGATGAAATATAGCCCTTTGCTAGTTCTCTAATCGAATACTTACTTCCTAATCAGTATCATGTGGCCATTTTCTCAATCATACAAGAGAGTACCCGAGCTCGAGCCTAGTTTCACCTCCAGCTTCGACGAAAAAAATGAACAATCTTCAGAAAAGGCCAGCAGCACAAGATACTTCCTCGTCTTTCTCGTGCTCGCCAACACATTGGCATTAGGCCTCCTAATCCCCTTATTGGGGCCTCAACCTGTTACCCAGCCTTCGCCCAATCCCCCCCAACACGCATGTTTATCTTTATCTGCAGCCGCAATTCCCCCTGTACAAGAACATGACTGTGGGAGTACCGTCGCCTCCGCACGCGCCGCCAACTGTTCTTTCGACCTCCTCTCCAACAGCTGGATGCCAACCTCATGCTATGACTCCGAAACTGACCACGAATTCCGCACTTGGATTAAACATCCGAATCGCACGCGTGGTGCATGGCCCTACTTCACCTCCAAGTCGTTGTCCCCCTCAACGCATATCCCTGACGTCGAAACGCTGTCTTCTATGACTGGGGTATGGCTATGGACTACCGAGGAAGAGCATATCGCGCACTGCATATTCTGGGCACGGAGGATCCATCGTGCGCTGGAGGGCAAATTCAGGTGGAGTAAAGGTGTGGAGAACATGAAGCACACGTTCCATTGCGCGTATGAAGTCCTGGATAATCTGCTGGTAAAGGCACCGCTCAGGAAGGTGGAGACAGGAGTGGTACATTTTAAGGTGCAATTTGATACTTGTGTTTGAGAGGATCGAGGAGTTTTGTAAGCTCAAGTTAGGAACGAGCAACAGTTGGTACTTGTAATACATCTTATTGAAGAAAGCCTGGCCATGTAGTAAAATTATGTAAATAGTGGAAACTCTTTTGGCCGGATGCCTCTATTATCGAGGTCGTCATTAAGGCTCTATGTAGAAATCACCATGCTTATGTAGTAGCGTTATCAGCACTTCATAATCTCTTAGAATTTGTTGACTCCGATTACGCGGGAATGGATTATGAATACCACAGCGGAAATTGATACAGAAACTACTTTAGTCCCACCATGATGCTAACTTTGCTGTCGACCAAAAATTTCGTCCTTGCTCTTTTCAGTTCCTCTCCCAATCCTCCCATCCCTCCACAAATTCTATCAACTCCCCCCAGTCCTTACAAACATGCCTGGTTCCAAACCCCGCCACGCCACCAACCGCCTCATTCTTCAACTCGAGCGTCAAATCCGGCTGACACATCAACACCTGCCGGATCAGATCGGTGCAGTGCATGAAGTGCTTTGGCGAGGACATCTCTGGCATCTCATCCTCATCAAGCACTACCTGCTCATTCATCGCGGAATACAAAGCCCAATAGCCTTGGCGCATGCCGTTCTGTTGAGAATTAGCATGGTATCTCGGGATTGGGGAAGAGAGGAGTTACTAGGCAGTGTAATTGGTGGAAGACGGAGAATACAGAGCGTTCCGGGGCGAGGGTCGGATGGTTAAAGAAGCCGCCGCGGTGGGGGATGAGGGCTCTCCAGGCGGAATTGCTTGCTTTTGAGAATTCCGCGAAGGTTTCATTGTATTCCAAAATCCGGGAGACAGTGCTAACTGTGATACTTAGGTCAAGACTTGTTCGCTTTGACTATGGATGTTACTTTAAGGGTACTAACGTGGAAACTCTTCTTTTTCTTTGAGGATAGAAGTAGACCTCCGACCAGCAAGGAAACTAACACCTCCAACCCCAAGGAATGCTAGTAATAAGATGAAACACTGCAAAAGCCTGGTCACTAAGCTACCGGGGAATCTTGATGTTTGTTTCTCTGGGTTCGCGTCACAGTTGAGGGGAGCGTATACGTAGCCGTTGACTGCGGAATTGTGCACACCAAACATCTTGAAGACGTTTGAAATTTTTGGAATTTCCAGCCATTACTGTTTGCAATTGTAAGACACAACAGCTACTAAAGCGTAGTAGCTTAGGTGATCAAAGTTGTGGCTGTCCACGAAACGACGTTGCACATACAATATGCCTAATGGTTTGCTGAGTAAATACAAAACCACCGCGCTGTACTTACGCGGAAGTATGATTACGAATGTACGATTAGGAAGTGCTTATGCTTATGCTTACGCCAATCTTTACGCTTATGCACGTGATGTCGCCATGCCTTTCGCGTCTCTTTAGAGTGATCACTCTCTCTGTCGATTCTTTGTGGGGTATTTAGCTTGACGCGTGTACTTTCGATATAGGATTTACAGCGCTTGGCCGAACCCGGGCAGTGGACTTTCTATTCAGTCGGGCTACCCGTTTCTCTCACCGTACCCATATTTGCTATCGTCACATCGCCTTTTTCCCATATCAGGTCCATTCGCATGTGTTGCGTCACTTGACTAGTTTCTGCCAACTATATGTTTACTAGTTGGGTCGATTTGGCTGTACGTCATAGTTCCTCGTAGAGCAAGCCGACCATGACATGGCTATACCATTGATTAGCTATTCCATCGGTCGGTTACAATAAAGACATTCATTGTCACGATCCCGTCCATCTTGAAAAGCAGTATCCTATACATAGACCCATTAGACGAAACTTAGACACTGAGAACAGACTTTGCGGAAAGTACGCAGGTGTATCCAGAAGTGTGTTGACGATTTTGGATTACTGGCGGGTAACGGATAAGCTATGTTGAACAAGTCATCTTGCCAAAAGTTGGATGCGACGGAGAAACAGATACCACAAGATCCTGGTAAAGTAAAGGCAAATCAAGATTAGCCTCCCGAGTTATAGGTGTGAAAGGCAAGGGGTTTGTGAAGCAACCAAAATACTCTGAAAACATTGTGAAATCTTAAGCAACATTCATCAAGGGTCAACAAGCCTAGGTCGCAATATTTGTCGATTAGGTCTTCCCGGGTACCATAGGAGCCAAGCGGCATCGAATCGACTTTGGTCCTCTCGCGTTCGTCAATATATTCATTCCGCTCAAAGATTTAGTTGCGTCGTCCTAGGACAGAGTAAGCATTGCTTGTATGCCTTGTGATGTCAACGGGGTATACATGCAGCCGGTACTGCACCACAGCTATGCGATATTAGAGTTTAAGCCAATTACTAGGAGGACTATTCTCAGCGTTCCAAGTCTGATGATATGCATTGAAATCTGCCCAGCTGATCTTAGGAAGAGGATCTAAGCGAGCTCGAACCAGGAATCGGGTATCGCGTCACATGCGTAGAGTCGTTCGCCATGCTGAGCGGAAGGGTAAAAAACACGCAAGCCTTGTAGCGATTGGATCGCAACGACGTTGCATCGATGCCAAAGTGCCAACGCTTTGGCAACCAAGCGCCAAGAAAAAAACGAGGGGCATGTGTCGCGCGAAAAGGATCTAACGAAAATGGTTTGGTGTATATGTATGAGACTGCAGAGGTGCCCTGCTAGGCTCTATTGTTGAGCCTCGTTGATTTGTTGATGTTATTGAGATCCACAGTCGCCTTGTTGCCTGCAGGTGAACACCAACCTGGGGGACGAACTGAAGTGGTAATTACTTCGAGCTTCCTATTCTAGTTTAATTAATTCTTATTCAAGTACGCAGCGGACTACTACATATTTATTAATTGGCGTAGCTGACTACTGTAGAAACTCACTCCATTCGAATAGCCCTAGCATTTCACTATTGCTAAATTAGTGATATAGACAATATCAATTTGCGTCTGCTTAAACATGGTCGATGAACCTCAGTTAGACAAAAGGAGGCGCCAGAATAGGGACTCACAGCGCCGCTTCAGTGAGAAATTTCTTCGACAAAGCTTTAGGAAAGCTAACAAACTATAGGAGAAAGGAACAAAACACGGCGTTCATGGAGCATGCCAAATGCTAACCACGAGCAACCCGGGGTCCTTACTTCCTCATCAGCACCACTCGACTCAAATGCTAGTAGCACCTCGTCTGAACACGCTAACCCCTACATCTCGAGTGATTACTCGAGTCTGCTATCGCTCGAGAGCTGCTCTGAAGGAAATAATGATTGGCCGAGTAGTAGAGTGCATGCAACCCATCGCGAAGATGTGCTATATCGCCAGACAGTGCAGAGCAATGAGGCAAATCCTCTACCGCAAGGACAGTTGAGCTTGCCACCTTTCAACACACAATTCTCCCTGGATGAATTGTCTATGCAAAGGGCGGATACAGACGCAAACTACCAAGAGCAGCAAGACTTCGGACAGGCAACTGGAGGAAGGAAAGACATACTTATTTCTCCAATATCACTGCTTGGTGCAGACGTGCGTATGGGTATGGAGCCCACGAAGCCAAGTCGATCTGAAGAAATGCTCCAGTCACTTAGGCCTAGGCGAAAATCGGGGTCTAGGGCCGAGCAGATGATATCGGATGTAGAGAATCTCTATGAATTCGGAATCAGTCTTTCGATTTTCCCAGAGGATCCATTGCTGCGGAAGTCGTTGAGAAGAATGAAGGAGCGATTCCGAACTTTGGTAAAAATAGGAGTTGCTTGGGATCAAAGAGAAACGTACGAAGGCTCTTCTCCACAAACCGACAGCGATGGATAGCAAGAATTCAGTGAATAAAGGTGTTCAGCGCCGGAAATGTATACGAAAAGCAACATAGAGGAGAAAGATGACCGTGAAGACCTTGACGAACAAGAAATTACCACACAGTACACATAAATTGTTAATAAATCTAGCTATCGAAAGACTTGCTCCTCTTACAATCCAAGGCCATACAAGGAAATTCTTTGGAGGGTTGTTGTATACCATTTCGACGCAATAGCATAACATGGGCTAGTATCCATGGGTATCGCACAGTTAGGCCTGAGGCGTCTCATCAATCTAGAGGTGTAGATATTGCCATACACACGGGCTATTGGGAGGTCAATCATACATTGAACAGCACCGTCGACGATGGTCACGTCACGGTATCGTACGTAATGGATTTGCACAGAAGCCATCTATGGGCCAACAATCGCCACAATAGGCAGCTAATGGATGAAGACCCATCGGTCAAGTTTCTTATGTTAGCGTTTGCGAACAGCTTATTGAGATCTGGCTATGTGCACGGATGGACCCTACGGTTGTACTCAGATTCCTTATCGATAAACATCTTTAATGGATGAGGTAATTCCTCACAATACGCAACACCACGATTGCCGCTCGCTTTTGGAACTGTCTACTCCTCACACTCTCAACCATCCAGGAAAATTTGATCTTGAAAACTCCAAAATTGATCGCCACCATGGTCCGCCACAAAAAAGACTTCAAGTCCGGCAAAAAGTACACCAACCCCCCTCGAACACGTCCACCACCCCGCCGCAACTCCAACTCAGACGACGCTGACGCCGACCCATCGCAACCACGGCCGCCCAAAGCGCCCAAACCCGCATGTTGGGACCTCGGCCACTGCGATGCGAAGCGCTGCTCAGGAAAACGCCTCATGCGCCTCGGCCTCCTCCGCGAACTGCACGTGGGTCAAAAGCACGCCGGCGTCGTCATTTCCCCCAAAGCTAAGAAGATTGTCTCTCGCGAAGACGCTCCGCTTCTCGAACAGTACGGTGCCGCTGTCGTCGAAGCCTCCTGGAACCGCATAGATGAAGTCCCTTTCGGCCGTCTCGGCGGAAAATGCGAGCGTCTCCTACCATATCTCGTGGCTGCGAACCAAACCAACTACGGGCGCCCGTGGCGCTTGAACTGCGTCGAGGCAATCGCTGCATGCTACTATATTTGCGGACATGCGGATTGGGCAGAGGATATATTGGCGAGCTTTTCGTACGGCGAGGCATTTTTGGATATTAATGCTAGTCTGTTAAAGCGGTATGCAGCGTGTGCGAACGAAGAGGAGATCAAGAAAGCGGAGGAGGCGTGGCTAGAAAAGATTGAGAGGAGTACAATGAAAGTAGGGTGGCGGGGAGGAAGGGGCCGGGGAGGACGCGTGGGCGGGCGGGAACATGAATAGGCGGCAGATTGATTTCTCGGACGACGAAGACAACGAAGATGGGGAGAATGAGGATAGTGAGGAGGTCGATAAGCGGAAACCGTACAACCTGCCCGAGTCGGAGGATGACGAGGAGGAAATGGCTGAGCTGCGGCGACGTGTGTTGGCTTCGAAGCCGTTTGCGAACCCGACGCCAAAAACAGAAGACGACGAGAAGAAGCCACCTGAGAGGATAGCAAAGACGGAACCTGCTCAAACAGCAACAAATGAAGACGAAGATAGCGCATCTGCCCTTGAAGGAGGCGACGAAGACGATGAAGATTTCGATAGCTTCATGGCCGCACAACCGACGACGGATCGCACAGGCATCACAGGGAAGCAGAGGCAGAAAGCCATGGACAAAATGACAGCGACATTTACGAGTGCTAGTCTGAAAGCGCCCAGTAGACGGAGTTGAGATAGAACAGCAGCTTCATTCTATGCGCTGCGCGACACAATGTTTGGCGAGGAGACAGGACAATCGTTGGAGGGCTTTTCACTTCTGTGTCATGTACCCTGGGGCAACTCAGCGCACAACGCGTCCTCAAAACTTTTGTTACTTTACTGCTGAACTTTGAATCGCATCTCACGATGGAGAGGAGTGTTCGTCGAGTAATGCATAATCATATATTCAGAAAGGGGTATACACTACTAAACAACTTTTGCATCCGTTTTCACTCGAATGCTCCTTGGACGCCTAGTGTCATATCGTGCCCTATCTCCTGCACTCTCACTCTGATGTTGGGCCCAGTCCCCTGGACGCTCACTTTCGTCGTGCCGCCTATCCGGCCGGCGCGGTAACATTTCGGTTCCCTCACTTCGAAGCTTTTTCTTCTGGCGACGGTAATGCACGTAGATGCCAATCTAGCCAACTGAGCTGTCAACAGCAATCACCCTAGCAAAGCCTCCAATGATTCCAACGATAGTCCCTATATCCGTTCCCTTACTAGTTTGTGTTTCGCCAGCGGTCGAGCTCGGCGGTCCTTCGAATAAAGCCACGTGTCGCCAAAGTCTATTCGTTCATCGGTTTCGGAATTCTGAAAGGATGTGCCTCGGTGTTGAACACATAATCATCGAGAGATATGGTATCTGGTGTGGAAAAGATGAGATAGAAGTACTTGAGCGTCTCCGCCATCCAGAAAGACTGTGTAGAATTAGTAAATTTCCATTCCCTAATGACTCGTCACACGCAGATTGCACGTCTTTGAGTAACTCACCTCCATCGAATCTGCCCTGGGCGGTGACTCAGCTGAAACGTCCTGAAGCGCCGAATTTCCTATATCGGTATCGGTAGCCTTCATGATCGCAGTCCACATGTCCCAGGCCGCTGCTTGCCAGCCCTGCTCGCCTGTAAGGCGATACATGATGAATACACTCTCGATTGCTTCCGGGCGAAGGACATAACGCCTGTCGCCGATCGCTGTGAAACCCTTGGGCAGACGAAGATTGGCAATATTCTGTGTTGGATCTTTCTCATTACCTAGATCCGCGCGTGAGGCTACCTCCTCTTTCCATTTATTTTCGTCCCACTTGCATTCAGTCATATTCTCGCACTTGTAAAGATGCGAGACTTCGGGCATGATACCGGCGGGGGAGGACTTGTATGCCCATACACAGGTATCGGTAAGCTTGCGACCGATCGATACGTGCTCGCTTTTTTCGAAGAGCTTTCCTCCTAAAGCAAACATACCACCGGCATAGCAGGACAGGTGCTGGAATTCGGGGTTCAAATACGCTTTGCCCTCCTCAGATCGAACGAATCCCGTGCCGAGCATGTCAGGATCCCCTGGGACCATAGGGCGATAAATCGAGTATTTGATCGCAGCATCCATTGCCTTCTCGTACATGTCCTTGTAAGTGCCATCGACTCCGCCCAGGAGCGCAAACATCTTGGGAAGGTACTCATACGTCGAGTCTGCCATCGAACCGAGCGAAAATCCAGTATCTTGAGTTAGATCAAGCCTCCTTGGGTTGACCACGATCGGCCACATGCCAGGGAGTCTTGTCTTCATCTGCTGTTGCTGAAGCAACTTAATGACACGGTTCGCAGCATCGTACCATTTGGGATCGCCGGTTGCCTGAGAAAGGCGGGTAAATTCCATTGTAAAGGATCCCAATTCAGCAATAAGAACGTTCTCCTCGGCCTCTTGCTCCTCTTCCTGGCCTGCTTTGTGGAAGTCCCACCGCGTCAGAGGCATGTGGTTGGGTGTGTCGAACGCATGGTAGAGCATCTCGCCCACCTCCGTCGCCTTGTTGAGAATGCGATCCTCCCTACTGAGTTCAAACGCTGAGAGTAGCCCGCCCAGATGTCGAATGTTTGTCTCGAACATGTTGACCCTGTCTACAGTGGTGTAGCCGAAGTCGATATTCTCCACATCCTTGATGGCAGAGATGAACTCATCCCGGGCGCCCATTATCCACAGTGTATCCAGGCTATCCACTAGCGTAGCTGCCCATCCTCCAAAATCGTCCGTGTACCCTCCTGCGATTGGAGTCAGCTCGTCGTGCATCCATGCCTTGGATCTGTAATTTTTCCAGCACTTCAAGAATTGCTTCTTGACTTCCGATTGCCTCGATTCGCGGATCTGTCTCGACGTCGTGGGCTCGTCGCCGAACTCATGCTGTATTCGGGGGAGCGAATGCGCCTCGCCGCCTGGTAGTGGCGTCATGTCCTGTACAGGGTAGTTCATGGGGATCTTGGCCCAGTTGTATGAGTTGTGATTCTTTTGCTGGGGTCTGTCTGCATTCTGGCTCGGCGGGCCCTGTCCAGGCTCATAGGGGAAGCTTAGTTGGTAGAGAAACCAAAGAAAGGCTGCCGCGAGGAAGGTGTAGATGCCGTAGCGTCGAAGAAGAGCCATCATGAACGAAAAATCAAAGTATGAACGACATGTAGAAGAAGAAGAATACAACGAAGAAGAGCGAATTGGGCTGGCGGTGGTGCAGTGCGGTGCTCTCGGAGATGCTAAAAGAGCTCACGGGCTGACGCGAGTCCCTGCCAAGCCGGGAATGATGGAAGGTGGCCCCTGGTCTGGGGACGCTGCGCCCGCCCAGTATCGAAATAGCAGTCTGGCCACCACATATCCCGACTGTTCTCGCATTGATGCCTCGGGTATCCGTTAAGTGTGCATCGGCCTCGATATGGTTATCGGAAGTCTTGGCTACATCACTTCCTACATCAGCCACATCGGTTTACATCTTCGATTAAAGCCACCCAGTATCATTGTAGCCACGAGACAACTCGTGTCGAGGGTTTGTCCGACCCAGTATGCACATTTTCTCGGTCGTAGTGGTATGCAAAGCGCCGTCACTCTAGTGGCGGTACAACCTTCTCTGACCACGTACACAAGTCTCGCAACTCTGCACTCCCCATAGCATGTCCCATACCTTGGTACTCCTTCACTGTCAACTGCTCCTGCTTGAATCCAAGTTCCAACAACTTGTTCGAACAGAGTGGAAGATATCGTTTCGGCACTAGCATATCCCTGGTTCCTCTTGCGAGGAACACCTGAATATCGTCGTTTGTCTTCACTAGTAAGCCAGCTTCATCTCTGAGCTGTGGGATGTTCTCGGCCAATGGCAGATAGCCAGACAAGCCTACTAAACCTCCTAGCCTGCCTGCGTATTTGCTGGATGTCAAGCCCGTGAAGAGCGCCATCGCATGGCCCTGGGAAAACCCACCCAAGACCAGTCTCTTTTCTGGAATACCCTGGGTGACTAGTTCATCAATCAATGAGACGAGGTAGTCCGTACTGGACTCAATCCCTTCCCTGTCTTCATCTTCCTCAAGCTCTGGTCTTGACAGCGGGAAGGGCGAGAGTCTCGTAGGCATATACCATGCAGTAGACACGAGCTCGTGATTGTGGAGGGCATTCGGGAGTACCCAGGACATGTAGGGTAATTTTCCTGCGGCTTGGAACTGACGTGCAATGGCTGGACTCGGATTCAGTGGAAGTCAATCTGAGATGGCCAACGCACACTCGAGACCGGCAGCATCATCCCCAAGGCCGTGTACGAATATGAAAGCTGCAGATGTTGAAGGATCTTTAGATGGTATAGATGGGGCGATAATGGTTGGAGGAATCCGCTCAGTTGACATGGTGCATGAATGCGTGGCTGAGCTTCTACTATGGACGCTGAGAAGAAGAACGGTATGGACGCGGTATCAAAGTCTTAACGTATTTCAACTACACCAAGAAAGCAATCTAGAATAAGGTCAAGGAATGCTTCTACTGACACATCACATACCTAGCTTTCCAACGTACCCCGCATCTAGCCGACCCCGTCGCGTCTACTCTACGCGTGATCATGTGAGCGCCACCGACTTCCGATCGGAAGCCGCTCCTACATCTCTCCAACACCACTCGACAATGCCGCACGTAGAGGTCCTTCCAAATTCATCTGCTTCATTAGCTCCAGGATGGACCTATGTTGTAGACACGGGCTACGATCCCTCTAAAATCGCCATTAACCCTAAAAACAAAAAGCGCGCTGCTGCCAATCCGAACCAGCGTGGCGAGCATGAGCTCAGTTCGCGACAGCAGACGGCAATCGCACGACGCATAGCAGAGCTGAACAGAGACAATGATCCAAAGCAGAGCATCTCAGTACCCGGGAAGACATGTATGCTTTCTGTGCAGATTTCCTCCCTGTCCTTGTGTTGACTGGTATTGTAGCCATCCCGAAGACGCAGAATGCCCGAAGAATCATACAGTACCAGAGGCAGATCAAACACTGGCTGGATGATGAGGAAGCTCAGCTTGCACTCGTGCAGCAAGCACCGCAGCCGAGGTCCACGACGATAGCCTCCCGCCTAGCTGCTCAACCGCTACGAAGACCCAGCATCATGGCTACCGTGCCGCCCACACCCTCGGAAGCAACTCCTGCGCCGGTCGCAGCTACGCCGAAGAAGCCCATGGCATCTCATATGGACCTTGACGATGATCCTCTTCTCGATATTGATAGCTCCATGCCACCTCCGATTAACCCCGCTGAGCTCGACGCTCTGCTGTCTGCGCCCCCGCTGTCGTACGCTGCCTCGCATGTCGCTCCTCCGCCGCCTGGAGGCCCACCGCCACGGCACTTCTGCGATAATTGTGGTTATTGGGGAAAGATTAGATGCTTGAAGTGTGGGGTGCGTGTATGTGGCATGGAATGTAAGGACGCACACGAAGCGACTCGCTGTCTAAAATGGGCGTGATACCTGCATTTGAGCAACGACAAAACCTGCATTCTGGCGTCAAATGATTGAAGATACCCATGGGCGATGTACAATAGCTTCACTGCATAAGTGTAAGGATAGCAAGGTATTTGCATCACTTGGTGCACGTGAGAACTATCCTTCGTATATACACGGGGTACTGATTCTGGATATAATTTGCAGGCCACCTGCGAGTCTGAGAAGATGCTTCTCTATCTCCAAAGACCGAGCGGGTGAGCCGTGGCGGCAAATGATGCTATGCAGCTTATGGCCAATAGCAACTCCCGAGCGACGGTGGAGTTCCGCATCCAAAATTACGAAATCCATCTTAGCCCGTTTAACTCCACATGCTCCGCGTCACGCCCCAGGCATGGCATCATGTTTACTTGAAGTGCCCACATACGTCGTATGTACCTTGTTCGGGTGCAATGGTAGTTAACGAAGCTAGGAGAGATATATATACCAAGTGCTGTGCGTGCCAGTCTCAGAATTTACCTAACTCCAGCTATTCGAATCATCCTCTCATCAACGTCTCCATCTTTCTGTCGTGAACTCAATCTTGCAATGTCAACCGCCTCGCCCCTCCCATACAACCGTCAGAATGCACTTGCGTCCGTCATAGCAGCCGACAACGCCTCCCACATTACTGGGAAGATTATTCTCACCACCGGGGTCTCCCCCAACGGCACAGGCGCCATCTTTGTAGAAACAATCGCAAAACACAACCCCAAGCTGCTCATCCTCGCTGGTCGCAACCCTACGAAAGTCCAAGTCACCGTCTCCAAAATCGCTTCTATCAGCCCATCCGTCCAAATTCGCATCCTCAACCTCGACCTAGCCTCCCAAGCCAGTGTGCGCAAAGCCGCCACCGAAGTAATCAGCTGGTCAGACGTGCCCAACATAGACGTCGTCATGAACTCCGCAGGCATCATGGCAGGCCCGTACCGAGAAACAGAAGAAGGCATCGAAGCGCAGTTTGGCTCCAACCACATTGGGCACTTTCTCTTCACAAATTTGATCATGAGCAAGATACTGCAGAGCGAGTCCCCAAGGGTCATTAATGTATCCAGTGATGGTCACCGCCTCGGCCCCATCCGGTTCACAGATCACAACTTTCAAAAGGGCAAGGTGTATAACCAGTGGGAGGCCTACGGCCAATCCAAGTCTGCGAACATCCTGTTTACGCGTTCGCTCGCAGCCAAACTCGGGCCCAAGGGCCTGCGTTCGTATAGCTTGCATCCTGGAGTTCTCTTCGGCACGGCATTATCAGACGGGTTGGGTGAAGCCGACTTCGCAGACTTGAAGAGACTGGATAAAGAGTTGGGGGAGCCGTTGGGCGAGGATGACGCGGTCTTTGATATTAAGACCGAGGACGAGATGGCGGCTACGCATGTCGTTGCTGCTTTTGATCCGCGGCTAGAGGGATTCGATGGGGCTTATTTGGAGGATGGAAACGTAAGTGCGAATGTGAGGCGTACGGCGGCGAGTTTGGGGGATGCAGAGAAACTTTGGGCGTTGAGTGAGAGCTTGGTGGGGAAGAAATTTGAGTATTGAATTGTGTATGGAATACATGAGGAACCTAGCATAGGCGCAGGTAGCTAGCTATAGAGGCGTGGAAAAAATGAACTTTTGCCGGTTTTCAAAATATTAGCAACGCCTGCACCTGAGGTATCTTGCTTCTCTTTGAACATGCTTCGACAACATGAGGCACGCAATACAACATCATACAGTCTCCCAGATAAATCTCCAAATCAGACGTAGCTAGCCACGAAGGATCAAAATGCTGCATGCTGCTGATGAACCACGGGCAGCGCCTACGCTTCAGGTTGCTCACTCACTTCTCCTTAAACAAATGTATGTTCTCTTCCAAGAACCCATTCCTCGCTAGTTGACCTAGCCATGCTGCGATCGCAGGACCGTAGTCCCAGCGACGCTGCTCTGCGCGGTCGTTCTCCTCTTGCACCTTGTCTAGCTCATCTTGATACGCCACCACCATGCGCCTCATCTTAGCTACCAGCTTGCGGTGCCGAATCAACAGCGCCTCCTCATCATCCTCGTCGATAGCGGCCTTGATACTACCAGGAATGAGGCTCGCCGCGCGTTGCTGCTCGCTAATATCGCCCAACCAGCTCGGACTCGGCGGCTCCCAGTCCTCCTCATCGAGGAGGGCCTTCCAGTCGGTGTTGAGCGCAGTGAGACGATTGTCAACATGCTTGATGGTGTTATCCGCCTCGCAGATCTGGTTGCGGAGTGGGACAATTGGGGACTGCGTGATGGCGAAGATGCCGTAGTCGTTGTCGCCAGCGGCAATGAGCTTGTTGATGCGGTCGCTAAGCGCGTCGAACCACATCTCACCTTGGTTCTTATTGTAGGTGCCCATGAGCGTGGGCTGCGTGTCCATGCCGTCGAGCTTCCAGACGTCGCCGTTGACGGGCACGAAGGCGATGTAGTGGTGAGCGTGCTCTTCGAAGGCCTCGACGGAATCATCACTCTCTGTTGAGTTGCGGCGGCCCTCCTTCGATCTGGACTTAGATCTTATAAGACCAGCAGCCTTGGCCTTCGCAGCTCTAGCGGCTTTGGCAGCGACGTACTTGTCGTTCTCTAGCATGTCCATTTTCTTAGCAAAAGAATTGTGGATCTTCTTGACGAAGTTCCAGCTTGCGAAGGTCTGGCCGCGGTGGACAGGCGTCATATCTTTGGTGAAGTCTTTAAACTGGCGCATGTGCTCGCCGATATCAATGTCGGGATCATCTACGTTGAGAAGCGTATGAATCATAGCGAGGGTCGCGCAGCTGTTCTGACCTGGCATTTGATTGGCGAACCAGACGTGTTTGGGGCACGTGTCCTCCTGCTTCTCGGTGTCGAATTGGCGGTGGCGGAAGAGCAAGACCAGACCGTAGATGGGGGGCTTGGTGATGAGGTCTTCGGGATCCATCATGTGGAGCTCCTCAACAGCGGCGCCTTCGATGCCGATCTCACGCAGGATGACGGAAAAGTAGGCGGGTTCGGACTCGATCTCGCAGTAGCCCTGCCATTTGGCCTTATCGACGACAGTCGCTGGGACATGGGGAGGGCTCGGGAAGCGGGGGCTCTTGGGTTCTGAATCCTTGCTCTTTTTAGTGGCAGGCTCTTCGTACGGCCCAGCTAGGACTCGCTTCCTGATGCCTGGCGAAGTCTCGCGAGAGGAAATCGGGCCCTGATGATGCTCATAAACAGCGTCGATAGTAGATGAGTCGTTCTGAGGCTGATCCTCCCTAGCAGTCTCCCTCTTCAGCTCGAAGTTGACTTGCTTTGGGCTACTGGAGCTGATTTCGATTGAGTCTTTGGTGACGATAGAGGAGGACTTTGGATGATCATGACCGATAGAAGTGTCAGCCAGATTGGCGCTAGTTGGAACGATCTCGACCGGGCTGTCGATGGTGCCTCTATTGGCGTCAGCCTGAGAGGGCTCTGTGTATGTGTCTTTAGACATCATAGTTGGTGATTGATGGGTCAATATTGTCAATGGATAGATATTGGGGAGGAATTAGCGAATTGGTCTTATGTTTGACAGAAAGCAAACTTGGGATTCTGTCGAAGTCAAGTTGGAGGGTCGTTCGTGGGTCGAAGGAAAGAATGACGGAGGTGCATATTGAACGAATGAAAGCTCGTTGGCCTATTGAGCTTATTGTGGGACAAGGACAATAGTTAGCGCGGCTCCGAGAGACGCAGCAATTGGGGAGTGAAAGGTGGTGGTGAAGTGAGAAGTGAAGATGAACGGTTGCGATCAGTAGAGCTTGTGAGGCTGGGGTGCGCAAGCGCTGATTGGCGGGCGACGGAACTATGACCTCGCGGCTCAGAGACGCGCCTAAGTTTTGTTTGAGAGCAAAGACAACCACAACAGCGCCACGCCCCGCACCCACCCGCTCTTCACGTTTCTTCCTGTACGCTCGCTTCCCTGTGTGCTGCTCATCACAACCTATGAGAGCATACAGCAGAGCATTCAGCTGCCACAGGGCGCCATGAACGGCACACCGCGACCACGCCCCGGCGGGTTCCCCTCGACGCCGCAACCACCAGCGCGTTCACCCGGCGCACAAAGCCCTAGTACTCCATCCTCGACTCGTCGCCCGAACGTGAATGTGCCCTTGTCAGATGTACCGCGACCAGCACTCCAGACAACAGAGCAGTCAGGCCCTTGGATACCTGCGCATATCATCGATCCCGCGTCGCAGCGTCTCTACGTTTTCGCTATCTACGGTCTACTATGGGCGTGGAAACTCTACGATTTTTACAACTTGGCTATAGAAGAGGATGAATCTTTGCTATCATGTCTGCAGTGGTGCAGTATGGACATGTTCTTCTTCATGTTGGGCGTGCCGCTGCTAGACATACCATGGCTGCAATGGAGCACTTCCACTTCCTTCCTGCTCTTTGTGGCGCACGCTGCTATCGATATCATGCTCATGCTCCGCATTGGAATCCCTGTGCAGGCTTGGTTCATATCCTTCGCCGGTCTCTTGTTCGACAGCGAGCTGGCCATCAGTGAGCGGAGCGTTAAACCGGGTCCAATCCTACACAATGCATCGTTGATTTTAGGAAAGCAGATCATCAATATTCTCCCTGAAGGGTATGTACAAATGTCATAGTGGAAGGAAAGATAAAGTACTGACTGTGTAGATCTGCCGTTTTGAACCCGGACAAGCAGTCCTTCTGCCTCAATTCCACCGTGACGTCTCTCGAGATCCCGATCCTCATCAATCAAACTGAGCCCGTCGAACTGGATCTTGTCCGCATTGACTTCGACACCAACCAGAATGAGACTATTACAATCAGGAAAGGCGAGCTGAAAGGTTTGCTAAAAAAGGCACGTAAGTCTGCAAAGAGGACGGACCCAGATGACCCTCTCGTCCTTCGGTATCCAGTAAAGAAAACTGGCGTTTACCTACTTAAGAAGGTTGTCGACCAATCCAAGCTGGAAGTGCGCCCCAGAGCAACGAACGCCGTTGTCACCACATGTCCACAGGCCCGGGTGAAGCCAACTGGAGAAAGGCGCTGCCGGAATGACCTCTCCAATGTCGAGCTGGAGGTTGAGGGTGTACCACCGTTATATGTAAAGTACCGTTTGACCGTCGATCATCAGCCACGAGGGGGCTCCGAATTCCAGAATCTACAACCGAATGAGTTTATCTCTCCTCTGTCAAGGCACACATCCCAGGCCTTGGTTAAGAGCGGAAAGGAAGACCTCTCCTGGGCACGCTCACAAAAGGTCACGGTGCCATTAAACGAGACTTTGGCTACGGGTAATGGGTGGGAGTATGCTATTGAGGAGGTTCAGGATGGTCTAGGAAACTTTGTTAGCTTCGTTGGCAGCGATGATGAAGACCGCCCGAAGACCAAGGCTGCCGGCACGCATCAGGGTTTTGAGGTGCACGAACGCCCCAAGGTGTTTCTGGAAGGATGCAGTCCCCAAAATCCTATCCGAGTGGCGAAGGGCAATGTGAAGCCCTTGCCTCTCAAGTACGGGTCCTCCGGTAAAAGACGCGTCGATGCTCCACATACGGTTGAATACCTCTTCACCCCTGAAGCGGACATCATTGCGGATGGATACCATAGTACCAACGCAGTGCTCAAAAAGCAGACCATGAGGACGGCCAACGAAAAGGTACTCGTTTCAGTTGCTGGGCTTTACACCGTTAAGTCTGTCGCCACCGAATTTTGCGAAGGCGACGTGCTTGAACCGACCTCTTGTTTGCTGCAGAATCCTCCTGAACCTGAGCTATCCCTGACAAGTGAGGATATCTTTGATAAATGCCGCGGGAATCCTATCGGCCTACGTGTCGGCCTGGATTTCATCGGTACTCCTCCGTTCCATGTCAAGTATACGGAGCACCAAAAAGGCCGTCGAGCGATCGTGCGCGATATACAAATTGGCTCGCTAAGAGGTACTATTGACCTCACACCAGAAAGCGCAGGACATTATACGTACACGTTCAAATCGATCTCCGATGCAATCTACACTGATCGACCTCTGGACAATCTCAGCCTGCAACAGGATGTTAGACCTCCCGCCTCTGCCCAGCTCATCGAAGGCAACCGACCTAAACAGGCCTGCATTGATGATTATGCTGAGTTCGATGTACGACTTGTCGGCGATGGTCCCTTCAAGCTGGAATACGAAGTGGTGCACAACGGAAAGCGCAGCAGGCACACGGTGGATGTCGAAGAGCAGCACCATACCATCAAGACACAGAAACTGACGAGCGGTGGGGAGTACACCATGGCTCTGATTAGTGTCACCGATAAAGCAGATTGCAAACATCTACTCAAAGATCAAGAAGCTAAGGTGCAGGTACGACACGAACGACCCAAAGCCTACTTTGGCCTCGTGGATGGTAAACAATCGATCATGGCCCTTGACGGCAGAAGCGTGGATCTTCCTCTTCGTCTTAGTGGAATCGGACCTTGGAACCTAGAATACGAAAACCTTGATACCACTCAAAAATCTAAGATTCACGTTTCAAACGCGAATGCTCCACTCGGTGTGACTGAGCAGGGTACATACCAGCTTCGGTCTGTACGCGATTCTGTGTGCCCTGGTTTCATCGAAGAGAAGGCCAGTACGTTCAATGTTGGCTGGATTGCGCGGCCACAGATCAACATTCCTGAGACTTCTTCTGTCATCTTTCAAGACAGTAAATACGTCAAGGATGCTGTCTGCGAAGGCGATGAGGATTCGTTCGAGGTAGCTTTATCAGGTATGGAGTGTCATCCTTACTCTTTGCATAGTGTACTGATCGCCTTCCAGGCAATGCTCCTTTCGAGATTTCTTACAGGCAGGAATACAGAGACAAGGGCAGAACAGCTGCTCCTCGCGATAAGGATATCCGTGCCGTTAGCGGATTGACAACTGTCCGCGCTGACACCTCAAAGGCTGGCATATACGAATATACGTTTGTAAAGCTCGCTGATAGTCGATATGACCATTCGAAGAAGCACTTCAAGCCACTCACTGTCCAACAAACTGTCAATCCGCGCCCTTCGGCACGCTTCGATACTCCTGGAAAGACCTACAGCTACTGCAGCCGCGAGTCCGACGGCGAAGAAGTGATCCCTATGACGCTTGAAGGCCAAGCCCCCTTCTACCTTGAAGTAGAAATAAAACAAGCAGGCGTTCCTAGGCCAGAGATCAGCACCCACCGCGACATCCGTACTAACAAATTCGATCTTAAGATCGAGCACCGCAAACTTCACCTTGGCGTCTCCTCCATCACCATCCGCAAAGTACGCGACGCACGCGGCTGCACCTTCAAACCCGCCCCTGGCGGTCCCCGTGTTCAGGTCAGCGTGCATGACGCGCCCACCGCGACCGCTCTCGAGGAGCGCGCAGACTTCTGCGTCGGCGACCGTATCTCATTCGGCCTTGGCGGCCAGGTCCCCTTTACTGTGTACTACACGTTCAACGGCCAGGAACGCAAGGCTTCTAACTCGGCTACCACCTTCCGCCGTCTCGCCGAACTCCCGGGTACGTTCAAGCTCACCGGCCTCCGCGACTCAGCATCAGACTGTCTTGCGCCGCTCGACATTAGAAAACATATCCACCCCATCCCATCGGTCCGACTCTCTGGCGGTCAAGTCTCCTCAGTCGATATCCATGAGGGGGGTAACACGGACCTGCACTTCCAATTTGAGGGAACTCCTCCATTTGAGTTCACGTTTACGCGAAGTACGAATGCGTTGCGTGGGAAGAAGAGCCGCGTGTTGGAGATTAAGACAGAAATTAGTCACGAGAAGGAAATGTTTATCCCTGTGCAGGAGGAGGGTACGTACGAAGTGGTCAGCATCAAGGATCGGTGGTGTGCGTTTGCGAAACAGGTTGAAGGCGTGGAAGGGAGGGGTGGGCAAAAGTTGTTGCAGTATTGAGCAGCTTGTTCTTTGATTCACATGGGGTAGAGTGAGCGATGGAGGGAATGATTGTGTACTTGAGCATTTGTCGGCGTTCTTGAGATGGATGGCTAGGTATTGATTATTCCTTATTCTCTTTTTCTGCACTTTGCCTCTGAGCTTTGGGGGAGTGGGCATGTGCTGGGTGCATGACGGGGAGTGGGGCGGTGAAGCATGTAGCATGTAATGTCACTTGGTATACCCGTTCAGCAAACAAATCCATTACCCACAGTGGGTGAAGTAATGCATTAGACTTTTGCACCTGGGATTTCCCTAGACAATCAGCGACTGTAAAGTATAGCGTAGGGTAACAAGCCTTACGATATAGCAGTCGCTACAATATTTAAGGTGCATTGTCCAGGGTTTCGCACACCTACTGTCCTAGTAGTAAGAGATTCTCGCCATAACACGCAGCGAATGTGGGTATCTGTATCGTCCAATCACTCCTCCAGAACCAGTTTTCAGCCCCAAAATCGCATTGTGAACCTAGTCACTGCAAGAAGCAGCACAATGCAGTCTTGACTCAAGCGCATTTCACACATGAACGTCATCTCAATTATCAGGATACTCGTCCCGGACATTACTCACAAAAATGCCCTCTTTATCGTCCCAGCGCTTAAAGTGACGCCCAGCCAACTTGAGCAGTGCCTCTGAGGGTTCGGTGCCAGGTTCGCATGGTGAGATGTTCTCCTCTGCGACGTAGCGGACGGATTTATCGCAGCCCCTGCATAAGAAGATGCATTAGTACGAACCCTTACTAGACAACGGCATGGAGAAGTGTATTTAAAGAGAGAGAAAGCGGTATGAATGACTTACAGGACGTGGTAGAACGATTGTTGCCGGCCGCCAGGCAGGCGATCTACACCCATATTCTGGATCCACTCTTCTTCTGCGCCGCACGAGGTGTCCCACCCTGTTACAACACCCTCATAATGGTACCGCTTGTGCCTGAACAACTGGCCTATTTTAAATGACACGTGCGTGTGCTGATCGCGCCGGTTCTCATCCTTGAACTTGGGCATACTATCAATACGACGCATTGATGCGACGAACGACATCAATCTTTCGCCCTCGGGCTGATTGATGAACATAGGGATAACGTAGCGCTCTAGTAGTGAGACATCCCAGGGGTAGTGCGTCTGAAAATGTTCAAGCAGGTAGGGCAAATATTGTCTGCGGCGATTCGTGACGCTAGAGTGCGGAAACGCTGAATCGCCTTGTGGGCCTAGTATGAGCATTGCCCAGATGGTGGCGTAGAAGGAATTGTCCATGTCCGGGTATGCGTTCAGCCATGTGGAGGATATACCGTAAACGTCTGCTTCCGCTTGGCGGATTGTTTGCACAGAATTCATGATGTTACGCGCAGTGCGGAGAACCATCTCGCGTGTATTTGTGTAGGAGAGGAAACCCTCGTGCTCTGAAGTTGGGACGCCCATTTCGCGGAGAACGCGCTGGAGGTCATTTGCGCGGACTTCATCCGACGAGCGGAATGGGTCGAGGTACATGTAGTCGAGGTCTTCGGAGCTGGTGGGTTTGTAGGTGCCGTCGAGGGTATAGTCTTTTGGTGCATATACCAGACAGTAGACGTGAAAAAGGAAGCCACAAGGACGAGCGTCAAGACCTACGCGTCGCGCGAGGGCGCAGTAAATAGCGACAGATATAAGAGGAAGCGAGTCGTGAGTTTCGGAGCGTAGAACAAGGCCGATGAACGAGTTGCGCAGTGCGCGATATGAGGACTCAGCTACGCCACGATAGCCCTCTTCGTGCAGGAATGATGCCAACGTCGAAGCTTTCATCCTAGCGCTCATGGTGTGAAATTCCGGATGCCGTTGTACGATGCCATTTGCCAATTCTTCCAAATCATTCGTGACCGTCCCAAAATCCACATCCTCACCCGTCCGCGTAAACACATCGTACGCTCCCAACGCCTGCTCAATCGGAACATCTACACCCCTGCTTAGGTCCTTCCACACGTCGACCGCCATCTCCCTCTGCACCCTCTCCAGTATTGCATTCGCATAATACCTTCTCGCCAAGACATCCTCTTTCGCATCGTCACACGCACACTCCTTCAGCAGTACCTCTTTAACATCATACCCAAAGTCCGCAATTTCATCAATATACCGTATGCGATTCTGCTGACTCCCCAACACTCGGTCCAGCAACCGCAATGTCTCACTTTCGATCCTTACACGCCGGATGAAGACCGAGCGCCAGTCCACATCGGAGAGCGGACCGGCGAATTTGGCGGCAATGTCATGCTGCGGGGCCCACGACTTGAAGCGCGTCTGGCAGAAATGGCGCCATATGAGGGGCGCATCAGCGGCGAGTTTTTTTACGAAGCGACAGGTCTGTGAGACAGATATGAGCGACGAGGGGTCGAGGTGTAGGAAGATTGCCTCCAGGATCTCTGTCGGTAGCTTGGTAAAGGTGGGCGCCATGGTGGGATGCGATGGTGGGGCTGATCGAATCGATGTGATTCTTCGTTAGGTGAAGAGGCTCGCTGTGTCGATCAAATGGGCTTTGGGAGCATAGAGTATTCATGCCGCTACGTCGCGGCTGCGTAGATCTGTAACTACGCATGTCGTCAACGGTCTATGAGCATGACGTTGATTCATTCGGGCTTGCTGAGTAAGCTACCTCGGCGCTGAGATCTCCGAATACTGCACGAGAAAATACATCTTCAAATAACCTTCACGTTGATGTAACAAATATAGAAATGTCCCAATCAGTATGAATTTTCATTTATCCAGGAGTACGAATTGACCCTAGATATGCACTACGCATCTTCCTCTGGTGAACGCCGGGGAGGGATCGGAAAAGGGCTTGTGCTGGGTGAGAGGCGACGGTGCGCACTCTGACTTGCGTACGAACCGATATATAGCTTATCATCTTGTCAAAGGATATGTTTCATCAAAACGTGGCGCACCTGTGGCATCTTCAGGATCTATCTTCAACTTTTGGTCAGGGTACAGTGAAACGTTAGATCAACCTGGATCGTCAAAAACGAAAACTGGTCGTTGCTGAAAAAGAGCATCGCTGAATCGTTATCCAAACATCGCCGTCACGGCATGCATTTCCAACCGACATCGCTCGTTCAAACTTCGTCTCACTATCCCCGCTTCAAGAGCTGCTGAGCCCTTGCGAGTTTGACCGCAACACCGAATGAGGACAGATGTCCCTATGTCTTATCGAACTCCCGCTGCTATCGTTGTTGCCGTTCCTCTAGGGGTTGACAAGTCCTCGTGCCCAGAAGAGAACACTGCTTATCTTGTCCATCGCTTCATATGTCTCGAGGAGTTCCCTCATTCAGCCTTTATCCACCAGCTCTTTTTACCTTTCACTCCTCGAAGATGTTCGTAGCGGAGACGGACGATGCTAGGAAGGATACCTCTCGGTGCTCTTGAAAGAACTTTGAGGCTGCCGCTATCGTTTTCTCACGAATGTGTTGTTCACCTTCGCATGATGGGAAAACTGGTGTATAAGGATGCGTGATCGCAGGTCGTTCCTCCGGGATCGATGGAAGTCCTCCATAGTATCCGGATGGAATAGGACTGTCTGATTGAGGGGCGATTGAATAAATGCTAGTTCGCGCTTTACCTGCCATAGTTCGTAGATAGTTCTGTTGAACATAAGTACATGCACATATGCTTGCTTTAGCAAGATTGTCATCGGCTCAAAGATACCTGGAATTTCTGGGAAATCATCCAAGAAGTTCATACCCTGAGCTCCAACGTTCTCTGCTCTGTTTGTGGCGTTCGACGACTTATTCGCGTTCAGGCTTAGACGTTTTACTCCCGATAGCAAGTTGTCGAAAAGATTGGTCATTGCCTCCAGCGGTGACTTTTGCCCACTCCACACATCCATTGGAGAGGAAATGATATTCAATCAGCGCTTTAAGTCTCGCCATGGCCTTGCTGGTGTGACATTCAATCTGTTAAAAGGAGGCAGCAGCTAGTGTGTCGCGAATCTCTCCGCCGGAATCACTCCGCGGTTCTCGATGCACTATCCGCCGCAGTAGTGCTCCTCAACGCAGTCGACCTTGCCAGCTCTGCCTGCCTGGACAGTATGAATGGCATACACTAACGTATCGGATCGTATCTCTCCAATGTCCAGGTTCCAGGGAAGAGGCGCCATCTTGCGGTATGTCGACTTGGTGGTTGAGAAAAGTGTGTAAGGGACTATGTTAACCCAAGGAAGCTGGCGGAAAAGTAGCTCGCAACCGTGCGTTTGAGAACGCTTCTCTATCTCTGCCTTTTGGGCGGTGTTTAGGAAGTGCACCACTAGAACCTCGATCAAGAAGCGCTACCAAGCCATTACGGCCAAAATGAAGGGCTAAGAAGCCGGTACGGAGCCTCCTTGAAGAATCCGGCAAATACATATACTTACTATCGCTGTCTGCAGAAATCGCGCTAGTAGCTGGACAAGTGGCGAGTCTACGAAGTGCAGGGGAGAAGGCGAGAAGAGAGGTAGTGCGTCGATATCACATAGTAAACACGGCAAATCCAGATTGCCAAAAATACGTAGAAGAAGGAAAGAGCGGTATTTCGAGCGAGTGAAAGAATTTGGCTGAGCAATCAGGCTGATGGCATGACACTTCACAGACACAGCAGTAGATACAAGCTGGTAAGCGCGAAGATAGATCACATAACATCAAGTTGCTCGAAATTGTATGATGTATCAATAGATAGACTCTCGACTCTCTTTCGAACCTCGAAGCGTTCACTTAATGCCGAAAGAGCCTCTGCCCACCTCTGCCGTCTGCTGGAATTAACTTTCTGCCTGGACATCCTATGATCTTTCTAGGGTGTAACAATGACCATCCCGTACATACATCCAATATGAGAGGGCGTTTAACACTAAGCACGCTTGTGAAAATATAGCGTAGGAACATTGTGTGACAAGTGCCTTTTGTGGTTAAGCCGATATAAAAGCTTGTCCGCTACGTCTCTACAGCAAGGCATGCTACTAGCAGTCCAACTTTGTACGAAGCGCGCTAACACAGTGGTCTTTGATAGTAAAGCAGGATCTGTATGCATATCATATCGAGCCACTTGTCAAGCCGATAGTACCTACCTGCTCGAAGGCGCTCAACGTAGTCATACTCATATAGAGTCAATCAAAGATAACTTCACGAAATATCAAGCCCGATGGGCCACCTTGGAGAAGCATTGGTTAAGGTTTCGTTCATAGCTCGCTATAAGCTGAGTGGTATTTATAATGTATCTTTTGCTTCTTTAATGATCGCATTAATAAGTAGCAAAAGAGGAAGATAGCGCAAAAGAGCACCGGGCGATAAAAAAGTTGTATGAGGGCAGATGGCACTACACTTCATTACAAGTACTATGGTTAGTTCGAGGAATAATACATTTTCATATATTCTACTTTGTTATGACGTAGTGCTTATTTATCTCCTCGTGTCTAAAAGTTTCTAGAATAACATATCCTAATGGAACCGAGTCCATAGGTATTCAAGAGACACGTATATCCTTCAAAGCAGTATACTTATTTGCATGTAGCTTCCCCCAATTAGATGATGGTACGAGTCCGCCAGCACCTATATTATAGCATTTACTAGAACCGATCCTCATGGTACGTTCAATTGGAATTCATTCCCACTAGAAGAGGAGGCTTTCTCAAAGGTGCTGCGAGAATACGCTCACTTTCACGATCCAAATCACACTCTACTAATGCTAACATGAGCAAGAAGGCTCCGCTAATACCGCCATCGACCCGGCGGACACCTGCTACTGCTCTTCCCACTGAAGTTAGTATGGCTGATCACAGTGATATCTTGCTCGGTGGAGGCCCGTCTCATGCAAACACCATGATCCTGCTAGTAACCGGCGAAGTAGCAAGTGAGCGGCGTCGCAGCCTTGTCTTGTATTATACATACACGTTGAATTTTGTTGAGCCACTCGGCTCTTGTCAGTGTGCCTTTCTGGATTCGTGCTTACCTCAAGAAGCAAGCAAAGTGTGCGTCTGAATGTTCACTGTAATGCGATAGTATGTGGGCTAAACAATCATGCAGAAATTTTTGGAAGAAAGTGGAAGTGCTCTGGGTAACTTTTAAATTTTATCTTTCTTGGGGCCAACCAAAGCTTCTCCTAATCACTTTTTATCCATTCTCCTCCATTCAAACATCAAGATTCTAGATGCAAACTTTTCCCCATGTCAAGCCGGTGAATGTTGTAGCGCTAAGGATACGTAATAACATCTTACTTCCTTAGAGTATACTCCAATGACGACAGCGGCACGTTCTCGCGGCCAACAAAGCCTATTCTGTAAAGCCCAAACTAGCAAGCTCTTTGCGGATAGACTCTTCGGTGGTGATCTTTTTAATCTGTGTGTCCTCAAGCTTCTCGCCACCAGCCTGCCTCATTTTCAAATCATCGATTGCTCGAATCTTCTTCAGTAAGCTCCTGACTTTCTTGTCCTGCGGTCCACCATCTCCGGGGCTCGTTACGGTCAAATCAGGTGCGGGTCCATGATTCTCCGTCTTTATCTGGGGTGGGGCTTGGTGGGAAGGAGCGTGATGTTGGTTATGTCGGTTAGAACCGGAGCCAGCGCGATGGTGATGTTGCTGGCCCATTTGAGCACGGTAGTTTCCATCTTCAAAGCCCGAACCATGGTGCCGGTGCGGGCTGTTTCCATAGTTTCGATGTTGGCTTGAGCTTCGTCCGTTATGGTGGCCGTTGAATGTTCCACTCTTGCTTCGGCTGCGTTGCTGACCGTGCGCATCACGTCGCTCAGGGCTTCGACCAGCATTAGCGGGTCCGGAGGGGGGATTGATTCCTTCAGCTCCAAGGGCACTGGCCTTTTCAGCAGCCTCCCTCGCCTTCTTAGCCTCTCGCTTCTTCTTGTTCTTAAGAGCAGCCTTTGACAGCTCGCCTTCTGCCTCTCCAGTGCCAGTTAGGCTGACGCCCCCACCGGGAGCGGCACCGGGGGGTAGAGTATCAACAGGTTCGGCACCTGGCACCTCACGACGGCGAGGCTTCCCAAACCCATTAGAGAACGAGGCATTGTTAGAAGATATCCCAGTGTTGGTATACGCCGCTCCTCCTTCATCTTCTCGCTTAAATAGCAAAGGTGTCGTGGTTCCCCGTGCGCCCGGGGGACGGTATGCGCCAGCTGGCTTGGATGGAGTCTTTACCTTACTAAGGAAATCCAAAGCTGACCCATGAGGAGTAGGTGGCTGGAGTGGATTCTCTAACGGGATTGACTGATGGCGCCACGTCACGTGGTACAACTCGGTCATGTCCTCATTATACTGCAAAGCACCTCCAATGTGCCAGACGCGTACTCCGTTATCAACACGAAGACGAGGGCTCGTGGTTGCGGTAAGAATATGTTTGCCGTCGGGGCTCCACTCACAGTGGGTGCAATTAGAGGCCTGGATGGTGGTAACCTTCTGGTAGTTCTTCTCAAGATCGTAAATGTCCATGTGACCTGCCAAATTTCCAAAACCAGCCACGAGGACAAAGCGACCGTGCGGTGAAAAAAGAATAGTGTTTCGTGGCCCAAGGTCAAAATTGTACTGAGGAATAGCGCGGGCATTAAAAATGGTGGTCTTGGCGGGCATGTAGCCATAGACAACGCCGAATTCTTTCGAATTCGGCGACCAAGAAACATCATGAATAGGGCCTTCCTTATCGAGCTGGATACGGGAGTCGAAAGAGCCGTTTGCATTCAGGATGTACATGTTCGTCTCGCCATAGTAGCTCTTGTTCGTCTTGTCGACCTCGGTTTGGGCGAGAACAATGAGGCTCGTTCCCAGATCGTTCCACTTGAGCTGGACTTTGTCTCCTTTGTAAAACGTCTTCTGCGAAACAGCTGAGTTGAATTGAGGTACTTGGAACACCTTGACCGCAGCGGGCATGCCCTAAAGTCATGTCAGTCTGGCAATTCGCATGGGCGACGGGCGCAAACATGCCTTTCGCTCCGGGACAAAAACAGCAACCGAATGGTTCTTGCCGGGCGACACAGCGAAATCGGTAACTCCTTCGACACGCAGCTTGTTCCAGACAGTCTTCAAGTCATTCGACTGATAGAATTGCACCTCGTTTGTCACAACGCGTGCGCAAAACATCTCGTCCGAGGTGTACTGCAGATTCCAGCCGGTCTGCGACTTCTGCACGTATTCCCCAACAACCGTCCGGTCCTGACCGCTCTTTCCATCTTCGGGCACAGTGCGCCACACTTTAAGATTCTTGGTGGCATTACCGTCCTCGTCTTTGGTCGGACGCTGCCAAGTGATGATGTAGGTACCCAGCGGGGAGAAGCCGAGCTCAAAGACATTGGGCGTAGGTAGCGTAGTGACGACGTGGCCGAGCGACGCATCGATGACCGAAACCCTGCGCAAGCATGTGTAAGGCACTGTTGTCTCGGAATGTTTTAAAACTAGGCTTACTGTTCGGGTGATGCCCAGGCAAAGTACCTGCTATCGGGCGAGTAGCAGCAGCAACGCAGGTTTCCTTCAGGCCTGCGATATGTGTCAGTGATATTCCTCTGCGAAGCAGACAACTTTCGTACCGATCGAAGCCAGGGAGCGCCTCGTAGACGGGAGCTGCGTTGAAGACCCCGATGCCCTTTGAGGTGCGGTCTGCAACTGTTAGCAGAAACAACGACTCGGGTCGGTACAGACATACACGCCAGCTGAGTGGGAGCAGCCATGACTAGTCAAAGTCACAGAAAAACAGCGAGCAAGGGCGAGGACGGGTGCTGTGGGTGCGAGTTGGGCGAGCGACTGCTGCAGGTTGGCGGTGTGGAAGTGGAACGGCGAAGACTTTCGAAGTCGGGGGCAGATTCCTGGTTTGAGGGATTCCAGAGCAGACTCAGCACACGCAGCGAACCGGGGGTGGATGCACACGAAGCGCGAGGGGTTGAAGGAGATCGCGTGTGACAGCGACCGGAGCGGAGCTGGCGTAGAAATTCACACAGTTCAGCCTCCAAAATGCGGCCGGCCACTAGCGCGTCAGACACGTCACGTGATATGCGTCACTCTCGTGTGTTGGCTACGTGCGTTGGCTGCTGCGTTCGCTACTCGCTGCCACTACGTGCCCCTACCCTGGCGTTCCCGGCAGCCGTGGCCGAGGCAGGCGCACCCGGACAGGGAATTGCACGCTAACTCATCATAGTCCACGACGCAACCTTGGAAGTGGCATCGGTGGGGCTCCATTCGAACGCATGCCATCGCATTTACAGCCCACCTCCAGCATGTGCCGTGCAGAACCTCTGTCATCTCCATGAGAGCCCGCCATGATATACTCAGAGGCAGCCCGCCAGCGCGACCTGCAGCGGTAGCGTACCCCACCATTCACAAGTTATAATATGTTACGCATATATTGACACTCCCGCAGGTATTATCAGCCATGGGTCGATGCTGCGCAGGACCTCGCCGAGGACTCGGACGGCGAGGCCAAAGAGCTCGTCTACAAGGCATACCGTGCCAAAGGCTCATTCGATAAAAGCCTGACGGCCTTCGCCCAGCTCATCGCCCTTCGTCTCAATGTCAAACGGGCAATGGTCTCTCTGATAGACTCGACACGACAATACATCCTTGCCGAGGCCACCAAGAGCCTCTCGCTCTCGAACCAGAGTACAGATGCTGGTGATGAGATGTGGCTAGGACATGCCATTATCGACCGGAACGAGGCCGTGTGTCATCATACCTTCGGCTCAAAGTATACCGCCCCCGACAGCGATGGCGAGACCTATGTCACAGACGCCCTCGTCATCCCAGATTGTCGGAACGATGCACGCATCTCGAATCGGGACTACGTGTTGAGCGAGCCTGGCGTCCGTTTCTATGCTGGTGTTCCTATTACAACCAAGGCCGGCTACCGCATAGGCGTATTTGCCGTTTCGGACGATAAGCCGCGCGAGGGTTTGAACGCGGCCGAAGTGAGATTCATGGAGGACATTTCGAAAGCAGTCATGGAGCATTTAGAGCTAGCCAAAGAAAGTGATGATAAAAACAAGGGCGAGCGAATGGTCCGGGGCCTGACGGACTTTATAGAACGATCGTCAGCCCACGATGCCGATAATGCATCTACCACGAGACAAACAACTTTGGAAAAGCAAACTGAAAATGCGCGCCTAGAAGCTCTCGGCGATGAGGATCCGCTGGACATTGCATCACCTGTAAATAAAGACCCCCAATCAGAACGCAGGCGGGAAGAGAAGGGTGAGTTGCGGCAATCTTGCTTGATAAAACTCGCTCTATTGAAAATACCAATCTACACCGCTCTCTTAATGTCTAATACATGAGCAAAGAAAGCAAGGGAACTACTAACTTAGCTCTTAGAGAACGAGAAGTCCCGCATCTTCCAACGAGCTGCTCGCATTATACGTCAGTCTACACGTGCTGATGGCGTAGTGTTTTTTGACACGTCGCAAGCGCATGGCAGTGTTCCTTCATTCGGAAATGCGAACCCACCCGCTAGTAGCGACGACTGCTATTCCTCCACTACTGCTGGTTCTGCAACCACAACGAAGAAAAAGCGGCGAGCTAAGGTCTACGTGCCATCGAATTCAGCCGATAATACGGGGATCTCGAATGAGACGACACCGGGGGATAGTCACCCATGTCCTGTTGTGGGACTGGCTCTGCGCGCCGCCAATATAGGGGTGTCGGAGAGCGACTTTTCTTTCACGGAAACAAGTATGGAGCGCTACATCAACCGCTATCCTCAAGGGAAATTCTTCAATTTTGACGGAGAAGGAACTGGCATCAATTCGAGCGATGATAAATCCGAAAAATCCGAACCCGAGCTGTCAGATAAGATGATTTCGTCCACGAACACTATTCGAAAAGCGCGAATGAGAAATGATCGATTCGTTCCAACTGAGTTGCTCAAAGTGCTCCCTAGCGTGAGAAGTTTGATTTTCTTGCCGTTGTGGGACCCAACCTCGGAACGTTGGGCTGCGGGGGGTTTCATCTGGACCATGGCTACTGGACGACTGATGAACTCTGAGAGTGAGCTTCCCTACCTCAAGGCCTTTGGAAACACCATCACGAGCGAAATCGCGCGCTATAATGCCCAGAAATCTGACCGAGCTAAAACAACCTTCATTGCTTCGATATCACATGAGCTACGGTCGCCACTCCATGGTATCCTTGGATCGGTGGAATTCTTACGCGACTCCGTTTCGAATCCCTACCAACAGTCGCTTGTGAGCTCCATAGAAACATGTGGCAGAACGCTCCTGGATACCATTGATCATGTCCTAGACTATGCAAAAATAAACAAACTTCGTAGCGCGAGTGCGAAGCAAAAACGTCGGGGTGGGAAACGTAGTAGACTCCCAGCAGACAACTCTATCCTCGGGGTCACGACTGTGTTCAATCTATCGCAGCTTGTAGAGGAGGTGGTTGATACTGTCTGTGCCGGTCATGCGTTCAGGAAGTCTCAAGAGATCCATCACTCCACCTTCCACGACCAGGGCAATCGCTCGAGAGCGAACAGCAACACTATTGCACATGCAGGAGATGCGCATTATTCTGGTGTTCGCACCAAAGATCGTGTTGTAGTCACGCTGTCCGTGGCCCCGTTCGTCCAGTGGATAGTCAAGTCACAGCCCGGAGCACTGCGCAGGGTCGTAATGAACCTGTTAGGCAATGCTCTAAAATACACAGATTCCGGGTTCATCACTGTCGCGCTCGAGCAGGATCCCGAGCAAAGCAACGCGCGATATGTCGAGTTCAAGATAACAGTGGAAGACTCTGGAAAAGGAATGTCTTCTGAATTCCAGAACACAAGGCTATTCGCCGCTTTCAGTCAGGAGGACCCCTTTTCTAATGGTACAGGGCTTGGTCTCAGCATCGTGAAGCAGATTGTGGAGTCTCTCAGAGGCGAGATTACTGTGGAAAGCACGCTCAATGTGGGGACTAAGATATCCATCACCATGAGGCTTCCAGCAGGAGCGCTCAAGGATGCTCGAGAAAGACAGACGCTGCTAGAAAAGCCTAAAGAGCTAAAGAACAAATCTGCCAGCATTATCTTTCCTGAAATTAGTCTTGGCGGTGCGGGCGAGAAATTGCGCGAATCAATGGGCAAGGCGTGTCAGGATGTGGACATGGACACTTTTTATACCTTTGACTCTGACAACCAGCCTGATTTTCTACTCACCGAACCCGGTACACTCATTGGCTTGCTGAGGAAGTTGAAGCCTGAGGAAATGAGTCGGCCCCCGCTTGTTGTTATTTGTATTAGTACAGATCCGGAAGAGAAAGCTGAGACGGAGGTAGGTCACTATCCTATCATAGGATGCTACATCCGACAAGGAAGACATGTTCTAACCTTCATTCGACACTTATGCTGACGATTTTGTGCGTTTGCAGAATTACCTTCGAAAAGACTTTCCGCTGGCTGCCTGGATAATCGAGGTGGTTGCACAACCGTGTGGACCGCGTAGACTCGCGAAACTGCTCCTCAATGGACTGCATCGCGCTTTACAACCTGTGGGAACCCTTGAGATCCGTTCGCAAGATTCCACGCCCTCAATCATCGATCAGAAACCGCTAGTACCTCCAATGATAACCGTACACCGTAGTGTTAGCGATCTCATCCGAGGCGCGAGTGCCGTCCCATTTGCTGTTCCAGGTGTCCATTCACCACTGATATCTGCCAACATGCCGACAGGAGAAGAATCCCCAGCACAAGGCCAAATAGCAGATACACCTGGTAGTGAAGGTCCAAACGAATATTTCACGCCCCGCGTCCTACTCGTCGACGACAACGCCATCAACCTCAAGCTCCTAGTTGTCTTTGCGCAACGCCAAAACCTACGTTACGCAGAAGCAATCAATGGGCTCGAAGCGTTCGAGAAGTTCAAGAGCGGAGCCATGGCAACGGATCCGCCCACCAAGCCCTTTGACTTCGTGTTGATGGATCTGTCTATGCCGGTTATGGGCGGCCTGGATTCAACTAGGCATATCAGACATTTCGAGGAGGAACATGGGTTGTCGCCGAGTACGATTGTAGCGTTGACAGGGCTGGCGAGCGCACAGGATCAACAGGACGCTGTGGACGCGGGAATGGATTTATATCTTGTGAAGCCGGTGAAGTTTGGGGATATTAGACGTATCTTCGGAGCGAAGTGAAATGACATGATCATTCTTGAGCGAAGGACGAGCACATTTTGGTGCGTGCAGTGACTATACACACGGTTACGGGAGTTTTATCAAACGTTTACTCACATGAAGAGGAGGGATCCGGGGAGGGGGGTCAGCCGGGCGTGAGCACGATTGGCACGAAGCTACACGTTAGATACTCTCGTTTGGAACATCGCGCTGCTCCGTAGCCTATTGACGATTACTACAGCTAGACATTACAAGGGTAAGTGTAAGCATGCAGTGCAAAGAGGCTTCTCCACGTAAGCTAGAATCATACTTCAAAATCAATGAGTAAGAGTAGAATGAGCGGGAAACAACCGATACCATGAGTCTCTTCTTCCAAAGACAAGCGTCAAATTTTCGCAAAACTCCGTTGTAGTAGGTAACCTCGTATGCGGCATGATTCTATATTTCCGCCCTCTGCTCTGCATCCTTTGACTTCTGAGTACGTGTGGGCAAACGTAAATGCATTTCAGAAGCTCACGAGGACAACTTCAAGCGACGACAAAGCCCCCTTCGCAATATCACTCATCCAAACCAAGCATACAATCTCCCACGCGCCCTCACCTCCATTGTCCCCCTACCAATCACACAAACAACGGGAATGCCTCTACAAACGTCTAGTATGGGCTATAAGATGCAGCCATCAATTGCAACTCAGCTCCTCATCAAAAACGGGAATGAGAGTCTGGTCGCCGAAACCAAAGGTAATGGCTAAGGCTAAGCGTGTAAACTCAACCTCCGAGTCCTCTAAGGCGGTTAAAGACACTCAGTTTGACAACTCGGGAGAAAATATGAAACGTGGTAAGCGGAACAAAAAAGGTGAGATAAAATCAAGCTTGCATAAAATGGTGATGGTAACTCAAAACCTGCAGGATCCCCTATCGAGAAAGGCGGGAAAGGGAGAGAGGAAGGTGAGCGAGGTGGCGGTGAAGGGTCTACTGCATACATTGCTGGGCTGGACAACAGTCTATCGGAGCCTCGTGAGATGAGTGGCAAGCAAAATGCCGAGCAAGATGATGCCGAAAGATCCCTTGCCCAAGTTCACGAAGAGAGGGGTGGAGATAGTGTTTGGGTGGAGAACAAGGAGGGTGACGGTCGTGAGGATGCAGGTGGTCGAGGAGAGTCTGGAGATGGAGATGAAGATGAATCCGGACACATGAAAAGGAGGAAGGGTAGTAAGAGTGACAAGAGGAAGGCCAATCGAGCGGACGCTGACATGATCGGAACTCAAGTCATAGATGTTGATTACCTGGGAATGGAGGCAGAAAGCGAAGACGAAGACCAGAATGTTGAGAACGGAATCGATGATGCGAACGGCCTCCAGGGAAAGCAAAAAGGTACAGCAGCAACCAAGAACACTACTACTAGCAGACATACGAAGCATAAGATGCAGACGAAGCAAGTCACATGGGACTTGACGAATTCTAAAGATGGGGATATTGAGAGTATGGGAGTTGGTTTTTCCGGCTCTCACAAAGCAACGAAGGGGGCAAAGAAGGCACCGGAGACGACATCAGACAAGACGGGTGATAAGCGTGCCGCTTCGCGCCAGTCTTCAAAGTCGGTAGTGAAAATGAAGACATCAGCAGCAGCACCTTCTGAACAAAAAAGGACAACAAGGGCGGAAAGCAAGAAGGAAGCGGAAAGAAAAGAAGCGGAAGGAAGAGAAGCAGCGAAGGAGGCCCAGAAAGCGATTGATCCTGGAGACGGAGAATCCGAGCTATCCGAACTGAGTTTTGTTCCGCCTACTCCAGATAAAAAGTACCTAGAGCATACAAGCCAGGACGGCATCACGAAGTCCTCGGAAAAAGACAAGAAGAAGCACACAAAGAAGGGAGCGACAGAAAAGCTTGGATTAACTACCAGAAAGCAAAATGTACGAGAAGTTGAAGAAGACGACGGTGAGGATATCGAAGAGTTTGTGGCAGTGCCGCCTCGGAAGATCTCAGCAACAAAAGCTCATCAGAATACGGCATCAAATAATCGCAATCGAACCGAAGCGACAAACGAAATGCGCAGCTCTATCGCGGAGCTACTGCGACAGGGCCAGGAAATGTGGCTACAGAGCCGGAGAGTTGCAGACCACTTTGTAGAGTACCTCAAGCAGGTGGATGGTAGCCAAGTAGGTGGTAATGCTCAAAAAGCATTTCAAAGGGTCGTGAAGAGGAAAGATGCTGGAGAAATAGAATGGCCGTCTTTACCACACGCGAAGAGAAGGAAGTGAATATGAGATCTGCAAACATGAGATGAAGATGAGGTTGGGGGATTGTTGGGCTATTATTGTCTATTTGTGGGTCAGTGTAGTATCATAATCAGCGATAGAGTAGGTGGGCCTGTGTGGCATGTGGGCACAGTACTAATATGGAAGCATGGAGAGATTGTGGGCAGGGTTGTTTCAGAATATACAATAGGCACAAGACAATAGGTACGAGAAAAGTTCTCTTCGGTCATGATATCTAACGAGGAAACGGTCCGAAGTCTCATATATTGCGGCCTCAGTTTGACCGTGTTTGCATAACTGGTTATGAAGGATCGATTACAATTACAAGAAACGTTGATGTGGTTGTGTTGAAGAAGTGAGGCTCTGAGAAGCTCCGCAGGACCTACAGCGTCCGGTGCATGAGCTTACAACCCCTTACACCGGGAGCATAGGTGGTATCCTCCCGTGATCACCTCTCAATACCTGCCAATCCGGCAAATATTTCCTGTGGTAGTAATCTGATCAATTCGTTCACTGAACCCTTGATTTCCAGCTCGAATTCTCCTCCACAGGTTGGATGATCAGTAGTCACTCAGGGAGAAACAGCTCGCGCTGCCCGTTCTCCTCGGTCGTAGTCGCCGAACTCTTGCCAGTCGTATACGGCAGCAGATCGTTTCTCCGTACAATAAAATCCTACCCTTACAGACTTGTTTTGTGTTCACCCAACCCCAAGTTTCCACAACTCTTGAGATAAGCATCAAGTGAGTCGAATTGCACCCTGTAAGATCATTCTTCTTTGACAAAGATACCCCGCGTGCTCTGTGCTCTTTTGTCCGAAATCACGCGTCTGAATGCCAGCAAACAATCCACGAACAGCTAGCTCTATCTATAAAACACATCTTGAGCCTAGATTTGTTGTTTCTATGCCAATGAGACCTTTAATTTCATAAAAACTTCGTATTAATGACGAATTTGATCGAAATCGACTCGGCTTCGGAGTCGGATATTGACGCTGACCTGAGTGGCATACAAGACAGTGACTTGACTGCCTCACGCGTTCTAGCATAACATGGATGGTGAGGAAACTCTTGGGCAAAACACAAAAAAAGAACTTCTTTTGGGTGTTCATTTGCCAGATGGTGCTCAGAGCGGAAAGAAGGAGAAGAACAACAAGCGAGACGACATGAAAGGATCTATTCCAGACGGTAGGAATGGTGAGAGAGTAAGATGTGATGAGGAAGGGAGTACCACTGGATTGAGGATCGAGAGAGATGAACAAGGCAGGGACATTAAAAAGTCATCTAAGCTGGGGAAGGGGAAACGAACCGATACCTCTCATATTTAATTAGCAAGCCCTCCAAAGCGAGCGGGAGCGAATAGGTACAAAGCGAAAGCGAAAATAACCCCGAGGCCCCCATTTCCGAATCTCAAAGCTTACCCAATAGCAGTGAGAATGAAAAATCAAGCGAAAACAAGTAAACAAGAGGCAGCTGCTGGATCAAGTAGCAAAGGAGGACGGGAGGCACGAGGTCCGATCGAAGAAGAGGTTGTTTCACAGCCCGGAGAAGGTGTCGAACAGCGGCCCAAAACGTTCTCAACGATAGAAGCTCGCTCTCGCGCACATCATCTTCCTGATCATCTAACTGGAGTCGATAGCGTGTTGGAGACGATGATGGAATAGTTGGAGGAAGGGGGCAGGTTGGCAACCGTGCTACATGAGCATAGAGATAATGTCACCAAGGCATTCAAGGAGGCGGTTCTAGGAGCAGAGACCAGTCCTCGAGGAGAATGAAGCCGAAAAGGTCTAAGTAGGGAATGAGGGAATGAAGTGGGTATGCAGTGCGCTTGATTGGGACAGTGTGGAGACACGACAGTATGTGATAAGCTTGATGGATGTAGCGAATTGGAACCTTTGCAGCTGATGTCCTTTAGTACCTGCTTTGAAATTAATGTTGATTTCAATCCTATTCTGTAGGCGAGTAGCTACTACGATAGGTTCGCAAGCAAGGGATGTCAAAAGCCAGTTCGCAGGGCTGGGCAAAAGAATGCAGATCTGGTGTTGCCATATCTGAATCAAATAATTACAGACGTGAGAGAGGCTTCTGACAAGGATTCGGATGGTGGACGAACGGAGTGAGAATATGTGGAGCGTGGGTTTGAGGTGGTTGCCCCTCGTAACGGGCTAGCTTTACGGCAAAACAGAGCGACGCGTCCGTGCCTTTTCGGCTAAGCGCCAACGGTCCAAGAGCTCTTCGCATTCACATTTCTCCCTTGGAAAGCATAAGACATCTTCGAGTCCTCGACGCATGTCCGCCCCGTCTGATCACTTTCAACATAATGCGCCGCTTCGCAGAGAGCACGCCGTGTCCTGCGCCGCATCTCTACTCTAGCCATCGCTACAACGACTATGACACCCGCCGCTCGTCTACTTACGCGCCGAGCTATTCCACAGACGATACGACGGCCAATATCGAATATACCACCGAGTTTCAGGCAGGTTTGCGCCATGCGAAGCCCAGGAGACCTGCGCGCAGCCTGCGCAAGTCGACATTCAACCCTGGTTTGGACATCTTCGAGGACGTCGCACAGGAGGAGGAGCAGGCGGCTTTTGAGACAAAGCGCCGGAGCAGAGCCTCTGTAATGCCTGCGGGTCTCGACAAGAAGAGCACCATTCTTGCGCACAAGGCACAGAAAATACACCTACCCGCGCCTGAGGTGAAGGAGCTGCAGGCACAAAGGCCCCAGAGGAGACGCGTATCGCAGCTCCTGACGGACAGACATGATTCGGACAATAACGCCACGGTGCAGCTGCGAGAGGAGATGCTCGAAAAAAGGGAACTGAGGAAGCAGGGCCCGAAGAAGGACCCCAGACGCAGGACAATTTATGTTCCCTCAGACGATACGTCTATTATTACCATCCATCCAGGCCAACCAATACACAAGCCGCGGAATCCGAGAGAGCAATCGCCGAATACTGGACTAGAACTGGTCACGCTATCGGAAGAGGAGGCGGAGAACTTGGTACCCGTTCTGAAGAAGGAGAAGAAGGCGCCGCGCAAATCCCTAGCCGCACCCCCTAGACGTGCTCCATTGCTGCAGACGGCGCGTCAAAGTCAATCTTTTTCCACGGATATTTACGGTCAAGGTGGGGGGAAGGAAAATGTCCCACCAGGCATGCAGGTGTTTGAGGGCAAGACTGGCACTCATATTGAGTTCAACTTCGGGAAGGAGGAGCACAAAAAATCCGCGCCGAAGCCGGCTAAGGTTCATTTCAACAGCAAGACGTCGGAAACAGGCTCGCAAGTGAGAAACAGAAATGAAGGTGCGCAGAAAAGGTTGCGGCCCCAGTTTAGCCATGATGGGTCGCCCGCCAAATCTATCAAAGCAAAAGCCGACAGTGTAGCATCGTCTACACGTACGACCTCCACGCGCACATCAACATCAACAGCCAGGTCGACTGCGAAGACTGTCAGAAGCCGGGCATCTTCGAAACCTGGCAGCGCATTGTCTTCATCGTCGCCATTTCATACTGACCGGTCTCCGCCGACTGCCCTCCGTCGTCAGCGGGTGGAACGAGCACCGACGAAGATCACAATCATGCACGAAGTGGGAAAGCCAGCGCAGCCCAGAGAGAAGTATCCGGTCCTCACCGAGGATCTGGCTCGCCCTGAATTGTACGAGGACAACTGGCTTACGTATCAAGAGATCGCCATCACTCAGCTGCTCAACTCCATGTTCGACTCCGCCAGCAAAGACCCCAATGCGGAAAAAAGCACAGAGCAACTACGAAGGGGGATTCTCGATATGTATCAAGAACCTACAATGTCCTCTTTGCACAAGCGGCTGCAGGCTTCGCTGCAGTATGGTGCCTTGAGCATCCCGAAAGATCTCCTCGCTCAAACCCTCCGTCTCAAGGACGACGTCGGCCTGCGCAAGAAGTTCCTAAACTTGTGGGTGAAAACATATGATCTCACTTCGCTACGAGCCGCTTCCGAAACGATCGTTGGGCGTCAAATTACCGTTCCGTCAAGGCTCTCAAGTGGCTCTACCACCTCAGATGACGGCTCCCGATTGATGCGAGCAGAGCGAAGGGCTATTGAGAACTTCCTTGACGCTTTTCTCATTCGCAACGAAGACGCTATCCGTGTCAAGAGCGGCATAGGCAGCATCGCAAGCATTGCTCGGGGTGACCACGGTGACGATTTCGGTTCACAAGGCTGGTCCTGGAGACGCACGGCACTTCGCAGCCTGATGCTCGTCTACCTCCTAGACAAAGCTAAGACCGCCGACGTACTCTCAGGTTGTCTCTTCCAGCCGACCTCGCCATACAAGACTTCTACAGATGTGTTGCATGCCCTCTCGAATATGCTCCTTCCCTCTCATGGCGATATTACCCGCCCGCTGGGGCATCTGAACTACAAGGTCAATCACGTTCAATACCCGCTGCAAGAGTACACCTACCAGATCGACAACATCGCCATCGACCTTCGTGATGGGGTCGTCTTGACGCGGTTGGTTGAACTTCTTCTTTACCGTCCAATGACTCTCGTGGCTCAACGAGAAGATACGGTTACGATAACTATGCCGACTGGCGACATTCTCACTAGTACTGTGGAATTTGCCTCCAAAGGAAGCTGGGTGCTTTCCCAACACCTCAAATTTCCATCGATTGGTCGTGCGCAGAAGCTGTACAACGTACAGGTCGCTCTCGCTGCTCTCGACGGCGTGCGCGGCATTCCCATCCAAGTGGTCGGTGGCATCACACCAGAAGACATCGTTGACGGCCACCGTGAGAAAACTCTATCCCTGCTTTGGTCGCTAGTGGGCAAACACGGTCTAGGAACCCTAGTCAATTGGCCACAGCTCGGGAAGGAAATTGAGAGGTATAGAGACACATGGTACAATAGGCGCGATAACTACGGCCAACGAGACCTGGACTCTGATGACGATGAAGCCACGACCGAGCTTGTAGGTCTCGAACATCACAAACGCCTCCTCCTCTCCTGGGCTCGCTGTGTCGCACGCACACAAGGTCTCCGTGTCACGAACCTCACTACCTCCTTCTCCAATCCCAAGGTCCTTGAGGCGATCGTAGACACGTACCTCCCTGCGACGCTCCTTGACAGCACAGACTGCCGCCTCAGCCTCGCAGCCAAACTCAAAGCAACAGGTTGCTCTACCTCCTTCATCGCGCTCTTCGCCACCCAACAAAGTTCCACGACCCCCATACCCTCAAAAGACTTCACCCTTCTCACACTCTCCTTCCTCGCTTCCCGCCTCCTCCCTCTCAACGTTACTCACCGGGCCGCATCGATCGTACAGCGCGCATACCGCGCCCGCCTCGCCCGTCGATCCTTGCAGCAGCGTCTTATGAAGATGCGGGTCGCGCATGAAGCTGCAGTCGTGGCACAAGCACGCGAGCGGCTGCTCAATGCTGCGATCGTGGTGCAGAGCAAGTGGAGAGCTGTACTACAGGGTAGGAAGGAGAATTTAGAGGCGCAGGCAGTACTGTTTCAGAGTTTGGCGAGAGGGTGGGCCATTCGCAGGTGGGTGAGACGTATTACGGGTGGACGAGTTGGTGGGAAGGAGAAGGTGAGGAGGGTGAGGGGCGGGTGGTAGCTTTCTCTTCCTCCTTTCTCTCTTTGGGAAAGCTGGGATCGCGCAGTGCAAGATGGGATTGAGCGTAATTTCGGGGCGTGATTTTATGACATGCGTGACCTCGACATGGCCACCTCTCATGTGGTGTTGAAGCAGGTGAACGGCGTGGTGTTTAACGAGTAACGACCCTTCTTATTCTTTCTTCTTGGGTTTGCTTTTGCGGGTGGGATCGTTTCGGTGCTTCAAGGTGTCTTCGGCGAATCATTCAACTAGATACCAGTGTCACAGACAAATTGCAGACTTTTTCATTCGTCAAAAGACTAAACTGTTTTTTACAAATCATTGCCCTCGAGCATAGGGTATTAGTGTGGTATCTCAATCGAAATAAGAAATTACAACTGTTGACGCGCCCACACGCAAGACTGGGGGATCATACCACTTAGCCAGCCCAAATGCAGTCTCCTACACTGCAGTATACGGGCTGATGGGGGTACGAGTGACTGCTACGTCCAAGTACCTGTGGTGCATTGCAAAGGCAACCCGCACCGATATCAGCTTGAGCCCAAACACGAACCTTTGATGCGAGATAAAGCAGGTGACGTAAGTACCAAGTCATAATCATCAAGTATCACAGGTTCTTCATTTTGAGGATGCAAATGATGACTAATCTCTAGAAAGTGTGACTGAACGTGTTTACTTGTATCAACAGACTGGAGGGAAGGCACTCCTACTGAGATATGTCTCAGTCTATCTTGGCTACTAGTATACCGACTGTGTTCCCTCGTATACAATTTCTCAATCACAACCTAATATCTATCCGCAGTAGGCTGTTGTTGCTGTTGCTGTATATCTTTCTCGTGATCGAGTCTGTTCCTACGGCGGTGGTCTTTGATTTCGTGGAAGGCAGCAGTGACAGCATGCAAGAGACTGGAACGCAGCAAATTAGCTAGTCGAACAGACGAACTGCAGCTCGTCGGGGATGACTTACGTGCTGACAATTGCAAGAATGAATGTTCCAAGACCCACAGCCAGCGCAACGCTCGACCTCCAGAGTTGGCGCTCTTCTTGATGCAGGAAAATAGGACGGTAATGAGCGTGTATAGGACGGCTGCAGCGAGAATGCCCTCCACTGCGCCGTATGGACCATTGACCCCACGTCGGGTTGTAAGTGAGTTGACGAGGCGATAGACTTTGTAAAAGCGCGAGGAGAAGATTCCAAGAGAGACCACCGAAGAGACGAATTGCAAGACACGGGTCAGACGAAGGATCCAACGATAGAAGCTTGTGTCCTTCAATCTATCGGGCACGAAGCGTGTGAGGAGACCAGTCTGCTCCCGCTTGTCATGCACAGGATCATCATGCGGGCCATCATAGGGGCGACGGCGTTCTGTATAGGAATTGTTGTCGTTCATTGTGAACGATGGTGTGTGGCTTGTGGGAAGACGTTATTTGTTTCTCGTTTGGAAACAGTGAGATGTCGTAAAAAAGGAAACAGCTGTGAAGGGCCTCATACAATACGAACGAGGACGTCGCACAAAAACGTGCAACGCTCCTTGTATGTCGTCACAATCGGTCACCACACTACGTATTGCACTACAGTAAGAAAAGGGTGCCCCCCGGGTTCAACCATGGTATCTCAATCTTGTTGTCCTTCTGTGACGCCACGCCACGGCTAGTAAGAACTGCAAGGGCCAAATGTCCGAGTGTGAAGATCAACGTTGTGCAGACAGGCGAGAAGGTTTCACGTGATGACGTATTAATACGTCAGCAAACTTAAGGAGCCGCGCCAACAAGGGACTACAAAGTATTCGGCGACCTCTCGAGGTCAACTATGACATGCTTCGATGTTTGATAGAAAGAGCAAATCCTTTTAATAGTCAGTCGACTTGAAAAGGTCTTGCAGCAGAGTTGACTGTATCCACAGACTTTATAAAGACCAGAGTCGCAAAAGAGCATGGGATTGGGATCGAAGCAGTTACAGCAGGAGCACGTCAGATGAGCAGGGTGCCAAGTAAGGACTGCGTTTGGAACGGAGACCATGCATGGTGATGATTTAATCGTAGACCTGAACCATTCTGAATTGCTGTGCCAGCGCGGACCATCAAAAGTAGTTCATGTGTCGGATGATCTCCGCTTTCAATCGTGGGACGCCACTTTTCAAGAGAAGAGCCGGCAGTAGAAACAGGATAGAATCGCATCCGCACTGACTTGAGTTGTAGACTGTCAAGAGGACGATTCATTACTTCCTTGCCAAGGTGCGAAAAGCAGGGTCAATTTTGGTACAGGAACGCACATCACCTTGCCTACCATTTTCGATATCACATTGTACGACCAACGACAAATACTGCGGAAGAAACTTGGTTGGGGCTTAGTTCTAGAGCGCAACTCTTTGTCCCCACGGTCCTAGCTGACTGTCTCAACTTCCTACATCCACGCAGATACCCCGACAATTGACAGCCAAATTTCGATACAGCGAGCAAGAAAAACTGATATCAAGTCTCCTGCTTTGCCCGCCTAATCCCCACTACCCTTTTCCCTCCCCACCATTCCCATTATCTACCTCAATGTCTTTTCCATCGGTCTCTACCACCGCCGCCTTTAAGCTCTTTAGATGCATCCCGAACTCTCCAAAGCTGCCCAAATCCATACTATGCGTCAGGGCCACGATCTTTACACTCACGGAACGCAAGATGTCGTATTTACGTTTGATCTTCACGTAGACTTTGCGGATATTGTCTGACTTCGTTTGCTCCGATATATCAGAGGGGAAGGAAGCGTTCGTGGGTGTAGGTGTTGGTGGGGGTGAGAATTTGGTGAAGGCGAAGACTGGCTGTGGTGCGCCGACTTCTTCGGACCTTTGACGCTTTTTCAGTAGTTCGATTTCTTCTGCTTGAGCAGCAATCTTGCCTTCGAGGACTTTGACAGAAGCATCTGTGTTTACGAACATCTCTCGTTGGTCGAGGCTCTTTACAACTTCCTCGCGTGCTTTGTCCAGCTGGCCCTTGAGCGATTGGTTCTCGGCTTTGAGTGAGGTATTTTCCGCCTCTAGTGCGGCGATCTGACTGGAGCTCTCCTTCACTTCCTCTGCAACGGTTTGCTGGAGGTTATCTAGTGTTTCCTTAGTCTGTTGTAGTCTGGACTCATGCTCTCGTCGCAATGTCTCCTTAGTCTGCTGCAACTCAGCTTCATGTCTGCCTCGTAATGCGTCATTAGCCGACTTGAGATCTTGTTTACTCTGGTGTAGTTGGATACTATGCTCTCTTCGCAATAGATCGATAGCGGACTCATGATCTCTCTTGGTCTGTGCCAATTCCTCCTCTAGCTCTTTGACTCTTTTGGTTTTCTTGTCGAGTTCGGCCTTGTTCTGCGCATGTTGAGCAACCTCCAGCCCTGCTACCGGAATTTCCGCGAGATTATCCCTATCCTCGAAGGTCTCAGATGTGTGGTCACCTGCAGTCTTGTCTGGTTTCTCGTCCTTGCTCTTCCCTGGGCTCTTAGCCAAGTTCTTGTCCGAAAGCGGCCGACCCAGCCCTGAAAAGAAACTCTTTCTGATCATTGGAGCCTCTTCCTTGACCTTCGGATCTTGTACTTCACTGCGCCTTGAAAGCGGGTGCGCCAACGGGATATCATCCTCCGAGTCCGAGTCGATCAAGATTACATCCATCTTGGACGATCCTCCCTTCGCTTCAACAATCTCGTCGATCTTGTCCTCAGTCTTCTGTCTCTTGGTCGATCGTCCTCGGCTGCTTGTACTTGGGCATTGCGGCGAAGGCCGCTTGTTTGATGCCCTGGTATCTGTGTGAGGACTTCGAGTCTCTTTTGATACCATTGACACGGATACAGCGGCCTTTTCCTTGCCCTTGGCCCCGCTCTTTGCATTCGCGTCCCTCCGTCTACTTACTAGAGAGCTTCTTCTCGGACTGTTCGCGATCGGTAAGCACGAAAGGATGTCCTGTCCTTCAAAAGCGCGTAATTCTTCCGTGGGATCCTTCGGACGATTGGACTGTTTATGTTTCGTCTGTATCGTCCTAGCCCGTAATTTGACAAGTTCTTCCCCGCTCTCTGACTCTGATTCGGTGTAGAAAAACGGTGTTTGGTTGCGATGATCACGAAGCGACCATTGCCGTATCGGGGTGACGGGACGTGTGGGGTGGCTATCGACTTGAAGTGTTGGGGGGTTGTTCACGGTCCCATATAGCTCACTGCGAGGTCGCAGAAGGAGGTGCACAATATCGGGCTCGTTGACCTGCTGACTAGAAGTAGACTGTGGTGAAGCTTGAAGATAGGAGTGAGAGAAAAGCGGTCGTCGATGTAGAACCGAGCTGCACGTCGACTGAGATGACTGATAACGGGAGCGTGTCTTGGAGCTACGAAAGGAACAAGACATTATCAGTACTATAATCGAAATCTAAGACGTTGGTCTAGATCGACAACGACAGTGCTGATTTGACCTACTCAGTACGGGAAGGGGGGCACTGGACCGTGCTCTTGAAGTCAACTGGAAGAGTAGTTGACCAAGCAGTGATAGAAGTTGCAGCCAGCAGTGATTGCTACGACACCAATTCGGGAAGGTAGGTGTAGCTCTACCGCAAGTAGTCAAGTCAGGTTCGTTCCGGTATGTTGATGACTGGAAAGCCTGTAATCGGGTAAAGGCGATGAGATCAAGTACGACTTTGCAGCACCCGTTGCAAACTGTCTTGTTGGGATTAACAGGCGTCGCAGGAGTCTTTCGAATGTTCGGTATCTGAACTAGGTGAGAGGTAAGTTGAGAAAGATGCAGCGTTAACCTTTCTCCTCATTTTGCTGTTGAAATCACTTACTCGCCCTAGCTCTAGTCACAAATAAGACTGGTCATCTAGACAGTGTTATCAGAGAGCTAATACCCTGCGCTTGCCCTGAGGTTCAAAATTCGAGATCATCTTTTTCTGAGGGACTTGGCTTTCATTCAATATGCTCATCACGTACATGTTGGATTGAAGAGGATCACTTCTTCGAAACGTTGAGGTATATTGGAGTGCGGTAGTATAAGATGATGATAGGCTGGACCTAACAATAAAAGCACGAAGAGTAACCATTCAATGAGTAAGCACCTTGTCCATCGCACCGTCACCACCCATTGCACATTATCACAAACAGGACGCCACGTACTGGAACTGCACCATAAGGCGTTCGATTGATTCAATTCATAGTTCTCACTCAGAACCCTCTTCAAAAACCTAAGATGAGAACACCAGACCAGCATCATGCTTTTCCATTGTTCTTGCACCTCTGACACCCGAGAAGAGGTACAGTAAGATAATACATATATCGCGAAGCGAACAAGTTCCACCAAAAGAAACCTGAAGAAAAAACACGAAGAGCATCACGCCAGTAAAACCCTGGCGATGCAGAAGAACGTACTAATACACATCCTCATCCGCTCTCATACTGTCCACCGCACTTAATCTACCACTTCGACTCCCAGATGCAGACCGAATTACAACGCTGTCGGTATCAAGGCCTCTTCGTTCGCGTTCTCGCTCTAGCTCGGCCTGCAAATTGGCATTTTCTTCAACCTTCTGCTCTAGTCTCTTGCGCGCACCACTGCGATCGAGCAGTCGGGCCTCGCGCTCTGCCTTCAGTCTCCGTTCTAACTCTTTGAGGCGATGGATCCATTTTTGCTCGTTTTGTTGCAGGGGCCCGGCTTGAGGGTAAGGATGATCTGGCTGGTTCTGTAAGCCTTCGACGGCTGAAGTTGAGTGGTGGCGAAGAAGTGTCTGAGCTACACTGGCACGTTTGGAGCTGGGTGATCCGGCTCGAGAGGGTGAGCGTTCTGTGAGTGTTTGTGTCGTCATTGTGATAGCGCGTAATGTCTGAACTTCCCCTCGCAGAGTCTTGTTTTCGTTGCGGAGTTTGTTTAGTTCGGCAGAGTTGAGCTCAACAATGCCCCCGCGGACAGTGCTTGGTCGGCCGATAGAGTCTCTTTGCGCGCGTACTAATTTTTCTAGCTGCTCAAGACGTTTCATTCTCACATCAAAGGTATGTTCAAGTGTTTGATAGTCGCGCGTGAGGTCCTTTTCGAGGTTACGTATCCGTTGGCGGAAGCCGCCGATAATGCCTTCGACATTTTTGACCGCGAGGATGATGTTCTTGTTGAACCCTTGAATGTTCTTCGAGATGAGTTCCATTGATGTCAATTCACCATTGACGAGACTATGGCTGCGGGACCACTCAGCGCCACATAGTGTCGAAAGGCGATTCCAAAGAGCATAGAGTAAGTTGTTGCGTTCTGAGAGCTGTTCGCGGTACTGCTTTTCGAGGTTATGCAATTTCTGTCTGTCTTGGCTACGAAGCGTCTCGAGTTCCAGAACTCTTGTCTCGTGTTGTTGGATAGTCCTGGTAACGGATTGATGTCCGCGTTTAGCGGTTTCGAAACTGGTCTGTTCCTGGCGGCGAGCTTGTCTTTCACGCTCAAGCATATCAGATAGCCGACGGCTTTCCATGCCGGTGCTCTCTAAAAGCGCGTCGCGGTTGCGGAGGAGCCGGTCTTTCTCTGCGAGATCTTGCTTTGTGTTATCAAGCTCCTGCTGAGCAGCTTCAAGATCACGCTGTAATTTCTGAACGTCCTGGACGATGGTGTTAGATGTAGATATGGTAGTTGCGGAGGTGAAATGTACCTTGAGCAAGCTAGCCCTGGTACCGTTCAGGTTACGCAGGGCCTCACGGAGATTGCTCTCAAGCTCGTCCAGCCGTTGCTTCCATTGAGTCGCTTCGACTTCTTTGCCCGAGAGGCCCTTGCGAAGCTTCCTGTTCTCTTCTTTCAGCTTGGCTAGCTGTGCATTAAGGTCGGTAACGACTTTGTCAACCTCTTGTTTCTCTTGGCTCTCCAGAATGTCGCGTTGACGCCTCTCCTCTGTGATACGCTCTTCCAATTCACGATACCTTTCCTTTTCATCTTGGATCGTTATATGCGCCGTGTTAAGCGTTGATTCAAGCTCGCCAATCTTGATCTTGTCGCCCTCTTGCTCTTCGCGCAGGAAGTCAATCTCGCCTTGACATGATTCGAGCTGGATGTCCAGCTTCTCGTTCTTCGCCTTCTCATCCGAAAGCAGTTTGTCCTGCCTGACTAGCTCTTGGTTGGCATCTTCAAGCTCAGACTCTAGGTTTTGAATTCTGCGAAGGCTAGCATCCCGGTCGTCCTCTAGCTGTACTAAGCTTTCGCTAACATTTTTCATTTCTTGCTGCAGGGCACTAAAATCCTCAGTGATGTTCTCAAGTTCGACAACGAGCCGGTTGCATTCTTGTTCTTTCTGCTCGATTTCAGCCTCAAGCCTCTGAATGGTCTCTAGGGCTTGTTGCCTGACATCCTCGCATTCCTGATCCTTTTCTTGTAAGCCTTCAAGGATCTCATCTCGCTCGTTTGATAGTGCTTGCAAGTCCTCTGTTGTAGCATCTAGTTCCCTCTGGAGCTCTTGAACCTTGATTTCAGTCTGCTCAAGAAGGTCGAGATGGCCGTTGAGCTGGTCATCGAGCTCCTTGTATTGAAGCTTCGTTTGCGACAGTTCATCTCGTAGAGCAGCACATTTGCTTTCAAGATCTTCCCGTTCGCGATCACGTTCGGGGTCACTGACTTGAGTCGTACGTGTGGCCCCACTTGCCCGTGATACTGATCTCTGGTGATTTCGCGAGATTGAACGCTCTAGGATGCTGTCGCCAGCGATCGAGTTGACGTCACCTCTCCGAATGGTGAGTTTGAGACCCTCGTTTTCCTCCCGCAGCCGCTGATTCTCCCGGCTGCGAGAAGTAAGCATAGACGCTTGAGCATGCAGATCACGTTGTAGTTTTTCATTATCGCTTTGTAATTGTTCCACCAGAGTACCACTGGTTCCACCCATAGATACCGTTGCCGTTTGCTCGTTGACGTCTGATCCGGAATTCGAGCGCGTGGTTAATGTCGTGAGCCTGTGCCGGCTGCTGTATACGTGTTTGATGTGGTTATTGGTTATGGATGGTGGTTGCGAACGGTGGTCTTCGCGGAGGCGTTGCACTTCTTTGATAAGTTGCTCCCGCTCTGCTTCGGCTTGCTCGAAACGGTTTTCGGCCTGTTCACGTCGCGCTCGTTCATCTTCCAAATCCCTCTTTCCAAATATTCATGGCTTCATTGACACCTGCAGAGTCATCGGACGTACCCTTCTCGTTCATCGTTTTGATATACTCTATCATGCGCCTATTGTCAGCCTCTTTGTTAAGCGCGTCTTCTCTCCACTTCTCAATGGTGATCTCGGTTGTTTCGAGCCGCTCCCGTAGATATTCGATCTCTTCTTCAAGGGCAGATTTTGGCACGGAATCGTCACTTCTGTCTTCTTCATCTCCGCTCGTCGAATCCTTGATCGTTACGCCATCCTCCTGTGCTTTGACTCTTCTCTCCAGATCACGTATCTTTTTGCGAAGTGTCTGATTCTCTTTCTTTTCGTTTGCTAGATCAGTCTGTAATTGCACGTTCTTGTTGATCGTTTCCTGAACATTCTCATCGGACCTGTTCTGGAGAGCCTGATCAAGGAAATGGATTTTGAGTTTGAGATCAAAATTCTCCTTGCTCAACTTGTCAATCTTGCTGTTCTGCTCCTTGAGGGTCAAATTGTGCTTGTTCCGAGTATACGGGGTCGCCATGTGTCGCTTCTCAGGCGACCGGCCATGTTTCTCTCGATATTCGCGCGCAATAGTATCCGGTACCTGAATGTCTTGGACGTGCCTAGCAATGACAGTATCAGTGGGAGCAACGAGCTTGACATGAGGGGCACGTGGCGTCTCCGGGGGGGTAGAGGAATTGGGGCCCTCTTCCTCCAATCTTTCGAGATTGCTGTCCGGGTGAAGGTATCCAGAAAGTGAGTTTGAACTTATGCTTCGCATCTTATCCCAGGGGTTGGAATCACTGTACCCTGACATTGAAGATGCTATGCTTCCAAGGCTTGGTAGTCTCGAGAGCTCAACCTTATGTTGACCGACAGAACGAGGTGCTGCACCGCCTGTTTGCAAGGCGTAATCTGCTCCAAGGCTGACCGTACTGCCATTATCTCCAGAAATATTGGAGAGATTAGTCAGGGAAGATATAGATGACCGCTGACTGGAAGTGCGCGTTGATAGGAAACTGGGCCGTTGTCCTACCCGTAGAGCGGTCGCAGGGGCTGGGGTCGCGGAAGGTTTGACGTTCTCCATACTGAAGTCATGGTCGTCCGTAAAAGACGAATGGTCATCTGCTGCGGTGAACTCGGGCGCCTTTACCGTTGAGGCACTTGAAGTCGGCCGACGGGCCTCGTCGTGCTCTTTCCCCTTCTTGGAGAGACTCTCGTATAAGTGGGAGCCGTCGCGCTCGGAAGACTCCTCAGCACCTGCAGTGGCCGGGGCCTCGTCCTGGTCCTGTTCCGCTAAACGTTCTGCGCCCTGATTATCCGATGCCGCTCCACGGATAAGGTTGCGCTTCGCGGCTTCAGCCGAAGGCGATGATGGCATAGCGTCAGAAGCTGAAAGACCAGAGTCTATCGAATCTTCTGTGATGTCTAGGCGCCGTACCGCTGGTGTCTTGTAGGCGTCTGCGGGTGTGGGTGGTTCGTCCGTCAGGATGGAGGAATCGCCTTCGTGGGAGTCATGAATAGATGTGATCTCTGCCGTCTTCTTCCCACCCTCGCCTACTCTAGACACTGGTCGCGAATGCCCTGGAGAGCCTCCAAACAGATAAGTGTCATCTGCGCCTGCCGCTGGCTGTACCGCGTCTACTACGACCGACGCTTCAGGTATGAAGCTAGACTCGATATCCATCAATTGACGCTTCATCTCGCGGTCCATAAGCGCACTGTCCTCGCCGTGTATCTGGCTGTCCCCCAGTTTGTCAGCCTGGAGGAAACTATCGTCATCGTCGGCCGGAAGCGGAGGTAGGTCGGAATCTGGGGTATCGAAAGAGCGCACATCTTCTGCATCGGATATATCTTGCGGGATTCTCTTGACATTTGCGGGTTGCGGTGCAGGAGAGGCGGGTTCGGAGTCTTGGGGTTCTATTTGCGGCGCATCAGCCGTTAATGGGGTCGCATCGTCGGTCGCGAGCGCCATGGCTGGTAAGAAGCGCGTTGAGTTGAGTGTTGTCGCGGGAATGTGATGTCTTTGAAGTCGTGACCATGGACATGTTTAGTTGAGTGAGTGTGATTGAGGTCTGCTGCGCTGCGATGACCCTTCCTTCTGCATGCCAGCGAAACGCGCCTGCCCTCTGCAGGGGTGCCGCGTGTTGTTGTAGGCCCGTGCGCCGCTGCAGGCTAGCGAGCAGTCGTCGGAGCGATGGCTCTACACTTCCCAACGTATTCGGTCTAGAACAGCACAGATGATTAGAAAGACAGGTAGCGAGCGCAGATGAACTATTGCTGCCGTACTGCACGCTAGAAAAGCAAGCACATTGCAAACAAACGTTGTTTCTGTTTCTCCCTTCTCAACTTTTCATTTGTTTATGTGATCATTTATAGCTATTGACTCGCTATAAGCAAACAACCCTGTCTGCAGTGGGCAGGTGGTGAATATAGCACAGGAAGAAGGAAAAAAAACAGACTCAAGTACCGTACGAAAACGCTGCGCATAAAAGCAATACCCTTCCAATGCTCTAATGCTCGAATGCCCTGTAGTCCCCAGATCCCATCCGCCCATGCCCGCCAATCTTGACCAGTATGCTATAATCACACCATATATATGCCGATTGAGAAAAGAGATTCGTGATTCATAACGTCGTCAATACAAACAAAAAGGACCAAGAGAAAAGGGAATCGGTTCTGAAGCTGACGTGACAAAATGAGATTAATGAGGATGAGGATGAGGATGAGTGACAAGGAAAACATAATAAAAAAAATAGCCTAGACAGCCTTCCCTGTGCCCTTGCTCTGCGAATTTTGTGCCGAGCGATCGAGGTCAAAAGGACTCGCCAACGGCGTCGGAGGACCGATGCTTTCCTTTCGTGACTTTCCCTTTCCTTTCATGAAATCGATTCTGGCGGGTAGATTGATCGCTTGGCGAATAGAGCTTGCGCTAAGGTTGCGCGCATGACCGGACCTCGAGCGGGATGCTGCGGTGGGCGCCGCGAAGCTCGAACCTATATCGTTCTCTCTTCGAGAAGAGACGCTGACGTTGCGGCTTGGTGGCGCGGACTTGGAACCGGTAGCGTGGGTTTTGGAGGATGGTAGGACACTACTAAAATATGATTGCTTAGAGGCGTCGGTGGGCGAGACGGGCGAAGTAAGAGGCGTAGTTGAAGCCATAGTGCCACCCACGCCAGTCCTCAAACTAGGGGAGACTACGTTCAGCTTGGCTGTGATCAAGCATGTTGTGGGTGGTACTGGAGCAGTCGGTGTGATGAGGGCTGGATTGTGGGGCGAACCCATAGCAATCACGAATGGAACGTTGGAGCTTGAAGCAGTGCTCGGCCTTCGTGAAGGTGCGGAGGACAATGGAGCAAACACAGCGCCAGAGCTTGTCGAGCCTTCACGGAGTCGAAATTGCAGAGGCGCAGGGACCGCCGACTCTGCTGTTGAGCTACTCGAGCGTATATCGATCTCGGTAACCGTTGGAGCAGTCACCCCAACCCTAAGAGCTGACGGATTCAAGGGTTTGCGCGCCACAGCCTTCTGCATTGGTTTCGCTTGCTCTGGGGAATTGCGCATCGCTTTTGCCATGACGTCCACCCGTGGAGCTGTCTGTATCCGTAGTGGGATTACGTTGTTTGAATTCGTTTCGAACAGCCCGAAGCGAGGTCGAGGCGGTCGTTCTGGGGTGTTTTTGCTCTTTGGAGGCTCGGGAACCGATCCTGATCGTGCGCGTGTCCCAATTTGTATGACGCCGACTTCTTCCGATCGGTCCGAGTCAGGCTTCGAAGAAAAGTCTGATAATATTGATTGAGAGGAAAATTGAATAATGGGATCACTCATGCTTCGGCGATCGTGTCTTTGAGGAGCAGCCGGCGTGCTTAGAGGAAAGTTTGTTGCCATCTCTCCGAACTGTTCTTGGTTTGGAGACGGAGGCTAGAGACCGTCAGTATGTTATACTTACTAGGGCAGGGCTGTGTCCCATACAGTAGGCTTTCGACGCTCCGGGGAGAGTCTTGCTACGGAGCGGGGCGAGATGCCCGGGTAGACCTTGTCAGCTTCATTTGCCAGATTTGCACCCGCCTTTGGAGGAGGCGTGCGAGGGGTCAGTGGCATGTTAAACTCAAGCGGTTTGGGGACGCGCTTAACTGTTCGTCTGGCCATCTCGATTGGAGAGAGGTCGGGGGTGATTATAGACGGCGGAGGTGTTAATCGCTGAGTCAACGGTATAGTGACGGAGATTGGGCCAGTAGAAACAGGTGACGGCGATGTTGATACTCCAAGGCCTAATGTAGTGGAGAGAAGCTTTGTCGGCGCAGGCGTGTCAGCGGATTTACTGACAGAAGGATCTGGAGAATCCACCTCGCCTGGTCGGCTATCGTGGGCCCCCATTTGCGCAGCGATTCGCTTGAGCTTCTTGATATCTGATTTGTACCCCCTGCAGTCGAGCTTGTAGTAGATGATTTCTCGGATATAGAAGTCGTTCTCTCGACGCAGGTTTTCGATCGTGCTATCACCTTCAGCTTTCTGTCCTGCCCTTTCAGCTTTATCTTTGCTCAGTTGCTTCTGAAGTCGTTCGATCCACCGATTAATGTCCTCTTTCGAAGCAAGTGAAGTGAGTTCAGGGAGCGGATTGCCATTGGCGTCAGCAAGAAGTGCGAACGTCGCATGTCGTCTGATCTCGGCTTCCAAGAGCAGCTTATGATGTTCCAATTGACGTTCTGCCTGTTGGAGCGCTTTGCTCTTCTCTCCAATCATAGCTTCACGTTTAATGATGGCAGTACGGAGCTCTTCGATGTGGATTTCATTCTGTTTGGTTTTCGTCAGAAGCTGGCTTTGAATATCAGACTGCAAATCTAGCTCTCGATGCTCATTCCGCAAGCGATCATAATTTTGTCGCAATTGATAGTTCTCCGCCTCAAGTCTAGCGATATGTATGTCTTTTTGACGGATTTGCTCTTGCAGTCGGTCAATGTGTGAGACGAATGCGGCCAGAGTTGTAGGGTCGTGATCACTTTGGCTGATCGGAGACTCATTCGCGAACACGGTGCTCATGCTGGTCCGCGTACTCTGACGGTTTTCAAGTACCTGTAGCTTGGGTGTCTTAGGGTCGAACGGTGATTTTTGTGACCGAATATTGAATAGTTGCTCCTCGGCATCAACCTTGTCAGTATTAGCAATCTCCAGGCGATGCTCAAGGTGGTCAATCGTATTTTGCAAAGCCATGGTGCTCTTCTTCAATTGCTCGGCTTCGCTTGCCTTCTCTTGCCACTCGTCACAAACTTTTTGAACCTGCTCAATATTGCGTCTCTGCTTACGTTCCTCTTCCTTAGATTGGTTCAATTTTGTCATGAGCGATTCGACCTGTTTCTGGAGCGCTTCGTTGTTCTGCTTGTACAAGTTCAGCTCGCGTACCGCATCTCCGTTGCCAGTGTCGGGTCGTTTTGCCATGGTGAGCTTTTTCTTGAGAGTCTCCATTTCGGGGTTTCTCGAACGGAGCGGGGACCGAGGTGTTTCGAGCGATGGCTTGAAAGATCGGATCGAGTTGGCAGGTGTGCTGCCTGCAGAGGAAAAGGGACTATCCCGCTTTGGCGACTGTATGTCAGTAGTATCGAGCATAAATAGGAGATGGTTGCTAGATGCGTGGTGAAGGCCTCGTTGCTGACTCTCAAGCGATTTCGTATAGTCCTTCAGGGCGGACATCTCAAGTGAATGCGCATTGACCTAGATCGTAGCCAACCATGAGCAACGTATTCGGAATGTCTTGCGCTACGAGTGAACTCACCAGACTGGATACATGGGCCTCGTGGGACACCCGCAAGCTTGCAAATTGGGACTGTAACGTTGAAATGGTCTGGTCTTGGGCCGTGATTGTTGCCTTGAGTTCATCTAACTGTTTGTTTCGCGTCGTTGAAGACGATTTGGCTGCAGTGCCAAGCTGCCAGAATCAGCATTGTTTCAATTGTAGTGAAAGATTCGTAAAGACGACCATTGCGCCTTCTACTACCATGTGGAAGTCGCCTTGCCGAACATGCGGACTGAACTCTCTTCCATAGTGCTCTGATCAGTAATTCTGATGAAGAACACTGAATTTTATCACGATCGTTGCAAGTGCGGGTTGTGCATCGCATGTTTGACGAACGGGAGAACGCGTTTCGCTGCACGCGCAGCAACTGCAATTCTCCACGTTGAAAGGGACAGAATGAACAGAATCTACTCACTTGATCTCGATGACTGTTAGTGTCATCTTTTCCGTTAGTCTTCCATGGCTTCCCTTCTACAATTACTTGGGCTGGCTGCAACAGTGTCTCGGGCCCTACGCGTGCTTTCGTCGAGTTGACGCTACTCGCATTATCATTTGATATTGTAGAGCATGTTGTGATTCTACTATCGGTGGACGATGGCGAAGCTAATAGACTAGGTCGCGACTTAGAGCGTCTCTGCTGGCCCAGGTCATTCGCACTTTTCCTATGTTGCGGCACTTTTGAAGGGCTCGGTTTAGCGCTAAGAGAGTACATGCTGCGGACGCTAGTGATTGCACTGTTGGGTATTGACTCGGCATCAGGCTCAGGTGGTGGTGTAGCTGGATATCCCTGATTGTCTAGCAAGATAGATCCCGGAAGCTCTGCCGGTAGCGCTGGCGATGGCGGAAGAGAGTATTTAGAAAACGGTGCGGGAAGCGGTTTGTCAGATGATTTGATGCATGCAGTAGGGCTCAGTCCAGATGAAGGGAAAATGTCACTGAAGACGGCGAGCAGATTAGGTGCCGACTTGACCACAGCGTCATTCTGGTAGGTTGCGTCGGGACTTTGGCTGGTGATATAGTTCGGCGGAACGATAGAAAGGTTCTTCGGATTTCGACGCCATGTTGTATCCTGTGCAGTTGTAAGTTGAGGTGGCCGCCAATGAACGACCTCCACACGCGACTGCATGCTGCATCTCAACCCCTGCGCGTGACACGTCGATGTCCTATGGCCAACGGGGCGACGCGACTTCAAGCATTGACAGCGCATCGTCTATCTCGGTGGCACTTACCTTTGCATCATCCAGAGCCAGCAACTGGTTGTCGACTCCAACCGTGGTGTCGATTGGTAACAGACCCCCCGTGCGGTAGTAGGGTTCCTGGGCCGTCGACTGACGGCCGCCCTTCGAACCCCAGGAGAAGAACTTGGACTTCGACGAGATGGTTGCCATGCTTGGCAGTGTTGTTGGCGCTTAGGCCTACGACATGGAAGTGGGAGACAAAAGAGACATTAGATTATGCCAGTGGACGGTACTGGGGGGCAACGCAAAAGGAGCGACAACAGTGAGGACTGCGCGATTGAGGGATGGAAGAAAGCAACAAACATTGCCAGCAGGCCTTGGATATTTTGCTCGAAGAATTGATCCTGCGCAGCCACCACAATGCGGCGATTACCTTTGGCGGCTATGTACCAGCACTTCCCCATTTGGACCGATGGTATTTTGGCCCCAGTAAGACGGCGCTCCAGCGTCCCCTCCGAGGGCGCGAGACATGGCCGCAAGCGGTTTCAGCAGCTGGAACGAACTGCTGATGGTGCACCCTGAAACGCAGGCCTCGAAAAGAGCCGCCCAAGTGCTGTCTACGCAGTGGTGAAGGCCGTGGACAAGTCGCAGCTCCCCGCAAGCGCCAGTGAATTATGCACTGGTCCGTGCGGCGGCGCGTTAGCGTGGCGGCGTTTGCGAAGCTCAGATCATCGTCGACACTGATTTGATGTCTGCAAAACTTGCGCCGCAACGACGTGACCGACGTGCGTCTTCACAAGCAAGCCTCGACTTCGTTATGCTATAGCGCTAGCTCTGGGACCACTCACGCAAGCTGCGCTTAGTTGAGGCGACTTGCGCGCGCGCTTCGCTGACTGCGACGCGGCCACCACCCGAGACCGCGTCTCCGCCGCCCCCAGGAAAAGCGCAGGGTGCCGTATCCAGACAGCCCAGACTCATCTGTGAGCCCTAGACATGCCCGAACGAGAGCTCTCCCCATACAGCGCTCGACTCGCTCTTACGCGAAAGCTGCAACAAGAACAAGGCAACCCAGCTGCGCCTGTAGAGCATAAGAATCGCCCATGGGACTCGCGGGGGCCACCTGAGAAGAGGCAGAACCGCCATGTCAGATCGCCACCACCACGGGGAGGGAAGCAGGAGGCTGGCAAGCCATCCCCATTGAAAGAGAGGGAAGATGGCAGGTCGCCGCCCCCAAGGAGAGTGAGAGACCGCTCACCGGAGGAACGCCTGCCAGACAGCAAGTCAAAGGACTCGTCAGTTGAACCTGCCGCGGCCGCACGCGATCGTGAGGCGTCTCCGGAACCATATCGAAAGCCACGCGGAGCCTCGAGAGAGCCGCATCGAGATCTTTCGAAGGAGAAGAGCCACCCGCGGGACAAACAAAGGTCGAGGGATAGAGAACGTTCCAGACACAGGGATCGGTCGAGGGATAGAGATCGATCGAGGGATCGCAATAGGGAGAGACGCCGCGAGAGGTCTGGTGAACGGAGGCGCGAACGCTCACGAGAGAGAAAGAGATCAAAGGACCGAGACAGGAAACGCGACCGCTCTAGAGATCGCTATCGAGACCGCTCCCGCTCCAGAGAGAAAAATCGACACAGACGCCGCGAACGCGATCGTTCAAAAGACCATCGCTCTCGTTCCCCCCTGCCCCACCGCTCCCTCAAGCGTCGCTCACCGTCATCTTCTCCGATCCCGAAACGACGCCGAAAAGATACGCGCTCACGCTCACCATCGCCCCACCGCCGCTTAGCTAAGGCTCTCCCTTCGCAGGAAATATCATTCCGTGGCCTCGACAACAGCACTGAACCCCCTACCAAGTACGGTGGCGCCCCCAAGACCCTCGAAAAGCCCAACTTCAAGCCTACCGGCCTCCTCGCCAAAGCTGCCAACAAAGTCGAAGGCACAAAAATCTCCCTAAAATATCATGAGCCGGCTGAAGCGCGCAAGCCCTCACCTTCCTCGCCCTGGCGCATCTTCGTCTTTAAAGAAGATGAAGTGATCGACACCATTGAGCTGCATGCGCGAAGCTGCTGGCTCTTGGGACGTAGTGCTGAGGTTGTGGATTACGTGCTGGAGCATCCCAGTAGCAGCCAGCAGCATGCAGTAATCCAGTTCCGGTATATTCAGAAGACGGTCGAGGATGAGTTTGGAGTCAAGAAAGTGAGAAGCAAGGTCAAGCCGTACGTGATTGACCTGGAGTCGAGCAATGGCACCGAGTTGAATGGGGCGAGGATCGAGACGAGTCGGTATATTGAGCTGCGAGATAAGGATATTTTGAAGTTTGCAGGCAGCGAGAGGGAGTATGTGGTCATGCTCCCGCCGCCTGAGGAGAAGCGAGAATGACTTGTGTCACGATGAGGTGCTACATTTACAGGACAACTGTTTGAGAGCCATACTTTGGTGTATTGTGCACCATAAAGTAAATTAGTCCACGATGAATCCACCGATTTTGGACGTAGTAGGTTGCTTGCGAGTCAAGCTAGGACGCATCTTGCACGAAGAACTGATATTCCTCGATCACCTGTATTCAAGGCATAGAGCACCTACTATAGGGCCGTCTCAGGGTTTTGGGAAAGTCCTTCATCAGTTACATTAGAAAAAAGTACAAAGTCCGTACCTGTTCAGTGCCATTCCTTCTTACAATCTTCACCCCTTTTCATATCGCTTTTCTATGCACATATCCACATCCATCACTTTCGATCAAGCAAAATACCTCGGTCCATCGAACACATGATACCTGTGACCCCTCACACCATGTCCTCTAAATAATTGTGGGAACCTCAATCCCTCCGGTACCTGTCCTTCGGGAATGATATCGTTCGTTCCTTCTGGCTGGTCAACGACGAATTTACCGACCTGTTGATCCACATTAGCAAATATGTCTGGGCAAATCAAGAAGAGGAGACAACATACCTGGATCTCGGTATCCGTAATCGTAGACCTCGAAACACGCGCATAACCCGTGCGCTTGAGTCCCTTGTAAAGAATGTACTCGCACCATCTGTCCCAGTCACTGGGGTCGATGTCGCGCATACCGCTCTTCTCGCCAACATAAGTGTGATAATTACCCTCGTTAGGCTTCGTCACTAAGTACGAAAGGAGAATCGCAGGGCGTGGTGTAGCCTTCATGCGTTCCGCCAAATATAACGACTGTAGCCTCCGATCCTCTGGATCTTCCTCCTGGCCGGAATGGAAAACAAACACGTCCACCAGCTGGCCGTACGCGTCAATGGTAGCTTCAATCGCAGGCGCAAGTTCGCCTACAGGCGAAGGGAGAAGATGGTGTGTGGAATTTACGATGGGGAATTTGGAGAGGAGCGCAGATCCCCAGGTGTGTTTGTTGGGACCTGGCCCAAAGTCGACGTACATGCCCAGATCCTCAGCGAGAAACTGCGTCGTGTCGCGGTTGCCCATGATGATGCGCTGCAGATCGCTTTCCAAGAGGCCGATGACATCAATCTCGAGCTCTTTGATGACGTCGCGCATGCGGCGCTCTGAGCTCCACATGTCGTTGTCGAGACTGAAATGGATGGTCCAGATACCAGCAGTGATGCTCTTGGTTTCGGGGTGGTAGGGCGTGTAGTTGTAGCTTGGAAAGCGCAGGTATGCCACTGATACAGCGAGTAGTTCGAGGAAGAGAAGCACGTAGAGGTAGTAGGCGCGCTGCTTGCGTGCTGCGGGATTGGGTGTAGTAGGTTTGCCTTTGAGTTTTGGCATTGGCGGCTGTGCAGAGACGCTGAAGACGCCAGCGCCGATGCAAAGCATCATGGCGGTCATGACCCAGTCAGTGTGCTCGCGCATGAGTGGGCCTCCGGGGACAAATGCGTAAGCGACAATCCAGACATGAGCTAAGACAAGGATATTGTAAATGAGGAACCCGATACCAAACGTTTTAGCAGGTGAGTGCCTTGCTGCGTGATCGATAAGTACAGGCGCCGCTGCCATAGTGTACACTGTGAGGGTAAGTGCACCATAGTAACCGGTCCAGTGTTTCGATGTTGTGAGGACAGCAGCACCCACAGAGCCAATTCCGTAAAAAACCCAGGAACGCGAGAGATTTGGAGCGAATAAGCCTACGATGAGACCGAAGCCCATTGCAAGGAGAGTCCAGGCACCATGAGGCACAGCAAGCGGTCCGCGAACAGGATAGCCTTCCCAGACCCAAAGAATCATAGTGCTAGAGTCGGAAAGAAGGGAATGCATGCTGAAGAGGAGCCCGGCTAGACCAAAGCCAGTGAGTGCTGCAGAGCCCTTGGTCGGGCCCGGGGCTGGAAGATCAGCGCCAGAGCTTGCAGTTAAACGAGTAGACCTAAGTACAGCTGCAGCCGCCAAAGCCAAGCCGAATTTATTCCAGCCGCCATTCGGGCCATGCATAATAGGCCAGATGGGGTTATTTGTGTGGAAGGCAAACTTGGCTAGACTGGACGCGATCAGGCCCAAAGCAAACCCTGACATGCGTGCTTCGAGACGGTGCGGTTGGGACCTTTCCCCGTAGAAGGTCGCGGCCCATGACAGACATGACATCCAGACACCGAAGCCAACCGCAAAAAGACGATTAGCAGGGTCTTTTATGAGAAAGGCAAGTAAGCCTGAGAGTGAGAGTAAATGGCAAATACGGACATAACGGGTGAAGATGTACCGTAGTGGCTTGATCCCTAGTAGAAAGGGGGAGACTGTGCACATTACCATAACTTCGTAACCAGAGATACCCATATGCCACAGCGGGAAATCTATTAATTCGTCAGTAGCTATCTCTTAACGTGGGTCCTTTGACACCTACACCACACGCATAGTCCGAGAGATGTCAGCATAGACCAGAAAATAAACTTTTCATCTTAGCATAAATTGTTTTGCAAATGCCCAAGAAATCTTACCCCGGTGTACACATCGGCGGCAGCATCAACGAGGCCGATCCACGAGAAGCCATCAGCAAAGACAGCACGGACCTCTCTGTTCTTCCTGCTTCCAGGTCAGAGGTGCATATCACAGATTTCTAAGAACATACTCCTTTTCGAGAATGGCATCGGACACGGCTTTTTTGCCAGCACTAGAAGACAATTTAGATCAGAACCTGTTGTAGAATATTGTATTTGTAATAAACAACTATCTACTCGGGGAGCGGACGGACATACCCGCGACTCATGCCTTTCAAGTCTTTGACCACAATCTCAAAGTTCTGGAATTCGACAAAAGTAACAGCATCAAACCCGACGTCAAGGAGCACAAGTGCCCATTCGAAAAAAGAATATATCGTATAGGCTACGTCTGTTAGGAGAATCTCTCAGTGGCAGTAGTGATTAAACATACCTCCGGCGACATGATGCACCTTGTGCTGAATGAAGAAATAGATGAGGGGCAGTATGGTAGCATAAAAGGCCCCAGAAAAGTACTTGCGGTACTGTATGGCTACTGGGTTTCTGGGGCTGAGGGCAATTACGCCGAACGTCCATGGGATGGTTGCAACGAGATACGAAATCATGAATATGTCGTGCCAATCGTGGTCATCGGTCGACGTGATATAAGTCCATCCACCGCATGTCAAAGTTCGGAAGATGCCTACGCCGGCCACGAACTTTGGGAGCGTCGAATTCGGTCGGCGTGTAAGGACATACCACAGCCCCACGAGAGCGAATCGCGGGCCTGTATATATTGAGCATGGCTTCATACATGTTTGGTGTGTGCCCTACCAGAAGTCAAAGCAATAAACAGCTGGAAGACGGCTCGCTCTGGATAGCGGTCGCCTATGGTTGACGAGACAGATGGGAACCATTCTTGTGGATAGCCCTAGTTACTGGTCGGTATGTATCGGTAGTATGAGGGATGCCGAGACTAACGTAGAATTCGTTTTGCACAATTTTGTGGTAATGGAGCTTTCTAGCGATGCTTAGACAGGAGCTCTTGCGGGAGTTTCGGGTATGCATACAAGCCGACCACCAGAGCGCCAACAAATGCGCCTAGATGATAGTTAGATCTTGCTTCCAATCAGATGATCGTAAACGCACAATACGCCATGACAGTATGCAACCACGAGATCCATTTGCCATTGAACTGTGAGCTCGTCAGCACCGTCCCATGTTTCGTGCGTTGCGGACCGCATACACTCGCGACAACGTCGCTATCCTTGTATTTGGGGGGCATGCTGAAGAAAATGAGAGCTCTGCAATGAGCCGCCGCTGTAAGAACAAAGGGAAAAGAAAGAGCGTCGTGGAATATGCCACGCGTGAGACAGCTCGTCCCCTGAAATGTTTACCTGACGTTGCCAGGATCAGCGGGACCTAGGCACAGCCGAGCCGGGGCGAGCTTTACGCGACTACTTTTCGACGAGAACTTTTTTGCGACACCACCCATCATCCACACGACACACAAATGGCGGGGCCCAGCGACAAGGCGCGCTTCTTCCTCGAGCAGTCGGCCGAAGAGCTGAATGAGCTCGAGCGCAAAGAGATTTTCTCAAGGGTTCGTAGCCTGCGTGCAGCGTCAAGACCATGCTAACTTGCGCCAGGAAGAGATCAGTTCTATAGCAAAGAAACGCTCCGATTTCGAGCATATTGTCAATGCCCGCGGGGTACAACCGTCCGACTGGTTACGGTACATCGAGTTCGAAAAGAATGTAGATGCTCTCCGGCGAAAGCGCATAAAGAGACTGGGTGTGAGGTATCGTGGCAGCGGTCAGCGAACCATATATTCACTCTACAACCGCGGCACGAGAAAGTTTTCGGGTGACTTGGCGCTCTGGATGCAGTATATCGAGTTTGCACGCAAGGACAAAGCTTTCAAAAGGCTGAACGAGATCTTCACGCAGGTCGTGCGATTGCACCCCACAAAATCGGAGCTCTGGATATACGCAGCAAACTACTTCATGGAAAGCCAGGCAGACATTACAGATGCGCGCAGCTATATGCAGCGGGGGCTGAGATTCTGCAAGAACTCGGAACAGCTCTGGCTAGAGTATGCCAAGCTAGAGACGATTTACATTGGCAAGATTGCTGGGCGGAGGAAGATTCTTGGGCTAGACATCGATCGTACGAGGGCGGAACAGGGACTTGGCAACGAAGACGTAGACATGATTGCACTTCCGGACATAACCGCCGAAGACATCAACCCCAGCTTGGCCAAAGACGATGCTGTAGACGAGATGGCTCTGCAGAACCTTGCCTCTACGCCAGTTCTCACAGGGGCTATACCCATTGCAGTCTTCGATTCTGCCGTGAAGCATTTCAACAGCAAAGCTGCGCTGGCAGAAAGGTTTTTCGACATGTTTGCCGAGTTCGACCAAGTACCCTGCGTCACGCGCATTCTACAGCATGTCCAAGCTTTCCTGGATCAAAATGCTGCAGAAACGGTACAGACAGCCGCTTGTGCGTTCCGCTTGTCACTTTTCGGTTTGCACCCAGCATCGCCCGAGTTCCCAGCGGCGCTCCGAGACTCCCTGGACGTGCTCAACGCTGCTATCGAGCAACACCCCAAGTACAAGCGTCATTTATCCGGTACGGCCCTTCGACAGATCCTGCTATCACTCCGATCAGCAGAAGATGCCGATCCAGTCATCATAAAAGTATTATCATCGCAGCTACGCAAGTTCGCCGGCATGCTTGAGAACACTGGAGATGGCACTGGAGACAGTATCGCGACGCTGGTTGAGAATTTGAGGAGAGAGGGGAACAGGGAGGATGCAAAATATCTCGTAAGGTCGAGTATTAAGCGACTAGGCTCTAACGAGCGGCTACAACAGCTACACGCTGTTTTGAATACCTGAGTGCGGGTGCCCTCTAACCTTGTCGCCACCAATCCTTCCAGGGTCAGATGACAACGTTGACAGTTGTCAAGGTTGCTAGTTCCCAACGACGTGGCTACGTACTCTGATGCCCTGCTATCGCCTGGCCGCATCTGACGCGTTACGTATCTTGGTCGACTCATGCACCTGTAGCCCGCACATCAATCATCGCCGCGACCCTTTCGCGAGCTCTTCTTGGCGCTATGCTGCTTCTTACCCTTGAGCCGTCGCTCGTTATCAGACTTTTGCCTGCCACCTATCAATTCTGTTCATAGTGGAAACATGGCACATACAAGTCCTTGACGCGTTTGGCCTGCTCAGCTGACGTCTCGCCGGGGATAGTAGCGCGGCCAGCATCAACAATGGCTTCGTACAGCCTCTTATAGCAACTGTGGGCGTTGTCGTTCTGGTTACGGCTGTCGTCGGCCTGGATGATAATGGCACTCGACCGCTCAGCAACATAACGAGATGATTTTATTGCGTGATGCAGAGCGCTGGGCACGTAGCAAAAAAGCTTGTCAAGCGGCACTTGTAATGTCGCTTTGGAATTGACTCTTAAATGAATTAGCGTCGGTACAACACGAGCTTCAAAAAACAGCGTGCGCGTACTTGTTCACATTCTGACCGCCGGGCCCGGAGGACCTGCTGAAGCTCAATTTGCCAATGCTTTTGGGGATAGTCTCTGCATTCAGCTGGGCGAACCATTTTCGCGCCGCCTGGAGCTCTTCCGCGCTCGCCTCGCCGCTGCTCCTGCACGAGGCAAAGCGGATGGGATGTGCAACCAGCAAAGGGCGCGTGCTAAGAGAAGCTCCAATGGCGGGGACATGCGCGCGCAGCATGCTGTATCGTCAAATCGCCGTGATGCAATACAGTGCAGTTGGACAAGCTCCAAAAAGACTGACGGCGGGCCGCTGCAGGGGTTAGTAAGTAATCTATAATCTAGAATGAAGAAAAGCTCTGGTCCGCTTGTGTCATCTCCCCACCACGCTCTTGTCGTCGACCACCATCTGCTCGCCGTTTCCCTTTCACCACCACCGCCCTCCCCATCTTCACACATCTACAATTGACACTCATACTCTTGTGCCCTTGTCACTGCTTCTGCACCGCGCCCATCCCCATCCCCTGTTGCCGCTGTGCCGCCGCTGACTGACTGGCCGATCGCACTGATAACTGCCCGTACAGACACAGACCTGCCCGTCTACGCTCGTACCACTTGCATCCTCCCCTCTGTCGCTGTGTGCGCGCAGCTCTGTAGATGTATTGAGGCAGTGGCTCGTCGTAGACGCGCGTTGCGCCTGGCTCCGCATACATGAGATCAAGTCCCAGTCCTCCACAAGACGCACAGCATTTTCGCGGGAAGACGCTCACGCCCGAGTCGCCCAAGCCCCTCCACTATCCATCGCCCTCCAACATCCCTATCCTTGAGAAGCAGATGGATCCGATGCTTGGCGAGCCTGCTCTGAGCATCGGAACACCAGCCTCTTACCAATACCAGCAGCAAACACAAACGCCGAGCGCCCACTCCTCTACGTCGTACTACGCCGAACCTCCCCAGAACCTCCAAAATGCGCCCGCTCCAGGGTCTGTAGGCGCCGCCGGGTATTCTCAGCAGGCAGCGTACAACAGCGCAACGGATACTCAGGCTCAAGATACAACTGCAATTCACAATTTCTCACAACAGCCTCCAGCAGCCTCGTTTAGTGACGCAAGCCGTGCGCCCGCTCAGGAAAATCGCTCTGCGTATCCATATGCCCATGATGCCAACGCGTATGCAACACAGCAAGCCCAAATCCCGTCTCCCAACCTTTCCGTCAGCGTCGATGTCCAGGCGTTGCTTGACCAGCTGTCAACCCCAGCAAATGGCACCGCCTCTAGCCAATATGCGCCGCCTTCTATGCCTTCCCAGCCCACCCAGCAGGGTTCCACTGCTTCTACGCTCCCAGCAGCTCCCCACCTGCCGCCGCGACCGCCGCCGCAAGAGAAGCCCTCGACCCACCCCAACTACAATCCTAATGATGACATACGGTCTTTTCATCCACACAGCAGCCATCGCGGCTCCACACAACTACAGCCATTGAACATACGAGGCAGTCTCGGAGGCTCTGATAAGCCTGTTGCGCGCGCAGCCGTGAGTCCTGGCGCTTCAGGCCCAAGCCCTTCGAGTTATGCCCAGCGCCAGCCTCAAGACTATAGTCGTAGCACGTCGCTTGGGGATGATGAGGATTCACGCTGGCCCCCAGAAGTGAACCGTATGTACGAGGACTTTTTAGAGCAGGAGCGGAAGTTTGTCACGGATGGACAATGGGATCAATTTCCAATGGGGTCGCGTCTGTTCATCGGTCCGTAACTACCATTGTCTATCCTAAAACACGCTAATGTGTCTAGGAAACCTTCCCACTGAGAAAGTCACGAAGCGAGACATATTCCACCGATTCTTCCGCCATGGCCAACTTGCGCAGATATCAATCAAGCAGGCATATGGCTTTGTCCAATTCATGGACGCTGGTTCATGCGCCAAGGCTCTGCAGGCGGAACAGGGACAGCAGGTGCGCGGAAGAAAAATGCGTGAGTACTCTCAATGTGCCACGCGATGCAAGTCTAATAAAGCCAGACCTTGAAATATCTAAGCCGCAACGAAACACAAAGAAGGCAGAGCCGGATCGTAATTCAGGCGGACGACGGCGCTCGCGCTCTCCCGACTACAATCGCGGAGCGAGCGGAACCGGTCGAAATGATCAATATAGCCGAACCTCAAACCCATTATCCCCACGAGACAATCGGCGCTTCCGAGACGATTACCGGCCCACCCGATCTCCATCGCCACGCCGAGGGCAGGCCTATCGTGCCAGAGATCGCAGCCTTGACAGGTACGAGCGTCGACGGAGTAGATCAAGGTCGCCGCGCCGATATCGTAGCCCCTCACCACGGAGAGCCTCGACTCCTGACTTGCCACTTCCATTCCGAGCGCCACTCGACGTTCCTGATGTTCAAGTCTTAGTACTTGACGAAGGGCTTCCGCGAGACTTCATTCGTTGGGTTGAGGATACTTTCCAGCGCGCAGGTCTCCGCATCGATGTTCTCATTATGAGTCCACGGCTCAACGAAAGTGCTGTCGTCAGGAGGCAGATCATGGAAGGCGTGCTTGCAATCATCAGACTGAACACTGCCGCCTTAGTGAAGAGCAAGATCAACGTACAGATTTTTGATCGAAGGGGCGGTAACAACAATGTCCAGTTCAACGAGTACTCGGGCCTCGATCCACCTACGGCTGCCGCGCTTGTCGTCGATGCGAAGCAGAAAAGCAGCTCTCAACCTGTGCAGCAGCCTGCACCTTCTACGTACGGTCAAACGTACGGCACTCCTGCCCCAAATCCCTACGCTCTGTCTGCGCCTACGAACGCAACAAATACGTCAAATTTATCCAGCCTTATTTCGTCTCTGGATCCGAATGGCTTATCCCAACTCCTCGGAGCAATGTCAAACAACAATGCGCTACAAACACCGCAGGCCCCACCTCCTGGTATATCATCTGACCTTGCACGCTTGTTGGGCTCTGTCACTACTCCTACCGCTGCTCCCGTATACAATCCCCAGACTGTATCACCGCAACAATATCCTAATTCTTATCAGAATTCAGCTTTTGCTCCACACCGGAATGGTCAGCAATCCCAGACAGCTGCCCCTCCAGTCCAAACGCCGCAGGGAACTCCCAGTCAAGCACCAGATATGGCTGAGATTATGGCCCAGCTAGCTAGGTATCAGCGTTGAGGGCCCACGTCTCATGGGTCGCTGATAGGTTCATGTTGGTCTCTCTCAAACCCACGCACTACCCACTTCTTCCGATTTCATCCAGTTTCTTCTCGAATGCTGCAAATTGCCACCAGAACATTTTCGGTTTCAATGTACCCAGGATTCAACGGGATGTACCAAGGATCTGCCGGTTCAATGAGCGTCACTTTCTTTCACCAACAAACCTGCACTTTCTCTCATTCCTTCGTAAGCTGCCTCTAGTCTGCCTCTAGTCACATTGCTCATGAGCTCTGTGCTCATGGGAAACCGTCTCTCTTTGGATCAACAATATCAGGAAACGTTATATTCATCTCCTGGACATGGTGCCGAAGCCGAATCCGTTAACACTCCTGGCTCGGCATCATAAAGCCTTTACCCAGTCGCGTTCCGACGAAGATTACCACGTTGGTCCTGGTGCAGAGTGCAATCTTGTGCTCATCCTTTTCCCTTCTTTTCCACCTTCGCAGCAGGAACGACCTTCCTCGCCATTTTCGCTCCATCCAATGTCCCCTCCACCCAGTCCATCGGAAAACGCCTACTTCTCGACTTAACTGTGCTGCACAACGAATGAGGCGGACTTTTCAAAGTGGTTGGGATTGGACGTGAGCATTGCGTCCATATTCCTTTCTGAATTTTGGCGTCTTGTTATTTTTGCGTTGGCGCTGCATTTTGTACATGGGTGGCTCTACTTGCATTTCCGGGAGTGAGGATTAGCTAGTACATGACGGGTTTGACATAGGAGTTGGGGCTGTAGTAGGAGATTACGTGTACGAAGTGAAGCCCTGTAACGGAAAGATAAGTTCTCTCATCTCTGTGGGGGAGGGCTTTAGCGTTCAATAATACATCACTGCCAACGACCAATATCATGAACATTATGAAGTCTGACACCGGAGTAGCGATCCGAATAACTGCATGAATTGCAACTATTATCATCCGAGAAACTTGCGCACGCGTCGTGCGGTGTTCAAGTACCCCATTCCATCCACGATATTCTTCTTGGCTACCCAGGGCGGCAGGTTCAGACCTTCAGTCAGCATGTTGTCGCTAACGAAGCGCCGTCTTTCACCCGCATCGCGCCGGCGTTGGCTGAGCTGGTGGTAAGCGTCTTCTGCGTATGCCCATTCGGGTGCGTCACAGCATCCCGCTACGAACACTGTTCTTGCGGGTTCCAATCTGCTTAACAGTGCATCGTGAGTCTCTGGAACGAGAACCTGGATCAGGCGTTTCTCGGGGTCGAAGCCGCGGACAAGCGCTGTGCAGATATACGTTGTTGTGAGCGGCGAGAGGGCCTGCACCATCCCTGTTGCTGGGTCCGGTGCGAAGTAGGGGACATGGGATTTGGGCGTTCTAGGTAGTTCGTTGAACTGTGCTTGGAGTTTAGAGTCGGATGTTGAAACTATTTGTATGACGGTGCCATTGATGGCTGTAAGAAGCTGTGAAGGGTCCACAGGCTCGAGGAGTGGGAGAATGCCGATGATATCTTGAGTGTGGGTTGCTGTTTCCTCGTAGCTGAATTCCCAAGGCGTGTAGATAGTGAGGGGGTGCGAGGTCCAGGCCAATTGTGGCGTCACGTCGTCGGAGGCTTCTTGTTTAAGGCTTGTGCCATGGAAGTAGGCTTGCATTTGCATAGCCCTCAGTTCGACGTCCGTCCGGGCGGGGGGTATGATAGGAGCATGTGCGCTGAGTTCGCGTAGTTCAGTGTTTGTTTTTGCTGCGACGGTTTGGAGATCGTGGAGTTTCACAGCAATGTCCTCATCGATGGAAGACATGTCTCTAAGGTGGACGACGTAGTCCGGCTTCACCGTGTCGAGGAGCCGTAGCAGTAGGGGAAAGTGGGATGCATAGAGGAATGATGGCGTATTTATCATCAGGGGTGGCATTAGGCCGTCGAGTCTTAGATTCAGGTACGTCTGGATCAAATCTTCAACACATGAAACAAAGTATTCTTCGTGGTTTACAAAGCCTTGGACAGGGAGGACGTGTGCGGCTATCGTTTCATTCGCATCTCGACGTCCTCGTATCATGGTGGAATGAGTGAATGCGGGTCCAAGGTTGAGATCACGCACGATACCGAGGGATATCTGACCGTGTGGTGTGTACTCGGGTTTGCTGGGGTCAAGGTCCAGATAGCAGACTGCAGGGGTGGGTTTCGCTGTCTTGCCCAAGCCAGTGAGGCAGCGGTTCAACAGTCTCCTCGCAAATGTCGACTTGCCGGAAAATTGAGGGCCAATGATTAAGGTCTTGGATACGTCTCGTGGTGCAATTTTTGTCTTTGAAGATGCGGTAGTAGCGAGGTCTTCTACTATCCGAACCCAATCTTCTGGTGCGTTGTCCGGTACTAAAGGACGTTCAAGAGGGTCTTCATCAGAATCCGTAACCTTAATGACTGTCAACAAAGGTCTCGAAAAAGCTATTAAACTCTTAGTAGAAACATACCTTAGCAAATGATCTACCTTTTCCGACCTCTCCATTCCCACTCCATATATCAGAAAAGAGGGGATTGATCTCGGCAAATGGCGTTGGCTCTCGACAGCTGAGAAACTGAACTTGATTTGTGCGGTCTAACCCCCTAATTTTTGTAATTGGATGCGTGGTAGGCGCAAAGACACGGTGCGACCTTGCTTTCTCCTGACGGGGAGCGGCAGCAAGGTTCGCGCCATTGATGTTTACAGCCCCTTTCAGCACTTTGACATCGAAACAGCCCACAAATGATACGGTAGAATGCTTCTCTAGAACTATGCTGAGTTCATTGGCAGTATCAGAGAGAACATTGCTTCCATAACTGGACCATGTGCTCAGCTTCCGGTTTTGTGGAATGAGAAGATCATCTTCAGTTTCTGGATCCGCCGTCTCAGATACCGATGACTGGACAAGAGGGCTTGGCGGCGTTTCTTGAAGGCTATCTGTATTGGAAATCAGAGCTGCTGCTGCTTTCAATCTTGCTGCAGCGATGGCACTGAGTGACTTTACTGTCCCGTTTGGAGCTGCTACATAGGTGAATTTAGCTAATCGTCGTGGGTATGTGAAGCTCAAATTACCTAGACTTGGTGCCTCGTTTATAGCATTATCACTCCTCTTTCGTTTCCCAGGCATCTTGTTTTTTGTTTAAAGCGACGTACATGTAAAACCAAAGTTCGGAAGGTCATTTGAAATTCACCATTTTCCTTGGGTTGCACTAAACTGGCTAGCGTGCCTAAGGCGGTGTCTTTGCCCGCGGCAGAATCTTTCCTCCGCCCAAAAAAGTTCGCGATGAGCTTCACCATCTCGCTAGCCTGTTGCGCACGCGCATAATACCACCGCGGTCGCCATGAGCAAACCTCGGAAGACACCAGTGCCACTTCCAGGTGTAAAGACGAAGACGCCTATACCGTTACCCAATTCGAACAAAACTCAAGTGCCTCTCCCCAATGCAAGAACGAAGACATCCGCACCTCCGTCAAGCTCCAAGAAAACGCCAGTACCTCCCCCTAGCTCCAAGAAGAAGGATATTTCTGCCGGTTCGTTGAGCCAGGAGTTCGTAGGTGATAGCGACGACTCGTCAAACGAAGATGCGACGCGGCCAGGCACAACGCATGAGAAGAGCACGATCAACATTGCAGTCCACAGGCCGAAGACGAATGGAGTAGCAAAACAGGCGGCAGAAGCGAAAAAAAAGCAAAAAGATACTGTGAAGAATACTACAAAGGAAAACGTGAACCCGAAGAAACCCGTACCCAAACGGGTCGTGGCAGCAGATGACGGCGCAGACTCGTCAAGTAGCTCGGAAGAGAGTAGCGATGACGCAGAAACGGACATACAGCAGGCGCAGCAGCGGGAAGTGCAGAGGAAACAGAAAGACAGTAGCGAAAGTAGTTCGGACGATTCAGGTGACGAGTCGGAGGACACCGCAGTAGCTCAACGAGCTCTCACAAGGCATGCGTTCAACTTATTCTCTTTTCCTTATTCTGATCTGACTATTTTCACAGACAAGGAAGACCTGCACAGTCACAATCTCACACTGTTGCATTTCAACAAGCGCGGCAATACGTTCCTCCAAAAGACTTCCAACCTATATCGACGCAGCATGCAGCTTTATCACCTTCTATAAATATGTTCAAGGACCTCAAGGGAAAGCAGATATGGCATATCACGGCTCCCGAAGATGTCTCGCTCAGTGGTCTATCACAATTGGCAATGGACAAGGCACGTGAAGGTGTGGCTGTACTGGATCATGAGGGCAAAAGTTACGGATTGTCATCTACGGAAAGCACAAAGAGTGAACGAGAAGTCCTGATCCCTAGCTCAAATGGGTACAAATCTGGTCAGTAATCTCTCAACTCCTACAAGGCAAGTGCTCATGTATCCACAGTACCTGTACGAATATTTCGGACTTTTCACGTGCAACAAGTTATCAATCTGCCAAGACTATCTTCAAAACAAGCGGACCAAGACACTGGCTCTGCGGCCGCAGCATCAATAACAGCATCTACCATTCGCGCCGTAAAACCTCAACGAAAAGGACTCAAAATGCGCTTTTTCCCCTCTGGTTTCGAAGGTTCTGCTCCAACCACACTCGGAACTTCAGATAGCGAGGACGATGGATCCATCCCTGAACCTGCTGGCCTCGGTATACCTAAGGGACTTGATCTGCCCGCAAAAAAAGAGAAGCGTAAACATGAACAAGCTAACGGGGAAGAGGGAATTGAATCGCCGACGAAGAAGCACAAGAAGCATAGGACGGCTGAGGAGCAGCACAAGAGAGACGAGAAGAAGGCGAAGAAGGAGCGAAAGAAAGAAAAGGGGGCAGCGAAGGCGAAATCATGATTGAATGCTTCATGGGGTTTCGATTAAGGCTTTTCATTTATTGAGCATTTTGATGCGGGTCAGTAACAGCTAGCTGGGGACAGGCGGTACATTTTTCTGGAGTTGACATGTGGATGGCACTTCTGTTAAGCCACGCAGAGGGGACAGAAAAGGGCCCTCTTGGAGGGGTAAGATTCAGAGAATTAGACATGATTATAGCATGGACTGAACTGCATGGCAAGGCGTCATAATATCCAATGGCGGCATGCATCAAATTACGAATTCATTTGGAGCAACTGTGTAGCATCTGCAAGTAGTTCTGCCAAAACAAGCTAGCGCATTCGCGAAGTGTGATGACATCGTGAATCTCCGTTTCCGTGCTTTAGAGGTCATCGCACCTCCGAGACGTCGCTCTTTGCAACACTTCATCTTTCTTTGTACATTCTTATCCGCAATGAAAGTGCGACCATCGATTTGTCAAATATTGGCGCCTCCTCTATCTTATCAGTCATCCATCGTTCTACAATGCCGCCGTTCCCTCTCCTACGCGTGCACAGCGCGGCCCTCAACTGAACGTCGCCCCCATCATTTCTCTCGAATTACTTCAGCAAACAATGCGAACATCCTCTCATCACGTATGCGCTATGGCTCGACCGCCGCGACCGCCCGAAAAACCAAACTGTCTTCTTCCTCCACAAAAATAAAGACCTCCACCCCAACAGCTTCACCCTTCACCGTCCCTCTTCCCCAAATCCGCATGAAGCTCAACCCACCATCCGAAACATACGCGCCCGATCTCCAAATCCCGCCTCGGAAAGCGGAGAGTTATATCAAGTACCTTTGGCGCTGCGGCCGCCTGTACATAAAATTCTATAAACAAGGCATATCAAACGTGCGGGCAACGCTGAAAATCGCAAAGGGCCTACGAGAAAAGCAGGCAAAGGCACCTCAGAGAGAGCGGGATACGGTGTTGACGCGTGCGGAGTGGCAGATTGTACGGCGAAGTAAGGTTGACAAGCTGAGGTTGCCGGCTTTTGGCGCGTTGGTGTTGGTGTTTGGGGAGTGGTTGCCCCTGCTGGCGTTGTATATCACGCCTGTGATCCCGGAGCCGTGTCGGATACCTGCGCAAATAGAGCGTGCGCAGCGGAAGCGTGAGCAGAGGAGACAGGAAAGAGAGCGTCGGCTTGCTATCGATGCTGCGAGGCTGGTGGCTCGTGATCGAAAACCTGGGGCGACGAATCCGGGGATCATAAGACCGCAGGCGGTCAGGTTAGAGGAATTAGACAAAGCGGACTTCTACACATTATTGAGTCTGAGCACAAGGTTAGATTGTCATGGGGCAGCATGGGATTTATTGTTTTTGACGCCGCCGAAAGCGTTATTGCAATGGGGATTGAAGAGGAAGGTGGAGTATTTACAGAAGGATGACAAGTTGATTCGTAGAGATGGAGGATTTCAAGCATTACACTCTCAAGAGGTGGAGAGAGCGTGTGTGGAGAGGGGTATCAGAGTGCTAGCTAGGAAAGAACACGAATTGAGGAAAGATCTAGCCGCTTGGTTTGAGAGGTAAGCATGGAGTGTGTATAAGATATTGCGCTGAGCTTCGAGTCAAGCGAGAGATGAACGCTAGGATAGATATATGTAAGTATACATGTGTATGTATAGTATTGTATATAATGATTAGACTATTCGAAACCAGACTCACGTCAGATGGTTTCGGGACAGGGCATATATTATAAAGGGGAAGAGTTGAAATCCTTATTGCTTTGCGCATCTTCTACACAGTCCCTAGCCCTGCCTCCTTACTGAAGCTTAAAAAAGAATGCGGTTGCGTGGAAACCTCCAGTCTCTTGTAAATTGCGAGAGACGAACCCATTGAGCAGTTCCTCCCTCTAGAAACATGAGAAGGCCCGACCGCTTCCGCGAAAGTCTGTGGGCGACAATAATGCACTGTCTCTCTTCTCTCTACTTAAAGAGAACGTCTAACGTCTAACGAAGAGTGGCGATCACCCAGCCAGGAAACCAAGTTAGGTACAGGAGGCATAGTACCTAATCGGGTATTCAAAAAGTGATCACAGTCGTCGCGACCAGACAGAAAGGAGTGTAGAAGCTGTCTATGTGCTTCAGATCCTCCCAGTGTTCGAGCAGGCGTGTTCTGGAACGTCAGGTCGTGCCTGATAATCCACCAGCTCCCACTTAAACCTCGAATAACAAGAAGAAGGCTTGGCTTATAGCCAGCTTTGAGATTGACAGTGGTTTCTAAAAGTACAATTAAATCTACTTCCATCTTTCTTAAACCCTTCTGAATTATCATACGTTCTCGAAACTAGATGCGCGTTTGAGTTTTACCGAAAATACATCTAAGCCTTTGCAACAGCTTGTCCGCCATTGTTGGGGTTTGATTTTTGTATATCAACACTACTTCTCCTTTCAATATAAGATGATTCTCGGCATGGAATACTAAAGATTGTGAAAGTATCGTACAGTTGCTTTGTAGCTGTTACTCTGGATAACCTTTTGCACGTCAAGATTCACCAAAACTCATAAGGGATTTGCCCCTTGGACTGACCTGATCCTGGGAGATCAAGTAGCTGAGATACTGACAGTGCTGATCCAGAATGAATGTGGCCAATTAGATACATCATCTATATAAGTATCTCTAAAGGAAAACTAAATAGAAACGTGTCGCCTATCGTACTAGAACAATGTGTATTGGAGGCGCTTTGTAGATCAAGTAGCCCTTAGATTCATTATGCATATATGTCATTGTCTATAAGTCTTGAATTCATGGAATTAATTTGCGTGGGATGTTACAGTCATCAAACCAGGTGGACAAACGACTTCGCCGTATCAATCACACTCTTCTCATGCGGAATATACTCCCCATCCTCCAGGAGTCTCTTCGCCTTGCTCCCGTCAATAACAGGAGTATTCTCTTTATCCAGCACTTCATAGTCAGGACTATATCCCTGTCCGGGCGTGCCCTCCACGATCCTTCCCCTAGCATCCGGGAACGCTTTCCGTAGTATGTCCGCCACGGATTGGGGCGTACTGTATGCTGCAGAAGTGATATAGCGTTCGCCATCAGTCTCCTGTGGATGCGCGATGGAGTACTCGATTTGAGACGCTACGTCGCGGACATCGACGACGGTGCCCAACCCCGCGATTAAGCCTGCAGGCGGGTGGTCACCGCCGCGGAAGATGTTCCAAATTTGCGCAATCGTTTCGCCGACGTCAGCAGCGGTGGGAGGGGGGATGAGAGGAGGGCCGATGACAAAGCTTGATACTCGTCAGCAAACCAAGGTCGATATATAGTACAAGATCAAAAGTTTGGGGGTTTAATGGGCACCCAATTATTCCAAGATGCACGAGAGAATCTCCAAACTTTTGACCTAGGATCGTGAGATGGAACAGGAATGCTTACACAGGGTTTAAAGCCGTCTGTGTAAAAGACGGCTTCTGGTCACCCCGGAAGGCCCAGAACGCCTTCTCTGCCGCGACCTTACTCGCACTGTAAATAACCGGGCCCGGAGTCTCCTTCCCCAACTCAGCGACTTTCGCTTCCGCCCAATCGTTCCAGTCTTTCTCAGTAAAAGTGTATGGTGCGGGCGTGGCACTCATGACCGCTGCTATTGACGACAGATACACGAAAGTCTTGAGCTGAGGTCCCGCTTGAAGTGCACTGTTAAGGATGGACTTGGTGCCGTTGACGGCAGCGTGAATGATTGGTTCAGGGTCTTTGAATCCGAAGGAGACGGGGGACGCCAGATGCGCAATGGCGGTGACACCCTGGACGGCATCATCGAAGGCGCCGTCAACCGTGATGTCGGGGACTTCGACGATGGACAGTTGTCCGGATTGTGCGTAGGATTTTAAGGGGCCTTCGACGAGCGGTGTAGCAGAAAGAAGTCTGCGAACCGTGCCTCGGACCTTGTAGCCGTTGTCGAGGAGGTGTTTTGCGGTGACGGCTGCTATGAAGCCGTTCAGACCTGAGATGAGAACCGTGCCTTTTGACATTTTGTTGTACGGAAAAGAACAATCGAGTGAAATGAGGGGTCAGTATTAGTGTCCAGTGTTTGTGATATTCATCAAGCACTGTGTGGTTTGTGTTTAGTGTTGCTAATGATGTTCCGTATTCGGTGAGCGAATGCGTGCTCTTATACAGGCTGAGCCGTTCCTTCTACTGCTCACGAACATTGTGTTTACTCAACCGTATTCAATTTGTAGATGCTTCCCGGCTTTAAGTCGTGAAGTCCGTGGGATGATATCCACCTCTCATCCTGAAAAAGTGGAGTGTACACTGAGTGTTGGCATTAATGTCTGCCGAGGTAATCATTGAAGGGGAAGGACGCTAACTAACTCTAGGTTGCTAGTTGGTGTTGAGTAAACAGCAGGTATTATTAAACAAGATTGAACACAGGAAGTTAAAGCTATGGAAGTGTTGCTATAGGCTCCAACCTATTGTAGTCGGTGTATAATATCTATTTAAGTAAATATAGGCAGGGTACGGTGCGTTTGCTTAGCTGTAACAGTAGGCTCAGGACATCAGTGGTGGTCGAAGGGAAGGTGACGAAAGTCCTATTAAAGAATAGTACTAAAGCTTGTTTAAAGTTTGGTGAGCTACTTTAGGGCACTAGATCAACACAAGAGATGGTGTTTGTAAACATAGTGAGTAATCCGAGGATACTCGTGCTTCACCCCTACAATGCGATCGGTGTTGCTCATTCACATATTTGTGATAACCCCAACGAAACTGTGGCGGCCGACGCATGTAGCTAGTATCCTACTTGTTGATCTAAAGCTTCGCCTTGAGTGTTTCGCTATCGCTGAACCGATACACCACGTCCTCGAACTGATCTGCTGCGAAAACGTACAGCCACAGAAGGTCCTCATTGGCATCTTCGCTCCTTATGCCGTGCTCCGAGTCCCCCGGAATGAAAACGACGCTGCCCTTTCCAACTTCCTGCTCTTTACCGTCAATTGAAACGACACCGCGCCCTTGTATGACGTGGTATATCTCGGGATGGGCATGTCGATGGCACTTTAGATGACCGCCCTTGGCAGCACATCTCGCGATTCCAGACGTGAGAGCATTGCTCGGCGTTCTCGAGGACGATAACAGCGTTTTCCAGGTGACGTCGCCGCCCGTTATGCCATCCGAAAAGCCCTCTTCGGGCATGTCTTTGATGGTTTGGGCAGAAAGGACGATCGGTCGGGCACTGCGCGTCATGGTGTGTTTTGTGTTTTGTGTTCTTGTGCAACGTCGCAAGCGTACCCTATGTCGATGGGAAACCGAGAATAGCTCTTTATGTGGTGCAACATCTTGTTAACTTTTTGAGTCGTCAATGCGGAGGAGGGTACCTATTGAGGGGCTACAGATAGGCAGGATCCGATTGCCCCATCTTGACTAGACTGTAGCGTTTACCTCGTCTGAACAGCAGCTACGAGCTCCTCATGGGCATCAAGCACGTCGCGGCGTTCGGGCGATGGGAGGTGTACCTGGTAGTGCCGAGGAGAAACATGATGTGCATATTCGGACGCGATGACAGGAGCGCATCTGCATTTGCGTTACCACGTCGCCCGTCAATCAGCTAGGACGTAGCTTCTCCAGACATTCTGTCGTACAGAACTCGCCGTTGTACAGATCGCATATGCAGGACGACAAAGCCACATGGTCACGAGAATACGCCGAGTTCCCCGTCCGACATCTGCACGCCACGTACCCCCCCTGGGCAAGTCGACTGGCATCTCGACTAGCATCATCGTCGCACGCCTGTGAGAGAAGGTCGCTCGGTTGGCAGCAGTAGAGCACATGTGATCCAGTTCGAGGTTCCTGGAGCAGCCGGCACGAGGCCTCCATGCACTCAACGATGGACCTGGTCGAAGATGCAGAGCGCTGTCTCAGCGTGATGAGATTTGCCCAGAGCATGAAACGCCTTTCCCAACGCAGCTATACGCCAGGTCTTCCGCAGTCGCGCTCGGAACTTTGCATTTGCAACATCCCAGCATTCTTCACCATCGGATGGTCGCGTGAATGGCGGCATCGTATTTTTAGCGCAAAGCCGGCAAGGAAGCGTTTCAGATTGCCTCGTGGCAAAGCGGCACCGGATCCCGCAGATCCCATCCAGATCATGGCTTGTTTACCGACTAGAAGGCCCGCGCCAGCCTAGAACTCCGCAGCATGCGCACCGGTTGTTGCGACGCCTCGCGTCCTCCTTTGCTTCTTCATTATCGTGTGTTGCGCCGTGTAACACAGTTTTGCCAGCGGCTGCTAACATGCCTTGTCATCCACGGAGCAAGCTATCCAGTGCTGCATCGCTCGTTGGATTCCTCGGTACCTGACCGGTCAACTTCGGCCGAGCGCGAATCAAGCTTCTAGAGCACAACGATGGAAAGGTTTCGCCGAACTAGCTCTCCGTCCGGGCGCGCATTGGTGATCGGTGGAGAAAGAGCATCGGGAAGGAAGAGCCTGAGCCTCGGAAGGGCGGCTGAGAGCTTTCAGAGCAAGCTCATTGCGTCGTTCCGGAGCGTGAGGAGAGGAGGCTCAGGAGAAGAGCTGGCGCGACATGGGAGGTACGCAGCATGGAGCTGGTGGTCGGAAGCACCGTTATGCTGACCTGTTACACAGCCCTTTCCTTGTGGCTTTCCTCCGTTTGCCTAACGAGCTACATGTGCAGATTCTATGCGAGCTCTTCATCGCAGATCTGCTGGCCCTCCGCAGGACTTCGAGAGCGTTGAATGACCTCATCACAGCATGCGGTCCAGCTTTGGTCCGCTTTTGGGTGAAGCACAAGATGGGCACGCTCCACACCCGTCTTTATCCGCCTCCTAGGACCAATGAAGCCCACTTGCAATACCTCCGTGAGTACCATGTGCGATCTGTAGGGGACATGGACTTATCGTTCGTGCGCATCTAGTGGCCATGCGAAGGCGACACATTGCCTCTATGCGCTTGACTCGGGAGTTGGCTACCTTTGTGTTGAAAGATACACTGAGACACACCAACCAGCGTCAAAAGCAGATGTGGGCATCCGTGTACGAGAAGATGATACCGCTCGTGTTCGGTGTGGGATATTTCCTAGAAGAGCACCGACGGATTCTATTAGAGCGGGATCTTGGGCGTATCCGACCGCGCTCTCATATTGGATATGATATCTGTACGACGCCGGGAATCACAAGCCAGGAGAGGGACATATTGAAGAAACTTGACCGACCCTTGCGGTTGCAGTTCTTCTATATGTACTGTTTCATCCTGCAGGTACTCATGCGGAAGCTGCGGCCACCAACATATGCTGGATCTGTCGAGAAGGTCTTCCGTGGCTGGCACGGCAAGCCTGCGTGTGTAGAGGACATTGCATTCGTGTTGATCCTGGGAGGTGTTGGCGCGGTTGCCAAACTGCTCGCCTGCCAGAACTACAGCGAGCGTCGAAGACTGCTCCATGCGTTCATCACTCGGCTGTCGCCTCACGAGAACGTCAATTGGCGGAAGCACTGGAGGGATCTGGGCGTCACGTCGCATGCGCTGTTGGACGACATCCCGTGCAGCAGTATTGGCATAACGCAGCTCGACCAGATCTGGACGCCGTTGATCGTCGAGGGTATGAGTGCCCAAAGCATGGAGTTTACCCAGCACGACAGAGACAGGTACGAGGAAGTTCGGGTTTCTCGGAACTTTCTCAATGAGTTGATGGGCTACGACATATTGCGAGGACGGCCCGCAGACGCAGATGATTCCGACGATGAGGGTCGCGACGAAATGTAGAATACCATTGTAGTATCGTAAACGGACACGAGTATCAGCAAGCGAGATGCCCGCCTTTTAGAGCTTATGCAGACGTCGTACCACATCCAACTGTTGACATATGCACCTGGGGCCTCCTATAAGCGTCTCTTCATGCAGCTTCGGCTTGGAAATTTTACATGTGTCAGATGTCGCGCAACCTTGCACGTCTTTCAAACACATGTAGTACAACGAGTATAGATCGGATGCATCGTACCCTGGGGTACTCCGGTCGCTAGTTGCTGCGCATGATCACCTGGTACGTGTAAATTGGGCCAGATGTTCTCCTACCCTGCGACCGGGGCCCAAAATTGATGGCTTGCTTGTCACGCATGGCCTAACAGGCCTGAACTAGAATGTTACTACTTCTGTTTGGTCTGGACTGTGCGTCTGCAGTACTATGCAGCCTTGTTCCGACTATGGCTCCACCAACAACAGTAATCCCGAATCCTGGTCAGCGGCAGCAACCGTGTTAGTTGTTACCGACAACTGGCCTCTCATCTCAGACCACTTCTCGAGCCACGAGGCGCTTACGGAGGTTGCAAACAAGCAAAAGGAACGACGGATCCTTCGGACCCTGCAGCAGTTGCAAGCGCGGCGGGCCAGTTTCGCTGTTATTGTTGTTGTTGTTATTGTGGGTTTTGGTAGACCCACTTAGCAGAGCGGGACTTTTCACGCGAGCAATGCTTCTGGAAAAACCGTCACGTAAGGACTTGAGCGCAGAGCGAACGCGAAACAGCGGGTTACTCATCGGAGAGAGCCGACAGAGGCGCCGTGGTAAGACGGACTATTGACCCCACTGTTGCACCCACGCTGCAACGCGTCTGGAGCGTATACCTTTGTCACTCGGTGCCGCTGCAAGCAGCGCTCGAGGAAGGTGATGAGCAGAGTCCTGGGGGAGGGTTTTTTTTTCTTCTTCTTTTCTCCCGCCGGTAAGACTCGGGCGGCAGTCAATTACCAGAAGGAACGCGGAGACGGCAGGGCTGATGTGCGGCTCAATCGAGGCATGTGCGGCGATGCACACGACGCTGGTGTTTCGAGACATGACGTTTGAGCGGCAACCGAGGGGGGCTCTGCAGCGTGCTCAACGGCCGGATTCCCATTCACCCTGATGATCGCAGGCCCAAAGCAGTAGTTGCACACAAGCGAGCCATCTCTGGATCGGATCGACGCTCTGCGTTCCGCAGCCCTCATCGAGCGCACGGCGGGCGATGCTTCCAGACAGCGCTGCGTCATTGGCTGCGCACTGCCAGAGCGAGAATGCAGGTCGCGCGAGGTCGCGCCGTTTCGAGGCAGCGCCGGCTAGGATGATGCTCGGGGCGGAGGCACGCCGGGGCACGTCGGGCACGTCGCGGTTCGGGGCTGGGCAGCCTCGCCATGGGCGTCTGAGGGACTGAGAGAGTGCGAGATCGAGAGAGAGGGAGAGAAAGAGAGCTGTCTCGTCGTCGTCGTCGCGCGGCCGCTTGGCGATGGTTGCATGCAGATGCTGGGAGACGACGCACGGAGGCGCTCTGGCTGCGTTTCCACATGTCAAAGCGGATGTTGTGCTACTGCGGGCGGCGGCCAATGGCACCGTCGTGGATTCACCGCCAGATGGCATCCCTGCAAGCGTCCGGCTCTACCTCATCTCTCCGCGCCGCTCTAATTGCTGCCGAACCCCATATTGCCATCTAAATCCTCGCCCGCCTCCCTCGCCGTCCCCTCCCAGAGTACGCTTTGATAGCGACGTTCCCTTTTGTTGTGCTGCGAAACCCCGTCTCCCGAAACAGGTGCATCTTGGCCGCCCACCGCCCACGTCTGCGACTGCGACCTAGATAACCTCCGAGTGCCACACCCTTTTCACCCCCTCCCCTCTCCCTCCGCAACCCGCGCACGCGACATCGCCCACACCCCCAACGCCCGAGACCCGTGGAGCTGTGCCTGGCGACCACCTTCGCATACTCACCACTCAGAGCGACAAGCCGTAGCACACTATAGCATTCCGCGCGCGACCCGTTTCCCCTCTGAGCGCGCAGGGTCATCCACCGTCAGCTGAGCCACCTACGCCGACCCACCACCGCGTGCACCCGAGCATCATGTTCCCCTAGAGATAAGATCCAAGAGGAAAAATGGACTTTACGGTACGTAGTCGCGCCGTGCCCCCTCCTCCACACCCGCGCCCGTGGGCGTTGCGCGTGGTCGGGACCCTCCCGACCCGCCCGCGTGCCCGTCTGACTTCGCTGGGACCTGATGGCTGACTTGGCTTGGGCAGATCTCGCTCGCACACTTCTGCGAGGTCCACGGTCCGACATCTATCATCTGCACCCAAGCCTCCCCTTCGCCTTGCGGCTCCTGCAACCCGTGCGTGACGCCACCGTCGGAAGAGCCGCATCCCCAACTCTCCTACAACGGCCTGTATGATCAGCCTCCAAAGTTGAAGCTGGCCAGCCATCTGCCACAACTCACCTCGCCCTTTGAGACGCCGCCCACCAGCCCACGGTCACCGTTGCCCTCACACAATCCCTACTTTCCCAGTTTCCCCGCGTCTGACAGCAGCTTCGGCGGCCGGAGACCCAGCAGCACTTTTGACTCCGATCCCGACGTATGCGAGAATTGCCAGATTGTCGTCCCCAAGAAGGTCAGCGACAGGCTTCCGGATGGCGCACCAGGTAGTCCGTCCAAAGACGGCCGAGGTAGAAATGGCAGTCCCGTGCTGCGAACCTCCCACAACTTTCCCGTGCGTGGCTCTGGCGCCTGCGACGACATGAGCAGCTCGGCATCCTCGGATGCTTCCGACACCGAGCATTCCAAGTCTTTTGACAGCAATAGCTCTCACATATACCCCGACTCGGTCCCCGCTTCTCCCATGTACTCGCGGGGTATGCACACCCACACCCTCAGCTACGTCTCCACCAGTCAGCCGCAGTCTCCGGCAACGTACTCATTACTCAGACGTACCTGTATACGCACCTTGTCCACGGAAACCTTGCCCATGGGAAAGCCGGCAGGGCTTTTGTTTTTCGGTGATTCCCATGCTGGATACACCATCGCATACGTTTTTCGTTTACAAGACCCTCGCTCACGCGGAGCCAAGCGGACCTATGCTCTCATCGCTATGGCTGGCCGCGACGGACTCCGTGCCACGAAAGCAATGGTCAAGATCACCGAGGTGTTTGAATCCATCGCAAACCGTATCGTTGCTCTGGCCGAAAAGGTCCTTGAGAAGGAGAGTGCCGCATCACAGAACCCATCGCAATCGCGTCCTGCTACCGCAGTACCCCGCACCCCGCCGTTCGGAACATCTGCGACGTCTGCCCAGTCGATGCCCCTCTTCACATCGCCCCAGAAGGAGAGACCCTTCTCCTCCGTTGCCAGTTCACCAGCCACCCGCAACATCACTCCCGTGTCTTCCTTCCTATCTGCGAAGAAGGTTGATCCTGATGGATTTCCTCGTGTCTCTCGCGACGTGATGAAGGCCAAGAGCCTGGTCGAGATTGTGGGAATGGAGGACTTCTTCGTGTGGTTGCACGGCATCTTCTGTGGGCTCCTCCATTCCCCTCATCAACCAGTTCGGCCAGCTCTAGCGACCTTCACTTGTTGTTGTTGTTGTCGTTATTGTTGTTGTCTTGGTCTCCATTGGCCGTAAGTCGAGCCGTGTTGAGACCCATTCTCCTTCTTCTCCTTCGCCCCTGTATTCTATATCCCTTTGTTGTCATGATTCATCGTGCGTTTTAGCGAATTTTTCTTGGTCGTGTCTAGCATTGAGGCCTCGGTATATCTGCCTGGTAGATTGGGGTTCTGGGTTCTTTCGGTTTCTGGTGCGTGCGCCAATCAGTAACGGCCGCTTCCTTTCTCTTCGCTCGCTCTGCCACTATGGGAGCAGGCTAGCGTTATACCCATTGAGATACCCTCCATTTCATCGTCCTTTACTGCTTTCATGGGACATGGGGAACTAGAGAAGGAAAGCGATGAGATGCGGCACGTAGAAATGATATGAAGTAGTGATTCAAATGCTGTTTATGTTGTCCATCATGGTGCATGGTATACGTTGCCACATGCTAGTCTGTCTGGGTTATAGGGGTGACGGGTCTGCGGCACAGGAACCTTCCAGTGATGATACTGTATCCACAGCATTGGTAAAAGGACAGAATGGATGAAGATTGCTTCAGAAAAGATGCTGCAAATGCTGTTGCAAATGCACAGGCTGAGCAGAATTTTCGCGTGCAAGGCAGCCGTCTCGATCGGGAAGCAAAAGGGAACGTGGGGAGGTTGTTTGGGGACTAGCGCGTGGGATGGGCGTGGCCTGAGGCAGGTACAACGTTGGTCAACACAGTGGAACATGTTTTCTCTCACAGTATATGCCTCCTTTTCTTGAGCCTCGAATTCTATATGCAAGTATCTGCGTGAAGATGTGGGGGGTGGGGTCGCCCTCATAGCGTGTCGTGGCCGTTGATGGGCCCGCTATCGCAACGAAGTGTCGCTACGCGTGTCAAGCGTGTCAAGCGTGTGACAGTGGTTCAGCAAACGCACCAGAACCATTTCCCCCCCGCAGCCACCGAGGGAGACAAGTCCCAGTACCAAGACCCTCGACGGTTCCAAAAGCGCCAAAGCTTTCGCTCGAAACCCCGTACCCCACAACGGGTCTGCCGTCACCACCGCATCGAGCCAATCGAAGATGCTTGGCACAGGGTCCAGCCGCACGACGTCATAGGCCCCAGACCAAACCAAGCGGTGCACGCAACGACGTCACAGCGTCCCCTTTCAGTGGAGGACGGGCGTCAGATACAGCGGAGCACCTCAAAGCGAGCCCTTGCAGCAGACGTCAGCGATAAGCTCCAATGCCAAGTTTCTGGTTGCAGTGCTGGGATACCGCGCAAGTTTGGGGGTTACGGAGGTGCGTGCGGTTGGCTGCCGTACACTTTGTAGCATCACAGATGGTCTCTCCATCGGTGCGCTAGGCCGTTCCAGCTGCTTTGTTGCTTGCTCTCCAAGGGTATAAAGTATCCCTTCCTCTTGCGTCTGGTCATTGCCCTTTCAATCCTTCCACGCTCATCACATCGCAATCAGATCACGCGCCCGCACATCTCATCTATTTATCGAAACCAACGCAGCAGAAACTTCTTGCTCTCCTCTCTCTCTCACCATGAACGCCAACACCAACAACAACGCTACCGGCGGCGCCCAGAAGGAAGATTACCTCGACAAGGGCCTCGACTCCATTGAGAAGAAGTTCGGCGGCTCAATGGGCCAGGACACGCAAAAGAACCGCGGCATCAACGAGAAGATCGTATGTCTCCACTAATTCTCTCGGTCCCTTTCATCAGCAGCAGTATTGCCATATCCCTACTCAAGATATCCGCTGACGCGGGTTGCACACAGACCGATGGCGCTCGCAACATGTTTGAAAAGGCGACGGGCAAGAACGTCCCCGACAAGTTCTCCAACTAAGGACGTTGTCGGAGACGGTGACCGCGAGCAACATCGCAAGTCCGAACCGGAACCGGAACCGGAACCGGAACCAGTACGGGAAGGGGAGAGGAAGGCAGGTCTTTGGACGAGGCTGGACGAGCGCTGGACCACAAAGGTTCGGCCGACGTTTGAGCGCATGAATGGGTGGATGTAATGACTCTTGAACGATGATAATGACAATTCAATAAACCATCTCAACTCTGCCCTTCGAGCGTGTGTACTAACATGTGATAAAGCGTCGTATTCGGTAGAAACCTTGGGTGTACTACTAGGCAGCGCTATCCATCTCGTGCACCGCGTCAAGCAGCTAATTGGTGACATTCTCAAGGGAATGGTGTCTGTGCTTTCTACATGTCTACGACTGTGCAACACATTCATTCATTCAACTAGACCTAGGCGTCTACCTTCTACCTCGGCCCCTTCCTGTACATAAGGTTTGATTCTTCTGATGGTTAAGATTCCTAGTGCTACTGAGATGGGTCGCGGCCATCTACACAGAATTCTCGTAGCATCGTCAAGGCCAAGGATATCCTTCATAGAGCAGCATCACGGCAGCAAGTGTTGCGAAACACCGCATCTTCTCTCGTTTGAACACTGGCTTTCCTTTTGTAAAGCATATGACCGGAAACCTCTTGAGGCGCAGATGCATGCTGGCTGAACCGGTATCGGTGAAAAGAGTAAGTTCTGTGGAAGGTACAGCGTCTAGTTTGTACGCTCTCAGCATATGATGCAAGCCCTGTGTGTATGGGTATCGAATTCAAGCATGGAGCACATCCAGGTTGCTTGACGACTGCGCAGCCAGCTTTTACGTTTTACTTTGAATGGAGACAGGCTGGGAAAAGCACATCATCACCAACTGTATGATGCAGAATGCGCATCCGCACTTTAATGCTGCCGGCTCTACTTGTGCAACCGTAGATCGCGCCACCAACACCTAACCCGCCAACTCCACTCGCCGACCAAGCACCGCCCTAGCTTCTGTCTCGCTGAGCAACTCCATGCCCAGCTCCTCAAGCACCTCCCTAGCACTGTGATTATCAGCAAAGAGCCGCCTTTCAACTTCCCAAAGCCCAAGCTCAGCGCCACCCGAGGTAGTGTCGCCGCCCGTTTCTTTTTGCGGCGCCTCGTCGTCTTCTGCTGCATCCCAGGCTTCCCAGTCTTCGCCACCGTCATCGGCATCAGGCCATTGAGTCGTAGCTTTGCCACCCTTGACTGGGAGCCCGACGAGTTGAACGCCCTCGAGGCACTTGCGCAGCCCGGCTTCAGCCACTCCCGGGCCTACTGCCTTGTCGACGGCACGACATATGGCCGCAAGATCAGCTGATAGTTGTGCCGCACCCGCGGTCGAGAAGTGATGTCGGCTCAGGACGTTGTCCCAGATCGTGTTCGACACGATAGTGAGCACCCCTCGAGCGATACGGCGCAGTGGGGCGGGAGCCAGAGCGCGGGATAGAAATCCCAGCGTACTGGTTAGGTAGGTGATGAGTGGGTCGAGCTCTGCAGTAGACGACATGGTGGCGTTTGAGGAGGCTGAGGAGCCGGCAAGGGTGGCCCATGGGTTACTGCAAAAGTAAATACGGGCGAAACGCTGAAATTGCCGCTTTGGGACTCACATGTGTCGATAGGCTCGCAACGCCTCCCGCACGTTACTGGTTATGGTGTCGATTATGATCTTTTCGCTACGAATGCGGAGGCGCGAGTACGCCGCTGCGGTTTCGTCAAAAAGCGCGCCGCCGTCGCTGTCACCGCCTACGGCTTTTGACGTGCGCTCTGCCACATCAGCGACAGACATGGCACCGATGTTATTGGCTTGGCGAGCACGATCTTGCAGCTCGTCCCAGATGTCAAGGAAGAACTATACGGTGTATTAGCTTCGAATTGTGAATCTTCCGGTATAGCGGTCAGTGGCAACCTACCACGTCGTCGCTCCAGTCCCGCATCGCCCTTTCCAGGTAGTCTGCACTACCATAGGTCTTACAGAGCCGCTCCAGTCCTTCGATGCCAAGCAGCCTTTCTTGCTCTTCTTTCGAAACGCCTCCCACAGCACGGCCCAATGATGTGGTCATGGTGAGATATGCTTCGAGATTCCCGGCGAGCCGCTCGTGAAGCTTGTCAAAGATGGCGATCTGAATGTCGATCAAGAATCTGAGTTTTTGCGAGAAAGATGTCAAGGGTCGGTATCGATCTGAGCTGGTAAGTCGTGAGCTGTCAAAGTGTGGGCGCGGGTGTCCTGACCTGTAATTGTTTCAAGCAAGTCGTTGACGCGAATCGCTCCCTTGGTGGGTTTCGTGGCTTTGGGATCTACACTCTCGTAGTCTAGATCTCCGAAATCAGCGGCCTCGACAATACTCTGATAGCGGGCCAGTGCAACTAAGCGCAAGTCAGTTTCCGAGGATCATGTCAGACGTGGACAACGGGCGAATCGTACAATCCTTCTCGACCTGCAGCCACCGCCCGAACCAGTCTCCCTGGACGAGGAACTCCCACGACAGGCCCTTCCACCCGTCCAGCCCGTAGCCGCCGTCGTACCGCCAATCCTCCCTAATGGTGGTGTCGAAACTCATGACCTCGTGCATGAGGTGGCTCAAAAGCTGGGGTTGGCCAGCCACTTTCGGAAGAAGGGCGCCAATTTTGGTCCGCAACATGGGCAGTAGCGCGGTGATGAAGGCAGCCGTCGCGTCAATGTAGACGGGGTTCAATGCAAGGTCCGTGCCGCGGAACTGCTTCAGCAAGATGGGCTGCATGTAGTCAACCACGAAGCCACTGTAATCGTTGAGCAGGGTCGTCATGTGCGACAGGAAATATTCAGGTCTATCGATGCGGTTCGTAGCCTTGTCGCCATCGAAGTGATAGCGGAAACGCATTTCCAGGGGCTGCACCAGGACTTGGAAGGGGAAGAGCACAGCAGGGAGCTTGATGTTGCTCGCCTGGCCCTGCGCATATCCCGCGCCGTCCAGCTCGGGCATCTGCAGGTCGAGCAGCTTCGACACGGCCGTCTCCCATTCCTCGTGCAGGGCGCTGCCGATGGTGGCTGTTGGGGTGGGCCATCTGATCTTCTTCAGCACCTGGTCGAGACGGGAGGAGAAGGCGTCGAGTATCTTGGAGCGCAGGGCCTGGGTGATTTGGTCTACGTGGTACAGCAACTGGGGAGCAGCCCCCTCGGCCTCGTGCTGCAAGCGGAGCAGGCGGGTGTGGAGGGAGCGCAGCTGCTTGTAGGGCGCGAGAGCAGCCTCATTGGACGTCTGCAGCTGCGATTGTGCCTCGTTGCTGGGGCGCGTCAGCCGTGGTCTGTCTGCACACACACGCGCGCACGCGCGCTGGCTGTCCTACCTCAGTACATGGACCTCGCGCAGCAGCTCTACGTAGGCGTTGGCCACGTCCAGGCGCTGCAGCGTGTCCAGGACCTGCTCGAAGCGGGGCACGGCGTCGTCGCTGGTCTCGGAGGCGGCGACGACGAGCAGGCGGCGGTCAATGTCGGCCTGGTCGGCATCGAAGGCGCGGGCGCGGTCCTGCAGCGAAGCGTGGTGGGCGTGCGAGGCCTGCTTCGCGTCGTGGAGGTCGCGCTGGGCGTCATGCAACTGCTGCTTGAGCAGGCCGTGCTGGGCATGGATGCTGGCCAGCAGCTGGTCGAGCGAGCCCAGGTCCTGGGGCGTCTGCAGCTTGTCGTCGAGGTAGTCGGCCACGCGGATCTGCGCGTCGTCCATGGCGGGCGTTATGGGCGGGCGGGCTTGTTTGCAGTGAATGTGTGTGTGTGTACGGCTTCGGCGGCGGCGGCAGCGGCAGCTCTGCGCTCGGTGGCGCGCGAATTCGCCGATCGATCTGGAAGACGGGCGCACAGGCCAGTGGCTGCCGTTGATGCATGCTCGCTAGCCCGCTTTAGCAACCCTCGTGGCAAGCTTTCTCAGGCCACTTTCCAGCACTGTCCGCAACTGTCCGCAACACACTCTGCAAAGCTGACCGCGGCGCGAAGGCCCTGCACTGCCAGCAAGCCAGCAAGCCAGCAAGCCAGCCCGCCAGTCTCTGGCCCTGCCCCTGATCTGCTCTGATCTGACCTGATCTGATCTGCTCGGATGCCCGCCCAGCTGCGTATATAAGGCTGGTCCCTGTTCCGAGCGTGTGCTGTACCTGGCGTGCCGTCGTCTGTGGATCCCCGCATCTCAGATAGCCGAGCCAGCAGGCTTGGGTCCTGGGTCTTTTTTTCCCAGCCCCAAACCTCCCGCCGCCACTCGACGGAAAAGACAAAAAAAAACATGCCCAAGGAGAACAGGAAGCGCGGCCGTCGCGAGGAGCAGAAGAAGCGCAAGCGCGAGCACGACGACCCCGACGCTGCCTCCAAACGCCGCAGAAAGAGCGTCGACGACGACCCAGACGCGCCCCGCGAGGACGAGCCCTTCCAGGATGAAGCCATTGATGGCGTCACACGCCCGGGGGCCATGCCCTTCTACGGCATGCTCGACGAGGACGAGCAGGAGTACTTCAAGCGCGCCGACGAGCTGCTGGAGCTCAACCAGTTCGACGGTCCCGACGAGCGCAACCTCTTCATCGAGAGCGTCTACAAGGAGGCAGACGGCAAGGAGCTGAAGATCGCCAACAGCCAGTCTTGCTCGCGGCTGCTGGAGCGCTTGATTCTCCTGTCTACCCCGATGCAGCTCAAAGCCTTGTTCCAACAGTTCAACGGCCAGTGAGTCCACCCGCCCCTCGCGCCTGCCCTTCCCATGCTAACCTAGGCAGCTTCGTCCACCTCGTCCAGCACCGATTCGCCTCGCACTGTTGCGAAGCTTTGTTCATACAAGCCGCACCCATCGTTACCCAAGAAGTTGCCAAACCCGACCTCATACACACCCCACCCTCATCCGATCCGAACCAGGTCGTCTCTTCCATGGAGAACCTCTTTTTGTTCACCTTGGACGAGCTCGAGGGCTTCTTGGGCTACCTGATCACCGAACGCTTTGCATCGCACGTCTTGCGCGTCCTGCTCGTTGTGCTATCCGGCACCCCGCTGGAGAAGCAGGGCAACAAATCAGCCTTACACAGCAAAAGGAAGGAGAAGGTAGGAGTTCCTGGTTCAGACAAGACCAACAATGAATACGTCTTGGGTCAGAGAAAAGTGCCGCAGTCCTTCCTCGATGCCCTGCAGAAGGTCATCAACGACAGCGTCGCGAATCTGGACACAAATTACCTCCAGATGCTCGCGACGCATCCCACGGGAAATCCCACGCTGCAGTTGATGCTTAAGCTAGAGCTTACTCTATTTGGCAAATCAAAAGCGAAGGACGAAAATTCCATCATTCGCAAATTGCTCCCGGACGACCCTATCAAGGAAGACACCCCTAGCGCGGCCTTCATCAACGGTCTGGTGTATGATGCTGTCGGTTCCAGGTTGTTGGAAACAATCATAGAGCATGCTCCCGGGAAATTGTTCAAGTCAATCTACAGGCAGTTCTTCCAGGAGCGCATGGGTAGCCTTGCCCGGAATGAGATCGCTGGTTATGTTGCCGGTCGAATCTTGGAACGGCTGAGCAAAGACGACCTGGAGGAAGCGACGCGCCAGATCATTGAACAAATCCCGAATCTGACGGAGCGCAATCGAACCGCAATCATCAAGACGCTGATTGAACGCTGCGTTGCTCGAGGGGTAGACACTGTTCCCATCGCAGCCCAGTTGGAGGCTGCATACGGCGGATCCAATGGATTCGAGATAACACGCATGCTCAAGCTAGGCGAAGCACCGTCCGAAGACGGCAAGGCAAACTCCAAACACGAGCACCAACAGCCAGACAAGGTTCACGGGTCTTTGCTTGCACAGACAATGATGACGGTAGATGGACCTCTAGGTAATCTCGTCTTCGACTCCTTCACTCGACTAGGTGATTACATGACCCTACGGGTGGCTCGCGATCCAGCAGCGTCACGAACGTTACAAGCGGCGTTGGTGTCGCCTAATGCTTCTGTCATCTTCCGAAGAAAAGTCATCCAAAAATTCTACGGGCACGTTGGTGAGCTTGCTTTGGACCCCGCAGGCTCCCACGTCATCGACTCCATTTGGGAAGGCACGGCTGGCCTCGCTTTCATTCGTGAACGTATTGCAGAAGAACTTGCAGAGAATGAGGCTTCGCTGCGAGAATCCCATGTTGGTCGCGCTGTGTGGCGAAATTGGCGGATGGACCTGTACAGGCGACGCAGGCATGACTGGGTGAAGCAGGCGCGCTACACGGCTGGAAACGACGGGTTTCAGTCCTTTCCTGAGAGCAACGGCGAAGTAACTCCGCCTGCGACAGGACGTAAAACTGGTGGTCATCTCTCGGCCATCGAGTTGGCTCGAAAGAAGTGGGCAGAAAGTCAAGCCGCGAAGGCGAAATTGGATACAGAGAAAGCCAAGAGAGATGCAGCACACGCGAAAAAAGAGGGCAAGGTGGAAAGTAAAAAGGAGAAGCATGCGCTGAGGGAGTCCAGTCGCGACAGCAGCAGCAAAGGAAAAGGAAAAACGAGCGTTGTAGCACATTGACTTCATTAATCGGGCGTTGTTTGCAGTTTGCTTCGTGGCGCACCATTGCGGTCATGGGAATGGCGGCGTTTATGTGGGGACCGGGGGTTTGGGATGGGTTTGATTCGATCTAGATACCTTTGGTTCGGCGGTGAGTCCTTTCTGCCGGCAGTACTTCCGTGAGGAAATATTTAAGTTGATGTCGACATCCTTGTGTTGCCCTTGCACCTCCCATATCTTAGATCTTTGGCGTTGCCCTGTTTTCCTTCTTCCTTTTCTGGGTTTTGACTGACCTTCCGGTCATCCGTCATTATGTCTGGTGTTGCTAATGAAGTCGAGACCCCACTTTATCGGGCTGACGAGGTCAAAGAGGTATCCCGAATCCTTTCCCACTAGTTGAACATGCCGTCACTGACTCACAAACAGCTCCTTGAGGCTGTAGAGAAATTGATCATACCGTTCATCCGCTCGGCAGATGAAGATGCCGCCACTAAGCATACTGGACATGGCCTTGCTATTCCTGGCGGAGGACCTAGGACTGCACTGGTCGAACACCACCCTCCCAAGAAACTTGAGGCTATCCTGAATCTCAGCATCCCAGAACAAGGAGGTGGCAAAGGATGGACTTGTCCAGATTGTTGAGAAGGTGTTGCAGTATAGCGTGAACACTTAGGATCAAGGATTCTTGGATAAGTTGTACGCGAGTACGAATGCGGTATGCCTTTTATCTTTCGGCCGTAGTCGGCCCTAGGGACAACTCAAAGACTCATGAATGTGATAGGTCGGATTAGTCTCAGAGCTCCTTCTCGCAACGCTGAATACGAATGTATGCATACCCAGTAGCGATTGTAGATTCGGTCCCCTTATTGATTGTATGTTTAGGCGCACGTCTACCAAGTCTCTCCCGTTCTGACACTCGTCGAAAAACACACCACAAAATTCCTCGCCCACCTATTTGGCTACACATCCCCTCATTGCGGCGGCATAAGCCAGCCTGGCGGTTCAGCGTCAAACTCGTCTGCCATTGTCATTGCTCGGAACACGCTCTATCCTGAGACCAAGGAGAATGGCAATGGAAGCCGGAGGTTCACGCTATTCACATCTGCACATGGCCACTACTCGCTGGAAAAAGCAGCACAGATGTTCGGTCTTGGGTCCAAGAACGTGATCGCTGTCCCCATCGACGACCACGGCCGCATGATACCCTCCGAACTAGAAAGGTTAGTAAAAGAAAGCAAAGAGAAAGGCGAGACCCCTTTCTTCGTCAACGCTACGGCTGGAACCACTGTCCTCGGCTCCTTCGACCCCTTCACCGCCCTCTCTACCATCTGTAAAGAGCACAAGCTCTGGTTCCACATCGACGGGTCCTGGGGTGGTTCTGTCATCTTCAATTCGACCTATCGCAAAGGCCGTTTGGACGGTGTACATCTCGCAGACTCCATCGCCGTGAACCCACACAAGATGCTCGGCGTGCCCATGACATCGAGCTTTTTGCTCGCAAAAGATCTCCGCGAATTTTGGAGCGCGATGACGTTGCCCGCAGGCTACTTGTTCCACAACGCAAGCGATTCTGTAGACGACATATACGACCTCGCAGACCTCACGCCACAGTGCGGCCGCCGCGCAGACGCTCTTAAATTCTTCCTCGCGCTGCAATACTATGGGCAACAGCACTTCTCCGACCTCGTGGGCCGCGCATACTCCGCCGCAGAGTACCTCAATTCCCTCGTGTCTTCCTCGCCCAACTTTGTCATAGTGAGCCCCTCGCCGCTGCCCTGTATGCAGGTCTGCTTTTACTATGCACGCAGCGGGAGGTTGAGCGAGGATGAGGATGGAAATAGTCGGGTGACTAGCGAGGTGGCTACGAGGTTGATCAGTAGGGGATTTATGGTCGATTATGCGCCTGGGCCAAAGGGCAAATTCTTTAGGGTCGTTGTAAACGGAGGGACACGGAAGGGTACCCTGGATGGTCTTGTGAAGGCGATTGAGGAGTCCGCTGGAGAGTTAGGATATTGATTGATGCGGTAGGAGGTGCTACATGAAATACGCTACGAATTTATGAAGTACGCAATTCAAAATTGTATCACCACGACTTGACAGCCCTTCATAGTAAGTTTCGCAACGCATGGTTTGTCTGCACGCATTCATGGCGATGTGATTCTCAGCGCGGTATTCGGTAATTACGGCTCTCTGCCCAGACACTATTCAATGGCGACAACGATTCCAACGAGGCTGAGTCGTGTCTCATTCTTTACTTAAAGAGGCAATTATTTGATGCTACGCGCGCACCTGCGCTAAGGTCATCGCATGGGGTCCAGGTCCTCTCGGCGAGTGTGTAAACCATTGCCGTTCTTGTCCTAAACAAGCTCGCATTCGATCATCTCTTGCGACGAGTACATACAGCCATGTCCGCAGGGATCGAACGACTCGGTGCCGCCCGCGCATCTCGCGCTCCGCGGACGGCGCTTCGCTTTAGATACGATGGAGCGAAGGGCCAAGCGCCAAGCTGCATCTGAGCATACGCAAGTGCTGTGCGAAGCAGGATTGCGAGGTTGTACGTATTACCACGGTGGGCTGGAAGACGCGACTAGTAGCTTCGTGAGTTCACGAAACAGTGATGCGAGGAAGGATGCGTTATGATATTAGACTCCCCTAGTCACCTCCGGGCCTCGGATCGTATTGCCTCTCCCACATTCACAGGTTTTTATGCCGTCCAACCTAGTCAAGACGGGTCGCGAAATGGTGACCAAAGCAGCGCTTCAAGTTGCAGGGGATACTCTTCACGGAAAAGACGACGGCTTCAAGAATGAGACCGGAGCGAAGCAGAAAGCTAAAAGGGACAAAAAGAAACAGAAAAGGGACGACATCGAGGAGCTTGTCAGGATCGCAGCTGCAGGAATCGGCTTCGTCTCCGAAGTTGTGAAGCATCGGAAGGAAATGAAGAAGTGGGAATTGGAGCAAGATTCCAACGACGATCATCAGTCAAACGACACGAGCATTTCTAAGGAAGCCAATGAGGCCCCACAGATCGATCGTCACACATCTGACCACTCGGTCATCTATAGAGAAGACACCTGCAACCAATCCATCTGGGATCTTGACGATGCCATCCAAGGAGAACTCTCTCACCCCCCGGAAACACAGTCAACATCGTCTAGCGAGTCACATGGCCTCGCTGCCGCTTTCCTCACCAGGCACCACTCCCAGCCCGACCCAGAGCACATTCAAAAACTCGCACTACCGGTCGTCATACCACAGCGACGGCCTAAACATCGAGCACGAGGTTTCGTGCGAGCATACGCACCAACAATGGCCTCCGTCGGCATTGACCAAGAAACATTCCTGGACCTGGTTGACACTTTCAACGAGTCGCTGCAAGCGAGCCCCTGGCTGCATGTTATCAATATCGCCGGCCTCGCCGGCACAGCAGCCCCCGAGCCACTCTCCATGCTTATCGGCCTTGGAGCTCAAATGGCTACAGATATGGCGATGGAAGTGCAGAGCCGATTTCGCTCAAACGCGTTTCTGAATCGCATCAATACCGGATTCCTCGCGCCGCGTGGGCTAACCTGTATCGTGGCTACGTGGAATTCGAATGCGAGCGAGGATGAGATAGTAACTGTTGTCGACTTCTCGAAAAGCAGTATTGAATCTAGATTCAACGCGAATCCTATTCGGCACGCCAGAGCAATGAAAGACGAGGGGCTCAACAACACGGAAGCTTTGAAGAAGGTCGAAGATCAGATGCAGGATGTACTACAGCCTGCGCATGGAGTGTTTCAGGGGTCTGAGTTTGCACCGCTAATCGTGCCGTCGGCAGAGAAGAAGCGGGCTACACGTGGTGAGCCGGGCGGCGATAGAGGTAAGAAGAACGTGTTTGATCGTGGCGAAGCATGGTTGGACGATTACATGGATAAGGCCACCAGGGCTAGATGGATAGAAGAGAATGCAGATCTACCAGTGACCAACATAATTCCAAAACCGGAGTTTCGGTCTCGTTATGCCAATCCGGCGCATCCAGCAGCCAGTGGCGATATCGTAGCTTTCTTCACTGGTGGTCGCTGGCAGTACAGGAATCAGAAGCCTCGTGAGGATAAAGAGAGAAATATCAGGTCCGATGACAAGTATGACATTCATGGAGATGAACTTCACTTTAACGGATCAAGAGGTGAACGTCCTCACTTAGAACGCGAAGCTAGTGGAAAAGCTAGTGGATGGAAGCACTTATTCCAGAAAGTAGGTGAGACCGTAAATCACTGCGCATTTGCTGACTGCCCTCCAGGACGTTTTGTACCTCCTCATCGTCAATCAACCACCGTAGAGGAGATTCGCAGGACGCTACTGCAGAAACAATCTAGGAGTGTTCACTAGATTTTGCTGACTCGATCTACAACATGTTACCAAATTCATGTCGTAGTACTGTACCACAAGCTCTCAAATAGATTCTCCCAGTCCTCTGTCATCGAACCGCTCCGGAAGCTCTTCCTCGTACTGTACCTCTTCATCCCACTCCAAAACTTTGGTATAAGGACTACGCATCCATGCGTTGAGCTCGTGGAGGAACAAGCGGGCATTATCTCGACCGAGAAAATCGGTTAAGAGATCTTCTGCGTGGCCGTTGCTTGCTTTCAGATCAACCTTCTTTAGTATAGCCACAATATACGAGAGTAGAAACTCGGCATTGCTGCTGGTGGTCGCGCCATTGGACGGTCCGTCTTCAGGGTCAGTATGAAGGAATGCGAACACACGAAGCTCTCTCCGTATCCATGTGCGAGCCTTTGACTGGAGCTCAGACGAGTTCGCGATCATTTCTGGTGTGACGTCTCGGTATCCGGACAGTGGATTGCTTCCAACGTGAAGCGAGAGGAGGTTGCGGCGGTACACATGCCGACGCCGCAGTACGGCTATATCTGGCTGCGGTGACTCATATGGACGACGTGATGCCCATGGTCTACGCGGGAGCCTGTGGTTGGCAAGTGGGGCGCCGGTAGTATGTTGAGTACGAGGAACAGTGTAGTGTTTGTAGTCGGTGGGTGATGCCCAGTCATACTGAACAGCTACAACTTGGGTTTTACCTGGAACGGTGTTAGTACGCGTGAACGAGAGATGCCATTGCAAGCAACCTACAGAGCGGGCAAGTAGCACGCTGCTGCAGCCAGGAAACGAGGCAGATGAAGTCGAAAGTGCAGTGGTTGCAGGGAACAGAGACGGCACGTTCCGTGACGGCGGAGAGGCAAATGACGCAGACATCTTCATGTTTGCTGGATGCTGATGGTGGTGATGTTGCGTCCATGCGCCGGTACAAGAAGGATGGCGATGGCTTTCCGAGACGTCGGAAGCGGTGCGGCGGAGAAGGCACGGGCCCGGTCGCGACTCCCGGCTCCAGCATGTACGGGTCGGTCCTTCTCTCGAACCAATGCCAATGCGAATGTTGTGCAACTGCAACCGCTCTTTTCACTCGCGCTCCGGCCGCGCGCCTTCCGACAAGGTCGTCTGACAGACTGTATAACTCGCCAACATCCGTCTCGCCGGCGTGTATGATTCTCGCCGCGACCAAACGCTTTGCCTCGCCCTCCATATTTCGTGCGCTGCCCGCCATGCTCGCGACGTCGACGCGGCCTACGCACACTGCAGGTCGCAACGCAAATGGGAAGCCAGCTTACCATACCGTGACGGCGCTCAAGCGATGGTCGTGCCATGACAACGATCTGCCTGCCACGGCCGACATCAGATCCATACACATCTACGACTTCGACAACACGCTGTTCGCCAGCCCGCTGCCCAACAAACAGATCTGGAACGGTCCTACCGTGGGTCAGCTCGCATCCCCCGACGTATTCGTGAACGGCGGCTGGTGGCACGACTCGAGCATTCTGGCAGCGACTGGCGAAGGCGTGGAGAAAGAGGAGCCGCGTGCCTGGAAGGGCTGGTGGAATGAGAACATTGTGTCTCTGGTGGAGCTGTCTATGCAGCAGAAGGATGCTCTCAACGTGCTCCTCACGGGCCGTTCAGAGCATGGCTTTTCCGACCTCATCAAGCGCATCGTACAAAGTCGGAATTTGAACTTCGACATGGTCTGTCTGAAGCCGAGCGTCGGCCCTGCTGGGCAGAAGTTCAAGTCGACGATGGAGTTCAAGCAGGAGCTGTTAAAGGAGATCGTGTACACATACAAGGACGCGGAAGACATTCGGATATACGAGGACCGCGTGAAGCAGTACGTTCATTGAGTCGACTTGCTTTGCGCCTTCTAACATTGTGCAGTACCAAGGGCTTTCGCGATTTCTTTTTCCAGTTCAACAAGGACCTAATGAGCGGTCAACTTCCCACGTCACGGAAAGCTATCGTTGCAGAGGTTGTGCAGGTTGAGGAGAACGCTACTCAGCTCGAACCGGTTACTGAGATCGCTGAGATCCAGCGTATCATCAACTCACATAATTTACAGGTCAAAGCCGGTAACACGCCGCCTGGGATGCCGCCCTATCAGATCAAGAAAACCGTATTCTATACTGGGTACATGATTCCAAGCACTATGAGTGAGAAACTGTCTTCATTGGTGAAGCTGCCTTCCGGCACTCCAGAGGGCGATGTTCGCTATCTCTCCAATAGCATACTCATCACTCCTAAGCCCTGCCCAAAGAGCATTCTCGACAAGGTTGGAGGCATTGGCGCTAAGGTAATCTGGAAGGTAACGGGTATCTCGTGCTTTGAAAACAAGCTATGGGCCGCAAGAGTGGAACCCGTTCCCAAGTCGACCAAAATCTATTCTGAAAATCCCACTCCCACTGTCGTCCTCGCCATTAGGAAAGGCGGAAGACCAGCAGATGCAGCCCGGATTCAAAATTGGCACCCAGTGCCCGACGAAGAGGCATATATATTCGAGAGCACTGTCGGGGAAAAGGTCGTGCTACGGATAGAAGAGGAGCATGCGAACGAGAGCCAGTGGGAGAGCTATTTCCCCAACAAGACATACAATAAGCGACCGCACAGTGATGACGATGGAAATGGCCGACCGCCGCATCCACGTGCCTACGATGATAGGCGGCCCAAGGGCCCTTCCAACTATCGTGGAGGCAACCGAGACCGTGGCCACGGAGGGCATAGGAACCCGTCGTATGGCGCAAGGGGAGGACGAGGTGGTGGCGGCCATCGCGGAGATCGCGGCGGTGGTCGAGGGCGTGGTCGGGGAGCGCCGTCGTCGAGCTACAGAAGCCTTGATGACGTTGATAGGAGCGGTCCGACGGGCCAGGTTGACCCCGATCGGTATTACTGAGCTTCTCTCTTGGGTGCAAGCTTACGACAACAGAGAGGCGTGTACGATCATGTATCAAGGGTAGGCGATGTTCTCGTTTCTTTGCCTCGCGGGCAGGCGACGCCACTGTTCATCGAACGGTGATGTATGCCGTTGAGTATCAAGCATAATATTAGGAACAATAGATACCCAGGATGTTTAGGCTTATCCTACAACCTTACTCTTCGTTTTAGACTCTCTCGGATGGTGATCAACGTGTACCTGACCCCGCTATCTGCGAGACATTTGAATAAAACACGCTATCCTCTATAGAGTTAGTTGCTATCTGTGCCATGAGACGCAGGGACCCGCAGTCGTCCCACGTGCATCCCTCCCTCACATCGCGTTGCCTTATCTGACTGGCCTGCCCATCCCATACCGGCCAGCGATCCTCATCATGTCTGACACACGACCATGCTTTCTAGTGTGCGTGATCTCGCGCTCCGTGCTGCCTGATGCTGCGCCTTAAGTGGCTCAGCGCTTTGTATTCGACTCACCCCTTCATATACCAGCCATATCTCCCGGGCGCGTCCTCGGAAGCTAGAATCGCTTAACCACCGTACACCTTGACGACCTCCCGCTTTCGGACTACATTGCCGGCCTCCACTTGCGTAAGACTGCGTTGTGTCACAGCGTAGTATATTTGCGCGAATCAGGCTGAAGAGATAGGAAACGAGGCAAGGTAAGGCCGGCGGATCGTCCCTCGTGAAAGCTTGTAGAGGCTTGCAGCGAGCCAGCGATCGACGGCGCGTATTCGATACCTGCTTTCTGGGGCCTAGTTGGGGGTTTTTGTTTCGTACAACAACATTTTAGAAGGCTAGAGATGGCGTCCTGGGTCAAGGGTATAAGAGATAGGGCTCTTCTACAGCCTGACCCGGCTCTCTCCACGGTCGCCTCCTCTACCGCCCAAAAGATGGCATCCTCAGTACCTTCAATAAGGACGCTCTCGAAGCTCGCAGTGAGCGGTGCGCAGGTATTACTTGGCGGGGGACAGACTGTATTTGGAGGGACACCGGCGACATGCTCGAACCCGCAACTAAGCTGTCACAACACGACGATTGTTAAAGACCTTTGTTGTTTCAATGCGCCCGGTGGACAGCTGCTCCAAACGCAGTTTTGGGATACAGATCCAGCAACTGGACCTGACAATTCCTGGACTATACACGGCTTGTGGTACGCTCCCGCCCTGTTCCTTCCTACGTTTGTAGGTCTACGACGCTAATTATTGGACTGGTGAAGGCCCGATCGTTGCGATGGGACATACGATGCGAATTGTGACTCCACCCGCGCCTACACGAATATCTCTGCCATCATTAAATCGTTCGGCAAGACGGACCTATTGAATTACATGAACACATATTGGAAGGACTATCAGGGTGACGATGAGACATTCTGGGAGCACGAGTGGAGCAAGCACGGCACATGTATTTCCACGTTGGAGCCAGAGTGCTATACCGATCACAAGCCCACGGAGGAGGTTGTAGATTACTTCCAGAAGGCGGTCGATCTGTTCAAGTCGCTGCCCAGCTACGATGTATGCCTTCTGTTCAACCCTACGCTTCAGGATATAGCTAATGATTGTGCAGTGGCTCGCAGCAGCAGGCATCACCCCCTCGACCACCAAAACCTACACCACCGCCCAAATCCAAGCTGCCCTCACCGCTAAGCGTCCAGGCGTCAGTGTAACCCTCGGCTGCAGCTCTGGCGCCTTGAATGAAATTTGGTACCACTACGACGTCCGCGGCTCGATTCAAACAGGCGAATTCGTCGCCGCAAATCCTGACGGTACGAAGTCCACCTGCGCCACTTCCGGTATCAAATACCTGCCCAAGAACGGTGGCAGCACCCCCACTACCACTGGCGGATCTACGCCCACAGGGACTAGCACTCCCGGTGCACCCTTCAGCGGCAAGGGCTACCTCAATGTCAACGTCAGCGGTGCACAGAAGGGTTGCATTATCTCAGCGGGCACTTGGTATACTTCGGGCACTTGCGCTACTTTTACCGCTGCCACTTCAGGCAGCGGGTTCACGCTCACTTCGTCCAAGGGCAAATGCGGCGTTGTGTCTGGTGCATTTACGTGTGGAAGCAGTGTGAGCACTGCAACGACATTCACGAGTTCGAGTGGTAAACTAGCTGCTGGAGGCAATGCGGCGTGGAGCGCGGATCAGGTCGCGAGTGGGAGTACACAGGTGACTGTGTATGCAGGTGCCGATCATTCGAGTCAGGTGGAGATTGTGTGGCAAGCGGCTTGAAAGGTGGATACCCGTCTCGTTGAGATTTATACATACCATCAACGCATGATTTTTTAAGTTGATTTACGTCTGCATTACGTGTTGCTGTGACTTGCTGTACTTGAACTTCCTTAAGCAGGTATCGCATGCGCACTATTACATATATCATCATGTACAATCCATGGAGATGATGTATTTCAGCCTCTCGAAACTTCCGAGCCATACACAATTTTGAACGGTAACTGCTAAATCTCGATGATCTCGGTGGTAGGGCGACTTCAAGTCGTGACAGATGTCAACGATGTATTGGCAGACATGATCTGTTTGAGCATTGATCTTCATAATCATGAAAGTAAAAGGTGTAGCCAACGGCGAGAATAACTGAATCAACCATAGCGCTTCGCGATGAAAAGGGTCAGGAGATTGCAAAATTGTCAGAACCTAGACGAAACAATGGCAGCCTTCATCACGACTCAACTAGTATTATTGCTACGTTTTTCTCTTCACTTGTACACCTGTAAGAATGTATGCGGCTGCGCCACTTCAGCTGTGACCATACACATACAGCAATAATCGAAGTCCAGGCAGACACTGCAGCGGAAATCTAGCTCGGAGGCTAGTCTAGGAAAGGGGCTTCCTGAGAATCCTGTTAGAAAGTAGAAAGTAGTAATTTTGCTATACGTACAAATCCTATGATGCACCCATCACATAGCCATTCGGTATTCGCTGGAGAAGTAAGGACCAGTGGATCTCAATCACTCTCGTTCATGCATTCGCTCAAGATTTGGTGCTTAGGAGCACCACTCTCTGCCGCAAGCTTGTGGTTGCAATATACGTAGATATACGTAAGCAATATCATATAAGCTCCATCGGTGTTCTAGGGTTGAGGTTACGACTGTAATTGGACGAAAGCCGACTTGTGATAAGAGATCCAAGGCCTCCGGTCTGTTTCTCCGACATGCTAGGTGTGAAGGCGACCACCTGTCTAATAGAATAATTCTCTGATGACGCCGCTTAGTAGAACCTCTAAACTGTCTATAGTATCGGTTGAGGTTGCGTAATGTATCGCAGACCAGCCCTTAGGATCTCGTTGGTTCATGTCGAGACCAAGTGCCATCAGGTATCTGGCCATGTCTACATGGTTTCTGCCCGCTGTGACATGGAGTGCAGTTCTTCCTTCTTATTCGCATGAATTGTGCTTCACATTGCATTCCTCGAATTAGAATCGGAGCATTTCGAGCCCGTTTTACGCTGCGGCGGAGATTGGGCTCCCGTAAGGGCGCCACTTAAATAGGTATTAGCGCCTCCAGTTATGAGCATGCGAGCACAATCCGTGTATTCATTGGAAAGAGCTAGTTGAAGCGCGCGTCCCTTGCCTTCGTTCGGGTCAACACCGCCTTTGATGAGAGTGCAGAGCGCAAGGTTTGCCGGCATTTGCTGCGAGAGCGAGAGCGAGATTGCTAGAATGAAGTGAAACAATCTGATGAGCTGATCTAGCTTCGAGCAGTAGTTTGATAAGTTCGTCTGACCGGGTCGAGCTCCGTGCAGGTGGCGTGCCGCTCATTGTACATACAGCGTTCACGTCTGCTCCACACGAAATCAGCAACCTGGCTACGTGTAAACGTCCTATTTGAGCAGCAGCCTATCCCATTACGAAGCCAGTCTGGAACATGAATAGTTAGGTAGCTGACCAATTATGTTAGAGAAAATGGAGAACAGACCCCCCAGAATTCTCAACGCGAGAACCGTGAGTTCTTGTAGCCGATTTGCCCATTAGTAATGGAGCGGCCAGTTCTTGATGCTATATAAAAATAGGTGTAATTGCACGTGCGAACTATGTCCCGTTTGTTTCATATGATTGTGATGCTCCTAATATAAGAAGCAAGAGTGCGCAATGGAGAAGTCTGCGTCCGAGCTGGATGTAAAGTATGTCGATTGTGGCGTGCAAAGAAGGCGTTCTGAGGTGAAATATTCCTTTACTGAGTAATGTGCCAACTTCAGCAATCCGTTATCGCAGCTTATTAGACTCCCACACAAAGGGTCTCGATATCTTTGGAATCCTCGACACGCTGTGTCTCATCGTACTTTAACTGTCTCAAGTCGATTGCTAAGGCTTCCATCATCTCGTCAATCGCCAATGGACGTCTCTTTGAGTCTGAATTTAGCACGAATCGAGGCATGATTGATTGTCAACAAATTGGTGTGTCGTAGGGAGATCGCGGGGAAGTCATCTAGTCCTGGAACGCTGCACCTTTGAGGAACCAATGTACAGTCAAGTGACCACCAGCTTTATAAGAGTCGTCGGGGTTGGTATTCAAAGCCATGGCAGCAAACCAATTGATAACTTCACGACGGCGCTTTTTCATAGTTAGTTTTCCAGCGGTCTGATTTAATGACAGTACAACTCTTCGAGACTCTAAGAAGAGCTATGCCTGATCTAGGGAAAACCTATTTGCAGCGTACATATCATACGAGATATCCTTTCTAACAGTCGAGCCAAATCCTTTGCTTTGAATGACTGCGTCAATGCAAGCAGCAGTGGACACCCTTTAGACTTAAGCATGGTCCTCAACTAGTTCTCAGGGTCTCCGAGCTCAGCTGAACACTTTGTGAGTAACTCGTCGGGAATTTTGAAAGCTTCTAGGTGGGGTAGGCGAGTTTTATGTTGGGAACAGTCCTGCGGAATGATGCCGATTGAATCTTGCAGAATCTCGCGTAGGGATTTGACCTCATTCAGAAGATAAAACAGCTCTAGGCTAGCATTCTTAATCTACGAATGGGCTTCCAGGCATAGGATACTGATCCTGTGGAGTAATTGAAGCAGTGTAATGACGCTTGCCCCAGCCCCTAAGGGTGTCGTGGTGGATGTGAGGGGACCGGACAGTGACTGTAGGCTTGACTTGATCAGGCTGGAGATACTTGAAGTTTGGCCCCCGAGGGCAATTGTTCCGCCGTATGCAAGACCTGCAAGGCAGACCTCATGCACGCGTTTTTCGATCGTGTTACTTGATTCGACACAGCCTCACACTCAACAACTTAAACTCAGTCCTTAACAGGCATATATGGGCATACGCGACTGACTATTTAGTACCTTATTGTAGTTTACGTATAGCGCAGCCTGGGCATTCTTGAAAGACAGCATGCATTCCCAGCATGCAGATGCTTAAAAATCATGAAGCACCCTGAATGTTATGACTTGGCTCTGGACGTTGGGTCATCTATCGAACGAAAGAGTCAAGCTTGACGCCTGATTTGGCCACCTGCAGCTTTCAATCGCAGCAAATCAAGTTTCAGCGTGATTTCCCCAGTGATAGCCGGTCGTAGTCACACCAAACGATAGAAAGGAGTCGGAATGGAGGTTTTATTGGAGCATTCCTCGCGTGCATGCTCTCCACACGTGTAGCCATTGTGGCGAGGATGTCCTAGAGCAGTGCGGCGGTTAAAAAAATATCCCCTTCATGGCCGCCCTGGACAATCGGAAGACGATGGACGAGTAAGGACAGTGGAGGAATGTATTGGATCGCCTGCGCCTGGACAAGTATTAAAGGGCGCGCCTTCTTCCGAGGTCGCAGATTGAGACAGTCGCGCCGCGTGTCTTCGAGTGCTAAGATGTTGGTAAGTCCATGGAGGATTTGATGTTGAGGTGAGAAGGAGCTTGACCGTGAACTAATCGTTCCCTTTCTTCTAGGGCGCACGTGCTGTCTACGGTCTCCTCCTTAACATTCTCCTCCTTACACCGGCCGTCTGCGCACAGCTATCATGGTTCGAATCATGCACATGGTGTGTGAAAACAGATGGCAAGGTAGCTAAACTGCAACAGCAGATCGACAAGCTACGTGCTTTGTGGGTAAGAACTCGCTTCCTCCACCTTACGCCACGCGTCCGACCCCACGACGCGGCCTCACCGAGCATATCATATGGCGATCTGTCTCATTCAGTCGTCCGACGCCACCTTTTTGGATGGTTCTGATTGCCTTTCCATGTTCAGCAATCAGCTCTCACACCGCGACAACGGCGATAGCGCGTCCATGACAAGCTACAATCTGCAATGCGCTAGTGTGCCACATCACTGCAAGGTCTAAGAGCAGTGCGGTACACACCGACGATGCGAGTGCATCCTGGCCGGTGTCTCACACGTCTCGTTGATTTGCGAAGCTCAATATAGCCGGAGGCAGTGACGTAGTGTGGCGCAGCCCTCCGCCACATAACTTGCCTGGCAAACAACACATCGACGTCTTCCATGCGCTACGTTAATTTCCTGTTATTTGCCCTATACCATCTACTGACTGTATTCGAGGCTCTGAACTTTCCAGGAGACGAATTAAATATTGAGATATTCAAACAACACCCAACGAAAGGCTCGCCCGCGACTTCAACGCTTCGTGTCTCAAGAACCTTTGGCAGCTTTGCGGTATGTAAAGACTGATCTTGTATAACCTGAATATAGTTTGAATATAGTTGAACAAGGCGGCAGTCTTGCTCGTGTTTATCATTTACTGACCTGATTCGACAGACTTCAATAACCCATCCTAAAGCCTCCCTAGCTCTTCACAGACCTTTTCCGACCTCCCCCAAGGCATCTCGACCAACAGCTACAATGGGAGGCGGCCAAGGCTACCGATCTGTCGCTTACTTCGTGAACTGGGTAAATTCACAATCCACCCTCCTACCAGCCATGCTAACAAGTCACAGGGCATCTACGGCCGCAAATACTTTCCCCAAAGCGTCCCGGCTGACAAATTAACCCATGTACTCTATTCCTTCGGTGACAACCGCGAGGACGGCGAAGTCGTGTTAACCGATCAATGGTCTGACATCCAAATCCACTACGACGGAGACTCCTGGAACGATCAAGGCAACAATCTCTACGGCAACCTCAAGCAACTCTACCTCCTCAAGAAGAAAAACCGCAACCTGAAGGTCCTTCTGTCTATCGGTGGCTGGACCTACGCGCACGAGCAGAAGCATTTTGACACGCCGGCTTCAACGCCCCAGGGCCGAAAGAAGTTTGCTGATAGCTGTGTCAAGTTGATCAAGGATCTAGGGTTCGATGGAATCGATATCGATTGGGAGTATCCGCAGAACCCAGAGCAGGGGCAGCATCTTTTACTGTTGCTTCAGGAAATACGCTCGGCTATGAATGCATATGCTACGAAGCTTGAGGGTGAAACTGGAACGAGGCCGCAGTTCGTATTGACGATCGCTGCACCAGCCGGCGAATCTAACTACAAGAATATGCCTCTCGGAGCTTTGGCTCAAGTTCTTGACTTTATCAACCTGATGGTAAGCTCGTCTCCTGTAAACCCTCGTATGATGCTGATTCGAGGAAGGCATACGACTATTCAGGCAGCTGGGACCGCGCCGCCGGTCACCAAGCCAACCTCTTCCCCTCGGCTTCTTGCCCATCCTGTACACCGTTCAATACGCAGTCCGTCGTCGACGTGTATGTGAGCCAAGGCGTTCCCGCAAATAAGATCGTGCTCGGAATGCCGCTCTACGGCCGCGCATTTGCCAACACCGATGGTATCGGCAAGCCATATCAAGGCACAGGTCCAGGATCCTGGGAGCAGGGCGTGTGGGACTACAAAGCGCTGCCCCAACCAGGCGCACAAGTGCACGTAGACAATGAAGCGGGAGCCAGCTACTCCTACGACCCCAGCACACGGACGCTAGTGACCTTCGACACCCTCGACATGGCGGTCAGGAAAGCCCAGTGGGTCAAGCAGCGCGGCCTCGGTGGAGCAATGTGGTGGGAGCTTTCCGGCGACAGACAAGACGCGGGCAGCATCGTCAGCAACGTACGTCTCCCTCCCTTCATCAGCCAAACACGTACTCCTCACCCCAGAAGCAAAAATTTCGTATTCCACACTCTTTTTCATTTTCGGGCGGGATTACCGTCACTAGTTCGTTTCCGTGCGACTCTGTCAAACGCGCCACAGCGAACTATAAACTAACATGCCTCACAGGTCGTCGCAGAACTCGCGGGGCCCGACAACGGCAAAATCGAACACCACGCCAATTGGCTGGCCTACCCGGACTCTCAGTATGAGAACCTGCGTACGGGTTTCCCAAACAATTGAGTTTGCGGGTACCCTGCCGCCCTACCTGGTGCGCGTTGAAACGAAGAGAGAGGGTCCGACTACGGGATAGCGGGCGCAAGGTCAAAGAGGGATTAGAGTTGGGCGTGGGATTGTGGCAGTTCATGGTGGAGTATAAGACGTTTGATATAGTTTCACGGCGCTGGGGGGTCGGTGGGGATCCTTGTACGTAGGTCTCGCTTACTCTTGCTGCGGCAATGCGTATCATCCTGAATTGTAAGGCATTGCATGGGTGGAAAATCTCAACGGTTGAAACATTGACGATCGTGCAGGACGGGCTAGAGAGCCGGTTGCACGGCAGGTTGCGATGCGTGTTTATTGATTATGGTTGTACGATGTGCGAGGGGAGAGGACATGCCTGAGACTGTGTCAACCCCAGGGATGCGTGAGACCAACAACTACGTCCAAAGAGCCAATCGTCCTATAAGAACGAACATGGAACTGTTAGGTGGTTGATTATCATGATATGCACAGGATCATCCAGACCATGCTGCAACTAGTGTTGACTTGCGTTCAGTGGGATTCACTTTCCGGATCGCATTAGGAAAGAGCACCTAGATCTCGGGCGATACAGCGGGCAGCGGAGCGGGTATGCATGCACTCTGCAATATGCGATGCATCGCAATTTGCTGTGACTTGTTGAGCGGACCTGCATGCGTATGCGGTTCCAGCCAGAGAAGCGGACTATCGAACCTTCTGTCGCGGAAGGAAGAAGCATAGGAAATGATTTTCGAATATCCTGCGAGGATCACGCAAAGACATGCGAGCGCGTCCTTGGAGAACTATTTGCAATCGTGAGATGATTGATTGTCGTTGAAGTTAAAGTGGTGTCCGAGCGCATTGAAGACCAGGATGTTACCGTCAAAGCGATGCCATATGTACAGATCCTGGCGCTATAGTATACATAAGAACTGCCGACCATGAACGCCAGCCAACGCCAAAACAGCTCGAAGCTCCTAAATGCAATAAGAAAGGCATGTTATAAGGCAATGTGGCGAGCTGATGATGAAATCAATAAAGTACTGTTGCTGTTAGTGTTTGCGGACCGTGTCAGGTGCGCATGTGTCTGCCGGTGGTAGCAAGCGGTGATAGGCGTCTTCGCCGGCATGGACAGCTTCCCTATGCTCCAGGAAAGTCCTGATCCGTTCGTTCCGGTCGCCGGACATGGTGGCGCGTTTAGAGCGGGCGAGCTCCATGGACGCCTCTCTGTGGATTCTCTGACTATGCTCCATGGCAGACGACGTGAGCACGTTTGCCCGGGTGCCCTGCATGATACCCCCCAAAGTGACGATGGCGAATATCAAAGACACAAAGGCAAAGTTGGTCATGTACAGGGCGCGTGGCTCTGCACCTTCCGTGCCGCTCTCCCGCTGGTACCAGCGCTCCCAGTCTTCCCACGTCGCGTTGTACCTCGGGTCGTACGTCCACTGCCTCTGCTCCGATGCCCATGTGTGCTGGGGAGGGCGGGCCGGCGTGTGGTGGTGGTGCCCCGGCCATCCCAATCCCCAGGTGTCGTAGGCCTTGCGCTTCGCATCGTCCGAGAGAATGGTATGCGCGGCGACGAGCAGGCGGTAGCGCTCCAGGCGCACGGCATGTGGAAGGTGGGCTATCGGAGACGAGGTGGCGCAGCGATCGGGGTGGTACAGCTTCACGAGGGAGTAGAATCGGTGTTTCGTGTACTGGCCGCGTTTACTGCAGCCCAGGATCTGGTAAGGCGTAGGAGAGCGGTGGGGAACCTCTGCCTCAGGCCAGGCCAAATCAGCGTCGCCGCAATGCGCATCCGAGGCGTCCGAAGCGTCCGAGGCCGGGACGTGCTGGGCGTAGGTGCGCGTGTGCGGCCTGGAGTCGTGTGCGAGGGCCGGACGGCATGACGTCGTGGAACCCGCGGAGGAGGGGCTGCAGTTCAAGGAATATACATGGAGGCTGCTGCTATAGGAGCCGAGGACGAGGGCATGCTTTCGCGAGAGCATTGTCGCGCGCCCTCATGTTTCCCGAGCACTCGTTGGCGGGCGGGGTGGGTGGGTAGGACAAGACTGGGTGCCCGGGCTTGGAGGAAAGGTGTGAGAGGTTTTGGCGGGGAGCGCATGAATGACAGCGTCTGTGAGCCGCCATGCAGGCGGCGCTGGGCGGCCTGAACACACCAAGCCGCTTGCGCGCTAGACTGTTCACAGGCACAGGACAGCGCCCGTGAGCTCCCGTGAACGCCCATGGACTCTCCTCGCAAGACTCGTGTTTGCCGTCGACGCAGCAGGCTGTGTCAAAGTGCAGCACCCGCCATGGCTCCAAACTGCATGCCGGCCCGTCTCCTGTTTAGTTCGCTGCGGACCTGCCGCTGAAGTGGGGGCTCGCAATGCGAGCAGCCGTTCTCGTTCACATAGAGTTTGATCTGCTATCCACAGGGGTGCTGTCCTCGCTTCCGCATGCTTTCCATAGAGACCTGCACTTGGTGATCCTGGCGGAGAGCATGCCATGCGCTAGCACTCACCCAAAGAGACTGGGCAACGGCTTGCCGTGGCTTTCGCCATAATCTTGACCCAGCTATAAGTCTTGCTGGCGTCCTCCAGCTCCCCGCAGCGCCCCCTCAGCCTACCCACGTCTTGCACAGCGTGGACAACCCGCTTGGCCTGCTTCAACTGCTCCTCGTGTAGCCATGGAACGCTCGGACGAAACAGACATGTTGAACTTGGAGAAAGAGCTAGCCGAGTCCATGGCAGACCGCCGTGGAGGCCAAGGGGAACCGCTCGCCGGGCTCTTCACCCTCACACGGCGCATGGAGAACGAGGAAGAGGAGCAGTTCGACGTCGACCTGACAATCATGGACTTCCTGGCCTACAAGGCAACCGAGCTCGTCTTCGAATGGAGGGCAAGCTCCAACCCTCACCAGTCGGATCTGCCCTCGGCCCTGGTCACCATGACGGCCGGTACGTTCCCATGGATGGCCCTCTTCTGCCTGACAGGGGAATTCTTTGCTGATGCTGCGTGCAGAGTGGAGAACCTTCCTCAAACACAAACACAGCGGCCGGCGGCTCAACAGCCAAGCCGCGTTCCGTTCACGCCTGCTCCAGTTTGCCCTGCTCTTCACCCATCGTCTGAACCACGAGCAGACGTGGACCACGGTCGAGTCGTTGAACGAGCTCCGGGCGCAGAACAGACGACGCGGTCAGTACTGGCAGCAGACGAAACATGACCCCGCGCTTCGTCACCCATTCGACACATGTAGCGAATTTCCACTCTCGGACGGCGCACTTGCCGAGAACAGGCAGAAGCGTGCCTGCTCCCTAGACCAACCGCAGGAGCGATCCCGATGGGTCACCGACTTGGAAGGAACGCCTACCCTGCACTGTCTCCTGCCACTGTTCGTAGAACTCTCCGCCGCACGACTCCAGCTGGGCGACTGGGGGCCCGGCGAGGCGTGGATGGACCTGCTTGGGCGCTTCATGCGTGTGTACTCCCAAAGATGCCCCGTTAGAAACATGCTCACCCTTTCGCCTGCCTCTAGTCCACGCTGTCCTCGAAGAGTACCTGCTCAACGGTGCCTATGGAGAAGACGCTTTCAACGCCGTCTTCGCATTCGGCTGTCCCGGGATCGAGCGTCGAGCGGGTGACGGCAACGACGTCGAAGCCATGCGCAGTCTGTTCTGCCTCGACGGCCGTCCCCTCGAGCACATGTCTGCTTGGTCCGAAGTCAAGCAGCGATGCATTGATGAGGTGACTCGCTCCCTCGTGTTCCGCGCCTGCAGCTAATCAAGTACAGCTGCTACCTCCTCGGAACTCACTCATCTCCTTTGTGCAAGCAATGCAGCGCGCTCAGGAGCGACACTCCTACGTCGACTTTGAAAGCAACCTGATATCCTTCTTGAAGCATCTACACAATGACCTCGTCAAACCCGATCTCGTTCAAGTGGAAGAGGGACGCATTACCGTCCATGGTAACGAGCTTCCCGAGACTGATTCTCGAGACATTATCCGCCGTATGGGCCTGTAGCAAGCTGTGGTGCAATGTTCCTCTTTCTTCTTCTTCCCAGGCTGGCACGGCACACCAATGTGCCTGGCTGTGCCTTTTTATTCTTTTGCTTTCACTCTATTCTCCAACGTCCCCGTCCGTCCTTACGTTTTCCTTGTCGGATTCTTATGATTCGTTTCAATCTCAATACTATGTCTTAGCTGAAGGATCCCATGTCTACGACAGGGTATTTACTACTTGACAGAAGACAAACTTTCTGTTCTTCACATTTTCGTTTTCCAGCTGAAAGAATCCTTCTATAAATCGTTACGATGCTACCGCCTCATTTGCACGTCGTAAGTCCCAAGTCGAACTCAATTGCGTGGACCGTGACCATTGCGGATACGCACACAACGCAGATTCTCCTTGGATTCCCGCTCCTATTCTTTCGTTCTTCGATGCAGCCTCTGCTACATTGTTCGCAGCCGAGCAAGCGGTTCGTGATGGCGGGTTAACGGTGGGCCCTGAAGCTCTCCACTCGCCTCAAGCCTACAACAAGTTCGTTTTTCTTAAGGAACTAGCTGAACACCCAGTTTGTTGGTGCTGTTGTGCTGCCATTGTTGTACATCTCTCCCTGTTTGTATTACGAGACCATGTAAATTCGCTTTCTTGCTTCAAAGGTTTACACAGTAAATAGTCAGTCGGACAGTCTGAAATATTCAATCACATGTCTGACGAACAATCTGCATGAAATCCGACTCAAATGACAAATATTGATCTCGCATTCTCCGTCTATATTGAGTCGGATCATGGTACTTTGTATAAGTATATGCAGTCTCTTCTTCCCCATTGTATATCTAACGTATGCGTCTACCACAGAAGAAGAAGTTCTGCTGGTCGTAAACCAAGGTTGGAGGTAGAGCCAGCTTTTTTCTTCATTCTGGGTAAGGAAATTTCGCAAGTGCTGCCCAGAAATGGCATCAGTGATGAATCAAGCATGCGTCCCAGAGTGGTTCGACTAAACTAAGTTTGTACTTGGTCAATCATGGTGCGACTACATTTCCATAAACCATTATAGGCGGTTCATCGCTGGACCTATTGACACTAACAAAATTTTGATAGCCCCTTGCCTTACGCCGCATACTAGACAGCCAAACATTGGAACATTGCTGTATATAAGACTTGGCGGTTCTAATATCTGATGACGAGATGTGCCCACAAAGGCACGATATCATATTGCCCTCTCGTTATCAATGCAACAATGCAAACACGTGTACTAGAGCGCACTGATAACAGCACTGATCGCAAATCCCTCCCAGAGCCACACACACACACACACACACACACACACACACACACACACACAGTGAAGAAAGTGACAGTTGCGAGTGTATCGACACATCCCACATCATCATGCTATCACATTAAATCCTTACATAGTCCCGACGGACGGTATTGATTTACTGGAAGATGTATTGCTCATAAGGAGACAATATTAGACTGGTCGTAACACGCATTCCTATGTCAGGGGGATCTCGAGAAAAGAAGATTGATATCATTCTCTTGATTGTCATTTAAACAATTAAGTAGTTAGTTTTAGAGCATGTTAATGCTAAATGACTTTAAAGCTTCTAAAGTGGTCAAAGACGCGTTGATCTTAGCGCAATGTCCTAAAAACATCGGGGGCGATACGTCTGATGGCAGTCGGTAAAAACACTTCCGTCGGACATGTGAGGACTAGTCATGTGATCGGGAGAATTTTGATGATATATGTCATCTAATTGAGAAGTTTTAGCACGTCAAATACACGCTTCCTATGCAGGTACCTAGTCCTCTCAAACGCCGTAGTCCCGTCCTATGCCAGCCATGCCGCCGTCATATCTCATTCACGTGGTATCACTCTAAGCAGGCTGTTCAAATGCCCTTCTCACTACTCTCGAGAATTCTGCAAGTGACATTAGCGTAGTCGACCAAGGCCCACGAGTAAACCACTTACGGTCGAACTTGACATTTTCCCGGACAACGGTGCCCTTGGCCTCATTATCTTTGTTGATCGGTACCTTGATCTTATCGCCATCGACGTTCCATCCGCACACCGTCCCGACGAAATGCTCAAACTCCTTGCCCTGGAGATCCAACCAGCTTTCTAAAATGCTCCTGTCGACTTCCCGTATTGATTGGCTCACTGTCGCCGCAATGCGTACACGCATCAGCTCCTCAAAGCCCGACACATCAGCCACTAAGTCGGCATATAGATCGTCTGAGTCAAGCGTCGACCAGAATGAAGAATAGTCGGCGCCCTCGAGCAGGTTCTTGAGGACATTGAGCTTTTGCACGGCCTCGGATAGAGGCGCATCGCCAGCAGCGGGTGTATGAGAAGAGGTAGAGAGGGGCGCGAGAGTGTGGCTGGGTAGGAGGGCGAGGCAGAGCGAGAAATCGGGGGTGGGAAAGACGGTGAGGGCTTTGACGAGGATGTTGGTGATAGTCTCGTCGCGCGTAAGGTGCGGATTGAATTGATATCTATACCGTTCTTATCAGCAAGAAAGCAAAGTCATGTCAAATGATCAATATGTGGGGTTGGTGCTTTCAGATAGAGCTAATAATTGAACTTCAGCGGGCGGAGGGATTCAGTCTCCGACCCCTCGGGTAATAGGAAACGTTGTGGTTGTTTATTCATCATACGAGCATCTCTCAAGATAAATCGAAAGGGAACTTGACGTACAGCTTCAATAGGGCGAGGTTGGCGTAGCAGTCGTACGTTTGGCTCTCGCACTGCTGCATGACATAGTCCTGGAACACGGCCGTCGTCTCAGGGTTATACCGGTCGAGTCCGTTGAGGATCTGGTCGATATGCTCTGGCCTGTCCGGCGCAAAGTCGAAGGGGGCGCCCATGGTGAAGTTGCCTGGTTTGGATGTGCGACGCTCTTTGGTGTTGAAGCCTTCGCGAATTTCGAGTGCGGGCACATAAAATTATGTAAGCGGGGCACGGCTGCGCCACATCGCCAGCCACGAGTTAAGAGCCTCCGCTTGTTTTCATTTACGACCACATGTTACAAAAACAAGACCAGGCGCCTACATGAGCTAAGCCAGCTGCAAAAGTTGAATACGATCTGCAGATTCATTCAGCCTCAGGTAGACCATCCAATCACATGTTACAATATGGAGGTTGTCCTTGTCCCACATGACGCTCAAGGTTACCTAGGTAATCTACCATATGTAAAGAAAAGCGAGCGCTTGCATCATACACAGCGAACTATGTCAAGTCTCATCTATAGGGTGTTGGGATCACGGGAGATATCGTCTCGAGGGATGAGTTGAAAACAGCATATACCTGATCATAACTGTTCGTTGAAAAAAAGCCTTACGAATGAATAGACCTGTTGAAGTAATGGTCTTTCCGAACGACGGATTTGGTATCCTACATCAACCAGACCACAGCCACCACCCACCCCTGTTCCTGGCCTCCGCATCTGAATGAACCTCTTGACCGTGTGTAGTTACAGGGTTTTGACCTCCTCTGAGCTCCCGGAGGTCTATCATGTTAGAACGCAATACTTGGCGGGATAACGGAGAATATAAATGATCTACTTACAAGCGACCACCTCTTCTCTATTCGGCCAGTCCTTCGTCAGCGCATTTTCAGTAGTTGCTGTACTCCTCTCGATCTGCATTCTCTCTTTCTCTAATGTTTCCCCACAACGGAGCTCGACTTCGACTTTCCCATCCACCTGAATGTCTTGCAGCGTCTCAAGGATTTGACTCGTCTCGTTAGTAATAAAAGCCGAAGGATCTCTTCTCGACAAAATTACTCGAAGCGCCGCAAGGGCGTCTCGTTCACAACCCTCATCTTTCTCGCCTATTTGAAGTCCTGACAGACTACCCGTCTTGTCTTGATTCTCGATCTGCTTTCCTAGCTCTCGAATCGCACCTTTACCCAGCTTCCGTCCTTGTATATAGGCTACACAGATAGCCAGACATTTCCTGATCGCATCCCATTCCTCTTTCTCGAAACCTCTTCTCACCAGACTATGCAACTCGCCCGTTGAAGTGTCGATATTCGTGTTTACAGTGGGTGCCGCCACCACAATTTCAATCTTCTCGGCGCGTCTCAGTACATTTTGAATACACCGTTTCGGTCCCGTGAGGTTACCCGCCCAGTCATGGTGTAGCCAGAAATGCGCTGTTGGCCCGCCAGAGAGAAGCGTAATATTAAATGTCGCATGCTTCAACACAATTATTTGACAAGCTCTTTGAAGTGATTTGCAAGTGAGAAAGATGGGCGGAGTCGGAGTGGATGCAAGATGTAGCGTACAGCCGTCTGGCAGAGGGCTATACGGAAAGTTTAAAGAGATTTTCTGTGGCAATTCAAGGGCAAAAAAGAGAATCCTGTTCAAAACTGTGTCAGGAAGATTGAATAACAGCGACCTCTGTATTGGTAGGTGCTGCTGCGGTGCATGCGTTGCGGTCTGGAGAGCCAAGCGTTTAGAAAAAAGTCGACTTAGACGAGAGCGCTTTGATACCTTTTTCGCTTCTGGAATAGGTTCGGGAGCCGCTGTCGTAATGGCTGCTGAAGCATCTGTACGAAGATTGAAGTTTCGACGACGGGGCGCGAGAATATGTCCTGTCGACGCCATGTTCTTAGATTGACCTGACTGGGGTTGACGGATTGATTTGATACTGAGTGAGATTAAAAAGGGCTTTCAGAGGATTTTAATATCCTCAAAAGTAAAAATGCCTAAGTGAAGAGCCAACTAATATATTTTATGACTGCTGCCTAACGAGCGGGTGGCTGAGAAATGCACTGCCAGCAAACGCCTTGTGACAAACAGTCGTGGTCAAGGATTGAAAACATAGCAAGCATAGAATAAAATAGATTTTCGTCCTTTGAACTCCAGACTTTAGATAAAGATTTACTCATACCCAAGCTTGCGACTAGGCTATTGTTCTCTGTGAGCTCTGCGGACACCTGCACAGCATCTCGGTGTGGCGCAGCACCTCGCTTACACGAAGGTTCCTACATGATTTCCACCATCTGATAATACTCACTCTGTGTTTAAGTCACCACTTTGGTACGTGCACTATGTTTCTGGAGTAAAATTCGCCTTGTGTAAAGGTGAGGAAGATGAGCACTGGTCAGGGTTTGGGAGTGCATGACTCTATATGATAAAATTTGAGCCAGTATGATGAAGTGTACATGAGATGCTATTGTGTGGAATCCGACTAGAAGTAAATGAATAGTTATTACCAAGAGTTATACCGCAGCGAAATCCGTTGCCCTGGTATTCAAGGGTCAACGACAATGCCATCCACACCCACGACAAATTATACGTCAAACGCAGCTGAAGGAACACACGAACACTGTCACCAGAGAAATATTTTCTCGCTCTCTAAAAAATCTCCTGACTTGTTTCTTCTCGTTTGCGCGTTGTGCGCACCACTTATAACTATATAGGAAGTAACTTTGTCTTTTCGTTCTCAAGGATTTTGATCGTTTATATCATAAGGATGTTCGAATAGATTTGATAAGCATACTATATAATTCAAGCTGGAGCTCACGTTTGTAGCCTATCACATTAATTATCCGACCGAGGAAAAGAGATGACTAGGAGGCATTTTGAGAAGCAGCAAGACCTTGCCAGTCTGAGGGCTACTTGAAGGGTTCGATGGACCGGATCATCTTCCTCTGTTATCTTTGGAATGCTGATATCATTCTCTTCGAGCTCTAAAGACGAAGTGTCTTATTTCCAAGGGCCTCTTTAGTTCTTTGAGGGCCAAATTTTTGCTATAGGCATGGGCGGTGTTTTCTCAATATTGGCTATAGCTATCTTGACCTAAAGTGATTTGAACATTAGCTTGTCTAACATTGAGTACCGCCACAATAGTGAGATATGAGCAAGAGTGGGTATGGAAAGATTCACGTGTTGGTTCACACTACCCCAGGTATTGGTAGTATCGCGCTTGCCAAGGTCTCACAATTGTCAATGTGGATTCAAAGCACGACGGTGAGTTTGCTTCATTCAATCTATTTGACATCGCCCATAGGCGGCGAATAGCTAAACTGTGACACAATTTGTAAATAGTATCCTTCTGCTATCGATAAACCGAGTCATTTGATACATAAGTTATTATTAAGCTACCCAAATAAATCGATATGCTCGAATGTCTCTTCGCTTCATAAACACTTACAAGAACGATACACGACTTTCCTGGGTTCAAGGGAAGGGAAGTGAAGTTTAGAGTGCGAGTGGGAAGTAGCGATAGAGGGGCGGGCTAGCCCCTATAAGGGCAAGTCCTTCGCTTAACTAGGCCGGCCACGCTCCCCTCCAAATTCAGTTTCGCGACCGGAGCTCGAACATTTTCCTCAACCTCCCTCTCCCTTCAAAGAAACCGGATCAGTTGAGACAGACTACCTCCCGCACTAGCCATGCGTGAGTATCGTCCTTCTGGTCGGCTACTACAGCCTGGCTAAATATGCGCAGCTCCCAAAATCGATCCTTCCGAGGTCAAGGTCATCCACCTACGAGCCACTGGTGGTGAAGTCGGTGCCTCCTCCGCGCTCGCTCCTAAGATCGGTCCGCTCGGTCTTTCGCCGAAGAGTACGTTTGCCAAGTTGCTGAAGAAGTGCAGTGAATTGGACTCATGGCTGATTTTGCGCAGAGGTCGGTGAAGATATCGCCAAGGCGACTGGCGACTGGAAGGGTCTCCGCGTCACGGTCAAGTTGACCATCCAGAACCGTCAGGCTCAGGTTTCCGTCGTGCCATCCGCTTCGTCCCTCGTTATCAAGGCCCTCAAGGAGCCCCCGCGGGACAGGAAGAAGGAGAAGAACATCAAGCACACCAAGAGCATTCCCCTTGATGAGATCATTAACATTGCTCGCACCATGCGCTTCAAGTCCATGGCCAAGGACCTGAAGGGTACTGTCAAGGAGATTCTCGGTACCGCCTTCAGCACTGGCTGCCAGGTTGACGGCCGTAGCCCCAAGGATATTTCCGATGACATTGAGTCTGGTGAAATTGAGAGTACGTGCGACGGTTTTGTGCGATGTGGAACGCCAACGCTAACATAGTTTGCAGTCCCCGAAGAGTAAATGGGCACAAGCGAAGTACTGCGAAATGAAGGGATGATTACGGAATAGAGGGCTATACATAGCTTCAATGAGGATGACTTGCACTTTATGAGGATAAAATCCCAAAGGGTGTTGCACAGCTTGGGCGTTAACGGTGTCTCCAAAAGTGAATCTTGGATGGGCTTTCTCAAGCAATAAGATACCTCGTCCCGCAGACGATTGCAATGCACGATCGTGATACTCTTCATGTCTCACTCTGTCCAAGTCCCCAACTGTGCAATGTTGAGCTTTTAAATATGTGATATTCGATTGGTGAACTTGAAGTTAGAGCAGGCGACGAAAGAAACCAGTCACCGTAACAGCTTGAACGGGAACTTGGGTAGTTTCGCAATCGCAAAGTCAGGGTCTTTTCGTCGCCCAATGTGGCATTAGCGAACCGCGAGAGTGTTCCCGTCACGTGTGCGCTTTGGCCCCAGAGGCGCGCGTTCGCCGTGCAACACCTCCGAGCGCTCCGCCGGGAGCCCGTACAAGCAGCGTTATCACGCACCCGCCATGCTGGCCAACATTCTTTTTGTGCTGACAGTATGCGTCGAAGGCGCTCAGATGAGCTCCCGCGGTTCGTGAGGGACGCGCAACCGCGGCCATTTCGATGGCGACGCCGTTTTTGGCTCTACATTGTTGCCTTTCTTTTTGTCTGTTGGATACTGTACCCAGGCCATACACGCCTTGACAATAGCAATACTCCGAGGATAGGCTGGTCGAGATATGCATACAGTCTGTATGCAACAGACAGCGCGACCCTATGCCACGCGTTGCTTTTATTCAACTCCCTCAGCCAGCATGGTAGCCGGGCAGATCGTGTACTTTTTTACCCGCGACACTGGGATTTGACGATATCTGACTCGAGAGACCGCGATAGCCAGCTGCTTGTCATGGCCCGTGACAAGTTCAAGGTCAAGCTGCATCCAATTACGTTGCTGACCGTCGAGGGTCGGACGACAGGTACTTGCACCGCGTCGTTTCCAAACCAAGCACTGACAGTTTGTGCCTTCTAGCTGAATGGACGGGCACTTGGGATAAGTCAGTCACGAAGTTCATGGCCTTTTCCCTCGCATACTATGACCGCGTCATTGCGCTCGACTCGGACATCACGTTGCTCTCCTCACTCGACGAGCTGTTTCTACTACCTCAAACACCGATTGCCATGCCGCGGGCGTACTGGTACGAAACTGTGCCGCGCCCACTCACCTCGCTCCTCATGGTCATCAAGCCGGACTTGGAGGAGTTCCAGAGGTTCAAGGACATTATCAACGGAGGCGGCAATACTATGCTCGTGGGCGCGCACAAGTTCGACATGGAATTGGTCAATGACCGTTTTGAGGAGAGCGCGATGGTATTGCCCCACCGGCCGTACGCCCTGCTGACGGGAGAGTTTCGGCGGCACAACCATTCTGCGTACCTCGGGAACACATTCGAGGAGTGGGATCCCGAAAGAGCGCTCAAAGAGGCGAAGCTCGTACATTTCAGCGACTGGCCGCTGCCGAAGCCGTGGATTATGTGGCCGGCCGAAGGTCTTGCAGAGATTCAGCCTGATTGTGGCGGCAGCCATGAGGGGACCTGTGCCGAGAGAACTCTCTGGAAGCATCTATACGATGACTTCAGGCAGAGGCGCAAAGGCATTTGCCGTCTGCTCAGCGTACCTGCGCCAGACTGGAATAGAATCAAAGGCACCAAGGGCAAAACGCAATCTGCGAACGTTACAGATGGCACATCACAGGAGGCGCCGCAGGTTGAAGGCCAGGGTGACGCTCGTAGCGACTCCGGCGCTGAGCAGACCGTTGGACATGACGTGTAAAACAGGTGAGAAAGTTCACCGTTTTCGCGCGATACATAGGCAGAATTAAGGACCAATTTCAGCTACACTGCATGTTTCTTCCCAAAAAGGAACCTTAGCTAAACGCTTTTACACGGCCAACATCTCACGGACATGGAGACAAATGTCCTGTGTACATTTCCGATGGCGGCTCTTTGCCCTGGCCCCCTACTTGTACATAGCCGATCTAATCGGGGAATATCCAACGGCACATGCTCAGCTAACTTGGAGACCTGAAACGCATCGCCCTGCGAACCCTAGAGCCTGACATGGTAACCCCGCAAGTCTTCCCTTCTTCGTTTGTTCCTTTGATCCTTCGGCAGAGTGAAATGATGGTCGGAGTTGGAAGAAGAGAGAGTCCGCGTCGAGGACGCCTGATATTTTCGATGACCTGTGTCGCTTTTCCGCCAAGAAACGTACGAGCAGACGCTTCTTAGTGACGCCCAAAGATAGCCAGGGAGGCGTAGTTGCGGGTCAAGAAGAGCAGCACATGGGTGAGGCGCGGGGCGTCGCGGTTGGCTGGCTAGCCCTGCGCCACCGCTCCGATCATGTCCATCAATCTCGTCTTACCAGCTTGTTGCATGCACGCAAATGATGAATGTACATGCGGCGATGCGGCGCGTAGAAACAATCAATGCGGCGATTTCGGGTGGTTCAGAGCAGTCTACGAGCCGCGTACGCAAGTGAGAATCCAGGTCTGCGGCTTCTCTGGTGCATTCCATGTACGATCACGAAGCACGGTCAGGCGCGGTCAATCTCCTCGCTGTCCTCGCTGTCCTCGCTGCGCGACATATCATCTGGCACCGTGCATGTCCATCTGCAACAGTCCGAAAGTTGACTGGGCCTGTCAAGGCGCGCCGTGCGAGGTTGCACGAAACATGGGCGTAGGGTGACAGCCGTTTGTTTTAGTGCCAGGCGGGCTGATCTGCGGCGCTGCGGGACGACGCCAGATGGAGGAGGTCAAGGCATGCACGATAGCAGCGTAGCGCCCATGGCTGCTGTAGGAAGCACGCGCTGGCGGTCGGGTGGTCGCCGTGGTGGTGGTCGCATTCTTGCGATACGAGGCTCTGGAGCGGGGTGTTGCATTCTTCCACGCCACAGTCTGGAGTCTGCAGGCGGAGAAGAGCTGAATGGCACAGACCGTTGCAATGAAGGAGGCACGCTGTTCCTGGCTTGCGGGCACCTCCAAGGCTGAGCTCGGGGGTCCGCCAGCCAATGTGAACGCACTGCCTAGGGACCCCGGCGCCTGGCTCGAGCAGCACCACCGCATCCTGCCCGCAGCGTGCCGTTCACTACCCAGTTGGGCTGTGTCTACTGGCCACCTTTAAATACGTCCTCCTTTCTCGAACTTTGGTTCTTCTCTCCACCCCGCCAGCTAGCTTTTAATCCGTCACCCACGCTCTTTTAGCTCGTTTCTGTGTTTCCTTGCTTAATACAACAAACATTCTACTGACCGACCATGCGCGACTTCATCCTGGCCTCGCTGGCCACGGCCCTCTTCGCTCGTAGCGCCGAGGCTGTTGCTGCGAATCCACTTCCCAAGCCCACCGAGATCACTTGGGGATCCGAAGGTGCCTTCTCCGTTGGCTCCCTGTCTCTCAATGGCGTCGACTCGCAGATCGTCAAGGATGGCTTTGACCGCGCCTTCAAGGCCATCACTGACCTGAAATGGATTCCTCAGGCGACAGAAGCACCCGTCCGCGAATTTGAGCCTTTCCCTACCGCTTCCGCTGCTTCCAAGAGGAAAAACAGGAAGAGGCAGTACAACACCGGTACCAACTCTACCGGATCACTTTCCTCTGTCAACGTTCAGGTCAAGAATACCGGCGCTACCCTCCAGCACGGTGTGGATGAATCCTACACCCTGGAAGTTTCCCAGGGATCCGACTCCATCGACATCACGGCAGAGACCGTTTATGGCGCGCTTCATGCTTTTACGACCCTCCAGCAGATCGTCATCAACGATGGTAGTGGCCAGCTAGTTGTTGAGGCACCTGTTTCCATCAAGGATGCCCCTCTCTACCCCGTCCGCGGTATCATGATTGACTCTGGCCGCAACTACCTTTCCAAGAAGAAAATTCTAGAGCAAATTGACGGCATGGCTCTCTCGAAGCTTAACGTGCTTCATTGGCACATGGTCGATGCTCAGTCCTGGGCCGTAGAGCTCGACACCTACCCTGACATGATTGAAGATGCCTACTCGGCCAACGAAATTTACACCAAAGACTGCATTAAGAGCATCATCGAATACGCTGCTGCCCGCGGTGTCCGTGTGCTCCCCGAAATTGACATGCCAGGTCACGCCAACTCTGGCTGGAAGCAAGTCGACGAGGACATGCTGGCTTGCATCAACTCCTGGTGTAAGTCTTCACTGCCATCCCATTAGTAGCTATGTACTAACGAAACAGGGTCAAATGATGTATGGGCAACACACACTGCCGTCGAACCCAACCCTGGTCAACTCGACATCCTCAACAACAAGACCTACGAGGTTACTGGAAAAGTCTACAAAGAGCTTGCCGAACTCTTTCCGGACAACTGGTTCCACATCGGCGGTGACGAGCTTCACATGAACTGTTACAACTTCAGCAGCCTCGCCCGTGACTTCTTCGCACAAAACAAGACCATGGGTGACCTCTACCAGGTCTGGGTTGACAAGGCTCTTCCCAACTTCAAGAAGCAGGCCAACAAGACCTTCGTCATGTGGGAGGACGTTCTCATGTCTGCTGATGCCGCTGCCACCGGCGAACTCCCCAAGGACGTAATTCTCCAAGCCTGGAACAACGGCCTCACCAACATCAACAACATCACCGAGAAGGGCTACCAGGTCATCGTCTCCTCGTCCGATTTCATGTACCTTGACTGTGGCTACGGTGGTTGGGTTGGCAATGACCAGCGATATGACGTTCAAGTGAACCCCAACGCGACCGACGGCTCGCCCAACTTCAACTGGGGTGCCGGTGGTGGCTCCTGGTGCGCTCCCTACAAGACATGGCAGCGCATCTATGACTACGACTTCACGCAGGGTCTATCTGATGAGCAGAAGAAACTCGTCCTCGGCTCCATTGCGCCGCTTTGGTCTGAGCAAGTTGACGACGTGGTTCTTAGCCCAAAAATGTGGCCTCGTGCTGCCGCGCTCGCTGAACTTGTGTGGTCCGGTAACCGCGACAAGGACGGGAACAAGCGCACTACCGAGCTGACCCAGCGCATTCTTAACTTCCGCGAGTACCTTGTTGCTAGCGGTGTGCAGGCTGCGCCCCTGATGCCCAAGTTCTGTCTTCAGCACCCGCATGAGTGTGATCTTAACCTTAACCAGACGGCGCTTTGGGCCCCGGCTGCTTAATTATCATATGCATAGCATATTGAAAGGCGTTTGGGAACGTTTGCATGGAATATTTAGGGTTTGGATTCGACTTCGTGGCTAATGGAGCTTATACACAAATACTCGCGATGAAAAAGAGTAGAGCTGGAGTTGGTTTTCGATACATTTCTTGTGCATATATTTATACCCATTCATAGACATTATTACTATATCAAGGATCCTACCCAGCAGTCTTCCAATTTCAGCTTTTTACTCGTCTCGTTGTCTGCGGCATCACTCGGCCATCGTTAGCTAGCTCGAGCCTTTGTTGTTCTTCCCTTTCTTCAAGCAATATTTTCACCAATGTATCGCTGCTTTCACAGATGCAAATATGCACTATCCTGTGGCATTCATTCTCATTGAAGCACATTAGTTCTCCTCTACCTCATCCATGCCATACCGCCTACATCACTTGTCCCTTCAAGAATCACGAATCCGCCCATGGACAAGATACGTATACTGACATTCAAATGCGGACATCTTCAATATTAGCGGCGCAGCTTGATCTTTGACTGACATTTGAAATCGAAAGCCACTCAGCCTCTTGTTCACAGGAATACATTTCGTACCAACATCGCTATATCTCACATACTCTATCGAATATCTCATGAAATTCGAGCATACCTGGCCCTGCGATCATAGATGGTACGTCAGTCACTCAGATAAATGTCATATCCGCGATGGAACGGGCGAGTACCTTTACTTGAAGCACTCTAGTGATGGGACAGCCCAATACAAGAAGTGCAAAAAGAAGGAGAAAAGAAAGAGGATGCAAGAAGCGGCGAGGGCGCTGCAGCTAGATGGAGAGGAGAGGTGGGAACAAGTAAAACAGAGATTTGGGACTTAGCTGGCTAGTATATATGACAACTCTCTACTAATCAAGTTATCGGACTCGTCCACTGATATTAGCCCCAACTCAACGGGATTATGGCTCGGAGGAATCCGTACACTGCTGTATCCATATACACAGTACATTTACGCTAATCTACATGACTTGAACTAAAAAAAAACGTTCATTGTTGATGGTTAATGCTATCACGCATCGCTCTGAATCGATCGTCTCCCTTCGTCCCCTTCGTTCCGTAGCCACATCTCCAAGTCCATACTCGCCTCCTCGCACTGTTCCATCCACTCCATCCATTCGTTACCACAAGCCATTCTCTTCAACGTCAATACTTTCAGCGCTATTGGCTTCTCTATTTGCCCGGCGTACTCCTTTCCACATTCTCAGAGCACCTCTTCTCTTCCGCGGAACTTTCGCACTCAGTACATTTGATCTTTAGTCAACATGTAGGTATTCGTTGGTGGTACGCGAGCTTGGGAAGGTACAAGTAACGGTATGCGAGTATTTGGGGTGCCCGCAGGGTAGAACGTATCTGTGCTATTTGCACATTGTTGTTCGGCTTTTGGCTTTTGGCATGCGCTTATTAGTTTAAGGTGTAGAGAAGAACGCTAGTCGATACGGCCAAAGGCTCGCTCTTCTACATATTTAGAACGTCATAGATTCAACTAATACTTTGTCATTCATCACCTACACATCCAAGTATGATTCACCAGATACTGCTATAATATCAAAAGCGAAGCATAAATTAGAACGGAGCAAGGTCAAGAATATGTTGAATTCTCTCGCTATTTGTTACATATTTTCTTGACGAGTCCTACGCACAGATGCGCCTGTAATATCTAGCCTACAGCGCTTCGAAAACACGCCGCACCTAGGTAATGTAGCGGAAGGCAGGGTGTCGATACCCAAGATCCTTGATTTGAGCCTCACTAAGGCCGTGGAGACGATGGTCACGCTTGCCCAAGTCACGCTGCCTGTTCTCCCATTTGCAATACGCGATACCCGCTAGCGATAGGAACAAGACACCGATTTGTCCGGCAAGGTTGATGGTGTGACCAGTAGGGTATTTTGGCGATTCCTTGGATACATAGGTCCTGGAGGGGTTGTTAGTCGCAACGCTTAACGAACATAGGAGTGCATCTTACCATGTAGCGAGAACACCTCCAGCAGTACCAAGTGTTACAACATAGGCACCGGATACGGCACGTATTGCAGGACCCGCCGAGTTGTTCATAGCCCAAGATAGGAATCCGGGGCCACCAGGGAAGGCACCAAGTGTGATGAAGAACACGCCCATGTATCGAACATTGGGATTGGTCGCCCAACGCAAGATTGCAAAGCCAGTTATACCGAGAAGCGTGAACCCTGCGAGATAAATACCGCGGCGATTGGTCTTGTCGGATACGAATGCAACACCGATGGCGACGATGCACGCACAGACATAAGGAGGTACAGAGTATAACTGGGCTTTTGTTGCGGTCCAGCCAAGATCGTTCAGAATCGTAGGCTAGAAGAGCTGTCAGCTGTATTAAAAAGTCACCTGGTAGGCCGAGACTTACTAAAAAGAGCGAAATGCCTTGAACAGTGATATTTATCAAGAAGAAACCAAGAGCACAAATATAATTGTTAATGTTGAGGAAGGATCTAGTGACGTGGTGGAACTGAACCCTCTCATTCTCATCGGCACCGTTCCTCATAACAAGTCTTTCTACTGCAATACGGCGCTCACGTTCGTTCAGGAACCAGCATTCGGCGGGGCTCTTTGGCATGAAGTAGGGCGCACCGAGACCGGCGATTATGGTGATAAGGCCTTCGAAGAAGAAGATGTTGCGCCAGGTATGGATGACCATTGAGGATGTGCCCCATGGGGGAATGCGGGCAAGGCTGAGACTGATTAATATCAGGGAAAAGAGGTGAATTGAGTGATACCTACACAGTAGCGAGTAGGCCGCCAAAGGCACCAGCAAGGGAAGCTGCCGAAACGTAAATGCCAACACGTAACAGCAACTCTTCGCGCTTGTAGAAGCAGGTAATGAAGAAAGCAATACCACTTTTGTTGTGTGAATCAGTTACTAGTCGCTGAATAAGCTGTGGAGAGACTCACGGCATTACACCGCCCTCAAAGATTCCGAGGAACGCGCGGGCAGTCAGCAGTGTTTCAAAGCTGTGTACGAACGCCGAGCACATGGAAACGAGACCGAAACCGCACACTAGGAGCGGAAGATAGTATTTCGGTCCAATAATCTTCAGCAGAATATTACTAGGCACCTCTACGAAGATGTAGATGATGTAGAATATAGATGTGACCCAATTGAATCGGACACCGACCAAGTTGAGGTCTTTCGCCATTCCTTGGATACGCGCGTTTCCGACGTTCGCTCTACCTTCTGTTAGCAAATGACGTCTATCTCTTGCGACAGAAAATGACGGGAAGAACGGCACGTTAGATTGACTGTGCTCGTAGAAGGACCTATAACCATCGCTTTTCGTGTCTTGTAAAACTACAACGTCGGGTTGAATCTTTTCATTTCGCTTTGGCAGCAATACTTACCGGTCTAGGAAGCACAGCAGGTACAAAAAGGTAGTCAACGGTACGATGACCTTATCCAGCTTCCAGCGGACAGCTTTTTCCTCTTCTTCGGTCCAGGTAAATCCCTCAACGGAATCACTTGCATTGCTATCTGCGACTTGTTCATTGTCTGCCTATATGTAAGCGTACGTACTTTGTCCACAAAACAATACTTACAGAGTGTCTTCTCCGGTTTTTCGCTGTCTGGTAGTACCTTTGCGTCGCTTCTATAAAAATCGAGAACAGGCTCCACCGTCGTCATCTTGGATGTACAACAAGGACCGCTATGTAAGTCCAGCGAGAAAATTTTCCTCAGATGTGTCTGTGCGCGCGAAGGTCGCGGGCTCAGTAGATGTGGGGAGAAGATCCGGGGAGGTTTCTCCACATATACGCTGATGGCGTACCGTACCTTCAGTTCGGATGGCTGTGCGGGAGCTCCAGTCAACAAAGTCGGCAGTTGTACAGAGGTCAGCCACAGCTATTGCAGACAATCTCGTCTCGGACCCGTAGCTGCTTTTAACCTTCCTCCTTCCGCCCTGACATGGCCCATGTAGTCCACTTGATTTACAATGGGGCGTATCGATGCATATCACTTTTTACCGAAACCACACACCGAACGAAGGCCATGTGCACCGGCGTATTCAAGATGCCTGCTTGATGCGGGGTCTAGACTTGGCTGACCAGGGTGGAGCGGAGGCTTATAAGTTTGCGTAAACGCCAGCTGCTTGGCGGAGCGGAACGAGGCAGTCTCCGCGAATAGCCCCCCTGCCAATGCCACGGCAGATGGTTCTGGTGTCTATGACCCAGAAAAACGACTCGAACCCTGGCTGGAAAAATTGACGCAAGCTCAACTCTTTCATTGTTGGAAAAAGCAAGTGAGATCAGATGTTGAATGTCGAATCGGTTGTAAGGCGGGCGTTATCTGACCTTTAACCAGAGGATCTGAGCAATCAGTCCAGAGGCCCAAGCTGCGGATAATATCGCTTGCCGCTTATGTGCATGCTGTTGTCTAACCGGCTCGTGATGGCAGTGTGCGAGGTAAAGCTGTCATAAGCTGTCAGACAACGAACCACCACCATTTTCTCGTGGGTGTCGATGAGATTGTAGTTCGTGTTATGAACATGGAGCACCGCAATCGCTTGAGACCCGGATGGTCTAGATTCATTGTCTCGCCATCGGTCGTTTCGAGTGTAGACACAAGCATGAGGCCTTTTTCGTGGAGCCAGCCAGCTGCTCTGTTGTACACGTCAAAAGCATTGGTGAGATTGCCAACAGACTGACGAACAGTAGATGTAGATATGAGTGCAGGGTCCAGAGGTCCAGATAACATTGTGGGGCAGCAGCCACCCCTCCCGCATCGCCCTGGAGGCAAGCGCGGCTTGAAATTGCGGGTGGTCAGCGTTCCGTCCTGTCCGCAACCATCCGAATACTTCGCGATCTCAGGTCCTTTCTGCTAGGTCTCGTACACGGTACGCCTTGAAAATCTTGAAAGCAACACACTTCCGCCCACGGTCCTTCGGTAGCAGGCAATGTGCCTACACAGGATTCCTGACTATAACGGCCAAATTTCTGACCCAGCAAACAGCCCGAGAGCAGCCTACATAGGAGGCATCGACATCAATCCAGGAGCAGCTATATTCTGTGAGGGCGAGGACGTAGGCCTCATTCAAGTACTAGGGACGTCGGTATAGCAAGCTTCGCTGCTTCGCTGCTTCGCTCGAGATGCTGCTCACCTGGGCAGGTGATAACCTCACAGCGCATGGATTCGCACTTGCACTTGGGAACTTCTTCAAGTCGTCAGCGCATATATTTTCAACATCCGCATCGAACTTTGCCAACGATCCAAATTGCGCGCAACCTTCGGTTACACTGGGCAGCGTGCTCATGTTTGCCATCGGGCGTCTCGACTCAAGTACTGTCCCATCGGACGTGGAAAAAGAGCTTGCCGATCACGTCTACACGGTCGCACTGATCTTCCAACGTATCCCACCAAATGTAGCATTGCAGCGCGTAAACTGTGACGTCGTAATTTTCCGGTTCAAGTTTTCACTTGGAGGTATTGGTACTGTTGACGAATATAAAAGGAGATCTATCTGAGGTGGTAAATTCGTCGACGTTTTCTTTCTGGAGTTGCTCTGCACGAATACTCATCTGACGACAAGCCGGCTGGGTTGGGCCTCTCTGGTGTGCCGCTCGGCATAATAGATCATAGGAACTTAATGGGCTGAGATTGACTGCATTGTTGAAATTCTGGAAGGCAAGCATGGTGGGTAAAACGTCTCGGTCGATAAAATTGTAGGTCGTGTTCGAGCGAGGAAATACGACTTCAAGCTTGAATGTTGTAAGGGGAAATGATGACGACGACGTCCATGTTAGTGTTATTGTCGCCCAGCCCGAATACGCAATCGTTAGCCAGCCGATTGCTAGCGCCGTTATTACAAATGTCGAAGAAGAAATCATAAACGTAGAGCTCGTGCTTTCGCTATCAAAACATTTCCTAACCATTTCAAGGCCCTTTGATAGTTTTGAAGGATACTGGATTGCGCTTCGTAAAATTAATCTATCCAAGAGATGGACTAAGGTCCGTTCAATCTAGAAGCCAAGTGAGTGATTTCATGCCGTTACTCCCGAAACTCAGTCGTCAAAGAGATCGGTTCCAACATTTAAACTATCATAGTGTGTATTTCTCAAGTGGTGATTACAAAAAGGTGTCTATTGCTCCCCCTGGTGTTAGTGACCATTATCGTTGACTAATCATCTACACCATGTTGTGATATAGTCCAAGTGAGAGGGTATCCCTTCTTGTACATGAACGTCGTGCATGCGTCCTATTGACATATAGCCGTAATATTGCTTATATTGCATTCAAGCTTTCTTGTGCCTCAACTCGTCGCGATCTTCATCTTGTCCAGGCCAAAGCATGGTCTTCGACTGGATCGCTCTAATTTGCATGCCCAAATTAAAGAGCCAAACTACCACCAACAAGACTGTCATGATGCTACCAACCCATCGAATGCCCTCACTGTCGAGTTGATTCCCAATATCAATCGTAGCGATCGTGAATCCAGTATTTGGGAACACAAAAGCCCAACAGATCAGGCTCCACGATAAGTCATTTATCCCATCAATACAGGCTACTGCCGATATTCCAAAAAAGAAGAAGGCAAAGAGCCATAGAGAGATGGAGAGGACTAGGGTCAGCGGCTGTAGAACGTCCATGGCTAATGGGTGCCGAGCAAAGTATGCGTGGCCCTGTGGAATATCATTTGCCATGCCCATCAAGGCTAAAGCCGTAAATGATGGTGGGCCAACTGCCATAAACATTCCAGGTCGTAATTTTGGAGCCGGCAATCCGTCAGCCATTAGTCGGCCCAAGTACAATGCCATCATAACCAACGAGATGAGGAATCCGAGCCCTTGGAAGGAAAGACCAGCAACAATGATCGTTAGCCTCTGCTCAGGAGCTTGGCTGGAGCTAATGCTGCTCGCAATACTTCCCGAAAGCATGGCCGGAAATATAGGAAGAATCCAGGATGGCGTCATGGAATGGATTGACATGTGCTTCCCAGCAGAGAAAAGGATGTGATAATGGCCGATAGCGATCATCAACGTGCAAGCCGTGTACACCCAGAAAAGCACTCGTAGGGTAGTAATGAGCCATGGTCCGCATGACGGCACACCGAATGCCTGGATATTTAGGAGCAGGACAGCGAATGACAACCACATACACGGAAAGAAAAGACTTTCGGTCGGGTGTGTAAGAGATGACTTCAATGCCCCGGGGTTCAGAACGAATCGCATGATTATCATCGTCAAGTTAAAAACGAGAAGAACGACGAAGAACATGAAGACTATTTTGCCGATGGTCGTGAGGCCCGTGAAATGGTGCGGTTGCGCGCTGAGCAGGTTCGATATTCCCCCCGTCGACATTGTTAGAGTAAACCATGCCCAAGTAAAATGAGAAAACCGCTCGCGAAGTGAGACATGCTTGGTGTAACTTTGCCCTCCCTCATCTCCCGCCTCTTTCTTTACTGTCATATCGACCGCGTCGCGACACGGAACGTAAACTTTGTCTATTCAAAAACGAAAAGCAAGAATATAGGAGGTTATAGGAGGTTTTAGAACCTTTGTCATGCAGTAGATATCGGGCGATATCGCCAGAGATTGTGGTTTGGGATGACATCTCATCACAGTACTAACCGCTTATAGCTAGCGCGTGCATCAGTTTCCGAAGCTTAGCATGTTTTCGATGCTGCCAATGAACATTGAGATAAAAGCGTACAAGACCCATTCTGAGGAAGTCATTGAAAGGTACTCGTTGCCTCGAAAAAGAATCTGCCCTATTCTTCTTTCATATTACTTCTGGATAGCACTACAACATTTCCGAGCCATTTTGAGCTCAACGGCTCGGTCTGCAAAAGCTAGGAAGCAAGATCGAGCTTTTAGCCGCTAGTGTATTTTCTCAAATCGCTCATCGCATCATGAAGGCGCCTGCGTATCTGCATAAGCTTAAGTGGACGTCCAGTCTAGTCGTCCATATCATCGTACAAAGCTAGACCCAATTGACACCAGACGGCCGCTACTAAGGCACCGAGTGTTGGGGATTATACTTGATGTGCGTATTAGGTCTAACAACAGCGGAGATGCTACGTAGTATGACGATACAAAATCTATATGACTGGAGATGTCCTAGCCTTTTCACGCGAGCACCTGCGTTTGTTGCGTTCCTTTTTTTGCGTTGGGCGGTAGAGCGAAAACCATGTTTTTCCTCTTTAGCACACGACTGGGAATCGAGCGATGCGTCTACACACTCAATCAATACTAGTATTTGGAGGAGCATAACGTCGAAAGAGCTACGAAGCAATTGGTATCTATGTTTTTGACACCTGAATTTTTGATTATCCTCGACAATTCGCCTTATCAAATGAGCATAGGCAAGGTATACGCACGAGACTATTGTGCCCGGGTCGCGAACTTGCTGACACACAGGAACGATGCGTGCACACGTTCCGATCCCGGCTGACTGCACGAGCTGGCTGCCAATGCATTGATGCGAGGGGTGTGATGCTAGAGAGCGTCTCTTCCTACAATCGAATTCAATTTCCCTTGGCACCTTTGTATTGATCACGTCGCGCAAGCATAGGGACTACGTTGTGATACTCTGCGATGAAGACATACCGCCATGCTTAACGCCTGGTCAAGCCGTCGCCTTGCGCAGTTACGGCCCTTGTACAGTCTGAAATAAGGTTATCATTCTTCAGGATTGAGAGGAGTGTTATCGCGCCGAACGGTGAGGACCGACGCGGTGGATGTGTCTAGACGACGTTAGTGACCGTTTATCATGCCAGCTTTGTACATTTTCAGCTTCATGCATCAGGGGTAGTCATTCTTCTAGTTTACTTTAACTATTTGCATGAACTCGTATGCAACGCTTCGCTTTGTTTGAGCATCATGGGTGCAGGGTTTGAATGTCATGTCGTACGATTTTCTTTTGCTTGTTTCGTATCTTGTTGGATTAGAGAAGGAGCAGCAGCGGCGGTTCAGTGCCCGTGTTCAGCACGACCCACTGCTTGCAATTTCCAGCTTTCAACGCCACTTCCTACCTTCGCGCATATGGTATGAGTCTCTATACACCGATACAAGAGATTTTCTTCATACGGGAAATTAAGATTCGAGCTTGAGCATCATTGACAATATATCTGATCGTTTTTACGCTTTTGTAGAGGATAGTCACTCTGTTGACACGCCCCTCACCATCACGAAGTGTTTAGAACCGCTCGACCCAGTACCCACAATTCCAGCAGCTGGGGGCTATTAGGTAGAGGAAGTTGGAGCACTCGTTTCAGCTCCGCATTGAAAACCGAACCGCCCCTAGAGTATCGAGCATTGCATCCTCATCATAGTGACGTGGGGGTGTCAGAGCAGATCCTATTCGATGCTGTACAGAGAGCAGTTGTTACTTTTTCCAGACACCATAGTGCGCCGAACGTGCTTCTACTAGGATATTCGCCAGATTCTAGCAAAGGAAAATCATCCAATCACCAGGGTTTGGTGTAACCAAAACCATCCTCAAACATCTGATTGCGATGCTTGTATAGATTCATTCGTTGTTTCCGACAAGTTTGATACCTCCAAAGTCATGTGTACGAGCCTGATCAAATATCCCGCAGCATCCTGGTCCGCAGGATCACCAGGGTCCTCGAGGAAATCACAGTGAGCGGTACAAACTCCCGTCAGGGATACTTGTTTGCGTATCTTGCAGCGCGGGCCTTCTTTCGATCCAGTCACCACTTTCGCGGACAATTATTTTTTCAGAGAAAACCTCGTCTCTTGGTTACTGTATCATGCTGCAAATTGAATCGAGCACTTCGACTACACCCTATTTTCTTGATGACAATTCTTGCGACAAACGGCATTAGAGGAAGACTTTATACCATATGAATCTGGACGACAATTGCCAACCAACAATTGTCGGTTCTGTTACTGCTACATCACTACTTCTCATCTTGCTGTTTGGTGCTCGTCTATTTTGTAGACGAATGATAAGGATGAAGCTGCAAATTGACGACTGGCTGATGTTACCAGCAGTCGTGTTTGCGACATTGGACTCGTTGGTGGCTATCGATTTCAGTATCTAGTCTCCAATCTGGATACGCGATGTTATTCATCCCTTGCTGACTCTGCTCAGTGGTACCGAACAATCTTGGAGAACATATTCTCGTTGTTCCACCGAAAAATCGAAGGCAGAGGCTGTTAAACCTTCGAATTGGTATCTTCATCTTTCAACAGTCATGGTCACTTGGTATTATTTTCGTTAAAGCATCGATTCTGGCGTTCTACTGGCGCCTATTCTCTCAAAAAACAGTTGTGAGATACCAGATCGTACTCCGGAGTTCTATTATTGCTTGCTGGTTTCTCGAATACGTAAGAAATATCTAAGGCTTGATGCTGCAATCCTAGAGAACTGATCTGTGCAGTTCGTTATAAAACTGGCATACTGTAAGCCTATACATGGGCTGTGGGATGACCGAGTCGAGATTAAATGTGCCGTGGACGTAGGCCAAGTCATCTTCGTCAACGACATAATCAACACAATCACCGATGCAGCGCTCATAACATTACCAGCGATCTGGTCGCTCAAACTTGAGTGGAAGCAGAAGACGGCTTTGACCGGTATTTTCCTCGTCGGCTTCTTGTAGAGGGATAACGCGTACGGATACTTAACCATCTACCCTTGTATAAGAATACTAATTAGTCGTCAGCTTGTTCAAAATGGTCATTGATTCGGAGTAAACTGATGCTGTGACTAGTTCGCGCTGACATATCATTACGTATAAAAGCGATCATCGCATCGCGTGTATTATAGGTGCTGTCACGCGGATGTTAAAGGGTCTGTAGGTGCGGGGGACGCATTGCACATGATGACGTCCCTGTGCGCACAAACAACACTTTGGTTATGAAAGCTATTCATCCGCACTCATTCTCCCAGACGTGTTGCACTAACCGTCTTTTGAGTGATTAACTTTGAGTTCATCGACGACAATGCGGCAGACTCTTCGCGACCGCTCGCCGGTACGTGACGTTCTGCGGCCTGTTCCAGCGAATGGCGCAACAGATGAGCCAGAGTCGTACAAAGCATCTATGGAAAGTGATGGACCCGTTGCCACCCATAAAAGAGGGAAGGAGAAACAAGAGCGACCTCCCTCGTTTTCCGAACGCAGACACCGTTCATTCGCTACCAAAGATGGCCCATTTGGCGACGAAGAGGGCGCAGAGGTCAGATATCGAACCCTGCGGTGGTGGTATGTCGACTTAAGTAGTCGGAATTGAAAATTAAGTCGCTGACTTGAGCCACCGGTTCGTAGGCAGGCTGCACTCAGTAAGGCCCAGAAGGCTCAATTGGGAGACCTAAATTACTTATATAGCCTAGTCATGATCGCGGAGACTATCTCGCTAGGTATACTCTCGCTGCCTTCGGTGCTTGCCCGGATAGGCATGGTACCTGCAATCATCCTAATCCTCGTGCTTGGAGCAATAGCGACATATACAGGGTATGTTCTAGGACAGTTCAAGGAAGCGTATCCGCATGTATGTATTGATGGCCCGGAGAGTTTTTGTGTATTGACTTATTATCAAGGTTCATAATTTGGCTGATGCTGGCGAAGTACTGCTTGGACCGTGGGGTCGCGAGATCGGCGGAGCCGCGCAGACCATCTTCTTGATATTTGTTATGGGCAGTCATATCCTTACATTCACGATAGCCATGAACGCAATTTCTGGACATGCTACGTGCAGTATTGTCTGGGGCATTGTTGGATTTGTTGTGTTGTGGATCTTCACTCTTCCAAGAACGCTCAAGAAAGTATCATATCTGAGCATTGGATGTAAGTGAGACCACATCCTCGACGGAGGAACTGCAGGGTACTTACCAGTGTAGCATTCATATCAATCTGCGGTGCCGTATTTATCACGATGATTGGCGTAGGGATCGATCCTACGCCCAATTTACACCTCGACGCAACCACCACTATTACCTTCTCGGCGGCCTTCCTTAGTGTCACTAACATCATCTTCGCCTACGCTGGGCATGTGGCTTTCTTCTCCTTCATAAGTGAGTTTCGTAACCCTCGGGAGTTTCCTAAAGCGCTCTTTGTGTTACAAGCAACCGACATTTCCATGTACCTTGTGGTCGCTATCGTGGTATATCGTTACACTGGAACCCAGGTCACGAGCCCTGCATTAGGTAGCGCCAGCAATGTTGTCATGAAGATAGCATATGGCATTGCCCTGCCGACGGTGAGTTGTTTGTGGGTTTTCTCCTGTGGTAATTCGCTGACAGAGGTGCTAGATCTTACTTGCGGGTGTCATATATGGTCATGTAGCGAGCAAGTACGTCTACGTGCGACGTTTTCGCGGCACGAAACACATGTCCAAACGTACACCACTCGCCATTGGCTCCTGGGTCGCCATAACATTCACATTCTGGCTTATTGCATGGATAATCGCTGAATCTATTCCGAACTTCAATAACTTGCTCTCACTCATCTCTGCCCTTTTCGCGTCTTGGTAAGCACATATTCCATGTCCAACAACCGGGTTGACTACAATTGCTCCACTACAGGCTGGAATAAGATGCTGAGGCCATAATGCTCTCGGGGTTAAAGGACTAAGCTGACTGCGTCGTACTCAGGTTCACATACGGTATGAGCGGCGTGTTTTGGCTATTCCTCAATTGGGGTAACTACACAAAAAACTGGAAGAAGATATCTTTGACAGCTTTGAACTTTTTCATTTTCGCAATGGGCGCAGCAATATGTGGAATCGGTTTGTATGCATCCGGCAAGGCTATTCATGATGGAAGTGGAAGTAGCTCTTGGACCTGTGTGGATAATAGCAGCTAGAGAACGCACGAACGTGGTGAGTTCAAGAGAACGATGCGCGCTGACTGCATGAGGTATATATGCAACAATGATCTGCGAAAGCAGCTGACAGGGTTGTTCCGCCCTGTGAGGCTCACGCATGGCTATCTAGCGCGTCGTTGTGGACATAATCCCAGTCAAGGGCTCGGTTCTGAAAAGTCTACTGGTTTCGCCAGTGTTAAGCCAACCGTATCCCTGAAGAGAATCGCATGAACGTTATCGTTAATATAAGGATGGCATCTGGCGACAACATTGTTATATTGCCGATCACAGAAGATTTGCCAAGTCACATCCTGCCAGGCTAAATGCAATCGGCGACTGTAGCTTTGAAATTTCATTTCCATGCTCTTTCCACCCTGAGATTGGATGAAATGATCAAGAAATATCGCAACCTCACTCATGAAGCCAAACAAGTGGCCCGGTACCGACTTTGGACAGTTCCCGAGCTGTGATCGCTAGCTATGCAGGCGAAATCGGTTAAGCGATGTTGGCATGCTTAATGGCCCCAGCTCCGCGGCTCGTCGTCTTGGCGGCCCCAACCATGAGTTCAGAAAAACACTAAAGGATCGGCTTGCAGCTCGCTGAGGCCTGGCAGGCAATCGTGAACGACGGTGCAAAATACATTATGGTTGGCCGGTTCTTCATCTTGATTGTCTGTGAGGGGTGTAAGACGGACCTTCCTCACTAGGCTCTTGGCTTCGGGACTCAGATGTCGTATGAAGTCCAAAACAGGCAGATAGTTGAAGGCGTAAAAATGGAAGAGATTTTCCGAGTACAATATAGACAGACATTCATGGTAGATGAGGCGATTTGTCCTTAGGACGCCGAGCGTGAGCTTATCGGGATGGGGCCTGCATTTGCGATTCCATTTCTTGCTGAAATCGGATGAATCACAGTCGGTGTAGAGGGTAAACCGCTTGGTTGAAGAGGGAAGCACGTAGCGGAAGATCTCGCGGCGAATCTCGGACGGTATGCGCAATAATGGTGGGTAGTTGTCCAAGGCGGTAATTGTCTCCGGAATGGAAAGCTGCTTCACGACTGATTCCTTGGATCCTCCTATTCTGGACAGATAGATGTCGTTGGTTGCTGGTTTGGCCGGTATGGGTGTGAGCTGAGGATACTGAGTTGTTTTCGGTGGTAGAATGAAAGTGTGCTCACCTTTTTTGAAAATGTCTTGGCTGGCATGCTGATGCGGGCCAGGTAAGTCAACCAAATTCAAGAGGCGAAGTCCAAGCTACAACAAGATATGACAATAACGGAGGACGGGAAGATGAGACGAGACGCCAGAGATGCAGGAGCGCTAGAGGTGGTCACGAGACAGATTACGGGGCACGTTTGCGATATCTCCAGGCAGAGCTTGAGAGTAGCTCAAAGGTAGAAGTGAATATGCGCAGGAGCATCAAGGACAGTGGGGATGTAGAAGGTAGACAAAGGATCACAGGCGGGCGGGCGGGTGGCACATCATGTATGGAAGGGCGGTGGAAGGTTGTAAGGCGCGGCCCATGCTGCCCCTGCCGCATCGGGTCGGAGAAACAACTCCCCGGCGCGGCGCCATTTTTCATGAACGCGTCTGGTGCCTGCGGGGAAGAAAACATACCGCCCGCGACCACTCCGCTGCCGTTTTCAAGCTCGCAATTTTGCTCGGCTTCTAGTAGCGTACCTACAGTCAGTAACTGCGTCTAGTATTTCGCTGCAATCCACGATGTCGTTTGGCGGGCAGACGCCCACGATTGTGGTGCTTAGGGAAGGTAGGTACCGAAGCTCCGTCAACTGCAGAATCTCAAGCTAATCTACTTGCCAGGCACCGACCAATCTCAGGGACGAGGACAGGTAGTGTCCAACATCAACGCATGTCTCGCAGTACAGTCGACGATAAAGGGCACGCTTGGCCCGTACGGCGGCGACCTGCTGATGGTCGATGAGAACGGCCGGCAGACCATCACCAATGATGGCGCGACTGTGATGAAGCTCCTCGACATTGTGCACCCGGCTGCCCGCATTCTTACCGACATCGCGCGCTCGCAGGACGCCGAGGTAGGCGACGGCACCACGTCCGTCGTTGTACTGGCGGGCGAGATTTTGAAGGAAATTAAGGACTTCGTGGAACAGGGAGTGAGCAGTCAGACCATCGTGAAGGGCCTGCGGAGATCTTCCAATATTGCTGTCAATAAAATCATGGAGATTGCAGTGGACACCGCCGAGGGCAACCAACGGGACACTCTGCAGAAGCTCGCTGCCACAGCTATGAGCAGCAAGTTGATACATCGGAACTCGAACTTCTTCACGAAAATGGTCGTGGATGCCGTCCTGTCTCTCGACCAAGACGATCTAAACGAGCGGCTGATTGGCATCAAGAAGATTACGGGTGGTGCTTTGCAGGATTCGCTGTTCGTCAACGGCGTTGCATTCAAGAAGACCTTCTCGTACGCTGGTTTTGAGCAACAGCCAAAGGCTTTTACAAATCCCAAGATCGTGTGTCTGAACGTCGAACTAGAACTCAAGAGTGAGAAGGACAACGCAGAGGTTCGCGTAGAGCAGGTGTCGGAATACCAGGCTATCGTGGATGCCGAATGGCAAATTATTTTCAACAAGATGGAAGCACTGTACAAAACGGGGGCAAAGGTGGTTCTCAGCAAGCTGCCCATTGGAGATCTGGCAACGCAATACTTCGCCGACCGAGACGTTTTCTGTGCTGGACGTGTAGCATCAGACGACTTGGATCGCGTGTGTCGGGCCACGGGCGCAAGCATCCAATCAACGTGCTCCGACATCCAGCCCAAGCATCTCGGTACTTGCGAGAAATTTGAGGAGCGGCAAATTGGAGGAGAGCGGTTCAACTTTTTTGAGGGTTGTCCTGAAGCGAAGACCTGCACGCTTGTCCTTCGAGGTGGTGCTGAGCAGTTCATCGCTGAAGTTGAGCGAAGTCTGCACGATGCAATCATGATTGTCAAGCGCGCGATTCAGAACAAGAATATCGTAGCAGGAGGTGGAGCATGTGAGATGGAAGTTTCTGCCTACCTACATGCATTCGCCGACAGGGATGTGCGGAACAAGCAGCAACCTATTATCAAGGCATTTGCTAAAGCATTGGAGGTGATACCGAGGCAATTGTGTGACAACGCGGGCATCGATGCGACAGACATTCTGAATCGCTTGCGAGTGGAGCACAAGAAGGGCAATATCTGGGCGGGTGTGGACTTTGTGAACGAGGGCATTGCGAACAATATGGAAAGGTTCGTCTGGGAACCTAGCTTGGTCAAGATCAATGCTTTACAGGCTGCGACCGAAGCAGCGTGTCTCATTTTGAGCGTTGACGAGACGATCAGTAAGGCTCCGGAATATCACATAGTACAACATGGACTGGCTAACACAGAAACAGGGAACCAGGAGTCCCAGCAGCCACAAGCACCGAACAAGCCCTTGCCCCCGGGTGCCGCGCAACGCGCGTTAGGTATGCGAGGTCGTGGGAGAGGTATGCCTAGGAGGTAAAGGACGGGTTTGCAGAGCGGTGCATATGGATACCACAAACGTAGCTACGCGGTAACGAACGATCGCAGGTTACGATAATGAAAAGTGTGAATCACCCAGGTGCTATTGGACAAATATGTGCATCGGGTCCGAGCTATACTGTCGCCCAACTCTCAAGCTTTCATCCCACTCTCTTCCCAACCCATGCCATAACTCTTCACTCTACTCCAGTAGAACGGCCTATCGTTCTTCAGTCCAAATTCCCCCCAGTCATCTGTTAACCGATTGTAACTCCAATACCCCTGCCATGTCAGCTTATTATTTCTGGCCGCCCGTCCCGCACTTCCCACCCCTAGGATCATCTTGTACATATACTTTGGCGTCGCTCCTGCAGTTTCAATCTCCAGTGTACCCTCTTTCTCGCCATCCCCTATGCCAGGAAGCTCTGGTCCCGTCAACCTCCAGCGTCCAAGTAGCGCATCCTTTATAGGTGCGGAGGGTAGAGCGCCGTGGTTCTTGTGCATGTGCTCGGTGTAGAGGTAAGGTACAACATCAGCGGGCTCAGAGGTGGTGAGGAGGGAAATGCATGTTCCGTCACGCAGGAAGCGGAGGTAGCGGTAGTAGGTTACGATATGGATGGGGGAATTCCAGGTCACACTAGTGGGAGAGGAGGCTCCGGGGCGCGTGTAGTTCACGGTGCAGATATAGCAGCCGTTGAAGCGGACGCGAGGTCGACGGCGGAAGAGGGTGCGGTAGGTAGGGTAGGTTGAGGGAACGAGGAGGGCCGTGAGGGTTTGCGGTGAGGGTGTAGTTGCGTACCCCTCAATCTCAACTTCTGAGTCGGGACCAAGGAGGTATCCGCCATCGCCATCATCGCCTAGGGGCTTGCCATCGACCCGACATGCCCAGACGTAGTGCATGGCTGCGAAGCCATACTCGTGGCCGAGGGTGATGCGTTTCCAGACTCGCTCTTCGGTGGTTACAAGATAGGCGAGGCGCTTGCAGACCTGGGCTAGACGGACGAAGGCGGCTATATCCTGGATGGCGACATCTTCGAGGATTTGCACGAGGATCTCCTCTGGGACGGTGGCGATGGGGCATGGCGGTGGAGGTGAAAAGTCAGTTGGTGGTTCTTCACCTAGGATAGAGAGGTTGGAGAAGTCGTTGATCATGGATTGGAGGGTAAGCGGGAGGCCATCTAGGGAGTGATGGGCGGTATTGGGCACTGTTACGGGAGCATTGGAGGGGTTGGAATCCTGAGCTTTGGGCTGGGGGGCTCTCGATTTGAAGTAGGACGGGGGGAAGTGTTTTGCTTTGTATTTCTCGTGGACTCTTTCGTCGAGCTGGTGACATGAGTACAGTAAATCCAAGAGTAGTCATCTGGATGTGCCATCGTACCTTGAACGCCTTTCGGTATAGGTTCAGGCTATCGCCCAGACTGCCTTGACTCTCCTTCTCTACTGCTTTCTCGTAGTGCTCCAAGGCGGACTCTGGCTCTATGCTTGGAGAGGCAGCAGAGGCGCTGGTTTCATCCAAACGCCGTCCATGCCTCTTCTCGCCCAGGTCGTGGTACACGTGAGGCGTTGCCTCGTCCAGCTCTTCGCTCTGGTGGCGCGCATGAGACGACACTTCGGGTACATTGTCCTTTGGCAACTTGGTCGAATACGACGACGACGACGCTTGTGTTGTCCTGGCGGGTGCTGCGGCTACTGGCTGCTTGCCCTTTGCTCGTGCAGTGACCTCTTCCCTCCATTTCTGGCGGAAGTGCTCAAGCTCGGCTTCGGTAGAGTCCATGGCGGTGGTAGCGTGGTACGCGCAGCTCGTGGCGGGTATCGGCGGCTGAGTGCCGATGTCGGCTTCTGGTGCACGGGAAAGCTGTGGGATCGGTTTGTATTGACGGGCGTGGGCCTCGCAAAGAGCACACATTCACGAGAACGGATCGACGATCAACTACGGCCTGTCACACTCACGGGTGCATGGTGTCTGGAGGGACGGGTGAGCGAGTGTACGAGTCACCGGCAATGACATAGCGTGCGCAACGCCACCATCTGATAACGACTCTTGCCCGTCTCGGTCCTCCGAAAATGCGCTAAGAAAGTTTGGCCAGACCCGTGGAGCTTTCTTCCGTCGCATCGTCATAACTAGCGGTGCATCCTCCCTGTCCCTTGCGCCCTTCGAACATGCGCACGCCCTCTTTTTCGCGCCTTTGGGATTTCTCCGACACGCCTCGCACCGACTCGAGGTAGACGTCTACCATGGCCGCCAAAGCCGAGGATGCGCCAGACGCGGACGGGGTGACAGTGGTGCAGAAGATGCTGTCCGCGACCACAGGCAGCGTCCTGACGTCGCTGCTAGGCAAGTGTTCCCTCCCTTACAAAACAGCCTGTAGCTAATTCTGTAGTCACGCCCCTCGATGTCGTTCGCGTCCGCCTTCAATCGCAAGCACACATACCGACCGCATCGCCACGAAGCCAGTCTGCCCTCACCTCGGCGCCACTCACGCAATTTCGCGACATACACCCCACTGTAGGGATCACGACGTGCTGCAGAGAAGTCTTCTGGGCTACCAACCACACGCCACTCTGTGTTACGGGCCCCACAGTGGCTCCAATAAATCCTGCTGATGCCTTCTGCGCCGTCGAGGAGGTTGAACGGAGAACGATCAACAGCACTTGGGATGGTCTGCGCAAAATCGCCCAGAACGAAGGAGCACGCACGCTCTGGAGAGGACTATCACCTACCCTGGTTATGGCCGTTCCGGCAAACGTCATATACTTCGCTGGATATGACTGGATGCGGACTGCGCAGGCTTCGCCGTTCAAATCGTTAATATCGGATGCATACGTCCCGCTGGTTGCAGGAGCCACAGCCCGGGTTCTTTCTGCCATCGCCGTGAGCCCAATTGAGATGTTCAGGACCAGAATGCAAGCAGCCAACCATACAGCCACAGCCGCTGGCCACTTCCGCGAAACCATGGACGGATTACGGGAAATGGTGGCGGAGAAAGGGATCCGCAGCTTATGGAGAGGGCTGACATTGACCTTGTGGCGAGATGTTCCGTTCTCCGCTATATATTGGTGGGGGTATGAATATGGACGCAATAAGATCGCCGATGTGCGTGGACGATCACGGGCTAGCCGTGAAGGCACAGAGTTCCGCATGGGTCGGGGTGAGGAAAGGATCAGAAGAAGGAGTCGGTCACGCAGCCGGGAGAATCACACCGAGACCTTGGTGGATAGTTTCATCGCAGGAGCTGGCTCAGGGGCAGTGGCTGCCTTTGTCACCACACCATTTGATGTCGGAAAGACGAGACAACAAGTCTTACATCATTCTGGAGACACGATCAAAGACCAGGTGAGTTCGGCCACTAAGATGATACGACCAGAAGACAGATCCATGCCGCGATTCCTGTGGCACATTTTCCAGGAACAGGGAGCGCAGGGCTTGTTCAAAGGCTGGACCGCCCGATGTCTCAAAGTTGCACCCGCCTGTGCCATCATGATCAGTAGCTACGAGGTAGGAAAGAAGATGGCGACGAGTGTTAACGAACGCCGCGGGCGACTACGGGACGGCATCTAGATGCACACCCACATATATTCATGGCCCAAACGCCCAACATAACAGGTTACACGGCCTCACTTTGTACACTTTGTAACAGTTCCATATTTTCTTTGTGGCTAGAGGGCGATTCTACTCACGTCTGCATGGGATGGCGTTTAAAGGGAAGAAAGCCAGATTTTGAATTTACGTCTGTAATGATACCATTGCATAGTAGGTACACATGTATTATATCATAATCCGATTCGAAAAGCAATCAAAGACAGTCTACGACGATGATCAGTGTTTTGAGAATGTGAGTAGTCATGATAGGTGACAGGAACTAAAGTGAACACACTTGCAGCCTAAATGTCTACAGCTACAGTGCGATTGTATTATACATAAGAGTAATGCACGACAACTCAATTTCAGCTCTCGCGCCACTTAAAATCAGCTCAAGTAGATTATGTAATCAACATGTGATCACGCGGCGCGATTGTAAACCCTCACACATTTCCCTATCGACTACCTCTAGAACTTACGCGCTACCCCGCCTACGTAGTCTTTGTGCGCCACCTGAACCTACAAGATGTTCGACGTCGAGGATTACGAACAGATATTTCCTTTGGGGAGCTATTCAGAAGGTCTGCGATCGGACATTTCAGATAACCAGCACACGCTGGGTGGTCGCACTTTCTTCGAGCGGCTTCTAGAGCTTCTGAATATCAAATGTGAGTCGCGTGAGCGCACACTACGCGCCGCCAATTAATTGACATGTACAGGGCGTAAGATGTATCCCCCGAAAGGCGACGACGGACTGCGAGAGTTGCATAAGCGCATTCGCGAGGCGCCCATTACGCTGCACTACAAGCACTGCCTGATCTTCTACCTCCTCCGCGACCTCTCGCCTCACTACAAAACAAGTCCTGATTGGGCCACCCAATTTGCGACCAATGTACACCTGGAAACGCGCTTCTGGACTTTCATAGAGGGTATATGGGAGCTGGATCATCTGCAGTTCGATAATGCGGTGGGCCATTTGACTCACCCGTCCATCATACCGACGTTTCCCGACGAGATCTTGCTCACGCTTCTGAATCGCAAACATCATCAGTTAAGCAGTATGACTGAGACGGATATCCTCCCGCTGGCGTACTACAACTGCGTCAAACCGCCACTTGCGAACGATTCGGTCAGGCTTCCTTTTGCGAGGTACCTTGCTGCGAGGAATATCACCGAGGCCTTTTACTGGATTCGCGCACGGCCGGAGCACGAGAGCAGGCAGCTGCTGGAGGTGCTCGTGGAGCAGACGCTGGCTCGGCAGCAATGGGGCACCGAGAGTACGGAGAAGATATACCCAACAGATGAGAAGGCAGCAGAGCTGGTCGGTTTACCGTTCAACGAAGAGGAGGAAGAGTGGGTGGAAAAGTTCTTGACGGAGGGGAAGGGAAGGACGTTGAAGGGCGCAGAGGATACAGTGCTGCTGAGGAAGATCGCTACAGGCAGGCTGCATAGTTTTGCGACTAGGAAGAGCAAGTCGGGTCGGAAACACAACGGCGTAAATTGGGACACTCTGAGAGACGGCGTCAAGAGGGGCCTAGGTCCGAGGGAGAGTGAGGAGGGCTTCGTAATTTGAACCCACTTGATGGTGAACGAGTTCTGACTTTGACCCGGACGCTAAAGGGATGTGCTTGTATTGCGTAGCAAACTTGGATTCCGATTCCACACTGAATTTTATGCACAACCTTTGCCCAGACGCCTGTTTCCAGGTAGCAGTCCAAAACTTACCTTCATCCGATTCCAAGACAATAGTCCGATTACTTTTAGACGAATATCGCATCCTGCGACAGATCAGTCCAAGATTCGTCTCCAAAGTCTGCTCTCGGAACCGTAATCCAGAAGTACATCCTGTCGATCCCCCCTCTAGAATAACCGAACGAATCCCATAGGTAAAACTCTCAACGTAAACAAAGACACTCACACGGTCCCCGAACCCTTGTTCATTCCGCCTTCATCATCCCCGCTCTCCCTCTGCCTCTTCCCGCTCTCATTTGCAGGCATCTCACTCTCAACTTTGACCTCAGTGTTAAACTCTTCAGCGGTACCAAGCCTCTTTTCTGCATGATGATATTGACCGACCACCCCTTCCCGTTCTGTCCCTTATGCTCACCGTCGAGGACTTCCTTCCTAAGGTCACTAATATGCCCCAATTAGCAGATCGAAATCCTATTCCATGTAATTAATCTTTCACAACATTTTTCGAAGGTAGGAATACGCAAACAAATGCAGAGGCAGGATCGAGGGTGCACATACTATCCTTTCCAATCTCTACCTCATCCTAAGCTCCGGTAACGCACTTCACTCCTTCGCAGATGGTCTCGCCCTCGAGTCCTCCTGACTTACATTTACTCGGCATGGCGATCATATTTTGGGTATATTCGGCTGAGAGACTACTGGAAAAACTCAAATTAGTGAAGTGCGACAGGCTGGTACGAGAGCCACTATGCTAGGTTGGGAGTAAGTCGGAATGAGGAGTGATTTCGTGTAAGATGTCCTCACCTTGATGGCAGAGCTGCTGAGGGAGTATAGGGTTTGAGGGGACATAGCTTGGATGAAGCCTCCGAACTGCATTGAGATCATAAGTCATCTTTGGAGAAACAATGCAGTAGAGGTCGGTCCAAAGTGCTCTTATCCCACAAAGGCAAGCAAAAGGTGAAGAAGAATTGCAGTGAAGGGAGGGGTCTGGGAAATGACATGACGACTAGCAAAGAATGGCCCAGGTCAGGCGAATGAAGCCCTTTCATTACGTGCGCATGTGCGGCTCTCCGGGTCCATGAACACATGCAACTGGTATAAAAAGCTATGTAGCACTCGCTTATTGGTTTTCAAGTCGGCATGCGCGCACGGAAAATCAAGCGAGTTGGCCTATTTACAGTGTGTTCGAAGACAAATGGAATTGAAGGTGTCTCAATTGCCTCCGCTCTATTGCTTACTGATACAATCGGTTACAATGGTTCCAAAGGAAGCTCTTCGTTTTCCTCGCTCCATACAGGACATTTTACCTCCCTTTCTTGACCCACTCTTCCATACTCGACCGCGTCTCGGCAACCTTGTCCTGGAGCATACCAACAGACATTGCTGAATGGGCTTTCCCAGTCTCCCAGAAGCGGGTCACACGCTCCTTCGTCTTAAGGTGTGCATCAGCCAAGACGGGATATTTTTCCTCGTACTTCCATGCTAGGTTGCCGACATTCTTCATGGTAAGGGGAAGCACGGTGTAGGCAGCTCCGATACCAATAGCAGCCGGGACAGTGGCCCGTAGTAGGATGTTGCGGTTCCGGGTTACAATGCTGCCAGCCATGCTTGCAACCAAGACGTAGAGGGCACCGGGAAAGACTCTTTCGCCGGACTCTTTTGGTGGGGCCAAGGAGCGAATGGTAGAGGTGAAGGAGTGTTCCAAGCGAAGTGTTTCGGTCAAGGCATTATTGACGCCGTCTTCGGCACGGGTGGCTTGTCGGTATAGAGCAAGGCGCGCGTAGCCTATTTGTACAGCTAGACGATCGGTTGGCGTGGGACGGTAAGGTGCGTTGGACGGTGGTGTAGAGGGGGCCGCGGGTTGTGTAGGTGCCGGAGCGGTTGTTTCTAGCGGCGCATCGTCGTAAATGGGTTTGCGGTTCAACTGTTCATGTGTGAGACGGGGGATTGCAAGCATCAAGGAGATATGGGGATGCATACCGCCGCGTCTGTGAAGGGTTCCTCGGCGTCGAGCGTGCGCGGAGAAGAAAGTACCATAGCAGCGCTCGCTACGGCGGCCACGACGGGCGCAAGGGTACGCTGCAGAGAGTCAGCGGGCAGACAGATGGGCGAGTGGGAAGCGTACCTGCCGCAGCAGCGGTCTGGAAGCCATGAGATGTGTGGGGTGTGCGAAGAAAGGCGCAATGGATGGCCGTCGTGATGCAGTGTGCAATCGCGCGGGTGGTGGTGAGGTCCGATCTAAATCGCAGAGGGAAGCTGCGCGGCCCGTGCCTGCCCTGCGCGACATGGGTATTCGATGCGAGCCTTTCTCCATGTGACGACAGCGGCTCCAGCGCTACATTCCTGTCTCCATCCCTCCCCCTCTCCCTTCTTGCCGACCCCCTTCCGTCATGTTGAAGCGACTCGCGCGCCCACAGACGCTGTCGCCGTGGGTGTGCCAGCGCTGTCTTCAGTGCCTCCAGCAGTCCAGGAGACAGCGCAGATGGAACTCGAGCTTCGCCGCCCAAGCCCACGCAGCACGCGACCCAGTGCCACTACCAGCCTCGAGGTTGTACGCTCTTCCGACCGCGCAAGGCAAAGAAGAGGATGACACGCTACGCAAGATATTCGACAATGCAGACTTTTGGGACGACTTCTCGCGCCATGCCAGGAAGCAGCCACCAACCGGCATCGTAGGAAACCGCTACCTCTCGCGCCCGGATGGCTTCGTCGATTTTGTAACCATAACGCTGCAGAGATGCAACGCCGTCGTGGACAAGGTGAGCAGGGCGAGCAGCATACAGGAATATAAGAACATGGTCAGAGAGCTGGACAGGCTGAGCGATCTGCTCTGCAGGGTCATCGATCTCGCCGACTTCGTGCGGGGCACGCATCCGGATAGGAGAGTGCAGAATGCAGCCCACAAGGCTTATGCCATCATGTTCCAGTACATGAACCAGCTCAATACGACAACCGTGCTGAACGACCAGCTCAAGAAAGCAGCCGCCATACCTGAGGTGTGGGAAAGCTGGACCGAACAAGAGCGTGTCGTCGCCAACATCTTGATCGAGGATTTCTCGAGGAGTGCCATCGAACTTCCTGAAGGCTCCCGCCAGCGTTTCGTGGACCTCAGTGGGGACATCGCCGACGTGGGCACTGACTTCACCGAAAGAATGGGCCCGGAAACCGCACATCTTCGGTTTGACAGCAAGAGCATGAAGGGATTGGATCCAAATATGGCGCGCGCCTTGACCAAATGGGGGGAGACAAAGATTGGAACCATGAATCACGAAGCCCAACTCGCTTTGCGCTACGTCGAAGATGCTGATGTGCGAAGAGAAATCTACATGGCAGTCCGGACTGCAAACAAGCCCAGCATTACTAGGCTAGAAACAATGTTAAAAAGCAGGGCCGAGCTGGCAAAGCTATCGGGATATGAGACCTTCGCGCACATGACTTTAGAGAATAAGATGGCCAAATCGCCAGAAGCTGTCAATCAATTTCTGAATGCGCTAATAGCGGACAACAAGCACAAGGTAAATGATGAGTTAGAGGAGCTGCTGGAGCTGAAACGAGCGGATGCGCAAATGGACAACTTCCCGGACAGGATCAATGCATGGGACAGATACTATTATACTTCAAAGTTGCTCTCGACCATAGACACCAAGATTCGCACGCCCGACTTCCTGTCAGCCTACTTTTCTGTTGGTACGGTCATGCAAGGCCTTTCAAGATTGTTCGATCGCTTGTACGGCATACGTCTTGTACCTCGAGACACGCAGCCTGGCGAGGTTTGGGAAGAGGGCGTTCGACGATTAGATGTCGTATCTGACACTGATGGTCACATTGCCGTGCTATATTGCGATCTTTTCTCTCGCCCAGGCAAGACTCCAAATCCTGCACATTTCACTTTACGCTGCTCACGAGAGATCCTGACCTCTGAGATTGAGGAAATGAATCAGATCAATCACCCATTCTTCTCCCCGGTGGAGGCTGCCACTGACGGCATGGCCGTTGCGTTTAACAAGGACACCAACTCCTACTTCCAACTGCCTACGATTGCGTTGATATGCGACTTCTCTAAGCCCCAACACCCGCGGCCTACTTTGCTCAATTTCAATGATGTGCGGACTCTCTTCCATGAAATGGGACACGCACTTCACTCCTTCCTTGGTCGCACCTCCCTGCAGAACATTTCTGGCACACGTTGCGCCACCGATTTCGCCGAACTACCCTCGGTCCTCATGGAGCACTTCGCATCCTGTCCTAGTGTCCTCGCTCTCTTCGCGCGACACTGGGATACAGACGCCCCTTTACCTATGGCCGCTCTAGAGAAAAGATTGGCCATTGACATCCGCACCCAGCCCGCAGAAACAGAAGCACAAATCCTCCTCGCCATGCTAGACCAAGCATACCATTCCGCGATCCCGCTCTCGCCAGACTTCAATTCGACAAGGGTCTACCATGATGTCTACAACACACACGCCTCTATCCCCGAACCTGCCGGTACCGCATGGCAAGGGTTTTTCGGGCATTTGTTCGGGTATGGCGCAACCTACTACAGCTATCTCTTCGACCGGGCAATCGCGGGCAAGATTTGGAGCGATGTTTTCCAGAAGCCCGGGAAGGAGGGTAGCGTGGAAAGGGCAAATGGGGAGAAGTATAAGAACGAGGTGCTAAGATGGGGTGGCGGGCGAGATGGGTGGAAGTGTATTGCAGGTGTTTTAGGAGATGCGAAATTAGCTGCAGGCGGAGAAGAAGCGATGAAGGAGGTTGGTCGATGGGGTGTTCGAGACCCGGGTGCTTATTGACCAAGGTACTGTGCTCCAAAAAACCTCAGCGATAAATATCAAGCCTCACTCTGCGAGTATATGTCAAGAGACATAGAGCAAAGCTCAAATAGTTTCACAAGCTAAGAGGTTTCGTTCAGTCAGAAAATCCCTTTATTTCAAAAACTTCTCCAAGTTCTTCAACATTTTAACCGTCTCCCCGGCTACTTCGCTTAATGTCTCAACGTCATCACACATCCATCGCATCATACTGATGGTTTTCAACAGGTCTTCGCTGCATGTCCAATGTGTCGTTCGGTCATCACTCTTCAGCCTCAATAACGAAGTGCGCGTTCCGACTTACCACCAACCTAACTTAACTTTGCCCTTTCTCGCCGTCGCACACCCTACACTGTCCAACCACAAATCTCAGCAAACGGAAACACTTACCGACGACCACAATAGACAAGATTACGAGCCCAAGCTATATCTCGCATCACAGTCATCTAATCATTTTGTATATCAAGACCTTTCCAATCCTCGCATTACAGTGCCTTGCGCTCGTCCAGTGGAGCGCACTCGCTTCTCGCGCGTGGGTCGCACCCCCGTTGAACCACAGCACACTACCCCGGGTGACGACTTTGCGTCAACCCATGGACAACGCGCTGCGGCGTCACACGAACTAGTGGTTCCAGAATTACGCGTCACATCGGTGTGGTACTATGACAGTAGATCTGTGTCACGCCGGCGCGTAGGTACCCGGGAAATAAAGTATGAACTGAGACGGTGTGATGAGTGGGGGTAAACGAGTAAGAATGAAGTCATCCTGTGGCGCTGTGTTACTTGAAATCGTGAGTTCGCACGGCGGTGAAGAAAATGGATAAGCGATACGGAGTCTATGTTTGCAGTGCTACATACCGGTTTCAACTATGTTTTGTGGTCCGGCGACGGACATACGAGACAAACAGGATCGTGACCAGATTAGGCAGTTGCTTGTTTATTGTTAGGCAACTGGGATTTGGCATGCACGATGGCAGATTAAAAGGTTTCTTCTGCTCGCTTCGGTAGTGGAAATGGGAGTGGGTATTGTTGGACTAGAGCCGCTGCGAAAAAGCAAACATTGCAACCTCACGATCTAGGCCCCGCCATCTAAGCACTTGCATCGATTGGGATTCCGGTCTATCGATGCTCTCACCGTCTGTTGATGCCGGTCACCCGCTCCTTGCAGACCGCCGAAAATTTCTATCCGATGGGTATGTTGCAAACAGTACCAATCTGGCTGATTATGGTTAAGGCAGTAGCCTACGCTCAATCGATAACAAGGTTGGCTTTAGTCACATTATACGCCTCTTTGAAATCGCCGCTCAGCACGTAAATAGCCTGAAGCGCAAAAGCAGCCTCGGTTGCAAAGTCTTCCGCCCTCCCATATTCATAATCCTGATTCATACTCGCTTCTTGCCTCACAATCTCGCTCAGCGCTACGCAGCGTTGATAGTATGGAATAGCCTGGGTGACGAGACCTAGTCCATGGTAAACTCTACCCACATTAAACTCTGCCTCTTGTATATGGATAGCGATCATAACCTTAGTTCTCAAGTCGTAATACCGGTTCATGAAGGCTATACCTTGCTGGATCTGGTACTGCCTGTTCTCCGACATACGCTTCAGCGCGTGCTGAAAGTACGCTACGCCAATCGACAAGTTCAACACAGGATCTTCAGGCGTGATAGCGAAGGCGCGGAAGAAGTAGTTTAGAGCCGCTGTGTAAGTACCGCCAGACATGCAGATGTAACCAAATAGAACGAAAAGAGCAGGATCGTGGCCTTTGACCTGGTCACGTAACCCAGAGTTCAATGTATGCTGCATCCACTGTGTGCGATCATCGCCCTTGAAATTGTACCATGCGCGATTTTCCGGGCTAAGCAAGGCGTAGTCAATTGTCTTGATGTATCTCATGAGAGCTTTGCTTGTGGGTCCAGTAGCATAGCCACTAGCAATGGAGCACAAACGGTTCGCAACACTGTATAAACGGAATATCTCTGTACCGAAGGGATAGACTTTGAGGAGGTAGCGAACAGCAGCAGAGACTTGCGGGGAGTCATCGACCGCTAGTGCGCAAGCCAGGCGACAAATTTCAATGTCGTAACTATATGCCTGTGACTTGAAGATCACGTTCGACTGCAAGGCAACGTCCAGAACACTAAAGCATTGAACATCTGCCCCTTGACGAGCAAGTAAAAGAGCATAGCGACAAAATACCCCGACCCACTGGTCAAAGTGGACACCGTAAAAGTCTTCGGGGATAGTCTCAGGTCTTTCCTTGAGCTCTTTGCCTTCTTCACCGTCTTCGATTCTGTTCGCTTCCACGGCCAAGATCATCAAAGCCGATTCTTTCCAGATATCTCCAGACTGTAAGCGCCTAAAGTAGCCCCGGAATGCTTGACGACGATCTGAATAGAAGATGTCAAAGGTAGAGAACTCCTCGATGAGCTCTCTGGCAATTGACATGTATTCAAATGAAGCAGAGATATCTCCTTCATCAGCGTCATCGCAAAGCTTTTCCAGGCGGGTAAAACTAGCGATAATCTGACGGTGCTGAGCCCTAGCAGCGGTGAGCTCGTCTACGTAATTGAATGCGATATCCTCAAGTTTCGTTCGGAAAATTCTGTGATCGATCGCAGTAAGAGGTACGTTTGTACCCTCCAGGGTTTCAGATTCTACAGGCATGAATGTTTGTGGCTTATTCTGTGTAAGTCGTTCTTTGGTTCGAAACAGGCCTTTGTTTGGTCGGTCCTTCAAAGGTCCAAGAGAGGGCCGCTCGTCAATGTTGCCCTCCTGGTCATAACCCACTTCATCTCGCGTAGCCGCTTTAAGTTTACTCATATACTTCTTTACGCGTGATTTTCGTACGCCATGTTTGCCTCGAGCTTGTTTCCGCAATTTTAAGAAGTGGACTCGTAGTTCCTCGTATCGCTGGAAACCTATTTTCTTTAGGCGCCAACCATTACGATTTCGAAAGACGATCTCTGCTCTTTGCATAGATTCAACATGCATTCCGTGATCTTCGAAGAACTTCGCCAGTATTGTCAACTCCTCAAGAGATTCTGTTTCCCAACTCGTCAAGAATGGTATCATCTTTTCCGCACTCTCGGTGTCCCCCAGGTTTCGGTAGCACGTATACATGCCAATGAAGCTTTTGAGGTGCTGTTCTAACTCCTGTCTGTATAAAGGCTCATAAAACCGTAAAGCATGTTTGTCGTGACCGCACATATGAAGAGTATCCGCAACTACCCGAAACAGGTCTGCGTATTCGTATAAGATCGCTCCTTCGCTTTCATCTTCTGGCTCGAGCATACTTAGGTGCCGCATGGCTTCGTCGAAGTTTGGCGGGGTTGAACGTAGGCGAAAGAGGCCCATCTTGATCCTTATCTCTAGGGGCAGGCCCTTTCCATAGTTACCTCGACGCTTCTTCATCTTGTCTCGAAATTCAGGTATAGCAATACGCCGAGGTCCGTCTTCAACATCGAACTCGCGATCATCATCTAGGTCGTTCCAATATGTTTCAGATTGTCGCTTCTGAATCCATCTTGAAAGTGTTTTGAGGCGGGACAAGGCACGGTTGTAATCTCTTGCCTTATCGAGGAGATCGAGATATATATTTAGTAAAGACCAATCCAATCCGCTGTTATCATGATCGTTCTTTCCGATGTAATGGCTTATAGCAAAGTCGTATGAGTCAATGATACGGGAGAGATGTAAGCGTGTTTGCTTCGCATTCTTCGTTCCTAGCTGCGCCATTCGACTCAGTATCTCAGAGTCATGTGGCTGAATTTTCAACATCTTCTGACAAAGTTTTACGCATGAGGAATATCGCTCACGTTGCGCCTCAAGATCCAGTTTCCGTTTGCGAGCAGAAAAGTCGTTGCTGTCGAGACTGATGATAGAGGTCAAGCATAAAACACCGATTTTGAGCTTCCTGTCCTTTGTCATTCCTGGATATTCAGCTGGGTCAAGTCTTTCAACACGATCTAGAATGAGCCACCAGAGCTCCTTGTCACGTTTCGTGGGCGCGCCAACAATCAATGCCCAAATTGACATTTGCTCATCGCCCATTGCCGCGTAGATCTCGGACAAGATACTGTGGGCGGAGAATATTTCCGGATTTAGCTTTATAGCTCCTTCGGCATAGTCCTTTGCTAATTCGTATTCCTCACGCATGTAGGCTTCATTGGCAAGCCGTTGTAACTCTTTAAATTCAGGCCCAGGATCAGCCACAGGGCGTGGACCTTGTCTGCCTTTGGGTCTCCCTCTAGTCCCGGGTTTCCGGCCTCTTCGTGCTATAGTCCGCGAGCCGCCTCGCATATCTGATGCAGGTCTGCCACGTCGTCCTCCACGTGAGCCCCGAGTCTTGGGCTTGCCACGTTTCGGGACAGGCTCTTCTTCAGAAAGGTCTGCATCAACGATGATCATATCTTCAGGGTCCTCCTCCAGCTCATCGTCGGACAAAGAGAAATCCTTGTCGTCTTCGCGGTCGTTGACTTCCGCAGCTTCGAGGTTGATGCGTTCATCATCGCTGCATTCCTCGCTAGAGGTGTCGAAGTCATCATCATAGAACGCACTGTTTTGAAAGCCGGACGGGAATGCGGGATAAATGTCGTCTTCTTCATGTCCTGGAGCTGGAATGAACCCTTCGTGGACCACAGGCTCACTTGTAAGAAAAGTAGTGTTCAGCGACTCTTGAAAAGGAGCGACCGGGAAAGCTGCATGGGCCTGCGCAAATTCTGCACTCGTAAAGGGATTCGTTGGCGAATCACTGTATGGTGAGACATAGTGCTGTACGGGACCAGTTTCAGTAGGACGTTGTGGCTGTTGTCTGGGATTTTGGACGGGATGCCCTGAGAAGATGCTCGCGGCGGGCACGAATCGACCAGTTGCCGGGCCGTTTCTGTTCTGCGCAGGCCAATGCCGATACGGGCCGCCCCTCGAGTTCATCGCTATGGAGTGTGCACTACCTGTGAATAGCCAGAGTCGCTTTGTGAGTCTGCAGTCATGAGTACAGGTTCTACGAAATAGTAGAAAGGTGAGGCACAAGACTAGCGCGCCTGCCTTCTTCAGCCAATTGGTGAAACCTAAACACGTGACGACGCATCAACCTTGGAATCTTGACATTGGACCCACGGACACGCAGTATTGCTACGTCGGACCTCGAAAGGTATTACCTGCATGTTTTCAGCCATCTTTCAGCGTCCCACGCCGTTGTGGTGGCCTATCGCAAATCCTTTGTTCTAGAGCATATCTAAAGTATTTGTGTTCTTGTAACTACGTCTTGTTAAAGTAGTCCTGTAGTGCGCAACACATGTCGCAAATATTCACAGCTGGTACGATGAATCAGAAGTGACATTCGCCCTTTGCTTGAACGACGACAGTATTAGAGGAACTCAATCGCATTATTTGTTGGGTAACAGTGTGTATTGGATTTGGCAAGAAAATGTTGGTTTTGTAAAGTGGCATTGTGATATTGAATGTGCTCTCCTTCCAGTAGTTCATCGAAGTACGAATACAAAATGATTGACACTTAAGAAACGCCATTGTGCTAAAGTCCAAAAGCAACATAGTATAGTAATACACAACATCAGACAAGCCGTCCCGGCACGCCTTCAGCTCCCAATGCTCTATTCCAGCATGAACGCCATCGCAATGCAAGTCCAGTCCTTCGTCGTTCATCTCCGCGCAGCTCGATGTTCCAGGATATACCATACAGAGGCTATCATAGCTGAATCTGATTCAGCACTGTGGTCGTTCAAGTCTAAGCCTAAACATCAGACGGTGTTGTCACCATCGTTCATACCCACCATCTCATACTCCCCTGCACCATCTCGGCCTCTGCCTCTGCCCCTTCCTCTACTCTCGCCCGCATCCTCTTCGACCACATTGGTCCCTTGCCTCGCAGTACTCTTAGAGCCGAAATTGATGGGCCGCAACTCTCGCCACTGACAGGCCCATACACCTAGAGACGTCATGAGGGTGGCGCTACATGCCTGCAGCGCCCACCAGAAGAGGTTCGTCGGAATCGCGTGCGAGTAGAGCGAGGTCACGACGAGGTGGATGAAATGTATCGTAAGCGCAAAATCGAGGACGAGTTTGGAACGCGCGATTAGTAGCAGAATGAAGACGGCACTGTCACAAGATGAGCAAAAAGCGAATGGCAGGGGAACATGCAAGTGTGAAGCCTACCAGGTGAGACTATTCAACACCCAGACGAGCCCCAGTGTCCAGCCAACCGTGGTGTCGCCGCGGAGGCTCCGCCAGCTGAGAAGAAGGTCTGTGTCTATCTCCTTGCCAGCTACGAGGGCAGTAAAGATGATGAGGACGGTGGCGCAGGCATAGTAGGCGAGCTGCAAGAGGACAATCTGGGATAGGATGCGGGTGGGAGAGAGGTCTGCAAGCGCGCCGGGGCGTGGCGGACGGCGACGGCGTGGCATGAGCCTATGAACGAGAGGCTATCGTAGTGTGGGCATGCGTTCGAAATGTTGGGTGTGTATGTCGGGTTTGGTCAGTCCTGTAGGCCTGTACAGTGTACCTGACCGCGGCGCAATTGCTTGGCGCTCTCGCTCGGCTTTGGGCGTCATAGCTCCGACGAGCTCTTTTGCACGACCGCTAGATGGGGCAATAATTCACTCAAAAAATCCCCACACGATTGCAATCTCGCTCTTTGTGGTGCGTTTGGTATTCCTGCGTCCTGCGCTATGCGCCAGATTGTCGCGCCTTGCTAACCAGAGTCAACGCAGTACACACGCCACGCAAGCAATCCTCACCAGCCGACACCATGGCCTGGTTCTCATCCGCAGACGCAGGCCCAAAGAAGACGTCCGGCGGCGCATTCGAGGCCCCGACAAGAACGACGCGCGCCAAGTGTTATGAAGCTCGGGATGCCTTCTTCGAATGTCTAGACCGGAACAATATCCTCGACAGCGTAAACACGAAGAACGGGAGGGCTGCAACAGCGAAAGCTTGCGGACCCGCGGACCAGGAATTCGAAAAGAACTGTGCGCACAGCTGGGTATGCCTTTGTTCCCATCTTCTGCTACAAGGTCAGTCAACTGATTTCCCCCACAGGTCGAATACTTCAAGAAACAACGAGTCGTCAATTACCAGAAGGAACAAACCATCAAGAAGATCGAAGCTGAAGGCGGAGAGATCATTGCACCTCAGTTGCCTGTTCCAAACAGCAAATAGAGTGCCAGAGGGACAGTTCACTAGACATTTTTGTACGATATGTAAACTACAGCAGCATTACTGCCTCTAGGGTGGAGGGGCAGATGTGATAGTAACGCAGCTTCACGACCAATCTACGACCGCGCTATGGTAATTGCTTGCACTCACATTACAGATGAGCAAAATCCTGGACGAAAGAGCCGCACGTGCATTCATCATTGCGGCGCCCCAAAGAACTCGATCGGCGTAAGTGAAGTGCCAAATGCAGACTCGTCATTTGTATGTACAGCTCTGCAATTGCGATCTTCTTTCGCAAGATAGCATCGATGCTCTGAACACTTGCCACGGATTTCAGATACCATATGACACGCGTAAGATGAGCGTTGCACAATGTCACCCACAGCTCAGAGCCGAGATGCACTGGCTCGTCTGGAACGCTCGCATGGGCTAACTCGTAATTATATTACAGCTACTGACCATATAATCAAGACGAAACCGGAGAGCGCAGAGATTCCTCGGGGACACACTCGACGTAGCACCGAATACTGGGGTTATCCTTGCAACAGCCACAGAGTCGACACTCCAGAGCGCAAGACGTCATGCTCCAATACCGATACCAATACCAATACCAGTACCCATGATCTTGCCACGCTACACGGCCAACGAGCGGGGCAGCCAGCAAGCTCCCCGGTTGGCCGGCTCCATTGCAATGCGAGTCCGACATCTGACAAAGTTGCTTTTGAACCACCAGCCCTAGCGCCGAGAATCAGGCGGCAAGGCTAAGGCAAGAATGTCTCGAAATGTTCAGTTGATGACAGATGTCCAGATAAGCGTGGCGCTAGCGAAGTGCAAAACCGAAGGGATGGTACCAAGTGCGCTCGTGATTGGCGCAGACCTCGATCCCCAAAACCCACATGCACCCAGCGCCATCCAGATAGCCGAGCTTTTAGTACGATTCTGCCACATCCAACCTCTGACATCATGCCTCATACTGGCAGGTCGGATTCGGGTTTCAGGACACTGCCCTAGCCCCAGCCATAGCGTGTTGGGAATATTGTCGAGGGATTAAGCTCTTCCCTGAACACATTGGCGTCTGAGACTTCATCCTTGGACGGCGGTCCCACCATGCTGCTGTCGATGGCAAACACGACATCTGTGAAGACGCCGCGAAATTCTTCCTCTTCAAACAAGAGCTTCCTCCACATCCTAGCAACTTCTCGTGCGGGGTTTCGGAAGGCGGGCCCAAGGCCGAAAGCTCCTACTACCAGGTTTCTATGGCCGCAATATGATGCAATCCGAAGGACTGTCCTCAGCTTCTCCTTCATTAGCTCTTTCTCGTCTTGGAACGAGTACGTGGTCTCGGTAACATCAAGCCTTGGTTTTCGAACGGGGGCCACCGAGATGACTGGCAACGTCCGTTGTTCAAGATCATCAGGTGGATAGGTAGCGTAATCCAAGTCCGGGCCTCCTCGAAATACGTCTGCACAGCGGTTTAGCGATAGCAGGCTTCCAGTCTGGAGATACGTACAAACTTTGGGACAATATATGCCACCCCTCTGCGGTATAGGATAGTGATTCTCCTCCTTTCCCATCTGCGCGTTCCAGGGCATCGTGAGGGCTTGAACCAAGTTGCTTCGCCGAGCAAAGCACTCTTCGGGTGCCATCAGACCCGACTCCCAGTCACCCCCGGCGCGTTTCTCGTTGGCCATGTTGACGACGGGTATGCGCTGACAATTGCGGAACGCAGGGTCTCGGATGGCGTTCTCGTACCAGCCCATAGCATGAGTGACGGGGTCGCCCTCCAGGACGGCTACGCGTGTCCTTTGCTGTGACCGTTTGTCCGGGTCAACCTTTATGAGAGACGAATCTGGATATGCATATGAAGTCTGTGGCTCCTTGATGTAGGTCTTCCAGATGAAGGGCAACCACATTCGCTTTGCTTCAGCCGCTATCTCAGACGGCTTTGGTCTGGAGGGTGGCATGATGGCATTCTGTTTCGAAGTCTGGACGACGGTGAACAGACTAGGCGAGGGTGAATATGTAAAGAGTTGCTGCTGCCAAGATGAGCAGTAAGGAGCGATTGCAAATGCGACAGACAAACATGCATATGGTCAAGGCGGGTAGGGCAGTGGGTAGTATATGACTGCTCCGGTGCCATGCGCGTGTAATGGCAGAAGAAAGTAGTCTTTAGAGCTTGATGGAGCCCGTCGCTAGCAGGGCTTGATCCGCTGCACAGGACAGAAGCGGTAGGCGCTTGTTTGTAATTCAAGATCTGACCGTTGCCTTACAGGGCTACATGGGCTATGGTGCTCAAACGCAGCGTGCCACCGCCTCTTGACAGGCCGGCCGCACACCGCACACGGGAGGCATGACTCGTGGGCACAAGCAATCAAGGGTACACACCGGGCTCGGGAGCGGCAGCGGGAGTGGGAAGACTCCATTTGGGGTTCGCAGGCGCCATCCTGGTGCGTGGTTGGAGGAAAAGGCAGCCAGAAGGGGTGTTGGGACCTGAGGCACGGCAAGCCTTTGCAGGTTTCGAGGCCGGGCGCACACGAGGCGGGCGTCCAGATCGATCATCTAGGCCCTCGTGCGGCGATCCGCAGTGCATCTTGGACCAGATCTCACGCGACTCTAGGGCTGGATAGGCCCGATCGATGACAAGCCTGGCAGATGCTGCAAGAGGTCGTGTTGCATCCATAGCGCCGGTTCGAGGAGAGAGTGGAGACATGCAGGGAAACGCACGCCGCAGCTGGACCCCCGCAAGCCATGACAGAACGGTGTGCGCTCAGCGAGCATGTCCGCCGCCTTCTCCAGAGCTGCTCTTCCGGGCTGCACACGGGTCCCCTTGCAGCGAGTGTGTGCTCAACGCCAGCGCGCATCGTGGGGCTTTGGTGCACGCAGAGGGAGAAGGTCGACTGGTCAAGCAGACAGACGAGCCACCAGCCGATGCGACACCACAGCACACACTCATACACACATACATACATATACTCCTCCTGTCTCATCCTAGGATTGCGCTGCAGCACCGTAGCACCGCAGCACCCCGTCGACGGCAGCTGGCTGGGCGCGATTGTCGAGCGGCTCGGCTCTGCGCCCGCAGCTAGGCCCGTCGGTCAGACTTGCGTGCGACGGCCCAAGCTCCGAGCTCTCGTGCCCTCCGAGCTCAAGCTCAGCGTCTGCCCGATTCATGCCTTCGTCGTCGTTGTTGATTTGTGCTGCTTCAGGTCCCGTTCAGCTTCAGGCTTCACTGCGCATCGCCCGCATGAGCCAATTGTTTGCCAAGGGACGCGCCTTCCGTCTTCCGCGCCGGCCACTGGTGCCCGTCCCCGTCGCGCAGTGCCGCTCATCCTACACAACGCCATCCATAGCCGTGCTATCACGACAAAAGCAACCTTCTCCGCCAGCCCCGGGTGAGACGCTGACGCTTTATGGCTTCGTGCGCAGCGTGCGGAGGCAGAAGCGTGTGGCCTTCGCTGCCCTAGGCGACGGCTCCTCGCTGCAGACGGTGCAAGCCGTCTTGACACCCGAGCAGGCCGATGGGTCAGTGCCAAACGAATCCATCACCCGCTACCTACCCTGCTGATCGCGCTCAGACTGTCCACGGGAGTCGCTGTCGCAGTGACGGGCCGCTGGGAACCCTCTCCTGGAGCAGAGCAGTCCTTCGAGCTTCAGGCCGATCGTGTGCGCGTCTTGGGCGACAACGACGCTACTGTGAGTTACTTCAGGACGAGCGGAGGTCACCAGTGTTTCATTGGCTGATGATGACTTCCCGCGATCCCATCTAGACGTCACCTTTGCAAAAGAAATACCAAACCCCTGAGTTTCTTCGCACCTTGCCTCACCTACGCGCGCGACTGCCGTTCAACGCGCTGCTGCTTAGATTGAGATCACAGGTCACCGCTCAGGTAACCAACTATTTCGCCAACCATGGATTCATCCAGGCGCACCCACCCATCATCACGTCTTCCGACTGTGAAGGCGCAGGCGAGGTCTTCACCATAGCACCAGTCCCCTCGTCCAACCCTGCAGAAGAAGCCTCGAAGCAACCTACACGACACCAGGAGCTCTTCTTTGGTTCTTCCAAGTATCTGACCGTTTCTAGCCAGCTTCATCTCGAGGCACTCGCCCAATCCGTGGGCAAGGTTTGGACCCTGTCCCCCACTTTTCGGGCAGAGAAGAGCGACACGGCTCGCCACTTGAGTGAATTCTACATGCTGGAAGCCGAAATTGCCTTTGCGGAGAACCTGCCGGACGTCATGAATGTCGTGGAAGGCTTACTGCGCGCCGTCGCAACCGAGCTGCAATCTTCGCACGTTGGCAAGGAACTTCTCGACGCTCGAGGGCGTGATGATGGCGAAGACGGCAATGCCGTTTCAAGCACAGTGCTTGCGCAACGGTGGCAGGGACTAATTGCTGGACCTTGGCCACGCATCACGTACCATGACGCGTTGAAACATCTACGATCGGCTGCTGCCAGCGGAAAGGCGCAATTTGAGTTTGCACCAGGACACGAAGACGGGCTTCAAACCGAGCATGAGCGTTTCCTTGCCGAAAGCCTAGGAGGTGGTGGCCCCATCTTTGTCACCGACTATCCGCGCGACATGAAGCCATTCTACATGGCACCGTCAAGTGAGGCACAAGCGGCATCACACAAGGCACCCACGGTAGCGTGCTTCGACCTTCTCGTTCCGGACATCTGTGAGCTGGTAGGAGGTTCCATGCGTGAACACCGTCTACCAGAACTCCTACAATCAATGGAAGATCACGGCCTACGGAGTGCTTCTTCTCGTGATGCAGAGGCGTCTGATGGCTCCCTGGAGTGGTATCTGGATTTGAGGCGATATGGCAGTGTGCCCCACGGCGGCTTTGGGCTGGGATTCGACCGTCTGTTGTGTTACTTGTCAGGGGTTGCCAATATTAGAGATGTGGTCAGCTTCCCTCGGTGGCATAAGCGGTGCGACTGTTGATGGCCAAGTCGTTCGGAGCACAACAAAAGCTGTCGGGTGTCGCCTTCCAAATGATGAAGGGTCAAAGGGGCATTAGAGATAGAGACCTCGCCGTCGCGGGTGTACCAATACCATGTACCATGTAAGATAGCGACACGCGTTCTTGTTCCCGTACTGCCAGCTTGGGTGCGTCGGGCATGTTTCGCTTGGGTCGACGACCTCAATAGACAATACCGAGCTCACGCCAGGCTGAGTAGGCATTCGCAGGCAAGGGCGGACGCATGAGCGGAGCTGCCGCGGAGATCATCTTATCAGATTTTGCTTGAGCTTGGCCTGCGACTCGCTGCGGAGTTGTCCCAAGCTTCCCCGCGGTCTCCGATTACTCCTTTCGGTTGCTCCGGCTCGAGTGGGACGCGATGCTGCAGCGAGTCCACGCTGCATAGGAGCAATACAGAACGAGCGCAATGCCCACCGAAAAAAGAAAAAAAAAACCCCCCCAGCAACGACAGCAGCACGCGGGGCTTGCTTGCTGTCGATGAAGTGAGATGGGGGTGGAATATGTGTACACAGTAGGCATGTCTTGCCGGACTTGTTCCGGCTTCGCTACCACACTAGCATCTGAAGCGGGCCGTCGTTTTTGCTTGTGACGCTTCCAGCGTTTCTCGGCGCTCTCGGTCCATCAATTTGCCCATCAGCGCCAGACCCCCAATCCTTACAAACAACACTGCAGCGCCTCTGCTTCCCCATCCTCAGTGACAACGCAGCTTTCATCGTCATCCAAAAGCAAACAGCACCATTCTCTCAGCCCCGTCTCCGCTGAAGTCGCAAACCTGGAATCTGCGCCGCTTGCTAGCGGTCATTTAATGGCCACCCATGGGCGAACAGCTGTGGAAGAAGTCGAACACGAGTACAGCTCCCGTCAGTGTCCAGGTAGCGCTCGCTGATCACGTCTCCAGCTACGAATCGCTACCGCCAAACTTCTCGCTCTCTGCAAACATGCTTGCGGGCGCGTTCGCAGGCATTGCCGTATGCTGCCGTACCTAGATGCCACAGGGCGCATGCTGACTGCGCGACAGGAACACTCTGTCATGTACCCAATTGACCTGCTGAAGGTGCGCCGCTTTGGATGGATGCTCTGATGCTGCTCAAGCGGTACGCTGACAATTTACAGACGCGGATGCAAGTCGTCAACCCCTCGCCCACGGCCATGTACTCAGGCATTTCGAATGCTATGGTCACCATATCGCGAGTAGAGGGATTCAGAACGCTGTGGAGGGGGCTCTCCAGTGTCATTGTAGGCGCAGGTCTGTTCAGCCGGCGACATGACACTCTAAGGAGAGGCTAACGGCACCACAGGCCCGGCGCACGCTGTCTATTTTGCATCCTATGAGGCGACCAAGCATGCTCTAGGCGGAAATGAAGGGGGCAGCGAGGAACATCACCCTTTCGCGGCAGGTGTGCATGTCTACGCAGTGGGAGACAAAATAGCTTGCTAACGAGACACAGCGGCCAGTGGCGCAGCGGCCACAATCACTAGCGACGCGCTGATGAACCCATTTGATGGTACGCTAATTCCTTTGCGAATATGATTTTGCGCTGACCTTGACAGTCATCAAGCAGCGGATGCAGCTGCACGGCTCGGTATACAAATCCGTTCCGCATTGCGCCCGAGAAGTCTTCCGCCACGAAGGTCTTGGCGCGTTCTACGTCTCGTATCCCACCACGCTGTGCATGACTGTCCCATTTACGGCGTTGCAGTTCATGTCATATGAGTCGATATCAAAAGTTATGAATCCGACAGGCCGCTATGATCCTTACACACATTGCTTTGCCGGTGGACTTGCGGGAGGTTTCGCTGCGGGGTTCACGACTCCATTGGACGTGATCAAAACTCTACTCCAGACGAGAGGGAACGCGACAGATGCAGAGTTGAGGAATGTGTCGGGGCTCATGAACGCGGCAAGAATTATACATCAAAGGGACGGATGGAGAGGCTACTTCCGCGGTCTGAAGCCGAGAATCATCACGACGATGCCTAGCACGGCAATCTGTTGGTAGGTGTTGCGCATGGCATTTGGGGGCATCTGGTTGCTAACGTGAGGGCAGGTCTGCGTACGAGATGGCAAAGGCCTTCTTCATTGCTCGGAGCGAACGAGGCAATGCTGCGTAGAAGACAGCAGATGTGCTCCACGTCGGTCCGCAAGGGTGCTCAGGGCGGCTTGCACACCATATAATATCCATATACCGGTTTCTGAGAGGGAGTCTGCACACATGTTTGCATTTTAGAGCGTGGGCGAGGTGTATGTGCCGCTAGGGTGCAGACTTGCCGCGCTCCTCGTTGGGTAATTGTACAGTCGGTAAAGGCTCCCACGACATAGAGGACCATACGGCGGCGTCTAGGATGATTTTTCTTCTCTCCTTTGCTCCTTTGCGCGGAGTACGGATTTGCCTTCGCGGGTTGTACTATAGAGTCTAAGCTGGTCCAACAAGGACCGGCAAGGTGCTTAATCGATAAAGAGAGCGATTAGCGTCGCTCTCTAAACGCGACCACCAAATGCATGGTCAAGCCTTCTTTGCTTGCTTGCGCCTGGAAACGTCTGATGGTGTGTGCTGCTTGCCTGGGCATCAATGGCCATTGCTCGTAAGATGTACTGACATGTGTGTGAAGACAGCCAGAAGCTACACGCGTCGCTGACACTGGAGCACTGCGAGCCTGATGGGCTGGCAGGCGCGCGCTACGTCACAAGCTGGCGCCGAACCCACCAGGCGCAGACGACAGTGTGAACAGCTCGCCTTGCAAGCTACCACGACCTCCCTCTACACCGACAGAGAGGCCCCCGAACCACGAGTCCAGCTGCACCTTGGACCGCGCGTGCGCCAGCGATGCGTGCCACCTCGACGCAGAAAGCCTACGACGAGGCCTTCCTCGCCTGCTCGACGGCCGTCTACTTCGAAAGCCAGGTCCGTTGCCCGCGTGTCAATCGACAACCGTTGCTTTCGCATTTCGCAGAGCTGATGATAGCACAGAACAACGAAGCAGAGGCGTTGCGGTCGTGGAAGACTGCCCTCGACCACATCTACTACCATAACGCCCACCGCGCGCCCTCTCTCGCCCGCCCCACGTCCGAGACCGAGCGAGCCTTGGTGGAATCCCTGCGCCAGTTGGAACTGCAGTGCAAAGAGCGAGTTGATCTGCTCGAAGCACTGAAGCGCAGCCGCGAGGAGAGTGGTGAGAAGCTCCCCTCCCTGGCTGTCGACACACAAGCACCCACGCCACCCCCTCACGGCACTCCTCTTGTTCCAGCAGACTCCAATGCCTCCTCCAACTGGCTCGGCGGTGGCACCATACCCCCGGTCGACTATACAGACCTCTCGCGACCGCCCCTCCCCTCCCGGCCATCGCTCGCCCCACGCAAGAGCTCTGGAGCGGAATCGGCTCGGACCCTTTACCAAGACCATGAGTGCCTCATCGCTGATGCCTGCTGCTTCCGGCGTCAAGGGACCGCGAACACCTTCGCCGGAGAAGAAGGGCCGGATGCTGAGAACATTGAGGCCGGGGAGAGACTCAAAGTCATCGTCGAAACTCCCGAGTTCGATGAGGTCGCAGCCTCCAGATGCCGCCAAAGCAGCCACTCAGGCGTGGGGGTTCAAAACTACCGCTAGCTCCAGCAGGTTGGCAAAAGTCCCTTCGGCAACAATGCAGATCTCTTCATGCCGACCTTCCCTAGAAAGCCCCAGCTCCACTCTAGATGCGAACGTCTCGGCAATGCCACCTCCCACTCTGAATATATACCAGGCTCAATCACCTTCTTTCTCTCGTTCTACAGATGCCCTGGGTTCTATTGCATATGTCGCTCCACCAACAGACAACGGAAGCGAATCTGAGCAAACGGCGAAACCCCAACGCCTCCCTCGAAAGTGCGTCCCAGCTTCGTCCAGCCCTAGACACTCCTTTGACGCAAGCCGATCCAAGAGCTTCCAAGCAAATGCTCCAATACCTGTGTTGCCATCATACCGCAACGAATATCCCGATGCACCACCCAATGCTCGCTTTGTTGCCGCGTCGGCGGCAGCGAGATCTTGGCCTGATAGCAAACCTATCAAGCAAGCTACAGAAACTTCGCATCAGCTTGTCCGTACCGTTAATGACAATCGAGTCCTACGGGCCAGAAAGGAACCTCCTGAACCTATCGCCGTTGAGACAGATGACCATGAAAACAAAACGCGACCACCGCCACGGAGGAAAATCAAAGCCAAGGAAATCACAGTTCGAGCAGATCTCCCTCCTACGCCATCATCTGAAGTCGACGATTCAGATGAATCAGAGTGCGACTCGGACGAATGGAAGGAACGTGTACGTGGCATATTAAAAAACTTACCACGAGGCGTGGACGAGGCAGCTGCCAAGCAGATTCTGAACGAGATTGTCATTCAAGGGGATGAGGTGCATTGGAGTGATGTTTCCGGGCTTGACGTAGCAAAGTCTGCTCTGAAGGAGACAGTTGTTTATCCTTTCCTGCGCCCGGATCTTTTCATGGGCCTCCGAGAGCCGGCGCGTGGCATGCTCTTGTTCGGTCCCCCTGGTACGGGTAAGACGATGCTTGCACGAGCTGTCGCGACAGAGTCTCACTCAACATTTTTTGCCATCTCTGCAAGCAGCTTAACATCGAAATTCCTGGGTGAATCTGAGAAGCTTGTGCGTGCGCTCTTCGCTCTCGCCAAAATGCTCGCACCCTCTATAATATTCATCGACGAGATCGACTCACTATTGTCTACTCGGTCCAGTTCCGGTGAGCATGAAGCTACCCGGCGTATCAAGACCGAGTTCCTCATCCAGTGGTCCGATCTGGCCAAAGCTGCGGCTGGGAAGGAGCAGACAGAAAGGGACAAGGAGAGGGGTGACGCGAGCCGTGTTTTGGTTCTGGCGGCAACAAACTTACCCTGGGCCATCGACGTAGCCGCACGAAGGAGATTTGTGAGGAGACAGTATATCCCACTGCCTGAGGACCACGTACGCAAGAGTCAGGTCCAAACTCTATTAAGCCATCAGAAGCATGAACTTAGTGAAGCAGACCTGGATTGTCTGGTCCAGCTTACTGATGGTAAGTTTTCGTGCCGGCAAACGAATTCATTTCAGAGAACTGACAATTGGTAGGCTTCTCTGGCTCCGATATTACAGCACTCGCCAAAGACGCGGCGATGGGTCCGCTACGGTCTCTGGGCGAAAAGCTATTGCATATGACTATGGATGAGATACGACCAATACGATTTGAGGACTTTAGGGCCAGCTTGCAGACTATACGTCCCTCTGTGAGCAGACAGGGTTTGAAGGAGTATGAGGATTGGGCGAGGGAGTTTGGCGAGCGGGGCCGGTGAAAATTCACCGTCTGCGGTTTCCGTGTGAATAAGATTTGTTCATTGGTTGCTCGGCAGAATACATTCACGCTCTCTACAGCTTCGATGATAGCTTCGTAGCGCTCGATAAGCGTACCGCAATGCAGGACGTGCTTTTTACTATTACCCAATACTATTGCCATCGTGGAATAGATGAGTGCGTATGCAGATGAGCATGTAGGGCTGCGAATCGTCTGCTCGACTTTTGAGTAGGTGATGAAGAGTGCACTCCACCTTTTTTTGTAGATAGCGCGTATAGTTCTCAAGGTTGTCGTTCCGTTATCGTCTATTCCGGCGTGTGCAAGACAAACGCTTCGGAGAAACTAGCGGATATTCCGACCCATGCGCGCATGCTGAATATGTCAGGCCCAATAATCATAAAACACGATGAAACTAAGTGTGGGATTTTCTCTAAATACTATGGTATCCTTTGGCAGTGTTTCTATGTGTATTGGGTGTGGTGCGGGTTCTCCATGATTTTTTTGCGTGTTCATGGGGTATTCGACAAGTTCAATGTTTAGTCGTGATACTCGACGTATTTTAAATCATAACGGTATGAAAGGTAGTACGAGCGACGCATACAAGGCCACATATGAGTAACAAGAGGTAGGGTTTCGATACTAGGAACAATACCTGTCAAGTACCGACCGTACCGGTGTTGGCGGCGGTTCAAGAGACAGTCTATTCTCCAGAAGACACGTTTCGTAAGACTCGCAGACGGGGGAAAATACAGATCAGCCTATAAATACACCATAAGCACACAAAAGCTCATAATTGTGACCAATAAACGCTGAAATTGGATCGCTAAGCGTACAATCGTTCCTGACAAGTCCAACATATGCGACACCTACACTGAACAAAGATTCCAGACAGTCATCACTTGTATCATGTATCTTGAATGTATTCGGCTCACGATACGTCTTATGCCTTATTCAAACCAGACTGATTTCCTTCCTCCTCAAAGCAAGAATATTTCATTGACGAAATGGAAGTGGGTATACTTCATCACACGATTTGAACGCCTTCGAACCAGCACGGAATCAAAACTGTAAAAGATTCATCACAAGCGTATGATTGCGACCGTGAGGTCACGTATTGGCCATACATGGAATCTATGCTATGCCGAGCTATGCCATGCCCATCCGTGAAAGTCAATGATCTGGAATCCTATGCAAACTTGGGACACCAGTGATAGTGCTTGAAAAAAGAGGAAAAAGCCGACTAGAAACTTTGAGACGTCATCGTGCGGCCCGGGCAGCTCAGCCCTCAATGGGTCTCTAGAGAATTGAACATATACCATAGAAACGAAAAGTCCGCCGCTTCAACGCAAACCTGCCTTGGTGATCTTGACAGTATGCGCAATAGGTTGCAGGATACCCTTGTTATCAACCGCACCAAGTGCCTGGCCCTTACTCCATCCCATCTTCTCAAGCAAAGCGCGACCCTTGTTCTCCGGACCGAGCTCAGGAGCAGATGCACCGACGACTTCGCCGTCCCGGTATGACACCGTCGGGCGGGTCTTGCCACTCTTGTCCCTTTTCTTTGAAGGAGTTGCTAATCTCTCGACACGTAGAAGACGGTGCTTAAACTTCTTCTGATCTAACAGTGCATCGAAAGCATCGTCATCAAACGCCCCCGTACGGCTAGTCTTGGAAAGGACTGTAAAGCGGGTTGCTCCGTCGCCTCGTGATCTTGAGGTAAGACCGAGATTGTGTACAAACTGATGGACAGCGGCGCGTCTGTGGGCTTCCATGGGGGGCAAAGAGAGGGTTTGCATGCCAGACACCATAAAAGTGCGTATCTCATCAATGACCTCCTCCATAACGAAGCCTTCCTTGTACTTGACGCTGAGGTCCGCACCTTTGCCTTTCCTACCCAACAGCCCCTGCTTGCGCAACTCCTCCCGTTCAGCCTTCTTGAGGCGCTTCTTAGTGCGATCAGCCTCCCATGATGCTTGCATCTGCTCGTTTAGATCCGAATCATCCAGCTCAGGGGGGATCCGACCGCGGCGACCTTTCTTCTTTAGCCTTAAAGATGGACGCTCGGTATCCATAATATCGAAAGCGCCATACGGATCCATGTCAAGGGCATCAGCCATTGCAGATGCGGAAGGAAAGCTCGGCTCGGTCCGTCTACCGCCACCAACTCGCTGTTGTCGTTTCTTATTCGGACGGGCGAAAGCCACCTGGGAAATTCCGGAGCGGGCGCTGGCGCTGGTAGTTGCGGGGCCAGCAAAATATTCATCTGCGGCATGCAACACTAGGTCATCGGAGTCGATGCCAAGCTCTTCTTGTTTCTGGAATGCCCGTGCAATTTGCTCGTCGCTGATAGCTTCGTCAAGACTCCCGTCAATGTCGAACTCTGAATCACTCGAGTCGCTGGAGTCACTCTCGGAATCTATCGCCATGTTTTGGGCACGAGAAAGTTGCCTGGCCTCGAATGCTTTGATTAGTCTCTGGTCGGACGGTGAAGTAAGAAAAGTGGCCGGCAGCCATCTTGAGTCATCTGGCGTAGAACCTTCGTACACGACTAGATACTGGCGACCGGTTCCACGAATGCGTGCTCCAAGGATACGATCGACAATATCTTCCACATCGGTCGAAGTGCTCATCCCATCCAGGTCACGAAGGTCGTCCGAGTTCCAGCCCTGATCATCCTCCAGCTCTGCGGGGAGGTCGGGTTCTGCGTCTGCTGCGTCCGCCTTCCAGTCATTGTGGCTTCCGGCGTCCAAGTCCATCTCCCGACGAGCGAAGCCAGCGGCGGCAACCATATTGTCGGTGAGGCCAAGATCCTCAACATTCTGCATATAATCATCCATTGCGGCATCTCGATGATCAAAGTCGCCGTTGAAAAAGGTGTCCATGCTGGGGCGGTCTTTTACAGGTAGCCATCCAATACCTGGCTTGCTCCTTGACTCCCAAGGGATGACATGACCCTCCCACACAGGTCGTCCGCCACGTCGCTTCTCGAAGTGAGTGTCAATGACGCTATTGGTGTCGGAGTCGACGTCCGAAGCGTCCTGAGCACGCAATGGCTCTCGAGCTTGTGCAGGATTAGTAAAGTCCTGCGTTGCGTCGGGAGGTATTCTACCTTTAGCTGACATGCTTGACACTGCCACCGTAGACGTTGCTACTTCTATACGAAGTGACGCTTGTTCCTCTGATGAGGTGCCCCTGAGGTACGGAGTGTTGGTCGATGAAGCAGTTTGATGGGTGTTGGAATCGGCTTCGGTGTGTGAGCCAGCAGTGAGGGCTGCAACAGACGGAGCGGCGTCTTGTTCTGCAGGAAGAGAGGTTGCGGAAGGCGTAAGCAGGGTGAGAGGAGTCTGGCCACGACCTCTAAAGACAATGAGCTCGCTCGACGCGCTGGAGGATGCGGAAGGCGTTGGGGAGGGGCTGCGGATGGTCATCTGGGCGAGAGCGTCTATAGCGACCCGTGACGGAGACGGAGACAGTGAGGGAGACGCAGAGGCAGCAGGTTTCTCTTGGACAGTGCCTTCCAGACAACCCGCACTCACGAACGTGACGGGCATGTGGCGGAGTCTTTTGGAGGTGTCGAAGGCAGCGGAGCGGTGACTGCTCATGTACCGGGCCTCGTCGCGCAGGGAGAATTGCCGTGTGACCGCCGCCGCCGCTAGAAACGAAAGGTCAACCAAGGCAAACGGGTGGAAGGCGCCATGCTGCCGTACCTTCCTGCAGCTGTGCCCGCGCGCCGAATCGGGACGAGAGCTGTCGTGGTGTCGCGCCCCGCGTGTTTGTTTTGGCCGGGCCTTTGCCCTTGGCTTTCTTCTTCGCCATGGCAGCGGTCGGTCGCTAGGAAGCGTAGCAGTCGAGTGCAAATGCGGATGCGGATGCGGATGCGGAGGCGAGGGCGAGGGCGAGGGCGAGGGCAGGTGGAGAGAATTGTATGTCGTAAACGTCAACGAGTGGCGGCGGCGGGCCTGGGTTATCGATAAGCAGCGGACCGTCATGCAGGCTCCATCGCGGGCAGCTTCTGACGTTTCCACGAGAAATGTTAGGCGCAGCTCGATTGCTGCAAACGAGGGATTGCAGGATGATGTGACTGTTGACTGGCCACACGCATTGGACGTCGAGGTAGAGGGGTGGTGGTACCTCGCCGTACAATGCAGCCCGCGCGGGCTCAACGAGCCAACGGAGCGCCCCGCCCCCGCGTCCAGGCAGCGCGCTGCTGGTGACCTCAGCCCTGACCAGGTAGCTCATGCGTGCACCTGTCCCAACACCACGCCCCACACCTTTCGCATTGCACTCACCACCCTCTGGTCCATGTCGCTATCGCTAGCCATGGTGCTGAACTGACCGTCGAATAACATCACATACCCTCTCAGCTCTAGTTTTACCCGCCCCCTGGCCCCTTGCGCTGACCCGCCGCCATGAACGAGTTTGAGCGCGTTGGCAGGACTATTCTCCGCTCTGTGTATGATCCACTACCCAGCAATAACAGCAACGAGCCCATATGGTGTCTGGGTCGGCGGTACGATCCCAAGACGCCGTTGCCGAAGCCCGCAGACACCTCCGCCGAGACACCTTTGACCCCCTCTCCCGCACCACAGACTGAGCGGACCGGCGGCATAGAAGACGAGAGCTGGATACGCACAAGCGCAGATGAGTCTGGCGGCAAGGAGGCAGCAAATGGCGGCGAGGATCCTGATCAGTATGGAGGCTGGCCGCAGCCCTTCCTCGACGACTTCGAGTCAAGAGCATGGATGACCTACCGGTCGGGCTTTACGCCCATTCAAAAGAGTCAGGACCGCAAGGCAGCAGCCGCCATGAGCTTCAGAGTGAGAATGCAGAACTTGGCGCAGAGTGCTTTCACTTCCGACTCGGGGTTTGGTTGCATGATACGCTCCGGCCAGTGCATCCTTGCGAACGCGCTCTTGGAACTACGATTAGGACGAGGCAGGTCGCTCCCTGGACACTTCGATGAGAACTAGAGCTAATCTGGCGATAGATTGGAGACTGCAAGACTCACGGGCGGAGCAGCGTGACCGCCCCGTCCTCTCGCTGTTTGCCGATGATCCCAAGGCACCCTTCTCTGTGCACCGTTTCGTAGAACATGGAGCAGCTGAGTGCGGTAAATATCCTGGGGAGTGGTTTGGGCCGTCAGCAACAGCGCGCTGCATACAGGACCTCGTCAAAAACTATCCAAGCGCAGGCTTGAGGGTGTACAACTCCGGCGATGGCGCCGACATATACGAAGACAAGCTCCGAGAGGTTGCCGTTGACGACGATGGCAAGTTCCAACCTACCTTGATCCTAGTAGGCACCCGCCTAGGGATCGAGAAAATCACGCCGGTATACTGGGAAGCTCTCAAGACTTCGCTTCAACTGAAGCAGTCCGTAGGTATCGCAGGGTGAGTCACACAGACACACACACATTTATTCCACGTCATGCCGCTGAACATACTTTAGTGGTCGCCCCTCGGCATCTCACTATTTCGTCGGCATTCAAGGAAATCATTTCTTCTATCTTGATCCGCATTTCTCTCGGCCTCTGCTACCGTATCACGAGGACCCTTCCGCCTATTCCGCAGAAGATATCGCCACCTGCCACACTCGGCGCCTCCGCCGCATCGAGATCCGGGAAATGGATCCGTCAATGCTCATCGCATTCTTGATTCGCGACGACAAGGATTTCGAAGACTGGAAAGAGGGTATCGTGAGCGTGCAGGGCAAGGTCATTGTGCACGTTAGCAAGTCGCAACCGCCCCCACGCGGACAAGAGAGGGAGGGCGCAATCGAAGAGGTAGAAAGCTTTGACGAAGACGGGCTGCAGTAGGCGGCCGGTAGTAGGATATGCACATTTACAACATCAGCCCCTGATAGTGTTTCGAGTCATATCCATGTGATGGGCAAACACGCTATAGAGAGGTTGGCGCGGCGTTGTGTTACTTCATCTGGGCACTGTCATGGAAAGCATTAGGGAACTGGAGTTTGGCTATATATCCGTAAATTCCGCGATTCTGTCGTCATGAGATATGAGAAATAATACTAAACAATCGCCACCGTCAGTTTCTAATGCGCCACCAAGTAGACGAAAGCACTCACCCTATTATCTTTGACTAAATGCAGACTCGATTCTTCTTCAAGAACCGACGAGTACACCATACACGGTGTGATATCGTGTTTGGGGCGCGTACTAACCGCTATGTTACCAAATATGACTCATCGTCAAGAGCACACCAATCCTGCCGTGTTCCTTTGTATCAGACCGGACGACTATATCCGATCTTGATTGAAGTATAGGTGTTAGGCAGGAACGAGAAAGAAACCACAGGAGGCACGCGCCATGGAGCACATTCAGATGAAGTGGAAAGAATTGATTCGTTCCGAGGTATACTATACACCCTCTGTGGTATCGGACCCCGTAGTTGGACCATAAGACTCACGGCCCTGGAAGACAAGCAAACCGTCCCATGATCGCATTAAAATGACCCATGAACACCGACCCCATAACCGACTTCATTCAAAACAGTGAACGAAGATAGAAACCCATGAAAAAAAGCCACTCAACCAACCACCTATTTGGTGGAGGAAGAGTACTTGGTGACGGCCTTGGTGCCCTCCGACACGGCGTGCTTGGCAAGCTCACCAGGCAGGATTAGTCGGACGCTGCGGCACATTAGCAAATCGAATGTGAATCTGGGATAGGATTGGAGACATACGAGGTCTGGATCTCGCGTGATGAAATGGTGGACTTCTTGTTGTAGGCAGCGAGCTTGGAGGCCTCGGTAGCGACGCGCTCGAAGATGTCGTTGACGAATGAGTTCAGAATGGACATGGCACGGTTGGAGATACCAGTGTCGGGGTGAACCTGCTTGAGGACTTCGACGCGTTAGTAATGCTTCTGGAGGACTATGCGACCATGACGACGGGTTGCGCGTGCATGACGCGAACAGGCGCGCACTCACCCTTGTAGATGTAGCTGGAGTAGGTCTCCTTCCTGGACTTGGTGCGCTTCTTCTTGTCGCCAGAAGGAGCGGCAGTCTTCTTGCCGGCCTCCTTCTTCTCAAGGGGTGCCTTGCCGGCCGGGGCCTTTCCGGCGGTGGTGGGCGTCTTAGAGGCAGCTTTGGGAGGCATTTTTGGTGATTGGAGAGGCTGGGTGAGTTTGGGGTGGTGTTTGAGTGTAGAACTGCAGCGTGGTGAGATGCGGGCGATGAAGCGGGTGGATGTCGAGATGGAGGAGAAAAGGTCGTCGGCGGGCGGGGGACGCGCTTCTTATGGGGAGCGCGCTGCGTGTTGTGATCCAGCGGCGCCTGCCTTGGTCCGTGCGGTGTCGCTGCGCTCTTGGGCGGTTGGGCGGCTTAGCGAGCCACTGCGGTACGCCAGTCTGATCCGTAATGGGCGCAAGCGCGCTAGTGAGGGCAGGTTGATCTCGCGCACCACAACACGCCGCGCCGTCCTTATAAGCTGCCCGCCGCCCCGACGTCTGCCCTCCATCCATCGTCTCGACACCACACCCACGCCCGCACCCAACGCCGCCCATCTCAGCGACCCAAGCCACCTTTACCCACTTTCCAGTTCTAACCAACACTCTTCCAAAATGACTGGTGGCAAATCCGGAGGCAAGGCCAGCGGCTCCAAGTCCAGCGCCCAATCGTGAGTTACCACTTCCGGCATCGCTTTGCATCGCGATCCGTTGCAGCCCGCCTTGTGCGCATTTGCGCCTTGGCTTTAGACGCGTATTGTTTTGATCTGACGCGTCCTCCCCTCTCGTGTTTCCATCTCGTCTAGTATATCGCGCTAACATGGCACAGTCGTTCGTCCAAGGCTGGTCTCGCTTTCCCCGTCGGCCGTGTCCACCGTCTCTTGCGCAAGGGCAATTACGCTCAGCGTGTCGGTGCTGGTGCCCCCGTGTACCTTGCTGCCGTTCTCGAGTACTTGGCTGCCGAAATCCTCGAGTTGGCCGGCAATGCTGCGCGTGACAACAAGAAGACGCGTATCATCCCCCGTCATCTCCAGCTCGCCATCCGCAACGACGAGGAGTTGAACAAGCTTCTCGGCCATGTCACCATTGCCCAGGGTGGTGTGCTCCCCAACATTCACCAGAGTACGTCTCTTCCTGACTTCTACCACACTACAGTCGCTGATTTTTTGCAGACCTGCTCCCCAAGAAGACGGCCAAGCCTGGCAAGGGTCCCTCACAGGAGCTCTAAGCGATTTCTTTTTTCGGCGCGGTTCGGTGTTTTTCATGATAATGGGGTTTGGTCTGGGTCTCGGTTCACGGCTTTTCATCACGGGGTTTAAATACCAGAGCTGTACATTATTCCCACATTGATGGGTGGTGGCTCACGAGCTTCTTCAATTAAGGGATTACTTCAATTTTGTTCTTATGCTTTTTGTGATGCTATCTGTTCCGTCAGTCCCAGCCAACGATTTCCGTTCTTGGTGGCATCGCCTTGACTGCCTTTCTCTTTGTCGTTGGTAGAGCTGAAACGGTATGGCAAAAATACTCTTTCTGTCCTGTCGCAACTGAGCAAGCTCTTGCGCGCACGTACATGGATTCACAGGCACGGCACTGAAATTGCAACAATAAACGATGCACTATGAATGAATTATTGACATAGTGGGCAGAGCTACATTGGTCGTGCTGACTGCGTTTCGAAGGATGGATAGGGAAATAGCCAATTGAGAATTCTGATACGGTGCGGTAATGCCACGGTGTTTTTTTTTTTAGTTTTGAATTGACATGTGAAAAGCGTTTCACATATTTTCATTGCTAGTTGGACCATTTAGCAGTCTACGAGGCAGTCCCGTGGTCCCGTGATCTATGTACAAGCCCTTCTCCCATCCTTGGGCCCCTACAATGTCATCTTTGGCGGAGCTGCTCATCATTAGAAGCATTCCTCGTCGGAAAGCGGAACACTCACGATCCAGAATCGGGGCAGGCAGGTTGCGCTCGTACTTGGAGCCTGTAGCTGTTAGCCGTGTCCGCGGCCGTGTGCAGTCCCCATGGCTCACCTCCAGGCGCGGTCGGTGGGCGGTACGGGTCCGGATGCTTCCACTTCTCCAAGAGACCCTCGGTCTCCTTGATCAGATCCTGAAAACGCGTCAGCAATGCCGCCGCGTGCAAGGGTTCAATGCATATCGTACTCTCTGCCGGCGTGGCTCGATAACGTGCTTGTTGGCCTCGAAGAGCGATCGTATGTACATGGCCTGGCCCCGCCAGAGGTACCTATGGACGGCCCAGTCAAGAGCGAGTTTGAGCGAGCGCCGGTACAGCCGACTGTGTATTGTCAGTGATGCCGTCGTCACGGAGGGCTCTCTATCGCGCCAGGGAGCTGGTGGGCAGGTACGCACAGGACCTGTGTTTTGGAGCTCATAGCAGCGGCGAGCGCGTCTGTGGCAGTCTGGATATGTAGTTGGGCGTGTGGAAGCCGGCGTCGGCGGTTGCAATGGCTAAGAATCGCGATGTGATGAGAGCAGCCCCGGTTTGACGTTCGATCGAGCTGCTCGGCGCGGCACCGGAAAAGCCCTGCACTAAACCACGTTCGGGAGCCATGACAGAGCTTCTGCATCAAGGCCAGTTCGACCTCAATCAATTCCCTCACGACCTGTTTACCCGCCATCCCCTTCTCCTCTCCGCATCTCGCATTCCTCGCCCGCTCTTCCGCCATCCACCGCGAGATTCACAATGTCTCGGCAGCAGTGTCTCCGCCGTCTGGCGGCTTCGACGCCTTTGCGACCCATGCCGCTGGTACGCGTCTCAAGAACTGTCCGCTTGTCCGCTTCCCCTGCGACGCGCAGCTTCTCAGCCGTATCACGAGCAACCTCCTCTGGTCTACTAAAACAGGCCTCAAGGTCACTGCACCCATTGGTGATTTAAGATCATGTGCTGATGTCTGCAGACGACCGGCCCAGCAATCACGACAGCGCGTCGCCCTTTTGTCGCAATCGCGAAGCTATGGTATGCATCTTCAAGGGCGCATATCAAGCGAGCGCGCAGTCGGACTAACACTCGTGCAGCCGATACCGTGGTCAAGGTGCCACAGATGGCTGAGTCCATCACAGAGGGCACGTTGAAGCAGTGGTCAAAACGTGAGTTCTCCGAGGACAGCCCAAGTCGACTTCAGAACAGCACTCTAATACATATCAGAGGTCGGCGACTACGTTGAGCAGGATGAGGAGATTGCTACTATCGAGACGGACAAAGTACGCGGTTTCTCCACGAGTTAATAGGCCGCCGATTGACCTAATCTAGATTGACGTATCGGTCAACGCCCCCGAAGCCGGTACAATCAAAGAATTCCTCGTCAACGAGGAGGATACCGTCACGGTTGGACAGGATCTGGTGAAGCTCGAACTTGGCGGAGCACCTTCAGGCGGCGAGAAGGCAGCCAAAGACGAGCCCAAGGAACCGGCGCCAAAGGACCAGGAGACTTCGTCTCAGCCTCAAGGCGGACAGGAGCAGCCAAAAGAGGACAAACCCGCTCCCCAGAAGGAGGAGTCGAAACCTGAGCCCCCAAAGCAGGAGTCCAAGCCCGCGCCGCCGCCCCAAAAGTCGTCCCAGCAAAGGGAGCAAAAATCTAGCGAGTCTGAGTCAAAGTCGACATCTGCCTCGGGTTCTCGCGAAGAGCGTCGCGTGAAGATGAACCGCATGCGCCTCCGAATTGCCGAGCGCCTTAAGCAGTCACAAAACACGGCTGCCTCTCTCACAACCTTCAATGAGGTCGACATGTCCTCCATAATGGAGTTTCGTAAACTTTTTAAGGATGAGATTCTCAAGAAGCAGGGCGTTAAGCTTGGTTTCATGTCGGCCTTCTCGCGTGCCTGCATCCTAGCCATGAAAGAGGTACCCGCGGTTAACGCCTCCATCGAAGGCCCGAACGGTGGCGACACTATCGTCTACCGCGACTATGTGGATATTTCGGTCGCTGTCGCTACCGAAAAGGGTTTAGTAACGCCTGTCGTCCGCAACGCTGAGTCACTGGACATGGTTGGCATCGAGAGAGCGATTGCGGACCTCGGAAAGAAGGCTCGGGACAATAAGCTTACGATCGAGGATATGGCTGGAGGTACATTCACCATCAGCAATGGTGGTGTCTTTGGTAGCTTGATGGGTACGCCTATCATCAATTTGCCGCAGACTGCTGTGTTGGGTCTGCACGCAATCAAGGACAAACCCGTTGCCATCAACGGCAAGGTGGAGATTCGTCCTGTAAGTCGACCATGCATATCATTTTTGCACATTTCGTGCTAATTCGAATTGCCAGATGATGTATCTCGCTCTCACCTACGATCATCGTCTGCTCGATGGAAGGGAAGCCGTCACCTTCCTCGTGAAGATCAAGGAATTTATCGAGGACCCGCGGAAGATGCTCCTTGGTTAGAGCGATCCATTGCATTTTCTTCTTTGGTTTTCGTTATGTTTCTAGTGGGATTTTGCATTGTCGAGGATGGAGGTTGTACATGTGAGATGTGGGATTAGGCATACTTGTTCAGCATAATCACCGCTGGGCCGGCTGTGTCGAGGTCTATACGGTGTACGAATAGGGAGAGGGATAAAAATATTTACATGCAAGAGTCATTCATGCCGTAGTGTAGTGACATTGTGCCGCCGTGTAGTTGTGTAGTTGTCTCTCTAGTCTGCGCAAAGTTCACGCCTGAAGTTGGCTGGAACATATAAATCGATCAAGTCACTTTGAGAAGCTTGCCTATTTCGTCGTGTGGCTAAACATTGTGCAGCATGTGCGCTGTTGGATTAAAGGGTGCGTGGTCCTAGGGTGGGCTACGAACCTCCATCCCTGTTTCCGTGTCTTGCCATTTTTCATGGCCTAACCTCCTGGTCATGGATCTTTGTGTATACCATTATGTTTATGTTCGTTTTGACATATATCGGGTTTATTATCATGTAGCAGTGAATTTTTGCTCCGCTTCGCAAAGAATGTTAGTATATAAAGTTAAATTAGTACAAGGACCCAAATTGTTCTATGAATAGTACGACTTTTATGTCAACACCTTTACTGTAACCAACATTTAACACACATTTTAAGTATGAAAAAAGCAGAAGTCTGTTACTACTTTACTGTGCTTTAAATTACGTACACAACTTTCTGATTTACAACAAATACATACGAGGTTAATATTTAAGTTCAATTTGTAAATCAAACATTATTCTCAATATATACAAGAGTACAGACTTTGCCTGTAGCGTAGAGGTGCAATGGCGCATTATAATTACTATTTCCGCGACGTTACTTCCCCGCCTGTCTTGGGTTTTTTGTTCTTCCCAGGTCTGCGTTACGTGCTAGAAATTCTCGTTGCGCATACCCTCATCCCGTAGCATCCATATAATTATGAAAATTGTGTTTGCTTCGTCATCAACGCAAGATGGAATAAGCCTGAGATATTCTTAGAGCGTACGTCGGACACCGCCAGCGCACCGGCTTCTTTTAGAATAGTAAGGGCTGCAACGCGCTTGTCGGTATGTGGATAGACTAGTGGGCTGATAGCGGTTCGGACATGTTCCTCAAGGGTCGCTGCATCGGGTTTAGGTTTGCGGCCTTGTCTTTTGGTTCTAGGTCCGCTTAGGTATGTATCTATGGTCTGTTCATAGACGCACAGTTCTTCTCTGGGCTAAGTCTAGGAGCACGCCGAGGTGGAGAAATCAGCTTACACGACCCTGTTCTTACTCAAAGCCTCGGGAAGCAAGGTTTTCTCCTCTCTCCGAGAGATGTCAATGGCTGACCAGCGAGAAGACTATTACACACGTAATCTCAGCTTGTAATCTTGGGGGAAATAGGATGGATGAGAGGGAAATCAAGGGGATGGGGTGGGGGACTACACTCAACACTCATTTAGTATTATTATCACGTCACCAAATATAGCAGTGTAGCCTCAACTTTAGGAAATTAATAGTAGATCGTAGGATAGACGAATCGCTGCTAGATAAGGCTAGCCTACTTCCCTATAATATAACCCCGTATTACATAATAGGCCCCATTAGCGTCTAATAGTACTAGATAGCGTTCTCTAAGTATTATAAACCTTAATATGTGATATTATCCCCTCTTATAAGGTACTCTCATCCTAAGAGCCTAGGTTAGGGCGTACTAGGGCCTAGGTGGTAATAATAGTCCTAGGTAGGCCCTCCCTTACTAGATTAGTAGTAGGCGTACATTAAAGTACTAATATAAATAGTATAGTTAGATATATATATTCTTTATTTTATTTATCTAGGTTTTTTTTACTTTTAGTATTACTTTATACTAGTTTAAACTAGTATTATATAGAGCCTATTATATAAGCTACCACGCATATTTCTAGCTTACCTTAACCTATTTACCTTCTCTCTAGTTTCTCCTACTTTTAAAATTGGCTTATAAGTTTTTTTATCTATATAGGCGTGTAATGTAGTTTACTAATATTTTTATAGAAGGCGTTTATTTTTATAACCTAATTTTCCGTTCTTTATACTCTAATCTCTAAGTAAGTATACCTAGGATTATAGGGACTAGGGGCCCTAGCTAATACTAATAGACGCTATTAGTCCTAATTAGTTATTCTATCTATAGTAGATCTAATTTAATTATATCTACTTTAGCTATATATAAGTAGTTATATAAAGATTATAACTTAATTAAGTTAATACTTTACTACGTAGAGTATATAAGTAGTATTACTAAAGATATTCTCTAGACTAATTATTATAAATTTCTTATTTTAGATATTAATCGACGTCCATTCCATGTCTCTAACCTAGTAGGTAATAAAATCTTTCTATAATATAAGACTTATTAGGACTTTAAGAAGACTTATTATATAGTAAGTAATATTCTTAAACTTTCTATATTTTAAAAGAGACTATAAGGCCTATTAGGTACTATTAAATATTATTAGGTCCTTATTAATACTAAATAGTTCTTATTAGCTAATCTTCCCTATCTTACTAAAATTAATGCGAAGAAAGCGATTCTTTTAAATATTTATTTATTAAAGATAATATAAATAACTCTATATTTAATAATAGTAATTTAGCTTAACCTAACTCTAATAGGTGTAATCCGGCACTAATAGTCCCTACTTAACTTAGTAAAGAGATGGAGGATACTAGATATAAAATAAAGGAGGCTATAAATAATATTTTTTAGATTTTAAATAAAAAAGCGTACCATGCTTTATATAATAGTAGTTATAGTGAGTACTATTAACTTTATAATAACTAGTTAGACCTCTAGAATTATTACGCATAGTTAGGTATTATTAAGTATACTTATAAGCGTTTAAATAATGAGCAGCGCTGTATAAAGAAAATTTAAAACTAATATATAATATTAAAGATAGATATTAGCCCTTATAAGGTAAAAAGACTATCTAGGGGTTATAGGACCCTATAGGCCCTAACTGGCGCTAATAGATATAGATAAATAATCCTAAACATTATATAGAGCTAATCGACCTCTCTAAAAAAGATTAGATTAGAGATATTACTTAGGTCTTTATATAACGCTAGATCCTACTATAACTTATAATAGTTAGGTGTATATCTATAAGGAAGAGGAATTTATTAATCTCTTTATTATAGATCTTTAGCCGAACACTTCCGCCAATCTATAGAGCAGTGTTACAAAATTTAGTAATTAAATATTACTTAGTATTACTTAGTATTACTAAATAGTATTACTAAGCAAATACTAATTACTAATTACTAATTACTAAATTCTTAATTACTAATTACTAAAACTAATTACTAAATGAAAATTTAGTAATTATATAGTAATTACTAAATTACTAAATTAGTAATTAAGTCTAGAAATTGAGAATTATTAGGATTTCTTTATAATTATTATAGTATAGTACTATCTTTCTCGACTATAAAGTTTATAGCTTATAATTATTAAAGTCTAGTTGAAAATAATTAAAAGAAGTTTTTAGATTATTCTATTTATCTTTTCTAAATATATTTACTAGATTATACTTTTTAATAAGTCAATAATTATTATTATTACTATATTTACTAGAAATATTATAAATAATAGAGTAATAAGATGGATTTCTATTATAAAGTTCTAAGAGGCTAAGATTTTTAATAAAAAGTATAGTTTATAAATAGATTCTATAATAATATACTATATCTAAAATATAAAAGTTATAAAGTACTTTTATATAGTTAAAATATAATTTAAATTATAGTAGTTATTTATTTAGATATTAAGTTATTTTAATTTTTAAACTACTACTTTTATAAATAACTCTAAGGACGTAGAATACTTTTATAAAAGTATATACTAAAACTAGTATTATAGATAAAATGATAAATCTATTTTATATATCTAAAATAATACTTTAGATTAAGCTATAATCTATTAGAATTAGTATAATAGTATAACTAGTTAGCTAGAAACTTAATATAATTAAAGACTACTTTAGTAAGTATCTTCTAAAGGCTACTTTAAGACACTTTCTAAAATATATCGAAAACTATTAATTAAAAGTCGTAATTGGATTACTAAAAGTACGCTAGTAGATTGAAAATAATAAGGTTCTTAATACGACTTATATTATATAAGAATTATATTAAGTACTTAATTAGGTAAGCTATAATTAATTTTTTTAAAAAGTAGAATTTTTACTATATGTTATAATCTAGGAATCGTTAACTTTAAAATATAAAAAAACTTAAGATAATTTCTAAACTATATACTATAGTTACTACCACTACTAATACTACTATAACTAGTAATACTAGTAGTAGTTCTATCTTCTAATTCTACTTCTTCTAAATCTATTATAGTATTATTACTAGTAGCCCTTTGTTTACCTTTATTTCTAGATCTATTATTTTTTTACTTAGTAATTTATTATTGTTAATCTCTTCTTCTTCATCTTCTACTATATTTCTATCTTTTAAAATTATAAGTTTTTTAATAGTACTAGGTAATAGTCTATTTTTTTTAGTAACTATATCACCTACTTTAGAAAAAGTAGATTCACTAGCATTAAGTAGATAGAATAGCTAAGTAGTCTTTAGCTATTCTATATATTATAGGAAATCTAGTTTTATTAGAATTATAATAGTCTTCTATATTAATATCTTTAGGTACTCTAGCCTCATTTAAATATAATTCTAGCTCGTTTTCTATTACTAAAGTATTAATATTATTACTAGTTATATATAATTCATCATCACTACTACTATTATTTATATCTAAATTAATAGTAGTATTATTAAAAGTAGTATCTATAATATTATCTTTATAAAGATCTTTATATTCATTATAAATTTCTATAAAATAATCTTTTATACTACTTATAATTTCATTACTATAATTCAAATTTTTAAATATATCTAATTTAAATTGTGGATTTAAGATAGTTATTAAATATAAGTCTTTAGTTTATCTATATTATTATCTAAAATAGAATAGTATTCTAAAAGTTTCTTTTAGCTTCTTTTAAACCGGCGTTAATAAAAGGATTATTATAAGTTTTTAAATAGAATGACTCTAGACTATTATATAATTTAGTAATATAAATAATAGTAAAATAGTTATTAGAATAATTTATAGTTTATAGCTTTATAGTAGGCTTTCTAAAAATTTCTAAAATAGTTCTAATTTGTTCTAAATAAACCCAATCCTTTTCTAGTATTTTAGGCTCTAAATTTATATTTTTCTTTCTAATATTATCTAAATTATTAACTTTATTAGTAATAGTAGTAATTTCATCTTTAAAATAAAGAAATCTTTCTATCATATTATAAGTAGATAACCATCTAGTTAAATTATCCTTTATTAAGTTTTCTACTCCTTTATTATTAGTATTACTATTTTTTTCTTTTACTGTAGTTCTAAAATTATTCTTAAGATAGTGATTATTTTTAAATTTAGTTATATAATTTCTTATAGTTATAGGTATAGCTTTAGTATCTTCTAGTATTTTATTAATATTTAAATTAGTTCTTCTTATTTCGTAAATTTCTATTATATTATTAATATTAGTATTAAACTTCTTAGTAGTATTTATATTAAAAATATATAATCTAAAAAGGTATTACTAATTAAATTTAAAATATGGGCGAAACATTTAATATCTACTATATTATTATTAAATTTAAATCTAAAATTGTCTTTTAAAAGTTCTATAGTACTATTAATAGAGTAGCATTATCTCTAGTTACTCCTAATAATTCATCACTTAATTTATAATTTAATAAGATCTTTTCTAAAATAGAATAAAGATTACTACTATTATAACTATCTAGATTATTTAAATCCTCAAATCCTATTAAATAAGTTTCTAGTTGAAATTTATTATTATAAAAATGTAGAGTAATAGCTAGAAAATCTAAATTATTACTAGATTTCCATTCATCTAATGTAATAGAAAATTTACTATTATTACTTTTAATTTTATTCTTTAGTTTAGCAGTTTCTCTATTATATAAAATAGTTAATTCATTTCTTATAGTTTCTCTACTAATAGTAGGTAAATCGTCTTTTATATATTTTAATAAATTTTTAAAACTAGGACTATCTATTAAACTAAAAGGTAAATTATTATTAATAATAAATTATAATAAGTAGTTTTTATATTCTTCTTTATTAAATAGTATAAAACTAGGTCTTTTTCTTATAAGATTACTACTACTAGAATTACTAAAATAATTATTAATAGTATTTATACTACTATTATCATCTAAATTAGAACTATTTTCATCTAAATTAGATTCTAAATAAGTAAAATGTTTATATTTAAAATGACTATATAAATTAGTAGTATTAAAAGGCCAAGTACTAATTTTTTTATATTTACATAAATTACAACTAGCTCTAAACTTTCTAGTTTCATTATCTATATAAGGTAGAACTTCTAATTTAAATTGTTTAGTACTAAAAACCTTAGCTAATTTAGTTATAGGAGGTAATTCTAAATTAGGACTTTTAAATCTTTTTAGTAAAATTAATTTTAGAACCCATGTTATAAAAAGATAGATAAAGATAGATAGATAGTATAGTAAAGACTTTTACTTTTACTTTTACTAGTATTATTATATTTATATTCTTTACTTAAAAAAGTTATAAAGTCTTATATTATAAATTTATTAGACTTTTATAGTTTTTTATTTTAAATTAAATACGGACTTAACTATAGTTTAAATCTATTTTTTATTAATTATACGGACTTAACTATAGTTTAAATCATTTATTATTAATTATACGGACTTTACTATAGTTTAAATCCATTTTAAATTAAATATACGGACTTAACTATAGTTTAAATCCATTTCTTATTAATTATACGGACTTTACTATAGTTTAAATCCATTTCTTATTAATTATACGGACTTTACTATAGTTTAAATCCATTTCTTATTAATTATACGGACTTTACTATAGTTTAAATCCATTTCTTATTAAATCATACGGACTTAATCCATAGTTTAAATCTATTTCTTATTAATTATACGGACTTTACTATAGTTTAAATCCATTTTCAATTTATAATTAATAATCTTTAAAAAATAGAAGTAGTATATAAATTCTTTATTATTATCTATATTATTTTTATACTTAACTTATTAAGTTACTTAGTATTTTATCTATTATACTATCTACTACGTTATTTACTACGTTATCTACTATTTATTACTATGTCTAGCCTTACTACGCAAGATATTATTCGAACTTCTATTAATAGAAGTTTAGTAGTTAAATCTACTAAAATAGATTCTACTATAAAGCTCTAATTAATAAATTTAAAAGGATAGCTCTAATAGTACTATTATAGGATATTTAAATATTTTAAGAATAGTTTACTATTTAAAACGGCTTAAGTACTATAATATTAATAAGTTTAAAATTACTTTAAGTAAGTTTTTATCTTTTTATAAATTAATTACTAACTAATATATTTCTAGACCTTATTAAGGAGAATAAAATAGATCTAGACTATAAAGATCTATTATATACTCCTAATACTAAAGAACGAGCTATTCTTAAAAGAATAAATACTTATTTACTCTATTTAAGTATTTTATTTAAAGATTATAGTAAGTATTACTTTATTATATTTTATAAATACTAATGTCCTATAGATTTAATTAATAGCTTTAAAGCTAAGAATATAATTAATAATAAAGAGGTCGTCTTTATTAAAGATAAAGTCTTTAATAAAGAGGACTATAAAAATAATAAAGATTTCTTCTTAAAGAGGATCTTTATTTTCTTAATACTATTAATTTTCTTAATAAAGACTATTACTCACTAGAAGAAATTAGTCTCTATAAAGAGAAGAGAAAGACTAGTAATAAAGATAATAATATAGCTATTATTATAAAAGATAATAGTAAGGAGGATTCTATAAACTTAAAAGAAGAAGAGAAGGAATCTAAAATGGATATAGACTAAAGTATTATATTTTAGTTTATTTTCTTTTATTATTTTATTATTTTTACTATTTTTATTATGTTAACTACTTTTCTCTATTTTCTTTTTCTTTTTTACTTTTTTACTTTTTAAAATTAATCATTCCCTAGATTGTAACGTTTAGTAAAATTTAAACTTTTAAAAAAATTATTTTTGGCTTATCTAATTGAGTAATTACTATAATTTTTATATAATATAAATTATACTAAGAACTATATTTAATATCACCTACTAGTATATTTTTACTAATTAAATTAACACTTCTAGTTAGTAGTTTTCGATTATTTTTAAAAAGTATCTTAAAGTAGTCTTTAGAAGATATATACTTAGGATAGTCTTTTTAATTATATTAAGTTTCTAGCTAACTAGTTATACTATTATACTAATTCTAATAGATTATAGCTTAATCTAAAGTATTATTTTAGATATATAAAATAGATTTATTATATTATTTATAATACTAGTTTTAGTATATACTTTTATAAAAGTATTCTATGTCTCTTTAAAGTTATCTATAAAAGTAGTAGTTTTAAAAATTAAAATAACTTAATATCTAAATAAGTAAGTACTATAATTTAAATTATATTTAAACTATATAAAAGTACTCTATAATATCTATATTTTAGATATTATATACTATTTTAATTACTATTTATATAGTATATTTTTATTAAATCTTATACTACTTTACTATTTATAGTAATAGATTAACTTATATATACTATATAATACTAGTATAGCTAAAATATAAAGTAATTTTATTTATATACTAGACGTTTTAGATTATAGTATAAAAAAACTCTTTATATAATTAGATAATTAATATATTTTATTATAATAAGCTAGGTTTTCATATATATTAGCTATAACTTTTATAGTCGATAAAGATAGTACTATAATTTAAAAATTTATAAAAAAACCTAATTATCTTAATATTTTTAGTCTTAATTACTAATTTAGTAATTTAGTAATTACTATATAATTAAGATAATTACTAATTACTAATTACTAATTATATTTTAAAAATTTTAATTACTAATTACTAACACTAATTATATTTTAAGATTTAGTAATTAAGTTAGTAATTATCTTAATTATATAGTAATTACTAAAAATTTGCAACACTGCTATAGACTAATATTAGTCTAATTAGTTAAAGGATCGCTATAGAAATAGACTTATAATCTATTAAAGAAGCTAAGCTTTTAAAACTAGAATAAATTAAAGCCTAATATTAGAGTATCTACGCCGCTTATATACTCTAGGTATATCTAATAGATGACACGGATATTTAATACTATATAATAATAATAGTTTATAATATTAATAAAGAAGGGTTCCTCTTTACTAGAAAATCTATTTTTATAAGAAGGAGATATCTATCTTAGTTATAGTACTTAAATATGGTATTAGGGTTATACTAAAGTTATTATATAACTTATTATTATATAAAACTTTAAAAGGAAATTAAGTAAACTAGCTCTAATCTATTTTTTTTAAGAGTTTTATAGACTACTAGTATAAGCTTAGAATGTCTTACTTATATTAATAAAACGCGTATAGCGTAAGTACTAAGCCTTTTAGATATATTATACGAATATAGTGATATATTTAATAAGGAAGTAGTATTTACTTTTTAAAATTTAAAGAATCTAACTATACGATCCCTATTATAAAGGGGAAGAAATCTCTCTATAAGTCTTTATATAACTTTTTAGTACGTGAGCTTTAAGTGCTCTAAGAGTACTTAAAAGATATTCTTAAAAAGGAGTAGATTAGGTATAGTACTAGCCCTACTAGAGTACTAATTTTATTTATTTTAAAGAAGGATAAAACGTTATAACTTTATATTAACTATAGAAGACTTAATACTATTACTATTAAGAATTATTATATACTCCCTTTAGTTAGAGAGATACTTAATCGCCTATTAGGCATATATTACTACACGACCCTAGACCTCTATAATACCTACTATAGGATTTAGATTTAAGTAGGGGATAAGTGAAAAATAGTATTCTAAACTTAATATAGTTATTTTAAATATCTAGTTATATCTTTTAGGTTAATAAACGCACCCGCGAGTTTTAGATATATATTAATAAGATACTAGTATAGTATCTAGACTATATATATATTATATACCTAGATGATATATTTATTTATATTTATAGTAAGGATATTATACTTTACTAGTATACTATACGCTCTATACTTAAATTATTACGAAAAGCTAAGCTTTTATTAATTTAGAGAAGTATACGTTCGCCTTAGGTAATATATATTTCCTTAATTTTATTATTAATACGTAAGGTATCTACGCAGATCCTATATATACGGAGATAATAATTAGATAGTTATAATTAATAAATATTAAAGAACTCTAGTTATTTCTAGGATTTATAAATTTTTATTAATATTTTATTAAAGATTATATAAAAGAAACTGCTCCTCTATTAGATCTACTAAAGAAAGAATAAGAATTCTAGTAGAATATAAAAGCTAAGAATACCTTTAAAAGGCTTAAAGAATACTTTTTAAGTATATCTATTCTATGCTACTTTAACCCTATACTTATTATTTAATTAGAGATAGATATATCTATTTTTATAATCTCTAGTATTCTATTATAGCTATTTAAAGATTAGAAATGGTATTTAGTTACTTTTACTTTAAAAAACTTTAAGTTATAGAACTTAATTATAAAGTTTATAATCTTAAGCTTCTTACTATTATCTACTATTTTAAATAGTGGAGACATTATTTAGATAGCGTATAATATACTATTTAGATACTAAGTAACTATAATAACCTACGCAGTATACGCACTATATAGAGGCTAAACCTATAATAAGCACGTTAAGTAATATATCTAGTAGCTTTTAATTTTAAGGTGGAACACCGCCTAGGAAAAATAAATCCTATAGATAGGCTATTAAAAAGGGTAGATTATATATAGGAGAACCTATTACTGACCCATTTATTACCTACCCTATAGAACAAGTTACTATTAAGGAATAAATATAGTAGAGTAAGAGAATCTATAAATAAACTTAGCTTATTAGGCGCGTATAAGATGTATATAACTAATATTTATAAATCTATAAAGGGCCCTACTACTAGTATTATAGTATATATATTATATATATTATATTTACTAGCTAGGGTATTGGTGTTATATATTAAGGTCTATAGTACTTAGGGAGCGCTATCTAGTACTATTAGGCGCTGGTGGGGTCTATTATATAATATGGAGTTATATTATAGAGAAGTAGACTAACCTTATTTAGTAGCGATTTATCTATCCTATAATCTATTATTAATTTCTAAAGTTAAGGCTATACTATTATATTTAGTAATATAATATTTAAATTACTTAGAAATTCTAATAAGTAGTCTAGATTAACTTACCTCTATAAGCTTTAGATAACCTAAGTTTAAGAGCACTCCTTACTACGTAGGATATATATATTATAATGGTTAAAGAAAGTCCTAATTTAATAAATAAGGATTATAACTAATTCTATCTCTATTTACTTTACTAATTATTTATTATTAGTAATGCCTTACTAGTTAACGCCTATTAGGGATCTACTAATAATAAAGTAGACCCCTAAATAACTACTATTACTAGTTAGAATATACTAATTAATAGTATATTTAAAAACTTAGATATAACCTAAAAATAACTAAATAATTAGAGGAACGTCGTTAAACTTTAGCGTATTAATAAGATTTAACGCTAATATAATATAGGTAATACTAAAAAGTACTTTTTAAGCTAATAAAAATCTTAGAAGTATCTATTATAACTTAAAAGCCCCATCCTTATATCTACTAATATAGAAGTAACTGTATAAATATATCTAAAAAAATTAATATAATTTTAATTATTAAAAGGATAATTATAAACTCTACTTTTAAGTCTTAGAGACTTATTTTATATATAAGTAATTAAAGATTAACTATACTTTATAGTTTATGACCGATGTTCTCTATATAATATAAAAGACTAAAGTCTAGTCCTAATAATCTTAAGATCTATACTAGTAGGAGATATAGAAGGTATTAAAGGAAAGATACTATAAACTCTAGGATCTTCTAATAAGCGGCGCTAGTTAGTATATAATTAGCTTAAATAATACTAGTAAAAGCTAGAATAAGCTTCTTTAAATCTACTAGATTACTTTTAGGGCTGTTAGGAGGAACTAGAAGTTATCAACGTTAAATAATAGAAATTAGAATTTATAGAGTATTTAACTCTCTATATCTACTAGTGACTATAGTCGGTTCCCGCTAAGCAAAAGATAATCTCTAATATAAAACTTAAGTATTAATTATCTTTTAAATAGAAAGATTTATATAAGTTTAAGGAACCTTTCTAAAAAGGAACGGCCGCCTAAGGACCGCCAGTAGAGACTAGATTCTAAGGAAATAAAAAGATCTAGAAAAAGGCTAAAATAACTAATATATAGGATAATAATCTAAAAGGATTTAATTAGGCACTATTAAATATTATTAAGAATCTTAACGTACTAACCTACTAGTATTATAATAAATTAGGGTATATATATCTAGATTATCCTATCTTAAATAAACCGGCAGCGCCTGGGTTAAGAGATACTTAATCTAATAAGGAGAAAGCGCACCTATTAAAAAAAAAAAGGGGCGGAAGGACTAGTAGCAGTCCTATCTATTTATATTAAATTAATTATTAACTATATTAATTAAATTCTAGAGGTTTATAATATAGGCTATCTATTTAACTAGTTTTATAAGTAGCCAAAGGGATGCTTACCCTTAAGGCTAGAGTTAAATAGAGCTTAATAGATATAGACACTTTTATAGATTTAGTATCTATACTAAACCTATTATCCTTAGAAAAGACTAAATAAGCTAAGATAAATATAACATCCTTAAATAATTTACTAGTAAAAGCGGTAAACGGGTCTAAAATAGTAATATATAATACTATAGTACTTAATATAGAGCTTATAGACTTAAGGGGATATAAGTAACTCTAAGTAATATCTTTTATAGTAGTAAACCTCTTAAGGTATAATATATTTTTAGATTTACTATAGTTTAACTAGGTAAACCTGAAGGTTAATATTATAAGCTAATATATTCTTTTCTAAAAGAGATTATAAAGTTATAATATCCCTTTAAAAAGATTACTATAGAAGATATAGAAGAGTTTAATCATATATTTTAAAATATAAATATAGCTATTTACGCCTATATTATGTCTATAGTGGGTAATCTGGCGCTAAATAGATCTACTAAGAATAGAGAAGGCTTAATACTAGATACTTATTCTAACTTTAATAACCTAGGCTCTAGTAAGGACTTTAAGGCTATACTAGATTATAATAAGTATAACTTATATATAGAGCTTAAATTAGGCTAGTAACCACTATACTTTTCTATATATAATCTATTAATTTTAGAATTAGAGACTCTCTAGAAGTATATTAAGAAATATCTTATAAGAGGGTGGATTCGTCGCTTAAAGTTACTAGTAGGGGTACTAATACTTTTTATAAAAAAGAAAAATAGTAGTTTTAAACTATATATAGACTATAGAGGACTAAATAAGATTATAATTAAAAATTATAAATCACTTCTATTAATTACTAAGTTATTAAATTAGCTCTAATAGGTAAAAAATTTTTATAAAAATTAATCTAAAGGAGGTATATCACCATATATATATTATAAAGGGGATAAGTAGAAGACTATATTTAGGATCTACTATAACTATTTTAAATACTTAGTAATATCTTTTAGACTTACTAATATTTTAATATAGTTCTAGGGACTTATCACCTAAATACTAACTAGATTAGTAGACGTAAGTTATATTATATACTTTAATAACATCTTAGTCTTCTCTAATAATAAGGAGAACTATATATATTATATTTAGAGGTACTCTAATGTTTACGCGACGTAAAGTTATTTATTAATCTAAAGAAGTATAAATAATATACTAGTATAACTAAATATCTAGGCTTTATTATTACTACTAAAGGCCTTATGATTAACCTAGATTATATAGAAATAATCTAGTTATAGCTAATATTAACTTATATATATAATATAAAGTATTTATTAACTTTATAAACTATTATTATAGATTTATAATTAATTTCTCCTAGATCACCCTCCCTTTAACTAGTCTAATAAAGAAAGGTCTAGATAATATCTATTAGGGGTTAGCTATAAGAAGGGAGGAGAGCTTTTAGCTAGATTTAGAATCTAAGGGCCACTAAGCTTTTAGGACCTTAAAAACGCGTTTCTTAAGATGCCGATACTTACTTATTATAAAAATAATAAATAGATATACTTAGAGATAGATATATCTAGAGGGTAATTAGCGCTATTTATAGTTAGCTAGTCCCTAATAGGGATGGCTAGGCTATATAGTGGCCTATTAACTTCTTTTTAAGGAAGCTTAATGATACCTAGTATTATTATAATATATATAATAAAGAACTACTTATTATTATTAAAAGTATAAAGTATTAGTAATAATATTTATAAGAATATTATTTTAAGATCCTTATAGATTATTATAATCTTTAGTGGTTTATAGAGATGAAAACCTTTATAGTATATTATATTTAGTTATACTTAACCCTCTTAGAATACGATTTTATTATAATCTATTATTTAGAATCTATAAATCCGGCGAATGAATTATCTCACCACCTAGATTATATATTTATAGCTAGTAAGCTTAAGTAGAAAAATAATAAGGCGTTTATAAAACCCTTAGATAAGCTACTAGCTTAATAGGACGCTAAAGGGCCCCGTGTCTATAGTTACTATAAGAGTATATAATATATAAAAACGTGATTAGATTCTAAATAGCTAAATTCAACGCTTTAAAGAAAAGGATAGAGAAAGATAGAATAACCTCCCTATACTTAAAGACTAAGAGGGACTAGAGGCCAAAGATTTAGAATTATTAGGAATAATACTAATAAATTAGTATAAATAGGCCCTAATAACTTCTATTTAGACCTAAAGGAGCCTATTTAGCTTAAAATAATATAAGAATGTATAAATATAATTAAAAGTTACTATAATAAACTACTTTTAGGATATTTTAGTATAACCTAAACTTTTAAATAAATCTAAAGATACTATCATTAGACTAATATAATAAAGAACGTCTCTAACTATATATATAACTATATATAATATTAAAGGGCTACCCTAAAGAGATATAAGCTATATAATCTTCTATAGCTATTACTAGTCCCTAATAGACCCTAGTAGTACATAATAATGAATTTTATTATTAATCTACCTCTAAGTTAGTTTATAAAAATTATATATAACTTAATCTTAGTTATTATTAATTAATTTTTAAAGATGGCTTATTACGTTTTTATCTATATGGACTAGAATGGTACTAACCTAGCCTAGGTCTAGATTTATAAGATTATAAGGCTTTATAATAATCTAGAGACGGTACTATTAGATAAAGGGCTAGTAATAAATTATATTTCTAAAATATATTTTACTACTATCTTAATTTAAGGTAAGTCCTAACGTCGGCTTTTTACCTCTAGATAGATAGATAGACTAAATACTAAAATTAAATCTTTAAATAGTATCTTTATATCTTCTACTTACTTAAATAGAATAATTAGGCCTTATAGATCTCTTTAGTAGAGTTTATATATAATAATAGTTAATATTTATTTATTAGATATATACCTTTCTAAGTTTGCTTCGGATATAATCTAATTAAGCTAAACTAACCTATTAGTTCCTAGAAGATGGTGAAAGCCCCAAAGGCTTCTAGATAATTAAAAACTATTTAATATTAGAATAAAAGTATAAAAAAGCTAGAAGTAATATAAGAATACTAAAAGAAGATAGTAAATAAGAAAAGACTACCTCTTAAGCTAAAAAGGAGATAAAGTCTAGATATCTAATTAATATATAAAATTTATAAGACTAAATAAGAAACTTAACTAGAAATTTCTAGGACTAGAGATAGTAAAAGAATATATTAGTTTACTACTAACTACCTATAGGATTAATCTACTAGAGTTAGGTAAAGCTTATTTAGTATTCTATCCTCTTTACTAGAACTCTATAAGCCTTATAGATCCTTTTCTTATTTATAAGGACCTATTAGCGACACTTTATACTAACTAGGGGATAATATGTATAAAATTAATTATATTATTAATAGATAGTAGAGAGAGTTAGGATAATAGAAATATCTAATTAAATAGATAGATTATAATAAAAGTAAGAACTTTTAGAAGATTAATACCTTAATCTCTAGAAACGCACTAAAGAATATTAAAAAAATTTAAAGTCTCCTAAGAAGATTAATAATAGAAATTCTATAGTAAAAAAGAGGCTGCAGACGTCCTTAAAAAGGGAAGAATAAATTAGGCTCTACTAGAGACTATTAGCGTCTATTAAGACCTATTAGGATCCTCTATAAAGCAACGAATCTTAATAAGCCTTATAGTATATAACTATTTATCCTTTTATTCTAAAAATCTTTATATATCTCCCATAGGGAGTTTGGTAGAGGATTAACCTTAAAAGAGGTAAAATATTTTAGTAGGGAGTAGATTATGTAAAGTCATCTATTATAAAGTATAAAGATAAATTATAACTAATAAAGAAAGTTAATAGAATAGTTCTATTAAAGACTTCTATATAGAGTAGTACTAGATAGGTCCTATTAGACTCTACTAGAGCCACTTAGCCCCCTATAGAGCCTAATAGTAGAAAAACCGTTATAATAAGTCTACTAAGGCTAAGTAAAAACCTAGGGTATTATAACTAGTTAAAAACTATAAACGCTAAACCTAATATCTAGTAACTACTAAGTTATTTACTAAAGGTATAATTAGGATCTATCTAAGCCTAATAGCGCTAGAGAGCGTCTAGAAGTATCTTCTAGACGGCTATTCACTACTTTAGGCTAAAGGTAGCTGAGACGTTACTAATCTACTTATAAGTCTAGTAGTTATACTTAGTAATTTATATTATACCGTTCTTTTTAGTGTGGTGATAAATTACGATATAAGCGTTTAAAATCTTAAGAAACTATTTAGTAATCTTAGACTTTTCTTTATTCTTAGTATTATTCTATAGATTATTGGAAGTGTTTAGCTAAAGATCTATAGTAAAGAGGTTAATAAATTCCTCCTTCTTATAAATACGCATCTAACTATTATAAGTTATAGTGGGATCTAGCGTTACGTAAAGACCCTAAGTAATATCTTTAATTTAATCTTCCTTAGAGAGGTTGATTGGCTCTATATAATACTTAGGACTATTTATCTATATTTATTAGCGCTAGTTAGGGCTCTATAGGACTCTATAACCCCTTAGATAGCCTCTTACTTTATAAGGGTTAATATCTACCTTTAATATTATATATTAGTCTTAAATTTCCTTTATACGGCGCTACTTATTATTTAAACACTTATAAATATACTTAATAACACCTAACTGCGCGTAATAATTCTAAAGGTCTAACTAACTATTATAAAGTTAATAGTACTTACTATAACCACCATTATATAAAGTACGGTATACTTTTTTACTTAAAATCTAAAAGATATTATCTATAGCCTTTTTTATCTTATATCTAGTATCCTCTATTTCTTTACTAAGCTAAGTAGGGACTATTAGCGCTAGATTATACCTATTAGAGCTAGATTAAGCTAAACTATTACTACTAGGTGTAGAGTTATTTATATTATTCTTAATAGATAAATATTTAGAAAGGATCGCCTTCTTTACGTTAATTTTAGTAAGGTAGGGAAGATTGGCTAACAGGAACTGTTTAGTATTAGTAAGAATCTAATAGTATTTAATAGTATCTAATAGGCCTTTATAGTCCCTTTTAAGGTATAGAAAGCTTAAGAATACTATTTATTATATAATAAGCCTTCTTAGAGTTCTAATAAATCTTATATTATAGAAAGATTTTATCACCTACTAGGTTGGAGATATGAAATGGACGTTAATTAGTATCTAGAGTAGAAAATTTATAATAACTAACCTAAAGAATATCTTTAGTAATACTACTTATATACTCTATATAGTAGAATATTAACTTAATTAAGTTATAGTCTTTATACGACCGCTTACGTATAGCTAGAGTAGATATAGTTAAATTAGGCCTATTATAGATAGAAAATAATTAATTAGGACTAATAGCACCTATTAGTTCCAGCTAGAGGCCCCTAGTCCCTATAATCCTAGGTATACTTACTTAGAGATTAGAGTATGAAGAATGAAAAATTAGGTTATAAAAATAAATACCTTCTATAAAAATATTAGTGAATTATATTATACGCCTATATAGATAAAAAAACTTACTAGCTAATTTTAAAAGTAGGAGAAACTGAAGAGAAGGTAAATAGGTTAAGATAAGCTAAAAATACGCGCGGTAACTTATATAGTAGGCCTATATAATACTAGTCTAAACTAGTATAGAGTAATACTAAAAATAAAAGAAACCTAGATAAATAAAGTAAAGGATATACGTACCTAATTATACTATCTATATTAATATCTTAATGTACGCCTACTACTAGCCTAATAAGGGAGGGCCTACCTAGGACTATTACCGCCACTTAGGCCCTGGTACGCCCTAATCTAGGCTCTTAGAATAAGAGCGCCTTATAAGAGGATAATATTATATATTAAGGTTTATAATATTTAGGGAGTACTATCTGGCGCTATTAGACGCTAGTGGGGCCTATTATATAATATAGGTTATATTATAGGAAGTAGACTGGCCTTATCTAGTAGCGATTCATCTATCCTATAATCTACTATTAATTTCCTAAAGTTAAGGCTATACTACTATATTTAGTAACGTGATAACCTTATTATATTTATAGTATATAATGTTTTTCTTATTATAAGGTCTACCTCTATTATTAGGTATTTATTAATTTAATATAGCCTCTTTATATTTTACCTTTAATACGTGGCGGCTATAGTATTTCTATATTAATAGTATACGGCGTAGATTCCGCTTAAGTATAGAGCCTAACGTAATAAGGTCTTCTTATAGTAGATACTTAATAATAGTTAATAATTATTCTCTATAACTTAAATCTTAACTTTAAGAAAAGGTATTATACCCTTTATTCCTTAGTATAGGGTATAAGTTAATCATAATAATATTAAGATAGATTATAAAAGAGTGAATTATTTAGTCCTTTTTATTATATAGCTTAAATATATATTATAGCTACTTTTAAACTACGATTCACTAGATTAGAAAGTAAGTTAAGTATATACTATTTAAAGTATTTCTAGATAGGTATCTCCCCTTAGCCTTAAAGATATATTTATAATATATATATTATAACTCTCTAAAGTTACCTCCTAGGTACTATATTATCTAGATAACTTTATCTATATCTAGTAAGAATTCTTATAGTAGAAGACGAAATGCCACCTTATATAAATAAAAGAATTTATAATATTCTTTTAAATTTTTATCTTTATATTTAGCTAGGTCTTTTAGTTTAAGCGTATATTTATTATATATTACTAAAAGCATTTTAGATATATTTTATTTATATATATTAGTACTTTAGACTTCAGCCTCCTTAATAGAAGTAGTTAGGCTAGAGGTTTAATTTAAGTTTTTGAGTTCTATAATTTTAGCCTTAAGGGCGCGTAGTTATTATAGGGCGTAAAGTTTATTATGCCTCCTCTCTATAACTAAGATACACTCTTCTAGTATTAAAGATAGGCTAGGATTATATATAGGTTATTTCTCTTTTAGATATTAGATAGATACATCTTTATTATCCTAAAGGTTATAGATAAGATTTACCCCCTATTTATTATTTATATAACTTTTAGAGCCATCCTTAGACTATTATAATAAGAAGTATTATTATATAAGGTCTAGTTATAGGTAATAGTATATACTTCATACTAGAATTAATAGTAAAGGATAACTCTAATTATATTAAATAAATAATACTTAACATTCCTAAAATAAGCGCGTAGCATGTAGGTTTTATATAACTTATTTACTTAACTTTCTTGGTGTACTAGACCTATTAATTCTAACATAATATATTTTAATATTATAATAACTTCACAATATCCTCATTATAAAGAATAACTAAAATAGGAAAAATATAAGAATAAAGATAATATTTTATATTAAAAGTAATATCCTACTAAGATTAAAAATAGACTAGTAAATGGGTATAGGTTAGGTTAGGGTTAGGTTAGATTACATAAGACCCTAACCTAACCTATACCTAAATCTATTAATTTAGCGCTAGTAATAGATATAGATTAGGTTAGATTACTAAAATTAGGTTAGGTTAGGTTAGAGTATATGGTTATGTCTAGGTCTAAGTAATTATAATTAATTAATATATTTCTATTTACGTCTTAGTCGTTTTTTTAATTATGATTATTATTAAGGTGGATACTAGGGTAGCTAGGTAATATTAACTATTACACATTTATTATAGTTAATTATAATAGTATAACTAGATTCATTACTACTAGAGCTTTATAATCTATAACTACTACCCCTAATAGATTTTCTCCTTAATTTAATAGAATATATAGAATATAATATCTTTGATAGTAACGCTTTACTAAATAAGAATCTTTAACCTAAATTATAACCCTCTTTATATAGATCACATTTATTTGGTAGTCTAGGAAAATAAATATTTATTTAATAGTTAATATACTAATTAGAGGTATATATCTTTAAGATATTTAATTATAAACGCCTTAGTAGTTTTTTAAAGAGTACTTAGTATAGAAGCCTAGATGCGTAAGTTTGGCTTATAGGTATAGACTAGCTCATGAATAAGACGTAAAAATAAAAACTTATAAATAAATAGCTTTATAGTTTTTAATATTATCTAATCTCTCTAAGCGCTATTACTATATTCTATTAACTTAAGAATGTGATTAGAAGCTGTAATAACTTACTACTTAGCTTAAAGTATTACTTTTTTTTATATTACTAATAATCTTCTCACGTGTAGCCTTACTAGCTAGATCTTTCTTAGGAGCTTTTCTGCTAGTTACTAGCTTATGGTGAGGCTTTTTAGTAGTAACTTATTTAAATCTAGCTATTATAGATAGAGTTTATAGAGCAGCGATAAAAGTTAGAGTAGTTAAAAGTAAAAGTAAAAAGTAGAAATAGAAAGTAAAAGTTTAGTTGCTAAGGTAATAGTTATATAGTAGTAAATATAAAAATAAGAAAATAAAGATAAAAGAGAGAAAGTAAAGATAAGAGAAAAATATAAAAGTTAAGTAAGTTAATTTATAGACTTTATTAATATATATTATAATAACTCCATAATAAATTTCCGTGATAATTTATATAGGAAAGAGCTTAAGATACGCTTTTAATTAATATTTTTATTATAGTAATATAACTTTTTTTTGGTCGCTATATATATATACGTAATATATAATTATTATTATTTATTATTATTATACTGTACTAGCGTCGCGTATAGGCTACTAAATTTTACTTAACTATATCTATAATTAGTCTTCTATTAACTTTCTTCTATTTATCTTTTACTATTATACTTTTATAGAATTACTCTATAAGTTACTATATATTTTATTATAGTTTCTGCGCAATGAAGTCTCCGCCTATTAAGTAAAAATCTATTAAAGAGACTAATTATTTAGATCATCCTAAGGGTTTACTACCTAGTATTAAGTATAAGATACCAGCTAGATATGACTATAATGAGTGGGATAAGCTTATAGAGATATTTATTCTAGTTTATTATTATAGTATAAACTAATTCATATAGGGTTTTATTTCTAAAGAGTAAGAAATTAATTATATCCTCTTACTATATAGATAGAGTGGTTCTTAAAAGGTTATCCTACGAACTTATTAGTACTATTTAAGGATATATTTAGTAATAGTATTTATACTATTTAGTAAAGAGATTAAGCTACTCTATATAATAAAGAGATTAAGACTATTAAGAGTACTAATACTACTAATCGTTCTACTAAAAGTATACTTAAGAAGAGATTTAAAAAATAAGATATATATACTTCTCTATCTAAGAATATAAAGAAAAACTATTTTAAAATAAAATAAAAGAAGTTTTTAGATTAGCACTTTTAGAATTAGAAGAGTAGTAAGTTATAATAGTAATTTATTACATGTTTATACTTATAAGGTGTAGGTAAATAGCTAGTAGCTTAGCTATAATAAGTCTACTAGAAATAGAAGAAGCTTAATTATAAAATTTCCTTTAGGCAGTACTATAAATCCCTAAAGAAGCTAGCCTAGGCTAGTAAAGCTCTCCTAATAGATAACTTTAAGGCTATAGAGAATTACGACTCTATAAATCTGGCGGTGCCCTTAAGAAAATTATATAAAATATTTATAAAGATGGCTTAGTAAAGCTTAAAAAAGTAATATATTTAAAAATAAAAAGACTAAAGCTAATTAGTAATAATTTATAAATAACCTTACTAAAGAAGAGTTAGCTATAGTAATAAATAAGAACTAGTAGTAAGTTTATTATATTCTTTTATTACGTTTATATACTAATTATGCTAGACGTTGTAAGCCTATATCTATCCTTAAGTATATATCTAGGGGAGAAGATATTACGCTTGAAAGTAATTTACTATATATTCTTAATAATAAGAGTAATAAGTATAAAGAAGAAGTTAACTATAACTCTAAGATTAATGCTATATATAATAAGGGGATAATGAATATAAAATCTCTACTAATAAAGATGAGAATAAGGATAATAATAATAGTAAGGAGGAGTTTAAGGACTTTATAGATTTTAAGGGGTTTTCTAATAAAGATGATTAAGTATTAGAGTCTATTATAGAATAAATACTTAAATATTAGAAGGTAGATTTTAATTAAGTTTTGGCACTCTACTTAACTATAATTAGCTAGTAATAGTTAATATAGTTAATAATTATAGATTATTTACCTAGAATGTAAACATATTATTTATAATTTTAATACTCACTTATTATAGAATATACTTAGAAATGTAAATAGATATACTAGAATATTATAAGCCCTATACCCTATCTTATAGTTATAAATGGAAATATATATATTAAATCCTTTTAGACTACTAATATATTTTATAACTCCTTTAGTTTTATTATATCTTTTTATTATACTACTATCTTTATTTATTCTATTTATGATATCTACTCTTTAATCCCTATAGTTTCTACCTATCCTTAATTAATTCTAATTAAGCGCCTCCCAAATTATTAAAGGGGAACTTAGAATACCCTAATATTAATTAAATATCTATCTATAAATAATAAATATAATGAGGAATAAAGCGAAATTCGTTCTATATAAAATAAATAATAAAGTAAAACTATATAGGCTATAAATCCTTTAACTTATAACTTATAATAGAATTCAACCTCTTATTTTAGCCAAATCTAGACCCAATTTAGAGAGGCTATATAGTATATAGATAATCACCTATATATATTTTATCTTAATTACGGATTTACACTTCAACATCTAATAGTTAAAATAATTAAAACTAAGTATCTTATAAATCACCTTAATACTCAATCTTATAAGGAGACTCTAACTTTTATATATATTTAGTTATCTATATCTACGGCCCGACCTCTATATTATTAAAATACTATAATACTAGTCCTATTATATTCTCCTATAACCTATGAAAATAAACTTATATAGATAATAATAGATAATAACTAGTCTTTCTAAATAGTAGAGAGGTTATCCTTTAACGCTTTCTTTAATACCTTAGGCCTAATACTATGATAATGAGTCGTTATAAATTATAGTTAATATTCTAGGATTAAGTTAAAATAGTTAAAACTTCTCTATTTTATAATCTTTATAAAACTATAAAGATCTTAATTACCTTAGATACTTAGTTTATAAGAAACCATCTTAGCTTTCTTATAGTAAAGGGGTACTATATTAATAATAACTAGGAATTTTATAAGAAGCTACTTGATTTTATTCTAATTTATAGAAGCTATATAGGTACTTCTATAGTATTAGAAGTACTATAGGTTCTATCTAATATGAATACTAAGTAGTAACTTCTAGCTATTATATATAATAATATTAGTAATAATAGAATACTAGCTTATACTATCTAAACTTAACTATAAGAAGAAGATATTAATTAGATTTTACTAAGAATATAGTTTTATGCCTTACTTATATTATTAATCTGGTTGTCTAGGATATTATTTAGCATCTTAAGCTAGCAGCTCCTAGTAAGCTAGAGGTTAAAGAGAATCTATAACGACGCTATATAAATAAGATTTAATTAGAAATTTTAATACTAAATTCTCTTTAGAAGGTAAGCTAGCTTTTATTATAGATATTTATTATAGACTAAGTTATGGCTAGCTTTGAGTAATATATAAAGTGATTAATTAATCTCTATAATATTTTAAATATTTTATTATTACTTAGTAATCCCTACCACTAAAAGAACGTCTCTCTATTATATAAAATATAAGAACTTATTAGAATTCAACGTTTAATATGTATAACCACGTAGTTAAACTCTAGTTATATATTAATAAATGGCTTAAATAAGAAATTAACTTAAAAACAACTCCTTATATTACTAGGGCTACTAGTAATAATAATAACGTAGAGATAGATTTCTATAACCTTAAATGACTTTAACTATCTTATACTAAGTGGCACCACCTTAAGCTTATTATAGCTATACTAAAGAGATTTAAGAATACAACTAACTTTTTAAGCTAGAATTAAAAATTATAGATTTAATATATTTAACTTATATATAACCAACTCTTTAATTTTTTTAGATAAGATAACGGAAGAGCTTAGTAAAGATTTAAAAATAGAAATAATATAAAGTAGCTAATAGTAGTAAAAGCTATAACTAGAAAAGAATAAGCTAAACTAAGTAAGTACTATTTAAAAATAGATATAGAGTGGGGCTTCTTATTTAACTATATAACTATTCTCAATCTAACATAAAAGCTTATAGTATATAAGATATTATTATTATAGCTATTTATTATAGTAATTACTAATATTATCTATAGAATAATACTTAAGAAGTTTAGGATAAATATAACTACCGCTAGTAATTTCTTCAATACCTTAATTATTATAATAATAAAGAAACTAGAGATTTTACTCTAGTCTTAACTATCTATTCTAGATAATTATTAGGTATAGAGTGGTTCCGAAGCCCCTATCCTTAAACTAATTATAGTTAAGTAGTATTTTAGTATCTAGCTAAAACTAGAGTACTAGCTTATAATATATAGAAGAAGAGTAAGGGATAGTATATTAGAAAGGAGAAGCTTATCTAAGTATATCTTATATTATTATAGGTAAATCTTTTGATATTTTATAGTAGTAGAAAGTAAATGAGAATACTTATCCTTATCTTATCTAAATTATAAAAGATATTCTATCTATTTAGATTACTATAGTAAGTATTAAGCGTATTTTTAATATTATAAAAGATATAATTAGAGATTAAAGACACTGTCTTTAGTCTAGAGAATTTAGTAGATTATGTTTTTTAAGTATGTAATTTTTAAGAGAAGGAGTAATATATTATTATAGAGAATAGCCTAGCACCTTATAATAAAGTAAATAATCTTTTAAGCTTCTAACCTATTTAGATTATATAGATAGTATAGAGGAGGAAGAGATTATAGAGAAGGAAGAGGTTATAGATAAAGAAGAGATTATAGAGTAGGAAGATATTATATATATTCCTAGTATAAATAGGAGTAAATACTTCAATTATATAAATATTAAAAATTTAACCTTCTTTATATTACCGTATTTAATAGCTATTATAAATAAATAGTTTATATCTCTAACTTCCGCTAGTAGTGTAAGGAGTAAAGTACGTGATCCTGTAATAATATAATTATATAATGATTCCTTACCAAGAGCGCCGTATAAGCGAGGCGCTAGAAACGCGCTAGCGTAATACCCTTAAACGCGGGGAAGATAGAGGGTAGAAGATAGATTTTAATCTTATTATTACTTAAGGAATACTTACTACTATATTTAATCCTAATAATTTTAAAATCTCTCCCTACCTTATAGGATAGTAGCTTAGTATCCTCGCAACAGAAACGCTAGAGAAATGTAGATATATTAATAAAGTACTATAAAGGACCTACTAAAGACTATATATAAATAGATAAAGATAAGCTAGAGATAAAGCTAATAAAAGAGTCTATTCCCCTATAAAAATAACTAATAAGGCTTAAGTGACGTTAAGATAAGCTAGCGGAGCTAGAGGAGATTCATATTTTAAAAGTTAAAATTATAGATAGAGAGTATAGGCTAACACTTAACTTTACGCTAGAGGGTAGCGTGCGAAGCGCATTCGTAGCCCCTATATTAAGGATAATAGATAGTAATAAATATAAATACTTATTATAATAATAATGGCTATATAGTAATATAATAGAGCTACTTTATTAAGACCTAAAAATTAAACCGATCTCTATCTTTAAGGCGTAAAGTATTAGGGAATACTATAACTTTAAGACTTAAGTATAGATCGCGTTTAGGCTAGATTCTTAAATATTTATAATTAAAGACTAGCGGATCACGTTTATATTATAATTCTTAGAGCTAATATTACGCCAGCTATAACTATAACGCGAACTTAAAAGCGACGCTAAGATACTAGATTAGTAATAAATAATAAGCTTCTTATTTAATTAGATAAAGAGCCCTATTAATCATAAGCTATAAGTAATTATATAATACCAATGGGCCATGTAGAGGAGGGTTAATTAGTGAATAAATTTATAGCTCACCTAGCTACGCTAGAGAACCAGATTAGCCCCATCTATAATAGAAACACCTTATTATATATCTATATAATAAGCTGCGATAAGAACTATAAATAATAGTAGTTAACTATAATAATTTTCTAAAAACGAAGGGAGCTAGTAGAGTATATAATTATTCTAGAAGATAACTTATAGGACCTAGCGCCATAATAATAATACTATAGTAAATACTAAGTTATAATACTAGTATAAAGCTTATAATACTATAGGAAGATATATTAATATAACCCTATTAAAATACCACTATCCTAATGGCGTAGTGAGATAGAGTAGTAGACTTAATATTTTTAAGGATTAATATAGATACTATAGAAAAATAAGATACTAGAAAAGGGACTACTAGGTAAAATGTAGTAAGTTAAGCTAATTTAAAGTCCCTATTATAGGCGTTAACGCCATTAATATGAAAAAAGAATAAGCCTAAAAGAGATATCCACCCTTATAGATATATATAAGTAAGGGCGTTTTTAAATAAAAGAAACGATTTAAGATAGTAAAGATAAGAAGTAGGTAATATATCTCTTACTTAATTCTAAAATAATAGTGAATACCATTAATAAAAACTAATAGTAGAGCTATATTTAATAGAAATTATAGATATAGTACTATCCTTCCTAAAGATAATAAACTCTACGCTAGTAAGAAATTACTACGCCTATTAAGTAACCGCGAGTGTAAAGGATAGCTAGGGCGTACTATATTAAGTAACTACTATAATCTATAGAGTACCTAACTATATAGACCTAATGACTCTAGGAATACTAGTTTTAATAGAGGGAAACGTTCTCCTTAACTATAGCATAATAAGATGGCGCTAGGGAATTAAAGAAATAGTACTTTAGGTAGAGAATATCGCTAAGTTTACGGAATTAATGAAAGACCAAACAGAGGTATACGCCATAGTAGTTAATAGTATAAGAGAAATAAAAAGAGAAAATAGAAACCTAACTATACTATCTAAAATATTAAGGATTTTAAAGATATTATAAGTAAGGACGTTACTAAAATACTACTAGAATATTAATATATTAATTATATAATAGAACTAGAAAAGATACCTCTATACCCTTTAGACTACTATATAACTTATCTCTAAAAGAACTAGAGACCTTACGTAACTATATAGTAAAGGTAAAGAAGTAAGATTAAATTTAGAAAAGTACTAGCCTAGTAGGGGCCCTAGTACTATTTATTTCTAAGAAAGATAGTACGCTAAGGCTCTATATAGACTATAGAGGCTTAAATAAAGTTACTAGAAAGAACCGACTAACCTTACTACTAATTAGTAAAATACTAGATAGGCTATTAGGCTTAGTGCGCTTTATAAAACTAGACCTAAAGGATATCTATCACTAAATATAGATCTAGTAAGGTGATAAGTAGAAGATAATATTTATATATAATATAGCTACTTTAAGTATATAGTAATGCCTTTCAGCCTTACTAACACCCTAGTAACTTTTAAGGCTATATTAACTATATATTAGCTTGGTATGCTAATATATTTTATATAGTCTATCTAGATGATATCCTTATCTTTTTTAAGAAAAGGGGAAACCACTAGAAGCATATATAAAAAGTCCTTAAAAGACTATAATAATATAGCCTATTTATAAACCTAAAGAAATACGTCTTAAGACTAATTAGGTTAAGTTTCTAGGGTTTATCATGACTTGACGGCGTGCAGATAAATTAAAGCTAAGTAGAAATAATAGTAATCTAGCTAAAGATTAAGTTTATTAAAAATATTTAAGTATTTATAGGCTTCGTAAACTTTTATAGATAATTTATTAAAGGGTTCTCCTTATTATAAAGCCTATCACGGATCTACTAAAAGGCTTAAAAAAGAAAAGAAGTAGAGCTCCTTTAGGTAAACTATAGACGCTAAGAAGGTAAAGTACTAGCTATATAATATCTTTTTTAATAGTACTATTTTTATAATATTATAATTCTATATTACTCCTTACGCCTAAAAATAAACGCCTTAATCTATAGATTAATAGAATCTTCTTATAAAAGATAGAAATAGGAATTAACACCCTATTATATTCTAGTTAAGAAAGTTAACGCCGGTAGAGGGTAATTACCATATATATAATTTAGAACTAGTAGTTATTATAGAGATAATAAAGCACTAACGCCACTACGTTAAGGGACTAGTATATACCCTAGAAGTCCTTATAGACTATAATAACTTGCGTGGCTTTATGGGAATGAAAGCCCTATCACGTAGATAGGCTAGATAAGTAGTCTTTTTAGCAGCATATAACTTTAAAATAAAGTATAGGATAGAAAAGACTAACCTATAGATAAACCGTTAAGATAACTGATAGATATAGATAAAGAGATAATATCTCTAGATAGAGATATACTCTTAATACTATAGAGTCTACTAAAGCTAAAAGAATACTAGTTTATATTTCTAAAGACCCTAGAACCGGCGGTAAAAGATAAAGTTAAAATAGTTAATATAGACTTTCTATAGCCTAATCCTAATAAGGATAGGAAGATAACTAGTATAGTAATACCTAAAGAGGAATTAAGAATAGTTAAAAACTAGCCTAAGAGTTATTAAAAGTTAGTACTATATTAGTATTAAGGCGGGTAACTAAATGGCAGGCTTAAGAGGCCCTAAAGACCTAATAAGTATATAAATTACTAGATAAATTACTCCTAGAACTAATCTAAAAGTTATAAGCTTCTAATATATTTATAATATAAAAATATACTAACATCATCACCCCATTACTATGCAGAAGGTGAGGTAGGGGTGAGTAGTTAAAATAGTAGAAGCTAGAAGAGAGAGCAAGCATACTACTCTATAGGAATAGAATATATATGCTAAATGAGCCGGCGCTCAGGGCGGAAATCCTATAGAATAGTTATAATAATAACTTACTAGTAGGTCACTTTAAGCGGGCAAAGATCCTAGAACTAATAAATCTATACTTAAGGATAAAAGCGTTAAAGTAGCGCCCTATAGAGAAGCTTAACTTACTACTCATACCCACAGGACTATAATAAGAGTTAATTATAGATTTTATTATAAGACTACCGCCATAGGCTCTTACGACTACGTCTATAATATAATCCTCATGGTAGTTAATTACTATATTAAGATAACATACTATCTCCCTATAATAAAAGATATAAACGTAGCTAATCTAGCTAATATCTTTATAGACTAGATTATTAGATTTTTTTGGGTTTCTAAAAGGCGTAGTATTAGATAGAAGACCTATATTTATATTAATATTTTAGTCAGAGTTCTACTTCATAATAAAGATAAAGTAATAGCTAAATACTATCTTTTATTTATAAACTAATAAGTAGACGGAATGATAAAACTAAACCCTAGAATAATATCTATAAGCGTATATATTAGAGAATTAAAGAACTAGTTATATTTACTATCCTTAGTAGAGTTCGCATATAATAATTTAAAAACGTAACTATAAAGTACTCTCTATTCTTTATATATTATAGGTTTCACCCGCGACTTAACTATGAAACGATAGCATAACCTAATATTCCTCTATTATAGAATAAATAAGTCGCCTAAAAGGAGACTACTAGAAACTAGAAAATAGTAGACTACTATAGTAGAAGCCCAAAAACAGCACTACGATAAGAAATATAAGCTATAAATATTTAAAATAAATAAGTAAGTTCTATTATTAACTAAGAACTTAAAGCTATAGTACTTAAGTAAAAAGCTATCTCTATAATATATTAAGCCGTTTTTAATAATAGAATCTATAGATAAATAGATTTATAGGCTCTACTTATTACTAGGTTTAAGGATTCACCCTATATTTTATACCTTAGTACTAAAGCCATATTGGAAAAGGCTAAAGATAACCTTAAACCTTCTAGTCCTATTAACCTTAATAATAGTAAGGAGTAAGAGAAATGATATAAAGTTAATTAGCTATTAGATAAGAGAAAAATAAGGAAGTGATATAATACTTAGTTAAATAAAAGGCTAGGCAGAAGAATTTAACTAATAGATATCTAAAAAAGATATTAATAGTAAGCTAACATTATAGTTTAATTAGAAAAGAATAGAAAAATATAAAATTTTATTTTTAATAAGATCTAAAGACCATTACTATAATATTAACCTTACTATATAAATATTATATATCTAGAGAAACTAGAAGTAATTACGTTATAAGATAACTTAGACCTTAGCCTTATCTTTATCTTTATCCTTACTCCTACCCTTACTATTGGTAAGAGCTGGGGCCTTAGGCGCCGAAGCTAGGGGCGATAAATCCTTTTTCTTCTTCTTCTACTAATTAGTAGAGGAGACCTCTCTAATATACTCTATAGATAATATATCGTTACTATACTTTCGCTTCTTTATAGAAGCGGTAGCTTTACGAGCGGCATCTATTTATAAGAATTTATTAGGGTACTAACCCTAACACAGCATGCTACTAAGAGAGGAGTAGAAAGGAGACGGAAATACGAGGGTTTAGATAAAAATAGGATAGGAGATAAGATAAGGGGTAGGATAGGATATAAGGATTAGGCTTAGTATAACTACCACCCCCTAATTTACCTCTCCTCCTCCTTATTCCTCTAGCGGCGAGTTGGCGTTACTTAACTATAAATTAGTAGAGCTACTACTTAAAGTTAATAGAAAAGAAGTAGAAGCTTTCTTCTAAAGTAATAATTTAATAGTATTTAATAGGGGGGTAATAGAAGAGTAAGATAGGGGTAATATAGAGGTAGTAAATAAAGGATTAGTCTATATATTAATAAAGCTAAGAGACATCTACCTAGACTACTTAATATTAGAATAATAACGGAATACCTAATAAAGAAAAGAATATATTAGAAAGTAGAAGATATCTAAAATACCCTTAGTAGTAATAGTAAAATAGTTAGTTATATCTATCTAAAGGAGGGTAACCTTTACTCTAATTAGTTTATAGGTACCACCCCACTTCGCCTCCTTTTATAAGGTATCCTCTATTAGGACCTTATAGTCTTTATAAGAGTCTAGGAGAGCTCTATATATAATAGCGTTATTACTACCAGAAAGCGTAAAAGCCTCAGTAGCGCGGAGTAGAATATTTACCTCTCTTATAAAATTAATAGGGATAGGTTTATAAGGTTTACGTAAAGCTTACGTAATATATATACTTCTTATAGAGGAGGATATTATACTTTTATTCTTTAGCATTAATATACTTTAAATAGTAAAGATAATAAGGTCGTTAGAGTTTTATCTTTAGGATAAAGTAATAGAAGAGAGGAGTCTATATAAAGATTAGTAATAGTAAAGCGTAATTAAAAGTAAATCTATAGTAAAAGTATCTAGAGATACTAAGGCTATAGTAATAGGTAGGAGAGGGTTAGATAATATAATGGCGATGGCGAGACGTAGGGAGTTAATAATAAATTTAAGTTAAAAGAGAAAAAAAAGAGATAGAAATAGTAGAGGGCTTAAGGATATATATATATTTCTCTCCTCACTACCATTATCCTAATAATAATAGTAATTTTATAGCCTCTACTTTATTATAATAATAGATATAGTGACTGCCTTACTATAAAATAATAATGAGGCGATAGTATTACCCCATTATAATACTATAAATCTATCACGTAGAGAATAAATTATAAGTAGCTAAGATAGCTATTAGTAGAGAGGGGATAGTTATAAGGAGTAAAGTATATAATCCCATAATAATATAATTATATAATGGTTCCTTACCAAGAGCGCTGCGTAAATGAGGCGCTAGAAACGTACTAATATAACACCCCTTAAAACGTGGGGAAGATAGAGGATAGAAGATAGATTTCAATCTTATTATTACTTAAGAAATACTTACTACTATATTTAATCCTAATAAGTAGAGTATTTTATAAAAGTTATAGACGTTTCCTAAATATACTTTCTAGTAATAAATTATATAAAATATTAATATAAATTACCGTTATATAAATCTAACCTAGATAGAAACCTTAACCTAATCTATACCTAAGGTCCGTATAATCTAACCCTAACCTATACCTAGAGTCTATATAATTTAATTTTAACCTACACCTAAGGTTCGTGCGACCCAACCTAACCTATATCTAATACTTAGTAATAGCTAACTTAACCTAATCTATCTATAGTTAATCCCAACCCATTTACTAGTCTAATTAAAAATATTAGGAAATAGATAAGATATCTAGAACTAGGGAGAGGATATATAAGAAGAAAGATTTCTAGTCTTTATTATATTTCTTATAGTTAACTTAAATTATTAACTCATCTCTTATATAGACTAATATAGATAACGTTAACTTTAATATTATTTATTAAAGTAGACTAAGCTCTATCTATTACTTAATTAACTAGTACTAGACCTCCTAAAGCCTACCTCACTTAGCCTATTTAAGATAAATAACCTATATATAATACTTTAATATTAATAGTATCTATTAATAAGCTAAAGAATTACGTATAATAAGTAATTATAGATAAACCTATAGTAGATATAATAAATATAATAAGGTTTTTAAATAAGCTAATAAAGTTAGTAACTTAGTAGTTATATAATAATATTCTATTAAGAATAACTAAAATAGAAAAGATATTAAAATAAAGATAATATTTTATATTAAAAGTTATAATGAGGATATTATAAAGTTATTATAATATTAAGGTATATTACGTTAGGATTAATAGGTCTAGTATGCCAAGAAAGCTAAGCGAATGAGCTATATAAAACCTATATTATATATTTATTTTAGAAATATTAAGTATTATTTATTTAATATAACTAGAGTTATCCTTTACTATTAATTCTAGTATAAAGTATATACTATTATCTATAATTAAATCTTATATAATAATACTTCTTATTATAATAGTCTAAGGATGGCTCTAAAAGTTATATAAATAATAAATAGAAAATAAACCTTATCTATAATCTTTTAGAATAATAAAGACGCATCTATTTAATATCTAGAAGAAAAATAATCTATATATAATCTAGCCTACCTTTAACGCTAGAAGAGCGTATCTTAGCTATAGAAAGAAGATATAATAAACTTTACGCCCTATAATAACTACTATAAGGCCGAAATTATAGAACTTAAAAATTTAAATTAAACTTCTAGCCTAACTACTCCTATTAAGGAGGCTAAAGTCTAAAGTATTAATATATATAAATAAAATATATCTAGAACGCTTCTAATAATATATGATAAATATATACTTAAACTAAAAGACCTAGCTAAATATAAAGATAAAATTTAAAAGAATATTATAAATTCTTTTATTTATATATATGGTGATATTTCACCTTCTATTATAAGAATTCTTGCTAGATGTGGATAAAGTTATCTAGGTAATATAGTACCTAGGAGGTAACCCTAAAAGTTATAATATATATATTATAAATATATCTTTAAGGCTAAAGGGAGATATCTACCTAAAAATACTTTAAATAGTATATATTTAACTTATTTTTTAATCTAGTAAATCGCAGTTTAAAAGTAGCTATAATATATACTTAAGCTATATAGTAAAAGGACTAAATAGTCTATTCTTTTATAATCTATCTTAATATTATTAAGGATTAACTTATACCCTATACTAAGGAATAAAGAGTATAATACCTTTTTTAAAATTAAGATTTAAGTTATAGAAGATAATTACTAACTATCATTAAGTACTTACTATAAGAGAAGACCTTATTACGTTAGGCTCTATACTTAAGTGGAATCTACGCTACGTACTATTAATATAGAAATATTATAGCCGCCACGTATTAAAGATAAAATATAAAGAGGCTATACTAAATTAATAAATACTTAATAATAGAAGTAGACCTTATAATAAGAAAAACATTATATACTATAAATATAATAAGGTTAGTCACTACGTAAATAAATACCAGAATAATAATCTAAACCAAATCCCTATATAGATTAATAAGGTAGGAAAAGGTCGAGCCTTACTAATAACCTAGGGATAGTAAGGCGTCTACTAATATATATTCTACTAGGTATAAAGCGTATGTATAGCGTAACTAGAGATATAGGCCTAAAATAATAACTTTAAACTATTCTTAATCTATAAACTAATATTAACCTAATTAGCTAAAGAATTACTATAGAGATAGACTTATAACCTATTAAAAAGCTAAGTTTCCAAAACTAGAATAGATTAGAGCCTAATATTAGAATATCTATACTACTTATATACTCTAGATATATCTAATAAACGATATAAGTGTTCAACGTCACGTAATAATAATAGTCTATAGCGTTAATAAAGAAGAGGTTTCTCTCTTACTAAGAAATCTATTCTTATAAGAAAGAGATATCTATCTATTAGATAAAATGGCAATATATGCCAGTCTACTCTAGTTAATAATAGTTTATGAAAGTCCTAATAGTCTCTAATAATCTATAGTAGCTTATAAAAAATTCTAACGCGGCTTTATAAATGAGATTAATAAAGAAAGCTTCATATATAAAGTAGGGTTAATCAGGTTTACTTAAGTAATAAAATAAAGAATAATAAGCTAATAACTTATATAGCGTTAGCTTAGTTTATAGGTCTTAGGATCTTAAATAGAGAGGATATAGGATAGATATAATATAGTTCTTAATAGTAATTAGAAAAATATTATAGTAATCTTTACTCTAAAATTCTTAACCATCTTTATTACTATAGCTTATAGTTATATATATACTATCTATTTAATATAGTAATTTACAGTAACTCTAGAGATTAGCTAATAGTACTAATATTAGATAATTAAGAGTCTCACTACCTTAGATTAATTATTAAATATAATACAATAATCTCAACGTGATCCTATAGTAAAACTAAAGGACTATATAGACTATACCACCTAAATAGCTTAACTAAAAGCTAGATGCGTTATATATAATATATAGGATAAAGTTAATCTAATAACTTTAATTCTATTACTACTTAAATTACTAGAACCCTTATACTATAAATAATTAACTATATATCTATAGTAAATATTAACGTATCTAAAAGACAATCTAAGATGTCTATAATAGAATAAAAGGCGTTTAAAGAAGACCTTAAATATTATAAGATTCTTATTAATTACTATAAGAGTAATAGGCATAAATATAAGAAGAAAAAGATAAATATTTAATAGATTATCTCCTTTATCTAGTTTACAGTATTACTATATTTACTATATATTTATTATATACCTAAACTACTAATATAAGACTAGATTATTAACCTAAAATTAATAGTTAGTATAAATAAAAAGATTTAAAAGGTTCTAAGCATAGGATAGATACTTATTTATACTTAAACCAATATGGAATCCGTTAAGCTAGAATATATAGCTTATAGAATATAACTAAACAGCCACTAAAGTAGAGACGTATAATATCTCTAAGTTATAATTAATTAATACTATTATAGATGACTTTCTCGCAGCCATAAATAAGGTTACAAACACCTAGACTATAATATTTAAAAATAATAGCTAATACGTTGCTAGGATAACTAGGTAAGAGATAATAAAATGTTTCTAAGAGTATATAATATAAAATTACCCCTTAGATTAAGAAAGAATAGGGCTAGTTTTATAGCTAGTAATATATTAGATAAATTAATTCTTACTAGCGATGTAACTAACTAGAACTATAATAGAAATATTTTTAGGTTAATAGTACGTTATTTAAGAACTAGGAAGACCCCATTATTAACGTCTAAACGGTAAAAATAATACTAACTAAAAGAGGACTTAAGAATAAGAGTCTAATATAGTAGCTAGAAGATACCCTACTTATAAATAATATTACGCTATTAAGGACTACTTCTATGTTAATTTAGACTAAGCACCTAAATAGTAGATTCTAAATAAGGTAATTAATAACCTTATAAATTTTAAATATAAGAATGACTTAACGTTTATAGGGTTAATTAAAGGATAGAGTAAACCTTAGACCTAAATCTTAGTAATAAAATAATTATCTATACGTATTACTAAAGTCTAAGAAGAGTGACTATAAAAATAGTAAGTTATATTAATTAATATTAGCTTTATATTAACTATATTTAAATTAACTTTATAATAATATCCATTATAAAGCTCCTTTATTCTTAACTTAAAATTAATATGCTATATTATAAATAATTCTAATTAAATAATTAACTATTAGCCACTAATACCTAAAGATTTTATCTAGGTAGGTAATACATAAGTTGAAATTAAAGGATATAACTTAGTTAACCTATATCTAAGTAGATGAATAGGAATAATAAACTAGCTCTATATAATATAATAATATATCCTAATCTATAGTATAACCTAGTATCTTTTCATATACTTAAACGAAAGGGAATATAGTAGGATAACTAATATAAACTTATAATACTAAGATAACCTAATAGTAATATACTTAGAGAACTTAAAAAAATTTATAAATAATAGGTATTAGAATACCATTTACTATAAGAGGCTGCTTATTATATACATAAGATAAACTTAAAAATAAAGAAAGGTCCTTAATAAGCTACTACTACCTTATGGTATAAGAGGCTTAGATATCCTAGACTAGCTGCTATTTAATATCTAGTACAGTAAGCTTAGGGGTGTAAATTAAAGGATTTATAACTATTAAATATAACGCCTATAGAAAAGCTAAATCTAAAAGATAGATTAGCTATACTTAATAGATAAATAATAAAGGACCTAGAGAAAGACTAGCTATTAACTTTTATATATATAAAGCGTAAAGCTTTAATAAAGAAAAGTTAAATACTTATTACTAATAGGTTTTCTAACTTCTAATAAATTTATACTTTATAGACTATTAACTAGTAAGATTAATAGTTAAGGTACTATAAGAATTCTTACTATTTCTTAAAAATTACTATAAAATCACCGTAAAAGTCATTAAAATAGATAATAAAATTATAATAGTAAAACTAGACGTCTAATAATAGTTAATAATATAAGGAATAATTATTAAGCCGTCTATACTAGATACTTAAGCATAAAATAGAGGCGCTAAATACTTAAAGGAGTAAATAAAGAGAAGTCTCGTATTATATAACTAAATACTAATCTACTCTAGGAGTTATAGCCTAAAATTATAAGAACTAGCGTATATCTATATAATAGAACGCTAAACTATATAAATAACTAGAAAACCCCTATAAGATCTTCTTTATACGAATAGTATTTAAGAACGGTATAGTAATATCTATAAGAAAATTAAATCTAGTATATTTAAAAGTATATAGATATAAAGTATTTACTATAACTAATAATATATATTAAGGAAAGTTAAGACTTTAATGCTTAGATTCAAAGGCGTAAATTAAATATTATATAAAATATTAATCCTTAAATATCTATTAAATCTAGTTACTATTACTAGCTAAGATAATTAGTACTAGAGACATTATTTTTAACGAATAAACTATCTTTAATAGAAAAATCAAAGATCTAATAAATAATCTTATATATAATATATTAGAGGAAATTACTATATATATAAGAATAATTAAACTCCCTATACTATTAGATTATAGAGTAATAGAGCCATTCTACGAAGATAAAACTACTAGTAAGAATTTTTAAAATAAAGAACTACTAGGATACTATTAAAGGAGAAAGATTAGAGAAAACTATTTTACGCCTCCTCTAACCCCTCCGCTAGTAGCATTCCTTACTAGGTAGATAATAGAAAACCTAGAATAATACCTTAACCTATAATAAGGATTATCTAAGATAAAATTATAGGCAGCTACCTTTATAGTAGGAACTAAAGTAGGTAGCTTTAAAAAGCTTAATAGAGATACTCTAGATAAGGTATAGCTAAAGAGAGCCTTATTAAAAAGAAATAAGCCTTATTATAGCCAACTACCTATACTACTAACCTAAAAAAATAAGTTAGAAAATTATCCACTTTATGAACTATTTAAAGAAGCTAAAAATTATATCTAAGTAGTTACTAGGAAATAAACTCCTAGATAGAAGTCTTAATAAAGTAAATTAAACTAATAGGATATTAGATACTTAACTATATATAGATATATATATATAAAGTTGATAAGCTTTATAGATTATAAAAATATAAGGTATAACTTATAATATAAGGAGACTAGTAGAGGAATATTACCTTATAAGATATATATACTATAATCCTAGTAGGGAGGTCTTTCCGTATACTAATAATTATTGCAGTATACCTAGATTTAAAACTTACTTAATATAATATTATAAACGCCTTTATATATATAAAAATTAACCGTAATATCTATATAAGAATACTATATAGATATATTAAGCTAGAAATAATATTATAACTTAATAAGATATTATATGGCCTATGAATATTACCGCTATTATAATAATATAAATTTATATCTTTCTTATAAAGTATAGGTTTTAAAACTATACCTTATAAGCCCTATTATATGATTAAAGACGGAATACTTATATTTTTTTATATAGATAATATCATCCTAGCCTATCATAAAGATAAAAAGGCAGATATAGAAGTAATAATTTAAGAGTTTATAAAGAAATATACCTAATAAGAGATAAGAACCTATAATAGTTCTAGGGATTAAAATTATTTAAGATAGATCCTATTAGAGAACTTAACTATCTTAAGCCTTATATATTAATAAGATTAGTCGATTAGTGAATAAAATAAATATAAAATATAATATATTAATAAATGAAGTAGAGCTTCTCCTATAGATAGGATTTACTAGTTTAGTAGAGATTAATTTATACTAATAAAAATTAGGTCTTTTTTATATATAATAGTTATTATAAGACTGGATATTACTTTTATAACCTTATAATTAGCCAGATTCTTAATTAATCCTAGAGAAGAATATTATAATATGATAGACTGAGTTCTATTATATCTATTATAAATAAGATTATAAGCTCTTTAACTAGGGGACGGAGAAGGTCTAGAGGTTATAAATAATACTTCTTTTATAGATAATACCCTAGATTAAAGAGCTCTTAGGGATATATAATTAAACTATTTAGTAGACTAATTACATGGAAAGTAAATAAATAAAACATAGTTACTACCTTAATAATAGAGGCCGAACTTCTAGCTCTATTCTAAGTAATAAAAGAAGTACTATTTACTATATAACTACTTATGGAAATCGCTATAAAACTATTAATATTAACTATTATAATTAAATATGATAATAAGCAAACCATCTAACTATTAATTAAAGAAATATCTTAGTTATAGACGAAGCTCTAATATATAGATATATATAATTACTAGCTCTAATAGAAAGTTTCTATAAAATAAATAAATATTAAATATACTTCATTAAATAAAATAATTATAGATAACTTAACTAAGGTATTACTAACGAATAAGTAGATTAGGTTCTTAAATTAGATAAAACTTATAGATATATAAGATAAACTATTAGAAAGAAATATAAGTCTAGCTAAAGTAGAAGAATAACTATAAGCTATTAAGGACGTTATTAAGGTGATAGTGACAGCTTAAGAATATCCTAAGCTAAGGGGTATGTTAAATAAAATAATAATATATACTAGTCTACCCTAGTTAATAATAGTTTACGAAAGTCTCTAATAGTCTCTAATAGTCTATAATAGTTTATGGAAATCCCAACATAACTTTATAAATAAAATTAATAAAGAAAGCTTTATATATAAAGCAGGGTTAACTAGGTTTACTTAAGTAATAAAATAAAGAATAATAAGCTAACGACTTATATAGTATTAGCTTAGTTTATAGACCTTAGAATCTTAAATAGAGAGGACATAGGATAGATATAATATAGTTCTTAATAGTAATTAGAAAAAATATTATAGTAATCTTTACTTTAAAATTCTTAATTATCTTTATTACTATAGCTTATAGTTATATATATACTACCTATTTAATATAGTAATTTATAGTAACTCTAGAGATTAGTCAATAGTGCTAATATTAGACATTATCTTAATTATAATACTTAAATATAGTATTAGAATTATACTAAAACTACTATATAACTTATTACTATATAAAACTTTAAAAGGAAATTAAGTAAACTAGCTCTAATCTATTCCTTCTAGGAGTTCTATAGACTACTAGTATAAGCTTAGAGCGTCTTACTTATATTAATAAAGCGCGTATAGCGTAAGTATTAAATCTCCTAGATATATTATATAAATATAGCGATGTATTTAATAAAGAAGTAATATTTACTCTTTTAAAATTTAAAGAATCTAATTACGTAATCCCTATTATAGAGAGGAAAAAACCTCTCTATAGATCTTTTATATAACCTTTTAGCGCGTGAGCTTTAAGTGCTGAGAGTACTTAGAAGATACTCTTAAAAGGAGTAGATTAGGCATAGTACTAGCCCTACTAGAGTACTAATTTTATTTATTTTAAAAAGGATAGAACGTTATAACTTTATATTAACTATAGGGGACTTAATGCTATTACTATTAAGAATTATTATATACTCTTCTTAGTTAGAGAGATACTTAATCGCCTATTAGGCGTATATTACTATACGACCCTAGATCTTTATAATACCTACTATAGGATTTAGATTTAGATAGGGGATAAGTAGAAAACGATATTCTAAACTTAATATAGTTATTTTAAATATCTAGTTATACCTTTTAGGTTAATAAACGTACCCACGAGTTTTTAGATATATATTAATAAGGTACTAGTATAATACCTAGACTATATATATATTATATATCTAGATAATATATTTATCTATATTTATAGTAAGGATATTATACTCTACTAGTATACTATACGCTCTATACTTAAATTATTACGAAAAGTTAAGCTTTTTATTAATTTAGAAAAGTATACGTTCGCCTTAGGCGATGTATATTTCCTTAGCTTTATTATTAGTATATAAGATATCTACGCGGATCCTATATATATAGAGATAATAACTAAATAACTATAATTAATAAATATTAAAGAACTCTAGTTATTTCTAGGATTTATAAATTTCTATTAATATTTTATTAAAGATTATATAAAAGAAACCACTCCTCTATTAGATCTACTAAAAAGAATAAAAATTCTAGTAGAATATAAAAGCTAAGAGTACCTTTAAAAGGCTTAAAGAGCGCTTTTAAGTATATCTATTTTATACTATTTTAACCCTACGCTTATTATTTAATTAGAGATAGATATATCTACTTTTATAATCTCTAGTATTCTATTATAGCTATTTAAAGATTAAAAATGGCATCTAGTTACTTTTACTTTAAGAAAACTTTAAGTTATAGAGCTTAATTACGAAGTTTATAACCTTAAGCTTTTATTATTATTTATTATTTTAAATAGTGGAGACATTATTTAGATAACGTATAGTATACTATTTAGGTACTAAGTAACTATAATAACCTACGCGGCATACGCGCTATATAGAGCTAAGCCCATAATAAGTATATTAGATAATATACCTAGTAGCTTTTAATTTTAAGGTGGAATACCGCCTAGGAAAAATAAATCCTGTAGATAGGTTATTAAGAAGGGTAGATTATATATAGGAGAACCTATTACTAACCTATTTATTACTTATCCTACAGAACAAGTTACTATTAAGGGATAAGTATAATAGAGTAAGAGGATCTATAAATAAGCTTAGCTTATTAGATATATATAAGATATATATAACTAATATTTATAAATCTATAAAGGGTTCTACTACTAGTACTATAGTATATACGCTATATATACTATACTCACTAGCTAGGGTATTGGTTAGTAGTAAACCTATAATAGTAGAATCTAATCTACTTATTAAGATAAGATAGCTCTAATAGAGAGATATCTTTACTATTAAGTATATTACCCGCTTAGTGAGTAAAAATAGTACTTAAAAATATAAAAAGACGTACGTTTAACGCCTTAATAAAAAGGAAGTCTTAAGATATAATAGTAGATTATATATTCTAAATAAACTAGTTATTAGATAAGAGATTTTATTCTAGAACTATAATACGCGTATAATAAATTATTTTAATATATATAGAACGCTTAAGCTTATTAAGAGGACCTACTATTAGTCTAGTATAAGTTAAGACGTTTAAAAATATATAAGAATATATACTATTTACCAAAGAAGTAAAGCTCTAAGATATAATAAATATAATAAGCTAGTATCTTTACTAGTTCTAGGGATATTTTTAAAAAAGTTTTACTAGACTTTATTATAGGATTACCTCTAGCTAAGGATTACACAGGCTATATCTTTAATATAATTCTAGTAATTATATATTACTTCTCTAAAATAGCTATCTATATCCTAGTACTAAAGTTATAGGATATAAAATAATTTACTAATACCTACTTTAAGAAGGTTATTCTAAAGTTTAATATATAGAAAGGTATTATATTAGATAGAGAATCTATCTTTACCTTTATATTTTAGATAGAAATATACTACTAACTATAAATAAAGTATAGGTTAAGCATTACCTTCTATCCATAAATAGATAGATAAATAGAATACTAAAATTAGACCTTAAAATAATATCTATAGATATTTATATTAACTTTATAGGAGAACTAGATTATATTACTATTAATAATCTAATTTACTTATAATAACTCTATATATAAATCTATAAAGATAACGCCATTCTATACTATATATAGAAAATACCCTATCTTATAACACCTCCTATGGATAGTAGGTAAGAGGAGATACCAGATATAGTTAATAGAATAAAATATATATATAGCGTAAAAGTATCACTTATAAAATATCTCTAAATAGTCTAAGAGTATTAGAGTTAATATTATAATAAGAAGTATAAACTAGAATCCTTCTACTAAAAAAATCTAGTATTACTAAGTATAAAATATATTTATATATCCTATTAGTCTAGTAAAAAGCTTTCTAGCAAGTTTATTAAATCTTTTTAAGTATAAGATATAGTTAAAATATAGATATATTACTTACTCTTTCTACCTAACTATTATATTTATAACGTTTTCTATATTTCACTCCTTAAACATTAAAAACTAAAATAAGGATAAGAAGATAATACCCTACCGTTAGAGGTTATACCTAAAGGAGAAGAAATCTAAGAAGTAGAAAAAATCCTAGTAAGAAGGATGAGAAAAGGATAATAATAATATCTACTCTATTAGAAAGGCTATAATAAATCTTAGAATATCTAGACTCTAAAAGCGGATTTTAAAAATATAGATAAACTAATATAGACTTTTAAATAGAAGAAAGGATCTTCACCCATAAGAAAGAAGTTAAGAGTATAAAGGTATATATAAGATATAATTATTAAATAGAATTATTTAGAAATTATATAGTCTATAGGGTATCTACTTAGAATATAAATACTAGAAGGTAAAAAAAGAGAAGATAAGCTTTACTAGGGATCCGCGCCCTATATATGTTAAGTATCTTACTTAGTATTATTATTACTACTAACCACCTTTTATTACTCGTCACCTTATTAATTATATCCTTAATTAGTTATTTAAGTAAATCTACTAAGGTACTACTATTATTATTATTATTATTATTATTAGAGTTATTTTAACCGCCACCCTAACCTACCGCCTAAGCGGCCTAAAGGGCCTAGACTATAGTATTAACCTAAAAAGATATTAGTATATACTCTAAGTGCATTTAAAGTATAAATATACTAATCTTATATAATAGAAATAAGATTAGCTAAAGCTTTAAGAGTAGTAGTAATATAGTACTACTCTTAAAAAAATTAGACTAAGAAATTAGGGGCTTATAGTAGGAACTTAGGTGGTTAAACCTATTAGAATTCTAGAATATACTATAATGTGTCTATAATTTACTAGTTTTAAATTAAACTACTTTTAGATCTATATAAACTTTACGTCTTAAGTTTAAATCTTTAGATTAGTTCTATAAATAGCTATAGCTAAGATATTAGTAATAGTAATATAGTACTAGTCATAGAGCTTATAAAGATAATTTAAGTAATTATTTATTACTACTAGTATCTATAAATATTAGCTAAGGCGTATATATAGCATGATCTATATAATCTATTAAGATATAGCCACCCTAATTACTATCCTTATAATACTTATAATAGTACTCCTTAAACTTCTTATAATTACCTAATAACTTAACTAGACTCTACGCATAACGTATATAAGTTATAATAAGAGCGACTTAGTTAGTATACTTAGTAGTAGTACTCTATATAAAATTATATATATTATATAACGCAGTCTTCTTAATATACTTAAAAAGTAGATAATAGATTATAATAATTAATTTAGGGTAAGTGAGTTATATATGCTTTATATATACTAAAGTAGTATATATATAGTATTAAAAATAAGAAGATTAATATAGTATTATAATAAGATTAAAATAAAAGAAATTATCTATTTATACTATAGACTTACCACTACGTGGGTGTAACGGGGCGGCCGTGAGGCTGTCTCGAAGGAGTTAAGTGGGAAATGAGGGCGTGTAGGGTTGTATGATTATAAGGGGTGAATGTTAATTAACTACTATAAGTATTAATTACTAATAAGGTTAATGGTAGTCTTCCATAAGGAACTACTTATAAGAGAACTTGATGGATTGACGATGAGGGTTAACAGTGGTCACCCATTATCTCTATATACTACTATCTGAGGTTGGCTCTGTGGGCTCTATGGATAGAGCCTATAGAGTTAACTCTATGGGCTCTATAGATAGAGTCTATAGAGCCGTCACGTGATCGCATCATGTGTCTATATTATGCTTAGCATTACTTCCATAATCATAATACTAGTCCTTCTAATTCTACTAGTTATTATTATTAACGTTGTTATTATCGTAATTTTATTGCGGCGTAGTAGCCATAATACTATTTCCCCCTCTTAGTTCTTTGGCCCGAAGAATGTTCCGTTATAGGGATGAAGCTATATTAGTGGGATAATTTCTATTAGTTTTTAGGTTACTATTATCCTTTATACCTTCTCGTAAAACTACTAAACATCTTATACTTACTAATAAAATTAGTCGTCGTGGGTTTATCACTATACCTTATTCTTAATATACTAGGTTAAACTTGGATTGTATCATTTCCCCTTATAATACTCTAAAAAGGTTGGCTTGTAAGCCTTACGTAAGGTCTAGCGTCCGATATTCTTATAATGTAAACGGTATTTTAGTAGCTAAGAATAAGTGGTTTATTTGAGTGTTTTACCTTATGCTAATTATTTATAGTGCGATCTATTGGTCGCTCCTAAACTAAAATTTAAGTTAAACTAAATAAGGCTAAGAAAGCCTAAGAGGTAGCGCTAGATATATTGGCTATTATTTATACTAAGGTGGCGAGGCTTCAGAAATAGAAGGAATTTCTTAATAGATGGGAGGATCATTAGTCCGCAGTTCTGGAGGCGGAGTTAGATTAGAAAGAGGCGGATTTATAGGCTACTAGCCTATAGAATAGTCTAGAGGAGGTAGGAGTCAGCTTAGGTACTATTTATACCTCTAGTGGTAACGTTATTCTTCCTAATTTATAGCTAGATAATCTAAATCTTAGTCTATTATCTCTCGGTTTTCTTCGTGAGATCGGTTTAGCTGGTACTTCTCTAGCTTCTTAGGGTAATTAAGGTTTCCTTCTGGTTCCTATATATTATCCTATAGATTTCTATTCTTGTCTATTCTAGCCTATTTAATCTGATAATAGTTTTTTCCGTTTTAATAGTGGTAGTCCATTATATATAAGACTTTCCACTCTTTTTATCTCTATATATATCTGCTTCGTACACTGTGGGTTGCGCATCCTGAGGCGCCTTTTCTAGTAGTGCCACATAGAAGATAAGGTGAATTTTCATGGATTCTGGTAGCTTTAATTAATATATAACTGGTGTGATTTATTCTATTATCTCGTATAGTCTGATTTTTAAGTAGTTAAGTTTTCTAGAAGGTCGTTTACTAGCTATATTTTTTCATAGTAGCTAGACTTTCTCTCCTTTTCTAGCAGGGCGCAGCCTTTTATTTATAATTATAGTATTTCTTTATTTGGAGTTATAGGAACGTGGCGTCGTTTTTTAGTATATTATATATCTATATAATCCTTTTTACCCAATTTTCTCCATCTATACTCTATAATTCTATTACCTTAGGTACCTGGTATGCTTTTAGTGTGAACCCATAATTTACGTAGAATGGCGTGACTCCTATAGCGCTATATTATGAGCTGTTATAGGCCAACTAGGCTATAGGGAGTAGTCCTACCTAGTTGTTTTATTAGTAGTTTAAGTAGCATCTTAGGTATTATTCTACTATTTAATTTATACGTTTAGTTTGTCCGTCTGTTTAGGGGTGGTATGCTGTGGACATGCTATACTTAATTTTAATTAATCTAATTACCGTTGCCTAGAGTTTAGAGGTGAATTGGATGTCTTAGTCTATAATAATCTTGTCTAATATTTTATGGTAGGCTATTATTATTAATAAGAATCTAAAAGCTATCTGTTCCGCTTTACTAATTTTTCTATATAGGAGGAAGTAACTATACTTCGTTGTCTTATTAATGATTATCATGATTCTATTATATTCTACCCTATTATTAGGGTCTTTAGATTTTAGTAACTATGTAATAAAGTCTATTATCACCATTCCCTATGATCGTTTGGGGGTTTCCACTGGTTAGAGTTCCCTATAAGGTACGTATTATTTAGGTTTATTTCGGTGACAATTAGTATAGTTATAGAGAACCTTAGTAACTATCTATTTTATTTTTAGGAAGTAGTAGCTTTGTATGAGTCACTCTAAAGTTCTTTTAATTCCTGGTATTTATATACTAATACTTTATGGAATTGTCTAATAAATTCTTATTATATCTTTTTTGGAATATAGATTTGGTTAAAGACTTTTATTAGTCCTATCTTAGTAATAGTTCTTTCTAATAGATAATTTAAGTCTTCTATCGTCTATTCTGTTTCCTATTAAACCTATTCTTTCTACTTACTAGTTTAGAGTTCTATTAAGGCTACTAGTTTAGGATGATTATAGATTATGTTTCCTTATTATTATATATTAGTAAGGTTACTGAAACTTAGGTTGTTCCTTATAGGTCTAGTCTCCTACTTAGGGCATTAGTCCTTAAGTTATTTATTTCTTTAGTGTGGATGATTTTAAAGTTAAACGTAGCTAACTATTCTACCCATCTAGTTTATCATTAGTTCAGGACCTTAGTTATTATGAATCCAGTGAGGTTTTTATGGTTTAAATAAACTAGGATCTGATATTTTACCCCTTAGAGATATATCCTCCATTCCTTAAATATTATAAATATGGCTAGCATTTCTTTATTATATATATTATAGTTTAACTCCGGTGGTTTCATCTTTTATAAATAGTATTTTATTGGGTGTTTTTCGTCTATTTGTGGGTCTCTCTAGAGTAGGCATACCTAATGATAAAGTTGGATGTATCCGTTTCTAGAATTATTAGTAACTATAGGTTAAAGATTTATAGTACTAGGTACTTCATAAATTCCCTTTTTAGAGTATCTATTACTGTCGCGCATTCTTAAGTCTATTTAAAAGGGTATCTTTCTTTATTAATTTTATTAAGGGGTTGGTTATTTTGGACTAATGTGGAATGAATTTTCTATAAAAGTTATAGAATCCCAGAAAGGATTATACTTTCTTAACGTTTTTTAACTCTAGTTATTTAAGGATATCTTTGACCTTTACTGGTTCCACCTTGATTTTTCCTGGTTCTATCACGTATCCTAGAAAGATGGTTGTGGTTATATTAAATTTGTATTTTTAGAGTTTAAGGTAGAGTTTAATATTCCTTATTCTTTAGAGGACCTCATTTACCTATCGCTCATGTTCTTCTGGTTTTTCCGAATAGATTAGGACGTTATTAAGGTAGACTATAGTATATTTTTCTAGGTAGTCTTTAAGGACGGTATTTATTCGCCACTAAAAGAAGGCTGGTGCGTTTATAAGGCTAAACGGTATTACGTTCCACTTATATAGTCTCATCTTAGTATAGAAGGCCGTCTTTTATTTATATCCTTCCTTCATCCTAATCTGGTGATATACATTTTTTACGTCTAGCTAGGTGAAATATTTGGCGTATCTTAATTAGTCCTAAAGATCTAATATTAAGAGTAGGGGGTATTTATTCTTAATAGTGATATTATTCGTTTTTCGGTAGTCTATATAAAAGCGTAGTATAGAATTATCCTTTTTTATAGTAAATGTAACCCTATGGGCTGCTAAGGAGGTGGATTCTTAAATATACCCTTAGGCTATATGTTTAGTAATTGTATTTTAAATGATTTCATCTTCCTATATCGTTGTCTTATAGATGGGTCCCTACGTAGGTTGTTTTCCTTCTACGTAATTGATTTTATAGTCCCATTCTACGTGTTCTAATAGATAATCTAGTGGTTCCTGGAATATTTCCTTATGTTCCTAATAAACGTTAGGAATTCCTTTTTTTCTAGACTCCTTATTTACTAAAAGGTAATAAGGGTATTCTATTTACTATTCCTACTAGTTAATCGTTGGGTTAACTTATTTTAGCTAGGGTAATCTGAGAATGACGTCTTGAAGATTATTAATCTGAGTGACGTCCATAGTTATATTTCTTATTTCTAATCCTTAGGATAGAAATAACCCTTTCTTTATTTCTTTTATTACTTATTCCTGGAATGGTAACCCTTCAATCCCTAAAAGGATACTAGGTTCCTTTTTAGTTAAATTTATATTCCTTATTTCTATATAAATTCTTTAGAGATAAAGTTTTTATTACTCCGCTATTAATCATCACCCTTATGGGCTATCTATGGTATTCAGTCTCTAGTATTAGATGGATTCCCTTTATTCCTTTAAGGGTCTCTTTTTCCTTGTACTAGTATTTGGTCTAGATTTTTCTTTCTATATATTTTGGGCATTTGTTTTCTAGATATTCGTACTATGGTCTTCCCATAACGCATTTCATTAATAGTAAGGGTCCTGGTGTGAGGATAAGGTATCCTCCTTATTTCTTCTTAGGATGCTATCCATGTACTTCTTTTCTAGTGATAATATCGGTGTGTGGATCCCTAAAGACCCTAGTTAGATATACTTAATACTTTATTTTTAATACTAAGTGCAATGAGCACTTGTTATTAATATATAAGATCTATAAAATTTTATGATGTGCGGGATGTTTTACGCTTACTTAGGGTTATCTTTTTATTAAATTCTTCTTCTATTACTGCATTATGTTCCTGGATTGGAATCTAATATTTTACTAAAATTTAAGGCGTATATGCTTCGTCAACCTATTTAACTTCTCTAGCTATACTATACTATTCTAAGTTATTAAGAGGTTTATCTGCTAGGATCTTATTTCGTTCTACCCATCTCTGGAAATCCGTGAACTTGGTATTTCTAGGGTACTTGATTTTCCATTCCTTATATACCTTATAGATGTTCTGTTCTGGTGAGGCTCGTTTAAAGAATTTCCATTTTTTTAATTATTTTTTAGAATGACTATAAACCTTAGGGTTAAGCTATCTACTATGCTAGTCTAATGGGCTGGAAGTATTCTACTCCTCTAATTTAGATATTCTTTATAGGGGTATTGTTTCCTTTTTAAGCGATTAGAGATAAATATAGCTTATTTTCCTCTAATTCTTCTTTTAACTTACTTATTTCCTTAAAGTTAGATAGATTATTGGGAATTTAGGCGTCTTATTCTTTTCTATTTATGGTAAGACGTTCTTTAGTCTATTTTAGCTAGTATCCCGTAACCTCTTTTATACTTTTATGGGTGTTATAGTCGTCCTTTAAACACTCAGCCTAGTAGGTTACCTTATGTTCCTGATTTCTGGCTAATCAGTCCTTAGATTCCTTTTAATTTCTTTCTCCTAGACTCTTACCGTTGGTGTTTCTTTTATTAGGGTAGTTTCTGGCTATATGGCCTTTCTTTCTATATCTAAAACATGCTCCTTCTTTCTTTAGCCAGTCCTTCTATAAATCTATCTTTTTATTATTCTAAGGCTTTCTACCTTCTTTATTGGTATTGAGGATTATTAAGTCTCCTGCGTTAGAGTTGAGTTTAGACCTTCCTTTCACCCCCCCTAGCTATTTTCCCATTGGTTATCCTACTTCTAGAGGTATAATTTATCATCTACTTAGATAGCCTATTAAATTATTACAGGGAATGTCGTGGGTTTTTCTATATAGATTATCTCATAACGGATGTCCCGCTTTAGGTCTTTATAGAACCTAATTATTAAGGCTCATTCTCCCTAGTCTAATACTAAAGTGGTTAACTATTTAAATATAGATATATATACTGCTACCATCTTAGTTTAGTATAGCTATAATAATCTTCGTTCCACTATTCATTTGGCGTCTATATTACTAAAGGTTCTATAGAGTTTCCGTTTAAAGTATTTATAACTTTAAAATATTAAGTTGGTCTCCGTTTTTCTTCCGCTTTCTATATTTATATAGAAATCTATCAGGAATCCGTTGAACCAATTTATAGCTCATCCTATAAAGTAGATGGTTATATAAGCTATCTTTACTTCTTTAGTCTCTAGGAAGTCGCGGTTTAAATCTAAGTGTAGAGATATTAAGATAAGGAATCCTCTTAGCTTACTTTAGGTTCCGTTAAACTTCTTAGGTTCTACTAATTTAAGGGGGGCGGTTTTGGAGTCGTATTTTAATCTTATCTAGTTATTATTTTATTTCTCCTCCTCTTTCCCCTTCTTCTTCTTTTCTTTAAGCTACTAATAGAGCTTTAATCTATTTAACTATTTTATTATAGGCTTCTTTTTGTTTCTTACTTTCCTCTCTAAGATGATTAATTTGTGTTTTCATCTAAGTATATTCTGTATTATCTATGGGTGTCACCTTAAGTGATCCTGACGGAGTGGTAGATATCATTATTAGTAGGGGTATAACCTAATATATCTATAGTGGGTCCTTAAGATATGATTGTTAAAGTGTAACGGGGCGGCCGTAAGGCTGTCTTAAAGGGGTTAAGTGGGAAATGAGGGCGTATAGGGTTATATAGTTATAAGGGGTGAACGTTAATCAACTACTATAAGTATTAATTATTAATAAGATTAATAATAGTCTTCCATGAGGAACTGCTTATAAGAGAACTTGATGGATTGATGATGAGGGTTAATAGTAGTCACCCCGTCATCTCTATATACTACTATCTGAGGTTGGCTCTATGGGCTCTGTAGATAGAGCCTATAGAGTCGGCTCTGCGGGCTCTATAGATAGAGTCTATAGAGCCGTCACGTGATTATATTATATATCTATATTGTGTTTAGTATCACTTCCGTGATCATAATACCGGTCCTCCTAATCCCACTAGTCATTACTACTAATATTATTATTGTCGTAATTCTGTTGCGGCGTAGTAGCCGTAACAGTAAACGAGATCTTAAAAATAAAAGGTATAAAATCTTAATATAATAATATATATATTATATCTATTATAAATATAGCACGCGTATAGTATATATCTATAGTATATATAGGAAACGTATAAGATCTAGTTATAGGTAATAGTATATACTTTACACTAGGATTAATAGTAAAGGATAACTCTAGTTATATTAAATAAATAATACTTAACATTCCTAAAATAAACGCGTAGCGTAGGTTTTACGTAGCTCATTTACTTAATTTTCTTAGCGCACTAGACCCTATTAATTCTAATATAATATACCTTAATACTATAGTAACTTTATAATATCCTTATTATAGAATCTCCTCTCTAGCTATAGTCTCTTACAGCTGCTATGGCCTCGATAAAAACCTCACCTTATAGAAAAGGAAAAGAGTATCTATAGTATTAGCATTTTCTATATATACTATAGATATATACTACGCGCGTGCTATATTTATAATGGATATAGTATATATATTATTATACTAAGATTTTATACCTTCCGTTTTAAGATCTCGTCTATGTGGCGGTGAGTCTATAGTATAAATAGATAATTTCTTTTATTTTAATCTTATTATAATACTATATTAATCTTCTTATTTTTAATACTATATATATACCACTTTAGTATATATAAAGCGTATACGACTTACTTATCTTAAATTAATTATTATAATCTATTACCTACTCTCTAAGTATATTAAGAAGACTATACTATATAATATATACGATTTTATATAGAGCGTTACTACTAAGTATACTAATTAAGTTACTCTTATTATAACTTATATGCGTTGTGCGTAGAGTCTAATTAAGCTATTAGATAATTATAAGAAGTCTAAGGAGCGCCGTTATAAGTATTATAAGAATGATAATTAAGATAATTATATTTTAGTAAATTATATAGATTATACGCTATATATACACCTTAGCTAATATTTATAGATGCTAATAATAATAAATAGTTACTTAAATTATCTTTATAAGCTCTATGACTAGTACTACGTTACTATTATTAATATTTTAGCTATAGCTATTTATAAGATTAATCTAGAGATTTAGGCTTAGGTATAAAGTTTACGTAGGCCTAAGTAGTTTAACTTAGAGCTAGTAAATTATAGGTGTGTTATAGTATATTTTAGAACTCTAATAGGTTTAGCCACCTAAGTTCCTACTATAAGCCCTTAATTTCTTAACTTAATTCTTTAAGAGTAGCGCTGTATTACTACTACTCTTAAAGTTCTAATTAGTCTTATTTTTATTATATAAGGATTAGTATATTCGCACTTTAAACGCACTTAGAGCGTATATTAATATCTTCTTAAACTAATACTATAGTCTAGGCCCTTTAGACCGCTTAGGCGGCGGGTTAGGATGGTGGTTAAAATAACTCTAATAATAGTAATAATAATAATAATAATAATATCTTAGTAAATCCACTTAAATAGCTAATTAAGGATGCGATTAATAAGATGATAAATAATAAAAAATAATTAGTAGTAATAGTAATGCTGAGTAAAGTACTTAGTATATATAGAATATAGATTTCTAGTAAAGCTTATCTTCCTTTTTCTATTTTTTTAGTATTTATATTTTAAGTAGATACCCTATGGATCATATAGTCCCTAAATAATTCTATTTAATAGTTATACCTTATATGCGCCTTTATACTCTTAACTTCTTTTTTATAGGTGAAGATCCTTTCTTCTATTTAAAAGTCTATACTAGCTTATTTATATTTTTAAAATCCGCTTCTAGAGTCTAGGTATTCTAAGATTCATTATAGCCTTTCTAGTAGAATAGATATTATTATTATCCTTTTCTCGTCCTTCTTACTAGAATTTTTTCTACTTTCTAGATTTCTTTCTCCTTTAGGTATAACCTCTAGTGGTAGGGTGTTATCTTCTTATTTTATCTTAACTTTAACGTTTAAGGAGTGAAATATAGAAGACGTTATAAATATAATAGTTAGGTAAAGGAGTAAATAATATATCTATATTTTAACTATATCTTATATTTAAAAAGATTTAATAAATTTACTAGAAAGCTTTTTACTAGGCTAATAAGATATATAAATATATTTTATACTTAGTAATACTAGATCTTCTTAACGGAAGGATTCTAATTTATACTTCTTATTATAATATTAACTCTAATACTTTAAGCTATTTAGAGATATTCTATAAGTAATACTCTTACGCTATATATATATTTTATTCTATTAACTATATCTGGTATCTCCCTCCTCTTACCTACTATCTATAGGAGGTGTTATAAGGATAGGGTACTTTTTATATATAGTATAGAATGGCGTTATCTTCGTAGATTCGTATATAAAGTTATTATAAGTAAATTAAACTATTAATAGTAATATAATCTAGTTCTCCTATAAAGTTAATATAAATATTTATAGATACTATTTTAAGTCTAATTCTAGCGTTCTATTTACCCATCTATTTATAGATAGAAGGTGGTATTTAACCTACGCTTTATCTATAATTGGTAGCATATTTCTATCTAAAATATAGAGGTAAAGATAGATTCTCTATCTAATATAATATCTTTCTATATACTAAACTTTAAAATAACCTCCTTAAAATAGGCATTAGTAAATTATCTTATATCCTATAACTTTAGTGCTGAGATATAGATAGTTATCTTAGAGAAGTAGTATATAATTACTAGGATTATATTAAAGCGTAGTCTGTGTAATTCTTAACTAAGGATAATTCTATAATAAAGTCTAGTAAACTTCCTTAAAGATATCCTCTAGAACTAGTAAAGATACTAGCTTACTATATTTATTATATCTTAAAGCTTTACTCCTTTAGTAAATAGTATATATTCTTATATATTCCTAAACGTCTTAACTCATACTAGACTAATAGTAGGTCCTCTTAATAAGTTTAAGCGTTCTATGTATACTAAATAGCCTACTATACGCGTATTATAATTCTAGAATAAAATCTCTTATCTAATAGCCAATTTATTTAGAATATATAATCTATTATTATATCTCAGAACTTCCTTTTTATTAAGGCGCTAAACATGCGCCTTTTTATATTTTAAGTACTATCCTCACTCGCTAAGCGGGTAATATACTTAATAATAAAGATATTCCTTTACTAGAGTTATCTTATCTTAGTAAGTAAATTAGATTTTACTATTATAGGTTCGCTACTAACTAATACCCTAGCTAGTAAACATAGTATATATAGCGTATATATTATAGTACTAGTAGTAGGGCCCTTTATAGATCTATAAAGTATTGGTTATATATATCTTATATATATCTAATAAGCTAAGCTTATTTATAAATCCTCTCACTCTACTATATTTATCCCTTAATAGTAACTTATTCTATAGGGTAGGTAATAAATAGATTAGTAATAGGTTCTCCTATATATAATCTATTCTTTTAATAACTTATTCATAGGATTTGTTTTTTCCTAGGCGGTGTTCTACCTTAAAATTAAAAGCTACTAGGTATATTACCTAACGTGCTTATTATAGGCTTAGTCTTTATATAGCGCGCATACCGCGTAGGTTATTATGGTTACTTAGTACCTAAATAGTATACTATACGTTATCTAAATAATGTCTCTACTATTTAAAATAATAGATAATAGTAAAAAGCTTAAGGTTATAAACTTTATAATTAAACTCTATAACTTAAAGTTTTCTTAAAGTAAAAGTAACTAGATACTATTTCTAATCTTTAAATAGCTATAATAGGATACTAGAGATTATAAAAGTAGATATATCTATCTTTAATTAAATAGTAAGCATAGGGTTAAAGTGGCGTAGGATAGATATATTTAAAAAGTACTTTTTAAGTCTTTTAAAGATACTCTTAGCTTTTATATTCTACTAAAATTCTTATTCTTTCTTTAGTAGATTTAATAGAGGAGCGGTTTCTTTTACGTAATCTTTAATAAAATATTAATAGAAATTTATAAATCCTAGAAATGACTAGAGTTCTTTAATATTTATTAATTATAACTATCTAATTATTATCTTCGTGCGCGTAGGATCCGCGTAGATACCTCACATGCTAATAATAAAGTTAAGGAAATATATATTATCTAAGGCGAACGTACACTTTCTAAATTAATAAAAAGCTTAGCTTTTTATAATAATTTAAGTATAGAGCGTATAGCGTATTAGTGGAGTATAATATCCTTATTATAAATATAGATAAGTATATTATCTAGGTATATAATATATATATAGTCTAGGTACTATACTAGTATCTTATTAATATATATCTAAAAACTCATGGGTACGTTTATTAACCTAAAAGATATAACTAGGTATTTAAAATAATTATATTAAGTTTAGAATACCATTTTTTACTTATCCCCTACCTAAATCCGAATCCTATAGTAGATATTATAGAGGTCTAGGGTCATATAGTAATATATATCTAATAGGCGATTAAGTATCTCTTTAACTAAAGGAGTGTATAATAATTCTTAATAGTAATAATATTAAGTTCCCTATAGTTAATATAAAGTTATAACGTTCTATCCTTCTTTAGAATAAATAAAATTAATGCTTTAGTAGGGCTAGTACTATACCTAATCTACCCCTTTTTAAGAGTATCTTCTAAGTACTCTCAGAGTACTTAAAGCTCACGCGCTAAAAGGTTATATAAAGGCTTATAGAGAGGTTCCTTCCCTCTATAATAGGGATTATATAATTAGATTCTTTAAATTTTAAAAGAGTAGATACTACTTCCTTATTAAATATATTACTATATTTATATAATATATCTAGGAGGCTTAATACTTACGCTATACGCGCTTTATTAATATAAGTAAGACGCTTTAAGCTTATACTAATAGTTTATAGAACTTCTAGAAGAAATAGATTAGAGCTAGTTTACTTAATTTCCTTTTAAAGTTTTATATAGTAATAAGTTATATAGTAGCTTTAGTATAACCCTAACGTTATATTTAAGCACTATAACTAAGATGAATATCTCCTTCTTATAAGAATGAGTTTTTAGTAAAAGAGAAAACTTCTTTATTAACGCTATAGACTATCGTCGTTACGTAGTATTAAACACCTGTATTATCTATTAGACGCACCTAGAGTATATAAGTAGTATAGATACTTTAATATTAGGCTCTAATTTATCCTAGTTTTAAAAGCTTAACTCCTTTAATAGGTTATAAGTCTATCTTTATAGCGATCCTTTGGCTAATTAGGCTAATATTAATTTATAGGTTAAGAATAGTTTAAAGTTACTATTCTAGGCCTATATCTTTAGCTACGCTATACATGCGCTTTATGCCTAGTAGAATATATATTAGTAGGCACCTTACTATCCCTAAGTTATTAATAAGGCTTAACCTTTTCTTACCTTATTAATTTATATAAGGATTTGGTTTAGTTACTACTCTAGTATTTATTTACGTAGTGGCTGACCTTATTATATTTATAGTATGTAATGTTTTTCTTATTATAAGGTCTATTTCTATTATTAAATATTTATTAATTTAGTATAGCCTCTTTATATTTTACCTTTAATACGTGGCGGCTGTGGTATTTCTATACTAATAGTATGTGATGTAGATTCCACTTAAATATAGAATCTAACGTAATAAGGTCTTCTCTTATAGTAGATACTTAATAATAGTTAATGATTACCCTCTATAGTTTAGGTCTTAACTTTAAGAAAGGTGTTATACCCTTTATTCCTTAGTATAGGGTGTAAGTTAATTCTTAATAATATTAAGGTAGATTATAAAAGAATGGACTATTTAATTCTTTTACTATATAACTTAAGTATATACTATAGCTACTTTTAAACTGCGATTTACTAGATTAAAAATAAGTTAAGTATATACTACTTAAAGTATTTCTAGGTAGGTATCTCCCTTAGCCTTAAAGATACGTTTATAATATATATATTATAACTTTCTAGAGTTACTCCTAGGTATTATATCGCCTAGATAACTTTATCTACATCTAGTAAGAATTCTTATGATAGAGGCAAAATGTTACTTATATAAATAAAAGAATTTATAGTATTTTTTAAATTTTTATTCTTATATTTAGCTGAGTCTTTTAATTTAAGTATACGCTTATTACGTATTACTAGAAGCGTTCTAGATATATTTTACTATATATATTAGTACTTTAGACTTTAGCCTCCTTAATAGGAGTAATTAAGCTAGGGTTTAATTTAAGTTTTCGAGTTCCGTAATTTCGGCCTTAAGGGCGCGTAATTATTATAGGATATAAAGTTTATCACGTCTCCTCTTTATAACTAAGATGCGCTCTTCTAGTATTAAAGGTGGGCTAGGATTACGCGTAGGTTATTTCTCTTCTAGGTATTAGATGGGTGCGTCTTCATTATCCTAAAAGGTTATAGGTAAGATTTATCTTCTACTTATTATTTATATGACTTTTTAGAGCCATCCTTAGACTATTATATATAAGAAGTATTATTATATAAGGTCTAGTTATAGGTAATAGTATATACTTCACACTAGAATTAATAGTAAAAGGATAACTCTAGTTATATTAAGTAAATAATACTTAACGTTCCTAAAATAAGTATATAGTATAGATTTTACGTAGCTCATTCCCTTAGCTTTCTTGGCGTACTAGACCCTATTAATCCTAGCGCGATATACCTTAACATTATAATAACTTTATAATATCCTCGTTATAAAACGCTAATACTATAGATACTCTTTTTCTTTCCTATAAGGTGATAGTTTTTATTAAGGTTATAGCAGCTATAAGGACTATAGCTAGAAGAAAAGATTCTATAATAAGGATATTATAAAGTTACTATAGTATTAAGATATATTATACTAGGATTAATAGGGTCTAGTATACTAAGAAAGCTAAGTAAATAAGCTACGTAAGCCGCACTAGTTCCCTTGGAATAGTGTTGGTCACCTTTTTTAAAATCTTCTAAATCCTTTTACATTTAATGTTGGCGTAGACTTTATTAATAGTCGCTCTAACCTAGCGACTAAATCTAGTCTATATAACTATCTAACCTTATAATAACTTAAGCTTTGCTTACTCAAGCGCCTTCGCAACCCGAAAACATACAAAACTACTATAAACTCCACGCCTAAAAAAAAGTTTACTTATTCTATATATAGTAACCTAGATGTCTACCGCCTTGTCGCCGTCGTCATTTAAGTAGCGCGCCTAATCCAACCTCGCTACGCCAAGGAGAATCTCACGCATTTAGGCGACGCTCTCATCACCCAATAACTTATAAATAAACTCCTAGTCATCGCTTCTCATCACCAGAACGGCACCTTTAGCACTCACCTGACATGCAACACCCTAAAGCTCCTATTCCTATAGTGGTACTATATACTCATTGGGGGTAACTACGTCTACATTCTTTAGGTTTACTATCGCCATTCACTCTAGCTCATACACCTCGAGCGCCTACTCTATGTTCAAGTATAGGGTCTCCTACTACCCTCCCTTATACTGCCTTTCGATCATTTTACGGACTAGATGGATAATCTTATAGTCTTTATATAATATAACTATCTCTGACCGGACTCTATGTGCGTATTATGCGGAATCTATAAGGGCTCTAATGTATATGTCATCATCCGTGGGAAAGATAGCAGGACTGGTAGTAGTGGACGGTTGGGCGGTAAGGTTAATTTCGACGCGTATATTTTTTATAGATAAAGTAGAAGCTAGACAATATATAAGTAGTAGTTATTAATATAAGATTACGTAGCTCACGCGGCGTACCTGGCCTGGTAAAGAAGAAGGAGAATATTATAAGGTAGAGAGATTGCTATTTACGATAATTTATTGACGAAGGGAGGACTATAACTCAATATAACTACCACTATAATAGGCCTATCCTCAATGGACGATATATATACCGTGTCCTTTCTCTTTATTTAAGTTGAACAACTTTCGATTGGAGCGTGCGCCAAGTCTTACTTAATAATCTAATTAGCTTGGCGGGAGCGTAATATCTTTATTATCACCACCTTTAACACGCCTTTTATATTAATAAGTAGGAGGAAACCGCTATTATCTTTTTTAGTTTGCTATCTTTCAAAACTACGTACAATCTTTCAATACTTAGTAATATATATATAAGCTACGTAAAATCTATACTATATATTTATTTTAGAAATATTAAGTATTATTTACTTAATATAACCAGAGTCATCCTTTACTATTAATCCTAGTGTGAAGTATATACTATTACCTATAACTAGACCTTATAAAGTAATATTCTACTAAAATTAAAAATATTAGAGAAATAGATAGGATATCTAGAACTAGAAAAAAAATATATAAGAAGAAAGATTTTTAGTCTTTATTATATTCCTTATAGTTAACTTAAATTATTAACTTATCTTTTATCTAGATTAATATAGATAACGTTAGTTTTAATATTATTTATTAAAGTAGACTAAGCTTTATTTATTACTTAATTAACTAGTACTAGACCTTCTAAAGCCTACCTTACTTAACCTATTTAAAATAAATAATCTCTATATATAATACTTTAACTATGTAATAGATTCTAGTTATATATTAAAATAATAATAACTAATATACTATTAAGTAGTTTATATATAATAACTAGTAGTAATATTATAGTATTAACTACTAATCTAGTAGTATATAAGGTCTAGTTATAAATAATAGTATATACTTCACACTAGAATTAATAGTAAAAGGATAACTCTAGTTATATTAAGTAAATAATACTTAACTTCCCTAAAGGAAGCATATAGCGTAGATTTTATATAGTTTATTTACTTAGCTTCCTTAGCATACTAGACCCTATTAATTCTAGTATAATATATTTTAACACTATAGTAACTTTATAATATCCTTATTATAGAATCTCCCCTTTAGCTATAGTCTCTTATAGCTATTATAGCCTTAATAAAAACCTCACTCTATAGAAAAGGAAAAGAATATTTATAGTATTAGCGTTTGCACTTTGCTATAGATATATAGTATATATATATAGTATTTATAATAGATACGGCGTATATATTATTATATTAAGATTTTATATCTTTTGTTTTTAAGATCTCGCCCACATAATGGTAAGTCTATAGTATAAATAGATAATCTCTTTTATTTTAATCTTATTATAATATTATATTAATCTTTTATTTTTAATACTATATATATACCACTTTAGTATATATAAAGTATATATAATTCACTTATTCTAAATTAATTATTATAGTCTATTATCTATTTCCTAAGTATATTAAAAAGACTATATTACGTAATATACACGATTTTATATAAAGTGTTACTATTAAGTATACTAATTAAGTTACTTTTATTATAACTTATATATATTATATATAGAATCTAGTTAAGCTTACTAGGCGATTATAAAAAGTCTAAAAATACTATTATAAATATTATAAGGACGATAATTAGGTAACTATACCTTAGTAGATTATATAGGTTATACGTTATATATATATCTTAGCTAATATTTATAGATATCGGTAGTAATAAATAACTACTTAAATTATCTTTATAAGTTCTATAACTAGTACTATATCGCTATCACTAATATCTTAGCTATAGCTACTTATAAGATTAATCTAGAGATCTAGGCTTAAGGCATAAAGTTTACGGGCCTAGAAGTAATTTAACTTAGAACTAATAAATTATAGACGCGTTATAGTATATTTTAAAACTCTAATAGATTTAACTACTTAAGTTTCTATTATAAATCTCTAATTTTTTAGTCTAATTCTTTAGAAGTAGTACCATATTACTACTATCCTTAAGGCTCTAGCAGGTCTTATTCCTATTATATAAGAATTAATATATTTACATCTTAAATATACTTAGAGTGTATATTAATATCTTTTTAGATTAATATCTTAGTCAGGCCCTTTAGGCCACTTAAGTAGAGGGTGGTGGCTAAGGTAACTCATAATAATAATAATAATAATAATAGAGTTAATCTACTTAAGTAGCTAATTAAGAAGATAATTATAGATATAGTTAACGAGGTAATAATTAACGGTAGTAGTAATAATAAATAAAATACTTAATATATATAAAACGTAGATCTCTAGTAAAGCTTATCTTCCCTTTTTTTACCTTCTAATATTTATATTCTAAATAGATACCCTATGGACTGTATAGTCCCTAAATAATTCTATTTAATAGTTATATCTTATGTGCCTTTTATGCTCTTAACTTTTTCTTATGAGTAAAGATCCTTTCCCCTATTTAAAAGTTTATACTAGTTTATCTATATTTTCAAAATCCGATTCTAGAGTCTAGATATTTTAAGATTTATTATAGCCTTTTAGTAGAATAGATATTATTATTATCCTTTTCTTATCCTTCTTACTAGAATTTTTCTACTTCCTAGATTTTTTCTCCTTTAGATATAACCTCTAGTAATAGGGTATTATCTTCTTATCTTTATTTTAGCTTTTAACGTTTAAGGAGTAAAACATGGAAGACGTTATAAATATAATAATTAGGTAGAAGAAATAAATAATATATCTACGTTTTAACTATATCTTATATTTAAAAAGATTTAATAAACTTACTAGAAAGCTTTTACTAAGCTAATAAAATATATAAATATGTTTTATACTTAGTAATATTAGGTCTTTTTAGTGGAAGGACTCTAGTTTATACTTCTTATTATAATATTAATTCTAATACTCTTAGGCTATTTAGAGGTATTCTATAAGTAATACTCTTATACTATATATATATTTTACTCTATTAACTATATTTAGTATCTTCCTCTTATCTACTATCCGTAGGAGGCGTTGTAAGGATAGGGTACTTTCTATATATAGTGTAGAATGGCGTTATCTTTATAGATTTATATATAGAGTTATTATAAGCAAATTAGACTATTAATAGTAATATAACCTAGTTCTCTTATAAAGTTAATATAAATATCTATAGATACTATTCTAAGGTCTAATTTAGCGTTCTATTTACCCATCTATTTATAGATAGAAGGTGGTACTTAACCTACGCTTTACCTATAGTTAGTAGCATATTTCTATCTAAAATATAGAGGTAAAGATAGATCCTCTATTTAATATAATATCTTTCTATATATTAAACTTTAGGATAACCTCTTAAAGTAGATATTAGTAAATTATTTTATATCCTATAACTTTAGTACTAGGATATAGATAGCTATCTTAAAGAAATAATATATGATTACTAGAATTATATTAAAGATATAGCCTATACAATCCTTAGCTAGGGGTAATCTTATAATAAAGTCTAGTAAAACTTTCTTAAAAATATTCTCTAGAACTAGTAAAGATACTAGTTTATTATATTTATTATACCTTAGAGCTTTACTCCTTTAGTAAATAGTATATATTCTTATATACTTTTAAACGTCTTAATTTATACTAGGTTAATAGTAGGTCCTCTTAATAAGCTTAAGTATTTTATATATACTAAAATAGTCTATTATACGTATATTATAGTTCTAGAATAAAATCTTTTATCTAATAACTAGTTTATTTAGAATATATAATCTATTATTATATCTTAGAACTTCCTTTTTATTAAGGTGCTAAATATATATCTTTTATATTTTTAAGTACTATCCTCACTCGCTAAGCGGGTAATATACTTAATAGTAAAAATATTTCTCTACTAAAGCTACCTTATCTTAGTAAATAGATTAGATTTTACTATTATAAATTCACTACTAACTAATACTCTAGCTAGTAAGTATAGTATATATAGCGTACACACTATAGTACTAGTAGTAGGGCCCTTCTTAAATCTATAGATATTAGTCACGTACGTTTTATATACGCTTAATAAACTAAGCTTATTTATAAATCCTTTTACTCTACTATACTTATCCCTTAATAGTAACTTATTCTATAGAGTAGGTAATAAATAGATTAGTAATAGATTCTTCTATATATAATCTACCCTTCTTAATAGCCCGTCTATAGGATTTATTTTCCTAGGCAGTATTCTATCTTAAAATTAAAAGCTACTAGGTATATTATCTAACGTGTTTATTATAGGCTTAGTCTCTATATAGCGTATATACCACGTAGTATTATACGCGGGGGTCACTTACCTTAAGTAGTTTAAGTGAGGTAGGCTTCAGGAGGTCTAGTACTAGTTAATTAAGTAATAAATAAAGCTCTATCTACTTTAATAAATAATATTAAAGCTAATATTATCTATATTAATCTATATAAGAGATGAGTTAATAATTTAAGTTAACTATAAGGAATCTAATAAAGACTGGAAACCTTCCTCTTTATATATTCTTTCTCTCATCCTAGATATCCCATCTATTTCCCTAATATCCCTAATCTTAGTAGGATATTATTCTTAGTATAGGATATTATCTTTATTCTAGCGCCTTTCCTATTTTAGCTTCCCTTAGTAAGATATTATTATATAACTACTAAGTTACTAACTCTACTAGCTTATCTAAGAACCTTATTATATCTATTATACCTATTATAGGTTCACCTATAATTACTTATTTAGCGTAATTTTTAATTTATTAATAGGTACTATTAATACTCACTCCCCTCTTATAATAATTATTCTAATACTATTTAATCTCTATTATACTACTAGTTCCCTACCTGGGTATTTATAAAGATATACTACTACTATCTTTTAACTTATCTTATAAGCCTTCCTAATTATACTTAAAGCCTCTAAACCTTTAGTTATATTTTATTAAAAATATATACGTCCCGTATTATTTCCCGGAATCTCGAAATGATTTATAGATATACTTATTATAAAGAGAAGGATTTATAATACTTTATAGATGCTATATCTAGTTATTATACTAGTTATCTAGCTACTTATTCTAAGTGTAGTCTTTGGGTGCCGGAGAAAGAGTAGGAAAGAATTTAAATAGAATATTATTATAAGAAGATTAAGCTCCTTATTACTAAGGAGTATTAAGCTATTATTATTATAGAGACTACTTATCTCTATCGTAAATTATTTACTACTAAAGAGGCTAAATATATACTAGCTTCTTATAATCTTTGCGTAGCGTCTTCTATAAATCATCTAGAATAAGAGGAGGCTTTAAAAAATATAACTATTATTACTACTTTTAAACTGCTACTACTTAAATCATTAACTAACTCGGGCTGGTTATAGGCTAACTCCTTCTCTCTTAACCCCTTTTTTATTTTAACTTCTCCGTTTTTCTTAATCTTAGTCTAGTTCCTTCTTCTAGGTTCGTTCCTATTGGTTTTACTTATAGTAGTCTAATACTAGTTTCTTATAGTTTATAAGATTTTATAGTAGTTCTTAGGTATTTTAGTCCTCTAGCTATCCTTTCCACTTAACTAAATATTTCCACTAATTTCTAAATTTTTATAGATTTTTAATTATCTTAACCTTATATTCTTCGTCTTTAAGTTCTAGTATAGTTTCTAGCTTAGCATTAATTAGTACTAGTTCTAGTAGAGATTTATAGAATACTAGATATATATAAGTTCCTTATAGTAGCTTAAGTTTAAAATTTACTAGTTTTATTTCTTTAATAATTTTGAATGATCCTATCTATAAGCTATTAAGCTTATTACTAGGTCTTTTAGTCTTTAAATTTTTTTCGTGATAGGAAGACTTTATCCCCTTCTTAAGGGTTAGTCCCTTAATCCTTTTTTATTTATCTATCTAGACGTTGTAAGGTTCTTTTTTAATATTTATATATAGCTATTAATATAGTTTATTTATAAGCCTTACTTTATATTCCACTAAGGCCGCGATACTAACTACGTCCTATAGATTTTAATATATTATTAGCTTATATCTATAATTTACGTAATATAGTAATTACTTAGTCATACTTAATTATAAACTATTATATATTAACTATACTATAGATAATAGTTTTATCTAATTATTCTATAGTTTATTTATATATATTCATAAGTACTACTCTAGAACTTAATTAATCCTTTCCATTTATCCGTCCGTCTATAGGTGAAAGCTCGTCGAGAGTTTTCTTTTAATACCTAGCTTAGCTAGTAACGTTTCCTAAAACTTAGATATAAAGAGTTTATCCCTATTTATAAAAATCTATTCTAGTCTCTTATAATTTATAATAAAGGTTTATTCCACTTTATAAGTTATTTCTAAGGCTATAATTACTTCCATTATTAGGATAAAGTATACGACTTTGGTTAATTATTCTATAATTACTAATTGTCTAATATTAACACTGTTGGCTAATCTCTAGAGTTACTATAAATTACTATATTAAATAGGTAGTATATATATAACTATAAGCCATAGTAATAAAGATAGTTAAGAATTTTAGAGTAAAGATTACTATAATATTTTTTCTAATTACTGTTAAGAACTGTGTTATATCTATCCTGTGTCCTTTCTATTTAAGATGCTAAGGCCTATAATCTAAGCTAATACTATATAAGTTATTAGCTTATTATTCTTTATTTCGTTACTTAAGTAAACCTAGTTAATTCCGCTTTATATATAAAGCTTTCTTTATTAATCTTATTTATAAAGCTATATTAGGATTTCCGTAAGTTATTATAGACTATTAGAGACTACTAGGGACTTTCATGGATTATTATTAACTAGGGTGGACTAGTATATATTAGTATTTTATCTAATACATCCCCCTTAACTTAGAATATCCTTAAGCTATTACTATCGCCTCAATAACGTCTTTAATAGCTTATAGTTATTCTTCTACTTTAGCTAGGCTTATGTTTCTTTCTAATAGTTTATCTTATATGTCTATAAGTTTCATCTAATTTAGAAACCCAATCTACTTATTTATTAGTAGTGCCTTAGTTAAGCCATCTATAATCATTTTATTTAATGGAGTATATTTAATATTTATTTATTTTATAGAAACTTCCTATTAGAGCTAGTAATTATATATATCTATATATTAAAGCTTTATCTATAGCTAAGATATCTCTTTAGTTAATAGTTGGATGGTTTACTTATTATTATATTTAATTATAATAGTTAATATTAGTAGTTTTATAGCGATTTCCGTAAGTAGTTATATAGTAAATAGTACTTCTTTTACTACTTAGGATAGAGCTAGAAGTTTAGCCTCTATTATTAAGGTAATAACTATATCTTATTTATTTACTTTCTATATAATTAGTCTACTAAATAGTTTAATTATATATTCCTAAGAGCTCTTTTAATCTAGGGTATTATCTATAAAAAAGTATTATTTATAATCTCTAGGCCTTCTTTGTCCCTAGTTAAAGAGCTTGTGATCTTATTTATAATAGGTATAAGAGAACTCAGTCTACTATATTATAATATTCTTCTTTAGGGTTAATTAGAAATCTGGCTAGTTATAAGGTTATAAAAGTAATATCTAGTCTTATAGTAACTACTATATATAAGAGAGACCTAATCTTTTATTGATATAAATTAATCTCTATTAGACTAGTAAATCCTATCTATAGGAGAAGCTCTACTCTACTTATTAATATATTATATCTTATATTTGTTTTATTTGCTAATCGACTGATCTTATCAATATATAAGGCTTAAGATAGCTAAGCTCTCTAATAGGATCTATCTTAAATAATTTTAATCCCTAGGAACTATTATAGGTCCTTACCTCCTATTAGAGTATATTTTTTTATAAGCTCTTAAACTATTATTTTTATATCTACCTTTTTATCTTTATAGTAGGCTAGGATGATATTATTTATATAGAAGAATATAAGTATTCCGTCTTTAATTATATAATAGGGCTTATAAGGTACGTTTTAAAACCTATATTCTATAAGGAAGATATAAATTCGCTGCTATAATAGCGGTAATATTTATAGGCTATATAATATCTTATTAAGTTATAATATTATTTCTAGCTTAATATATCTATATAGTATTCTTATATAGATATCGTAGTTAATTTTTATATATATAAAGGCGTTTATAATATTATACTAAGTAAGTTCTAGGTCTAGATGTACCGTAATAGTTATTAGTATACGGAAAGACCTCCCTACTAGAGTTATAGTATATATATTTTATAAGGTAATATTTCTCTGCTAGTCTCCTTATACTATGAGTCGTATCTTATATTTTTATAATCTATGAAGCTTATTAATTTTATATATATATATCTATATATAATTAAATATTTAATATCTTATTAACTTAATTTACTTTACTAGGACTTCTGTCTAGGAGTTTATTTCCTAGTAACTACTTAGGTATAATCTTTTAGCTTCTTTAAATAGTTTATAAAGTAAATAATTTTCTAGCTTATTTCTTTAGGTTAGTGGCGTAGGTAGCTGGCTATAATAAGGCTTATTTCCTTTTAATAGGGCTCTCTTTAGCTACGTCTTATCTAGAGTATCTCTATTAAGCTTTTAAAACTACCTACTTTAGTTCCTACTATAAAGGTAGCTGCTTATGGTTTTATCTTAGATAACTTTTATTATAGGTTGAGGTATTACTCTAGGTTTCCTATTATCTATCTAGTAAGGAATGCTACTAGCGGAGGGATTAGAGGAGGTATAGAATAGCTCTTTCTAATCTTTCTCCTTTAATAGTATCCTGGCAGTTCTTTATTTTAAGAATTTTTACTAGTAGTTTTATCTTTATGGAATGGCTCCATTACTTTATAATCTAATGGTGTAGGGAGTTTAATTATTCTTATATATATAGTGATTTCCTCTAATATATTATATATAAGATTATCTATTAGATCTTTAGTTTTTTTATTAAAGATAGTTTATTCGTTAAAAATAACGTCTCTAGTACTAATTACCTTAGCTAGTAATGGTAACTAGATTTAATAGATGTTTAAGGATTAATATTTTATATAGTATTTAATCTACGCCTTTAGATCTAAGCATTAAAGTCTTAACTTTCCTTAATATATATTATTAGTTATAGTAAATACTTTATATCTATATATTTTTAGATATATTAGATTTAGTTTTCTTATAGATATTACTATACCGTTCTTAAATACTATTTATGTAAAGAAGATCTTATAGGGAGTTTTTTAGTTATTTATATAGTTTGGCGTTCTATTATATAGATATACGCTAGCTCTTATAATTTTAGGCTATAGCTCCTAGGGTAGATTGGCGTCTAGTTATATAGCGTGAGACTTCTCTTTATTTACCCTTTTAAGCGTTTAGCATCTCTATTTTATACTTAAGTATCTAGTATAGATGGCTTAATGGTTACTTCTTATATTATTAACTATTATTAGACTTCTAATTTCATTATTATAATTTTATTATCTACTTTAATGACTTTTACGATGATTTTATAGTAATTTTTAAGAAATAGTAAAAATTCTCATAGTGCCTTAATTATTAATCTTACTAGTTAATAGTCTATAAAGTATAGGTCCTATTAGAAGCTAGAAAACCTATTAGTTATAAGTATTTAGCTTTTCTCCTTATTAAAGCTTTGCGCTTCATACGTATAAAAGTTAATAGCTAGTCTTTTCTAGGTCCTTTATTATTTATTTATTAAGTATAGCTAATCTATCTTTTAGATTTAGCTTTTCCGTAGGTGTTATATTTAATAGTTATAAGTTTTTTAATTCGTACCCCTGAGCTTACTATACTAGATGTTAAATAATAGCTAGTCTAGAATGTCTAAGCCTCTTATACTATAAGGTAGTAGTAGCTTATTGAGGATCTTTCTTTATTTTTAAGTTTATCTTATATATATAATAAGTAGCCTCTTATAGTGGATGGTATTCTAACATCTATTATCTATAAATTTCTTTAAGTTCTCTAAGTATATCACTATTAGGTTATCTTAGCGTTATAGGTTTATATTAATTATCCTACTATATTCCCTTTCGTCTAAGTATACGAAAAGATACTAGATTATATTATAGATTAGAATATATTATTATATTATATAGAGCTAGTTTGGTTATTCCTATTCGTCTACTTAGATATAGGTTAACTAAGCCATATCCTTTGATTTTAACTTATATATTATCTACCTAGATAAAATCTCTAGGCATTAGCGGCTGATAGTTAATTATTTAATTAAGATTATTTATAATATAATATATTAATTCTAAGTTAAGGATAAAGGAGCTTTATAATAGATATTATTATAAAGTTAATTTAAATGTAGCTAATATAAAGCTAATATTAATTAATATAATTTATTATTTTTATAGTCACTCTTCTTAGACTTTAGTAGTATATATAAATGATTATTTTACTACTAAGGTTTAGATCTAAGGTTTACTCTATCCTCTAATTAACCTATAAATATTAAGTTATTCTTATATTTAAAATTTATAAGGTTATTAATTACCTTATTTAGAATTTACTATTTAGGTGCTTAGTCTGAATTGATATAGAAGTAGTCCTTAATAGCGTGATATTATCTATAAGTAGGGTATCTTCTAGCTACTATATTAGACTCTTATTTTTAAGTCCTTTTCTAATTAGTATTATTTTTGCCGTTTAGGTATTAATAATGGGGTCTTCTCTAGTTCTTAGATAATATACTATTAACCTAAAAGGTATCTCTATTATAATTCTAGTTAGTTACACCGCTAGTGAAAGTTAATCTATCTAATATATTATTAACTATAAAACTAGCCCTATTCTTTCCTAATCTAAGGGGTGATTTTATATTATATATTCTTAGAAACGTTTTATTATCTCTTATCTAGTCATCCTAGCAACGTATCAGCTATTATTCTTAAATATTATAGCCTAGGTGTTTATAACCTTATTTATGGCTGTAAGAAAGTCGCCTATAATAGTATTAATTAACTATAACTTAGGGATATTATACGTCTCTACTTTAGTGGCTACTTAGTTATATTCTATAAGTTATATATTCTAGTTTAACGGGTTCCATATTAGTTTAAGTATAGATAAGTATCTATCCGTGCTTAAGACCTTTCAAATCTTTTATCTATACTAACTATTAGTTTTAGGTTAGTAATCTAATCTTATATTGGTAGTTTAGATATATAATAGTATATAGTAGATATAATAATACTATAGACTAGATAAAAGAGATAATCTATTAAATATTTACCTTTTCCTTCTTATATTCATGCCTATCATTCTTATAGCGATTAATAAGGATTTTATAATATTTAAGGTCTTTTTTAAACGCCTTTTATCCTACTATAGATATCTTAGATTATTTTTCTGGTACGTCAATGTTTACTATAAATATATAGTTAATTATTTATAGTATAAGGGGTTCTAATAGTTTAAATAGTAATAGGATTAAAGCTATTAGATTAACTTTATCCTATATATTATATATGACGTATCTAGCTTTTAGTTAAGCTATTTAGGTAGTATAGTCCGTATAGTCTCTTAGTTTTACTATAGAATCGCGTTAAAATTATTATGTCATGTTAAATAATCAATCTAAGGTAATGAGACTCTTAATTATTTAATATTAGTACTATTGGCTAATTTCTAGAGTCACTATGAATTACTATATTAAATAGGTAGTGTATATATAACTATAAGCTATAGTAATAAAGATAGTTAAGAATTTTAGAGTAAAGATTACTATAATATTTTTTCTAATTACTATTAAGAACTGTGTTATATCTATCCTATATCCTCTCTATTTAAGATACTAAGGCCCATAATCTAAGCTAACGCTATATAAGTTATTAGCTTATTATTCTTTATTTTATTACTTGAGTAAACCTAGTTGACTCTACTTTATATATAAAGCTTTCTTTGTTAATCTTATTTATAAAGCCGTATTAAGATTTCTATAAACTACTATAGACTATTAGAGACTACTAGGAACTTTCGTAGACTATTATTAACTAGAATAAACTGGCATATATTGCCATTTTATCTAATACTAATATTAAGTTATATACTCTATTTAATTTAGGTTCTATATATATATTACTAAGTATTAAAAGATTGTATGTAGTTTTGAAAGATAGTAAACTAAAAAAGATAATAGTGGTTCCCTTCTACTTATTAATATAAAAGGCGTATTAAAGATAGTAATAATAAAGATATTATACTCCCGCTAAGCTAATTAGATTATTAAGTAAGACTTAGCGTACGCTCAATCGAAAGTTATTCAACTTAAATAAAGAGAAAGGACACGGTATATATACTATCTATTAAGGATAGGCCTATTATAGTAGTAGTTATATTAAGTTATAGTCCTCCCTTTATTAATAAATTATCGTAAATAGTAATCTCTCCACCTCGTAATATTCTCCTTCTTCTCTACTAGGCTAGGTACGCCACGCGAGCTGCGTGATCTTATATTAATAACTACTATTTATATATTATCTAGCTTCTACTTTATCTATAAAAAATATACGCGTCGAAATTAACCTTACCGCCCAACCATCTACTACTAGTCCTACTATCTTTTCTATGAACGATAATGTATACGTTAGAGCCCTTATAGATTCCGCATGATACGCATATAGAGTCCGGTTAAAGATAGCCACGTTATATAAAGACCACTAAATGATCCTATAATTAGTTAGTTATATAACTTACTAGATTTCTATATATTAAGCGTTAAGACTTATATTATATTATTATACTACTTCTTTGACGCCGTCGCATGAGGAATTAGCTTAAGGTATATGAGCTAGGGTGGATGGCGATAGCAAACCTGAAGAACGTAGATATAGTTACCTCTAATAGATACGTAGTACTATTATAGAGATAGGAGTTTTAGGATATTATATACTAGGTGAGTGCTGAAGGTACCGTTCTAGTAATGAAAAGCGATGACTAGAAGTTTATTTATAAGTTATTAGGTGATGAGAGCGTCGTCTAGATATATAAGATCCTTCTTAGCGTAGTGAGGTTAGACTAGACGCGCTACTTAAATGATGACGATGATAAGGCGGTAGATATCTAGGTTACTATATATAGAATAAGTAAACTTTTTTTAGGTGTGAAACTTATAGTAGTTTTATATATTTTCGGGTTACGAAGGCGCTTAAGTAAGTAAAACTTAAGCTATTATAAGGTTAGATAGTTATATAGACTAGATTTAGTTACTAGGTTAGAGTGACTATTAACAAAGTCTACGCCAATATTAAATATAAAAGGATTTAGAAGATTTTAAAAAGGTGACTAATACTATTCTAAGGGAACTAGTGTGGCCTTAGATTCTATTAATACTAAAAGCTTTACTATAAAGTCTATTATTATATAAGTCTATAGTCTCTAAGGCGGTTATAAAGGTTATAATAACCTATAGAGTTTATATCTCTTAGGCTTATTTTTTTAAATAGGCTAAATAATTACCTATAACTTCTATTATTTATATCCTTAGGTTTTAGATATTATATTCGTGGCTAAGCCGCATAAATTATTTCATCTATCCCTATATATCTCTATTTCTTAGATTTATAAAGTTATCGTATCACTTTAGTTATATAGTAGTCATCTACTACTATCCTTCCTAAGCTATCTCTTCTAACTTTTCTAAAGTATTCTACTAGTCTATATTATTTTTATTGCTTTTCTAGCAATCTTGTATAGTCTTAGTAGTTTTTAATTTCTAGTCCTTAATAGATAATACTAGTAAGCTTAATATACTCTATAGCCTAATTATACCTAAGCGTGCCGTCTCTATTATATATTAATATAATATTATACATAGTTAGATTATTATTTCCTATTAGATTACTTCTCTAATTAAGTATATCTACGGCGTCGTTTAGTGTTTCGACTCTATAATAGATTTTAAAATTAAAGTTAGCTAATATTTCTAACCACCTAACTTATCATCGGTTTAATTTCTTAATTATAGTGAAGCTGATTAGGTTTTTATAGTCTAAAAAGACTTCTACCTATTCTAGTATTTCTAATAACTATACTTCTTATTATTTAAAGACTTTTACTACTATTAGTAGTTCCTTATTATAAATATTATAATTTAGTTCTACTCCTAAGAACTTTCTTACGTAGTAGAATACTAGTCTCTATTTCTTATCTTCGCATTCTTATAATAGTATAGTAGCTAGTACGTAGTCTAATATATTAGTTTCTATCTACTTTCTTTTATTAGGTCGTTTATCTATAATATTAGTACTTCTAGGAATAGCTATTTTAGTTTTTTAAATGCTTTTTCTTATTTCTTATCTTAACTATAGCCTACTTCCCTTTTAGTAATTTCTATTAGGGATACTATAATATTTAAGTATCCTTTAATAAACTTTTAATAAAAGTTAATAAACCCTAAAAGGATTATATCTCTTATATAGTCTTTAGTATTAGCTATTCTATACTACCTATACTTTTTCAGGTCTATGGCCACTCCTTAATCTAAAATAATAAAACCTAAGTAGTTAGTTTCCTTAATATAGAACTTATACTTATCTAAGTAGAGTAGTAAGTTGTATTATTTTATTTTATCCAGTACTTTCTTAATATATCTAATATATTCCTCTAGTGTACCTTAAGAGTAGATTAATACATCATCTAGGTATACTATATAGAATATATCTAAGTATTTATATAAGACCTTATTTACTAGGACTTAAAAGGTTACTAGTACGTTCGTTAATCTAAAGAATATAACTATATATTTATATAGTTTATATCTAGTTCTAAAGGCCATTTTCCATTCATAGCCTTTTTTAATTCTTATTTAATAATAACCATCTTATATATTAAATTTTATAAATTATTTTACTCATAGAGTCGCTCCATAAGCTCCTATATTAAGGGTAGTAAGTATCTATTCTTTTTATAGCATTATTTAGCTATCTATAGTCTATATAGAGCTATAGCTATCTATTTTCTTTAGAATAAATAATATCAGTAACGCCATTAAACTCTTACTAACTCTTATAAATCCCCTTTTAATATTCTTCTTAATATACTTTTTAGTTCTTATTATTAATTATAGGATAAAGGATATATTAGTCCTAGGTATAATTTTACGCCTTCTTCTAGGATAATTTCGTGATCTTAATTCTAGTATTCTAGTAAATCTATTTTACTATATTCTTTAAATAGCTTTCTATATTCCTTATATTTTTAGAAATTATGGGCTAAGCTTTTACCGTTTTCTTAGTCTCTAGTTTTTATATCTATATGACTTCTATCTGCTGAGGGTCTTTTTCTTAGATTTTCCTAATCTATTATAGTGATATCTTTTCAATTTTCGCTACTATAGATATTATTTATAGTTATACAACTCTAGCTTCTATTAAGCGTTTAGTTATTTCTACTATTTACTAATTAATATCTAGATTATACTTAACTAGTCAATTATATTCTATTATTATATTAAGGATTCTATATCTATAATAGGTATCTTTTATTTTTCCACAAAGTTTCTAATCTATAGAGTTACTATTCCTATCTCTAGTTATATTTTCCTAAGCCGTATCCTATTATTAAATTATCAGCTAGGCTAATAGATATTAGATACTTTCTTACCCTATATTATAACCCTTACTTCTCTACTACTTAGGGTGAGATGATTATAATTTATACTCTACTATCTAATAGTGCCTATACTTTTTCCCTTACATATACACCATTATTAGTAGATATATTTATTATATCTATAGTTAAGTCTATTTTATAATACTCTTACTAGTGAGACTCTTTAGTTAATAATATCTTAGTTTTTATTCTCCTATTTCTCTTCTATAAGAAGTATTAACTTCCTTCTTTACTTAATAGGTGTATGCTATAATTATCTTAGTAGTAGAATACCCATATAATTTATATATATATCTCTTATTCTAATATTCTAGTATGGGTATCTTTCCTACTTATTAGAATTCTTCTCTATATGTGACCCATCCTTCTAAATCTTCTTAAATAGGGTCTAAGAATTTTACTTTTAGTTCCACTTCTAGTAATTTAGTTCCTTCTAGAGATTTTTATATAGTTCTAATTTTATTTCACATAATTATACGTTATATCTATATAATATATTAGGTCTATAGACTAGTTATATATTTATAATTAGTCTATTTATATTATTAATAATTATCCTTTATATATTCCTTTCATCAAGGTGTTGATACTCTAGTAACCCACTATAGACTACTTCTTCCTTTTCTAAGGTATAGAACATATAGTATATTACTTAATATTTATTCTATAATAGCTATTCATACTCATTATTAGGGTGCCCTATTCTATATCCTTAGGTTTAGTATAAAATCGCGTTCATAGCTACTAGTCTAATAGATAATTAGCCTATAAAGTATTTACTATCCTTATATATTTTATATTACTTATTATAGTATTTATCCCATTATAGGATTATATACTTCTAGTACCATTTATTATAGTTATATATATAATATAACTTAACATTGCACTCATCATTTTATAGAAAGACGTATAAATGATATCTTAATTACGTTTCTACCTTTTAATATTCTTTCTTATAATATTAGTATCTATTTTCCTTTTTATATTGGATTCATAGTAGGTCTATATAGTTGATATATATCTAGATTTAGGTTAAGTTATACTCTATTATAGATCCCTATTATTATAGGACTACTTATAGAGTTTTCTAATATTACTCTATTAATAATAGCTTTACTTTTATACCTATTACCTTTATGTTCCTAACTCCCACATCTAATATAGTTGTGTTATAAGTTAATCAGAACCTATACTTTAGTAAAACGATACTAATATTCTTTAATTATTAAAATAATCTAGAGTATTATAATATATATTACTCTAATCTTTATTTTCTCGTTTTTTCTTTAGGTAGTCTTTCCTAAAATAGCCTATTTCTCTATAAAATAAGTAGACCTTATTTTTAAAACGTTATTACTTCTCTTCTTTACTTATTCCTCTATATTCCCTTAGGTCTCTATTTCTTCTTTTCTCCTATACCTTATTAATTATTATTACGTCACCATCTTAATTATACTTAATTTTAATCATTTTTTAGTACTTAGGTTATACTAATTTAGACTAGGGGTTTTCCTTTCTTTTCCTATTATCTTTCATAAAGATGGTTATTAATTCTAATAGATAATTTAATTATTTTATCTAAGGTTTCTACCTTCTTATAATAGATTAGTTTATCCTTAATAGCCTCTTTTAGTCTATTATAGTAGGCTACCCTAAGTAACACATCATCCTAATCAATCCTAGTTACTAGATATCTAAAGTCTATAGTATATATTCTAGCTAATTATCTTTAGTAGAGTAACTAGATTTTATATTCTATTTAATATTTTACGTCTACTTCCTAAACATAATTAATATTTCCCTTTTAAAGTATCTTTAGCTTTAAAATATTTTCTTTATATTATTTATATATTCCTCTATATTAGCTTCATTATTTAGGTAATCTTCTATAAGGGGTTAAAGTTAATTCACTAGTTTTCCTATTATATAAAGTCCGGCTATAAGGATTTTTACTTAATTAATTCTAAAACTATTGGCGTAGAATCTAAAGTATAGTTCTATACTAGTATAAAGATTTTAATTTTCTTTATATTCCTATTAAACTTTTCTAATAAGGGAACCTTAATAGATACTTTTAATAACCCTATAGGGTTACTACCACCAATTACTCTACTTAAGCTATAAGCGTTTAAATTTATTCTATCTACGCTTACTAGCAGTACTACTAGATTAGTAGTTAATATTATAACGTTACTACTAGTCGCTATATATAAGCTACTTAATAATATATTAGTTACTATTATTTTAATATATAATCAGGGCCTATTAGATAGTTAAAGTAGTTACACACGGGGGTCACTTACCTTAAGTAGTCTAAGTAAGGTAGGCTTTAGGAGGTCTAGTACTAGTTAATTAAGTAATAGATAAGCTCTATCTACTTTAATAAATAATATTAAAGCTAACGTTATCTATATTAATCTATATAAGAGATGAGTTAATAATTTAAGTTAACTATAAGGAATCTAATAAAGACCAGAAACCTTCCTCCTTATATATCCTTCCTCTCATCCTAGATATCCCATCCATTTCCTTAATATCCTAATCTTAGTGGGATATTACTCTTAAGTACGAGATATTATCCTTATTTTAGCACCTTTCCTATTTTAACTTCCCTTAACGGGACATTATTATATAACTACTAAGTTACTAACTCTACTAGCTTATCCGAGAACCTTATTATACCTACTATACCTACTATAGGTTCACTTATAATTACTTATTACGCGTAATTCTTTAGCTTATTGATAGATGCTATTAACACGTAGGTTATTATAGTTACTTAGTACCTAAATAGTATACTATACGCTATCTAAATAATGTCTCTACTATTTAAAATAGTAGATAATAGTAAGAAGCTTAAGGTTATAAACCTTATAATTAAGCTTTATAACTTAAAGTTTTCTTAAAGCAAAAGTAACTAAATACTATTTCTAATTTTTAAATAGTTATAATAGGATACTAGAGATTATAAAAGTAGATATATCTATCTCTAATTAAATAGTAAGCGTAGGGTTAAAGTGGCGTAGGATAGATATACTTAAAAAGTACTCTTTAAGTCTTTTAAAGATACTCTTAGCTTTTATATTCTACTAGAATTCTTATTCTTTCTTTAGTAGATTTAATAGAGAGTGGTTTCTTTTACGTAATCTTTAATAAAATATTAATAGAAATTTATAAATTCTAAAAATAACTAGAGTTCTTTAATACTTATTAACTATAGTTATCTAGTTATTATCTTTATATACGTAGAATCTACGCAGATACCTTACGTACTAATAATAAAGCTAAGGAAATATATATTATCTAAGGCGAATGTATACTTCCCTAAATTAATAAAAGTTTAGCTTTTCATAATAATTTAAGTATAGAGTATATAATACGTTAGTAGAGTATAATATCCTCGCTATAGTATAGATAAATATATTATCTAAGTATATAATATATATATAGTCTAGGTACTATACTAGCGTCTTATTAATATATATCTAAAAACTCACAGGTACGTTTATTAACCTAAAAGGTATAACTAGATATTTAAAATAACTATATTAAGTTTAGAATACCGTTTTCTACTTATCCTCTATCTAAATCTAAATCCTATAATAGATATTATAGAGGTCTAGGGTTATATAGTAATATATATCTAATAGGCGATTAAGTATCTCTCTAACTAAAGAGAATATATAATAATCCTTAATAGTAATAGCGTTAAGTCCCCTATAGTTAATATAAAGTTATAACGTTCCATTCTTCTTTAGAATAAATAAAATTAGTACTTTAGTAAGACTAGTACTATACCTAATCCACCCTTTTTAAAAATATCTTCTAAGTATTCTCAGAGCACTTAAAGCTTACGCTAAAGGTTATATAAAGATCTATAGAGAGGTTCCTTCCCCTCTATAATAGGGATTATATAGTTAGATTCTTTAAATTTTAGAAGAGTAAATATTACTTCCTTATTAAATATATCACTATATTTATATAATATATCTAGGAGGCTTAGTACTTACGCTATACGCGTTTTATTAATATAAGTAAGATATTCTAAGCTTATACTAGTAGTCTATAAAACTCTTAAAAAAATAGGTTAGAGCTAGTTTACTTAATTTCCTTTTTAAAGTTTTATATAGTAATAAGTTATATAATAGTTTTAGTATAACCCTAATACTATATTTAAGTACTATAGCTAAGATGGATATCTCCTTCTTATAAAAATGAGTTTTCTAGTAAGAGAGGAACCCCTTCTTTATTAACGCTATAGACTATAGTTATTATACGGTGTTAAACACCCGTATTATTTATTAAGTATACCTAGAGCGTATAAGTGGTATAGATACTCTAATATTAAACTCTAATCTATTCTAGTTTTAAAAGCTTAGCTTCTTTAATAGATTATAAGTCTATCTCTATAGTAATCCTTTAACTAATTAGACTAATATTAGTCTATAGATTAAGAATAGTTTAAAGTTATCATTCTAGACCTATATCTCTAGCTACGCTACGTGCGTTTTATACCTAGTAGAATGTATATTAGTAGGCGCCTTACTATCCCTAGATTATTAGTAAGGCTTAACCTTTTCCCATCTTATTAATTTATATAACGTATTTTATAAGCGAGTTACTAACCTAAGCGAGTCGTTAACGCCAAACTAGTATACTACCTACGCGTAATAATCGCATAATGTCTTAATTATAATAAATCTAAAGACTTATACTAAAGCTAATATATAGCTTACTATTTTTAATATTAAAGCGTAACGCGTTCGAAGTAAAAATTAAGTTATAAATATATATAACGTGCCTTAAAGAACTCTTATTAACTAATATACTAGGAAGCGTATATAATGCGACTATAAAGCGAACTTAAAGCGCCTAATAAAATTAAAAGAGGAGGCTATAGTCTAAAGGATAATTAAGTTATCTAAATAAGGTTTTACGCCTCTAAGGTCCACGTATAAGAAATAGTAGATAGACTCCTTAGATTATAAAATAATAACCCTATTAGTAAGAACTAGATTAATAACTTTATTAAGTAGACTTCTAAGCTCTAGAAGTACTAGAGCCATCTATATAACTATTAGTAAGTTATTTATAAGGATTCTATAGCTATTCAGCGCTAGTTCAACTTAATATAGGAGATAAAATAGAAATAGGGAATTATAGATAATAATATTTATAACTTTAATAAGACTAGGTTTATAATAGGTAAGATTTTATTATAGATAGTTATTACTAGTTTAGAAGTAGTTAGAAAAAGAAGATAATTTAGCTAGATAACTATAAATAGGTTACTATCATCTAAGGCGTTAAAGTTATAGGTTATTTACTTCTACCCTTCATTATCTTTATGGGCAGCGTGCTTATTAATATATAATTTAAAGACCTACTACGCGATTAGGTCCTTAAAGTAAGCCCTAATAGCTAAATAAATAACTAGCTTACTCTTACCTAGTTAGAGTACTTTAATAAGCATATAAAGATAAGCGCTATAGATATATACTAACTACTTATAATTAATAGGTATAAGAGCTATAGTTTACTTAAATTCTAGAATTTTTATAAGGAGAAGAATATTATCCTTCGCTATATATCTCTATATTTATTATATCTACTATAGCCTCTTAATGTTAGTTACTTCGCGCCGTTAAAGCGTAGGTATAGTAACTAGATCTTAGCCTTAGTATATAACTATATACATTTTATTAGTAAGAAACCTTCCTTTAAGTATTTAAGCTAGCTTTTAAATAATCTTTAATAATAGAGAATATTAAAGTAGACTTTAGAGGTACTAGACTAGTCTTATATAACCTAGAAGCTATTCTATTAAAGCTTAATATAAGGTTATAAACTCTAGTACTATTATTACTAATATAAGGTATATAAGAGGCGTAGATACCGCGTAATATACGTGAAATTAAAGCACAGTCTATATTTATTTAATAAAGAATTTAAAATTATCTTAGATTCTTTATAAGTTTATTAGATAAAAGATTAGATAGTTAAGTAAAGGCGCGTAGTAGATTATATATAATATAGTATTATTATAGAAGGGTAAACGCGTATATAAAGCGTAATTAATAAGCTTATAAAGTATTAATTAAGAAAACATAAATATATTTAGATAGAGGAGACCCTAATAGTTAGGGAAGTATAAGACTTAATTACTAAGAGGGTAGATAGGGGCGTAATGCTGGCAGAAGGGCCTATATATAAAGTATATAATATAAGATATTATAGATATTATAGTGAGAAAGGATATAACTCCCGCATCTATAAGGTAGAAATAGATAATACTAAGGATAGTAATAAGTCTAAAGAATAGATTAGTTTACTAGGATTTTTAATATATACGTTACACGTTACGCGATATTATCACGTAGGTGGTACGCTAATTTAGTGTTAGTGACTTACTTAGGTTAACGACTCGCTTATAAAACACGTTAGAGATTTAATTTAGATTACTACTTTAGCATTTATTTATATAGTAGCTAACCTTATTATATCTATAGTATATAATATTTCTTTTATTAAGAGGTTTACTTCTATTATTAGATATTTAGTAATTTAGTATAGCCTCCTTATATTTTACCTTTAATACGTGGCGGCTATACTATTCCTATACTAATAGTACATAGCGTAGATTCTACTTAAGTATAGAGTCTAACGTAATAAGGTCTTCTTTTATAATAGATATTTAATAATAGTTAGTAATTACTCTCTATAGCTTAGGTCTTAACTTTAAGAAAAGGTGTTATACCCTTTATTCCTCAGTGTAGGGTGTAAGTTAATCCTTAATAATATTAAGGTAGGTTATAAAAGAATAAACTATTTAATCCTTTTTACTATATAACTTAAGTATACGCTATAGCTATTTCTAAACTACGATTTACTAGATTAGAAAGTAAGTTAAGTATATACTATTTAAAATATTTTTAGATAGGTATCTCCTCTTCTACCTTAAAGGTATGTTTATATATATATACTATAACTTTTAAAGTTACCTCTAAGTACTATATTACCTAGATAACTTTATCCACGTCTAGTAAGAATTTTTATAATAGGAGGTAAAACATTACCTTACATAAATAAAAGAATTCGCGGTATTTCTTTAAATTTCTACTCTTATATTTGGCTAGATCTTTAGGTTTAAACGTATACTTATTACGTATTAATAGGAGTGTTCTAGATGCGTTCTATTTATATATATTAGTACTTTAGGTTTCGGCCTCCTTAGTAAGAGTAGTTAGGCTAGAAGTTTAATTTAAGTTTTTGAGTTCCGTAATTTTAGCCTTAAAGACGCGTAGTCGTTATAGGGCGCGAAGTTTATCACACCTCCTTTTAATAACTAAGATATGCTCTTCTAGCGTTAAAGGAGGGCTATAATTATATATATATTATTTTTCTTCTATATATTGGATTGGAGCGTCTTTATTATTCTAAAAGGTTATAGGTAAGATTTATCTTCTACTTACTACTTATATAACTTTTAGAGCTATCCTTAGACTATTATAACTAAAGTATTATTATATAAAGTTTAGTTATAGATAATAGTATATACTTTATACTAGAATTAATAGTAAAGAATGACTCTAGTTATATTAAATAAATAATACTTAACTTCCTTAAAGAAAGTATATAGTATAGGTTTTACGCAGCTCGTTCGCTTAGCTTCCTTAACGCACTAGACCCTATTAATTCTAGTATAATATACCTTAATATTATAGTAACTTTATAATATCCTTATTATACTTCTATATAGAGTAGCGCTAGATAGGTCCTATTAGACCCTACTAGAGCCACTTAGCCCCCTATAGAGCCTAATAGTAGAAAAACCGCTATAATAAGCCTACTAAGGCTAAGTAAAAACCTAGGGTATTATAACTAGTTAAAAACTATAAACGCTAAACCTAATACTTAGTAACTATTAAGTTATTTACTAAAGATATAATTAGGACCTATCTAAGCCTAATAGTACTAGAAAGTATCTAGGAATATCTTTTAGATAACCATCTATTACTTTAGGCTAAAGGTGGCCGAGACGTCACTAATCTATTTATAAGTTTAATAATTATACTTAGTAATCTATATTATACCGTTCTCTTTAGCATGGCGATAAATTACGGTATAAACGTTTAAAATCTTAAGAAATTACTTAGTAATTTTAGATTTCTCCTTATCCTTAGTATTACCCTATGGATTATTAGAAGTGTTTAGCTAAGGACCCCTAATAAGAAGGTTAATAAACTCTTTCTCCTTATAAACGCGTACGGTACTATTATAAGTTATAGTAGAATTTATAGTTATATGGCTAGCCTAAGTAACGCCTCTAACCTAACTTTTTTTAGAAAGATTAGTTGGCTTTATACGACGCTTAGGACCGTTCATCTATATCTATTAGCGCCAGTTAGGGCCCTATAGGGCCCTATAGCCCCTTAGATAACCTCTTATCTTATAAAGGCTAATATCTATCTTTAATATTATATATTAGTCTTAAATTTTCTTTATATAATACTACTTATTATTTAAACGCTTATAAGCACGCTTAATAACACCTAACTACGCGTAATAATTCTAGAGGTCTAACTAATTACTATAAAGCTAATAGTACTTACTATAACTACTATTATATAAAGTATAGTACGTTTTTTTATTTAAGATTAGAAAGGTATTATCTATAGCCTTCTTTATCTTATATCTAGTATCTTTTATCTTTTTACTAAGCTAAGTAGAGACTATTAGCGCTAGATTATATTTATTAGAGCTAGGTTAAGCTAAACTACTACTACTAGGCGTAGAATTATTTATATTATCTTTAATAAGTAAATACTTAGAAAAGATCGCCTTCTTCATATTAATTTTAGTAAGGTAGGGAAAATTAGCTAATAGGAACTATCTAGTATTAGTAAGAACCTAATAGTATTTAATAGTATCTAATAGGCCCTTATAGTCCTTTTAGGATATAGGAAGCTTAAGGATATTATTTACCATATAATAAGTCTTCTTAGAGTCCTAATAAGCCTTATATTATAGAAAGATTTTATCACCTACTAGGTTAGAGATATGAAATGGACGTTAATTAGCATCTAAAGTAGGGAACTTATAATAATTAATTTAGAGTATCTTTAGTAATACTACTTATATACTCTATATAGTAAAGCGTTAACTTAACTAAATTATAATCCTTATATAACTACTTATATATAGCTAGAGTAGATATAGTTAAATTAGGCCTACTATAGATAGGAAACGACTAATTAGGACTAATAACGTTTATTAATACTAGCTAGGGCCCTCTAGTCTCTATAATTCTAGGTATACTTACTTAGAGATTAAAGTATAAAGAACGGAAAATTAGGTTATAAAAATAAACGCCTCTTATAAAAACGTTAGTAAACTATATTATATATCTATATAGATAAAAAAACTTACTAGTTAATTTTAAAAGTAGGAGAAACTAGAGAGAAGGTAAATAGGTTAAAATAAGTTAAAAATACGCGCGGTGGCTTATATAGCGGGCCTATATAATATTAGTTTAAACTAGTATAGGGTAATACTAAAAGTAAAAGAAACCTAGATAAATAAAGTAAAAGATATATATATCTAACTATATTATTTATATTAGTACTTTAATGTACGCCTACTACTAGTCTAATAAGGAAGATCTACCTAGAACTATTACCACCACCTAGACTCTAGTACGCCCCAACCTAGACTCTTAAAATAAGAGTACCTTATAAGAGGGGATAATATTATATATTAAAGTCTATAGTATTTAGAGAGTACTATCTAGTGTTATTAGACGCTGATAGGGCCTATTATATAATATGGGGTTATATTATAGGGAAGTAGACTAGCCTTATCTAGTAGCAATTTATCTATCCTATAATCTACTATTAATTCTCTAAAGTTGAGGCTATACTACTATATTTAGTAACGTGATAAAAATAAAGATCCTCTTTAAGAAGAAATCTTTATTATTTTTATAGTCCTCTTTATTAAAGACTTTATCTTTAATAAAGACGACCTCTTTATTATTAATTATATTCTTAGCTTTAAAGCTATTAATTAAATCTAGAGGACATTAGTATTTATAAAATATAATAAAGTAATACTTACTATAATCTTTAAATAAAATACTTAAATAGAGTAAATAAGTATTTATTCTTTTAAGAATAGCTCGTTCTTTAGTATTAGGAGTATATAATAGATCTTTATAGTCTAGATCTATTTTATTCTCCTTAATAAGGTCTAGAAATATATTAGTTAGTAATTAATTTATAAAAGATGAAAACTTACTTAAAGTAATTTTAAACTTATTAATATTATAGTACTTAAGCCGTTTTAAATAGTAAACTATTCTTAAAATATTTAAATATTCTATAATAGTACTATTAGAGCTATCCTTTTAAATTTATTAATTAGAGCTTTTATAGTAGAATCTATTTTAGTAGATTTAACTACTAAACTTCTATTAATAGAAGTTCGAATAATATCTTACGTAGTAAGACTAGATATAGTAATAAATAGTAGATAACGTAGTAAATAACGTAGTAGATAGTATAGTAGATAAAATACTAAGTAACTTAATAAGTTAACTTAATAAAAATAATATAGATAATAATAAAGAATTTATATACTACTTCTATTTTTAAAGATTATTAATTATAAATTAAAAATGGATTTAAACTATAGTAAAGTCCGTATAATTAATAAAAAATGAATTTAAACTATAGTTAAGTCCGTGTATTTAATTAAAAATGGATTTAAACTATAGTAAAGTCCGTATAATTAATAAGAAATAGATTTAAACTATAGTAAAGTCCGTGTATTTAATTAAAAATGGATTTAAACTATAGTTAAGTCCGTGTATTTAATTAAAAATGGATTTAAACTATAGTAAAGTCCGTATAATTAATAAGAAATAGATTTAAACTATAGTAAAGTCCGTATAATTAATAAAAAATGGATTTAAACTATAGTTAAGTTCGTGTATTTAATTTAAAACAGATTTAAACTATACTAAAGTTCGTAATAAATTTATAATAAAGACTTTAAACTTTTTTAAGTTAAGAATATAAATATAATACTTCATAACTAGTAAAAGTAAAATTAAAAGTAAAAGTAAAAGTCTTTTAAATTATTTACTATACTATCTATCTATCTTTATCTATCCTTTTATAACATGGGTTCTAAAATTAATTTTACTAAAGAGGATTTAAAAATCCTAATTTAGAATTACCTCCTATAACTAAATTAGCTAAGGTTTTTAGTACTAAATAATTTAAATTAGAAGTTCTACCTTATATAGATAATGAAACTAGAAAGTTTAGAGCTAGTTATAATTTATATGAATATAAAAAAATTAGTACTTAGCCTTTTAATACTACTAATTTATATAGTCATTTTAAATATAAACATTTTACTTATTTAGAATCTAATTTAGATGAAAATAGTTCTAATTTAGATGATAATAGTAGTATAAATACTATTAATAATTATTTTAGTAATTCTAGTAGTAGTAATCTTATAAGAAAAAGACCTAGTTTTATACTATTTAATAAAGAAGAATATAAAAACTACTTATTATAATTTATTATTAATAATAATTTACCTTTTAGTTTAATAGATAGTCCTAGTTTTAAAAATTTATTAAAATATATAAAAGACGATTTACCTACTATTAGTAGAGAAACTATAAGAAATGAATTAACTATTTTATATAATAGAGAAACTGCTAAACTAAAGAATAAAATTAAAAGTAATAATAGTAAATTTTCTATTACATTAGATGAATGGAAATCTAGTAATAATTTAGATTTTCTAGCTATTACTCTACATTTTTATAATAATAAATTTCAACTAGAAACTTATTTAATAGGATTTGAGGATTTAAATAATCTAGATAGTTATAATAGTAGTAATCTTTATTCTATTTTAGAAAAGATCTTATTAAATTATAAATTAAGTGATGAATTATTAGGAGTAACTAGAGATAATGCTACTCCTATTAATAGTACTATAGAACTTTAAAAGACAATTTTAGATTTAAATTTAATAATAATATAGTAGATATTAAATGTTTCGCCCATATTTTAAATTTAATTAGTAATACCTTTTTAGATTATATATTTTTTAATATAAATACTACTAAGAAGTTTAATACTAATATTAATAATATAATAGAAATTTACGAAATAAGAAGAACTAATTTAAATATTAATAAAATACTAGAAGATACTAAAGCTATACCTATAACTATAAGAAATTATATAACTAAATTTAAAAATAATCACTATCTTAAGAATAATTTTAGAACTACAGTAAAAGAAAAAAATAGTAATACTAATAATAAAGGAGTAGAAAACTTAATAAAGGATAATTTAACTAGATGGTTATCTACTTATAATATGATAGAAAGATTTCTTTATTTTAAAGATGAAATTACTACTATTACTAATAAAGTTAATAATTTAGATAATATTAGAAAGAAAAATATAAATTTAGAGCCTAAAATACTAGAAAAGGATTGGGTTTATTTAGAACAAATTAGAACTATTTTAGAAATTTTTAGAAAGCCTACTATAAAGCTACAAACTATAAATTATTCTAATAACTATTTTACTATTATTTATATTACTAAATTATATAATAGTCTAGAGTCATTCTATTTAAAAACTTATAATAATCCTTTTATTAACGCCGGTTTAAAAGAAGCTAAAAAGAAACTTTTAGAATACTATTCTATTTTAGATAATAATATAGATAAACTAAAAGACTTATATTTAATAACTATCTTAAATCCACAATTTAAATTAGATATATTTAAAAATTTGAATTATAGTAATGAAATTATAAGTAGTATAAAAGATTATTTTATAGAAATTTATAATGAATATAAAGATATTTATAAAGATAATATTATAGATACTACTTTTAATAATACTACTATTAATTTAGATATAAATAATAGTAGTAGTGATGATGAATTATATATAACTAGTAATAATATTAATACTTTAGTAATAGAAAACGAGCTAGAATTATATTTAAATGAGGCTAGAGTACCTAAAGATATTAATATAGAAGACTATTATAATTCTAATAAAACTAGATTTCCTATAATATATAGAATAGCTAAAGACTACTTAGCTATTCTATCTACTCTAATGCTAGTGAATCTACTTTTTCTAAAGTAGGTGATATAGTTACTAAAAAAGAAATAGACTATTACCTAGTACTATTAAAAACTTATAATTTTAAAAGATAGAAATATAGTAGAAGATGAAGAAGAAGAGATTAACAATAATAAATTACTAAGTAAAAAAATAATAGATCTAGAAATAAAGGTAAACAAAGGGCTACTAGTAATAATACTATAATAGATTTAGAAGAAGTAGAATTAGAAGATAGAACTACTACTAGTATTACTAGTTATAGTAGTATTAGTAGTGGTAGTAACTATAGTATATAGTTTAGAAATTATCTTAAGTTTTTTTATATTTTAAAGTTAACGATTCCCTAGATTATAACATATAGTAAAAATTCTACTTTTTAAAAAAATTAATTATAGCTTACCTAATTAAGTACTTAATATAATTCTTATATAATATAAGTCGTATTAAGAACCTTATTATTTTCAATCTACTAGCGTACTTTTAGTAATCCAATTACGACTTTTAATTAATAGTTTTCGATATATTTTAGAAAGTGTCTTAAAGTAGCCTTTAGAAGATACTTACTAAAGTAGTCTTTTAATTATATTAAGTTTCTAGCTAACTAGTTATACTATTATACTAATTCTAATAGATTATAGCTTAATCTAAAGTATTATTTTAGATATATAAAATAGATTTATCATTTTATCTATAATACTAGTTTTAGTATATACTTTTTATAAAAGTATTCTACGTCCTTTAGAGTTATTTATAAAAGTAGTAGTTTAAAAATTAAAATAACTTAATATCTAAATAAATAACTACTATAATTTAAATTATATTTTAACTATATAAAAGTACTTTATAACTTTTATATTTTAGATATAGTATATTATTATAGAATCTATTTATATACTATACTTTTTATTAAAAATCTTAGCCTCTTAGAACTTTATAATAGAAATCTATCTTATTACTCTATTATTTATAATATTTCTACTAAATATAGTAATAATAATAAGTATTATATATATTTTAATCATCGAAAGATTGTACGTAGTATGAAGGATAGTAAACTAAAAAAGATAGCAGCGGTTCCCTCCTACTTTTCTAACTTAAAAGGCGTTTTAAAAGGTATTAATAGTAAAGGTGTTGCGTTTCCACTAGACTTATTAGATTATTAGATTAGATTATAAGATTATTACGCTAGATTATAAAGCGAGGCTTAGCGTACGTTCTAATTAAAAGTCGTTTAATTTATTAAAGAAAGGACACAATACGCGTACCGTCTTTTAATAATAGCTTCTTATTATAGTGGTAGCCATAATAAGTCGCCATCTATTAAAATTATTATAAGTAGTAACCGTTATCTCTCTACCTTACTAACTATAACGTTAATATCCGCCTTACCGACTACGAAATATGTTCTCTTTCTTCTCTAAACTAGGTACACCACGTAATCTTATATAAATGACTATTACTAATATATTATCTAGATTTTACTATATTTATAAATAACTTTTATATTAGAATTAACCTTACTGAACCGTCTAAATCTATTATTTATAATTTTATTATCTACCTTATAGATGATAAGGCGTATACTAAAACCCTTATAGATACTATATATTATAGATAGTGAGTCCGGTCCGGGATTACCAAAGATAACTATAATAAGGAGGTCTTAAGAGTATATAGGATAGTTAAAGGAAGTTACTAGTAGTATATATACTTAAGTATTAGTAAAGCGCTATAGGTTTATAAATTAAGCTAGGTGGTAATAGTAAGCCTCAAAAGAGAAGATAGTAGTAGATAAATAATAGCGTTATAGAGAGAGGAGCTCTAGAAGGTTATAAACTAGATAGATACTAGTATCCTAGTATTAAGTAGTAATAATTAAGAGTTTATCTTTAAGTTAATAGGTAATAAAAATATTACCTAGATACGTAAGATCCTTCGTAGCACAGCGAGGTTGACCTAAGCGCGTAGTATAAAGGGTAGTAATAAGATAATAGAGATCTAGATTACTATATATAGAATAAGTAAACTTTTTTAGATATAGAGCTTATAGTATGTTATTTTATTTATAGTATATAAGTAGAGAAGCTTAAGCTATTGTGTAGTAGATAGCTATATAGACTAGATTCAGTCGCTGGGTTAAAGCGATTATTAATAAAGTCTACGCTAATATTAAATATAAAAGGATTTAAAAGATTTTAAAAAGATAATTAATACTATTCCAAGGGAACTAGTACGGCCGGCATAATAAGTATTAACTTATTAAAAGTATAATCCTAGTAAATATATTTAGAAAAGATAAATAGAATAATCTAAAAACTTCTTTTAATTATTTTAAACTAGACTTTAATAACTATAAGCTATAAACTTTATAGTTAATAAAGATAGTACTATACTATAATAATTATAAAAGAAATCCTAATAATTCTAGAATTTTTAGACTTAATTACTAATTTAGTAATTTAGTAATTACTATATAATTAGTAATTAAGAATTTAGTAATTAGTAATTAGTAATTAGTATTTACTTAGTAATACTATTTAGTAATACTAAAGTAATACTAAGTAATATTCAATTACTAAATTTTACAACACTAATATAAAGTAAAATAAAACTAAAAAAATAAAAAAACTAATAAAAAAACTAAAAAATAAAATAAAAAGGGAACTTTATAGTATAAAAATAGAACTAATATAAAATAAAAAAGTTAAAGAGATAAATTAAAGAAGATAAGAAATTAGAAAAATATAAAAGGGTATAGTAAAAAAAAAAAGAAAATTAATAAAATAGAGGAGTATCTTAATACCTTAAATATAGTATTATAATAACTTAATTATTATTTATAATAATAATACAACGGATTATAATATATCTATAAAATAGAAGATATATAAAATAGATATATAATTACTTAAATAATATTATAAATAACTAAGAAAAGAGAAAAATATTATAATAAAATAAGATAATATACTACTATAATAATAAAAAGGATAAAAGATATAATTAAATAAATAATACTATATATATTAAGATAAAGATAAAGAATATTATAGTAAATAAATTTATATATTAATATAATAGAATAATAGTAAGAAATCTAGTTAAATAAATAATATTAAGTATATTAAGGTAAAAGAAATAAATATTATAGTAAATAAGCTTATATACCAGTGTTGCAAATTTTTAGTAATTAGTATTACTTAGTATTACTTAGTATTACTAAATAGTATTAGTAAGTAATTACTCAGTTACTAATATATTTAGTAATTCCTCAGTTACTAATTACTAATTACTAATTACTAACGAGAAAATTTAGTAATACTAGTAATTACTCAGTTACTAATTAGTAACTGAGATTAAAAATAGTAGAAATATATAAGAGAAATATAGATATAGCGTTTATAATATATTATATTATACTATAGTTATAAGATAAATAGTTATTTAGACTATTTAAGCTATTAAAGTCGTGTTTTTAATTTTAAGATTATAAAATTAGTAGTAACTACTATAAATACTATTATAATTTAACGTAGAACTATACTTTACTATAATTATATATAAATTATATATAAAACTATACTAATAACTTATTAATAAATAAAAATAATTTGAATAATTATATAAAATGATAATATTCTACTATAGAAGATAAATATCTTAGCTATCTATAGATAGATAGTAATACTAAAGATTTAAAATTACTAGTTATAAAGTCTAATTTAAATATTATAATTAAAATAACTATTATAATGAGATAAATAGTTTAAACTCATCTTAGAATAGTAGAAATTATTTAAAATAGTTAGTTAAATATCTAGAAAATAATTTATTAAAAACGCTATTTTCTATTACTAGCTATGAACGTATAAAAGTCTATTTAGTAGTTCTAATAGAAAATACTAGTTATAGTAATAATTTATAATATTATAACTATAATAATTAATAAAAGCTATAGAGTTCTATATAACTATAATAATTTAATTAAAATTACTAAAATGACTTAATTGAATAATAAGAAAATAATTTCTTTAAAAATACCAATCTTAACAACGAGTCATAAGCGTAGTCAATAACTATAAAAAACGAAAAACACTAGCTATAAAATCTAATATAAATAGTATAACTAAGCTATTTTATATTACTATTATAGGACTTTAACGCGGTCCTAATATTGCTGAAATTTTCTAGATTATATAATCTAAAGGGTAGAAAATAATTTTTAAAAACTAAAAAATTTAACTATCTCTATAAGTAGCTTAGTAGTTGACTTTTTAAAAATAGATTAACTAGACTATTTTAAGTTATAAAAGATTATAGAATCTAAATACTTTATATTTATATATAATAAAAATAGAATATAGAATTTTATATATAAAGAAACCCATATAAGATTAAATAAAAAAATAGTTTTTATATAATTACTACTTATACTTTATCTTTTTACTATTTTATCTTTTCTCTATTTTCTAATTCTACTTTCTAATTATATAAACTATAATTACTACTATTAGTACTATTATAACTAGTAATACTAGTAGTTGATTTATCTTCTAATTCATCTTCTTCTAAATCTATTATAGTATCATTACTAGTAGTAGCTACTTGTTTTCCTTTATTTCTTCTAGATCTTTTATTTTTTTTTAAATAATAGTTTATTATCATTAATTTCTTCTTCTTCATCTTCTACTATATTTCTATCTTTTAATATAATAAGTTTTTAATAGTACTAGATAATAGTCTATTTCTTTTTTTTAGTAACTATATCACCTACTTTAGAAAAGTAGATTCACTAGCATTAGAAGTAGATAAAATAGCTAAATAGTCTTTAGCTATTCTATATATAATAGGAAATCTAGTTTTATTAGAATTATAATAGTCTTCTATATTAATATCTTTAGGAACTCTAGTTTCAGTTAAATAAAGCTCTAGCTCATTTTCTATTATTAAATTATTAATATTATTACTAGTAATATATAATTCATCATCACTACTATTATTATTTAAATCTAAATCTAAATCTAAATTTATAGAATTATTATTATTATTATTATCTATAATACTAGAATTATAAAATTCTTTATATTCATTATAGATTTCTATAAAATAATCTTTTATATCGTCAATAATTATAGGGCTATAGTCTAATTTATTAAATATATCTAATTTAAATTGAGGATTAAGAATAGTAATAAGATATAAATCTTTTAATTTTTCTATATTATTATCTAAAATAGGATAATATTCTAATAATTTCTTTTTAGCTTCTATTAATCCAGCATTTATAAAAGGATTATTATAGTTTCTTTTTACTAAATAGATCTAAATTATTATATAATTTAGTAATATATATAATAGTAAAATAGTTATTAGAATAATTTATAGTTTGAAGTTTTTATAGTAGGCTTTCTAAAAATTTCTAAAATAGACTTTATTTCCTCTAAATAAATCAATCTTTTTCTAGTATTTTAGTTTCTAAATTTATACTTTTTTCTTATAGAATCTAGACTATTTACTTTATTAATAACTAGTTTAATTTCATCTTTAAAATATAAAAATCTATCTATCATATTATACGTACTTAGCCACCTTGTAATATTATCTTTTATTAAATTTTCTACTCCTTTATTATTATTTTTTCTTTGTTTTACTATCCTTTTAAAATTATTCTTAAGATAGTGATTATTTTTAAATCTACTTATATAACTTCTAACTATAATAGGTAATTCCTTATTATATTCTAGTAATTCGTTAATATCTATATTAGAAGTTCTAAAATCATAACTATCTATAATATTATTAATCTTATTATTAAACTTTTAGTCGTATTTATATTAAAAAATATATAATCTAAAAAACTATTACTTACTAGATTTAAAACATGTGCAGAAACATTTAATATCTACTATAGAATTATTATATTTAAATTTAAAATTATTTTTAATAAATCTATAGTATTATTAATAGAACTAGCATTATCTCTAGTAACTCTAATAATTTATTATTTAAATTATAGTCTAATAAGACGTTTTCTATAATAGGATAAATATTACTACTACTATAACTATCTAAATCATTTAAATCCTCAAAACCTATTAAGTAACTTTCTAGTTCAAATTTATTATTATAGAAATGTATAGTAATAGCTAGAAAATCTAAATTATTACTAGATTTCCATTCATCTAAAGTAATTGAAAATTTACTATTATTATTATTAATTTTATTTTTAATTTATTAATTTCTATATTATATATATTATTTAATTCTTTTCTAATAGTTTCCCTACTAATAGTAGGTAGATCATCTTTTAAATATTTTAATAGATTTTTAAAACTATTACTATCTATTAAACTAAAAGGTAAGTTATTATTAATAATAAATTTTAAGATTAAATTTTTATATTCCTCTTTATTAAAAAATATAAAACTAGGTCTTTTTCTTACTAAGTTATTACTACTAGAAGTACTAAAATAATTATTAATCGTATTTATACTACTAGTTTCATCTATATTAGAACTATTTTCATCTAAATTAGGCTCTAAGTAAGTAAAATACTTATGTTTAAAATGACTATTTAAATTAGTAGTATTAAAAGGCCACGTACTTACTTTATTATATTCACATAAATTACAGCTAGCTTTAAAAGTTCTAGTTTCATTTTCTTTAAAAGGTAAAACCTCTAATTTAAATTTTCTAGAACTAAAAATATTAGCTAATTTAGAAATATTAGGTAATTCTAAATTAGGATCTAGTAGATCCTCTTTCGTAAAATAAAATTTAGAAGCCATAATAAATAAAGATAAATAAAGATAATAAGATAGTATAGTTATAGTTATAGTTAATAGTTTAAAAACTATCAACTTAAAATTAAAGAACTTAAAGAAGTATATATATATATCTCTCTAGGTTAAGAGCTTAATAATCCATATTATAAATCAAAATTATAGAATTTACTAAATAATAGCCTAACTCCATGATTTATTATAAATCCTTATTAAATAATAGCCTAAGTCCGTGATTTATCATAAATCCTTATTAAATAATAGCCTAAGTCCGTGATTTATCATAAATCCTTATTAAATAATAGCCTAAGTCCGTGATTTATTATAAATCTTATTAAATAATAGCCTAAGTCCGTGATTTATTATAAATCCTTATTAAATAATAGCCTAAGTCCGTGATTTATTATAAATCCTTATTAAATAATAGCCTAAGTCCGTGATTTATTTTAAACCCTTATTAAATTATATTCTAAGTCCGTGGTTTATTATAAATCCTAGTTAAATAATAGCCTAAGTCCGTGATTTATTATAAATCCTTATTAAATAATAGCCGAAGTCTATAATAAAAATTAATTAATTAATTACTAGGTTTAATACTTTATAGAAAAAATAATATATAAGTCTATAGGTTTCTTTATTCTATTCTAATTAAGTTAACTTTTTAAGTTACTTATTACGTTATTTACTACGTTATCTACTACGTTATCTACTACGTTATCTACTATTTATTACTATGTCTAGCCTTACTACGCAAGATATTATTCGAACTTCTATTAATAGAAGTATAGTAGTTAAATCTACTAAAATAGATTCTACTATAAAAGCTCTAATTAATAAATTTAAAAGGATAGCTCTAATAGTACTATTATAGAATATTTAAATATTTTAAGAATAGTTTACTATTTAAAACGGCTTAAGTATTATAATATTAATAAATTTAAGATTACTTTAAGTAAGTTTTATTTATTTTATAAATAAATTACTAACTATATTACTAGATCTTATTAAGGAGAATAAAATAGATCTAGACTATAAAGATCTATTATATACTCCTAATACTAAAGAACGAGCTATTCTTAAAAGAATAAATACTTATTTACTCTATCTAAGTATTTTATTTAAAGACTATAGTAAGTATTACTTTATTATATTTTATATATACTAATGTCCTCTAGATTTAATTAATAGCTTTAAGGCTAAGAATATAATTAATAATAAAGAGGTCGTCTTTATTAAAGATAAAGTCTTGACCGCACTAGTTCCCTTGGAACAGTCAAATTGGTCTACCTTTTTAAAATCTTCTAAATCTTTTACATTTAATGTTGGCGTAGACTTTATTAATAGTCACTCTAACCTAGCGACTGAATCTAGTCTATATGGCTTCTTAACTTAAAAAAAAAGTTTAAAGTCTTATTATAAATTTATTACGGACTTTAGTATAGTTTAAATCCATTTTAAATTAAATAATAATGGACTTAACTATAGTTTAAATCTATTTTATTAATTATAATGGACTTTACTATAGTTTAAATCCATTTCTTATTAAATACACGGACTTAACTATAGTTTAAATCCATTTCCTTGTATTAATTATACGGACTTACTATAGTTTCAACTACTTCTTATTAATCATACGGACTTTACTATAGTTTAAATCCATTTTCACTTATAATTAATAATCTTAAAAATAGAAGTAGTATATAAATTCTTTATTATTATCTATATTATTTTTATAATTTAACTTATTAAGTTACTTAGTATTTTATCTATTATACTATCTACTACGTTATTTACTACGTTATCTACTATTTATATAACGTGGCTATCTCTAACCGGACTCTATATACATATTATTAGAATCTATAAGAAGTCTGACGTACGTCATCATCTGTGGGAAAGATAGTAGGACTGGTAGTAGTAGATAGTTGGGCGGTAAGGTTAATTTTGACGTATATTTTTATAGGTAAAGTGAAGCTAGACAATGTATAAGTGGTAGTCGTTAATATAAGATTATATAGCTCACGCGGCGTACCTAGCCTAGTAGAGAAGAAGGAGAATATTTCGGTGAGTGGAGAGATTACTATTTATAATAATTTATTAATGAAGGAGGACTGCAACAATATAGCACACCACTATAATAGGCCTATCTTTAATAGACGGTACGCGTACCGTGTCCTTTCTCTTTATTTAAGTTGAATAACTTTTAATTGGGCGTGCGCAAGCCTTGCTCAATAATCTAATAAAACTTGGCAGGACGTAATAAGCTTTATTATCACCACCTTTAATACGCCTTTCATGTTAATAGTAGGAGGGAACCGCTGCTATCTTTTTAGTTTACTATCTTTCAAAACTACGTACAATCTTTCGATGCTCAGTAATATATATATAAAGTCTTTAATAAAGAGGACTATAAAAATAATAAAGATTTCTTCTTAAAGAGGATCTTTATTTTCTTAATACTATTAATTTTCTAAATAAAGACTATTACTCACTAGAAGAGGTTAGACTTTATAAGGATAAAAAAGATAGAGATTCTATTAATATAAAAGAAAATACTAAGGAGGATTTTAGTAAAAATATAAAAGAAAAAGAGGAAGAAGTTAAATGGACTTAGATGAGATACTATATTTTAATTTTTCTTATTTTCATCTAATCTTATATAGGCTTCTTAGTATATAAAAATCTATTTTCTATTTTATTATATATAAATATAAAGTATTTTGGTTCTATAATCTTTTATAACTTAAATAAGTCTAGTAATTCTTTTTTAAAAGTCAACTACCAAGCTACTTATAGACGTAGTTAAAAATTTTAGTTTTTAAAAAAATTTCTAGTCACTAGATTATATAATCTAAATAATTTGAACTATATTAAGATTACGTTAAGATACTACGTTAGTAATATAATATAACTTAGCTATACTATTTATATTAGATTTTATAGCTAGTATCTTTCGTTTTTATAGTTATTAACTACGCTTATAACTAGTTATCAAAATTGGGTTTTTTAAAAAATTAATTTCTTATTCCTGAATTAAGTATTTTGAGTAATTCTAATTAAATTATTATATTTATATAGGAATTCTACTACTTTTATTAATTACTATAATTATAATATTTTAAATTAATACTATAATTAGTATTTTCTATTAGAATTACTAACTATACTTCTTATACATTTATACTTAGTTATAGAAAGTAGCGTTTTTAATTAATTATTTTCTAGGTATTAAATTATATAATTTAAATAATCTTAATTATATTAAGATTAATCTAGACTATACTTTTAATTATAGTAGTTAATCTTATTATACTATCTATATTAGAATTTATAACTAGTACTTCTCGTTTTTAGTATTAGTATATAGTAATAAATAGTTAATAAACTTATCTTATATAGTAAAATATTAATATATTACTTTATTATTTATATTGTTTCTATCTATTAGTAGAATTTTATTAATAATATTTAGTAAACTATAGTTTTTTACTATAAATTATTATAGTTTTTATATAAGTTACTATTGATTTTATATTCTTAAAAACAAAAATAACTTAAATAACTTAAATAGTCTAAATATCTATATATCTTAAAACTATAGTATAATATAATATATTATAAACATATATTTATATTTTCTTATATTTCTACTATTTTTAATCTCAGTTGCTAATTAGTAACTGAGTAATTACTAGTATTACTAAGTCAGTTACTAATTACTAATTACTAATTATATTTACTAAAAATCTGATTACTAATTACTAACTCTCAGTTACTATAAGATAAATTAGTAACTGGTAATTGAATACTAATATTATAGTAATTACTAAAAATTTGCAACACTGTTATATACTAATATAAAAGTAATAAATATTATAAAATAAATATTAAAGAAAAGAAGAGATAATAGTAAATTAATTTAAGAATAATATTATATAATTTAAGAAGATAAGAAGGATATATAATAGGCTTAAACTATACCTAGCCTTAGTAAGAGTTGGTAAGAGAGAATATCTACTTAAGTAGAGAATCTTTCCTTTTTCTCCTTTCTGTCTCAGCTAGAATTTATACCTTTTAATTAGTATCTATAATATAATACTTCTAGGAGCTCAGCCTATAATAGATAGTCTTATAATCGTCCTATTATACTAAACATATTTTTAAATTATAAAACTTATAACTCTAGACTTTTAAGTTTCTTATATTATAGAGCTTAAAATAAAGTATTCTAGCTCTTATATATATACTAGTTAAGTAGGTAACTTTTTTATATAGTAATCTAATTAATTTACTCACTAAATTATAGTAATTTCTAGCTCATTTATTTCTCTATAATAATCAATTTACGTATTAGTTAATAGTATTAATATCCCAACTAGCTACTCTAGTAGGACTTAATATAGCTGCCTTTGATAGGTGTTTATACCAGCGTACTTATACTATAGTAGACAGCACCAGAAAGAGGCATAAGGCGTTATTAAAAAGGTATAATTATCATATATTAAGGTTTATAGTACTTAGAGAACGCTATCTAACGCTATTAGACGCTAATAGGGCCTATTATATAATACGGGTTATATTATAGAAATAAGGCTAGCCTTATCTGAAAGTAATGATTCGTCTATCCTATAATCTACTATTAATTCCTAAAGTTAAGGCTATACTACTATATTTAATAATATAATATTCAATTACTTAGAAATTCTAATAAATAATCTAGATTAACTTACCTCTATAAGCTCTAGATAACCTAAGTTTAAGAGCTTCTACTACATAGGATACATATACTATAATAGTTAAAGAAAGTCTAATTTAGTAGATAAGGGATTATAACTAATCTTATTTCTATTTACTCTACTAATTATCTATCTTTAGGCAACATTCTACTAGTTAATATCTATTAGGCCTACTAATAATAAAGTGGATCCTAAATAATTACTATTATTAGTTAGAATATACTAATTAATAGCATGTTTAAAAACTTAAATATAGCCTAAAAATAACTAAATAATTAAGGAACATCGTTAAACTTTAGCGTATTAATAAAGATTTAACGCCAATATAATGTAGATGATACTAAAGTATTTTTAAACTAATAAGGACCTTAAAAGTATCTACTATAACTTAAAAGCCCCATTCTTATATCTACTAACGTAGAAGCAACCGTATAAATATATCTAAAAAAGATTAATATAATTTTAATTATTAAAAGAATAACTATAAACTCTATTTTTAAGCCTTAGAGAGTCTACTTTATATATAAATAATTAAAGGTTAACTATACTTTATAGTTTATAACTAATGTTCTCCGTATAACGTAAAGACTAAAGTCTAGTTCTATTAATCTTAGAATCTATACTAGTAGAAGATATAGGAGGTATTAAAGGAAAGATATTATAAGCTCTAGGATCTCTAATAAGTAGTGCTAGTTAGCGTATAATTAGTTTAAATAGTACTAGTAAAAGCTAGATTAAGTCTCTTTAAATCTACTAGATTATCTTTAAGATTATTAGGAGGAACTAGAAGTTACTAACGTTAAATAATAAAAGTTAGAATTTATAGGGTATCTAACTTCTATATCCGCCAGTGACCACAGTTGTCTCCTACTAAGCTTAAAAAGATACCCTAATATAGAACTTCTTAAGCATTAATTATCTTTTAAATAGAGATCTATTTAAGTTTAAAGGGCCTTCCTAGGAAAGGAATAGTCGCCTAAAGACTATTAGTAGAGCTGAATTCTAAGGAAAATAAAGACCAAAAAAGCTAAGATAACTAATATATGAGGTAATAATCTAAAGGGTCAATTAGGCACTATTAGGCGCTACTAAGAACCTAATAACTAACCTACTAATATTATAATAAATTAGGGTATATATATCTAAATTACCCTACTCTAAATAAACTAATAGCGCCTAGGTTAAGGACGCAATCTAATAAGACAAAATATATCTATTAAAAAAGATAAGGGGTGAAAGAACTAGTATTAGTCTTATCCATCTATATTAAATTAGTTATTAATTATATTAATTAAATTTAGAGGTCTATAATATAGACTATCTATTTAACTAGCTTTATAAGCTAGCTAAAAGGATAACTTACCTTAAAACTAGAGTTAAATAGAGTTTAATAAATATAGATACTCTTATAAATTTAACATCTACGCTAAACCTATTATCTTAGAAAACTAAATGGGCTAAGATAGATGTAACTTGCCCATTAGATAATTTACTAGTAAAAGTAAATAGGTTTAAAATAGTAGTATATAGTACTATAGTACTTAATATAGAGTTTATAGACTTAAGGGGACGTAAGTAGCTCTAAGTGTACCTTTTATAGTGTAGCTAGATCTCTTAGGGTATAATATATTTTTAGGCTTATATAGTTTAACTAGGTAAACCTAAAGGTGTATTATAAATTAATATATTCTTTTCTAAGGAGAGACTATAAAATTATAATATCCTTTAAAAGATTACTATAAAAAAGATATAAAGTTTAATTATATATTTTAAAATATAAATGACTATTTATATCTATATTATATCTAGAGTGGGTAACCTAGCGCTAAATAGACCTACTAAGGGTAGAGGGCTTAATACTGAATACTTACTCTTTAATAACCTAGGCTCTGTGGGACTTTAAGGCTATACTAAATTATAGTAAATATATCTATATAGAGCTTAAATTAGACTAGTAACTACTATCTTTCCTATATATAATTTATTAATTTTAAATTAGAGACTCTTTAGAAGTATATTAAGAAATATCTTATAAGAGGGTGGATTCATTACTTAAAGTTACTAGTAGGAACGTTAATACTCTTTATAAAAAAAGAAAGATAATAGTCTTAAAATTATATAGACTATAGAGAATCAAATAAAATTAATGATTAAAAATCATGATTTACTTCTATTAATTAAGTTACTAGAAATTAACTCTAATAGGTAAAGTACATAAATTAACTTAAAGGAGATATATATTACTATATATATATTATAAAGAGGATGAAGTAGACTATATTTAGAACCTACTATAACTACTTTAAATATTTAGTAATACCTTTTGATTTACTAATATCCTAGTATAGTTTCTAGGGACATCATCTAAATACTAGTTAGATTAATAGATATAAGTTATATTATATACCTTAGCTTAATATCTTAGTGTTTTCTCTAATAATAAGGAGGACCATATATATTATATTTAGAGGAGTACTCTAACGTTTACGCAATATAAAAAGTTATTTATTAATCTAAAGAAATATAAATAGTATACTGGTAATATAATCATATCTAGGCTTTATTATTACTACTAAAAAGGCCTCTACGATTAACCTAGATTATATAGAGGCAATCTAGTTATAACTAATATTAACTTATATATATAATATAAAGTATTTATTAAGCTTTATAAGTACTATTATAGATTTATAGTTAATTTCTTCCTAGATTATCCTCCTTTAACTAGTCTAATAAAGAAAGGCTCCAGATAGCATTCATAGCCAGCTATATAAGAAGAGAGGAGAGCTTTAGCTAGACTTAGAATCTAAGGGCCGCTGCTTTTTAGACCTTAAAATATATTTCTTAAGATGCTAATACTTGCCTACTATAAAAATAATAGATGGATATACTTAGAGATAAATATATCTAGAGGCAACGTATTCTACAAGTGAGTTAGTAGCCTAAGGGGCGGATAGGCTATATGAGTGACCTATTAACTTCTTTTAAGGAAGCTTAATAATGCCAAGTATTATTATAATATACACAAAAGACTCATATAAAAGGATATAGCTAGCTATCTTAATATTAAAAGAAAATAAATAGGAAGCGAAAAACGCGTTATAGCTATCTATAATATATTATGAACAACTGTATAAAAGAGATATACTATTATTTAGAATCTTAAATACTATAGAAGTAAACTTAAAGATTATAACTGCTATATAGTTAGAAGAGAAGTTGAAAAATTATTTAAGAGATACATAAGTAGAGTACGCGTAGTATAGGATACTATAAAGGATCCATGTATATAGTATAGTAAATAGATTACTATAAGTATAGATAAAGCCTATTAGTAAGAACTAGATTAACAATGCTTTATTAAATAAACTCTAGAGCTGAAACCTGTTAGACTATTTATAATAACTATATGCCGTCTATAAAGACTAAGCGATTTATAATGATACTAGTTAGCGACTAGTTTAGTTAATAAAGTAGAAGTATAGTATTTTAGATAAGAATATCTAGAATTTTAATAAGACTAGCTTTATAAGATAAGATATCATTCTAGCTAGTTATTATAGAGCTTTTTAGGATCTAGTAAGAAGAAATAAATATAGCCTAGTAATCATAAGTAGGTTACCTAGTATAAGGGTCCAACTACGTATGATAACTATATATAATATTAAAGAGGCCACCTTATTATCTTTATAGACTAGTGGGTGTTAATACCACCTAGTTTAAAGATCGTAATCCCTAGAATGAATTATTATTAGCCCTAAGTTTTATAGATTATATATAACCTTATATTTACCTAGCTGGGACTACTTTAAAAGTATTTATAGTACTATATGAGCTAGGAGGATACTAGCCTAGGCCTTATTATTAATTATAAGAGCTACTACTTACCAATTTCTAGGGATTACTATAAAGAGAAGAATATTATTACTTCTCATATATTTTTTATTTATTATATCTACTATAGTCCTTAGATGTCGCCTACTTCACGCCGTTAGAAGCGCGTATAGTGATAAGATCTTAGCCTTAGTATATAACTATATTCTACTATATTAGTAAAGATAATTCTTTTAGATCTCTTTAGTAAAGTACTTATTTAATAAGGTATTTACTAAGGATAATATTTATAGGCTTTTAATGCTAGGCTAGTCTTAATTAACACTAAAGCCTATATTATTAAAGCTAAATATAAGCCTATATCGTCTACTCTACCTAGCGTTAATGATATTATATGGGAGCTAAGAAGACCTTATAATATTAAAGCTAATTAAAGTATAGATATATTTATTTAAATAAGATAAGAAATTGCCTAGAGTCCTTAGTGCTTCTCTAGACGAATTAATTAGATAGTTATAAGTAAAGATACTTAAGTAATAGTATATAATATAGAGTTAATAATCCTAAATAGAAAATAAATTATCTTACTAAAAGCGCTATTAATATAATATAAAGTTATAAGAGCTATAAAGTAATAATATATAAAACTAAAGGTTAGATAATTATAATCTAGAGAGGTTGAATAATTACTATAAAGCTTTATATTTATAATAGTAGTAAGTAGCCTTAAGAGGTTTATACTAAAAGATACTATAGTTATTATTATAAGAAAGATATAATTCCTATATCTATATATAGAGATAGAGGACTTGATAAAGTAATAACTCTAAGGAATAGAATATATATAGTAACTACTATTAATTTTAGTAGTAGTATAACGCTGCTATGGTAGGGCGCTAGCAAAAGCTATTAACTTATAAACTAAACTCTTATACCACGTTAGTTATTTATATATATAAGCTAAATCTAGAGGATTAACTTGTTATAAAGATAATAATAGGTTTATAAGTAATAATCCTATTATAGTTAATATATATAATAGTAAATTAAGTTTATAAGTAAGTTAATTCTAAGGAGCCTTTTACTAGCGCCCTACCATCGCAGCGTAGTATCTTAATACTACTTTCAAAACTAATAGTAGTTTACTATATACTATTTTATTCCTTAGAGTTATTACTATTATCTAAGTCCTCTATCTCTACTATATAGATATAGGAATTATATCCTTTTCTCATAATAATAACTATAGCAATTTTAGTATAAACCTCTTACTAGCTTCTTATTACTACTATAACTACTACCTCTTTTATAGTAATTAATTCGCCTACCTCTCTAATTATAAACATCTCTCTATTTATATATATTATTATTTACAGCTCTTATACTTCGTCATTATATTAATAGCGCTTTTAAGGCTATTTATTTTCTTCTTTATTAACTCTATATTATATACTATTTACTAAGTATCTTTATTTAACTATCTAATTAATTCGTCTAGAGAGCTTACTAAGGACCTAGGCAATTTCTTACTTATTTAAATAAATATACTCTATACTTTTAATTTTTAATATTATAGATAGGTCTTCGCCTCTATATAATATCATTGCGCCAAGGTAGAAGTAGACGTATATAGCCTTATATTAAGCTTTAATAATATAGCTTTTAGGTTAATTAAGACTAGCCTAGCGCCTAAAAGCCTATATAAATATTATCCTTAATAAATGCCTTATTAAAGTAATTTGCTAAAGACTAGAAGAAAGATATCTTTACTAATATAGTAGATATAGTTATATACTAAGGACTGAGATCTTATCACTATACGCGCTTCAACGGCGTCCCAAAGTAGGCGACATCTAAGGACTATAAGATATAATAAATAAAAGATATATAGAAAGTAATAATATTCTTCTCCTTATAGTAATCCTAGAAATTAGTAGAGTAGTAATTCTTATAATTATTAATAATAAGTAAGCGGTAGCCTCCTACGCGTAGTATGCTATAAATACTTTTAAAGTAGTCTAGCTAGGTAGTATAAAGGTTATTATTAATTTAGCCGTTAGGCTAATAGTAATAATCTATTCTAGAATTTAGATCTTTAAACTAGGTGGTAATTAACACCTTATCTATAAAGAATAATAAAAGGTAGAATTATAACCCTTATTATAGCGACATCTTATACTAGGGTAACCTATTTATAGTTACTAGGCTATATTTATTTCTTCTTACTAAGATCCTTCTAAGCATAATAACTAGCTAGAACGATATCTTATCTATTATAAAGCTAGTCTTATTAAAATTCTAGATATTCTTATCTAAAATACTATACTTCTACTTTATTAACTAAACTAGCGCTAACTAGTATCGTATAAACGCTAAGTCTTTATAGACGGCATGCTAGTTATTATATAAATGAGTCTAACGGGTTTTCAGCTCTAGAGTTTATTTAATAAAGTTATTAACCTAGTTCTTACTAATAGGCTTACTATTCTATACTTATAGTAATCTATTTACTATACTACGTATCCTATCCTTTATAGATGTTATACTACGCGTACTCTACTTAGTATTCTTAAATAATTACCTTCTTTTCTAATATATTTATACCTTTAAGTTTACTTCGCAGTCGCGTTAAGGGCGTCTCTAGCACGTCTCTCTTATATAGTTATTTATAGTATATTATAGGTGGCTATAGCGCATTTTCGCTTCATATTTATTTTCTTTTAATATTAAAGATATAGCTATATATCCCCTTTTATATAGGTCTTTTTTGTGTATTATATTATTAGACATTATGCGAAGTTGTCGCGATGATAAGACACTAATAAAGCTACTAACTCGCTTAGGCTACTAACTCACTTGTGAACCACGTTACCCTCTAGATATATTTATCTCTAAGCGTATTCATCTATTATTCTTATAATAAGTAAGTATTAGTAGCTTAAGAAATATATTTAGATAGGTCCTAAAAGCTTACGCTAGCCCTTAGATTCTAAGTCTAGCTAAAAGTTCTCCTCTCTTCTTAAGCTGGCCCCTAATAGATACTATCTAGACCTTTCTTTATTAGACTAGTTAAAGGGAGGATAATCTAGAGAAATTAACTATAAATTTATAATAATAGTTTATAAAGCTAATAAATACCCTTATATTATATATATAAGTTAGTATTAACTATAACTGGATTACCTCTATATAATCTAGGTTAATTATAAGGCCTTTTAGTAGAACTAATAAAGCCAGGTACTTAGTTATATTAATATATTATTTATATTTCTTTAGGTTAATAAATAACTTTATATTACGTAAACGTTAGAGTACCTCCTAAATATAATATATATAGTCCTCCTTATTATTAAAGAAGACTAAGATGTCATTAAGGTATATAATATAACTTATATCTACTAATCTAGCTAGTATTTAAGTAATAAGTCTCTAGAACTATACTAGGATATTAGTAAATCTAAAAGGTATTACTAAATATTTAAAGTAGCCATAGTAAGTCTAGAATATAGTCTTCTACTTATCCCCTTTATAATATATACGCGGTAATATATCTCCTTTAAGTTAATTTTTATAAAAATTTTTACCTATTAGAGCTAATTTAGTAACTTAGTAATTAATAGAAATAACCTATATTTTTAATCGTAATTTTATTTAGTTCTCTATAGTCTATATATAATTTAAGACTATTATCTTTCTTTTTATAAAGAGTATTAGCCCTACTAGTAACTTTAAGTAATGAATCCACCCTCTTATAAGATATTTCTTAATATACTTCTAAAGAGTCTCTAATTCTAAAATTAATAAATTATATATAGGAAAGTATAGTAGTTACTAGTCTAATTTAAGCTCTATATATAAGTTATATTTACTATAATTTAGTATAGCCTTAAAGTCCTTACTAGAGCCTAGGTTATTAAAGTTAGAGTAAGTATCTAGTATTAAGCCCTCTCTACCCTTAGTAGGTCTATTTAGCGCTAGGTTACCCACTCAGATATATATATAGATATAAATAGTCGTATTTATATTTTAAAATATATAATTAAACTCTTTTATATCTTTTATAGTAATCTTTTAAAGGGATATTATAATTTTATAGTCTCTATAGAAAAGAATATATTAATTTATAATATTAACCTTTAGGTTTACCTATTAAACTATAGTAAGCCTAAAAATATTATACCCTAAGAGATCTACTACTATAAAACTATTAAAAAGAGCTACTTAAACCCTTAAGTCTATAAACTCTATATTAAGTACTATAGTACTATATACTACTATTTTAAACCTATTTAAGCTTTTACTAGTAAATTATCTAAGGGTGTTACATCTATTTAGATTTAGAAAGATCTAAGATAATAGGTTTAGTTGAGATGATAAATTTATAAAAGTATCTATATTTATTAAACTCTATTTAACTCCCTATAGTAATAAAGTATCCTTTAAGCTGCTTATAAAGCTAGTTAAATAGATAGTAATATATTATAGACCTCTAGAATTTAATTAATATAATTAATAACTAATTTAATATAGATAGATAAGAATTACTACTAGTTCTTTACCCCTTATCTTTTTTAATAGATATATTTGTCCTTATTAGATTAAGCGTCTCTTAACCTAGGCAAGGTATACTGGCTTATTTAAAATAAGAATAATTTAGATATATATACCCTAATTTATTATAATATCTAGTAGTTTATATATTAAGGTTCTTAACGGCGCCTAATAGTGCCTAATTAGATTTTTTTAGATTATTACCCTATATATTAGTTATCTTAGCTTTTTTAGGTCTTCTTATTTTCCTTCCTTAGAATCTAGCCTCTACTAATAGTCTTTAGGCGACTATTCCTTTCCTAGGAAGGCCCTTTAAACTTAAATAGATCTTTCTATTTAAAGATAATTAATGCTTAAAGTTCTATATTAGAGATTATCTTTTAAGCTTAGTAGAAACCAACTGTAGTCACTGGCGGATATAGGGAGTTAGATACCCTATAAATTCTAACTTTATTATTTAACGTTAGTAACTTCTAGTTCCTCCTAATAATCTTAAAGTATAATCTAGTAGATTTAAAGAGACTTAATCTAGCTTTTACTAGTACTATTTAAGCTAATTATACGATTAACTAGCACTACTTATTAAAAGATCCTAGAGCTTATAATATCTTTCCTTTAATACCTCCTATATCTTCTACTAGTATAGATTCTAAGATTATTAGGAACTAGACTTTAGTCTTTACGTTATACGGAGAACATTAGTTATAAACTATAAAGTATAGTTAACCTTAATTACTTATATATAAAGTAGACCTCTAAGGCTTAAAAATAGAGTTTATAGTTATTCTTTTAATAATTAAAATTATATTAATCTTTTTAGATATATTTATACAGTTGCTTCTACGTTAGTAGATATAAGAATGGGGGGCTTTTAAGTTATAGTAGATACTTTTAAGGTCCTTATTAGTTTAAAAAGTACTTTAGTATCATCTACATTATATATTAGCGTTAAATCTTGTTTATACGCTAAAGTTTAACAGTGTTCCTCTAATTATTTAGTTATTTTTAGGCTATATTTAAGTTTTTAAACATGCTATTAATTAGTATATTCTAACTAATAATAGTGTAATATTTAGGGATCCACTTTATTATTAGTAGGATACCCTAATAGATATTAACTAGTAGAAGGCGTTGCCTAAAGATAGATAATTAGTAGAGTAAATAGAAATAAGATTAGTTATAATTATATCTACTAAATTAGGACTTTCTTTAACTATTATAGTATATGTATCCTGCGTAGTAGAAGGCTCTTAAACTTAGGTTATCTAGAGCTTATAGAGGTAAGTTAATCTAGATTATTTATTAGAATTTCTAAGTAATTCGAATATTATATTATTAAATATAGTAGTATAGCCTTAACTTTAGAGGAATTAATAGTAGATTATAGGATAGACGAATCGCTACTAGATAAGGCTAGCCTTACTTCTCTATAATATAACCCGTGTATTATATAATAGGCCCTATTAGCGTCTAATAGCGTTAGATAGCGTTCTCTAAGTACTATAAACCTTAATATATGATAATTATACCTTTTAATAACGCCTTATGCCTCTTTCGGTGCTGTCTACTATAGTATAAGTACGCTGGTATAAACACCTATCAAAGGCAGCTATATTAAGTCCTACTAGAGTAGCTAGTTGTTAGATATTAATACTATTAACTAATACGTAAATTGATTATTATAGAGAAATAAATGAGCTAGAAATTACTATAATTTAGTAGTAAATTAATTAGATTACTATATAAGAAAAAGTTACCTACTTAACTAGTATATATATAAGAGCTTAGAATACTTTATTTTAACTTCTCTATATAATACTTAAACTTATAAAGTCTAGAGTTATAAGTTTTATAATTTAAAAATAATGTTTAGTATAATAGGACGATTATAAGACTATCTATTATAGGCTAGCCCTAGTATTATATCGTAGATACTAATTAAAAGGTATAAATTCTAAAGCTGAGACAGAAAAAGGAGAAAAAGGAAAGATTCTCTACTTAAGTAGATAAATTCTCTCCTTACCAATCCCCTTACTAAGCTAGGTATAGTTTAAGCCTATTATATATCCTTCTTATCTTCTCTTATATATAATATTATTCTTAAATTACTTACTATTATCTCTTCTTTTTCTTTAATATTTATTTTTATAATATTTATTACTTCTTTATATTAGTATATAACAGTGTTGCAAATTTTTAGTAATTACTATATAATATTAGTAACTAATTACTCAGTTACTAATTTATCTTATAGTAACTGAGTTAGTAATTAGTAACTGAGATTTTAGTAAATATAATTAGTAATTAGTAATTATTAACTGACTTAGTAATACTAAGTAATTACTCAGTTACTAATTAGTAACTGAGATTAAAAATAGTAGAAATATATAAGAAAAATATAAATATAGCGTTTATAATATATTATATTATACTATAGTTTTAAGATATATAGATATTTAGACTATTTAAGTTATTTAAGTTATATTTTTGTTTTTAAGAATATAAAATCAATAGTAACTTATATAAAAACTATAATAATTTATAGTAAAACTATAGTTTACTAAATATTATTAATAAAATTCTACTAATAGATAGAAACAATATAAATAATAAAGTAATATATTAATATTTTACTATATAAGATAAGTTTATTAACTATTTATTACTATATACTAATACTAAAAACGAGAAGTACTAGTTATAAATTCTAATATAGATAGTATAATAAGATTAACTACTATAATTAAAAAGTATAGTCTAGATTAATCTTAATATAATTAAGATTATTTAAATTATATAATTTAATACCTAGAAAATAATTAATTAAAAACGCTACTTTCTATAACTAAGTATAAATGTATAAGAAGTATAGTTAGTAATTCTAATAGAAAATACTAATTATAGTATTAATTTAAAATATTATAATTATAGTAATTAATAAAAGTAGTAGAATTCTATATAAATATAATAATTTAATTAGAATTACTCAAAATACTTAATTCAGGAATAAGAAATTAATTTTAAAAAAACCCAATTTTGATAACTAGTTATAAGCGTAGTTAATAACTATAAAAAACGAAAGATACTAGCTATAAAATCTAATATAAATAGTATAGCTAAGCTATATTATATTACTAACGTAGTATCTTAACGTAATCTTAATATAGTTCAAATTATTTAGATTATATAATCTAGTGACTAGAAATTTTTTTTAAAAACTAAAATTTTTAACTACGTCTATAAGTAGCTTTTGGTAGTTGACTTTTAAAAAAGAATTACTAGACTTATTTAAGTTATAAAAGATTATAGAACCAAAATACTTTATATTTATATATAATAAAAATAGAAAATAGATTTTTATATACTAAGAAGCCCATATAAGATTAGATGAAAATAAGAAAAATTAAAATATAGTATCCTCATCTAAGTCCATTTTTAACTTCACCATTTTTCTTTTATATTTTTACTAAAATCCTCTTAGTATTTTCTTTTATATTAATAGAATCTCTATCTTTTTATCCTTATAAAGTCTAACCTCTTCTAGTGAGTAATAGTCTTTATTTAGAAAATTAATAGTATTAAGAAAATAAAGACTCTTTTAAGAAGAAATCTTTATTATTTTTATAGTCTCTCTTTATTAAAGACTTTATATATATATTACTGAGCATCGAAAGATTGTACGTAGTTTTGAAAGATAGTAAACTAAAAAAGATAGCAGCGGTTCCCTCCTACTTATTAACATGAAAGGCGTATTAAAGGTGGTGATAATAAAGATATTACGCTCCCGTATAAGCTGATTAGATTATTGAGCAAGGCTTGGCGCACGCTCCAATTAAAAGTTATTCAACTTAAATAAAGAGAAAGGACACGTATACGCGTACCGTCCGTTAAAGATAGGCCTATTATAGTGGCAGCTATATTAAGTTGCAGTCCTCCCTTCATTAATAAATTATTATAAATAGTAATTCTCCACCTCACCGAAATATTTCTCTTCTTCTCCACTAGCTAGGTACGCCGCGTGAGCTATATAATCTTATATTAACGACTACCACTTATACATTGTCTAGCTTCTACTTTACCTATAAAAAATATACGCGTCAAAATTAACCTTACCGCCCAACTATCTACTACTACCAGTCCTACTATCTTTCCCACAGATGATGACGTGTACGTCAGAGCCCTTATAGATTCTATATAATATGTATATAGAGTCGGTTAGAGATAGCCACGTTATATAAAGACTAAGACTATCCGCCTAGTATGAAATAATTAAAAGGCAGCATAGGAGGGTAGTAAGAGACTTTTAAACATAGAGTAGGCGCTCGAGGTGTATAATTTAGGGTAGATAGTAATAGCAAACCTGAAGAACGCAAACGTAGTTCTTAATAGATATATAGCGCCGCTATAGGACAGGAGCTTTAGATATACGCTGGGTGAGTGCTGAAGGTGCCGTTCTGGTAATAAGAAGCGATAATCTAGGGAAGTTCATCTATAAGTTATTGGGTGATGAGAGCGTCGCCTAGATAGAAAGATCCTCCTTAGAGAAAAGTGAGGTTAGACTAGGCGCGCTGCTCAAATAGCGACGGCGATAAGGCGGTAGACATCTAGGTTACTATATATAAAATAAGTAAATTTTTTTTAGGCGTGGAGCTTATAGTAGTTTTGTATTCCTTTTTCGGGTTGCGAAAGGCGCAAGCAAGCGAAGCTTAAACTATTATAAGGTTAGATAGCTATATAGACTAGATTCAGTCGCTAGGTTAGAGTGACTATTAATAAAGTCTACGCCAACATTAAATGTAAAAGGATTTAGAAGATTTTAAAAAGGTGACCAACACTGTTCCATAGAACTAGTGCGGTCAAGACTTTATCTTTAATAAAGACGACCTCTTTATTATTAATTATATTCTTAGCCTTAAAGCTATTAATTAAATCTAGAGGACATTAGTATATATAAAATATAATAAGTAATACTTACTATAGTCTTTAAATAAAATACTTAGATAGAGTAAATAAGTATTTATTCTTTTAAGAATAGCTCGTTCTTTAGTATTAGGAGTATATAATAGATCTTTATAGTCTAGATCTATTTTATTCTCCTTAATAAGATCTAGTAATATAGTTAGTAATTTATTTATAAAATAAATAAAAACTTACTTAAAGTAATCTTAAATTTATTAATATTATAATACTTAAGCCGTTTTAAATAGTAAACTATTCTTAAAATATTTAAATATTCTATAATAGTACTATTAGAGCTATCCTTTTTAAATTTATTAATTAGAGCTTTATAGTAGAATCTATTTTAGTAGATTTAACTACTATACTTCTATTAATAGAAGTTCGAATAATATCTTGCGTAGTAAGGCTAGACATAGTAATAAATAGTAGATAACGTAGTAGATAACGTAGTAGATAATAGTAAATAACGTAATAAGTAACTTAAAAAGTTAACTTAATTAGAATAGAATAAAGAAACCTATAGACTTATATATTATTTTTTTCTATAAAGTATTAACCTAGTAATTGAATTAATTAATTTTATTATAGACTTCGGCTATTATTTAATAAGGATTTATAATAAATCACGGACTTAGGCTATTATTTAACTAAGAAATGGATTTATAATAAACCACGGACTTAGAATATAATTTAATAAGGGTTTAAAATAAATCGGACTTAGGCTATTATTTAATAAGGATTTATAATAAATCACGGACTTAGGCTATTATTTAATAAGGATTTATAATAAATCACGGACTTAGGCTATTATTTAAAAGGATTTATAATAAATCACGGACTTAGGCTATTATTTAATAATGGATTTATGATAAATCACGGACTTAGGCTATTATTTAATAAGGATTTATGATAAATCACGGACTTAGGCTATTATTTAATAAGGATTTATAATAAATCATGGAGTTAGGCTATTATTTAGTAAATTCTATAATTTTGATTTATAATATGGATTATTAAGCTCTTAACCTAGAGAGATATATATATATACTTCTTTAAGTTCTTTAATTTTAAGTTGATAGTTTTAAACTATTAACTATAACTTTAACTATACTATCTTATTATCTTTATTTATCTTTATTTATTATGGCTTCTAAATTTTATTTTACGAAAGAGGATCTACTAGATCCTAATTTAGAATTACCTAATATTTCTAAATTAGCTAATATTTTTAGTTCTAGAAAATTTAAATTAGAGGTTTTAGAATTTTTAAAGAAAATGAAACTAGAACTTTTAAAGCTAGCTGTAATTTATGTGAATATAATAAAGTAAGTATTTGGCCTTTTAATACTACTAATTTAAATAGTCATTTTAAACATAAGCATTTTACTTAGAACTTAGAGCCTAATTTAGATGAAAATAGTTCTAATATAGATGAAACTAGTAGTATAAATACGATTAATAATTATTTTAGTACTTCTAGTAGTAATAACTTAGTAAGAAAAAGACCTAGTTTTATTTTTTAATAAAGAGGAATATAAAAATTTAATCTTAAAATTTATTATTAATAATAACTTACCTTTTAGTTTAATAGATAGTAATAGTTTTAAAATCTATTAAAATATTTAAAGATGATCTACCTACTATTAGTAGAGAAACTATTAGAAATGAATTAAATAATATATATAATATAGAAATTGCTAAATTAAAAAATAAAATTAATAATAATAATAGTAAATTTTCTATTACTTTAGATGAATGGAAATCTAGTAATAATTTAGATTTTCTAGCTATTACTTACATTTTATAATAATAAATTTGAACTAGAAACTTATTTAATAGGCTTTTGAGGATTTAAATAATCTAGATAGTTATAATAGTAGTAATCTTTATTCTATTTTAGAAAAGGTCTTATTAAATTATAAATTAAGTGATAAATTATTAGAGTAACTAGAGATAATGCTAGTTCTATTAATAGTACTATAGAACTTTTTTAAAAGATAATTTTAGATTTAAATTTAATAATAATATAGTAGATATTAAATGTTTCGCACATATTTTAAATTCTAATTAGTAATACCTTTTTTAGATTATATATTTTTTAATATAAATACTACTAAAGTTTAATAATAAATATAATAAATTATAGAAATAAGAAGAACTAATTTAAATATTAATAAAATACTAGAAGATACTAAGCTATACCTATAACTATAAGAAATTATATAACTAAATTTAAAAATAATCACTATCTTAAGAATAATTTTAGAACTATAGTAAAAGAAAAAAATAGTAATACTAATAATAAAGAGTAAAAACTTAATAAAGGATAATTTAACTAGATGGTTATCTACTTATAATATGATAGAAAGATTTCTTTATTTTAAAGATGAAATTACTACTATTACTAATAAAGTTAATAATTTAGATAATATTAAAAAAAATATAAATTTAGAGCCTAAATACTAGAAAAGGATTGGGTTTATTTAGAACAAATTAGAACTATTTTAGAAATTTTAGAAAGCCTACTATAAAGCTACAAACTATAAATTATTCTAATAACTATTTTACTATTATTATATTACTAAATTATATAATAGTCTAGAAGTCATTCTATTTAAAACTTATAATAATCCTTTATTAACATACGGTTTAAAAAGAAGCTAAAAGAAACTTTTAGAATACTATCTATTTTAGATAATAATATAGATAAACTAAAAAAGATTTATATTTAATAACTATCTTAAATCCACAATTTAAATTAGATATATTTAAAAATTTAAATTATAGTAATGAAAATTATAAGTAGTATAAAAAGATTATTTTATAAAAATTTATAATGAATATAAAGATATTTATAAAGATATTATTATAGATACTATTTTTTTAATAATATTACTATTAATTTAGATATAAATAATAGTAGTAGTGATGATGAATTATATATAACCAATAATATTAATATTTTAGTAATAGAAAACGAGCTAGAATTATATTTAATGAGGTAATAGAGTACCTAAGTATTAATATAGAAGACTATTATAATTCTAATAAAACTAGATTTCCTATAATATATAGAATGGCTAAAGACTGCCAGCTATTCTATCTTAAAGCTATCAATGCTAGTGAATCTACTTTTCTAAAGTGGGTGATATAGTTACTAAAAAAAAATAGACTATTACCTATGCTATTAAAAACTTATAATTTTAAAGATAGAAATATAGTGAAGATGAAGAAGAGATTAACATTAATGATAATAAACTATTATTTAAAAAAATAAAAGATCTAGAAGAAATAAAGGAAAACAAGTAGCTACTACTAGCAATGATACTATAATAGATTTAGAAGAAGATGAATTAGAAGATAAATCAACTACTAGTATTACTATATAATAGTACTAATAGTAGTAATTATAGTTTATATAATTAGAAAGTAGAATTAGAAAATAGAGAAAAGATAAAATAGTAAAAAGATAAAGTATAAGTAGTACTATATATAAAAACTATTTTTTTATTTAATTTTATATGGGTTTCTTTATATATAAAATTTATATTCTATTTTTATTATATATAAATATAAAGTATTTAGATTCTATATCTTTTATAACTTAAAATAGTCTAATCTTATTTTTAAAAGTCAACTACTGTTACTTATAGAGATAAAGTTAAATTTTTTAGTTTTTAAAAATTATTTTCTACCCTTTAGATTATAATCTTAGAAAATTTCAGCACATTAGGACCGTTAGTCCTATATAATAGTAATATAAAATAGCTTATTATACTCATTTATATTAGATTTTATAGCTAGTGTTTTTCTTGTTTTATAGTTATTGACTACGCTTATGACTCCTGTTGTTAAGATTGTATTTTTGAAGAATGGTTTTTTATTATTCAATTAGTCATTTTAGTAATTTTAATTAAATTATTATAGTTATATAGAACTCTATAGCTTTTATTAATTATTATAGTTATAATATTATAAATTATTTCATAACTAGTATTTTCTATTAGAACTACTAAATAGACTTTCTTTATATTCATAGCTAGTAATAGAAAAATAGCGTTTTAATAAATTATTTTCAGATATTTAACTAACTATTTTAAATAATTTCTACTATTCTAGAAGATGAGTTTAAATCATTTATCTCATTATAATAGTTATTTAATTATAATATTTAAATTAGGACTTATAACTAGTACTTTAAATTTTAGTATTACTATCTATTCATAGATAGCTAAGATATTTATCTTCTATAGTA